>OX383953.1:1312500-2625000 GCA_947532085.1 Elegia similella
TTTTAACTTATGGCGAAACGAAGTTCGCCGGGGCAGCTAGTATAGATATAGATTGTCCATTCTTAAAGTTACAAAAATATACCTTTAAAATGTTGCTTACAGGCATAATATTCAAATACTAAATACATTTTTCTTTGTTTCAGATACCCAAATGTGAACACAAAGTGATTAACGAAATGTGACGCGATGGGATGGACTAAAGTGTGTGTCAGTGAGAGCAAGATGGCGGTCGTGAAATGGCGGGCAAGATGGCGAATTTCCGCCATTTTGTTTGCAGTTCTTCTGCAAATAGTAAACGGTTAGTAATTTTTTTTTTTTTTTTAAATAAGAATAATGGTCAGGGGTGTCATCCTCAACTGCCTGTCCGGTGGTTATGGCATCGGGAACGGCCTCCCGAGCTGCTAATTGCGAATTTCCCTATTCATCCGAGTAAGTAGCATCCCAATACCTTCATTCCCTACCCAAATTCAACAAACTCCTATCCTTACAAAGCTTGAAAATGCTTCCGATGGGCAGCAGCGTCGGAAGCACAAGAAGCCAAAGAAACTGCGCTCGCCAACCCACCTGCCAAGGCTGGTGAGTATGGCAATATCCTCCCATGGAACGAAGAATCCTTGGGAGAGACTTGTCCAGTGACTTCTAACGGCTGGATTGACGATGATGTTGATGGCTAAAGTAATATAATAAAAAGTGTAATATAATAAAAAAATAAAAAGATTAGCCGTGTGGTATCCGGCAGAGTAGAATAGGACCACTCCAAGTCTTCCCGTGGATGTCGTAGAAGGCGACTTAGAAAATACAAGCTAAACAAAGCTTATAAACATCTAAGACACCTCTCTAACCCGACTGGCCAGCGTAGAGAGTGTAGGCCAAGTCCTCTGGCTGCTCTAGCCAAGTATGGCCCTAATAGTACAGAGAGGGTCGTGCTCCTGTAGTGGAGACTAAAAAGGACCTGATGATGATGATGATGAATAAAAAGTCATAATTTCTAGCGCTGTTCTGGTAGAAAAAGTAGAATGATGCTCTCCCCGCGTAGATCGCTAAAAGCCGATCGAAGAAACGGGTGACATACCTATTGAGAAATCAGGTGCAATGCGCCAGGCACAATTTTTTTTTTTTTGTCCATTCAGTTTTTAGAAAATCTATATCTATATCTATACTAATATTATAAAGCTGAAGAGTTTGTTTGTTTGAACGCGCTAATCTCAGGAACTACTGGTTCAAATTGGAAAATTCTTTTTGTGTTGGATAGTCCATTTATTGAGGAAGGCTTTAGGCTATAAAACATCAAGCTGCGACCAATAGGAGCGAAGCATCAATAAAACATGTTTTGAAAACGGGGAAAAATTATTCATCTACGCTAATTAATCATAATAACAGAAATTGCCGCGGACGAAGTCGCGGGCAACAGCTAGTGTTCAAATAAGTATAAAAGACTTATCGTCATTGGGGTCTCTGGCGCTTACGATTATTGTGAGAAAGAGTGAGTGAGAGCATTGTGAGTTCGCAGTTATAAGACTATCATATCTTACGCTAACATTTCTGTCATTTACTTTGAGATAATTTACTTTACGCGCTTCCGCCACCAGTAAGTTCATGCAAACTATTACTGGCCAGCGCCCACCCACTACTATTAGTCCCTTCATGCCCGTACAACAGTAGAACAGTAGCAATAGTTGGCATGAACTAACTGGTGGCGGAAGCACGCAAAGTAAATTATCTCAAAGTAAATGTAGCTTTGACTTCCCCGCAAAGTAACACCTGAATCTATTAACAATAGGCTAGTTTCCTGGCCAAGGGCGTCGCCAGCCGATGGCGCAGGGGGGGGGGGGGGGGGCAAGTTGACTTTACCTACTACAATTCATACTTTTCTCATTCTCTATGAATGAGAAAAGTAGGTATGAATTGTAGGTAAAGTCGATAGACCATGAAGCTTTTCACTTGTACTACGAGCCTTACATCCTGTCTCTCAGCTATCGCCGCCAAGACTGTATTGGAGCTGGCTCGCACCCTGCGCACCAGGGACGCGCCGCGTTTACGCATAGTAGCGTGAAAACAGTCAGTATGCGCGTCCGCAAACATCCCTGATGCGCTACAGAAGCGAGGCAGCCCCAGCACTGCCCTGAAGGCGTTATTAAATTGTACTCGAAGAGCGCTGTAGGCGGTCTGCGAGTATGTGGTCCACAGGCTGCACGTGTACAGCGATGTGCAGTACGCTCTGAACAAAGTAATCTTTACATTGTCAGAGCACCGCGCAAACCTGCGAGCCAACATACACGCCCTCCTTGACAGCGCTCTCCGCTCTCGCTACACGAGCACGAGCTCTTGACTATGCAATAAAAAACTTGTAAATAAGTTATAATAACATTTATTAGAAAAATAGAATGAAAAGGAGTTTGAATTTGAATAAGTGTACAGCGTACAGCATATTTTTTTTTAAATTACCAGATTTTAATATTATTTGGCAACTTTTTTAGAATCTCTAGGGAGGGGGCAGCTGCCCCTCCCTGCCCCCACTTGGCGACGCCCTTGTTCCTGGGTCGTAATAATAACTTAACAATTAGTCCGTCAGTTAGATAATCAAAAAATATTGGACACGTATTTTTTTGTTTTGTCAAATAAACAATGAATAATAAAGATAAAGCGCGTCAAAGTTCAGGAGTGGGTCTCGTGACGTCAAAGTTTGCTAAAAATTGTAGCAAACTATGACGTCACACGGAACTTCAAAGGGCTATATCTTTATAATTTTTTGTTTAATCGACACAAGAAAAAATACGTGTCCAATATTTTTTGAATATGTAACTGACGGACTAATTATATTTTTTTTTTAGGGATGGGCCGAAATTCGTTTCATATTCGGTTAAACCGAACTTCGGTGAATTGAACAGAACTTCGGTATTCGGCCGAACTTCGGTTCAAATGCCGAATGTTGGGCCGAACTTCGTTTCATATTCGGTTGAACCGAACTTCGGCATTCGGCTGAAATTTGGATGAAAAATGAAAAGCCGACTTTTTAGTAGAAAACAAAGAATACTCAAGTATAGAAATAACTAAGTAATAAAACAATTTGTCATGTGATCATGTTCGTTTATTGTAAAAAAATCAGATACAAATAAAAGTTCAAGTCTAATCAGTCTAATTAAATCTTGTAATAATATAAATTCTTGTTTTTTTGTAAATTTCTTGTTTTCTTATTAAGAACCTAATCTACTTGTATTTATAATTTACCAAGGGTAAGCTATGGTGCAGAAATACTAAAGATTCCGCAGTATCTGGCCCGAGTCTGTTACGTTTTTTTTTCGTAAACATTCCCTGCCTCTGAGAATAGTCGTTCAGAATATACTGAGCTTCCAGGAGCTTTAGGAAACTTGTCCTTGTTTTTAGCACACCAGCTGTATGGACATTGCTGTTTGGGCAGCAAAACATCATTTAAATATCGGTCGAGTTCAGATGCAATTGGGCTTTTGGTTTCTTCTACAAGGGGAAGCTTTGCTGATGCCAGCTCTTAAGGGGATACCACTGTAAATAAGGTCGTTCTGAACCTTATTTATCTCGCAAAATACTTAAATTAGGGGATTCAAATCTAAGTAATATGATTTTTGACTATTTCATCTCCAAAAATTAAAGATGAAAACACGTTTTGATAAAATTTTCTCGATAGAAATATTTTTTAAAAAATGGTCTTCGTTCGCAGAGTTTTTGTTATTGTAGCTCAAATGCGACGAATAAAATAATGATTTTTAGACTAAAAGATAGGTTATTAGTAATTCATCAAAATGTAAATATGAAAATACAATTAACCGGTCTGATTTTATATAAAATAGAAATAACGAATTTGGCGTTTACGTTTTTTTCTTTGAGCGACTCGAGACTATCTCCTATCTCATCATTCACGGGCTAAACCGCCAAGCGCTATCCCTTGCGCGCACTTGGTCAGTCCTTTGCCGAGCAAAGGTACCAAACATTTGAGGCCTCGTCTTAATAGCAGCTCCAGAATGTTTTGTGTGTATCTTAATTTTTAGAGTTCATGGGAATCGCGCGGAGGGCGCGGGCGGGTTGCGTAGGGATTATGTCACGACGTGAACGCTAGAGAAAGCGCGGTAAAAACCACCGAAGTTCGGCCGAACTTCGGCCGAATTTTATATTTCCACCGAATGTTCGGCCGAAGTTCGTATTCGGTTCAAGTCAAATTCGGCCCATCCCTAATTTTTTTAGGAAACTAGCCTATTTTTTCTGTCCTTTCGATACCTGTCTACCGGGCGGCTGACGGTTGATGGGCATCCCTTTCCGACTAACTGGTGGCCACCCTGCGTTATCAAATATAGGGCGCATTAGACAGACAGACATTTGGCTAGCTCCGTGGCGCAGCGGTTAACACGCCAGCCTGCGACACGAGAGTGCCCGGGTTCGATCCCCGGCCAGGTCAAGATGGAAAATGATCTTTTACAGATTGGCCTGAGTCTTGGATGTGTATCTATTTATGTATTTGTTATAAAATATAGTATCGTTGAGTTAGTGTCCCATAACACAAGTCTCGAACTTACTTTGGGGCTAGCTCAATCTGTGTGATTTGTCCGTATATATATATTTATTTTGATTACAGCCGGCATCAACGGCTTAACGTGCCTTAATTCCGAAGTACGGAAGAGCCGAAGAATTAGTTACAATTATTACAATTTATTACAATTTATTTATTTAAATATTATTAAATTTAACATTCTAATTATCTTATTTCTTTATTTATTCCTTAGAACATGGTGATAACATAAAGTCAAGGTGTTAACAATGATGTAATGTTCACACCTAAAACACCTAAAGATAATGTTTGTTTGGTTATTTGTTTGTTACGCTTTCACGCCGTAACTACTGAACCGCTCATCATGAAATTTTGCATACAAGTTCTCTGAAGTAAGGAGAAGGACGTAGGCTACCTTTTATCCCGGGAAAAAGGTCTATTCCCGAGGGATCGACATTGACGCGGGCTGAGCCGCGGAAGAAAGCTAGTTAAATAATAAACATAGTTTTATCTTAAAAAAATTAAAAAAGCGTAAAATTTTTAAAAACCCGCTATTTCTTTCTGTTTCCCGTGCAAAGGTGGCCAAAAACGCTGGCAGCGTTCCCACGCTGAATCGCGATCCTTTGCTCGAGAAACGATCTAGAGCGGGGGTCACCAGTTCTCTCCGCTATTCTGGTCCCTATCTCACCAATGAGCTTTTTGGCATCGGCGTCCCAGCTGCCCATCGTTTCTACCGCCACAGGGACAAAGCAATATACGGCTCCACGGCCGCATACTTTTTTCGTTTTCTATCTGCTGCGTCCTCTGCAGCGGCCGCTGCTAAGCCCATAGTGCGTCTGAGGTGGCTGGCCGCCACGGTTCTAACACATGTGGCGTCCCACACCACACATCTGCCGCACTTCCACGGGACCAGGGTCAAACCAGCCGGTCTCTTACTGTCTGATCGGCTCAGCCTAGGTGGTTCCAGTATACAAGGAATATCGCCTATATTCGACAAACCTATATTCAACAATTTATTCCTCCGGGCCTACGACACGAAGGCCTGGAGGAATAAATTACTATTCTATCCTATTCTCAGGGGTATTTTTTGGGTTGACACTTTCTAGTGCTACGCTCAGCTCTAAGGTGAATGGCGGATCTGATTTTTCATCGTCACTTTTGATTTTTCATCTCATTCTTTCTTTGCGCGAGATCTACTGCTTATAGACTAGGAATCAAATAGACCCTAAATTTTTATTATACTAATTATTGAAGTAGGCATTTGTCTCCCATCTCACCTGATGGTAAGTGACGATGAAGACGAGGATGTTACATGCCTCTCCGAGAGATAGGTACCCATTTATTCTACTATTTGAGCAAGATGCGTCGTGCCCCTTCAACCGGAACGATCCAAGGTCTGGCGGTCATTTACCTGTAATTTCGAGGTTCCGTGACTTGACAAATTGTTAAGATTGACTTTTTATCACCCATTCTGGTCTGGGAGCAAAATAAAATAAATATATACGGACAAATCACACAGATTGAGCTAGCCCTAAAGTAGGTTCGCGACTTGTGTTATGGGATATAACTCAACGATACTATATTTTCTAACAAATACATATATAGATAAACATCCAAGACCCAGGCCTAGCTGAAAAATATCATTTTCCATCTTGACCTGACCGGTGATCGAACTCGGGCACCCTCGTGTCGCAGGCTGGCGTGTTGCTGTCCACTGCGCCACGGAGCTGTCCAGCTATCAATTATAAAAATATGGAATGCCTAATAATGCCTTTATGCAGCAATTCCGCTGGATATCTCTCTCGGTGCAACTAAGTTGCTTGGCGATAAAGCACCAAGATGTTCACCAAGTTTCGCTGCTATGGCGAGACCAAAGAAAACCCTGCCCTCTCTTTCTCTTTTCTGCAGTGGTTTGTTCCGAAACGCTAGTAGTTTGTAGCTTTTGGGCTGAAATTTGGCATGCAGGCAGATGTTATGACGTAGGCATCCGCTAAGAAAGGATTTTGATCAATTCTTCCCCCAAGGGGATAAAATAGGGGATGAAAGTTTGTATGAAACTATACTTCTTAACGCGAGCGAAGCCGCGGGCAAAAGCTAGACCTTACTATAATATTATTATAGTAAGGACTAGCTACTGAACCGATCATCATGAAATTTTGCATACAAGTTCTCTGGAGTGTGGAGAAGGACATAGGCTACCTTTTATCCCGGGAAAAAGTACTATTCCCGAGGGATCGACATTGACGCGGGCGGAGCCGCGGGCGAAAGCTAGTTCGTAATAAATGTGATAATAGTGAGTTGTTGGACGAAAAGGCTGATCAACATTTTTCGTTCACCAGTATATAGGTAATCCATTCTGTTGAGAATCGATTTGGGCCCAGTCCCTCGGCCGGCTTTTACGGTCTGCGCGGGAAGAGAAGCAGCTAGTATATTCTATGTTTTTCTTTTCTCTCAGACCAGCATGGAAGAAATTTATATATACAGAATATTTAAAATGTAAACTGACATGAAAAAGTGCCTGAGAAGGCCTATTTTCTAAATAAATCTATACTAATATTATAAAGCTGAAGAGTTTGTTTGAACGCCCTACTCTCAGGAACTACTGGTTCAAATTGGAAAATTCTTTTTGTGTTGGATAGTCCATTTATTAAGGAAGGCTTTAGGCTATAAAACATCACGCTGCGACCAATAGCAGCGAAGCATCAACAAAAAATGTTTTGAAAACGGAAAAAAAATCATCTATACTAAAAAAAGAAACGAATTAATCATAATAACAGAAATTGCCGCGGACGAAGTCGCGGGCAACAGTTATTTGATATAACATTGCGTACCCACTGAGTCCTCGAGCTCTTTCTCTAATAATGAAATGACACGCCAAGTTTCGTCACCGGGACCGTTTCGGAGTGATGACATAACTGCACAACAGACAGACTTTCACTGTAACGCTTCGTGAGTTTGATGCGGTTGACGTTTGAATCAGTGTTGTCTAAGATATGATGATGCTCGAATGGCAGAGCATACGTATACGCGGTACAGAGACTTAAGGACGAACAAGTCGCGAGCTCGAACTCATTGGCGGGCGCGGCCAAAAAGCACGTTGCTTCACCTAGCATTGTGTCCGACAGAGATAGTATCAGTGATGAGCACACAGAAATATGGATGAGCAGTTAGACGCTATATCTACACGCATACGCCGAGTTGCACGCACACATACACTACAGAGCGCGTGAAAAATTGCAAAACGTCCTTTGGAAAATGGGGTTTTATGAATAAACTACTGCATAAATCAAATCTGAATAAAGTTAATTGAAATCTTCGATTATAGAATTTTGTCGGTACGGTCTTTGTTTTCGATATATTATACTTCTTTTAATACTTATTTACGCCCAAAGTTGTGTTAAAATTAGTAAGAAAAGCTAAAGTTTGTTGGCTCATAACTTCTTAATGGCTTTTTATTTTACTAATCTGTTGCCGTACAGACAAAATTAATAATGAGACAAAACGATATCATGTTAAACTTTGGATGTACAATGTCAAACAATGGAGTACATTGGAATGGATACCCCGAAATTTGTATGGGAAAAGTATCGACTCGTTCAGCCTTAAACAAACAGATAATTACACACGAGTTGCGTAGTAACGGGCTAACGGACAAACCTACATAGCTCGCCTAAACCTGTTGAATTGGAATGTTGGCAAGTGGCCCGTTTGCCCTAATGTCCTACTATCCGGCGATAAGTTCAATGGTTTTAACCGACTTACAAAATAAGGGTTCTGTTTGGTCACTCATCATCATCATCATCATAAATAAATAAATATATACGGTCAAATCACACAGATTGAGCTAGCCCCAAAGTAACTTCGAGACTTGCGTTATGGGAAACTAACTCAAAGATACTATATTTTATAACAAATACATATATAGATAAACATCCAAGACCCAGGCCAATTTGAAAAAGATCATTTTCCATCTTGACCTGGCCGGGGATCGAACCCGGGCACTCCGTGTCGCAGGCTGGCGTGTTAACCACTGCGCCACGGAGCTGTCAAATCATCAACCTACACTCGTCCACTGCTGGACGTGGGTCTCTCTTTCTCTCTCCCATGGCACGCTACTGAGCTCGGGTTTGTCACTCGGTCATACTAAACCCTAAAAAAACCGGTCAAGCGCGAGACGGACTCGCGCATTAACGGCGTTCGTTTCCATGTTGGTCTGGGAGAAAAGAAAAGACAGAACGTGCCAGACCGTAGAAGCCGGTTAAAGGAACAGACGAAAATCTAGAGAATCGTGACAATAGGCGATGCGGCAAGCAACCCATCACAATTTTGATTTTGATTCCTCCTTTACGCCCACCAACACACTAAACGTGGCCTTTTGGCCTTATGACCTTAGGCTCTGTCTACCCCGTAAGGGATAAAGACGTCATAATGTGTATGTATGTATGTATGTATAATGTGTATGTATGTTTAAAAAAAGGATTTTTGTCTCAGTTGGCGTGCGCTTAGCGCTTACGCGTGTAAAGCAACCCCAGATGTGGTCCCTGGGATGGGTGACACATATCTTCTCCCAGACCAACATGGAAGAATACGATGTTTCAGGAAACAAGCCTTTAAACCCTGATGTGTAGGAAACAACAAGCTACCTACCTACTTGACCGGTAGTATGTTCTCATCTAGAATTAGTGTTGTAAAAAACTCGAGTCCGGGAGTCTAAATATTCTGACTCAAATGTAAATCTCAAGACTCGTCTCATAAATAAACACTCCACTGCTCGATGTGTTAGTTAATCCTAATCCTAACTAATATTATAAATGCGAAAGTGAGTTTGTTTATTTGTCTGTTACGCTTTCACGTTGTAACTACTGATCCGATCATCATCAAATTTTGCACACAAGTTCTCTGGAGTACCGAGAAGGACATAGGCTACCTTTTATCCCGGGAAAAAATACTATTCCCGAGGAATCGACAGTGATGCGGGCGGAGCCGCGGGCGAAAGCTAGTATAATAATAAATAATACTCGAGCACACGTAATAGACTCGAGTTCGGTATAAATGCTTGAGTCTGATTATGGACAGAGTCGCGCCGAGTCTGGTAAGTAGCTATTAAGGGTGGTGTGAAATGTAGTTATTTGTAGTGTACTATACAGCGTGTAAATTTAATCTCAAAAAAAATATTGACATTCCCATACAAACTGGCCGAGCGGCAGAACTCTTTTGTATGGAAATGCCGAAACTTTTTTTGCGTTCCCAGCATTGGTCCCATAGGAAAAGTTGTTCATATTGATGGTCTGAGTCACCCCTTTAAGAGAATGTCGAGGGTAAATTTACACGCTGTATATAAACTTTTGATTTATTGTAATGCATTGTATAACTGGTTGTAATGGAGAGATTGTTGATTAGAAGTTGTTTTGAGTTTGTTGTGTCTTGGTTGTGGGTGTGTGTCTCTACGCAAGTGTGTAGGGTTAAGTGTGCGGAGTCCAACGAAATCCGGGAATTCAACTTACGAACTTTATTCGACACAATCAAATAACATAGCGCTCGGCGGGCGGAGGAGGACTGAGGTGACTCGGTCGCCGCTGCCCGTTGTAAGTACAGGAATGCTGATAATGCAAGTCAAGTCGCGGGACCGAGGTTACCGCAAATTTGCTATTCGAACTCGAGATGGTTCTGCGATTCAAGTTATTTTTAAAATAACAGTAATTAAAACTAATTATGTACAATATAAACATGAAGTGAAAAAAAAAGGAGCACTAGAAAGAAATTTTATTTCGATTCAAGTTCTAAGTCGACTTGACTCCGTGCTCTGACGTTGCTCGACTCGACTCTGACTTATAAATGTCATACGCCCGAATACTCAAAATCATCTATGAGTATCTTAGCTAAAATCGATCTCAAATATCGTTCTGTCAATGTCTTGACAATTACCTAGCAAGACAAAGACAGCACGAGAATTTGAGTCGTGATTCGTTGAGTTTTTTTTTGAGATTTCGGGGGTATCTATCAACATACATACATAGTATCACGAATTTTTCTTTGCGGGGTAGACGGAGCCTAGGTTTATAAGATCTGAAGGCCAGAAAACGGAATCAAAATAGTGATGGGTTGCTAGCCGCATCGCCTATTAACATGATTCCTCAGATTTTACCCATTTTCTCGATCGGCTGTTACGATCTTCGGGAAGAGAAGCAGCTGGTACATTCTACGTTTTATTCTATCCTCCCAGACCAGCATGGAAGAGACTATCAAGTATGCAAAATTAGTTAAGAGCCCGCCATATGCCAGGCGGCGTGGCGATTCAAACGCGGATGGTCTAAACGCGTTGGCTATATTGGATATTTTCGTTTTTTAGGAATATTCAAGGGTTATTCGAAAAAGAAAAACATATGATGGCTGCCTTATCTGTAATGCAATAATAATCAAAAGTTTCAAGGTTAATTTTAATGTATTTGGTGAATAATGCTATATACCGAGTAAATTAGACGTGATTTGGAGGCAACTTTGCAATTTCTTTCTATCGAGAAAATTTAACGCAGTCGTGTTTTTGAGTCATATAGTTACCAGAGTTAGTCCTGAACTTTGCTGCATTTTTATTTCAACTTGAGTATTTAATTATTATTGATATAACAGTCAATCATGCAAAGCAGTGTGAGGTAGTACGGGCCCTTAAGGTTTTCAAATGTAGACTCTTGGACTCGAGTTTTTTACATCACTATCTAGAATAATGACTTTCGCCAAGTCACGACGGAGCGCTTTCATTTTCCAAACATCTATAGCAAGTAGATATTTTGATTCGCTTGTAGAGAATACTCATTATGTTTCTACTCGTACTACACCTTGTGAAATTAATCGTTTTTATTGACTAGTTATACCCGCGACTTCGTTCGCGTACATTTATATAACTGGAGAAAATAATTAAGGAGCTAATTAAGATTAGTCTCCTGTGCGGCTAAATGTTTATCTACCAAGTTTTGACAAAATTCAGTTTATCTTATCTTATCTTCGATGGGGCCGACTCAGAGTCGGTAGCACGTCTAACCTTTGGGTTATTTTGTACTTACCCCATGCCTTACTCACCCGCACGGTTTATTCTGAAGAAGGACTGCATGAGCTTTAGAACATCACCCAGTGCGTAGTGCCTGTAGTCCTCTAGCTCAGGATAAGGTGATCCTAAGAGGTCCAAACGCTTACCAGCTAACGAGTCACAGATACACAGGATGTGTCTCATTGTCTCCTCCGATTCCTCACATGCCCTACATAGTGGGCTTTCGACAATTTTTAGTTTAAAGAGATGACTGTTATTTTCAAAGTGTCCAGTCAGGGCTCCCACTAGAACTCTTGTCTGTTTCCTGCTGTATTTGCAGATCACTTTGTGCCACCTGGCGCTGTCCAAGCCAAGTGTTTCCTTCGAGTGTAAATGTCCACTCATATTTCTCCATTCGGCTTGGTGTCTACTGTCGACATACGCATTGATTGCATTAGTTACCACGCTAAGGCCTACGAAGGGTTCGGGTCCTAAAAATGGCATACTCGATCCTTTCCTTGCCAGCTCATCGGCCCTCGCATTGCCCTCAACCCCAACGTGACCCGGTACCCAAACCAGCCTCAGTCTGTTGTGTCTACCCAGTTGGTTCAAGGCATTCACACCATCCAAGACCAATCTGGAATCGATTCTGTCAGAGTTAAGCGCAGTAAGAGTCGCCTGGCTGTCAGTTAGAATATAGATATTGTGATCTTTAGTACAGACAGTTACCGCATATGTTTCTGATTGAAATACGGTAGCGAACTGTCGCATGCTCTGAAACAGTTTTCTGTCCTCGGAGTAGATGCCCGCTCCCGTTCCCTGATTGTTCTTTGATCCATCAGTATACCAGATTGAGCATTCTCGTTCAGAAGGACGAAATTCACCCTTCCATTCATCCCTTGTCGGGATATATATCTTATAGTTCTTCTAGAAGTTGTATACTGGGAGCAGCTCACTTTCCATGTTCAACAACCTATCGAGCTCCTGTGTTGTCTCAATTTGCGTATGCCTTGTCCTTGGTGCGTGCCTGCTCCACAGACCAGAAGAATAGTCTGTATAAAGCCTTGCAGGCTTCGCCTTCAATATACAAATGTAGCGGTGGCAGTCCTAGGATTATCTCCATAGATGCCGTTGGTGTTGTAGAGAATGAAAAAATTCAGTTGAATCGTACAAGAGATTCATTTATTCATTCATTCATGTATTACACTGCATTACATATGATCTAACACATAAATAAACAATGTTTTGTATAAATACAGATGTACCTTGTCAGGCATTGCAATGGGACGAGAGAAAGGTAGACAATATAATGTACTTATAACTAAGTATCATGTAAATATTCTGTGACGGAATAATAGGATTTTTTTTAACAGATATTGTTTGAGCAATTTCAATAACTTTTTATTATTATAATATATAAAGCTATTTGTATATATCTTCATATACATATATCCATACAGAATAATATTCTTAAAATCATCAATTTAGTTTCAGTATCATGTATAGAACTTATAAACTCGATATCTCTGAAAACAAAGTAAATTACTCCATGACAGACCCTTACAGATTTATTATTAGTATTGATTTATATACTTTTTGAATACGCTGGATGCAGGCCGCTTCCAACCGGTCGTATTGGAAATCTTTGGGGGAGGCCTACGTTCAGCAGTGGACTTCTTGCGGCTGATATGATGATGATATATTTTATGTCACTAAAAGTGTTAACCAAGAAATTTTGCTCATTCCAGGTTACGAAGAAATGTACACAATATCACAGCTGTCGCCGAAGTCTTCGGCAGACCACCTATCTCCCGATCTGGTCCTCCATAGCAGCCGTACGGAAAACCTGGCTTTTAGCATAGAACCTAGCGTCAAAATCGAAGGCGTCGAAGACCTCGAACCAGAAGACATCTTAGCTGATGAAGAAAAAGAAAACCATATCATAGTTGAAAGATCTGCAGATTTAAATAGAGAATCTAGATCTATAAATGTAGATGAAATACCATCATCTAACAATGAAATTGACAACGAATTAGAAGTATATAATAAAAGGAAATATTATGAGATAAGACCGACAAGAACTATAGATTATTTGAGAAGTAATGACGATATTATCATGTCTTCTGATGGGTTTGGTGATAGGTTAGAGTTTAGGTTTCCGGGGGAAGCGAAAAGGGTCCCGATAGCTCGAGCATTGCCGATACCGGGACCCAGGATCAAGCCTACTGCAGTGCAGCCGATCTTTGCCACGGCGACTTATAGAGAACAGGGCCGTCAGAACACAGAAATCCAAAATATCATCACTGGAATCGTCAAGTTATTGAACGGGAACGTCAATGTTCAAGCGAATTCTCAACTCTTAAATGGTAGACCAGGAAGACCTTTGGCTTCAAGGATAAATAATAGAGGACCGCCAAGAATATCTGATGTTCCACCGTTACCTGAATTCGAGAAGGTTACTCCACCAGCTCATGCGTACCATCCTACGAGGACCCCACCTCCGTATCCTTTCGATAGACCTCCACATCAAGGTGTCAATTTGCCTGAGCAAATTGTACCACCTCTAAATCATAGACCAGGAATTTATAGACCTATGCCTCCATGGCAAAGACCTAGGCCAAGGCCACCTATGAAAAGACCTAATCCTGGTCTTCCTATGTATAAACCTACCCTACCTTTACCTCTAGATCTTCCAGAAGAAGACAAAAGGCCAGAGGAAGAAGTAACAGTTAATGAAAACGAAAATTCTGAAAATAATATACACCATGAAGATCATGTCGAACAAGAACCAGACCATGAAACACAAGAAGACAAAATAACAACAGTCGCTGATACTACCACTTCAACTTCGACAACTACTACAGAAATGACTACATCTACAGAAAAATCTACAACGGAACGGACAACAACTGAAAAAGAGAAATCTACAACTACAACGGAAAAGCTAACTACAACGACGCAAAAAGCGACTACAACAGAAAAACCAAAGACTACAACTGAAAAAATAACTGAGAAACCTAAACCAAAAACTACTACTACCGAAAAAGCTACAACTACATCATCAACTACAGAAAAATCCAAAACTGAGAAACCGGTCAAAATTGATAAGGAAAAGAAAAAAGATGTTTTAGAGAAAGATAAATTTATCAAAGATAAATATAAAATTGTTGAAAATAAGACCAAAAATGAGTCCATAACAGAATCTCCCATAGAATCGTCGATTTTGGAGAGTAAATCGACTGTGTCGCCGTCCATTGCTGTTCCAACACCCACTGAAGGGTTGATGTCGCATGCACCGGTAATCAATGTATCTGCAACGCATAGTGATATAGCTTCATCATCGATCAACTCACAGCCATTACCATGTAAGTACTTTTGAATCATTTTTACACTTTCAAAAAGGTTATACGTTTATCCATTAATTTATATTCCTCAACATCTTTTCTCTTCCCAAATATTCCTGCAAATGTACTGTCTTGAGATACCTGCAAAACCTAAACTATGATGATACGGAAAACCTACTCCTTCCACTTAGATAATAATTGAAGTTCTTGCTCTGCTGTAATTCAATTTCTTACATCCATCTATTCTTCTACACACACACATACACATACACTTACACATCCATACTTTAGATTTAGATTAAGATACATAGATATTATATTAATTAGAATAATTAAGTAAGCTCTATTTTTAAATTCGCTTTTGTATCCAGAAGTGAGAGCACTGGAGACCTGTGTCACAGGCTCAGCCTTCTACAGGCTCCAGTCTCCGCCAGTCTGAGATAACACAATAATTATGTTAGAGAAAATATTTACAGATTGTTGGAGAAATAAATATATTTTTATCTTTTTTCTTTTTATATTTAACGACTGTATACAAGAAATTGTACCAGAAATGTGGAATACGGTCCAATATCCTAACTACCCTATAACTAATACTTCTTCTTCTTCTCCTATCGAGTCGTAAAATGGCTTTGCGTTTAATTAAATATGTTTCGACCAGTGCATTGCTACCGTAATTGCCCGGTCGTTTGCCTCATTCAGATCTTGTTGAGAGCAAGCAGTTGGGCTTTCTGGGCACACTAAGAGGTGACCCATAGATTAGATAGCACCACAGTCGCACTCACTATTGTTGGAGAAACCCCACTTGACTCTATTTTCGTGCCATCTGCCAACATCAGCGCGCAGTCTGTTTAAAGACTTCTAGACTGGCCAGGGCAGAGATCCTTTAACTAATACTATAAATGAGAAAGTTTGTTTGTTACGCTTTCATGCCGCAACTACTGAACTGATCGTCTTTTTGCTTACAAATTCTCTGTAGTACCTACAGAGAAGGATAGGTTACCTTTCATCTCGAAAAAAGAACTGTTCCCGAGGGAAAGAACGCGAGCGAAATAGCTTGCGAAAGCTAGTGTAACGATAATTTAATTTCAAAAGAATTTGTTTGGTTTGTTGAAAATTGCTTGGCGTAAATCTGGTGGGCTTTAACGCTATCATTTTATGAGCGTCTGGAATACAGGTGACAAGTAAGAGAGGCGTTATGGATGTATTTCCAACCTTGTTTTATCCACACCCTATTTTCTAAAACACTTGTTAGGTTTCGCTAAAAAAAAAACTAAAAGGCTTAACAAGCTTTAATGATACATCGCCAGACGGTACGTCCTGCTGGAAGCTCTTCTGGAAAGACGGGTATTTTTTGGGAATCGTCCTGCCGGAAGGCATCATAAGTCCTGCTAGCTACTGCGAGCAGGACAGGAGATTTGTATGAAAATGGTCTGGTCCTTCCGGTAGTACGGTGACATTGAACTTAAGCGTCCCTTGGGTACAAACGCGCCGTGTATAATCGTGCGCCATCGCTTGCTGACTGGAAGGCCAGTGCCGCATATCAAAAATTTTCTCTTTTGCAAAAAAGGGACATAAATACTGTATTTTTTAAATATGCTAGAGGCGAGCGAATATCGTGTCAAACTTTAGTTCACACAACGAACTATTGAGCGATGCAGCCGAAGATATCCGAGAGAGCAATTTTTTTTTTTATGTTATAGGGCGGCCAACGAGCAAGTGAGTCACCTGATGGTAAGCGACCAGCGCTGCCCATGGACAACTGTAACACCAGGGTGTAACAGGAGCGTTGCCGGCCTTCCAAGGAGTTGGGAAAAGGACATAGGGGAGGAAATGGGGCAAGGAGCTAGCGAGCGAGCGAGGCAAACATCATCTCTTGTCCTCTATGTCTCTTGCCATATTTTGGTGCACACAGCGAACTACATGAGCGATGCGTCCGAAGATATCCGAGGGAACTCGCTCGCCTTGCTCGCTAGCTGCAGTGGAGACTAAAAAGATCTGATGATGATGATGAAAATAAGTGCAAAGCTCGTCGGATCAGTAATAATTTTAGTAATCTCTTTTTTCCAGCTTCTCAAGGAATACCTTACCAACCATACCGTCCACGCCCAGGGATCGTGCTAGACGACACGGACTTCAAACCTCACGGGGGCTCTCGGTACCGACCTGAGGCATCAGTGATTACCGCCGCAGAGACCAGGTTACCAGGATATGGGGAGATTTTTGATGTGACCCTCACCGCTATTCAGGGGGAAAAGGGTACTGGAGAGAAAAATATAAGTAAGTTGTTCAGTATTCTATAAAAACCTAGATTTTTTTAAATAATAATTATATAGGTATATGTGGACAAATCACACAGATTGAACTAGCCCCAAAGTAAGTTCGAGACTTGTGTTATGGGATACTAACTCAACGATACTAAATTTTATAACAAATACATATATAGATACACATCCAACACCCACGCTAATCTGAAAAAGATCATTTTCCATCTTGACCTGGCTCGAACCCGTGCACCCCGTGTCGCAGGCTGGCGTGTTGACCGCTGCGCCACGGAGCTAGACAATTTGGGAAGGGAATGAAGGTATTAGGATACTACTCAATCGGATGAATGGGGGAAAGCAAGCAGCTCGGGAGTCCGGGCGCGCGTACCCGAAGATATACCGGCAACCACTGGCCAGGCAGTTTAGAATGACCCCCCTAACCTGTCTGTGTCTTCTTCTCCAGTCCACATCGGCAACTTGAACCCAGTCGGATCAGAACACGACGACATCATCGTCTCAGCGTCAGGGGAACAAGGCTTCGTCTCCATCGACGGCAAGAGGACGTATCTGAACCTGTTTGACACCAGTGCCACTGCGAGCATCAGGCCTACTAAAGTCCAGAGTCTGCCTCAATCTGGTGAGTTTATTTGTGTCCTTCTTACGCATTACCCTGTGTTAAACAGCGCCATCTGACGGCTTATTGTAAAACTAAGGTTGAGCGCCACCTAGCGGAAAGGTTTCGAATTATCTATGTCTTGCCAACATACGTAATAGTTCTCAGGATTTCCGTGGGGGCGCTTAACCGAGGAATAAAACGGGTAACAGAAGTGTCGCTCGAGCTCTCTGAAGTCATTACGAGAAAATAAGGAAATAAACAGTTTGTAGAAGATCCCCTCTATTATTGAACACCCGATTTTACACCCTGCCTGTCTCACTCCCCGTGTATTAAAAACACGGTATTGAAAACATACCTGCACGCGGCGACACCTTCGAAGGTGAAACCCGAACAAATCCGGTAGGAACGACGCGCGTTTGGTCACATGTGTTCAACAACTTCAACGAATTATGAATCGTTTGTTCAGAGCTATATGTATAAAATTGGGTTGATGTAGGTATTTAAACTGAAAGGTGCGTTCTGACGCGTAAATTACACCGTATCGCTAACTACATTAAGTTGATATTTCTTTGAATACCTTTGCAGAATGCGACTTATATCCATAAGTACTAGTATATATTCTGTGGCATTACGACAGTTGGCTAAATCCTCTGTCTGCTCTGGCCAAGTATGGCTCCGGTAGTACAGAGAGAGTCATGCTCCTGCAGTAGAGACTAAAAAAACTTGTTGATCATGATGATGATTGCAGGGCCGTGTAGTTTCTGGCAGAGTAGAAGAGGACTACTCCTAGTCTTCCCATGGAGGTCGAAAGAGGTGACTTAGGAAATACAAGATAAACAAAGCTCATAAACATCAATGAGACCTCTCCAACCCGTCTGGCCAGCTAGGAGAGTGTAGGCCAAATCCTCTGTCTGCTCTGGCCAAGTATGGCTCCAGTAGTACAGACACTCTCTCCACTGCAGGAGCATGACCCTCGTCATGCTCCTGCAGTGGAGACTAAAAAGACCTGATAATGATGAATGAATTACGGCCAGCGAGGAGAGTGTAGGCCAAATCCTCTGTCCGCTCTGGCCAAGTATGGCTCCGGTAGTACAGAGAGGGTCATGCTCCTGCAGTGGAGACTAAAAAGACCTGAAGATGAGATGATGATGATAAGTAAATTACTTACGTCAACAATTCTCAGTTGAAAATATATGACAATTAATAAGTATCCAAATGACCTATATTAAATAAAAGTTTTTCGCTCTCGTTATTTTTTGATTTGAAGGACGGTGGCGTATTCTTTAAAAGTTTAATTAAGTAAACTTTACATTTCAGCTCCACCTCACACTCCACCGCCACTTGGTCCAGTCCTGGGTACAGGCGTGGCGATACCAACAGACGACATTCCGCTCCCACCACCTCAGAGAAGACCTGTCCATGGGCCCCCACAGGTCCATGGGCCCCCACCGGTTCACGGGCCCCCACAGGTCCATGGGCCAGCTGCTGGTCACAGACCTACTTCGGGTTACAGGAGACCTCAGCCCACAGTCAGGTAAATACTTTTGATATACCAACAGGCGATGAAAGCAAAGTCGCCCACAGCAAGTGCCTCCGTGGTCCAGTGGTTTAGGCGTTTGCCTGGACCCGGGGGTCGTGGGTTCGACTCCCACGGGAAGCATACTATGTTAAGTTGTTTCCAGTTGGTTAGGACATTACAGACTTGAATCACCCGATTGTCTGATAATAAAGATGATTCCGTGCTTCGAAAGGCACGGCACGTTAAGCCGTTGGTCCCGGATGCCAACTGGTAGTCGTTAAAGGAACCACGTCAGAGGCCGAGAGGCAGTTCCGAAGAACTCTGACACCAGGGTGTGCATGGTCGATTGAACGTGACACCTACACGAAATGATCATGCATGACCCACAATAAAGGTCTGGTCTGGAGACACTCAAACAATGAGGCACTTGTTATCTTGCTCTAAATGCCCCAGCACCTGCACAATGGGTGATCTGATGGCTGCTAATGGAAGCGCCGTTCAGGTGGCTAAGTATTGGCAAGGTATACCTTTGGAACACTGACCACCCGCGTCTCGAATTACATACTTCAACGGCCATGTTTGTTTTTTTTGCGCGCTCAGCACTTGACGTTTTGTTTATGTTTGCATAGCCAGATGTTTACGTTTAGAGCTCTCACAGTTACTTTTCTAAGAAGGGATTGAGTTGAACTAATGATTTAGATATATATGGCAGCTTTACGATGTTTACATTATTTCTTATCGGCAGTCAAAGCGACCATTGTAGTAAATATTTATGCGTTCAAGATGACATACTTGTGACGACTTTATAAACGAACTAGTAATAGAAAATGTTATACAACGTTATTCTATAATATATAACCTTTTCAATAGGGGTAAAAAAAAGGTATATGTCCGTACTAAAAAAATCACCAAAAACACGGAACTTTGCACACGCGGTTCACAATGAGCTGTCGAAGATTTGTGACTGACGTGTTGAACGAAATTACTGCTAATTTTTGAGTGAAAGAATGATTGTTTATGGAACGATTGAATGGTGAATTTAATATTCTTGCCGTCAAAATAAATGCAGACCAAACAGAACCTTAGCTGTGAAGATATAACAATTATAATCGCCAGAGGGAGAATGACATCATTTGATGTCATCCGTTGTTGGTGCAGTAGTGGGGGACGACATCAAATGATGTCATCCGTAGTTTATAGTACGATTTTACGGTTTGCCACTGATTCGTAAAGAAAGAAGGGTCTGGTGAATTAGCGGCCTAAGGCTCGTGATATGCCATGCCGAGAGAACGGCTTTATTATTTCTTTTCTCAAGGGCCAGAATTATTGAGAAATTCTTGAGAATTATAGGAAATTTCAAAGCGCTAAAATTTTACCGTTTGGCACATCGGCTACTTGATTCAGACTGGCGATCTGTTCTATCTAATAGAGATTCAAATGTGTTTTTTTTTCAGAATTGACACCTGTATCGTTGGGGACGATTCCACCTGCGACCAGGCTCAGAATGAGATGTGCAGAACTGAAGCTGGTAAGATTATTCTTTTTCTCTCTCTCTCTCTCGATTTCCTTTTCCATTCTCTACTGTCATGTTTTGGAGTTAGGTGTCTACATGTCTCCATTGCAGAAGTAATAAGGCTAGTGGAATAGGGGTAGCCTCGATTACTATCAGACCCTGTTCAATATCATGAGCTGATCATTGTATCCCCAGTTACATCCATTTTGTTACACGTATTTTAACCATTATATATTTGTGCCAGCTAAGTGTGTGGTCCCAACGCCTAAAGCGTATGATTTTTGTCAGGCTCATCACATAAATGGCGCCACAGGTATGTTTTCAACTATGTATCCACCTTATTAAGACGAAATAAAATTTGTGTTCACGAAAAATATCGTATTTCAGATGAAAACAATATTTTCGGCTTATATTAAAACAATATCTTTCAGTTTTACTTGGTTTTACCAAGTTTATGCTAACGCCATCTAGTGACGGGTGGAAAAGTCTGTAACTTTAAAACTGCAGCGCCCTCTCCGCCACCCATAGTGGCAGCCTGTTGACCCGGAGGTCGTGGGTTCGATTCCCACCGGAAGCATACTTTGTTTAGTTGTTTCCAGTTTGGTTTGGACATTGCAGGCGTGTATCACCTGATTGTCTGATAATAAAGATGATTCCGTGCTTCGGAAGGCACGTTAAGCCGGTGGTCCCGGCTGCCATCTGGTAGTCGTTTAAGGAACCACGTCAGAGGCCGAGAGGCGGTTCCGAAGAACTCTGACACCAGGATGTGCATGGTCGATTGACCGTGACACCTACCCGTAATGATGATGATGATGCTATACGAAGATGAGATTAAGCCTTATTGTATGGTTTTCAGGTATTTCTAGCTGCCAATGCAGGCCAGGCTATGCTCGGAGATTACATCGCGATCCTTGTCGGCGAGTTGTTGCCCTGCTTCTCAATTTAAGGGTTGACAGACTGTACGACAGAAAAGTAAGTTATTCCAGCAAACATAACAGTAGCATGACGTCATCATCATCAGGTCTTTTTAGTCTCCACTGCAGGAGCATGACCCTCTCTGTACTACTGGAGCCATACTTGGCCAGAGCAGACCGAGGATTTGGCCTACACTCTCCTCGCTGGCCAGACGGGTTGGAGAGGTCTCATTGATGTTTATGAGCGTTGTTTAGCTTGTATTTCCTAAGTCACCTCTTACGACCTCCATGGGAAGACTAGGAGTGGTCCTATTCTACTCTGCCGGAAACCACACGGCCTAAGCATGAGGTCCCAACGTCTATTGCGTAAGATTTGTTTCAGACTCATCACATAGATGGCGCCACAGGTTTATTCACAACTATGTATCCAAAATATAAGAAAATTTAAGCAGTATTCATGAAAAATATGGTATGCAAGTTTGAAAAATATTTTAGGCTTATATTTAAACAATATTTTCCAGTTTAAATAGGTTTTACCAAAGGCTAACGCCATCTAGTGACAGGTGCAAAAGTCTAACTATTACACACACACATCCACACATAGCCGCAAACGACTTTACGTGCACACATGTTTAAGTGACGTTTCTTTTCGCGTAGTGTATATATTCTCTGCCATTGTAGCTCCGTGGCGCAGTGGTTAACATGCCAGCCTGCGACACGGAGTGCCCGGGTTCGATCCCCGGCCAGGTCAAGATGGAAAATGATCTTCTTCAGATTGGCCTGGGTCTTGGATGTTTATCTATATATGTATTTCTTATAAAATATAGTATCGTTGAGTTAGTATCTCATAAATCAAGTCTCGAACTTACCTTGGGGCTAGCTCAATCTGTGTGATTTCTCCATATATATTTATTTATTATTATTATGATTGTAAAGCTTATTTCTCTATTATTTTCAGGTGGTCTGGGACGCAAAATTGGCAGACAAAGAGTCAGATCCATATCAGCAACTCAGCTACGAAGCTGTTCGAGCGGTAAGCTTTTTAAATGATGTTTTTTTTTTATATTTATTTATGGCTTTCACGCGTTACGTATTTAGCCAGTATCAAGTATAAATGAGTTCTCCCGCGCTTTTTCTAAGTCCTGTTAATCAATGAAATGATGGTGTAGTTCATTTCGTTGATTCTACGGAGCCCCTAGTGACAATTCCCACAAATCCACTGGCTTGATCACAGACGACGCAACAAAGCGAGACCGACAACCACCAGACCGCTTAGTAAATCTCACTACAGCCGCACTGTGACAGTTTATTTCAGTTATTCCACACATTGTTCATATACATGGGCATTTATAACACCAAATTACACCGATTTCTCATTATAAAGTCCACTAGAAACAATTTACAAAACAATCCAAAACACAAGCCGTGCTCTTCGCCGAAATTCCCGCCAAGAACTCCAACAGAGAGGTTAATTTATTTGCGTAATATTTTTTTAATGATAAGGACGGCAACCGAGCAAGCGCCTAATCTGACTATAACTGCCTCCCTGGTCCAGTTCCAGTGGTTAAGGCGTTTGCCTGTAGACCCGGGGTAGTGGGTTCGATTCCCACGGGAAGCATACTTTGTTTAGTTGTTTCCAGTTTGATTAGAACATTGAAAGCTAACATTGACATTGCCTAAAGGCATATAGCTTAACGATTACCATCAATGATGACAGCCGGGGCCAACGGCTTAACGCGAGACCAACGCCTTAACGTGCCTTCCGTGCACGGAGGAGTTCGAGATATTGTTATGCCACTTGCGGTCACCCATCCCAGTGAGGACTGCGGCCAGGGTTGCTTAACCTTCATTAGCGCTACTTATGCTCACGTTCAGTAAGCCATCAGGCTTCTCAACTTTACAGTTTGTCACAAAAATGTAATTTTTGCAAAGTCTTTGTTCTTCTTTCAGATTGATTCAGCCTTCTCAATGACGCCATTTTCCGATGACTTCGTGAGTGGCTCAGTCAACGCTATCCACCCCGGTGATGAGAACCACCAGGAAGTGTTCGTCAATTACACTGTTTTGGTAAGACTTTGCTTTTCTCATCTTATGTCTGGTGTTTTAATGCCCCAATATGTTTTGTAAAAAAATACTTTTATAAATAACTAGCTGTTGCCCGCGACTTCGTCCGCGGCAATTTCTGTTATTATGATTAACTAGCTTTCGCCCGCGGCTCCGCCCGCGTCAATGTCGATCCCTCGGGAATAGTACTTTTTCCCGGGATAAAAGGTAGCCTATGTCCTTCTCCACACTCCAGAGAACTTGTATACAAAATTTCCTGATGATCGGTTCAGTAGTTACGGCGTGAAAAGGTAACAAACAAACAAAAAATTAAACAAACTCACTTTCGCATTTATAATATTAGTAAGGATAAGGATTAGTCTTTTCAACCGACTTTTATTAGAATAGATAAATAATTTTCCCCCGTGTTCAAAACATTTTTATTGACGCTTCGCTCCTATTGGTCGCAGCGTGATGTTTTATAGCCTAAAGCCTTCCTCAATAAATGGATTATCCAACACTAAAATAATTTTCCAATATCAATCAGTAGTTCCTGAGATTAGCGCGTTTAGACAAACAAACAAGCAATCAAACAAACAAATATAGATAGAAATGTATTGGGTTACTACTCACTCAGATGAATGAGGGAAAAGCAAGCAGCAGCTCGGGAGGCCAAGCCCCCATACATGACGCCATACCTTCAACCACCAGACAGGCAGTTGGGGATGACACCCCTGCTCTCCATTACACTGATGGCTACAAAATCGATGTTTATTACAGCTCCAGGAAACTCCAGAAACCCAGCGACCAGCCATCGCTACAGACATACAGAAACACATCCTCGGAGTTATAAGAAGAAGATCTAACAACGTCGGGACTTCGGCCGTGTTTGTTGATACCCCAGCAGGCAGTGTCCTGCCGCTGAAAGGTGAGTCTGAAACGCGCTATCAAAGTTTTTTCGTGGGAGGATATAAGGGGCTTTTAAAGATGGCGCAGTCGGTAAGGGGGATCGCCCGCTCCGTTCTCTCTTTGGCTCGGATTACCCAGAGAAATCATTGGGGCTTGAGGCAAACTCATTTAATGGGGCCTATGAGAGTGTGAGTTCAGTAAATGACTTCTTGGTGGCTAAGCTTTTGACAGCCTCTGTGGTCCAGTGGTTGAGGCGTTTGCCTGTTGACCCGGGTGTCGTGGGTTTGATTCCCACCGGAAGCATACTTTGTTTAGTTGTTTCCAGTTTGATTAGGACATTGCAGGCTTGAATCACCTGATTGTCTGATAATTAAGATGATTCCGTGCTTGAAGGCACGTTAAGCCGGTGGTCCCGGCTGCCATCTGGTAGTCGATAAAGTAAGCACGTCCGAGGCCGAGAGGCGGTTCCGAAGAACTCTGATACCAGGGTGTGCATGGTCGATTGACCGGGACACCTACTCGAAATGATGATGGTGGCTAAGCTAATCCATCCGCAACCGCACAATTCAATCTCGCCGCCGAAATTCTCCACCATATCCCATTTCCCCTTATACCATAACTAACCGACTTTTACAATTTCGGCGCCGAGATTGAATTGAATTCGTACGGAACCCTTCATGCGCATGTCCGAGTCACACTTAGCCGGTTTTTCTATTATTGTCATACTATTTTTTTTCCTTCAACAGATGTCGATGAGTGCGCGTCCTCGGACCTGAATGATTGTCACCAGCTAGCGTTCTGTACCAACACCTGGGGAGGATTCAAGTGAGTTCTAGTTACATTATAATATCTCTATGGATGTCGTAGAAGGCGACTTAGGAAATACAAGCTTAACAAAGCTTATAAACATCTAAGAGACCTCTCCAACCCGTCTGGCCAGCGTGGAGAGTGTAGGCCAAGTCCTCTGGCTGCTCTGGCCAAGTATGGCCCTAGTAGTACAGAGAGGGTCGTGCTCCTGTAGTGGAGACTAAAAAGGACCTGATGATGATGATGATGATGATGATCTCTATACAGCGTGTTTCAACCAACGACGTTTTCGCGAAAGAGTGATTCAGCCCGTCAAAATAAACAATTTTTCATAGCATTAGTCCCATAGGAAAAGTTGTTCATATCGACGGGCTGAATCACCCCTTTAAGGGTTCAGAACGATAAAAATTTCAGCGTGCATAATATTTCTTACAGATGCGCATGCCCAGACACGACCCTAGATGGCATGCCACATGGAAGGGCAGGTAGAGAATGCCGCGCATGCTCGCCTTCACACTGCAACGATAGAGGGGAGTGTCGGTACTCCAACAACCACCCTTACTGCAGGTACGATGCGAGATTCAACCACTGATTCCACATCCCTTATATAACTCTCCAGACCAACATTGGCTTACCATTTTAGCTCTACGACACAAGACTATAACAATTTTGCGAGATTCAACCACTGATTCCTTATACCTTATTTATCCCTCCAGGCTAGCTACATTAGCTTACCATTTTAGCGCTCTACGACACAAGATTATAACATAGTATCATAGTATCACGCCTATTGCCCTTGCGGGGAAGACAGAGCTTAGGTCAATAAGACCTTATGGCCACATTTAGCATGTTGGAGGGCGTGTAGATGGAAACAGGGATGAAAATAGTGATGGGTTGCTAGCCGCATCGCCTATTGACATAATTCCGCACATTTTAGCCCAATCCCTCGATCGGTTTTTACGATCTGCGCGGGAAGAGAAGCAACTGGCACATTCTATGTTTTTTCTTTCCTCTTAGACCAGCATGGAAGGGAATGTAAGACTATAACAATTTTCGATAGCAACCACTGATTCCATATCCCTTATATATCCCTCTAAACCAACGTTGGCTTACCATTTTAGCGCTCTACGACAAAAGAGTAAAACAATTTTGCGAGATTCAACAACTGATTCTTTATACCTTATTTATCCCTCCAGGCCAACATTGGCTTAACATTTTAGCGCTCTATGACACGTATCTTGCTGAGAAGATACATAAGTTTTTCTTCTTATAGTCGCCTCGTCATATGAGGAAAAGAGACGAGTTTATTTATGGGCCTGAAACCACAGAAAGTCATCTCAAGCCCATAGAAAACACGCTGTCCCGCTTTCATTTTAATTCCAGCAATAAGAGGTCCACAGCTGGACAAAGGCCCCAAGTATTATTCGCTCTATGGGAGGATATCGCCACACTCACCACGTTTAGTGAGATTAGCGAGTGCAGTTTCTTGTTCTTTTTGTGCTTCCAACGCTGCTGCCAATCGGAAGCTTTTTTAAGCGAAGGAAGAATATGAATGTGTTTGATTTGAAATGGGAATGAAAGTTTGGGAAAAGCAAGTAGCAGCTCGGGAGGTCGCGCGTACCCGATGCCATACCATCAACCACCGGACAGGTAGTTAAGGATGACATCCCTGATCAAGAATTTTAATAAAGTGTTTATTTTTATTGACAGCTGCTCATCAGGGTACTACGGGTCGACCTGCGAAGTAGATGGAGAAGTGGTGGGGGTAGCTGTTGGAGCTTCCCTAGCGGCTGCTGTGGTCATCGCTCTGACACTGGCGTTCTTATTATCGTGGAGGTAAGATATAAATATAAATATATACGGACAAATCACACAGATTGAGCTAGCCCCAATTTTATAACAAATACATATATAGATACACATCCAAGACCCAGGCCAATCTGAAAAAGGTCATGTTCCATCTTGACCTGGCCGGGGATCGAACCCGGGCGCGTATTGCCAAACTGTATACTGACCCAGACACCCATAGTCTGTACTGAACTACTTCGTGCTCATTAAAATCACAAACAAATCGGAGCAAAGTACAGTCAGCCAATGAGATATCTGACCCCCTACAACAGCGCCATTTTTCGCAAACTAAAGAAACATCCGTGGTTTAAACCCAAAGATAAAAATATACAAGTGTAATATCCTTTGCGACTAGTGCCATCTATTGAATTGTGAATGAACAAATAAGGTTAATAAGCAGAAATCTGATACCCTTGACGACTAATGCCATCTATTCGATTTTTGATAAATAAAACAAGCCCTAGCATACGATACGCTTATTTCAAAGATACTTCAATAGTTAGATGTGGCGCAAGTGGTAGGCACTACGGTTTAATAGTTAATGTGATTATGAATGACCAGGATCAAATCCTCCAAAGCTTTTTATTTTTTACAAATATCACCAACTTCGTATTGTGATGTTGGTGTAATTTTGGTTGTTTTAACATAATGTTACCGAGCTAATTACTGTGAATAAAAAGCATTTTAAATTTTTAATTACTTTATTACATCAAAAAAATGTAACAGTGAAATAAATACCTGCCTACTTAATTCAAACTATGATTAATCTTCTGTAGAGAGAACCAACATGTTACTTAATAAGTAACAATTTACATCTCTCAACTTCTTTTTAATCATAGTATTATATTTTTTTAAATGTGTAGGGTCAAATAGTGCTATGTGAATAACTTTGCTTCGATAATAGTATAAGAATGAATATAAACCTATGGCATTAAATGAATTTTAATATGGGAGAGGGTGACCCCCATTTTGAAGCTTTTGTTCAAGTCTATTTGTCATTTCACTTACCATGTTAGATCAGATCACATATCACTTATGCGCATATTTATTAATTTAGTATAACCTTTTTGTCTAAATTGATTTAAGTTCAAACTTTACTCGTGTCTCGTGTCTCAGTTAAGCACTATTTGACCCTACAATCTGGGATTTTAATTGGTCACTCAATAACAGTTAGATCACAGAACAATTGTCTTAAATAAAATATATTCTACATTGCAAACTGTTGGAATCACCACATCTCATAAATTTTCCAAGTATTTTTCTTTATTCATCCGGCCGCCGAATTCTACCAGCTCCCCTGGGCCCATTGAAGACATCTGTCCCCAATAACCTGCAAAACAATAATACGATCAGTTACCTATTATTCTACACTGCGTAATACACTAGGTATTAAATATTATTATTATTTTACTTCACTATTTAATTAATATTTTTACCTAATGTTATCCTGCCACTGTTCTCAAAGGCAAATTATTTTGATGGCTATACGCTGGCCATGTCTTCTCCGCAATATTTTTCTGCCATCATCATCAGACTTAAAACTTTTTTCATCAGAATAAAATACGATCTCGTTCTTGTTGAATGTTTCCTCACTGTTTCAATTGAAATATTGTAGTGTATATGTTACGCCAGTTGACTCCGAATCCACAAACGGACGGTGTTTCTCTGTAAGAGATACATTTATCACAAACCCTATGTTTTACGGAACAAAAAATAGTGTGACAATTAAGTAAGTATATTAAATACTTATAATTTCTACTTACCGCGATACCTAACTCTCTAGATATAGATATTTTAAATACTGTGGTTGTCTTTACAATACAATATTAGCTTTCACAAAATCTGCTATATAAGATGAAACGGGATGCCTAATAACTGGTGGGGTTTTGGATCACTACACAGTAATCGCAGTATCTTATTTGTGACGCGAGTGAACAATATTTTTGATTAGTTGGTATCAGGTATAAATAAATCTGATAGATTACCCTCAATTTATTTGTTAAAGCAATGCGTTGCAGTTGGTGACAATGATGTCATAGCAGTAGATATAGATAGCCAATTTCGCCCGGGACGTCATATCGTCGGTTGGCGTATTGAGATGAGCGCTAGCTTCTCAAGTCGTGGGTCCATGGTTCGAATCGAACTTAACGTAGGATTGTTTTTGATTCTTTCTTGTTCTTACCATTGATGATTACTTGAATTATTAGCTGAGATTATTAGAAACACAAAATTTGCAACTGAGCAGGTTATCAGAAACAAGTTTATACCAGCAGTTGTCTGTCTACTTGCCAAAAATCACGGTAGGTGGCGCTTCACAGCAAAGTGTGAATTTACGTTTTAAAAGTCAGGGGGTCAGGTATCTGCTTGGCCGACTGTACATACGAGCTCAGAGCAGTCTGAGACGGTATGCACTTTGCTCGCTTGTATGTAAAGCAAACTGTGACACGCAAATATCTTTAACTATACAACGTGTTTCGTAATATTTCCCGTAACTTATTTATGCTTTTGCGATATTTAGGTATCCTATCCGTGAAACTGAACAACTTTCTCCAAAAAACATACCCTATGAGAAGATTAATTTGAACTGTAACAACTATAAAGAGTGTTAAAAAACTATAAATGTGTCCACTTCAGTATTTATTAATTTTTCAAAGAAAGATGCACTGACAAAACAAATTGTACCTATTTTTAATTTCAGTGTAGGTAATATTAACTCAATTAAGTCGATATTATAAGTATAGTATAAATAAATCGATAACAAAGTAAATTAATTAAAAAACTCAAATAACAAGAGATGGCGTCACACCACGCCTTTTGCGCTTTATTTCCCTATCGATTTTTTTTGTTTATAATCGGAAAGTACGAAATAAAAATTATATGTTAAAAATATCAGTAAATATGCCAACTGTTCTTCTACCAGCATACTCGTACCGCAAACTAGCCAAGTGTTAATTTTATTCAAATTATTAAGGCTTACACCGATCTATAAAAAACAGTTTTAAAGTCGGTTTATTTTTTTAAAAGTAACTGTATTTTTACACTTTATTTAATAAACACGTGCGTAATTGCTAATAAAGTCACGACCACTATCCAAAAAAAGGAGTCGAGGTCGCAAGCGGCGCAAGTTTTAGAAGGCGAGGCAGGGAAATAAAACATGTCTGCATTCGCATGCATTTTGTTCTAAATTATCATGCCATTACATACTACACCAGACGCTGGAAAGTATGGATGTCTGGAATCGTATGTATTTTGCTCAAGTATTTTAAAGCAAAATGTATTTTGATTCAGACACTCTCTGAATAGGTATACAGTTTGCTCTTCAACTACAAAGGCACACTGCGATCGAACTCAGAGCAACCCTGGTCTGGGTCAGTATACAGTTTGGCAATACGCAACCCGGGCACTCTCGTGTTGCAAGCTGGCGTGTGGCCTGTTGACCGCTGCGCCATGGAGCTAGCCAAAGATAAGACAAGACGAGACGAGAAGAGACGAGACGAGATGAGACGAGACAAGACGAGACGAGACAAGACGAGACGAGACGAGACGAGACGAGACGGGACGAGACGAGTCAAGACAAGACAAGAAAAAACTCTTTAATTTATTTTTGTTCATAATAATAATTATTTATTCCTGGTGCAAATAAATAATCATTATTATGAACAAAAATATTGTAGTGTACAAAGGCCTTATTGCTAAAGCAATTTCTTACAGACAACCAGGTAAGGTCTTTTGTTACTGTCATAGTCATCATCATTTCGAGTAGGTGTCACGGTCAATCGACCATGCACACCCTGGTGTCAGAGTTCTTCGGAACCGCCTCTCGGCCGCTGACGTGGTCCTTTAACGACTACCAGATGACAGCCGGGACCACCGGCTTAACGTGCCTTCCGCTCTCTACTCTGGGCTCTGACTACTCCGCAAGGGAAAAAGACGTGATATTGTGAATGTAACTATGACAGTCGCCTCCGTGGTCCAGTGGTTAAGGCGTTTTCCTGTTGACCCGGGGGTCGTGGGTTCGATTCCCACCGGAAGCATACTTTGTTTAGTTGTTACCAGTTTAGTTAGGACATTGCAGGTTTTAATCACCTGATTGTGTGATAATAAACATGATTCCGTGCTTCGGAAGGTATCTGGTAGTCGTCAGAGGCACGTCAGAGGCCGAGAGGCGGTTCCGAAGAACTCTCGATACAAGGGTGGTTCGATTGACCGTGACACCTACTCGAAATGAATGAATGAAATAATAATGAACAAAAACATCGTGTACAATACAAAAGTAATTTCTTTCTGTCTTTTGTTACTGTCATAGTTACATTCATAGTATCACGTCTTTCCCCTTGCGGATTAGACAGAGCCCAGGTCTTTAAGGCGATACCACTGTAAATAAGATTGTTCTGAACCTTATTTATCTCGCAAAATACTTAAATTAGGAGTTTCAAATCTAAGTAATATGATTTTTGACTATTTCATCTCCAAAAGTGTAAGATGAAAACACGTTTTGATAAAATTTTCTCGAAAGAAATATTTTTTGAAAAATGGTCTTCGTTCGCAGTGTTTTTGTTATTGTAGCTCAAATGCGACGAATGAAATAATGATTTTTAGACTAAAAGATAGGTTATTAGTAATTCATCAAAATGTAAATATGAAAATACAATTAACCGGTCTGATTTTATATAAAATAGAAATAACGAATTTGGCGCTTACGTTTTTTTCTTTGAGCGACTCGAGACTATCTCCTATCTCATCATTCACGGGCTAAACCGCCAAGCGCTATCCCTTGCGCACACTTGATCAGTCTGCGTACGCCTTTGCCGAGCGATGGTACCAAACATTTGAGGCCTCGTCTTAAGCTACGTTTAGCACGTTAGTGGGCCTTAGGTAGAAAACTTAATCTATACATATAATAAAACAGTAAAAATATTTTGTCTGTACATTTAGAATTTTTGACTGAAATGGATAGAGGGACACTTAAAAAGAATAATAGAAAGCAAAAAATTTTTTTCGAATTTCTTGTCTGTCTGTCTGTCTGTCTGTATGTATGATCACGATTATCTCCGAAAATACTGAACCGATTTACTTCAAACTTTCACCAATTGCTTTGTTTTAACTCAGCAAAACATTTAAAGTTTGTTTCATCAAAATCGGTTCATTAAAAAAAAAGTTATCGTCATTTGAATGAACTCAAGGCCTGCAAACATATCATCATCATCATCATCATCATCAGGTCTTTTTAATCTCCACTGCAGGAGCATGACCCTCTCAAACAAACATATAGCAAAAATAAAATAATAAGTGACATAAGAAAATTAAAATCCAAAGTCAATTCATCATCATTATACGACAGCATTACCTATACCTATCCATACTATCCATAGTAATCCATACTAAAAAAAAAGGAGAAACTGACTGACTGACTGACATAACAACGCAGGGCCTAAACTATAAGGGTTAGGAACTTGAAATTTTGCACAGGGGTTCCTTTTATAACGTAAGGGAGCACTAAGAAAGGATTTTTGGAAATTTATCTCCTAAGGGTGTAAAACGGGTTGCAAAGTTAGTATGAAACTTTGTCGTTTTTGAAGTTATTCGAATGAAATTTAGTATGAAGGTTCTTTACTGAAAGGTATAAAATACGAGTAAAATATTTTACTAAAAAATTATCCCTTAAGGGGGTAAAATAGGGGTGCAAAGTAAGCATGAAACTTAGCCATTTTTGAAGTTAGTCGAATGAAATTCAGCATGAAGGTTCTTTACTGAAAGGCATGAAACACGAGTAAAATATTTTTCTCAAAAATCATCCCTTAAGGGGGATGCAAACTTAGTATGAAACTTTCCGCTTTTGAAGGTATTCAATTGAAATTCAATATTAAGGTGTTTCATTGAAAGTCATGAACTAATGTATTCCGGGTAATTCTACTGTTCCTAAGAAATCAAAAGGCAAACCTGACTTATATATCAACGCACAGCCGAAACTACTGTGCCCAGAAACTTGAAATTTGGCACAGGGATTCTTTTTATGATGTAAATGAGCACTAAGAAAGGATTTTTAGAAAATCAAAGGGGGTTAAGTTTTATGGAATTTTCTCATTTCTGGACCTAGAAGTTTGAAAGTAGGTACACAAGTTCTCAATTAAAATTAAAAAGATCTGTTTAGGTGAACTAGACAACATTCTCCCTTGAAGGGGTAAATAGGGGGCAAAGTTTGTATGAAATTTTTCCATTTCTAGACTTAGAATATAAAAATAGGTATGTAAGTTCTCGATTACAATTAAAAAGATCTACGTAGGTGAAATGTATAAAATCCCCTCCTTAAGGCAACATTTGTTAAGTTTGTATGGACATTTTCTCATTTCTGGACGTTCTGGATTACAATTAAAAATATATATGTAGGTAAAACCGACCGAAATTTTCGCCTGAAGGGATAAAATAGGGGAGTAAAGTTAGTATGGATTTTTTTTCATTTCTAGACTTAGAAGTATGAAAATAAGTATATACGTTCTAGATTACAATTAAAAAAGATTTGTGTAGGTGAAATGTACAAAATTCCCCCCTTAAGGGATAAAGGGGGGGTGGGGGATTGTATGGAAATTTTCTCATTCTGGACATAGAAGTATAAAAATAAGTATATAAGTTAACATTACAATTAAACCTGTGGGAAGTATAACAAGAAAGGAGCGAAAAAGGATATGGTAGGTGACAGATCAAAATGGAGGGAACTGACATACTGTGCCGACCCCACATAAAAAGTGGGATAAGGTAAGGGAAGAAGAAGAAGTTAACATTACAATTAAAAAGATCTGTATAGTTAAAATGGACGAAATTTTCCCTTGAAGGGGTAAAATAGGTGGGGTAAAGTTTGTATGGATTTTTTTTATTTACTTAGAAATATGATAGTAAGAAGTTCTCCATTACAATAAAAAAATATCTGTGTAGGTGAAATGGGCAAAATCCCCTCCTTAAGGGCTAAAGATCTATGCAGGTGAAATGTATTAAAAGCAGAGGGGAAGGGGTTTGTATGGATTTTTTTCATTTCTACTGTTCCCAAGGGAACGACATTAACGCGGGCGGAGCCGCGGGCAACAGCTAGAATCATCTATTTGATTTCAAATTGAAAAAAAAATTATGATTTTCAAATTCATTGTAAAATGAATCAAATACCTCACTTGTAAAAGTCGGGTAGTTGTGTAGGAGATAAGGGGAAATGGGATAAAATTGTGCGGTAGCTCTGATGGCAGAGCATAGGTCGTACATAGACCTAGGTCGCCGGTTCAAGTCCCACCCGCATGAAATATTTTCACCATATTTTATTTCTTAATTTATTAAGAATTTGATTTCGACTTTATTTCATAGCCTTCTGAACCGTAAGTTCAGATTAATGTATTCTATAATCATTCTGAACTTAGTGCTTACACTGTTTTTAAAGCTCAATTTTCTTCCAGCCGGAAATGGTCCCGAGAACAGAAAGCGGCCGGTATGGGGTCACCAGTGTTCAGCTATATGGCAGCTAATACCATCAAGACACCACCAGTGGGTCAGCCACCTTATCAGGTAAGTCTTTAGGGATACGGCTTTGTTTTAAGGTTTAGTTTAGTTATTTAGAGAAAAGAAATAAATCTCAACTGTATTCATTTCTTTTCTATTATTAAAAGTTTTGTGTGCATTAAAAAAAAAACCGGCCACGTGCGAGTCGGACTCGCGCACGAAGGTTCCGTACCGTTATCTATAAAAACGGCAAAAAAATCAAGTCTGTTGCAGGGAGCCTCCCTTAAATATTAATTTTATTCTGTTTTTAGTATTTGTTGTTATAGCGGCAACAGAAGTAGTACATCATCTGTAATTTCAACTGTCTAACTATCACGGTTCATGAGATCCTGGTGACAGACGGACAGACAAACAGACAGACAGACGGACAGCGGAGCGATATTAATAGGGTCCCGTTTTTACCCAATGCGTTAAATTTACTCTCCCGAACGTGACGCAGACCGATGTTGACAATTTAATAGATGGTCAAAAACTAGGTTTCGTCAATGATACTACTTTCCTAGGGATCACAATCGACTCAAAATTACAATGGGTTGCCCATATTTCTAAACTTTCTAATAGGCTTAGTTCCGCAGCATACGCTGTTAGAAGGATTAGACAACTGACAGATGAGTCCACTGCTAGGCTTGTATACTTTAGTTATTTTCATTGTTTAATGTCGTACGGATTACTTCTGTGGGGCGATGCAGCCGACATCCAGACTATCTTTATTCTACAAAAAAGAGCAATTCGTGCCATCTACGGCCTGGGCGCGAGGGACTCACTCAGACAGTTGTTTAAAGAAATTAATATCTTAACTGTAGCTTCACAGTATATATTTGAGAATATAATGTATGCAAGGAAAAATATTTTGTCGTTCAAAAAAGTTAGTGATTTAATAAATAGACCCTTGCGTAACAATCATAAATTATTTCTTCCGCGATATCGGCTAAGCAGAGTTAGCGAGTCGTTCATGGGAAACTGTATACGCTACTACAACAAATTGCCAAAATCGGTCCTTGATATGCCTGATAGAATATTCAAAAGTTATGTAAAACAATTACTTTGTAAAAAGGCATATTATAGGACCGAAGATTTTATTAATGATAAGAATGTTTGGCTCGAGCTTGGCGCAGACGCCTCGAAATTTTGTATTTATATGACTAATGTATGGTACATTCTGTACGTGATATTTTTAAAGATGACTTTTTTATTTTAATTTTAGTAGGTACTTAATTTGACATTTCTTTATTTTTTTATTTCGGTATTATTAATTTCAATAATATGACATTATTTTTTAAATTCAATTCGAACATGACATTTAAATAAACCAATGTATATTCAGTCCACATACCTAATTTCTAAGGGTTTCAAAAATTGTAAGTTGTCGTCCTTGGAGAAAATGCGCTGTGCAGTTTGTTGCCGCTTCTTCTGCACTCCGCTTTGGAAGCGGCATTAAACTTAGCCATAAGTAAATTTTTGACGTCAACAATTGTTGAGAAGTGAAATATGACAATTAATAAGTGTTCAAAGAAACCTATATTGAATAAACGTTTTGAATTTGAATTTGAATTTGACCATTCGGGTACGGAAACCTAAATAGAATATATATTTTTTTACAGATATCGTTAGAAGAGCGGATGCGCTGGGCGCAGATTGCGGAAGCAATGGCACAGACTAATCATTATGCGGTAAGATAATATATTCCATAATATTGTCGTTTTAATTTTTCTGTCTGCTCCAGTGTCTTCCCGTGGGTGTCGTAGAAGGCGAGTTATGAAATACAAGCTAAACAAAGCTTATAAACATCTGTGAGACCTCTCCAACCCGTCTGGGAGTGTGTAGGCCAAATCCTCTGTCTGCTCTGGCCAAGTATGGGTGCGGTAGTACAGAGAGGATCATGCTCCTGCAGTGGAGACTAAAAAGACCTGATGATGATGAATTTTTCTGCTATGCGGAAATACATTGCGCGTAGAACCGATGGCCGATGGGGCAGAAGGGTTCTCGGATGGCGACCACGTACCGGCAAGCGCAGCGTCGGACACCCACCGACCAGATGGTCGGACGACCTGACTAAGGTCGCTAGGAAGACGCTAAAACAAAACATAAATATAAAAGAATTAAAACCTTAACTAAGGTGTTGCCCGCGTGGCATAGTGCCAAGAACACTAGCTGCATTCCCCGCTGAAAGCAATTGCAATTCTTTGCGCGAGGGAAGCTTTTCGAGTATGTGCATGTTTAGTACGCGAACGGAGTCGCGAGCTTGTATACTAAACATTGTTTCTTTAAATATTTCAGCAAGCGGAACCAGCTATGGCCACAAGACCATCGTCCGCCATGTTTGGAGGATACCCGACCTTACCGCCAGTGCCCATGCCAAGGTAAATATTTCCATCACATCAATGGTCAGGGTTCGCCGTGTGGTTTCTGGTAGAGTAGAAAAGGACCACTCCTAGTCTTCGTCGGAGGTCGTAAGAGGTGACTTAGGAAATACAAGCTCATCATCATTTCGTGTAGGCGACACAGTCAATCAACCATGCACACCCTGGTGTCAGAGTTCTTCGGAACCGCTTCTCGGCCTTTGACGTGGTTCCTTTAACGACTACCAGACGGCAGCCGGGGCCAACGGCTCAACGTGCCTTTCGAAGCACAAAATCATGTTTATTATCAGACAATCAGGGGATTCAAACCTGCAATGTCCTAACCAAACTGGAAACAACTTAACATAGCTTCCTGTGGGAATCGAACCCACGACCCCCGGGTTTACAGGCAAACGCCTTAACCACTTGACCACGGAGGCAGTTCTAAACATATAGCTCATAAACATCAGTGAGATCTGTCCAATCCGTCTAGCCAGCGAGGAGAGTGTAGACCAAATCCTCTGTCTGCTCTGGCCAAGTATGGCTCCGGTAGTACAGAGAGGTCATGCTCCTGCAGTGGAGACTAAAAAGACCTGATGATGATGAATGGTCAGGGTTGTCATCCTCAACTGCCTGTCCGATGGTTGCAGGTATGGTATCGGGTACGCACGACCTCCCGAGCTGCTACTTGCTTCCCCTCATTCATCTGAGTAAGTAGTATCCCAATACCTTCATTCCCTTCCCAAATCCAACAAATTCCTATCCTTCCTCAGCTTTCAAATGCTTCCGATGGGCAGCAGCGTCGGAAGTACGAGAAGCCAAAGAATCTGCGCTCGCCAACCCGCCTGCCAAGCGTGGTGAGTATGGCAATATCCTCCCATGGAACGAGATTCCTTGGGGCGGTCTTTGTCCAGCACTGGACTGTTTGCAGCTGTAATGATGATGATGACGAGATAACGTTTTATAAATCGATGAACGCTGGCTGCACGCACGAATAAGTGTCACGTTCCGCGTGCGCGAACGCGGAACAAGCGATAGAGAGGCACGATCGGCCTAAGCGTTCGGCTTGTGACGCATCTATCTCTTCTACCATTATCACGTAATTATTGTCCTTAAACCTCGGCCGAAGGACTCACTAGGCGCATGTACCATTAGATTGCTCAGAATTGACTAGCTCCGTGGCGCAGCGGTCAACACGCCAGCCTGCGACACGGAGTGACCGGGTTCGGTCCCCGGCCAGGTCAAGATGGAAAATGATCTTTTTCAGATTGGCCTGGGTCTTAGATGTTTATCTATATATGTATTTGTTATAAAATATAGTATCGTTGAGTTAGTATCCCATAACACAAGTCTCGAACTTACCTTGGGGCTAGCTCAATCTGTGTGATTTGTCCGTACATATTTATTTATTATTTATTTAGAATTTACCAGCATTATACCTATATACATACAGTCCGTTATTCCTTTTATTTTAACTACAACCAGTGTCCTGCAGGATAACCTAGTAGGAATAGGCACTAGTTCTTCATGAACCTATACAGACAACCAATTTTGAACTTTACAGACAAAATTGGTCAGATGGCCTGCTGTAGGTAGCAGGGAAACTCTGGATGCAGCCTCCAATCGGTCATTTTGGAAATCTCTATAAGAGGCGTGTGTCTTCTTGCAGCTGAAATAATGATCATGATGTCTGAATGGCTAGCTCCGTAGCGCAGTGGTTAACACGCCAGCCTGCGACACCGAGAGTGCCCGGGTTCGATCCCCGGTCAGGTCTAGATGGAAAATGATAATTTCAGATTGACCTGGGTCTTGAATGTTTATCTATATATGTATTTGTTATAAAATATTGAGTTAGTATCCCATAACACAAGTCTCGAACTTACTCTAGGGCTAGCTCAATCTGTGTGATTTGTCCGTATATATTTATTTATTTTTAATCAATTTTTTTTAGGATGGGTATTCACGGTCATCACACAGGCACACTGAACACTGTGGCGTCTAGAGCTAACACTGCTGCGTCACATCACAACTTATACGGTAAGTCTTTTCAATAAATTCAGGTTATTTGTATAATTTATTATACATATCAACCTTCCTCTTGAATAACTATCTATTGCTAAAAACTACATCAAAATCCGTTGAGTAGTTTAAAAGATCCTAGGTTTAACGGTTAAAAATTAAGTCTACTTCATTTGTAACCGACTACGAAAAAAGGAGGAAGTTATCAATTCGAAGCATTAAAGTATATATTTTAATGTTTGTTATCAGAACTCCGTCATTATCAACCGACTCAAAAAACCGGCCAAATGCGAGTCGGACTCGCGCACGAAGGGTCCCGTACTTTATTCTATTTTTTAGTATTTTTTGTTATAGCGGCAACAGAAATACATTAACTGTGAAAAGTTCAACTTTCTGACTATCACGGTTCCTGAGATACAACCTGGTGACAGACAGACAGACAGACAGACAGACGGACAGCGGAGCGAAATTAATAGGGTCCCGTTTTTACCCTTTGGGTACGGAACCGTAAAAATCTTTATTTGTTTGAAAGGCTATGCTTTCAAGTTGGTCCCTAAATTTCATCACTATCGGTTCACTAGTTTCATTGAAGTGTTTTTAGGGTTCTGTACTTCAAAAGGAAAATACGGAACCCTTATAGGATCACTTTGTTGTCCGTCTGTCTGTCAAGACCTTTTTCAGGAACGCGTAGAGGTATCAAACTGAAATTCATATCAAATACTCAGGTCTACTGTCCCTTAGAGCTGTGAAAATATAAAACTTCTGTTCTAAGCCAACGCAATTAAAAGCTACAGTCGTTTTACGCCGCAAATTTTTGACATTCGCAAGGGAATCAAAACCTACAGGGTACTTCCCGAGAACTCAGAATCTTGAAATTTGGTACGAAGCAACGTTTATAGCACAGATTAAGGAAAAATTGCCATAAGCATTTTTAGTTACATCATATAATAAAAATATTTTTAATAATTTTAATTCATAATTCATAATTCATTTATTTATCGCTTCACACACATATACAATAAAACACAATGGATTACAATACATGCACGCGTACCCTGCTTGGGTGTTGCGATACTTTACATTTTTAAACACTTTTTACATCATGAAAGGTTACTTAATGGAGAATACATGTCAAGAATAAAATATTAAAATAAATGTCAAAATTATACACATAAATTTATTCAAAATCGATAAAAAATAATAATTTAACTATAGTCACAATACAATTATAACTTTAACGTAGATTCTAGGTAATTCTCTCCTCTAAATATTCATTAACAGAATAATAACATTTTTTTGTTAAAAAGGCCTTCATTCTATTTTTGAAAGTTATGTCATTTTCTATACATTGTATGTCTTTTGGTATTTTGTTATACACCTTAATAAATAGACAATAGGGACTCTTATGATATAAATATAAATTAGATTTCGGCAGCAGCAATCTATTCTTATGACGAGTGTTTCTGGTGTGTGTATTACAAATTTTTGTAAATAGCTGCTTATGCTCTCTAACAAATAATGCTACCTCCAAAATATAAATACATGGTTGTGTCAATATATTTTTGTTTACAAAATGTGGCCTACAGCTGTCGCGCTGCTTTATATTTGTCAGAATGCGTACACACCTTTTCTGCAAGATGAAAATGCTCTGTGCTTCAGTGCTGTTGCCCCAAAGAATAGCTCCATACTTAAGCCAGGCATAAGCATAGGCATAATAAGCCGACAACGCTGTTTCAAAATTCGTATTGGTTTTTATCACTTTCAATGCATACACAAATCTACATAACTTAGTTTTTACATTTGCGACATGGGTTTTCCACGTAAAATGGGAATCTATAGTAATGCCTAACAATTTAAAATTAGAGACCTCTTCAATTTTAACATTTTTGGCTTCTAGTTTCAAGTTTAGTGCTAACTTTTGGTATGGTCTAAATTGAATAATTTTCGTCTTATTTAAATTTATTTCTAAGTTTTGATGTTGTAGCCATGAGTCAATAGTCGTTAAGTAATTAGATAACATTTGATTTGCGTCCTTAGAGTTGTCAGATTTGAATAATATTGAGATGTCATCCGCAAATATAACGCAGAGGTTTTCGTCAAACAGTTTGGGCAAGTCATTAATGTATACTAAAAATAATATACAACCGATAACACTTCCCTGTGGGATAGAACAGGATATGTTCCTGGGGTCGGATGAGATGTCCTGCATCTCTCCAGAGTCCTCGCAGCAGTGTTCTAACTGCACGTACTGTTGGCGGTCGCTTAAATAGGATTTTAACCATTGATATGCCTGGCCACGTATGCCACAGTTATGAAGTTTCTCTAATAGTAACCTGTGGGATACTTTTTCGTATGCTTTTTTCATGTCAAGTAATAAACCGATAGCATATTTTTTATCTTTTATGTAATTGAGGGCTTCTTGAATATAAGTATAGACGGCATACGCTGTTGAGTGCTTTTTTCTAAACGCAAATTGATTCTTATCTAGTATTTTATATTTTTCTAAAAAATTATATATTCTGTCTGTCATAGCCTTTTCAAAAATATGTGAGAATTTTGATAAAAGTGCAATTGGTCGGAGATTACCCGGTTCCATTAAAGTGCATTTCTTTTTTGGTATGGGTCTTATTTTAGCTATTTTCAATTTGGAGGGAAAGCGTCCCTCTACAAAAGATTGATTTATTAATTTTGTTAGTGGTGGTGTTAATTCCGCAGCACAAGCTTTTATGAGAACAGGAGGGATTTCGTCCATACCATAACTATGTTTATTTTTAAGTTTCCTCATCACACTAAATATCTCGCATTCGGAGACTGGCGCTAAGTACAGCGAGTTTATTATATCACCGCCACGCGATGTATTCATCGAAGGGACGTGACCGTTTGATACGTGCATAGTGCAGTGTCGCTGTGGAGGCACTGAATGTGCGCTGGCAGCTGCGGGCGCCTCGCCTACCGATGCAAAATATTCATTTAATGTATTTGCAATCAACTGGGGTGATTCTATAATTGTGTCTCCGAATTTTAACTGTATATTTTTGTTGCTTTTACTCCGATTTTCTGTAAGGTCCTTTATTATTGCCCACATTGTTTTTACTTTATTTTTAGACTTTTTCATAATATTTGAGAAATTTATTCTTTTGCTTTTATTGACACATTTTTTTAAAATACTGGAATATTTTTTATAGTGAGATCTTAGTGTGTTATCATTTGATTGGTTTATTAATATCTTTAATACTCTTTTATGCTTACACGATTTTTTAAGTCCTACTGTTAACCATGTTTTTCTCTTAATTTTATTTATTACTCTACGTGGGGCGATGTATGTATTGAGATACAATTGTATGATATTATAAAATATGTCAAAATTTGTATTAATGTCATTTTCTCTTATTAATAAACTATTCCAGTCAATTGTTTTTATCGCTTGTTTAAATAATGTCATATTATTATCACTAAATGTCCTTTTATAGCTATAAGTCATTGGTTTTATTTTATATATGTCATTTACGCCAAAATTATATATAATGCTTCTGTGGTCAGATAAACCATGTTCCTCAATAGATATGGTGTTATTTATTTTTTTATTTGTAAACACCAAGTCAATACAGGAGCTTGTGTATTTTGTTACTCTGGTTGGAATTTTCCTGTCATTAATTAAGTTTAAATTCTTTGTTAGCATTGTGTTAACAAGTCTTTGGGATTCGTCCGATTCTTTTTCCATTTTTTAAACTTATTATAGACTAGCTTTCGCCCGCGTCAATGTCGATCCCTCGGGAATAGTACTTTTTCCCGGGATAAAAGGTAGCCTATGTCCTTCTCCGTATTCCAGAGAACTTGTATGAAAAATTACATAATTGTTTGGTTCAGTAATTAAGTACGGCGTGAAAGAGTAACAAAAAAACAAACAAACTCACTTTCGCATTTATAATATTAGTTAGGATAATGGTACAGAACCCTTCGTACGCGAGTCCGGCTTGCACTTTTCTTATATGACAAATTATATAACTTTGATGACAAAATATATAGTTCCCTTATATATATAGTGAATTTATCGTTTTGGACCCATAAAGGGGTGACTCAGACCATCAAATTGAACAACTTTTCCTATGGGAACAAAGCTGGGAACTCAAAAAAAAATCGACATTCCCATACAAACTGGCCGGGCGGCGGAACTCTTTTGTATGGGAATGACGAAATTTTTGAGTTCCCAGCATTGGTTCTATAGAAAAAGTTGTTCATATTGAGGTTCTGAGTCACCCCTTTAAGGGTCCAAAACGATCAAAATTTCACCATGTAAGTATATACTGTGTGATGAATAAATTGTAATTTTGTAGGTTACACAAACCATATGGCGACGGAATCTACCAGCTCAGAGGCGTCGAGCCACGTCCAGGAACGAGCTGATCTACTGGTGCCGAGACCTAAGTCCAGAGCCAGGAGTATGCATGTAAGTCCCTAGGGAGGAGAAATAGCAGTAACTAGTTATTGTTATCGACGTGATAAACGAAACGCTAGTAGTTTGTAGCTTTTGAACAATCCTTATCCTTACTAATATTATAAATGCGAAAGTCAGTTTGTTTGTTTGTTTGTTTGTTTGTTACGCTTTCACGCCGTAACTACTGAACCGATCATCATGAAAATTTGCCTTACTAATATTATAAATGCGAGTGAGTTTGTTTGTTTGTTTGTTCGTTACGCTTTCACGCCGTAACTACTGAACCGATCATCATGAAATTTTGCATACAAGTTCTCTGGAGTGCGGGGAAGGACATAGGCTACCTTTAATCCCGGAAAAAAGTACTGTTCCCGAAGGATCGACATTGACGCGGGCGGAGCCTCGGGCGAAAGCTAGTAATTAATAATTTGAATATAATATAATACGTATTATTTAAAATGTGAATTAAATAAATATAAATATATACGGACAAATCACACAAATTGAGCTAGCCCCAAAGTAAGTTCGAGACTTGTGTTATGGGATACTAGCTCAACGATACTATATTTTATAACAAATACATATATAGATACACATCCAAGACCCAGGCCAATCTGAAAAAGATCATTTTCCATCTTGACCTGGCCGGGGATCGAACCCGGTCACTCCGTGTCGCAGGCTGGAATGTTGACCGCTGCGCCACGGAGCTAGTCATAGAATTGACGTGAAAAAGTGCCTGAAAAGGCCTATTTTCTGAATAAATCTTTGAATCTTTGTGATAACCTCTTATAAATCGATGAACGGACGAAAAAATATCACGTTCTGTGTGCAAGCGAAAGCGCGAACCAGCGGTAGAGAGGCATCATCATCAGTTATTTTTAGTCTCCACTGCTGGAGCATGACCCTCTGTACTACCGGAGCCATACTTGGCCAGAGCAGACAGAGGATTTGGCCTACACTCTCCTCGCTGGCCAGACAGGTTGGAGAGGTCTCATTGATGTTTATGAGCTTTGTTTAGCTTGTATTTCCTAAGTCGCATCTTACGACCTCCACGGGAAGACTAGGAGTGGTCCTATTCAACTCTGCCGGAAACCACACGGCTAATAGAGAGGCATGATCAGCCTCAATCAACTACTTGAAAATATAAAAAAAAACTAGCGTGTCAATTTCTTAAAATTTGCTACTAAAGCATTTTTTTGAAGCGTGAGAACCAGCCCTTCATTTGCGCTTTATTTAAATGGAAAATTTGTCATTCAATAAAAAAAAAAACAGTGCGTTTTTTATATCGACGCTTTTTCTTCAATAACTGTTTCAATGTTCTAGCCGTGTGGTATCCGGCAGAGTAGAATAGGACCACTCCAAGTCTTCCCGTGGATGTCGTAGAAGGCGACTTAGGAAATACAAGCTAAACAAAGCTTATAAACATCTAAGACACCTCTCCAACCCGTCTGTATATATATATATATATATATATATATATATATATATTAGCGTTGACGGAAAAAGCGCGAGGAACTTCATTCGTGACAGGAACGCTATTTTTGAAATTTCGCCATTCATCAACGAATTCTCTTCCATGCTGGTCTGGGAGAAAAGAAAAATCGTAGAATGTACCAGCTGCTTCTCTTCCCGGGCAGATCGTAAAAGCCGTACAAGGGATTTGGCTAAAAATTGGGGAATCATGTAAATAGGCGATGCGGCTACCAATCCATCACTATTTGATTCCGTTTTCCATCTACACGTCCTCCAACATGCTAAATGTGGCCATAAGGTTTTATAGGCTTAGGCTCTGTCTACCCTGCAAGGGAAAAAGACGTGATGTATGTATGTAAACGAGCGATTTTGCCATACAAACATCGCTCGAAGACGAGTGGTCATACTTTCAAAAATAGTAGAGACTCTTCTCACGACCGCACTTAATAAAAATTTTAACGTTTTTATGATATTTTTTAACAGAACCAAACCGGAATATACTACGACGTTGAATATGAAAATGCCCCAGACGGCATATACGGCACTAAAGGCATCCCACTCTCTACCTACACAGTCAGCAGGGGCCCCCCCTTCTACAGGTCATAGTATATGTAAGTGTTGTTGGTCAACTTTTACGTCAGGTTGTAAGGTGCTGGGAAATAAAAATGTAAAAAAATTTGAGCTGCTTTTTTGAAAAATAAATGTTTATTATTTTATATAGCAATTCAATGCTCGGTTTTAATATTAAAATCGAAAATATGTGATGAAAAATTCGCCACAGTTAAGATGAAACGTAATTACGATGTAATGTATTTTTTTCATCACATATTTTCGATTTTAAAAATAAATATGTTTTTTTTTTTATTAAAAGATGTTTTATGACAGATTATATTTAAAAAAAATAGTAAAATTTAACAAAATATAATTTAATATACTAAAATAAAATATATATTGCGGACAGTTTATGTAATTGATATAATAATGTATATTTTTTAATTTTTGTTTTGAGTTACGAATGTTGTTTTTGTTTTAACCCAGCACCAACTTTATTAAATGTAATGACAATATAGCCTTATTATATTTGTACATGAGACTGCTTTCAACGATGTAATGTGATTATAATAATGTAGATATTATTAACGAATTATTTTTATAATTAGATTAATCCTTACTAATATTATAAATGCGAAAGTGAGTTTGTTTGTTAGTTTGTTTGTTTGTTACGCTTTCACGCCCTAACTACTGAACCGATCATTATGAAATTTTGTATACAAGTTCTCTGGAGTATGGAGAAGGACTTTTATCCCGGGAAAAAGTACTGTTCCCGAAGGATCGACATAGACGCGGGCGGAGCCGCGGGCGAAAGCTAGTTAAAATATATTTTAGTCAGATATTTTAAGCGAAATAAAAGGAAAAAATTAATGAACAATAAACTGTATAATATCTTGCAGAACGTTGCAAGTATTCTTGCAAACATCATAATTTTATAAGGGATATAAAGGTATATATAATAATAAAAACGGTATTTTAAGAAAATAATTGCTTTTAATGAATGAAATGTAAATATTTAAATAGTTTTAATGTTGAGCAATTTAATTTTTACTGTAGAGTATATTTTGCACAACCTGATAATTTCCAATTCTCCGACCATCGACACGTTACAATATATTGACTGATTTTTAAAACCCTTTTTATTGTTTTTGATAGATTTTATATTATTATAGTCATTTTATTGTGAAATTAGATAAGTAGAATTATGCATTTACGTTCTTTCTACAATTTAACCGAATACAATAGTAGATATGATAAGAAAAACGTCCAGTTTGTAAAATTACTGAAATGTTGTATTTTATTTATTTATAGAGATAATTATATTCATAATAAAAGTATATAAAAACTGATTTTGTTTATTTCTTTGTTTATGAACCTACATTAAATTACCCTACATTTTTTTTTTAAACTATCGTACCTGATGATTTCGACATCGGGTCTCGTAAAACACAATACCAAGTTGGATGGCATGCATTAAGAGAGAAGGCTGATCGATGATGATGGAAAGATAATTAAAATAAATAAGAATAAAAATAAAGAAGATCCTACTTTTATAAGATTAATTTTGAATTATTACGCACCCCTGATACATTCTGCAAAAGGCGATCACTGTTTCAGGCATCTACTGTTTTTTTAGGCATCAGTATTTAGGCATTAATTTAACTATATATTTTCAATATATTTCTATTGGTTAATAAGAATAGAATAAAAACATATACTTTGATTTTACATCTATCTGGTACGCCGTACATGGGAAACAATAAAAAAAAAATATGTTCATTAATATTCTTTATTTAAATAATTAAATAATACGGAAGCGAGTATCCACCAACTTATAAATACACTTAAACTATAAATGCAACTGGCCTTACTTATTTATTTTAAATGTTCATTTATTAAATTTAACAAAAATAGAAGTGTCGATCAAGTGTATAAAAATCTACTCAAAAATATTACTTTATAAACTTGATATAACAAATTTATAATAAATAATAACAAAAATTTTGACAATTGTGTTATATTAAATTAGTTTAATTTTAGTTAATAACACATAATATTTATGGCAAGTCCTTTAAGTTTTTTAAAGTAAAAACTAAGAAAAATAAAAAATAATATCTTTTAAAAAATTATACGCTTGATCAAGTCCAAAAGCTTATTTGTATTTAATGTAGCACCATTTTGGAATTAACTTTCCTTTTGTTGAATATTATTTATTTTAATAAAAAATACATTTTTTTTAGAAATACATTCTAAAAAAAATGTATTTTTTATCCATTTCCAACCTTTTTTGTATTTTAGATTTTAGCGTACAGCACTGTCGTATTATAATTAATTTTACTTATAACTATACGAAAGTCCGTCAAAAATTTGAGGTCCTCAGATAGCAGTTGTTCAAAACGTTGTAATTGAACCTGTAGCCGGCTTCAGGCACGTCATCAGTCACCAAGTTGTCGCTGTTGAAGTGCACGTACAGGGGGCCGGGAGGCGTGGCTGGGATAGAAAAAAAAATACATTTTTATGATTTTTTCGAAACGAACCAAAACCCCGCCTAATTCGATATGACACGCTCATATTTTTTTAGAATTTCCATATAAATATAAATATATAGGGACAAATCCCACAGTGTGGGGAGCATCAAGAGCGTAGCCGGCCTTTCAAGGAGTTGGGGAGGACATAGGGGAAGGGGGAAAGGGGAAGGGGGGGACAGTTGATTGGGGAAAGGGGGACGGGTAAAGGGAGAAAGGGAGAAAGGTTAGGCCATCCTGATCCAGTAGTCGATACAAATAGAAACGAAAAAAAAGAATAGTTAGAGACTTACAGGCAATGATTTGGTTGGCGGCACTTCCACCACAGAACTTGGATCCTCTAAGACCATCAGCAGTCTCGGCCTCAGGGATGAACAGGTAGTCTTCAGATTGTGCTACCCCTTGAGTGACTGGGTTGATCTGACAGTCTGTGTCTAGGAATAGGTTCTCTTCTGTGCGGTATGCCATTTCGAAGCTGGCTGATGTGAACCTGGTTAGAAAAGTATGTTAATTGACCTACTCACATATACGTCATCATCGTCATTACAGTCACAAAAAGTCCACTGCTGGACAAGAACCTCTCCCAAGTTTCCTCATTCCATGGGAAAATATTATCATACTCACCACGCATGGCAGGCGGGTTGGCGAGCGTACACATACCCGTAATCTCTATACTAATATTATAAAGCTGAAGAGTTTGTTTGTTTGAACGCGCTAATCTCAGGAACTACTGGTTCAAATCAGAAAATTGTTTTTGTGTTGGATAATCCATTTATTGAGGAAGGCTTTGACTATAAAACATCACGCTGCGACCAATAGGAGTGAAGCATTAATAAAAAATGTTTTAAAAACGGGGAAAATTATTCATCTATATACTAATATAAAAAACAAAAATTGCCGGATGAAGTCGTGGGCAACAGCTAGTACCTAATATAAAACGCGGTTCATCAGCTTACAATTACAAACTATTCAACTTTGAATGCATTATCAGAGGGCTGGACACTATCGCTAAAGGGTTTGTTAACCAATCCAACACGGACTAAAGGACTTGAGAATTGTGCCAATATCAGTCTCAGTCTGGGAAGAATCACACTTGAAGCTTGAAGCCACACTTGAACTTGAAGCCACAAACATCATTATCTTAAAGAAAGTACCTTAACAGATCGTGATGTAAGGACCTGCACCTCTCTTGTGCTTGAATGAATCGAAGTTGCCAAACCTATTGGGGTAATACTGCAAGCAGCCTGGAGGTGCTGCATTAAGAGCAATAAGAGAAGAACCCATCTGCTTCATTTTTTTTACCCTGCCACTCCTAGACTCAGGCTTATTCGACCAGCTGGCAAATCCAGAATGAACTGAAGGACTTTTTTTATATCTTTGATGATAAAACCAATAGAATCCTTCTAAATCTGATAGCAAGCGCACTTACTTGATGCCACAAACATCAGACGTTCTCTTGAAGCAAGTAGCGTAAGCGAGGTTCGCGATGTAAGGACCTGAACCTCTGTTGTAGTTGAATGATTCGAAGGCTCCGGACCTGTCAGGGTAGTACTGCAGGCAGCCGGGAGGTGCTGGAATAAGAGAAGCCGATCAAATAACTGTACAAACTTGGGATAAAGAACAGATATGGATAAACCGGTAATATTTGATTTCAATCTAAAATGATCCCAATTTCGTACATTAAGAGGAAGAGATGACTTGGTCTCATAAACTAAAGCGGGTTGACTTATTTAAGATCTGTCAGGGGTTAAAATATTTATGGTTTCGTTCAAAAATTTGCAGTAATTTGGTGAGAACAGAAAATTGAAGGCGGTCTGAAAACTGCTTATGGTTTTCAGATCGACCATCAAGATAAAAATGGCGAGGTGGAAGCGGGATCATTAGGATTTTTCGCTATTTTCTATAGGTTTATCCCACTCCTATCTTAGCACTCCATCGCGATTGTCGGTCTAGGAACCTATTATTGGATCACTACAGGTTACTGCCTCCGTGGTCCAGTGGTGAAGGCGTTTGCCTGTAGACCCGGGGGTCGTTAGTTTGATTCCCACGGGTATACTTTGTTTAGTTGTTTCCAGTTAGGTTGGGACTTTGCCGGCTTGAATCACCTGCTTGTGTGTTAATTAAGATGATTCCGTGCTTCCGAAGGCACGTTAAGCCGTTAGTACCGGCTGCTATGGGGTAGTCGTTAAAGGAACCACGTCAGAGGCCGAGAGGCGGTCCCGAACAACTCTGACACCAGGGTGTACATGGTCGATTGACCGTGTCACCTACTCGAAATGATGATGATGACAAAAGGTTCATGTTTTATTCTCAAGCGTTAACCAAAATAACTCACCAATAAGGTATTCGTCTCTGTCAGCAGATGAAGTGAGGGGAGTTGAGGGTAGCGACGACGTGATAGCTTCGAGGATTCCATCGCGGTATTTGCTGAAAAATAAAGATGAAGTTACACAGGTTACTTGAAAAACACTAATAGCCTCGCAGGACTAGAGAGCTGATGGTCAGGGATGTCATCCTCAACTGCCTGTCCGGTGGTTGCAGGTATGGCATCGTGTACGCAAGCCCGGCCTCTCGACTTGCTTTCTTATTTTATCCGCGTGAGTCATCATCATTTTGTGTAGGTGTCACGGTCAATCGACCATGCACACCCTGTTATCAGAGTTCTTCGGAACCGCCGCTCGACCTCTGACGTGGTTCCTTTGTGAAGGCTCGACCGTCCCGACGCTCTAGCCGAGTTCCACATATAAGGATGTTAGGGAGAGCACAATACATATTTCTACACTTCAGCAACTACAACTTCGATAAATTTATAACAGAGACTTATGCTCTAAGATATGGTAGTAGACTCAGTAGACTGAAAGATGTTAACAGACTGAAAGGTGGTAGCAGACTGAAAGATGGTAGCGGACTGAAGAATGAGTAATGAGAGAGAGAGAGAAAGTAATCTAAAAATGGAATGGAATGGAATGAAATTTGAATTTAAAATGAAATATGAATTAAAATAAGGAATGAAAAATGGACAGGATGAGAGAAATGAGGTTGGATGAGATGCAGCATGCAGGTGGCATGCTGCAACGTTACACCTTTAACGACTATCAGATGGCAGCCGGGACCAACGGCTGAACGTTCCTTTCGTAACGCGGATTCATCTTTATTATCAGACAATCAGGTAAATCAAGTCTGCAATGTCCTAACCAAACTGGAAGCAACTGAACAAAGTATGCATCCCGTGGGAATCGAACCACGACCCACGGGTCTACAGGCAAACGCCTTAGCCACTGGACCACAGAAGTAGTTGCTCTCCGTTCCATCCGAGTGAGTAGTATTCCCACCTTCATTAATTTGCCAAACCCAACAAATTCCTATCCTTCCCCAGCTTAAAAATGTTTCCAAAGGGCAGTAGCATCCGAAGCACAAAGCCAAAGAAACTGCGCTCGCCAATCGGCCTGCCAAGCGTGGTGAGTATGGCAATATCCTCCCATGGGACGAAAAATCCTTGCGAGAGGCCTTGTCCAACAGTGGACTTCTAACGGCTGGAATGATGATGATGACTATGTAAATAGTCATCATCATCATTATAGATTGTCATCATGAACAACGTTTGTTCTACGACTCTTGATAATTGTTTAGATTTTACTTTCATACAAAAATAATAATTTGATTTTCGGTGAGTGAAAGAGCCGGAGGCCCATCTTTCCCCCCCATGTCTTTTCCCAATGTCCCCCCAACTCCTTGAAAAGCAACGCTCCTATCATCCTAGTGTTGCAGTTGTCTAGCAGCATTGATCGCTTACCATCAAGTGACTCGCTTGCTCGTTTGCCGCCCTATAGCATAAAAAAGTAGTTTCCTCACCCCAAAGTGTTGAAGCATTCCAGCTGCGTGACCTTGATCTTCCAGGTGGCCTGGGGCAGGTTAGGCTGCGTGTTCCTGTCAGCGATCTTGAAGTTGATGCGGATGGAGCGGCTGTTGGTAGACGCGTTTACGCGGACGTACACTATTGAGAGCAAATAGAAATACTTTAGTAAGTTTGTAAGTGTTTTATTTTGCATTTACTATTTTGATATACTCTACAATTAGGGAATAAATGATGGTGAAAAAATTCCATGCGGGCGGGGCTTGAACCGGAGATCTAGGTCTATGTACGACCTATGCCCTGCCAATTGACCTACCGCATGATTCAACCTCGGCGCCGAAATTCTCCACCATATCCCATTCCTCTTATACGTATTAGGGCTTACGTCACCTAACACAACAACTTTTACAAGTAAGGTATTTGATTCAACTCATTTTACAATAAATTTGAAAATCAACTAAGTCATGCAATATTTTTGTTCATTCACAATGCTATTTTGATATAGGTAATCTTAATAAATTAAGAATCAAAATATGGTAAAAATAATTCCATGCGGGTGAGGCTTGAAACAGCGGTCTAAGTACGATTTATTCTCTGCCAACTGAGCTACCAAATTTCAAATATATAATTTCAAATTTAAATATAATTTATTCATCATAAGATACTTTACATATCATTTGGTGAACATTAACATTTATTTTACAACAAAAAATTGTTGACGTTAATTTACTTGAAGCTAAGTTTAGAGCCGCATGATTCAACCTCGGAAATGGCAGGGGAATGGGATATTGTGAAGAATTTCGGCGCCGTGGTTGAATCATGGTTGAATCATCAAACATTATACGTTTTTTCTTGTCTCCCAGCCCAACATTGAAGAATCCCAGCACATCATGGAACAATGTATAGAAATATGTATAATTGCTGTAAAAGATCCAAGCATCGACCTTCATCCAGGGCGGTCTTACTTACAATGTTGTCCGTTGTTGTCGCCGCAAAGGGCAGGGAAGAACTCCGAGTTGGCCTGCAGATTGGTGACCTGGAAGATATCGTTCCTGCAGGTGTATCCGGGGCGTTGGGTGACGTTCTCAACTGGGTCCACCTGAAGATTTAAATTTTTATAGATTTAATTAAATTATTTATTCATTTAAAACAGTTTTCATGGACAAATTAATATTAAAACAATCATCAATACTAATAATAAATCTGTAAGGGTTGGACGTGGCCCCCATACAAACATAACATAAAATCTACGCGAAAGAAGTCGCGGGCACTGCTAGTATTAAAAAAAAAACAAAAAAAGCTAATCAAAAATGCCACTCCGAATTGTACCCGGCTCAAAGGTTTAAATAATAAATATGTACGGACAAATCACACAGATTGAGCTAGCCCCAAAGTAAGTTCGAGACTTGTGTTATGGGATACTAACTCAACGATAATATATTTTATAACAAATACATATATAGATACACATCCAAGACCCAGGCCAATCTGAAAAAGATCATTTTCCATCTTGACCTGGCCGGGGATCGAACCCGGTCACTCCGTGTCGCAGGCTGGCGTGTTGACCGCTGCGCCACGGAGCTAGTCAGTTTACCATGCTGGCTGTATTTTCTCTTTGAATCGCAATGTATATTCTTGGAGTCAGGTACCAACCGGAGCGATGGTCATAACTCTAGTCTATCTAATACAGGCGATCTTAAATCTAAGTACATAAACACAAGAACAGCCATTTGTGTGTTGCATTTATGTACGTACTAGCTTTCGCCCGCGGCTCCGCCCGCGTCAATGTCGATCCCTCGGGAATAGTACTTTTTCCCGGGATAAAAGGTAGCCTATGTCCTTCTCCGCACTCCAAAGAACTTGTATGCAAAATTTCATGATGATCGGTTCAGTAGTTACGGCGTGAAAGCGTAACAAACAAACAAACAAACAAACAAACCAAACAAACAAACAAATAAACAAACAAACAAACAAACTCACTTTCGCATTTATAATATTAGTAAGGATAAGGATATAAGGATATTGAATAAGGAAGTAAGGATATTAGTAAGGATGTTGTTCAGGATGACTAGCTTATTGGCGGCCGTTTGAGCTTTGGATTCGATGGAAGTGCATAAAGTCCCAATCAACAATTTTTATGAGTGAGATAGGAATAGGACGCCGCTTGAGGGATGGTCTCGATTCTGGTCAAGAGTATACTTGACTAGCTCCGTGGCGCAGCGGTCAACACGCCTGCCTGCGACACGGAGTGACCGGGTTCGATCCCTGGCCAGGTCAAGATGGAAAATGATCTTTTTCAGATTGGCCTGGGTCTTGGATGTGTATCTATATATGTATTTGTTCTAAAATATAGTTTCGTTGAGTTAGTATCCCATAACACAAGTCTTGAACTTACTTTGGGGCTAGCTCAATCTGTGTGATTTGTCCGTATATATTTATATTTATATAAATGCGAAAGTAACTCTGTGTGTCGTATTTTTACACTTTAACCATTGAACTGATTTGGATGAAATTTGGTATGGAGGTAGGTTGAGGCCCGGGGAAGGACCGAGGGATCGACACTAACGCGGGCGGAGCCGCGGGCAACAGCTAGTTAAATATAAAAAGAGACGTGTGTCACAAAATTATAGTACTCACGGTGGTTGGTGGAGCCAAATTAAACGTCTCGAAGTCAATTCTCATCTGGCAGACATTGTTGTTGTTAATCTCCACATTGTAAGAGCACTCCAGACCTGAAGACTCCTTGTTGAGCGGCGGGTTGATGAACACAGCTACTTTGGTGTTGGTTCTGACATCACAGGCGTTCACTGCAACAAAAATATAAAGGTTGTCGTAGAGAACTGCCTCCGTGGTCAAGTGGTTAAGACGTTTGCCTGTAGACCCGGGGTCGTGGGTTCGATTCCCATGGGAAGCATACTTTGTTTAGTTGTTTCCAGTTTTGTTAGGACATTGCAGGCTTGAATCACCTGATTGTCTGATAATTAAGATGATGCCGTGCTTCGGAGGGCAAGTAAGGCGGTTGGTCCTGGCTGCCATCTGGTATTCGTTATAGGAACCACGTCACAGGCCGAGAGGCGATTCCAAAGAACTCTGACACCAGGGTGTGCATGGTCTATTGACCGTGTCACCTACACGAAATGATGATGATGATTGGTAGAAAAGGTTTTTTTTCTCTCTAGTAAATTACCTAAGTAGGTTACTTTGGGAGGGTATCATTTCGGTTGTATTTTTTAAAATGTTTCTTATCTCAGAAATAACTCTGTAATTTTTGAACTGATCTTAAAAAATAGTTTTCAGTTTGAAAGGGTAGGCTTTCAAGTTGGTCCCACTTAAATTTCATCACAAACGGTTCAGTAGTTTGATAATATTCATAACATTGTCTGTAAAGTCCACAGAAGGACCAAAATTTTACTTGATAACGGTGGAAGAGCTGAACGCTTCGCATCGTGCCTCTCTGCTTGTTCCGCGCTCTCAAATCTTCCCATGGATGTCGTAAGAACCGACTTAGGTAATACAATCTAAACAAAGCTCATAAACATCAATGAGACCTTTACAACCCGTCTGGCCAGCGAGGAGAGTGTAGGCCAAATCCTCTGTCTGCTCTGGCCAAGTATGGCTCCGGTAGTACAGAGAGGGTCATGCTGCTGCAGTGGAGACTAAAAAGACCAGTGGTGATGGAAGATGATTTTGAAATTATGATACTTACAAGAACAGCAAGTGGCAAAGACTCCACAAAAGCCAATGGCTTTGCCGCCTTGGGTGTTACACTGGTTTCTAGACAGACAGACGCCGCCGGTGGTTCTATCGGAGCCGAGACATTGCTCGCCATTGCCGACGGTGAAGATGCTGCCGGGAGCTTGTCTTGGTGCTGGAGAAAAAATATAATTGGTGAGTATAACAATTTAAAGGGAGTTCTTGGCTGGAATTTCGGTGGACTGCACGGCTTTTGTTTTGGATTGTTGGCGAGCTCCGTGGCGCAGTGGTCAACACGCCAGCCTGCGACACGAGAGTGCCCGGGTTCGATCCCCGGTCAGGTCATGATGGGAAACGATCTTTTCAAATTGACCTGGGTCTTGGATGTTTATCTAGGTATATTAGTATCTATTATAAAATATAGTATCGTTGAGTTAGTATCCTACGACACAAGTTCACAACTTACTGTGGGGTGAGCCAGCCCCACAGTTAGTTGTGTGTGAACTTTGTGTGATATGTCCATATATATTTATTTATTATTGTTTCGCAAATTGTTTCTAGTAGACTTTATAATGTGTATTAAGTGTATTTGGTGTTATAAATACCCATGTTTATGAACAATGTATGGAATAACTAAAATAAACTGACATGATGCGGCTGTAGTGAGATTTACTTAGCGGGCTGGTGTTTGCTCGCCTCACTGCATGGTTTATGATCAAGCCAGTGGATTCATGGGAATGTCGAAATCAGCGAAATGGCAACATAGAGTGGGGGCCCCGGAGGGAATTTTTTTTCAGTCTAGTGTTCCAATAAATAATGTATTGTGAAACCAAGTATGTATTATTTTATTATTTTGTTTGTACACATTACTTCTTCTTCTATAGAGTCAATGGACTAAACGATTATGGATCTTGCCCAGAATGATGTAAACTTTACAGCCGCATCCGTGGCTTTCGCCAAATCCTCTCTCGTACAAGAGGTGGGACAGTCTGGGCATGATAACAGATGTGGCATGGATTGCACAGCGCCACAGCTACATCTATCATTAGTAGAAAAGCCCCACTTTCTGCGGTTCTCTCTGCATCTGCCCACACCTACTCGCAATCTGTTGAGAGACTTCCACGTACTCCAGGGCAAGGAGTGACGCGGTAGCAGTTTATCCGCAGGTGGCAACTGTGAAGCAGTTGTAGTTGGAGACTTTTTAGCTGTAAATAAAATATGAAAGAAAAGATTTTTACTGCTGTTTATTTGTCTGAATTTAACTTTTGAAGTTAAAACTATTTTAGCGCCGTTGTGCACTTTTTAGGATGGGTCAAAAATGTTTAACTCGCATCAGGACACGTGACCTGAATACCTGATCGAAAATTCGTAGGACAGACGTGACCTGAGACCGCCGGCGCGGCGTAAGAGAGGAAGTAATATCCCACTCTCTTTCTACCGCGCGGAGTTCTTATACCGGCTCTTCCGGAGTTCAACCCGTTGTTTTTTATTTCGCAGTCTCTATTATGGGGGCTCCTCTTTTATGGAGGCCCCAGGGCTGATGTGAGAAGAAAATTATACTTACTTCTGTGGACTGAAGCAGCGCTGTAGTGCACAACTCCGACTAGAAGAACAACTTTGTTGATCAAACTTAACGCCATCTTGATGGATCTGTAACAAAGAATGTTATTATGAATTTTAAGTCTTTGTCTCATGGAAAATGGGCTTATAAAAGAAAAAATAAATAAATGAATGAAATGAAATGAATGAGATTAATCAATTGACATTAAACTTTAACACACTAAACCTAAAAATAAAATCTTGTCTGGGTGGAAAATGATCTTTTTCAGATTGGCCTGGGTCTTGGTTGTTTATCTATATATGTATTTGTTATAAAATATAGTATCGTTGAGTTAGCATCCCATAACAAAAGCCTCGAACTTACTTTGGGGCTAGCTCAATCTGTGTGATTTGTCCGTATATATTTATTTATTTATCTAAATTGTTGATTTAGAAACCTAATCTCTTCCATGCTGGTCTGGGAGAAAAGAAAAACTTAGAATGTGCCAGCTGCTTCTCTTCCCGCGCAGATAGTAAAAGGCGATCGAGGGATTGGGCTAACATCTGCGGAATCATATCAATAAGCGATGCAGCTCACCCATCACTATTTTAGCCAAGCTATTTTGATTCCGTTTTCCATCTACACACCGTCCAACTTGCTAAATGTGGTCATAAGGCCTTGTACACCTAGGCTCTGTCTACCCCGCAAGACGAAAAGACGTGATAGTATGTATGATTCTCAGAGATTATAATCGGAGTCCTTGACTACGTTCTTATTCGTGACTAGCTGTTGCCCGCGACTTCGTCCGAGGCAATTTCTGTTATTATGATAAATAATTTTTCCCCGATTTCAAAACATTTTTTATTGATGCTTCGCTCCTATTGGTCGCAGCGTGATGTTTTATAGCCTAAAGACTTCCTCAATAAATGGACTATCCAACAGAAAAATATTTTTTTAATTTGAATCAGTAGTTCCTGAGATTAGCGCGTTCAAATTAGTATAGATAGAGCCACGCTACCGGGCAAAATTTAGCTTTGCTAGTAGCATGAATGGGCCGGCTCGTCCGGGGAAGTACCACACTCTCACAGAAAATCAACGTCTGAGTAGAAGCTTTACCGCTTCTATGCTTCGGTCGGTGAGCGAGAGAGACGGAGGCCCATCCATCCCCTTCCCTTCCCCATTTCCTTTCCCCTAAGTCTTTGAAAGGCCGGCTCCTGTCACACCCTGGTGTTGCAGTTGTCCATGGGCAGCGGTGATCACTTACCATCAGGTGACTCGCTTGCTCGTTTGCCGTGCTATATCATAAAAAACAAGAATTATATTATATATATATATATATATATAGAATATAAATTTTGATCGTTCTGGACCCTTAAAGGGGTGATTCAGCCCATCGATATGAACAACTTTTCCTATGGAACCAATGCTGGGAAATTAAAAAAAAAAAAATAGGCAGTTTCATACAAAAAATTTCGGCCGCCCGGTCAAATTGTATGGGATGGACAAAAAACAATTTTTATGTTCCCAGCATTGGTCCCATAGGAAAAGTTGTTTATATCGGCGGGCTGAATCATCCCTTTAAGGGTCCAGAACGATTAAAATTTCACCATGTAAGTACCTATAATTTGGCGCAGCAACCCAAAGTGAGTTTTAACCTATGAGACCCAGCCTTTTAAATATTTTCTTTCAATTTAAATGTACCAGGGGTTAGCGCCCAGGCTTGTCGACGCCGCTGGTGACAAGAGGGCTGGCTCTTTCCTCGCGCAAAGAATTGCAATTGCTATTCAGCGGGGGAATGCAGCTAGTGTTCTTGGCACTATGCCACACGGGCAACACCTTAGTTTAGATTTTTAGATTCAAATTCTTTTATTTTTAAGTTTTTTTTTATTATTTTAGTTTTTAGTATTAACATAGTTAGGTTTATTGATAAGTAGTTTAATTTAAGATTATTGTATATTTGTTTGGAGATAATAAATAATGCATTTGTAACCTCAAAAGGTACATTCCCGTTATCTGCTGAGTATGTTTATTTATTTTATCAAAGTTGTCCGTCGTGGAGGTCTAAAAATAAACACCGAATAGTAACGAGTTTTACGATAATATTGATTGAGAAATGCTCACCGTTAAAGTGCGATGACCGACCAACCTGTTCTATGAGTGATGGCAGGTGGCCATGCATGTTTTTCGTTAGTTCAACAACATAGACTAGCTCCGTGGCGCAGCGGTCAACACGCCAGCCTGCGACACGGAGTGACCGGGTTCGATCCCCGGCCAGGTCAAGATGGAAAATGATCTTTTTCAGATTGGCCTGGGTCTTGGATGTGTATCTATATATGTATTTGTTGTAAAATATAGTATCGTTGAGTTAGTATCCCATAACACAAGTCTCGAACTTACTTTGGGGCTAGCTCAATCTGTGTGATTTGTCCGTATATATTTATTATTATTATTTATATACATTATAAGAGGAAACACTACGCTCGAGAGAATTGAAATATAGGTATTTGTAAAATCTATTGCTGTCGCGCTGTGTGCTCAAACAACCCCCGCAGAGTGCGATAGAGACAACTGAAAATAGTAAAATCGAAAATATGCAATGAAAAAATTTCGCTACAGGTAGGATTTGAACGTGATTTGAACCCACAAACCTTCGACATCTAGCCCGTCGATGCTCTCAACCACTGAGCTGCCGTAGCTTCAAATCACCGCGGCGAATTTGTTCATCACATATTATACGTACACGCATTCGAAGCATGCGTAATCTCCATTACTACCCACTATTTAGAAGTGTGGTATCCAACTTAATTCATATCAGATGAATTGAAAGTTGATTAAAGTGGAGAAAGCTTTCTCAATTAATTATATATATTCGAATGCGTGTAGGTAGGTACCTATAATATGTGATGAACAAATTATGATACATAAGTATAATTATATTTATGTACTGTTGTATTAAGTAATGTATGTATGTTTATATAAAAACTACCTGTTGCCCGCGACTTCGTCAGCGGCAATTCCTGTTTTTATGATTAATTCGTTTTTTTATTAGTGTAGATAAATAATTTTCCCCCGTTTTCAAAACATTTTTTATTGATGCTTCGCTCCTATTGGTCGCAGCGTGATGTTTTATAGCCTAAAACCTTCCTGAATAAATGGACTATCCAAACAAAAAGAATTTTCCAATTTGTGCCAGTAGTTCCTGAGTTTAGCGCGTTCAAACAAACAACCTTTATAATATTACTAGCTGTTGCCCTCAACTTCATCCGCGGCAATTTCTGTTATTGTGATTAATTAGTATAGATGAATAATTTTTCCCCGTTTTCAAATAACTTTTTATTGATGCTTCACTCCTATTGGTCGCAGCGTGATGTTTTGTAGCCTAAAGCCTTCCTCAGTAAATGGAGTAACAAACACAAAAATATTTTTCCAATTTTAACCAGTAGTTCTTGAGATTAGCGCGTTTAAACAAACAAACTCTTCAGCTTTATTATTATAAAATATTACTAGCTGTTGCCCGCGACTTCATCCGCGGCAATTTCCGTTTAGTATAGATGAATAATTTTTCCCCGCTTTCAAAACATTTTTTTTGATGCTTCGCTTATATTGGTCGCAGCGTGATGTTTTATAACCTAAATCCTTCCTCAATAAATGGACTATCCAACACAAAAATAATTTTCCAATTTGAACCAGTAGTTAGTTCCTGAGATAAGCGCTTCAAACAAACAAACTTTTCAGCTTTATAATATTAGTATAGATTAGTAAATTAGTAATTAGTATTAATATAGATACAGATTAGTATAGATCAGTCAGATCAGTAAAAGTAAGTCCAGTTACCTATATATAGACAGCCTTTATAGACAACATCATCAGAGGGCCCCCAGGAGGGACGGACCTCGGCTTTGCCGGCGTTGCCTGTGTGCGTAAGGCTTGGAGAGACAGCAAACCTGCAGCAAGCCTGATGGGCCGCGTATACGTGCATGAAAAGCCTGAAAGGCCAATCTGAGAAACAATGGCAAAAACCTTTGGAGAGCAGCAACTCTCGTCTTTTGCCTTATGAGAGAAAGCTACGTTGCCAGAAGGGCCTATCCTGGGTGCAGTCACCCGGGACCGCCGGGCGGTCACCAGTAATCGGAGATAGGGATCCGTTCTGAAAACTTAAAGTAATCCTAGGTTTGTTTTTTTATTAACCTATACAGTCCCACAGCTGGGCAAAGGTCTCCCCATACGTTTCCATGTCTCTCTTTTCTTTAATCCTAGCTTTAGAAAGAAATATCAAAAAAAAAATGGAACCTTTATCACCTGTGCGAAGCCGGGGCAAGGCGCTAGTCCTTATCCTTACTAATACTAATATTATAAATGCAAAAGTGAGTTTGTTTATTTGTTTGTTTTGCTTTCACGCCGCCGCTTTCAAGACATAGGCTACCTTTTATCCCGGGAAAAAGTACTATTCCCGAGGGATCGACATTGACGCGGGCGGAGCCGCGGGCGAAAGCTAGTATATATATTTCATGAGCATAATCTAAATAACTGCTTAATTAAGATAAACGATTTTATTTAAAGTTATTTTAAAAGCTTTTAACGTTCATAATGAAATGTGATAAAAGCTCGAAGCTTTATTGAAGGAAGACTGGTTTATTAATTAACTGGCCACAAGGATGTTAATTTATAAAAACCGGCCAAGTGCGAGTCGGACTCGCGCTCGAGGGGTTCTGCATTATCTATTAAAACGGCAAAAAATAACATGTCTGTTGTATGGAAGTTAAATATTTGTTTTATTTTAATTTAATTTTTAAATCGAAAATATATGATGAAAAAATTTTTCGCCACTGGTAGGATTTGAACCTACAACCTTCGACATCTAGCCCGTCGATGCTCTTAACCACTGAGCTGCCGTAGCTTCAAATCTTCAAACCACCAATTAAATTTAATTATTTTTGTCATAATACATATTACAAATCAATATGTCAAATCACAATTTTGTTACAACAAACACGTCATTCCTTAAGCCCTAAAACATTATATTGATTATTTAATTATTTATTTTTAAAGTAAATATAGAACTAAATATTCTGTCAATATTTCATACGTCTACCATTTGCCGTTATAAATATCGAGTAAAAACGAGTAAAAAACATCACGTTTGTTGTATGGGAGCCCCCTTAAATATTTATTATATTTTTTTTAGTATTTGTTGTTATAGCGGCAACAGAAATACATCATCTGTGATTTCAAGTGTCTAACTGTTACAATTCATGAGATACAGCCTGGCGACAGATGGACGGACAGACGGACAGCGGAGCCATATTAATAGGGTTTTACGAAAAGATTAAGTATGTCGGAGATTGTAAGTTGATGTAATTTGGAGAAAATGCGCTGTGCAGTTTGTTGCCGCTTCTTCTGCACTCCGCCTTGGAAGCGGCGTAAACTTAGCTTTAAGTAAGTTATTGACGTCAACAATATTAATGTTGTATTGTAAATAATAATGTGTAATTTAACGTTCACCAAATTATATTTGAAATATCTTACGATGAATAAAATATTTGACTTTGACTTGACTTTGACTTTGTTCCGTTTATACCCCAATGGGTATAAACGAAACCCTATTAATATGGCTTCGCTGTCCGTATGGCGTACCCAATGATACGAAACCCTAACTGATGTCATTAGGATCCTTTTCACCCATACTGGCCGTTTTATTGTAACTGGGTATATTGGGTCAGACTTGTGTGGTCAGTTAGTAAGACCCGGCGGATCTCCTAAACCGGTTCAGATGAGATTAACGGTTAAGCAATAGTTAACAATTAATTATCTTTACTGTTTTCCTATTAGCACATGAGGGTTACATGAGTTCAAACTGTGAGCACAAAAAATGTTGATAGCGCTCTTGTATGTTAAGAAATTTACGACGGGGATTTGATGGATTGTCAGTATATCGGGATGTAAATTTATTAACATAGAAAAGAAACAAGTTTTTTGCAAAAATTATATCTTACTAGCTTTCGCCTGCGACTCCGCCCGCGTCAATGTCGACCCCTCGGGAATAGTACTATTTCCCGGGATAAAAGATAGCCTACGGAGAAGGACATAGGCCACCTTTTATCCCGGGAAAAAGTACTGATCCCGAGGGATCGACATTGACGGGGGCAGAGCCGCGGGCGAAAGCTAGTATTTTATATATTTGTGTCATACCTGTCGTCAGTCTTAGTTCAAAACCGTGTCTGCCATTACCGTGTTAATTTTCACTTTTAATTTCATAATTCAATTATTATAACCAAATATTGTAATTGAGAATTATTATTTACACGTAAAAATTACAAAGTTTTCGATGAAAAATGATTTTAGACATCATAGCATATATATATATATATATATATATATATATATATATATATATATATATATATATATATATATATATATATATATATATTGTCCTCCTTTCGGCCGTTGTTGATCAGGCCGAAATCCGATATAATTGTTGATCAACCTTTACCCGCCTCTAACTCTGAAAGTTTTGGGTCTATCGTGCTCTTTCTGCTATATATGAATTCTCCTAGTTACGACACTTTGCTTAATTGTGCCGTAAAGTCTAATACTCGTCATAAATTATCACGACAATTATTGATCAATTAACCGCCTTTTTTCATGCACTGAGGATACTTTTGTTGATCGAATATATACCGCGTTTGATCAATATTTGCTGCGAATTATTGCTTTCGAGCAACGCGGCGGCAGAGCGGCAACGTCGCAAAAAACGAAATGGAAGTATGTTAAAGTGAGATAGAAAGTGTGCGCGTGCAGTCAGTGTATTTCGTTGGATGATGTGTTTTTAAGGTCTTATGATTACGTATTTTTGTTTAGGAGACGGACGACATAAGTATGTAAGAAATTATTTTACTTTTATATTCCATACTACCAGTATCCATATCCATACTAATATTATAAATGCGAAAGTAACTCTGTCATATTGTCTGTCTGTCTGTCTTCATAGACACTTCATCTGTCTTCATTCAGAAAATTTCCATACATACTTCCCCCTGAAAGGGTAAAACAGGGGGAAAGTTTGTATGGAAATTTTCTCATTTCTATTTATTTATTTAATAACGCTACAGCAGTACTTTCTAGACTTGGAAGTATACAAACAGGTGTATGAGTTCTCTATTACAATTAAAAAAGATTATGTAGGGGAAACTGGGCAATATTCACCCCTAAAGCCACGAAAAGTAAAATGGTTCGAAGGCGAGGGCAAAGCCCGAGCCATTGAGGATTCAGCACGACCCCCCCCTTCTACCCCAAGTGTGCTGCAGTGCCGCCGCAGGCCGAACTGCTGAACACTAGGGCCGTGAGGCCGTAGACCGAGCCCCACGGCGAATGCGAAGCCCGAGCCGTCGAGGATTCAGCACGACCCTGTAGTTACCTATTTATTAGGATTATAGAATGCAAGCAGTGCCCGCGACTCCGTTCGCGTACATTACTAATTAATTATGTTATGTTTGTAGGCAATAAGTTATGAGCTACGGGGCGAGGGCGCAGCCCGAACCGATGATCGGAGTGTCGAGGGCAAAGCCCCCCCCCCTTCCACTCCCCCAAGTGTGCTGCAGTGAGGCCGCAGGCCGAACTGCCAAAGACTTGGGCCGCGAGCCCGCAGGCCGAGCTCAGAGCGGAGCCCGAGCCGTTGAGGATTCAGCACGACCCCCCCCCCTTCCCCCACCCCCCAAGTGTGCTGCCGGACACTTGGGCCGCGAGACTGAAGGCCGAGCTCCAAGGTGAGGGTGAACCCCGAGCCGTTGAGGATTCAGTATAACTCCCCCCCCCCCCCCCCCCACCCCCCGGTGAGGTGAGTGAGGCAAAGACTATATGAATAATACGTTTATTATTACACATTGCACAGGTGAACAAAGTTGCAGCAATATCGGTTCTGTGAAAGCTGTCTACCTAGTGATAGTATAGAAACATCAAATACATTGTCGTTTGTTATAATAACTGTATGACTATAGAAAGAAACCGGCCAAGTGCGAGTCGGACTCGCGCACTAAGGGTTCCGTACCATTATCTATAAAAACGGTAAAAAAATGTCTGTTGTTTGGGAGCCCCCCTTAAATATTTAGTTTATATTAATTTAATTATTTATTTTTGAAGTGAATATATAACATTATCAAGCAAAACTGAGCAAAAAAAATCACGTTTGTTGTATGGGAGCCACCTTAAATATTTATTTTATTCTGATTTTAGTATTTTTAAGGGTTCCGTACCTCAAAAGGTTAAAAGGTACCCTTATAGGATCACTCGGTTGTCCGTCTGTCTGTCGCTCTGTCAAGACCCTTTTTCTCACGAACACGTTGAGGTATCAAGCTAAAATTCATATCAAATATTCAAGTCTACTGTCCCTTGAAGCTGTAAAAAAATCAAACTTCTAAGCCAACGCAATCAAAAGGTACAGCCGTTTATGCCGCAAATTTTCATGTTTTTCGAACTCCAAAGGGAATCAAAACCTACAGGGTACTTCCCGTGAACTCAGAATCTTGGAATTTGGTATGAAGCAACATCATAAGGCACAGATAAAGAAAAAAATGCGAAAGGTCTTCATTTTTTGTAACATCATGTTATCATAATATTATTAAATTTTAATGCCGCAAATTTTCAACATTCGCAAGGGAATCAAAATCAATAGGATACTTCCCGTGAACTCAGAATCTTGAAATTTGGTGCAAAGCAACGTCGTAAAGCACTAGTAAAGAAAAAATTGCGAAAAGTGTAAATATTTATTTACAACATATAATATAAATATATTAAATAATTAAATTTTGCTATGCAATAATGCTTATTATAGATAACGTGCGCGAGTCCGACTCGCACTTGATCGGTTTTTTTTTGTTATAGCGGCAACAGATATACATCGTCTGTAAAAATTTCACACTGGCAAACTGTCACGGTTCATATGATACAGTCTGGTAACAGAAGGACGGACGACAGACAGACAGACGGGCAGCAGAGCCATACTAATAGGATCCTGTTTTTACTCTTTGGGTACGGAACCCTTAAAAGGGTACATATCAAACCTTACTAATATTATAAATGCGAAAGTGAGTTTGTTTGTTTGTTACGCTTTCACGCCGTAACTACTGAACCGATCATCATAAAATATTGCACACAAGTTCTCTGGAGTACGGAGAAGGACATAGGCTACCTTTTATCCCGGGAAAAAGTACTATTCCCGAGGGATCGACATTGATGCGGGCGGAGCCGCGGGCGCAAGCTAGTTTTCTATAAACTTGCGTCTGCGACAGGTACCTGACTGTACGTCAAAATATTTATCTACCAATATTCATATAATGAACTGAATTCGTTATAGAGTTATGGAGGAACATACATAGATGCATACAAAAAAAAATCTAAAAATCGTCAATTTAGTTTCAGTGTCATGTATAAAGCTTATAAACACGATATCTCTGAAAACAAAGTAACTTACTCCATGACCGACCCTGACAAGTTATTTATTAGTAGTGATATAATAGTTATAGGATTATAGGTAGGTACTTTAATCTTACCACAAAAAGGTATTAAAGTGACGTCATTACTTCGTAATTGTAGTAAATATGTGTTTTACTTCGTTAATTAAGTAATTGTTATGACCTGTCTTAGGTAGCTTGTTTTAGATTTCCCTTTAATTAAATCATTCATTCATCTCGTGTAGGTGTCACGGTCAATCGACCATAAACATCCTGGTGTCAGAGTTCTTCGGAACCGCCTTTCGGCCTCTGACGTGGTTCCTTTAACGACTACCAGATGGCAGCCGGGACCAACGGCTTAACGTGCCTTCCGAAGCACAGAATCATCTTTATTATCAGACAATCAGGTGATTCAAGCCTGCAATGTCCTAACCAAACTGGAAACAACTAAACAAAGTATGCTTCCCGTGGGAATCGAACCCACGACCCCCGGGTCTACAGGCAAACGCCTTAACCACTGGACCACAGAGGTAGTTTAATAATTACAGAGGAGAAATTAAATGATTGATTACTTGTGTTATCTATCATTTATCCTTCGTACCATAGGTAGGAAGGTAGTATTGATACCCAATCCTCATAGAAAAAAAAAACACTTGCATCCTTACTAATATTATAAATGCGAAAGTGAGTTTGTTTGTTTGTTTGTTTGTTACGCTTTCACGCCGTAACTACCAAACCGATCTTCATTAAATTTTGCATACAAGTACTCTGGAGTACGGAGAAGGACATAGGCTACCTTTCATTCCGGGAAAAAACACTATTCCCGAGGGATCGACATTGACGCGGGCGGAGCCGCAGGCGAAAGCTAGTACTTTATAAATAGTAGTGTCCGATCCTTGAAGGGATTCTCAATCCTAATTCAGCCCATTGATATGAAAAATTTTACAACTATGGGACCAATGAATGCCGAGACAGTCGTTGGCGAGTTACATACTTTACTCCAAATTAAACATAGCATCGTTAGGAATAGAATTCATATGTAGCAAAATTTGCAACATATGAATTCTCTTTGCTTTAAACTGAACACTTCCTAAGTAAGAGGCCGGTACAGGTGGATCAACAATTAATGCAGATTTCAGCCTGATCAACAAAGGAGGCATGGGGTGTCATCCTAAACTGTATATCCGGTAGTTGAAGTAATGCTTCTTGCCTTACCAGTGTTAGTAGTATCCCAATACCTTTATATCCTTCCTTAATCCAATAAATTCATATCCTTCCCCAGCTTAAAATTACTTCCGTTGGGTAGCAGCGTCGGACGCACAAGAAGCCAAAGAAACTGTGCTCGCAATCTCGTCTGGCAAGCATGGTGAGTATGCCAATATCCTCCCATTGAACGAATAAGTATCCTTGGGAGAGGCCTTCGTCCAGCAATAGACTATTTGCTGCTGTATTGATGAATGATGATGACGAACAATAGCCGAAAGGAGGACAACACAGGAAAGGCTACTTCTGATTTTAGTATTTTTTTGTTACAGCGGCAACAAAAATACATCATCTGTGAAAATTTCAACTGTCTTACTATCACGGTTCATGAGATACAGCCCGGTGATACACGGACGGGCAGACGGACGAAAAGTGGAGCCATATTAATCGTTCAATACACTTCGATTTTGCAAAGAAAATATTTTTGTAACTATTTCTCTTTAGCCAAGTCAAGAAAGAGATCAAATATTTTACAATTTTGAAAGCAGCAAAAAGATTGGGAATCGTTAGATCCAAAGATCACTTAAGAGAAGGTCGCTCAAAGAGCAATGGAGAGGGCTATGCTCGTTGTTTCTCTGCGAGACAAAATCAGAAATGAGGAGATCCGTAGAAGAACGAAAGTTACCGACATAGCTCAGCGGATTAGCTCCTTGAAGTGGCAGTGGGCGGGGCACATAGCACGTAGTACCGATGGCCGATGGGGCAAAAAGGTTCTCGAATGGCGACCACGTACCGGCAAGCGAAGCGTCGAACACCCACCTGCCAGGTGGTCGGACGACCTGAACTAGGACGCAGGGAAACGCTGGATGCAGGCCGCTTCCAACCGGTCATTTTGGAAATCATTGGGAGAGGCCTATGTCCAGCAATGGACTTCTTGCGGCTGATATGATGATGATGATGAGATCCCAAGAATGTCAGGCAAGGCTTGATGCTGGTTGAGAACATCAGGCTGCATCTCGCTTAGCGGAATCCTATGCTACTCGCGAAGCTCACTTGAGTGCTGATTGTGAGCGTCATACGTCATCTCGCGATTCAGAAATTTACATACAACGGGAATCACGCCGTATGCTGTCATAAAAGGCGATCTTTGCTAACAATCCACTCATAGATAATATATATAGAACTATCTATTATCTATGCTGTGATAAAAGGCGATCTTTGCGAACAATCCATCTAAAATAAATTGGTATATAGTATATTTTGTAGGCGTGTTATATTTGATTGCTAACTGATGCCCGCGACTTCGTTCGCGTGGACTGACGTTCATGATTAGTACTCTGTAGTGCACTCTAAAACAAGTGAGGAACGTGGATCGCAACTGAGACCTAGACGTGGTTGTGCATATACCTACGGCAAGAAGTCAATCGCACATCACGTTCCTCACTGGTCTCTAGATACCTAGACGTAGACGTGTTAATACGTTGAGAACTCAGGCGTGATTCTCGATGTATGTTAATTTTTGAATCGCGAGATGACGTATGACGCTCACGATCAGCGCTCAGATGTGCTTCGCAAGTCGAAGAGGATTCTGCTGAGCGAGATGCAGCCTGATGTTCTCGATCAGCATTAAGTCTTGCCTGAAATTTTTGGGATCTAATCTTTCCCAATCATTTTGCTGCTTTTAAAATTGCAAAAGATTTGATCTCTTTCTTGACACGGCTAAAGAAAAATAGTTACAAAAATATTTTCTTTGCAAAATCAAAGTGTATCGAACGATTAATATGGCTCCGCTATCCGTCCGTCTGTCTGTCCGTCCATCCGTACGTTTGTCAACAGGCTGTATCTGATGAACCGTGATAGTGAGATAGTCGAAATTTTCACAGATGATGTATTTCTGTTGCCGCTATAATAAAAAAAAAATATTATAATCAGAAGTAGCCTTTCCTGTGTTGTCCTCATTTTGGCCATTGTTCATCATCATCATTTGAATAGCTCCGTGGCGCAGCGGTCAACACGCCAGCCCGCGACACGGAGTGACCGGGTTCGATCCCCGGCCAGGTCAAGATGGAAAATGAACTTTTTCAGATTGGCCTGGGTCTTGGATGTTTATCTATATATGTATTTGTTATAAAATATAGTATCGTTGAGTTAGTATCCCATAACACAAGTCTCGAACTTACTTTGGGGCTAGCTCAATCTGTGTGATTTGTCCGTATATATTTATTTATTTATTTATATTTATATCATTCATCAATACAGCAGCAAATAGTGCATTGCTGGACAAAGGCCTCTTCAAAGGATACTTATTCGTTCCATGGAATGATATTACCATACTCACCATGATTGGCAGGCGAGATGGCGAGCGCAATTTCTTTGGCTTCTTGTGCGTCCGACGCTGCTGCCCATCGGAAGTAATTTTAAGCTGGAGAAGGATAGGAATTTGTTGGATTAGGAAGGGAATAAAGGAATTGGGATACTACTAACACTGATAAAGCAAGATGCAGCTCGGGCGGCTGGGTGCGCGTTCCCGATGCCATCACTTCGACTACTGGATAGGCAGTTGAGAACGACAACTCTTACCTCCATTGTTGATCAGGCTGAAATCCGCATTAAATATTGATCTTCCTTTACCGGCCTCTTACTTAGGAAGTGTCGAGTTTAAAATTTTGCTACATGTGAATTCTCTTTCTAACGATGCTTTGTTTAATTAGGAGTAAAGTATGAACTCGCCAACGACTGTCACGGCATTCATTGGTCCCATAGTTGAAAAGTTGTTCATATCAACGGGCTGCATTAGGATCGAGAACCCCTTCAAGGCTCGGACAGGGTTTTCTTTACATATTGTATGTATTGATTTACTACTATTTACAATGTATGCAAGTGTTTTTTTTCTATGAGGACTGTGTATTAATTCTACCTTCCTACCTATGGTATGAACGATGAATAACAGATAACACGAGTAATCAATCATTTAATAAAGAACAATTACAAGCTACCTAAGACAGGTCATAACAATTAATTAACGAAGTTAAACACATATTTACTACAATTACGAACTAATGATGACACTTTAACACCTTTATGGTAGTATTGATTAGCTGGTAAGATTAAAGTACCTACCTATAATCCTATAGCTATTATATAACTACTAATAATAAATCTGTAAGGGTCGGTCATGGACTAAGTTACTTTGTTTTTCGAGATATCGTGTTTATAAGCTCTATGACATGAAACTAAATTGATGAATTTTAGATTTTTTGTATATATGTATGTATGTTTATCCATAACTCTTCTATATATATAATATCTATACATATAAAACAGTAAAAATATTTTGTCTGTACATTTACAATTTTTAACTAAAATGGATAGAGGGACACTTAAAAAGAATAATAGAAAGAAAAAAAATTTTTTCGAATTTCTTGTCTGTCTGTCTGTGTATGATCACGATTATCTCCGAAAATACTGAAACGATTTACCTCAAACTTTCACCAATTGCTTTGTTTTAACTCAGCAAAACATCTAAAGTTTATTTTATCAAAATCGGTTCATTAAAAAAAGAGTTATCGTCATTTGAATGAACTCAAGGCATTAGATTGCCGGCAAATATACACGGTAAATTTTTTTATCGCTTTGGACCCTTAATAGGGTGACTCAGTCGTCAAAATGAACAACTTTACCTATGGGAACAATGCTGAGAACTCAAAAAAGAATCGACATTCCCATACAAACTGGCCGGGCGGCGGGACTCTTTAATATGGAAATGAATTTTTTTTTTTAGTTTCCAGCATTGGTCACATAGAAAAAGTTGTTCATATTTATGACCTGAGTCACCCTTTAAGGGGCTTTAAGAGCCTTAAAATAGCACTTAAATAGTAAGAGATTAAATAATAAGTGACATAAGAAAATTTAAATACAAAGTCAATTCATCATCAGTATACTACAGCAATATACCTACACATACTATCCATACTAATATTATAAATGCGAAAGTAACTGTCTTCGCGGCTCCGCCCGCGTTAGTGACGATCCCTCGGGAACAGTAGAATTTCCCGGAATCAAACATACCCTATGTCCTTCCCCGGGCCACACACCTCCATACCAAATTTCATCCAAATCAGTTCAATGGTTGAAGCGTAAAAAATGACAGACAGAGTTAAATGCGAAACATCTATACTAATATTATAAAGCTGAAGAGTTTGTTTGTTTGAACGCGCTAATCTCAGGAACTACTGGTTCAAATTGGAAAATTCTTTTTGTGCTGGATAGTCCATTTATTGAGGAAGGCTTTAGGCTATAAAACTTCACGCTGCGACTAATAGGAGCGAAGCATCAATAAAAAATGTTTTGAAAACGGGGGGAAATTGTTCGCCTATACAAAGAAAAAACATAATTAATCATAATAACAGAAATTGCCGCGGACGTAGTCGCGGGCAACAGCTAGTAAATAAATAAGTTCATTAAATGAAACTTGGTAGATAAACATTTCGATTTACAGTCAGGTACCTGTCGCAGACGCAAGTTCATAGAAAATACATCAACGCGTCATCACATTTCTCTGATGATTTTTTCGAATGACAGATATGAACAGTCGGTCCAAATATTATGTAATTGGATATGTACCCTTTTTAGGGTTCCGTTATTAAAGGGTAAAAACGGGACACTATTAATATGGCTCCGCTGTCCGTCCGTCCGTCTGTTACCAGACTGTTTCTCATGAATCGTGATAGTTAGCCAGTTGAAATTTTAACAAATGATGTATTTCTGTTGCCACTATAACAAAAAAAAATTCAGAAAAAAATAAATATTTAAAGGGGCTCCTATACAACAAACGTGTTTTTTTATGCTCATTATTGCTCAATGGCAATATGTAGACGCTTAAAATATACCCAGAATATTTAATTATATATTAATTTCAAAAATGAATAATTTAATTGATATAAAATTTATATTTAAGGGGGGCTCCCATACAACAGAGATACTTTTTTGCCATTTTTATAGATAATGGTACGGAAACCTTAGTGCGCGAGTCCGACTCGCACTTGGCCGGTTTTTTCCTATAGTCATACAGATATTATAACAAATGACTAAGTATTTGATGTTTCTGTCACTAGGAAGTCAGCTTTCACAGAACCGATATTGCTGCAACTTTGTTCACCTGTGCAACGTGCAATAATAAGCGTATTATTCATAATACTTTATCTTGTATCTCATGAACCGTGATAGTTACAGTTGAAATTTTCACAGATGATGTATTTATTTTGCCACTATAAAAAAAAATACTAAATTCAGAAGTAGCCTTTCCTGTGTTGTCCTCCTTTCGGCCATTGTTCATCATCATCATTCATCAATACAACAGCAAATAGTGCATTGCAAGACCTCTCCCAAGGATACTTATTCGTTCCATGGGAGGGTATTGCCATACTCACCATGCTTGGCAGGCGAGATAGCGAGCGCAGTTTCTTTGGCTTCTTGTGCGTCTGACGCTGCTGCCCATCGAAAGCAATTTTAAGCTGGAGAAGGATAGGAATTTGTTGGATAAGGGAGGGAATAAAGGTTTTGGGATACTACTAACACTGGTAAAGCAAGACGCAGCTCGGGCGGCCGGGTGCGCATACCCAATGCCATTACTTCGACTACCGGATAGGCAGTTGAGGATGACACTTCTTACCTCCATTGTTAATCAGGCTGAAATCCGCATTAATTGTTGATCCACCTTTACCGGCCTCTTACTTAGGAAGTGTTGAGTTTAAAGCGAAGAGAATTCATATGTTGCATATTTTGCTACATGTCATACATACATTGTCGCAGATCGTAAGCCGATCAAGGGATTGGGATAAAATCTGCAAAATCATGTTAATAGGCGATGCGGCTAGCAACCCATCACTCATTTGACAACTAATTTGATTCCGTTTTCCACCTAATGCCCACCAACATGCTAAACGTGACCTTCAGGTCTTAAAACTTAGGCTCTGTCTACCCTGCAAGGGCAAAAGACGTGATACTAAAAATCGTCAATTTAGTTTCAGTATCATGTATAAAGCTTATAAACACAATAACTCTGAAAACCAAGTAACTTACGCCATGACCAACCCTTACAGATTTACTATTATTACTAGCTGTCCCGACGAACGTTGTTTCGCTATAAAATAAACACTCTTTAAAACAATCTTATCTTTTAATTTGGACCAAATTACAGATAATTATAAAGTTTGTTCAAAATCTAAAAAATTTGAAGTTTTAGATTTTACCCCGAACATACATCGTGACTCTAGATTGTTATATACAAGAATTTCTCGTATATGCTATACTTTATTTACTAAACTTTCCAAGTCATTGTATGTCCTCTGTAAACTTTATTATTATTATTTCGAGCTCTTTTTTATGTTTTTCTTTCCCAATTTTTACCCATGACCAAGGCCAAGTGCAAATGAAAATAAAAAGGAAATGTCTATTTCTGTATGAATTTTATTATTATTATTTGTATCTCTTTTTAAGTCATGGGACATGCCCCGGTCCTTTGAGAATGAGCTGAATGAGCTTGCGTGGGAATATAGATCCAACACTTAGAGGCCCTTTGGAGAAGTTGATGTAATGTGTGTCTCCAGCCAGAAACCGTTCCTGGAAATAGTAATATATAATATGTTCTTAAACAGGTCTTGGCCGGAGGAGAAACTATTGCATTTTAAAGAGAAATTACTGGGTTATGTTATTGAAATGTGGTTGGACTTGTGTTGGGTTATTGCAAAGGGCCGGACACCTGCCATAATCATTGGCGGTTGTGCTGAATCCTTAAAGGCTCAGGCTATGCCCTCGCCTTGGAGATCGGCCTGCGGCCTCGCGGCCCAAATGTTTGGCAGTTCGGCCTGCGGCCTCACTGCAGCATACTTGGGGGAGGGAGTGGAGGGGGCGATCGTGCTGAATCCTCAACGGCTCACGCTATGCTCTCGCCTTAGAACACGGTCTGCGGCCTCGCAGCCCAAGTGTTCGGCAGTTCGACCTGCGGCCTCACTACAGCACACTTGGGCAAGTGGGGGGGGGGGGGGGGGATTTCTGAATCCTCAATGGCTCAGGCTGTCCCCTCACCTTGGAGCTCGGTCTGCGGCCTAAGTGTTCGGCAGTTCGGCCTGCGGCCTCAAAGCATCACACTTGGGGGAGTGGGGGGAGGGGGGGGGGGGTCGTGCTGAATCCTCAGAGGCTCGGGCTCCGCTCTGAGCTCGGCCTGCGGGCTCGCGGCCCAATTTTTAGGCAGTTCGGCCTGCGGCCTCAATGCATCACACTTGGGGGAGGGGGGGGGGGGTCGTGCTGAATCCACAGCGGCTCGGGCTCCGCTCTGAGCTCGGCCTGCGGGGTCGCGGCCCAAGTCTTTGGCAGTTCGGCCTGCGGCCTCACTGCAGCACACTTGAGGGGTGGGGAGAGGGGGGGGGGGTCGTGCTGAATCCTCAACGGCTCAGGCTATGCCCTCGCCTTGTAACTCGGTCTGCGGCCACGCAGCCCAAGTCTTTGGCAGTTCGGCCTGCAGCCTCAATGCATCACACTTGGGGGAGTGGGGGGAGGGGGGGTCGTGCTGAATCCTCAGCGGCTCGAGCTCCGCTCTGAGCTCGGCCTGCGGGCTTGCGGCCCAAGTCTTTGGCAGTTCGGCCGGCGGCCTAAATGCAGCACCATGGGGGGGGGGCGGAGGAGCGGGGGAGGGGGGTCGTTCTGAATCCTCATCGGCTCAGGCTATGCCCTCGCCTTGGAGCTCGGTCTGCGGCTTCGCGGCCCATGTGTTCGACAGTTCGGCCGGCGGCCTAAATGCAGCACTATCCGGGGGGGAGGGAGCGGAGGAGGGGGGTCGTTCTGAATCCTCAACGGCTCAGGCTGTGCCCTCGCCTTGGAACTCGGTCGCGGCCCACGTCTTTGGTAGTTCGGCCTGCGGCCTCAAAGCATTACACTTGGGGGAGTGGGGGGAGGGGGGGGGGTCGTGCTGAATCCTCAGAGGCTCGGGCTCCGCTCTGAGAGCTCGGCCTGCGGGCTAGCGGCCCAAGTTTTAGGCAGTTCGGCCTGCGGCCTCAATGCATCACACTTGGGGGAGGGGGGGGGGGGGGTCGTGCTGAATCCTCAGCAGCTCGGGCTCCGCTCTGAGCTCGGCCTTCGGGCTCGCGGCCCAAGTCTTTGGCAGTTCGGCCTGCGGCCTCACTGCAGCACACTTGGGGGGTGGGGGAAGGGGGGGGGGGTCGTGCTGAATCCTCAACGGCTCGGGCTCCGCTCTGAGCTCGGCCTGCGGGCTCGCGGCCCAAGTCTTTGGCAGTTCGGCCTGCGGCCTCACTGCAGCACACTTGGGGGAGTGGAAGGGGGGGGGGGCGTCGGCTTTGCCCTCGACACTCCGATCATCGGTTCGGGCTGCGCCCTCGCCCCGTAGCTCATAACTTATTGCCTACAAACATAACATAATTAATTAATAATGTACGCGAACGGAGTCGCGGGCACTGCTTGCATTCTATAATCCTAATAAATAGGTAACTACAGAATAGATGACAGGTCGTTCCATCACAGCTGTTTAGCTAACAGTTGTGATGCGATCTAGAGCGAAGTGGCAACAGCGCACAATGAACTCAGCCAATCGTAGAGCAGGAAGCCTCTCATTGGCCCATTTGAATCTGATCAATAATTGACGGAGTGGAATTGTATAAAAAAGTTCAATTTTCTGCCACCAGAGGGCTGGCAATTATTGATCTAATCTGAGATCGGATTGCTCACAATGTACGCAAAATCCAGCATTAGATCAATAAATGCTGTCCTGATCAACAATTGCCAACTGATCAACAATTAACTGATGCCACGAGACGGTCGATCAACAAATGTCGAGTGGAGATATCTATATATATATATATCATTTTATAATTTCATATATATCTGTTTCAAATTCCAACAAGGGGGCGATCTTGTTCAAGTATCGACCTAAATTATATAAATACTTTTGATACAAACATAGTATCACGTCTATTTCCCTTGTGGGGTAGACAGAGCCTTGATCTATAAGAACTTATGGCCACATTTAGCATGTTGGAGGGCGTGTAGATGGAAAACGAAATCAAATAGTGATGAGTTGCTAGCCGCATCGCCTATTGACATGCTTCCGCATATTATAGCCCAATCCCTCGATTGACTTTTACGATCTGCGCGGTAAGAGAAGCAGCTGGCACATTCTACATTTTTTCTTTTCTCCCAGACCAGCCTGGAAGTGCATACTTTTGATGCATTTAATTAATTCAGCGCATAGTACTAGTGATTTGAAAACACGTCAATTTTCACAATTTCTTGCAGTACAGTCTTAACAGTCCAAATTTGACTCTTTACTTTAGATAGTGTTATTTTATATTTGTAAAAAATTATAATAGTATTTCAATTGTGACTTGCATTATGTATATTTATATATCTTATATATTTATTTTTTATTTTTCTCCAACAACCCAAAAAATTTACAAACAAGGTAACATGGTGGTAGAAAATCAGATTGATGGAGGCTGGAGCCTGAAGAAGGCTAGGCCTTAAAAAATAAATATATAGACTTGCATTATGTGATTTGTAACTTACTTCTTTAAATTTTTCTTTGTAGTTTTTAGTTGTAAAATCTTAGCCCTCATATGTCTCCCGCATAACATCTCAGGGAGAGGGGAGCCTGAAAATCAGCGCTACCTAAGACGCCTGTCTCTGGCAGCACAAGCTGAGGCATTCCTTTGCCAACATTAAATTAGGTATTTAAGCTGTTGATTACTTATTATTATTTATTAATAAAAAGAGATTGCACAGCATTACAGTAATACGAAAGCGCTGCACAACTTAGGACTACGGTCCATCCTTTTCACAAAATATTAAGTATTCATTCGTCAAACGTACAAACCTGTCAGCAAAAACATCACATTCCCTTCCTTTTGTTGATGCCAGGAATTCGTTGAGTTCAGAAAGACCTCGCAAAAGGGGGGACTTCGCATGAGCAATTGTGTTTGAGGGGGGAATTGGAAGCAGTCTGTGTCGGCGAGTACGCAAGTAGTTGTTTGGTACAAATAGTCTAAAAAGGCGCGATACAAGCTCCGGACAATCCGATTCACCTGTTAAATATGTTTATAGGCAATTTTATAAATTGTAAATGATATGTACCTGGCATGTGTATGGCAACAAATGGCTTATTATTATTCACTTTATTCAACTTTAATCTTAGGTCTAAGTTTTATGATATTTGTATAAAAAGTAAAATATAAAAATATGATACAAAACATAAAAACATTATAAAACCTAAACCTAGTTCGCCGCCAGCAGCGGGGCAAAGCTCAAGCTACCGGCGGCTGCAGAGTAAGAAACCTGTATTATTACACTAGCTGTTGCCCGCGACTTCGACCGCGGCAATTTCGGTTATTATGATTAATAAGTATAGATGAATAATTTTTCCCTGTTTTCAAAACATTTTTATTGATGCTCCGCTCCTATTGGTCGCAGCGTGATGTTTTATAGCCTAAAGCCTTCCTGAATAAATGGACTATCCAACACAAAAAGAATTTTCCAATTTGGACCAGTCGTTCCTGTGATTAGCGCGTTCAAACAAACAAACAAACTCTTCAGCTTTATAATATTAGTATAGATATAGATTAAATCATTACCGAACAATTTATTTAAACGTAGACTTACAAAATGGCTAAAAGATAAAAATTATAATTCAGTCCAGGAATTATTTATTTGAAAAAAAGATGCTTTTTAAAAATATAAAATTAAATTATATTTAAATCAGATTAAAATTTTGTATAAGTAATTGCATAATTAAATTTTTATTATTTTAATATATTTGCATGCCAAAAATGTGGATTGTGTGTTATTAATATGGCTCCGCTGTCTGTCTGTCTGTCCGTCCGTCACCATGCTGTATTTCATGAACCGTGATAGCTAGAGAGTTGACATTTTCACAGATGATGTATTTCTGTTGCCGCTATAGCAACAGATACAAAAAAAAAAATTAGGGGCTCCCATACAACAAACATGATTTATTTGCTCATTTTTGCTCGATATTGATAACGGCAACAGGCTGACGTTTGTAATATTCACAGAATATTTAGTTCTATATGTACTTTAAAAATAAATAATTAAATTAAAATATAACAAATATTTAAGGGGGGATCCCATACAACAGAACATTTTTGCCGTTTTTATAGATAATGGTACGGAACCCTTAGTGCGCGAGTCCGACTCGCACTTGGCCGGTTTTTTGTCTTTACGGAAACCGAAAATTTCCACTACGATCTAACGGCACCTGTCTTCTATTTGTGCATCGGATAGCGGGTTCGAATTCCGTGGGCGACTCTAAAGGTTAAACCGCACTAGAGGCACTGCAGCGGAGCGGCGCGGCGCGACCAGGGACCGGAACCACTTACCTTTTTTAGGGTTTTCGTTGGGTTATTTGATTGACTGATTTTTCCAAACCCTAACGATTCGGTAACCATATCGTTTGCTTACCCTAACGAAAGGCTTACTAATACGATGTAGTTAATTCGACTAAGCACTTACTAATATCTCAAAACCCATGATTAGCTTACCCTATCAAGTGTGAATTGAACAGCTTCAAGCTATTTTAATCTCTATGCGTATGTCAAACAACACATTACTGTTCTACGTAAGACCGAGTCAGTGGCGGTATAACTACTCACCTGACCGAGTCCGGTTAGAAGAGGCTACAGCGGCCTAGGGGAGTAAATAACCCCTAAAATGTCTGGTGCAGAAGGCAACGGGAAACCACTGCACTATAAGTCCCTAGAACTTCAGCATGGAAAAGTCTAATCAAAATACGGCCCCGAGTGTCCGGCGTCCCTTAGATGGGACAGGGGTGCGAAGAATCTCCGGGCGGGCATTTAGAATAGGAACCTGGAATGTAAGAAGTCTCAAGAGTCCAGAAAAAGTTTTTAACCTTTGCAAAGAAATGGATCGACTGAACATTGATATCCTTGGCATAAGTGATGTAAGATGGAGATACCAAGGTAAACATCGGATCGATGAGAACCACGTGATGTATTATTCTGGGTCAGAAGAGTCTAACAACATGCATGGCGTCGCAATAATTGTCAAAACTAGAACATTTACAACACCAATATCGTTCGTGCCTAAATCAAGTCGTGCTATGATGATTCAAATCCAGGCAAAACCCAGAAACCTAAACATTATCCAACTTTACGCCCCTACTAAAGATGGTTCGGAAGAAGACGTCGAAGAACTATATAAGCAAACGGAAGAACTCATTAACATCACCAAAAAACATGACATTAATATAACTTTAGGAGACATGAACGCAAAGGTGGGCAAGAGAGAGGTTAAAGGGACAGTTGGACAATACGGTCTCGGTGAGAGAAATGACAGAGGAGACAGACTTGTTCAGTTTTGCCAAGAACAAGATCTCATAGTCACTAACACATATTTTAAACTACCACCTAGAAGACTGTACACTTGGACCTCACCACGCCATACACCTGAACAGATAGTCCGTAATCAAATCGACTACATTTTAATTAATAGTCGGTTTAAAAACTGCGTGAAGAGTGTAAAAACATACCCAGGAGCCGACATAAGATCCGATCATAATCTTTTGGTAGCAGACATGACATTCATTCTAAAGAAACTTCGTAAGCCGCAAACTAATAGTTTAGTAAATATACGCAAAATCAATGATGTCAACTGCAAACCAAGAGTGATAAAAGAGATCAATGACTGGGCAATAGAAGCCAAGCAATCTCATGGATCTGTTGAAGAACAATGGCACCACTTAAAAACTAGAGTGCATAAAATCAACACCGATTATCTTAAGCCAGATAAGTGGATCGCTAAAGAACCATGGATGACTGATAAGATTTACCAGCTTATGGAGAAAAGAAGATTACATAAAAATAATAAGGAGCGGTACAACGATATCGACCGTGAAATCAGGAGAGAAGTTCGCTATGCCCGTAACACCTGGTATAGCAAAAAGTGCGATCGTCTTGAAGAGCTGCATAAAAAACACGATGCATTTAATATGCATAAGGAAATCAGGGCTATGTTAGAAAAGAAACGAACCACGCACCAATTAATGGACGCCGATAATCTTCCGGTTTTAGAAATTGCAGAAAAGAAACGCATATGGGAGCAATATATTAAAAACATGTTCGCTGATGAGACCAGAATTTTTAATGATAACATCAGTGTAGATGGGGGCCTGTCTATCCTAAAAGAGGAAGTTAAGAAGGCATTACATAAGGCTAAATCAGGAAAAGCTTCTGGACCGGACAGCGTTCACATTGAGGTGCTTAAATTGGTGGAAGAAGAGAACTTGGATGGCCTAGTGAAGCTTCTGAACCTGGTGTATGATACTGGCCAAATCCCTAGCGACTGGTTGAGATCTGTCTTCGTTACTCTTCCCAAGAAAACCAATGCGAAGAAATGTGAGGATTTTAGAACTATAAGTTTGATGAGCCACCTACTAAAACTACTCGTCTCAATTATACATGAACGCATCAGGTCAAAGTGTGATGAACAGCTTGGGGACAGTCAATTTGGTTTTAGATCAGGTGTGGGCACACGTGAGGCTTTATTTGCTATACAGGTTTTGGTCCAAAAGTGTAAAGACATGCAACAGGACGTCTTTCTCTGTTTTGTTGATTACGAAAAGGCTTTCGATCGAGTGAAACATGATAGACTACTTGATCTATTAAAAGACATAGGGCTCGACGATAAGGATCTTCGAATGATTCAAAGCCTGTACTGGAACCAACATGCCACCGTAAGAATAGAAGGAGAAGAAACCAATGCTGTTGCTATACAAAAAGGGGTTAGGCAGGGATGCATTTTGTCACCTATTCTCTTCAACTTATATTCAGAAGCTATAATAAACGAAGCTTTGTATGATCTCGACTGTGGTGTAAAGATCAATGGCCGCAATATAAACAACATTCGATACGCTGATGACACAGTTTTAATAGCATCTACAGCGGCCGACCTACAACGAATGGTGAAGAGTTTAGAAGAATGTAGTCTCAGAGCTGGTCTTAAAATGAACGTTAGAAAGACAAAATATATGGTTATTTCTGGAAAACTAAATGTTGCTTCTAACATTAGAGTTTCAGGCCAAAATCTAGAAAGAGTTCAAAAATACAAATACTTGGGTACATGGCTAAACGAGGAGTGGGTCAGTGACTTAGAAATAAAGTCTCGTATAGAAGTGGCTCGCAGGGCTTTCAAAACTATGAGCAACATTCTCTGTAGTCGTAGCATCAACAATGCGCTACGCACTCGTTTACTTCACTGTTACATTTGGCCCATTGTATTGTATGGATGTGAGGCTTGGACCATTAAAGAAGACCTTAAAAGACGAATAGAAGCATTTGAGATGTGGACATATAGACGCATGCTGTCCATTAGTTGGACCCAGAAAGTGACCAATGAAAGCGTTCTACAACGGGTTGGCCAGAAGCGCAACCTTATGCTTACGGTAAAGAAGCGGAAAATCTCCTACCTTGGTCATGTGCTCCGACACCAACGGTATGACCTCTTACAGCTCATAATGATGGGCAAAGTTGCTGGAAAAAGAAAGGTGGGAGGAAGAAGGAAGTCATGGTTGCGGAACATAAGACAGTGGACCGGGATTACTAAAGCGGCTGAGCTGTTCCGTCGAACCAAGAATAGAGATGACTGTACCAAGTTGATCGCCAACCTTCACTAGTTGGAGAGGCACCTTAAGAAGAAGAAGTTCTACGTAAACAATTGAAGGGGTTGTAGCAACGCACGACGGCTAGAGAAAGAAGTAATGTTGTCCTTGAGACGAATGTCTGGCTTGTCAATCAATAATTTTCCTTCTAACAATGTCATAAAACTCATAATACGTTGTTGACAATCGTTTCGATGAGTTGGTAAGTACTCGGGGATAGGGTAACACTAATCTGATGGTAAGTGGTATATTCGAGGCTTTAAGGTAACTGCTAAGTTCAAGCGGTAGTAGTTAACTAGTTCGAAGGACTTACCATAACGTTAGGGTAACGCAATGATTAGCTTACCCTAACAAAAGGGTAAGCTTATGATGTAGTTACTCGATCGATAGAGTTAATTAAATAAAGGGGTTGTCGGTCCCTGGGCGCGACCGTAGCGGCAAAATATTCTTCGGGAATCAAATTTGTTGCGACGCGTCCCGCCGCGCCCCGCTTTACTGCAGTGCGTTTTATTCCATAACTAGCTGTTGCTCGCGACTTCGTCCGCGGCAATTTCTGTAATTGTACTGTCGCGGACATTTTTTTAGTTCGTTTAAAGAGGAATAATTCTTTAATACACATTTTTTGGGTAACTTGTACCGTTCACGCATCGCACGCGTCGGATGTCCTCAACTATGAATAATTTTGCACCGTTTTCAAAACATTTTTTATTGATGCTTCGCTTCTATTGGTCGCAGCGTGATGTTTTATAGCCTAAAGCCTTCCTCAATAAATGGACTATCCAACACAAAAAATAATTAATTTTCCAATTTGAACCAGTAGTTCCTGAGATTAGCGCGTTCAAACAAACAAACAATCAAACAAACAAACTCTTCAGCTTTATAATATTATAGTATATATAAACAGTGACAATTATATTTTAATTGACGCGCTGGAGTGCCGCTCTAGTGCGGTTCATTCAACCTTAACGCTGCATCGTAAACCATACATTTTACTACTTAACCAATGTGTATGTCTGTTCGTTCATAGCTCGTAAATCTGTAAATGGTCCTTTAGATTTACTGAAAAGGAAGAAACTTGGAATACCTGTATAGCCCCTTTCTATACAAACGCTTTTTGTTAAATCTTTGCACTATACAACACGACTTATAGGTAGTTCATCTTAGTAACGAGTTTCTTGTCATGGTTGTATTATAATATCTATGCGAGCAGTTACTTGACCGAAAATAATTTCTAATGTTAGATGGAATATAAAGCGGGTTTCTGGCAGAGTAGAATAGGACCACTCCTAGCCTTTCCGTGGGGCTAAGAGGCGACTTAGGAAATACAAGCTAAACAAAGGTCATAAACATCAATGAGACCTCTCCAACGCGTCTGGCCAGCGAGGAGAGTGTAGGCCAAATCCTCTGTCTGCTCTGGCCAAGTATGGCTTCGGTAGTACAGAGAGGGTCGTGTATGCAGTGGAGACTAAAAAGACCTGTGATGATGATGATGGAATATTACCTACTGTAAATGTATCGATACAAACGGTACCTTAGCATTAAGAGGAAACACTAAGCTCGAGAGAATTGAAAAAGGTATTTGCAAATTTATTGCTGTCAATCCTCACCGTAGAGTGTGATAGAGATTGGCGAGCTCCAGTGGTCAACACGCCAGCCTGCGACACGAGAGTGCCCGGGTTCGATCCCCGGTCAAGATAGAAAATGATCTTTTTCAAATTGACCTGGGTCTTGGATCTATTTAAGTATTTGCTATAAAATATAGTATCGTTGAGTTAGTATCCCATAACACAAGTCTCGAATTTACTTTGGGGCTAGCTCAATCATTGTGATTTGTCAAAAAAAAAAAGAGACTACTACAGTTCGGACCGAATATACCTATGAAAAGTATACAAAATTAACGCTTCGTAGTCCCCTGATTTCTTCTCCACCTTAACCGATTTAGTTACTATTTTCATTAAAAATTTAAAATAAGCTTTGGCTGTGTTTTCTTTTTCTAATATAATCGCGTCTTTGTTTTCTAGATGTTTGAAGACAACGGAAATTCTTACCAATTTTTCAGGTTTTTGAAGGTTCATATCTCTTTAAATAATTCAATTATGAAAAAAATATAAACATGCGGACATGCTAATACATCCAAATATTGTTTTTGTAAGAATTCATTGCTCTACTGGTACTATCCGACGAGGAATTAAGACGAGGCCTCAAATGTTTGGTACCTTTGCTCGGCAAAGGACTGACCAAGTGCGCGCAAGGGATAGCGCTTGGCGGTTTAGCCCGTGAATGATGAGATAGGAGATAGTCTCGAGTCGCTCAAAGAAAAAAACGTAAGCGCCAAATTCGTTATTTCTATTTTATATAAAATCAGACCGGTTATTTGTATTTTCATATTTACATTTTGATGAATTACTAATAACCTATCTTTTAGTCTAAAAATCATTATTTTATTCGTCGCATTTGAGCTACAATAACAAAAACTCTGCGAACGAAGACCATTTTTCAAAAAATATTTCTATCGAGAAAATTTTATCAAAACGTGTTTTCATCTTCAATTTTTGGAGATGAAATAGTCAAAAATCATATTACTTAGATTTGAATCTCCTAATTTAAGTATTTTGCGAGATAAATAAGGTTCAGAACGACCTTATTTACAGTGGTATCCCCTTAAGAGGAATACACTTGTATGGAAATACGGCCCTCCAAGCCATGCACAATGGCTACAGAAATAATCTATATCTTTACTTATCTATACTAATATTATAAAGCTGAAGAGTTTGTTTGTTTGAACGCGCTAATCTCAGGAACTACTGGTTCATATTGAAAAAATCTTTTTGTGTTGATCATTTATCGAGGAAGGATTTAGGCTATAAAACATCACGCTGCGACCAATAGGAGCGAAGCATCAATAAAAATGATTTGAAAACGGGGGAAAATTATACATCTATACTATTAAAAAAGCGAATTAAATATAACAGCTAGTCATTCATTTAAAAAAAATATATTTTTGAGAAATAATTACGTTTTTTGTGATAAGCTTTTATTATAAACAAATCCACAGTGTAAAGTGCTTTCCAAGACAAATCAAATGAGCCCAAACACGATTGGTGTACCTTGTTTAGTTTAAGAGTTCCTATGGTCACCTTCCGACTCCATCATCAGACCAGCGCAACGATTCCATAATATTGTATTGTCATCCGATTTACACATGCATGCATTTCAGCTCAATTGGTAACCGGGAAGTGGAACAAATTTAACTTGCATGATTTGATTACAGGCACGTTAAGCCGGTGGTCCCGGCTGCCATCTGGTAGTCGTTAAAGGAACCACGTCATAGGCCGAGAGGCGGTACCGAAGAACTCTGACACCAGGGTGTGCATGGTCGATTGACCGTGACACCTACTCGAAATGATGATGATGATGATTACAGACAAACACCGGGACAGGTGAAACTAAATAAAAGCTTCTAAAACCGGCTTCAATCAAACTACTAGACCGACTGTGATAAAATTTAAAAATAATCAAAAAACCATCTTTAAATCTTTTTCGTACAAAAAAATATTTTTTTAAATCGATTATACTTGACGGAGTTTAGAGGTAACAAAAATTAAAATTATTATAGTACTAGCTGTTGCCCGCGACTTCGTCCGCAGCAATTTCTGTTATTATGAGTAATTAATAATTTTCCCCTGTTTTTAAAACATTTTTTATTGATGCTTCGCTCCTATTGGTTGCAGCGAGATGTTTTATAGCCTAAAGCCTTCCTCAATAAATGGACTATCTAACACAAAAATAATTTTCCAATTAAAACCAGCAGTTCCTGAGATTTGCGCGTTCAAACAAACAAACAAACTCTTCAGCTTTATAATATTAGTATAGATAGATAGATAATGTTACGGGACCCTGCGTTCGCGAGTCCGACTCGCACTTGGCCGTTTTTTTTTATTAACTCTCATTATTAAATTTATTTTTGTAATAATAATAGAAACAGGTTTATTTTACTGCTATTTTATTATTATAACATATTAATGTTTATCACTCTTATTTCCTTTCCGAGATTTATATTTCTACACATATCAAGGCTGTTATAAATACTGAAAGCGGAAGCAAGTAATACCGTTGTATTTTAATCTTTATTATCTACTAGCTTTCGCCCGCGGCTCCGCCCGCGTCTATGTCGATCCCTCAGGAATAGTACTTTTTCCCGGGATAAAAGGTAGCCTATGTCCTTCTTCGCACTCCAGAGAACTTATATGTGTAATTTATCAGCAAAACTAGCGCCGCGCCATTATTTTATCTAAGCCCCTTTACTATATATTTTTTCATATAAAAACAGGACAATGTATACTCAGTCCATATACCTAGTTATTAAGATAAACTACAATTGTAAGTTGACGTCGATTGGAGAAAATGCGCTGTGCAGTTTGTTGCCGCTTCTTCTGCACTCCGCTTTGGAAGCGGCATTAAACTTAGCCATAAGTAAATTACTAACGTCAACAATTCTCAGTTGAAATATATGACAATTAATAAGTGTCCTTTTGACCTATCTATACTAATATTATAAAGCTGAAGAGTTTGTTTGTTTGAACGCGCTGATCTCAGAAACTACTGGTTCAATTTGGAAAATTATTTTTGTGTTGTTTAGTCCATTTATTGAGGAAGGCTTTAGGCTATAAAACATCACACTGCGACTAATAGCAGCGAAGCATTAATAATAAACGTTTTGAAAACGGGGGAAAAAACTAATTAATCATAATAACAGGAATTGCCGCGGACGAAGTCGCGGGCATCAGCTAGTATTAAATAAACCTTTTGAATTGAATTGAATTGACTGAACCGATTGTGATGAAATTTTAATGAAACCAACATAAAAGCACACACTATCAAACAATAGAATAATTTTTAAAATCGGTTCAAAGATGACGGAGTTCCAAGGTAAAAAATATTTAAAAAAAATCACCGATTTGATAATACTCTTTTTTAAAGTATGTTAAATAATATAATAAATGTACTCACGTCCGTCCGTGTGGCCAGGTCTGGTGGAAGCGGCGTAATTATGTAACTCGAAGGCTTATATACCGGCTACCTTGGCAATGACCGGCCTTAGTCCAGGAGCTAACGCTCAAACACTCATGGGAAACAAAATTTTTCTAAGATAATTTTTCATATATAAAACCATCTTCAATGAAACTTCTGAACCGATTGTATGTATGGTTTGGAGTGTTGGGCTACCTAGATGATAGGTGAGGCGTCTATATGCTATAAAGATGACAATATTGTTAAGTGGAGTGACTAGAAAAGGGGAAATATAGGAAAATGTGACACTTTTTTTTTAAATATTTTTGCACTGGAGTTCCGTTTTGCAAGCTTTTGTTTAACTTCAAATGTAAGTATGTAGCTATGTTTGTTCGGGTGGAATCTTGCATCTCTATTTTGAAGGAGATATCTTCCATCGATTAAGCTTAATTTTGTATACTCGTTTAGTTTGTATGACAACACATGATAAGCTGTGAGACGTCATACTAAATCCATCATGGCGGAACACCCAAGATGGTGGAATAGCTATTTTTGATACACTTCAACAATTTGACTGAAAATAACTAGAAAAATTAAATTATGTAGGTTCATAAAAGCTTGTTTTTAAAGAGATTTTTTACTTTTAATTTATTTGGGAGGTATTTCACAATGACAAAAATATTTTTATGCATATTCTCTATAATCATACCATACTATATTTTGTCTGTTAAATTTTTCTTGTATTATAACAACGCTAATTCCAAGCAATAGTATGTCACCTATTGCTTCCATGCTGGTCAGGGAGAAATAAAAAAACGTAGAATGTGCAGCTGCTTCTCTTTCCGCGCAGACCGTAGAAGCCGGTCACGGGAATGGGCGAAAACTTTAAGAATCATGACAATAGGCGATGCTAGCAAGCCAATCACTATTTTGATTCCGTTTTCAACCTTTACGCCCACCAACACGCTAAACGTGGTCTTTCGGTCTTATGACCTTAGGCTCTGTCTACCCCGTAAGGGATAAAAACGTGATATGTATGTATGTAGTTTCACCTTACATTCGAGCAGTAGTCTCCCAGCCTGTACCGTAATTTGCATAGAATTATTTTATAACAAATAAAATTGGCTTTTACGTTTGTAAAATATTAAGTTCCAATAACATCTTCACAAGAATTTTCTAATTAACTTTATCCTAATTAAAGGTGAGGAAATGGTAGAAGTTTATTAAGTAAATAAAATAAAATAAGTTTACAATATGTATACTTATCTCCTGCAGCGGAGACTAAAAATACCTGATGATGATATAAATATAAATATATATATACGGACAAATCACACAGATTGAGCTAGCCCCAAAGTAAGTTTGAGACTTGTGTTATGGGATACTAACTCAACGATACTATATTTTATTACAAATACATATATAGATACACATCCAAGACCCAGGCCAATCTGAAAAAGATCATTTTCCATCTTGACCTGGCCGGGGATCGAACACGGTCACTCCGTGTCGCAAGCTGGCGTGTTGACCGCTGCGCCACGGAGCTAGTCATCATCATCATTTCGAGTAGGTGTCACGGACAATTGACCATGCACACCCTGGCGTCAGAGTTGTTCGGGACCGCCTCTCGGCCTCTGACGTGGTTCCTTTAACGACTACCAGATGGCAGCCGAGACCACCGACTTAACGTTTGCGTTATCGTTTATAAACGGGGGCAAAAGCATACTTTGTTTAGTTGTTTACAGTTTGGTTAGGCATTGTTTGATAATCAAGATGATTCCGTGATTCGGAAGGCACGTTCAGCCGTTGGTTCTGGATGCCATCTGGTAGTCGTTAAAGCATATCTAAAAAAAAAAACATATCTGGCTTCAGCCTGGCACAGGAACGTCTTAACGCATCTGTATTTAAATTAATGTCATAATTTGGTTCATTTTGAACGTATATATATAGATATATTATTATTTTTTATAGACATCCTTTCAATACAACTTGACATTGTACTCAATTTGAATGATTCCATGACAATGTAATCTCAGTCCACATATAAATATATGTAGTTTTAAGTAATATACTATAAATTGTAAGTTGACGTCTGGAGAAAATGCGCTGTGCAGTTTGTTGCCGCTTCTTCTGCACTCCGCTTTGGAAGCGGCTCTAAACTTAGCTTTAAGTAAATTAACGTCAACAATTCTTTGTTGTAAAATAAATGTTAACGTTCACCAAATGGTATGTAAAGTATCTTATGATGAATAAATTATATTTGAATTGAATTGAATTGAATTAAAGGAACCACGTCAGAGGCCGAGAGGCGGTTCCGAAGAACTCTGACACCATGCATGGTCGATTGACCGTGACACCTACTCGAAATGATGATGATAAAATATTTATTAAGTAAGCTGGAACTATTACCATAAGAAGTTTAGAAAATAAGTATGTACGAGTATGTATGTATACAACGTGATTTTGAACTCCCTAGCTATATTGAAATCTGGGAATCCCTAATGGAACACAGAATTGCAAGAAAAAAAGGTGAAAAACGATAAAGAAAATTAGGTTTCCCATACAAAGTCGCCGATCAACTGGACGAATTTCTATGAAAAGTTAAATTTATATTTTCGTTTTTTACCAATTCTGTATTCCATAAGGGATTCTGATTCCCAGACTTCAATATAGCTAGGGGTTCAAAATCACATTGTATGTAGAGAGTGGGTCGACGATATTAGAAAAATCGCGGATCGAAACTGGATTGGTAAGGTACAAGACCGAGATGGATGGCGTGGATTGAGAGAGGCCTATACCCAGCTGTGGGATATAGAAATAAGGCTGTCGATGGTGATGATGATGATGTTTATTTAGAAATTAGATGATAAATGATAAAATAAAAAAGCCCTTCAGGCGAGTAGGCGACCAATACTGTTGAAAAGAGTTTCTTTTGGCGTTTCTTCTCTGCAGTGGTCGGTTCCGAAACGCTAGTAGTCTGTAGCTTTTGCACATTAAGTAATAATATAAATATTACTAAATTAGATCCTTTAAAATGTGATTTGACGTGAAAAAGTGCCTGCAAAGGCCTATTTTCTGAATAAACGTTTTGATTTTGTTTGTAGAAGTTGAAATGCGTCAAACAATATCTATACTAATATTATAAAGCTGAAGAGTTTGTTTGTTTGTTTGACGCGCTAATCTCAGGAACTACTGGTTCAAATTGGAAAATTCTTTTTGTGTTTGATAGTCCATTTATTGAGAAAGGCTTTAGGCTATAAAACATCATGCTGCGACCAATAGGAGCGAAGCATCAATAAAAATGTTTTGAAATCGGGGAAAAATTATTCATCTATACTAATCAATCATAATAACAGAAATTGCCTCGGACGAAGTCGCGGGCAACAGCTAGTACAATATACTTATATAAAATAAAATATTCAATGCCGGACTGGGAAAATAGAAAAATTTTGAATGTACCCGCTGCTTCTCTTCCCGCGCAGATTGTTAACGCCGATTGAGGGAATGGGCGATAATCTGAAGAATCATGATAGTAGTAGATGCTGCTAGCAACCAATCACTATTTTAATACATGTTTTGGACCCATAAATGGGATGATTCAGCCCGTTGATATGAAAAACTTTTTCTACGAGACCACCGCTGGGCTTTTCGGTCTCACAGAACTCTGTTTAAGGCTCTGTCTACCCCGCAAGGGAAAAGACGTGATAGTATGTATGTGTTTAATATTTGGTAGGCTTTCTCATACACCAATTGTGAGTTAAATAACGTCAAGATGAAAACAAACATTTCTATATTTACATACGTCAGTCGTTGAATCTTGGAGTTCTAAACAAACAGTTTTTGGCATCTAGCTGACAAACAGACAGACGGCCAACGCTCCCAGTTTGATTCCGTCAATAGTTGGGAAACGCGTACAGTCGGTCACATTTTTACAAGCTTTTATTTAAATATAGCCGTGTGGTATCCGGCATAGTAGAATAGGACCACTCCAAATCTTCCCGTGGATGTCGTAGAAGGCGACTTAGGAAATACAAGCTAAACAAAGCTCATAAACATCTAAGACACCTGTCCAACCCGTCTGGCCAGCGTGGAGACTGTAGGCCAAGTCCTCTGGCTGCTCTGGCCATGTATGGCCCTAGTAGTACAGAGAGGGTCGTGCTCCTGTAGTGGAGACTAAAAAGGACCTGATGATGATTTAAATATTGGATACAAAAAATATTTATATTTATCTCCATCTTTTTTAGAACGAATAAACTCAAAAAAATATTTTTCATTGGGCAGAGCCAGAAAATACAGCTAGTACCGCAATAAATAAATAATAATAATAAAATTTCCTTTGGGATGAGTAATACAAAACCATGGGATGAGAAAATAAAGGGTGAGTAAGGAATTAAAATGTGGGATGAGTTAAGAATTTTGAATACCTGGGATGAATACGGAATAACCCCTTTTTAACGCGTTTATTACATAACTTTTACACTTAACGTTTTGAAAACTTTACAGTTTTCATGGTCGCAGGTAGACTAAGTTGTCATTTGTGTTTTGTGTATAAGAATTATTCGAAACTACTGCCCACAATATTTATTGATAACGTTCCGGATGTACGCAGTATTAGCTCACGGTGTCTGAAGGTATTGCAGTCTTGTGATGAGCTTGAGATTTTATGAAATTAACTAGCTTTCGCCCGCGGCTCCGCCCGCGTCAATTTCGATCCCTCGGGAATAGTACATTTTCCCGGGATAAAAGGTAGCCTATGTCCTTCTCAATACTCCAGAGAACTTGTATACAAAATTTCATAATGATCGGTTCAGTAGTTACGGCGTGAAAGCGTAACAAACAAACTAACTCACTTTCGCATTTATAATATTAGTAAGGATAAGGATTACAGGATCCTTTTGTTTAACTTACAATCACGGCTTACAATGTATGAATGTATCTCAATTTTGAAGAATATATATCTTCAACCGATTGAGCTGAATTTCTTTCATACTAGTCTGGGAGAAAAAGAAAAAACCGGCCAAGAGCGAGTCGGACTCGCGCACGAAGGGTTCCGTACCGTTATCTATAAAAACGGCAAACAAAATCATGTCTGTTGTATCGGAGTCCCCTTAAATATTTATTTTATTCTATTTTTTAATATTTGTTATTATAGCGGCAACAGGAATACATCATCTGTAAAAAAAATAACTGTCTAACTATCACGGTTTTTTAGATACAGCCTGGTGACAGACGGACAGCGGAGCGATATTAATAGGGTCCCGTTTTTACCCTTTGGGTACGGAACCCTAAAAAATGGTTACATAGCGCCCTCTGTGTACAGTCGCAGCGCAAAATATTTGTATGAAACGTGGACCTGTCAAAGATAATACCGCCATAATTTTATTATGCATCTCTATGCACGACTGTACATACCAGCTTCACTGCAATTAACGCCTAGCTTCGGATTATCTATAATAACAGTCTGTCCGCACGTCCGTCTGTGGGTAACGTTACAAAATATGACAGGTGATCATAATACTTACACTATGATTTTATTAGGAGTTTCCCATGAAGTCTTTGGGGAAGGGAATGGGCGAACATCTTAAGAATCATGACTAGGTGATGCGGCTAGCAACCCATCACTATTTTGATTCAGTTTTCCACCTTTAGGCCCACCAACACGCTAAACGTGGCCTTTTGGTGAGCTCCGTGGCACGCCAGCCTGCGAAACGAGGGCCCCGTGTTCGAACCCCGGTCAAGTCAAGATGGAAAATGAACTTTTTCTGATTGGACTGGGTCTTGGATGTTTATCTTTATATGTATTTGTTATAAAATATAGTATCGTTGAGTTAATATCCCATAACACAAGTGTCGACCTTACTTTGGGGCTAGCTCAATCTGTGTGATTTGTCCGTATATATTTATTTATAATAAATTAATTAATATATAAATTAACATTTTGGTTTTATGACCTTAGGCACTGCCTACCCAGTAAGGGATAAAGACGTGATAATATGTACGCATGAAGTTTTTGAAACTGGTTGTTCTGGGGAAAATATAAATAAAGGAACCACGTCAGAGGCCGAGAGGAGGTTCCGAAGAACCAGGGTGTGCATGGTCGATTGACCGTGACACCTACTCGAAATGATGATGATGGGGAAAAATAATAAAACATTCGCGCCATACAATATATATACCTATATAAAAACGGCAATAAAATCATGTCTGTTGTATGGGAGCCCCCATAAATATTAATTTTATTATTTAATTTTAAAGTCAAACTACAAGATCTATTTGAAATAAGCGCAAATATTTTAAGGACTGGATCTAATACCTAGATCAAAGAAATGCTTAGCAAATTTTTTTATATTTTTCATACAAAATATATTTTTCTTTTTTTATTAATATCGATAAATCAGCTGTTTTGATTGTCGACGTCAATAACTTAGTATCCATAGTAGATAATTGTTAAAAGTTGTTGACCAAGAAAGTGTTTTTTTTTTTGTATTTAAGCGTCTCGTCTTTGAATATTTCAAGCGTCTACCTGTTGTCGTTATCAATACAGAGGAAAATTGGATAAAAAAAAAAACCTTTCTTGACTAGCTCCGTGGCGCAGCGGTCAACACGCCAGCCTGCAACACGGAGTGACCGGGTTCAATCCCCGGCCAGGTCAAGATGGAAAATGATCTTTTTCAGATTGACCTGGGTCTTGGATGTGTATCTATATATGTATTTGTTATAAAATATAGTATCGTTGAGTTAGTATCCCATAACACAAGTCTCGAACTTACTTTGGGGCTAGCTCAATCTGTGTGATTTGTCAGTATATATTTATTTATTTATTATGAGAGCCGCTTAAATATTTATTTTATTTGGATTTTATTGTATTTGTTGTTATAGCGGCAACAGAAATACATCATGTGTGAAAATTTCAACTGTCTAATCATCGCGGTTCATTCATAATTCATATATTCGTCGCTTACATGTTGCATAAAGTTGACAATAATATGTAAGTGTCGTATATACATGTACCAGTCAGGGCGTTGCGTAAGATTATTAAGAGATATAAAATTAAATATGAAAATTGGCACGAAATGCTTTTGAGAAATTCAATAAGGTTCATGAGATACAGCCTGCTGACAGACGGACGGACAGCGGAGCCATATTAATAGGGTCCCGTTTTTACCCTTTGGCTACAGAACCCTAAAAACGGTTGGTAACAGCTGATTCTCTTCCTGGATATTGTAAACCCTGTGGAGGGAATGGGTGAATATCTGTTACCCCATTCACTATTTTTTAAAAATGACGCAAAAAAGTGAGTGTGTGTTTGTCTGTTTGTGTTACCATAGCTCTTAAACCTTTTTTAATATGTTTGCACTTAGTCTAGCTTTATACCTAACTTAATATTAAGCATATTTAATTTACCTCTAGCGAACACATGTTTGGATTGCAATTTAGATCAACTCTCAGTGAATATATAATTGTTGTTGTCATTGTGATTGTGATCTGTTTTGTGTGCTAATAAATAAATAAATAAATGGCTGTTTATTTGAAAGCAGGTTCCTTTGTCGTGAATTGATGTAAAAATGCCTGAAAAGGATTATTTTCTGATTTAATCATTGTTCCTTACGATAGCTACCTATCCGACATGTTTTGTTAAAATCGGTCCAGCCATTAACTAGATAGCAGGGATTATTTTGCTGAGGATTACTTATATTTTTTCTGGAATTTTCATTCATTCTTTACACGCTTTCACGCTAGTAAGTTCCATGGGTCAGGGAGAAAAGAAAAAAACGTAGAATGTTGTTCGTTTAAGAATTATGGAGAACATACATACATACACATATACATACAGAAAATAATTCTAAAAACCGTCAATTTAGTTTCAGTATCAAGTATAGAGCTATAAACACGATATCTCTGCAAAAAAAACAAAGTAATTTGGTGAAAATAAAGTAAGATGGAGTCATGACCGACCCTTACAGATTTATTATTAGTACTAGCTTCTAGCTAGACTTCGTCCGCGGCAATTTCTGTTATTATGATCAATTAGTTTTTTTATTAGAATAGATGAATAATTTTCCCCCGTTTTCAAACATTCTTTATCGATGCTCTGCTCCTTTTGGTCGCAGCGTGATGTTTTATAGCCTAAAGCCTTCCTCTATAAATGGACTATCCAAGGCAAAAATAAATTTCCAATTGAACCAGTAGTTCCTGAGATTAGCGCGTTCAAACAAACAAACAAACTCTTCAGCTTTTTAATATTAAGTATAGATTACTGATGATAACTCATCCATGCTGGTCTGAGAGAAAAGAAAAAACGTAGAATGTACTAGCTGCTTCTCTTCTCGCGCAGATCGTAAAAGCCGATTGAGGGATGGGCGAAAATCTGAGGAATCTTATTAGTAAGCGATGCGGCTAGCAACCTATCACTATTTTGTTTCAGTTACCCAAAAACGTGGCTTGTAGGTCTTAAAGACCTGGGCTCTGTCTACCCCGCTAGGGAAAAAACGTGATAGTATGTATGTATATATTAGTATTGATAATTGATGATTAGTATTGATTTAGGTAAAGGTAAATTATTTAAATCAGTTTTATGTATTTTTCCAACAGTGAATTATAAAAGAGAAGTGTCTAAAATATTTGGTAAACATCAACATGCAACTACAACGCCATCTACATTTACCAGTACTAACTAAAAAAATGCTTTTACCGCCATCTAGTGACATCTCAAACAAAAGTAATAAACACCGCCATCTGTTATTTTATTTAATTTTTAAAAAATATGTTTGACGCCATCTACCGGAGTTTTACTAACTTGTTAAAAATGTCGTGAATGTGTATGTTGTTAATTTTAATTACAATTACTAGATGGCGGTAAAATCGGAATTACAAATGGCAGAAAAGTCAGGAACTCTCTAACCAAAAAATAAAGGTATGTTGTTTATATAGGTTTGATGCATGTGTTTATCACTGCTTATGGCTGACTATGACTATCATCATCATCATGTCGTGTAGGTGACACGGTCAATAGACCATGCACACCCTGGTGTCAGAGTTCTTCGGAACTCACGGCCTCTGACGTAGTTCCTTTAACGACTACCAGATGACAGCCGGAACCAACGGCTTAACGTGCCTTCCGGTGCACGGAATCATCTTTATTATAGGACAATCAAGTGATTCAAGCCTGTAATGTCATAACCAAACTGGAAACAACTAAACAAAATATGCTCCCCGTGGGAAACGATCCACGACCCCCGGGTCAACAGGCAAATGCTTTAACCACTGACCACGGAGGCATTTAATATGACTAAAACGGTGAGGAGTCTGATAGTCCAGTGCGCAACCGATATTACCGCTTACACATGGTAGACAACCCCGGGCGCAGTCCCCGCTAGGATGGATGACCGCAAGTGGCATTAAAAATATCTCGAGCTCCACCGTGCTTCGGAAGGCACGTAAAGCCGTTGGTCCCGACTGTCATCATTGATGGCAGTCGTTAAGCTATGTCAGATGCCTTTATGCAGCTTGAAAAATCTGACACCAGTGTTGGCATATACTTACATAGTATTAGTAGACAGGGCCCAAGGTCATAAGACCGAAAGGCCACGTTTTGGTTGCGCGTGTTGGTTGGTAGGCTTATAGGTGGAAAACGGAATCAAAATACGGATGGGTTGCTAGCCGCATCGCCTATTGTCATGATTCTTTAGATTTAGCCCATTTTTCGACCGGCTTCTACGCTCTGCGAGGGAAGAGAAGCAGCTGGCATATTCTATGATCTTTCTTTTCTCCCAGACCAGCATGGAAGAAAATCCTCCACTTTTTGATCCGGGTTATTGAGTAGAGAATGGATTATTGTTAAAAATTGCCGCCGTGGTCCAGTGGTTAAGGCGTTTGCCTGTAGACCCGAGGGTCTTGGGTTGGAATAACACGGGAAGCATACTTTGTTTAGTTGTTTCTAGTTTGGTTACGACATTGCAGGCTTGAATCACCTGATTGTCTGATAATAAAGGTGATTCCTTTGGAAGGCACGTTAAGCCGTTGGTCCCGGCTGCCATCTGGTAGTCGTTAAAGGAACCACGTCAAAGGCTGAGAGGCGGTTCCGAAGAACTCTGACACCAGGGTGTGCATAGTCGATTGACCGTGATACCTACTCGAAATTATGATGATGAGCAGTTCAAAAGGCTGGGCGTGGAACTTGATGCCATACCTACAAACCAAGCAGTCGAGGATAACATCCTCTTTACTCCCCACCCCCCTTTTTGTTCCAGGCATGGACGTATAAAAATGGTTCCAGGTTAATAAGTACAGAATGGTTTATTGTTAAAAACATGAAATGAATAAAAAGTGCAAGCAGTGATTGTGACAGCAGATGAGCCCGGGCTCCGGCAATAGTGAGGGATCATGAGTGGTATTACTATGTTACGGTTAAGTTAGACTTTCTGGCAGTTTGCATGATGGCTAAACAATTGAGATATAACAATAAAATAATTAAACAAACAAAATAAGACATGAACTCTACAACAAATGCCATGAAAAGTTATTTATGAAATTAAATGAGCTGAATTAACTACAAATTAAATCCATCACACTAGTTGTAAGGAAATAGCAGGAATAGGAATATGATTTATGTGATAGTGGGAAGAGGCTAATTTCAGAGTGGCGCCGGCGAGACGCGCGTTTCGCCAGCGCGCGCTTGACCGGCATGCACTGTGAAACGAGTTTTGGTATCGCGCATTTCGTTGCAATGTACAGCTGTGTATTGTATAGTCATCATTGGGACAAATATAATAACAGGATTAGTTGTTTATTTTCTATGGAAAAGAGTGCAACGGCGACGTCGTAAAACATTGCAAATTGATTATTGAGCGCGCGCTTCGGCAACGCTGGCTGACGGCGCGCGTCTCACGAACGGCGTGTGTGAATGCGTGATTATGAAACGTAACTACTATCTAGGGTAACTACTATAGGCTAGTGTTATCGCAAGCGCGCGCGTTTGGACGGCGCTGTTTAAATGCGTGACTCTGAAATTACCCTAACTTTTGACCGCGGCTCTACTCGCATGATTGTAGAGCTATCGAGAACATCTTGGTGATATACTTTTCGTTTCTCTATCGAGAACAGTACTTTCTACCGGAATGAAAGTAATGTCCTTTCCCGGCCCTAGAAATTTCATTTAAATGTGTTCAGTAGAAAAGCGCAAGATTGAATAGGTATTATTTGAGTTTGCGTGTGCCACCCTAGACATCATCGTTGCTTCTTATCAGGCAAGATAGAGGTCAAACGCACTCAAATAAAAAATCTTCGAAACTTTTATATACCTATTGGATGGAAGGGTATATTTTTTAATTGGTCCCATTTAATTTCATCAAAATCGGTTTACTACTTTGGTTGAAGTTGGTTTTTATTTCAAAGATTATCAATTACACGATGAAGTTGGTTTAAGACATAATTATCCTTTTCCTTATCCTTACTTCCTTACTTATAATATTATAAATGCGAAAGTCATCATCATCATCATCATCAGTTTGTTTGTTTGTTTGTTTGTTACGCTTTCACGCCGTAACTACTGAACCGATCATCATGAAATTTTGCATACAAGTTCTCTGTAGTACGGAGAAGGACATAGGCTACCTTTTATCCCGGAAAAAAGTACTATTCCCGAGGGATCGACATTGACGCGGGCGGAGCCGCGGGCGAAAGCTAGTATATATATAAACGGGACTTAGCCCGAACCTTTTCATTATTTGTTTCCGTTGACGTTTCAATGGAGTTACATCCATAGTGGACGCAACAAGACTTAAAAAACCGGCCAAGTGCGAGTCGGACTCGCGCACGAAGGGATCCGTACCATTATCTATAATGAGTTTAATATAATTTAAAATATTTTTATTATATGACGTAATTAAAAATTCATGCTATTCGCGTTGCTTTGTACCAAATTTCAAGATTATGACTTCACGGAAAGTACCTTGTAGGTTTTGATTCCCTTGCGACATAAACGGCTGTATCTTTTGATTGCGTTGGCTTAGTAGGCTTAGAAAGCTTGATTTTATCACAGCTTCAAGGGACAATAGACCTGAGTATTTGATATGAATTTCAGCTTGATACTTCAACGCGTTCCTGATAACCTTTTTCTCATTTTATATTCTATTGATAAACGGACAGACAGACGGCCAACTGAGTGATCCTTTTTTTTGCAAATCAATTCATTTATTGCTCTTTCACATCGTACAGGTAAATACACTTTAAATTACTACAGTCGCTTTTTTAATTGTAGGTACAAACAACATGAACCCTGTAGGGGCATCGCAAAATACTTCTGGAACGGCATACAGATTAATTATTATGTCTTGTATCAAACACAAGTCTATATGCAAAAGGTTATAATAACATAATATAGATAATAATAGCCGTGTGGTATCCGGCAGAGTAGAGGAGGACCACTCCAAGTCTTCCCGTGGATGTCGTAGAAGGCGACTTAAGAAATACAAGATAAACAAAGCTTATAAACATCTAAGACACCTCTCCAACCCGTCTGGCCAGCGTGGAGAGTGTAGGCCAAGTCCTCTGGCTGCTCTGGCCAAGTATGGCCTTAGTAGTACAGAGAGGGTCGTGCTCCTGTAGTGGAGACTAAAAAGGACCTGATGATGATGCATATAGATAAAGGTCAAGATTGCGAATATTATCATTATTTATACTTAGGTATTTTCAGGTATGGAACCTTAAAAATAAATAAATATATACGTACAAATCACACAGATAGAGCTCGCCCCAAGGTAAGTTCGAGACTTGTGTTATGAGATACTAACTCAACGATACTATACTTTATAACAAATACATATATAGATAAACATTCAAGACTCAGGCCAACCTGAAAAAGATCAATTTCCATCTTGACCTGGCCGGGGATCGAACCCGGGCACTCCATGTCGCAGGCTGGCGTGTTAACCACTGCGCCACGGAGCTGTCTAAAAGAAAAAAGAATATTGCAAATTAATCAATAATGTTTAAGTCATCATCAAGGTTGTGATATAACCATGACTAAATGATTCAACAAAGCACAAATAGAATACAGGCGAGGGTGAAAAGGTCTGTTAAAACCAGACATTTTCATCCTCGCCTGTATTCTAAAACTGCCCGCAACGCCGAGAGTCCCGTACAAATCCAGACTTATTGCAAACTGACTGGCAAGTAGCAGTAGCGAATCGCACGCCGACGCATTCTCGCATCTCATATAGAGCGGATAATACCGACTAATATATAATTTGACTAGCTGTCGCCTGCAGTTCCGCTGCCGGAACTAAAAGTATCCTATGTCCTTCCCAGGGCCTCAATCTACCTCCATACCAAATTTCGTCCAAATTGGTTGAATGGTTGAAGCGTGAAAAAGTGACAGACACAATTACTTTCACATTAATAATATTATATTACAGTATATATAATAAGTATATATACATATATGTATGTCTACAGGGTGAAATTGAATTCATTAGCAAACGTTTAAATAGCGATTCAGACCATGAATCTGAACAACTTTCATTATGGGACCAACTCTGAAATTGCAAAAAAAAATGAGTTCCATAGATTGTGGCCAAGTAGATATTCCACTTTTGTATGAAAAAGCAGAAAATTTCTTCACGATGTCGAAGTTGATCCCATAATGAAAGTTGTTCAGATTCGTGGTCTGAGTCACTCCTTAAACGTTTGCTAATGAATTCAATTTCACCTGTATATATTGACTAGCTTTCGCCCGCGGCTCCGCCCGCGTTAATGTCGGTCCCTCGGGAATAGTACTTTTTCCCGGGATAATAAAGGTCTATGTCCTTCTCCGTACTCCAGAGAACTTGTATGCAAAATTTCATGATGATCGGTTCAGTAGTTACGGCGTGAAAGCGTAACAAACAAATAAACAAACAAACTCACTTTCGCATTTATAATATTAGTAAGGATAAGGATTAAATGATAGGTCGAGCTTGTTGTCCTATGTATGCCGGTTTAACAGACACGATTTTCTTACGCACACATCTACATATCAGCATAAAATAGGTTTAATCCTCATTAATATAACAAACACAAATGTTTGTGTGTATAGGATATAATTGATGTTTGTAACTCTTTCACGTCAAACGGCTGAACGGATTTTGACAAAATTTTGCTCACAGATAGGTTATTACCGGTTATAGGTTCCCGCGGGATCGACATTAACGTGAGTGGAGTCGCGAGTGACAGCTAATCTATACTAATATTATAAGGCTGAAGAGTTTGTTTGTTCGAACGCGCTAATCTCAGGAACTACTGGTTCAAATTGGAAAATAATTTTTGTGTTGGATAATCCATTTATCGAGGTAGGCTTTAGGCTATAAAACCTCACGCTGCGACCAAAACGAGCGCATCATCAATTAAAAATATTTTGAAAACGGAAGAAAAATATTAATCTATACCAATATAATAAACTAATTACGAGTAATCATAATAACAGCAATTGTCTCGGACGAAGTCGCGGTAAATAGCTAGTAAATAAAATAAATATTAGAGGTAACATCGTCTCTAGCGATATACCGGATTGCAATAATTTGGGATTAAAATGTGCACCAGTGAGGTTTCTTTCAGGTCTCAGCTAGACATTCAGATCGCTTACATTGCTACAAATGAAAGTATATTTACCCGACAACAAAAGGAGAAATATTACCTTAGGGCAATAGGGCTCGTACTACCTCACACTGCTTTGCATGATTGTCTGTAATATCAATAAAGAAATACTGAAGTTGAAATAAAAATGCAGCAAAGTTCAGGACTAACTCTGGTAACTATCTTACTCAAAAATACGATTGCGTTAAATTTTCTCGATAGAAATTAAATATTGATGGTCTGTCTGAGTCACTCCTTGAAGGGAACCTCGATCGGTACACTTACACGCTCTCTGTTCTCAATAACTGAGCTGACTTCTAAACACTTAAAGTTATGAACCAGCAGGATTTTTTTGTTCAACGATGGCTGATCCATGCGTCAACTCGTGAACGGGTGCTGCTAGGGGGGACAGGTCTGCTCGGCCTCTTTGAGACTACTGTGTATAATGTAAAATATTATCATTGCACACTCGATCGCTAACATAATATGTTCCAAAAAATAATAATGTACCTATATAATAAAAATTGTAATCATAAAATGAAAAAAAAAAATGATAAATGAAGAAATTAGATGATAAATAATAAAGATAGATGATAAAATAAAAAAGCCCTTCAGGCGAGTAGGCGACCAATACTGTTGAAAAGAGTTTCTTTTGGCGTTTCTTCTCTGCAGTGGTCGGTTCCAAAACGCTAGTAGTTTGTAGCTTTTGCAAATTAGGTAATAATATAAATATGACTAAATAAGATCCTTTAAAATGTGATTTGACGTGAAAAAGTGCCTGCAAAGGCCTATTTTCTGAATAAACGTTTTGAATTTTGAATTTTTTACCGGTAGCGACAACCTTGGTCCAGTAGTCAAGGCGTTTGCTTGTTGACCCGGGGTTAGTGGGTTTGATTCCCACCGGAAGCATACTTTTTTCAGTTGTTTCCAGTTTGGTTAGGACATTGCAGGCTTGAATCACCTGATTGTCTGATAATAAAGATGATTCCGTGCTTCGGAAGGCACGTTAAGCCGGTGGTCCCGGCTGCCATCTGGTAGTCGTTAAAGGAGCCACGTCAGAGGCCGAGAGGCTGTGGTTCCGAAGAGCTCTGACACCAGGGTGTGCATGGTCGATTGACCGAGACACCTACTCGAAATGATGACCGTTAGCCGATTATAGTGTTTTGAACACTATTTAAGTAAAACAGAAATAAAATGTAACACTTTCAATCTGTTTTTCAAAAATACCGGTTTATAAGTGTTAATAACGGTTACAGCCAATAACTATGCGAACTCCGTGGCGCAGTGGTTAACACGCCAGACTGCGACACGAGGGCCCCGGGTTCGATCCCCGGTCAGGTCAAGTTGGGAAATGATCTTTTTCAGATTGACCTGGGTCTTGGATGTGTATCTATATATGTATTTGTTATAAAATAATTATATCGTTGAGTTAGTATCCCATAACACAAGTCTCAAACTTACTTTGGGCTAGCTCAATCTATGTGATTTGTCCGTATATATTTATTTATTTATGCAACAGCTCACGTACACTTTCCTCAGAAATGCCTATGGATACGAACTGTGTAAACACGTACAGTCAGGGACAAAGATACCTAACCAGGCTGTCTGTCTATATCTTCAATTTTCTCTTAAACTATAAATAACTAGCTTTCGCCCGCAGCTCCGCCCGCGTCAATGTAGATCCCTCGGGAATAGTACTTTTTCCCGGGATAAAAGGTAGCCTATGTCCTTCTCCGTACTCCAGAGAACTTGTATGCAAAATTTCATGATTATCGGATCAGTAGTTACGGCGTGAAAGCGCAACAAACTAACAATAAAACAAACTCACTTTCCCATTTATAATATTACTAGACTTCGCCCGCGGCTCCGCCCGCGTCAATGTCGATCCCTCGGGAACAGTACTTTTTCCCGGGATAAAAGGTAGCATATGTCCTTCTCCGTACTCCACAGAACGTGTATGCAAAATTTCATGATGATCGGTTAAGTAATTACGGCATGAAAGCATAACAAACAAACAAACAAACTCACTTTCGCATTTATAATATTAGTAAGGATTAGTAAGGATAAGGATAGTAAGGATAAGGATTAGTATAGATGAATATTTTTTCCCCGTTTTCAAAACATTTTTTATTGATGCTTCGCTCCTATTGGTCGCAGCGTGATGTTTTATAGCCTAAAGCCTTCCTCAATAAATAGACTATCCAACACAAAAAGAATTTTCCAATTTGAACCAGTAGTTCCTGAGATTAGCGCGTTCAAACAAACAAACAAACTCTTCAGCTTTATAATATTAGTACGTATATAGATTTTCTCATAAACTATAAATAATAGTATCGTAAAAATTGTGTATTTCGTGATTTTAAAGCATGTTAATAATAATTATAGTTTAAGAGAAAAATCAATATATAGGTAGAGGGCCTGGTCAAGTATCTGTCTCTGATTGTACATAGTAATTTGGACGAATAATGTAAGAACAGTTTTCTAACATGGTTTTTTCTTTTTTTTTTACTAATTGGATAAGGTATTTGTCTCCCACCCATCTCACCAGATGGTAAGTGACGATGAAGACGAGGATGTTACATGCCTATCCAAGAGATACCCATTTATTCTACTTTTGAATGTCCCGGGACTGTACTTGTCTGGGAATATAGACGCAGGCAGTTCATTCCACACCTTAGCTACTCGAACCAAAAAGGAACTGTCAAAGCGTTTAGTTCAACTCGTTGGTATTCCAACGATAAAAGGGTGAAATTTCTGTCTGCGCCTCGTAGTCCGATGGAGGAATGGTGAGGGTTCAACTAGCTCAAAGAGCGCTTTCGCACACTTACTTAGGTTAGGTTTTTTTAGGTTTTTACTTAGGTTGGTTACCGAAACACTATATGTGTTACACTTTTATAAATGTTAAGAGCAAAACCGGTTTAAAACACCCAAATAAGTGTTACAGGAATAATTATGTAATAGTTTTAATGTGTAACCAATAATGAATGTATATCTATTATAATGGTGTTTTTTAAGTTGTTTTGAACCAGTCTCTCATAGGCCTTAATAAGCAGTGTATTGACAATTTGATCCGTTATAACATTTTTAACCCCACCATCTGATACCTGCATCCGCGCGCGTGTTTTCGCATACGGACGTGCTAAATGGGCAGGTGTTGGCGGGTTCCATGAGTTACGTGAATAGAACCATACATAGGTACAGTGTTACAGAATTAATACTAAAATTCATAAGTTGCCATGCTCGTCTTTTTCATGTCAAATCACATTTAAAAAAATCTAATCTATTCTATTATATGTACATATATACATATAATAAAACAGTAAAAATATTTTGTCTGTACATTTAGAATTTTTGACTGAAATGGATAGAGGGACACTTAAAAAGAATAATAGAAAGCAAATAATTTTTTTTCGAATTTCTTGTATGTCTGTCTGTATGTATGATCACGATTATCTCCGAAAATACTGAACCGATTTACTTCAAACTTTCACCGATTGCATTGTTTTAACTCAGGAAAACATTTAAAGTTTGTTTCATCAAAATCGGTTCATTAAAAAAAAAGTTATCGCCATTTGAATGAACTCAAGGCATGAGTTTGCCTGCAAACATATAGCAAAAAATAAAAAAATAAGTGACATAAAAAAATTAAAATCCAAAACCACTGGTTTTCAGCTGTCACCAATTGAGAAGACACGACATTGTCATTTTAGTGCGTGAAGAAAACCTCTTATAGTGAAGTACATTCGGTAGTAGCACTATTTAAAACCCAATATAAATATACATCTAAGTGACTATTCCAATTAAGCCGCGTGGTATCCGGCAGAGTAGAATAGGACCACTCCAAGTCTTCCTGTGGATGTCGTAGAAGGCGACTTAGGAAATACAAGCTAAACAAAGCTTATAAACATCTAAGAGACCTCTCCAACCCGTCTGGCCAGCGTGGAGAGTGTAGGCTAAGACCTCTGGCTGCTCTAGCCAAGTATGGCTCTAGTAGTACGGAGAGGGTCGTGCTCCTGTAGTGGAGACTAAAAAGGACCTGATGATGATGATGATGACTATTCCAACAAGCCATACCATACACAAAGTCCATGACAAACCATTCCATGTCACTTTTACACAAGCAGTTCAATCTCAGCTATGCGTACACACATATATAGATAAACATCCAAGACCCAGGCCAATCTGAAAAAGATCATTTTCCATCTTGACCTGACGGGAATCTAACCCGGGCACTCTCGTGTCGCAGGGTGGCGTGTTTACCACTGCGCCACGGAGCTCGTCATTTTGTTGCTAACGACTATTTTTATGGGTTTAAAATTTTTTTTTAATTTAATCATGAAAGTGGACTATATTATTACGTATTGTGTGCATAAATTTTTTATTTTTCTGAATTTAATTATTGAAAAATGCTCATGAAAAGAACTCGTTCAGATGTTGTCCGTTTTAATCAAAAATGACGTTACACACGTATTTCAAACTTTTTGTAAATTTTATAATGCGTGAATCTGACTGTTGTCCAAAATACATGCAATTCTCAAACCAATTGTTCCGGAGTTGATGCAATGGTTGTCAATTGTGAACTTTGCAATGATTTAGGATGAACGGGTTCTGTAGTTGCGTACCTATGCTTGCTGTTACAATATTGTTCCAGTCGCTGTCCCATTGTATGAGCTTTGTTGTTTTATTTTATATCTTTTGAGTGTTTTGGTTTATTTATTTTTTGTTATATACATATATATTTGATCTTGTAGTGTTTGTGAAATGTTATTTTATGTTTATGTTATAGGAATAAGTATTATTAACCTTTCTGTGCACATTTGTATTGGATTGCGATCTAGTATCTATATGTAATGTTGTTGTTAAATATGTGAAAATGAATGTAATCTGTTTTATGTGCCTTTTATATAAAATAAAATAAAATAAAATAAAATAAAACCAAAAATGATACTAAAAAGAGTATGAAAAATTCTATTTACTCGAAATTCTCTATAGAAAACGCTGATATCAAAGGAAAAAGACCAATATATCTATAGTAGCTTTCGCCCGCGGCTCCGCCCGCGTCAATGTCGATCCCTCGAGAATAGTGTTTTTTCCCGGGATGAAAGGTAGCCTATGTCCTTCCCCGCACTCCAGAGAACTTGTATGCAAAATTTCATGATGATCGGTTCAGTAGTTACGGCGTGAAAGCGTAACAAACAAACAAACTCACTTTCGCATTTATAATATTAGTAAGGATAAGGATAAGGATAGTAAGGAAGTAAGGATATCTCATGTAAGTTAACTTTCTTTCTTATGAGAAATAAAGATAAGTTAAACGCAATACACATTTTCATTAATGAATGATTTAATTAATAGCCATAATAAATATAGCTATCACAACAAAAACGGTAAACTTTTTCCATCTTCCGGAAACCCTCATTTTGAGGCGAGTTGCACCACATTCAACTAATATTTTAACTCCATGTTACTTTGATAGCATTTTTTTATGTTAAAGGACAGTAAATGACCAAGCGAGTCACCTGACGTTTTTTTTTATGTATATGACGGCAAACGAGCAGACGAGCCACCTGATGGAAAGTGGTCACCGTCGCCCATGGACATCTGCAATTAGAGGAGGGGCTGATGCGTTGACTATTAAGATACCTGTAAACACGCCTTTTGAAGGACCCCAAGTCATAGCACACAGGGAAAACCTTGGGAAGGAGTCCATTCCACAATCTTGCTGTACGAGGAAAAAAACCACGAGACAGTCTGACATGGTAAGCGATCAACGCTGCCCATTGACAACTGCAACACCAAGATGTGACAGAAGCGTTGCCGACCTTTCAAGGAGTTGGGGAGGATATGGAGGGATAGGAGGGGAGGATGGGCCTCCGGCTCTCTCACTCATCAAATAAATAAATAAATAAATAAATATATACGGACAAATCACACAGATTGAGCTAGCCCCAAAGTAAGTTCGAGACTTGTGTTATGGGATACTAACTCAACGATACTATATTTTTATAACAAATACATATATAGATAAACATCCAAGACCCAGGCCAATCTGAAAAAGATCATTTTCCATCTTGACCTGGCCGGGGATCGAACCCGGTCACTCCGTGTCGCAGGCAAACAAAGCATAGAAGCGGCAAGGCTTCTACTCAAACGTCGATTCTCTGTGAAAATGTGGTAGTTTCTCGGACGAGCCGGCTCATTCGTGTTACTAGCAAAAATGAAATTTGTTGGTAGCGTGGCTCTACCATAACTAATACATACTAATAAGCATGGAAGATATCAGATCTTTTTTCCACAGCAAAAAAATATTCACTGTAATTTAACTCGAGGTTAACCTATTCAAAATGTTGCGCAATCCTTCGTTTCAAAGGTCTCTAGTTAACTCACAGTTAACTTTAAACTCACAGTTAACTTTTCGTTGCTGACTCGTGTCACCGACCGTCTCAGGTGCGATCTTAATGCCGTTTGAGTGACTCGGCCATTCTTGCTAAAACGACGAACATACAGACAGACAATTAGTATATAGCTAAGGGTTGAGTGGTTTAGAGAATTTACAATTTGTGAAGTCGTTATTTACACGACAGCACAAAAAGGAAGCTATGTTGTTTTTATATTGTAATGTCATTATTGTATGCCCTTATAGACCGTCTTCCAGGCCGTGTGGTATCCGGCAGAGTAGAATAGGACCACTCCAAGTCTTACCGTGGATGTCGTAGAAGGCGACTTAGGAAACACAAGCTAAACAAAGCTTACAAACATCTGTGAGACCTCTCCAACCCGTCTGGCCAGCGTGGAGAGTGTAGGCCAATGATCGACCGTAGTCCCAACACGATTTTCTGATTTATAAGATAGTGTTTGGGGACTATACTATAATATATTGATGGGCACTTCATTAGTGAATATAAATATCCAATTTCTTATTCGGTTATGGAAGTTTGAAAATTACAAAATTTATTTAAAAAATACACCGTGATTTTGTACTATAGTTTATATAAAATCCTGGAATGAGAATCCCTAATGTATTCATTATATAATCCCTAATGAATCCCTGTGTATTCAACACAGACAATCAGGTGTTTCAATCCTGCAATGTCCTTACCAAACTGGAAACTATTAAACAAACTATGCTTCCCGTGTAATGAAATGAAATTTATTTGCATTGAATGACTCAAATATAGATATTGTTTGTAATAATATATAGTCCTATACATTCAGCCTTTGAGAGCGTGCAAAATACAAAACTGTTTTCTTATTTTTAAACATTTATAGGTTATATCTACAAACAAGGATTAGATCATGCAATAATAATGAATTAATAGTAATAGTATAAAATGTCACTTATTATATTATGTCAGTTATTATCTTTTACGTTAGTTTAACTCAATTTACAATTTAGTGGGAATAGTTTTCTTTCAGAATCCAACTCTTTGAAAGGCCGGCAACGCACCTGTCACATCCTGGTGTTGCAGTTGTCCATGGGCAGCAGTGATCACTAACTATCAGGTGACTCGCTTGCTCTGCCGTCCTGTGACGTAAAATAAATACCAAGTAATTTCTTCTTTTTTTATTATCACGTCTTTATCCCTCACGGGGTAGACAAAGCCTAATATTATAAGACCGAAAGGCCACGTTTATCGTATTGTTGGGCGTAAAGGTGGAAAATGGAATCAAAATAGTGATGATAGATTTTCGCCCATTCCCTTGACCGGCTTCTACGGTCTGCGCGGTAAGAGAAACAGCTGACACATTCTACGTTTTTTCTTTTCTCCCAGACCAGAATGGAAGATTTTTTAGGATTTTTCTGTACCCTCGAACCTCGTGGTGTGGCACGTGATGATGGTAGGAGACCTGATGGTATGTCGTTGATCCCTTGGGAACGTGGTAAGGCTTTGGTGTGGGACGCTACATGCGTCGACACACTAGCGCCTTCTCACTTCAGGGGATCAGTCATGAGAGCCGGGTCTGCTGCCGAAGGCGCTGAGGTTGCCAAACGGTGCAAGTATGCAACCTTAGCTGAGGATTATATATTTGTGCCGTTTGGCGTAGAGACGTTAGGACCTTGGGGACCCAGCGCGAGGGGATTCTTTAAAGAGATTGACCCACGGCTCATACCGGTGATAGATAAGAGGGCTGGCTGCTTTTTCGCCCAACGGATTAGCATAGCTAATACAACGGGGGAACGCAGCCAGCGTTATTGCCACCATGCTCCACGGGCAAGATATCGAAGATAAATTTTTCTAGTGCTTTTTTTCACATTATGTTTACATTGTATATCATCATCATCATCATATCAGCCGCAAGAAACCCACTGCTGGACATAGGCCTCCCCCAAGGATTTCCAATACGACCTGTTGGAAACGGCCTGCATCCAGCGTCTTCCTGCGACCTTAGTCAGGTCATCCGACCATCTGGTTGGTGGGTGTCCGACGCTGCGCTTGCCGGTACGTGGTCGCCATTCGAGAACCCTTCTACCCCATCGGCCATCGGTTCTACGAGCTATGTATATAGTTAGTTATAATCAGTATAATTTTAGAAGCACAGAAATAAACTGGGGGCATGTAGATGTGTGTATGGGAAATGTATTTCCATTCGACAGTTAGAATTAAAAATCAATGCATCGACGCGCGTACCTGAGTACATTTAAAACATCCGAAACATTCACAAATATGCAAACTTTGCTCTCTACATTAGACTAGGGGTGGGCAAAGTTTTATTCATCGACTTATCGATAAAGGGAAACCTTTTTTACTAGTCGATGAATCTTCTTCTTGTCGAGTCAAAATGGTTATTTAAGCTTTCTCTTATACAGTTTCTGACCAGTAGGTGACAGCGACTCTTTTGTATGAAGTCGATGAATTATTTTTACATATTAATAAATAATATAAAAATAATAATAAACTTAATAGACCTTCGACGCTTTTAAGGTTTTCGAGCAAATCGATATCGAAATGAATTAAAACTAAAAACATTTAAGGAAATAAACCAGAAAGCTGAGGATAGGGAAAATTAGAAATCACTCCACCAACAAGAGTCAGGCTCTTAAATAGGAAGAAGAAAAAGTAAGATGGTGTTTATAGGCTATATAATACATGGATTATTGGTGAACATAAATATTCAATTTATAACACAAAGAAACGTAGAAGTTATGGTCAAAATGCAAAATTTGTTTAAAAAATTGTATACGTTTGACTACAAGATCTTACAAAAGAAGCATATCAGTGAAAAAAGGCTAATGAAAAATTACCCAGAATCTCTTTAAGACGCCCAAAAAGGCCGCCCGAAACGGTCCTTCAAAAAGTGTTGGTCCGTACCGCACGTGGCATATCTCGAGCGTCTCCGTGCCGAAAGCCACGTTTAGCTATTGGAACTGGCTGTCATCATTGATGGCATTCGTTAAGGTATGTCCGATGCAGCAGCAGCTCGGGAACTGCTGCTTACTCATCATTAACTGCCTCCGTGGTTAAGGCGTTTGCCTGTAGACCCGGGGGCCGGAGGTCGATTCCCACGGGAAGCATACTTTGTTTAGTTGTTTCCAGTTTGGTTAGGACATTGCAGGCTTTGGTCACCTGATTGTCTGATAATAAAGATGATTCTGTACTTCGGATGGGACGTTAAGCCGTTGGTCCCGGCTGCCATCTGGAAGTCGTTAAAGGAACCACGTCAGAGGCCGAACGGCGGTTCCGAAGAACTCTGACACCAGGGTGTGCATGGTCGATTGACCGTGACACCTACTCGGAAATGATGATGATATCGATAACTTAATAGTCCCAGCCCTTATCCCTTTCCGCACACCTCTTCACCGTTCACGAAATATTTTTATTCACAAAAAATATAATATTTGAAAATATCCAGGCTGCAGCCCATTCACTTGGAATTAAAAAATTGCGCTTTTCAACGAGTCTAGAGTATTAGTACAGCTTTTGAGTGAAAAGCCAAAAAGAAATGTGTTTTTGAAACATAATGAGTACCTACAAATCTAGTTCAACAGAGTTCAACTATAACATTTTTTTTATGTTAAAGAACGGCAAACGAGCAAGCGGGTCACCTGATGATAAGTGATCACCGCTACACATGGACAACTGTAACACCAGGGTGTGACAGGAGCGTGGTCGGCCTTTCAAGGAGTTGGGGAAGGAAATGGGGAGGGGAGGGGGAAGGATGGGCCTTCGGCTCCCTCACCGCACGAAGCATAGAAGCGGTAAAGCTTCTACTCAGACGTCGATTTTCTGTGAGAGTGTGCTATTTCCCCGGATGAGCATCATGCCCATTCATGCTACTAGCAATTCATTTTGCCGGTGGCGTGGCTCTACCACGGCAAAAATTTTCATGTTAGAATTGTTGTTTCAGACGTAAAATTAACAAACCAATCAATCAATCAATCAATCGTTTATTGCTTTTCGAAGAAAAATGTTTTTAGATATCTTATCATATGTGTCGTTTTAAATTTCATTCCTGTTTCAAATTCCAACAAGGCGGTGATCTTGTTCAAATATCGGCTAAAGAAATCATCATCATCATTTCGAGTAGGTGTCACGGTCAATCGACCATGCACACCATGGTGTCAGAGTTCTTCGGAACAGCCTCTCGGCCTCTGACGTGGTTCCTTTATCGACTACCAGATGTCAGCCGGGACCAACGGCTTAACGTGCATTCCGAAGCACGGAATCATCTTTATTATCAGACAATCAGGTGATTCAAGCCTGCAATGTCCTAACCAAACTGGAAGCAACTAAACAAAGTATGCTTCCCCGTGGAAATCAAACCCATGACCCCCGGGTCTACAGGCAGCCTTAACCACTGGACCACGGAGGTACTATAGAAATATTTTTCATGTATTTCATTAATCCAGCGAATTGTACTAGTGATTTAAAATACGTCAAGTTCCACAATATTGTGCTGTACATTCTTAAAAAAAAAAATTTTGCAACATTAGTTAATATTTCGCTAACTAAAAAGTCTATAAACTTTGTAAGATTTTTATATGAATGATGCTTGCAGCAGGGTTGTCGCGATGTCAACAATGGCCCGCTGAGCGGATGTCGCTAATTGAACAGCCCTAGGCGGTTTCAGTCAACGGATGCGCATTTTTATGGACAGAGATGGAGTGGAGTCGGCATTGGTAAGTTTTAATGAATGTGCTTCCATGCTGGTCTGGGAAAAAGAAGAAACGTACAATGTACCAGCAAAGTAAGAAGTTGCTAGCAACCCATCACTAATTTGATTCAGTTCCACCTAATGCTCACCAACATACTAAATGAGAGAGAGAGAGATGTGAGATGCATTTGTCTCCCATGTGAGATGGGAGACTAATGCCTACTTCAACATTTAGTAAAAAAAAGTGGTCTTTAGGTGGTATAGACCTAGGCTCTGTTTACCTCGCAAGGGAAAAAGATGTGATACTATGTATACTACATAATATTGGGTCTATGAAATCGGCGTTTGCTATAGAGAATTTCGAGTAAATTAAATTTTTCATACTAACGTTTTTAGTATTATTTCGCGTTTGATAAATTTTACTAAAGTGAAATTTTGCTTGGCTTTTCGGACAAAAGTAATCATTTTCATGAGCATTTTTCAAAAAATTTATTCGGAAAAACAAAAAAAAAATATGCATGCAGAATGTTAATAATATAGTCCACTTTCAAGTTTAAATAAAAAGAATGTGTTAAATTGAAAATCATAGTCATTAGGAACAAAATGGCGAGCGGTAAGAAACCAATTTCATAGGTACGATTTTCATGAGGCTCCTTGAAAGGCCGGCTGAAACTCCTTTTCAGGAGTTGGGAGAGGACATGGAGGAGAGCTCCTCTCCTCCAGCCGGCAATGCTCCTGTCACACTCTGGTGTTGCCGTTGTCCATGGGCAGCGTTGATCGCTTACCATCAGGTGACTAGCTCGTTCGTTCGCTCGTACCACCCCGGATTGTACCCGGCTCAAAGGTACCCATAACACTAGCGGCATTACCTCTTTGAATAGCAATGGATATCCTTATAATGGATATCTCTTTAAATATATTGTCGGCTCCACGACTTTCTCTGTCTTGTCAAAGTTCAGTAAAGTATGTTTCGTTTTCTCAAAAAAATAATGTCTACGAGGTTTCAATAAGTACATACACTGTATTCAGCTGGTTACATTCTAAATATCTAGATTTTAATAGAGGGTAGCGCGCCCTAGTCGATGTATTTATTTACCCGACTTCGGTGCCGTAACGGAGGGTTATGGTTTTATACTTTATTTTGACATTTGTATTGGTAATATTAGCTGTGTCGTAAACGGCAGAGTAGAATAGGACCACTTCAAATCTTCCCGTGGATGTCGTAGAAGGCGACTTAAGAAATACAAGCTAAACAAAGCTTATAAACATCTAAGAGACCTCTCCAACCCGTCTGGCCAGCGTGGAGAGTGTAGGCCAAGTCTTCTCTGGCCAAGTATGGCCCGAGTAGTACAGAGAGGGTCGTGCTTCTGTAGTGGAGACTAAAAAAGACCTGATGATGATGATGATTGGTAATATTATAAAAGACATAAACAATAACCATTGCCCGTTACAATTATGTAACTTTAGTACATAACTTCACGTTTTTTATTAAGTTTTGATGCCAGAGCCTGGTGAAATGTAATGATATCTTAATAATTTATAATAACACCTGTCTGTGTACCATTTTTAGCAAAATTAACGAATTTGTATTTGTTTTTGTACTTTACATACTACCTACTATCAACTGCCTCCGTGGTCCAGTGGTTAAGGCGTTTGCCTGTAGACCGGTCGTGGTTCGATTCCTACGGGAAGCATACTTTGTTTAGTTGCTTTCAGCTTGGTTAGGACATTGCAGGAAATCACAACAATTGAATCACCTGGTTGTCTGATAACAAAAGATGATTCCGTGCTTCGGAAGGCACGTTACGCCGGTGGTCCCGGCTGCCATCTGGTAGTCGTTAAAGGAAGCACGTCAGAGGCCGAGAGGCGGTTCCGAAGAACTCTGACACCAGGTGTGCATGGTCGATTGACCGTGACACCTACTCGAAATGATGATGATGGTGTCATCCTCAACTGCCTGTCCGATGGTTGCAGGTATGGCATCGGGTACGCACGACCTCCCGAGCTGCTGCTTGCTTTCCCTCATTCATCTGAGTGGGTAGTACCCCAATACCTTCCTCCCCTTCCCAAATCCAACAAATTTCTATCCTTCCTCAGCTTAAAAATGCTTCCGATCGATGATTTTCCCAACCTCTTCCGTGCTGGTCTGGGAGAAAAGATAAAACGTAGAATGTGCGTCTCTTCCCACGCAGATCGTAAAAGCCAATTGAGGGATTGCGCTAAAATCTGCGGAATGTCAATAGGCGATGCGGCTAGCAACCCATCACTATTTTGATTCCGTTTTCCATCTACACGCCCTCCGACATGCTAATTATAATAAGGTCTAATAAACCTAGGCTCTGTCTACCCCGCAAGGGACAAAGACGTGATACTATGTATGTATGTACAAAATGCTTGATTGGCGAGCTTCGATGCGCAGTGGTCAACACGCCAGCCTGCGACGATCTTTTTCAGATTGACCGGGGTCTTGGTTAAATAAAAAAATATATATACGGACAAATCACACAGATTGAGCTAGCCCCAAAGTAAGTTCGAGACTTGTGATATGGGATACTAACTCAACGATACTATACTTTATAAGAAATACATATATAGATACACATCCAAGACCCAGGCCAATCTGAAAAAGATCATTTTCCATCATGACCTGGCCGGGGATCGAACCCGGTCACTCCGTGTCGCAGGCTCGCGTGTTGACCGCTGCGCCACCTAGAGCTGGATGTTTGATCTATCTGTATATGTATTTGTTATAAAATATAGTATCGTTGAGTTAGTATCCCATAACACAAGTCTCGAACTTACTTTGGGGCTAGCGCGATCTGTGGGATTTGTCCGTATATATTTATTTATTATGTACCTATGTATGTACAAAATGCATGATTGAAAACAATTTTATTTAATTGTGAACATTTAATGTGGTGTCAGTTTAAGTGCAGAGTAGTGTTAACGAATGCATGTCCTCTGTTAGCCCGGGGCAAACAGGCGGACATAATAATGGCTGTTATTTAAGGCGCTGTGCATCAGAAGAATACCGTAAAACGTCTATTTTTACGTCGCGCAGTTAGCCTTTTTCATAGAATACTAACATGAAAAAATATGAAGTACAGTTCAAAGATCAAAATAAATGGTTACATCAAAATATTAAAAAAATATATATTTAAAACCTAGCTAAATAAAATAGAAAAAAAGCTAGCATAGCATTTTGCTAGCATAGTGGGTACTTTTGAGCTGGGAACGATTCGGGGTGGCATTTTTGATTGACTTTAATTAAGATTATTTTTATTTTATTTCATTTTATTTTAATGTAATGATGATGATTTTTTGTATTTTTTAATAGAATACTACAAGATAGTTTATAGAACATGACTTGTTCTTCTAAATATTTTTTGACAGTATATAGGCAACGACAGCCCTTCTTCGTAACGCAACTTTAAGAGCAATCTAACTGAGGCGTAACAAATATAAGACTAAATACTTTTAAGGTGTACTTTTCAAGTTAAATGGTTTACTTTTTACAAGACCAACATTTTATTGTAATGTGACGGTTAGATTTAAGAAAAAAAGCAATATCCAGAAAAAAGTTTCGTCGCAAATTACTTGATATTTCAGCGACAACTACTAACTTTAAAACGTCTATAAAAAGTATAACTAAATGAGCAAGATGGATACCTAAAAAATACAATATTTGGTTATGATTATTAAATTAATAAATTAAAAGTGAAAATTAACACGAAAATGGCAGACACTGGTTTGATTTGAACTGACAGGTATGACACGAATATATAAAATATCGCGCGATGTCCGCTACAAACAGTTAAGGGATACAGCGCCTTAAGCGGTTAGCAGAATATTCGTATTTTGTTAGCAAAAAATGTAATCGGTCAGATAAAATATCTAGTTGGGCAGCAACTTATGGCTAGCAAAACTTCTTTTCTGCCCTCAGTCGTTCCAGGTGGAAAGCCAAAGCTAATCCAAACGTTTTCTCGGCTGCCCCAATTGTAAAATCTTGCTGCCCAAATTCACTGCCTCCGTGGTCCAATGGTTAAGGCGTTTGCCTGTAGACCCGGGGGATGATTCCGTGCTTCGGAAGGCACGTTAAGCCGTTAGTCCCGGCTGCCATCTGGTAGTCGTTAAAGAAACCACGTCAGAGGCCGAAAGGCGGTTTCGAAGAACTCCGACACCAGGGTGCTTATGGTCGATTGACCGTGACACCTACTCGAAATGATGATGATGATTATGATGCTGCCCAAATAAATATTTAGCGGCCCGACTTATAAATTTGTTGTCGACGCCGCTGGTGACAAGAGGGCTGGCTTTTTCCTCGCGGAAAGAATTGCAATTGCTATTCAGCGGGGGAATACAGCTAGTGTTCTCGGCACTTTGCCACACGGGCAACATCTTGTTTAGATTTTTAGATTTTAATTATTTTATACACGGTGAAATTTTGATCGTTCTGGACCCTTAAAAGAATGAATTTTTTGGGCACCCGAAATTTTTTGTATGGAATTGCCCATATTTTTTTGAGTTCCCAGCATTTGTCCCATAGGTAAAGTTGTTTATATCAACGGGCTGAATCACCCCTTTAAGGGTCCAGAACGATCAAAATTTCACCGTGTATTTAAGATTTCTTTTTAGTTTTTAGTATGAATATAGTTAGGTTTATTTATAAGTAGTTTAATTTAAGTTAGTTTATATTATTTGCAGATATTTTAATGTTTTAAGATTGTATGTAGATATATTCATAGCAATTACTTTCCCATAATAATTACTAGTGGACCGCCCCGGATTTGCACGGGTCGATACAGGTACTGGGTCTTTACCTGTCATCATCATTTCGTGTATCACGGTCAATCGACCATGCACACCCTGGTGTCAGAGTTCTTCGGAACCACCTCTCTGCTCCTGACCTGGTTCCTTTAACGACTACCAGATGGCGGCCGGGACCTACGGCTTAACGTGCCTTCCGAAGCACGGAATCATCTTCATTATCAGACAATCAGGTGATTCAAGCCTGCAATGTCCTAACCAAACTGGAAACAACTAAACTAAGTATGCTTCTCGTGGGAATCGAACCAACGTGCCCCGGGTCTACAGGCAAACGCCTTAACCACTGGACCATGGAGGCAGTTGAGGCTTCCGTGTTCAGCTTTTTATACTGGATGAAACGATAATGTTCATTGAAAATATTTTAGTATACATTTGGCTAGCTCCGTGGCGCAGCGGTCAATACGCCAGCCTGCGACACGAGAGTGCCCGGGTTCGATCCCCAGCCAGGTCAAGATGTAAAATGATCTTTTTCAGATTGGCGTGGGTCTTGGATATGTATCAATATAAGTATTTGTTATAAAATATAGTATCGTTGAGTTAGTATCCCATAACACAAGTCTCGAACTTACTTTGGGGCTAGCTTAATCTGTGTGATTTGTCCGTATATATTTATTTATATTTATGGATTGTTAAATTTAACACTGGGCAGACACTTAGCTATAAGGAACGATAGTAGGTAATTCTATAGCCTGTGTTCATTAGCGATAATGTCGAATTGTAATGGTGGATATATTAGCTCGATCATCATCTGTTGACCTGGTTTGCCTGTTGACCCGGGGGTCGTGGGTTCGATTCCCACCGGAAGCATACTTTGTTTAGTTGTTTCCAGTTTGGTTAGGACATTGCAGGCTTGAATCACCTAATTGTCTGATAATAAAGATGATTCCGTGCTTCGGAAGGCACGTTAAGTCGTTGGTCCCGGCTGCCATCTGGTAGTCGTTAAAGGAACCACGTCAGAGGCCGAGAGGCGGTTCCGAAGAACTCTGACACCAGGGTGTGCATGGTCGATTGACCGTGACACCTACTCGAAATGATGATTAGCTCGATTGATGAACGGGATCAAGGTATTGGGATACTATTCACTCGGATGAATGGGGGGAAAGCAAGTAGCAACTCGGAAGGTCGAGCACTCGATGCCATACCTGCAAAAACTGGACTTTCAGCGAGTAAATGTACTCTCGACGTTCCCTTTAAGGGGTGACTCAACCCATCAATATGAACAACTTTTCCTTTAGGAATAATGCTGGGAACTTAAAGAAAATCGACATTCTCATACAAATTGACGGAGCGGCAGAACTTTTTTGTATAGAAATGCCGAATTCTTTTTGAGTTCCCAGCATTGTTCCCATAGGTCAAGGCTAGTTTCCTAATAAAATACAATTACTCTTATAGATTATCGAAATATATTAGATACCTACGTATTTTTTCTTTTTTCAATCAAACAAAACTTTATAAAGATATAGCCCGTTAAAGTTTCGCGTGACGTCATAATCCGGTACACTTTTTACCGGCCTGTTACGTCATGCGCCCCCACTCCTGAACTTTGATGCGCTTTATCTTTATCATCTTTTGTTTGATTGAAAAAAGAAAAAATACGTATCTAATATTTGTCGGTAATCTATATGATGTACTAATTATTTTAAAAATTTCTATTGACTGTTGTAAATATTGTAATATCTAATAATGATTATTTTAAATGGTATTTTATTAGGAAACAAGCCTATTTACGTGCTATATAGTTTAGGACACACTTATATATAGCCTTAAAAGTTTACAACCAATGAGAACAGATTCTGATAAGCTCTCTTATTGGTTAAAAATACTAGTATTTTAATGTAAGAGGTGTGGCATTACCATAGTAACAAAAAACATAACAAAAGAGCACGAAGGTACATCCCATTATAAAGTTTATGGTACACACCCTTTTAGTCGCGGACTCGTGGTAGAACCAGGCTGCCGGCACAATTCATTTGTGCTAGTAGCATGAATGGGCAGGCTCGTCCGTGGAAGTACCACTATCACAGATAATCGACACGATTGAGTAGAAGCTTTACCGCTTCTATGCTTCGTTCGCTGGGTGAGAGTGCCGGAGGCCCATCCTTCCCTCTCTATTCCTCATTTCCTTCCCCCAAATCCTTGAAAGGCCGACAACGCACCTGCCACACCCTGGTGTTGCAGTTGTCTATGGACAGCGGTGGTTACTTACCATCAGTTCACTCGCTTACCTACTCGTTTGCCACCCAATAAAAAAAAGTAGGTCGGACCCAAAAACTCTCAGAGTTGTTGGCGGGAATTTCGGCGTACTGCACCGGTTTTTGTTTTGGATAGTTTTGCAAATTGCTTCTAGTGGACTTTATAATGTGAAATCGGTGTAATTTGGTGTTATAAATGTCCATGTTTATGAACAATGTGTTGAATAACTAAAATAAAGTGTCATGGTGCTGCTGTAGTGAGATTTACTTAGCGGGCTGCGGGCTGGTGTTTGCTTGCTTCGTTGCGTCGTTTATGATCAAGCCAGTGGATTCGTGGGAATTGTCGCCAGGGTCTCCATCGAAATCCGCGAAATAAATTACACGACCATTTCGTTGCAAGACAAGCAAGAATAACTTGAAAAATAACTAGACACTGGCTAAAATAAGCTTCTGATGAAGTTTGAGGGCCAAATATAAGAAAAGAAAATCTCTCAACTCTAATGTTGGTACTACTGGTTGCCATGGTAACATTGTACCTTAGATTAACATTTAACCAATAACAGAGCTCAAAAAGCTTATTTGTTATTGGTTTAAAACTATCGTTTCGGTTCAGTAGTTGCTTAGCTCCCATTGGCTGTTCATAGGAATTGTATGGCTTTAGTATGGTGGGCTGCTTGAATGTGGGTTCATTCTTCATTCATTGTAAAAAGTTATTAAAATACTTTAATATATGAAACAAGACAATAAAATGTTTATTTACTTTATTTTTTATTTTAGGATTTTAAAGTGAAACGTTGGCTTGCTAGTCCATTCCAAACATAACCTAAAGATTATGCTTAACTGCCTCTGTGATTGCCTGTAGATCCGATGGTGGTGAGTTTAATTCCTACGGGAAGCATAAATGAATATATACGGACAAATCACACAGATTGAGCTAGCCCCAAAGTAAGTTCGAGACTTGTGTTATGGGATACTAACTCAACGATACTATATTTTATAACAAATACATATATAGATACACATCCAAGACCCAGGCCAGTCTGAAAAAGATCATTTTCCATCTTGACCTGGCCGGGGATCGAACCCGGTCACTCCGTGTCGCAGGCTGGCGTGTTGACCGCTGCGCCACGGAGCTAGTCTAGCTCTGTCTGATAATAATGATGATTCCGTGTTTCGGAAGGCACGTTAAGTCGTTGGTCCCGAATGCCATCTGGTGGTCGTTAAAGGAACCACATCAGAGGCCGAGAGGCGGTTCCGAAGAACTCTGATATGGTGTGCGGTCGATTGACCGTGTCACCTACACGAAACAAAAAAATAATAATTTCTTAACCGATTTTATGCGTCCTAAAACTGACGATAGTTCGCTCGTTTGGCTTCAGCCTTACTCTTAAGTTTAGGACGAATCCAGAATCTCTAATGTTGAGAATAGTGGTCGCCATTATGACACTGCTCCTAAGATTGAACTTAACCAATAACAGAGCTCAAAAGGCTTAGTTACTATTGGTTAAAAACTATCGTTTCGGTCCTGTAGCTGCCTAGCCCATTGGCTGTTAAAGGAATACACAGTCTCATACAAAATGAAGCCTTAGCCCCGAGCCAAAACACCATGCATTCTTACAAACAACAACAAAAACGGTACATACAATTATGACACTCCATCTTTCTTTTTCACTTTTGACGCGTAGTTATTGCATCTTTTCATTGACCTTCGTCATCGCGAGACGTGTGAGTGCTAGCGCGGTTTATTGAAACTGTGGACAAAACAGCTCCGAAACTCGATTAGGGCGCTGTTTTGCCGCTGCCACTTTTCGAGCGCGAATCGTGTATCTACCATTATATTTGATCGAAGAATAATTTAAGTATTATGAGGTCAAGATACCACGAGTGGTCATAATACCACAGCCACACCGGAGGTCTCGGGTTCGATACCAGGTCAGGTCAAGACGGAAAATGATCTTTTTCAGATTGACCTGTGCTTTGGATGCTTATCTATATTTGTAATTAAAAATAAAACTTTGAAAATAAAATGACCCTTGCTATTAATAAGTGCTCAGTCATAACTTTTACTCGCAAGAAAACTCCAATAATATTTGACTACACACTGGATGGTGTAACGCTTACTAGGAACTCTGAAGTCAAGGATCTCGGCATAATTTTTGACGCCAACCTCAGTTTCAAAAAGCATTATGAAACGGTTTCTAAAAAATGTAACCAACTTACTGGTTTCATTTTGCGCACTGCTCGGGATTTTAAAGAACCCAAGAGTTAATATCTCTATTCAAGACTCTTGTTATAAGTAGATTGGAATATGCCTCGATTGTATGGTCCCCTCAGTACGCAGTTTCAGTTGATCCCCTTGAATAAATTCAGAGACGCTTCCTTCGGATACTCTCAAAACGTTATGGTCATAAAAGGGAACTGGTGACCTACGAAAACCGTCTAAGATTTTTCGGATTTGAAAGCTTGAAACAGAGACGCTCTCTTCAAAATTTTATTTATTTGCATAAGATAATAAGCGGACAGCTCAATACTGCATTACTCTCAAACATTCAATTTAAAGTTCCAACAAGATCAGTTCGCGCCATCATACCCTTCTCTATATCTACATGTACCAATAATGTTTCTTTTCACAATCCCATTCTAAGGATTTGCCGTGTGAATACAACAGTTTGTATCAATCCTTTACTTCAGATCAAGTGCCTGACATCTATAGTTTATCACTGAATAGTTTTCAACACAGAATTCGACAATTGTTGTTTTGAAACTTTTTGCATCCAATAATATTTTTATTTTATTTTATTTTAGTTTGTCAAAAAAAAATTTATTCATAAGTACTTTATTGTTTACTTACCTAAAGAATGTTTAGCATGCTGTGCGCACTATTTTCTTGGTTTTGCAACGAGACATGTTTCTATTATATAAGTTATTTTGTTAAGCCGTGTTGTGAGACTGTTTTGTGTGCCAATAAATAAATAAATTTGTCAGACCTGCGCAGGCCGTATAAGGCGATCGAGGGAATGGGCGAAAATCAGCGGAATCACGTCACTAGGCGATGCAGCTAGCAACCCATCACTATTTTGATTCCGTTTTCCATCTACACGCCCACCAAAATGCTAAATGTGGCCATAAGGTCTTATATACCTTGGCTCTGTCTAACCCGCGAGGGAAAAAGACGTGAAACTATGTATGTATTTATATTCTGCGAGATCCGTGGCGCAATGGTTAACACGCCAGCCTGCGACTCGAGGGCGCCGGGGTTGATCCCCGGTCAGGTCAAGATGAAAAAATTATCTTTTTCAGATTGGCCTTGGTCTTGGATGTTTATCTATATATGTGTTTGTTATAAAATATAGTATCGTCGAGTTAGTTCTGTTAATATCCCATAAGACAAGTCTTGAACTTAATCATTATCATCATCAGGTTCTTTTTAGTCTCCACTACAGGAGCACGACCCTCTCTGTACTACTAGAGCCATACTTAGCCAGAGTAGCCAGAGGGCTTGGCCTACACTCTTCACGCTGGCCAGATGGATTGGAGAGGTCTCACAGATGTTAAAAAGCTTTGTTTAGCTTGTATTTCCTAAGTCGCCTTCTACGACATCCACGGGAAGACTTGGAGTGGTCCATATTCTACTCTGCCGAATACCACACGGCCGTTCTTGAACTTACTTTGGGGCTAACTCAATCTGTGTGATTTGTCAGTATATATTTATCTATTTTATTTACTCTAATCTGAGATGTTTTAGCTGTGGTAAAGCTAGGTTACTGGTAAAATTCATTTTTGCTAGTAGCTTGAATGGCCCAGCTCGTCCGGGGAATTACCATTCCTCTTATTGGACACTAGCTGTTGCCCGCGACTTCGTCCGCGGCAATTTCCTGTTATTGTATTGTCGCGGACGTTTTTTTAGTTCGTTTAAAGAGGAATAATTCTTTAATACACATTTTGGGTAACTTGTACCGTTCACGCATCGCACGCGTCGGATGTCCTCAACTATGAATAATTTTCCCCCGTTTTCAAAACATTTTTTAATTGATGCTTCGCTCCTATTGGTCGCAGCGTGATGTTTTATAGCCTAAAGCCTTCCTCAGTAAATGGACTATCCAACACAAAAAGAATTTTCCAATTTGAACCACTACTGGTCCTAAAATTAGCGCGTTCAAACAAACAAACTCTTCAGCTTTATAATATTAACTAGTGTTTTGGGAGCTTTATAATATTAATTTATAGGATAGGATAGAAGTATATATAGCCGTGTGGTATCCGGCAGAGTAGAATAGGACCACTCCAAGTCTTCCCGTGGATGTCGTAGAAGGCGACTTAGGAAATGCAAGCTAAACAAAGCTTATAAACATCTAAGACACCTCTCCAACCCGTCTGGCCAGCGTGGAGAGTGTAGGCCAAGTCCTCTGGCTGCTCTGGCCAAGTATGGCCCTAGTAGTACAGAGAGGGTCGTGCTCCTGTAGTGGAGACTAAAAAGGACCTGATGATGATGATGATGATGATAGAAGTATCCTCTTATAGGTCAAGGGTGTCATCCTAAACTACCTGTCCGGTGGTGTCAGGTATGCCATCAGGTACGCGCCCAACCCCCCGAGCTGCTGCTTGCTTTCCCCCATTCATCCGAATAAGTAGTATCCCAATACCTTCATTCCTTTCCCAAATCCAACAAATTCCTGTCCTTCTCCAGTTTATGCTTCAGATGGACAGCAGTGTCGAAAGAATAATTGAAAATTGAAGTAAGACGAGTAAGCACAAGAAGTTAAACAAACTGCGCTCGCCAACCCACCTGCCAAGCGTGGTGAGTATGGCAATATCCTCCCATGGAACGAAGAATCCTTGGGAGAGGATTTTGTCCAGCAGTGGACATCCTACGACTGAAGTGATGATGACTGATGTTCCACTTTTAAAGTATGATTCATATGACAAATAAAACAACAAACGCGTCTTAAATTTTTTTATTAATAATTTCTGACACGATACAAGATTTCTGAAAAATAATTATATGCAAATGTTATGTACAATACAAAGTAATATCCATAGATCAAATATAAAGGTAGATACACAGTCTCATACAAAATGAAGTCTTATGATGTCCCCGAGATAAAACATCATGCATACTAACAAACAACAACAAAAACGGTACATACTGAAAGTATAACTCCACTTTTTTTTATTTCACTTTTGATGCGTAGTTTTTGCATCTTTTCACTGTACCTTCGTCATCGCGAGACGTGTGAGCGCTAGCGCGGTTTATTGAAACTGTGGACAAAACAGCTCCGCATCTCGATTAGGGCGCTGTTTTGCCGGTGCCACTTTTCGAGCGCGAATCGTGTATTTACCATTATATTTTATAGAAGGTAATATCTAAAATTTTAAAGGTTCAGTGTTGCCCCCATTTGAAATATGTAAATTATTTAAAGAAAAACGGAGGTTGGCTGTAATTCTACAGGATTAGATAATCTCATCCGGTGACATTGACAAAGGCAAGTTCCAAAAAGCCTCGTTAGATAGCAGTAGGTCCACTAGCAAAGACGATATACTTAATTTTTATTTTATTTATTCATCAAACAAATACATAATCTTAAATTACTTAAAAGATATAACAGCCTCCGTGGTCCAGTGGTTAAGGCGTTTGCCTGTTGACCCGGGGGTCGTGGATTCGATTCCCACCGGAAGCATACTTTGTTTAGTTGTTTCCAGTTTGGTTAGGACATTGCAGGCTTGAATCACCTGATTGTCTGATAATAAAGATGATTCCGTGCTTCGGAAGGCACGTTAAGCCGGTGGTCTCAGCTGCCATCTGGTAGTCGTTAAAGGAACCACGTCAGAGGCCGAGAGGCGGTTCCGAAGAACTCTGACACTAGGGTGTGCATGGTCGATTGACCGTGACCTACTCGAAATGATGATGATGATGATGATATAAATAAGTCGTAATACTAACATAATGCCTGTTAAAAACACCAAAGTACCTGACAAGCATCTGCAGGCAGGCCGTGATAGTTAGTTCCACTAACTGCCACCATGTGTGGCGGCTATGGCGCTGCAGTGCAATAGAGACAGACTTTTAGTAGACTTTTCTACACTTTCTACTTTCGTCACTAGACGGCGAGTAAACTTGTTAAAACCAAGTGAAACTGAATAATATTGTTATAATATTAACCGATTTTTTTCAATCTTAACTGATGTATTTTTCGTGAATACTGATTATTTTTTCATAATACGGATAAAGCTATGGCGCCATCTATAGGATACTCACCCCATAGACAACATGGCTCGTTATATAACAATTAAAAAAAAAAGTTTTTTCTAAATTTTGAAGTAGGCTATTTGTCTCATCTCACCTGATGGTAAGTGACGATGAAGACGAGGATGTTACATGCTTATCCAAGAGATACCCATTTATTCTACCTTTGAATGTCCCGGGACTGTACTTTTTTGGGAATATAGACGCAGGCAGTTCATAATACTACTATAATACTAGACGCGGCGATAGGCTTGTTTTAACAGATGTTTCAAGAACTGTATTATACCAAAATAATTGTATGGCAATGTGTGTAAAGGTATATACTAAATTGCCTACAGATATAAAGGTACTCTCAATGCCTGCTTTTAAGGATGAGCTAGTTAGGAACTCGAATCTTTTCGGCGCACGTGGCTAATTTGCGTGCTATTTCGCTGAGAAAGGGATAGACTCGGATATGAACAGTGCGGAAATATTTCCACCAATTTATACGCACATCGGAACTTCATTCTAGTGTGTCGTATCCGATTTATATATTATCGCCACGGAGTACATACAGAGTGGAGACGGCGTTAGCTACTGTGCACTGTGATTCCAACTAGGTCCTGACGTCATCACGTTAACATCGAGAGTAGGCGTGGTCTATTAGTCTGCTGTTGTAGCTGTCAATGTTCGTACGTGGTTCGTTCTGTGCACACAGTGAGATTTTCGGACTTATCTTGTTTTTTACGAAGAAAATCATGAAGTGATGCATTATATCATGTAAAAACTACTCAGATAAACGTTCAGATGCTATGGAAGGAATCACATTTCATTTGTAAGTATATTTATTCGTAATTTACTTAAATTATTCTAGAAAAATCTTTTGTCGACGTTCCGTGCTACTCATCGTTAGATGGCACCACTTTGCGTAATGGGACGTATGAAGTATAAAAATATATTAAAGCTAATTATCGTAATAAATAATAACCATAAGTACTGAAATTTGTTCTAAATTTATACCTAAAGACTTTTACCTTGACAAAAAGATTATGTTTATGTTGTTTCATAATTTTCTTTTCAGCAATGCGCCACCTGTCGTCAACGTTGAATAATAGTGAACGTCGAAATGACGGGACTCCGCCCGGTTTTGCGAATATGATGTGATTAGGATGTAGTACCATATTAGTGCTATTTTATACTTACATAATAAAATTTTATTATGGAGACAGTTTTATTATGGAGGTTAGGCTCTCTCTACCCCGTAAGGGAAATAGACGTGATAATATGTATGTATGTTTTAACATTTTGGTTTTGCACTTAATTTTTAGGCAAAGGTAAATTAAAACAAATTCAGTGTAGAATAACCTCCATAATAAAACTGTCAAACAAACGCCTAAGCAAATTGTAAGAGCAGTATAATGCTACTTGGCTTTGAAATTCACTTTTTCCTCAGGAGCTATTCGTTTATTTATTTATTTATTTGTCAAACATGTGTTACAATGTGTTAAATAATATAAAAGTAGGAATCAACATGCTTACCGTTAAGGTGTACAATTATTGAATCAGATGAGCTACTGTTAGTACCACATAAAATAAACAATAAATAATATTAAATTACAAAATAAGTCAATATATGTACAATAAGCACAAAAAATATATAAATAGAGAGATAAAAAAAAAAACACTAAATTTAATCATTAAAAAATGCACTAATATCATAGTAACACTTCGGGTTTAGGAATGATTTCAGTTTTTTCTTAAATAAATTTATATTTAATGTAAATAATGATGTTTCTGAGCACACCGAGAGCATTTTTCATCAAAGAAACCTACTTTCAGTGAGTGCTCACCCCATATGCAGACAGCATCGACCACAATTCTTTCATAGGTTTTTTCCAAATCTACGAATACGCAGTACATTTTTTGACCTTTGGCCAAAAATTTCTCCAAAATGAAAAAGACATGGAAAAGACCTGCCAGTCTATTTGCTAACTTAGTGTACAACGTTTTGATGGTCACTTCAAAATACATTTTGATGGTCACATCAAATACATCTTATATAAAAATTAACAATATCATACGAAAGCCGCAATGCATTTTGAAGTGTCTATCAAAACGTTGTACACCGAGTTAGCAAATAGGCCGGCTGATCTGTACATCCCATTCCTTTTCTGATCCCGCTTGTTAGTTAAGTTAGTTGTAAATAAAACTTTTGTACATGTTGTATCATTTTTTGACATTCATACAAATCGAATATTGCACTTTGGCGTTACGTGATACTTTTTCAATTGATTGAGATTATGTCTGTTAATGTAGATTTTTCATGGTAAGAAAAAAATAAATAGCTATTCTTAAGCTTATTTACACTCCATGCTATGATTATTAAATCATAATACTTCAAGAAATATATGATCGAAGCATAATAGTATTTGATTTTTACTATGTCCTTTATTATTAATGATGGAAAAATGTCATGCGATCGATGTAATTTCTTGATAAGATCAACGATCAACAAAAGATCAATCCACCAGTTTGTATATTTTTTTGACATGTGGGTCAAAAAAATATACAAACGTCGAAGGCAGGCTAGTACTACTACTAGCTCAAGTCACCTCTAGTATGGCTAAGTTTTGGGTGGCCCGTGCTCGTATGCTGCCTGGATTTTGACTACTCTTTTACATAATATGGTCACTGACACTATGGTTTTATTATGGAATTTGATTAATTATAATAATAATAATAATAATAATAATAATATTTTTATTCAAGTAATTAAAACTCACATGTTATTATCTATGACAAAAAACAGAAAGGAAATAATTTACATAAAACATATTGATTCTTTGTTTTTGTGGCTGTGAAGATGTAGTCTCCAAATAAACGATTGCTTTGAACAGGTACAGAACTATACTATATACAACAATATTATGTTATTGGAAAATTTTAAATTTATATGTTTCTAACCATAGTTTTACCAGCAGTCGTGAAAACATTGTTTTGCAAACTCTCTTATAATAGAACAGTAAAAAGCATTAACTAGCAAAAACAGTATTATACTGTTTTTAACAGTCTGGTTGGCAACCCTCATTACTCAGCTATCTGACACTAGATGTCAGTAGGTGTTAGGGATATCTAGTGACGGATAGATAAACTAAAAAGAAAGATCAACATCGAAATTATTAAGTAGTTGGGCTATTCGCCGCTAGATGGATATAAAGGAGGGAGTGAGACAGAGCAAGTAGAGTGAGACAGATAATACTCCCCTCACCTCCTGTAAGTGCCACGCATTGTTTCATAGAAAATATTCCTTAGGGCAACTCCTCTCTGTATGTACTCCGTGATTATCGCACACTTGCGCAAGCAATTGTTGAAACGGGCGTCTAAAAATTCACGAGTATGCGTTTGGGAGAAGTGTTCTCGTGATAGAACAGCTGAATGTTTTAATTAAAAGTAATTTTTTTTTAATAACCATACTATGCTTGTACGAATTTTGTTTTAGAGATTTTATACTCCTTTCGGTATTTAATTGTGCCCAAAGTTGCGTTAAAATTTCGTGTTGAAACGGAATGTTTTAAGACTCATAACTTTTAAAGTACTTATCATTTTACAATTATGATTCCATACAGGCAAAGATAACGACAAGACAAATCGATAGAATTAAAAACTTTAAACAGACGATACCGAACAACGGAGTCATCACCCTACAGAATTTGTATGGCGAAATATCTGACTAGCGTACTCTTAAGAAAAAATAAAGTTATGGCTCATTGACAAAACTTATTATAAAATTGACGACATTTTCGAGAATTATTAATTATAATTATTAAGTACCTTACAATCTACTTTTATTCAATTATTGAACAAAATATTTTTAAATGCTTGTTAGCAATAAGCAAAATAGATTTAAGGATAAATTTATTATTTAAGATCTTATGTACTCTATTTTATGTAAATAAATTATCATTATCATTGTCAATCCTTATCCTTACAAATATTATAAATGCGAAACTGAGTTTGTTTGTTACGCTTTCACGCCGTAACTACTGAACCGAACCGATCATCATGAAATTTTGCATAGTATATTTTGCAAGTTCTCTGGAGTGTGGAGAAGGACATAGGCTACCTTTTATCCCGGAAAAAAGTACTATTCCCGAGGGATCAACATTGACGCGGGCGAAGCCGCGGGCGAAAGCTAGTAATACATAAAAACAAAACAATTATTGGAGTATCTTCAATCTTCTTATCTTCATATTCCACGATGACATTGTAACCGGCATGCCCTTATCAGTTCTCCGTCCAGTAGTTCCACACACTGGCAAGAAGAATGATAAGGGCGCAACGCGTTACACCTCTTTTTCAGACATCAGGTAAACTTCTTTCTTGATTATTTTCGTGACAATTATGCAGCGTCAGTTTTGAGGTTAGAAAAGGTATATCTTGCAAAAATATTGATATGTTTTATCATTTGAACAACTCTTATTATAGGATCAACTACTAATTAATGAAATAATCGCCAATTCATACATTATGTGCCATAGACGTTCAATTATAATGGGACTATTTTCAAATCTTGTAGGATGCAAATTAAAAAAAACAGTGTGCCAGCTACTTTTCTTCCCGTAGATCGTAAAAGCTTATTAAAGGAATTAATATAAACTCAACTATTTCCCATTCCCGATTTCAATCTATAATCTCGCTATTTTAGGTACAAGTGACGTTTGGCTCCATCTTCCCCGTAAAAAAAAGACGTGACACTGTTTCTACAGTAATCAAAATGGACAATTTGATAAATATGGTACTGTACATTTCTATGCGGTTTTCAGTTACTTAACAGCGTATATCGACCAAAATACTGTTTTTCTTCATTTTAGTTTTGGTTTTCATACTAAAAATTATTCATATTTATGATGCAATCTTTTTTCAGACCTTTTCTGTAACCTAAAACTAACACACTAGTAACGCCATCTGTCACCGAGTAGCGGAAACTTGTTGCTGTGGGTTGACGGTAGATGGCGTAAGTAATATTCAGCATCCAAACTGTGAGCAATAAGAATATTGTCACAATGTTAAATGCAAAATATGATTGGTGTCTTCCGTCTTGATGGTTAGATTTGTCTTCAAGTAAATATATTATTTAGCTGTGGAAAGAAAAATAATAGAAAACAGATAAATATACAAAATGTTACAGCGAAACTACTTTCGTATTTTGGTTACAGGTATATGTATATCACACAACTAGCTGTTGTCCGCGACTTCGTCCGCTGCAATTTCTGTTATTATGATTAATTAGTACAGATGAATAATTTTCCCCCATTTTCAAAATATTTTTTATTAATGCTTTGCCCCTATTGGTTGCAGCGTGATTTTTAATAGCCTAAATAAAGCCTTCCTCAATAAATGGACTTTCCAACACAAACATAATTTTCCAATTTGAACCAGTAGTTTCTGAGATTAGCGCGTTCACACAAACAAACTCGTCAGCTTTATAATAATAGTATAGATAACGTCTACAGAAATGATTTAGGAACATCAGAGTATTAAAAAATCAATACATTTAGGCGATACAATACAAATATAAAATAATAAATCATATAAAGTGAATGCTGAATGATTTAAATTAAGTATTATTAGCTCCTAGCAGATAGCCGTGTGGTATCCGGCAGAGTAGAATAGGACCACTCCAAGTCTTCCCGTGGATGTCGTAGAAGGCGACTTAGGAAATACAAGCTAAACAAAGCTTATAAACATCTAAGACACCTCTCCAACCCGTCTGGCCAGCGTGGAGAGTGTAGGCCAAGTCCTCTGGCTGCTCTGGCCAAGTATGGCTCTAGTAGTACAGAGAGGGTCGTGCTCCTGTAGTGGAGACTAAAAAGGACCTGATGATGATGATGATGATTATTAGCTCCTTAGGCGCCAAAGAGACGAGCGTTACTTTGCTGTTGACCAGTCAACTGCACGCAGTCAACAGATACAACTGCAGCTGTCGAAAAAAGCCAACGGCAGCTCATCATCATCATTTCGAGTAGGTGTCACGGTCAATCTACCATGCACACCCTGGTATCAGAGTTCTTCGGAACCGCCTCTCGGCCTCTAACGTGGTTCCTTTAACGACTACCAGATGGCAGCCGGGACCACCGGCTTAACGTGCCTTCCGAAGCACGGAATCATCTTTATTATCAGACAATCGGGTGATTCAAGCCTGCAATGTCCTAACCAAACTAGAAGCAACTAAACAAAGTATGCTTCCGGTGGGAATCGAACCCACGAGCCCCGGGTCAACAGGCAAACGCCTTAACCACTGGACCACGGAGGCTGTTAATGGCAGCTGTCGACAGCAAAGTGTTGCTCGTGTGTTTGGTGCCATAGTTGAAACCCATCAAGGGTTTTCATCACATATTATTTAATTGTTTACATATTTACAATTAAAATTACAACAAAATAGAAATTAAATTAACATCATTTAGCTATGAGCATAATTTTCCATTCTTCTGTCTTGATTTCTTCAACTCCTCAACAGCAAGTGCCTGCAACAAAAGAAAAAATTAAATTAATTATGCGATATTAGAAACGTGAAATTCAAGATGCCGAGAGAATAGCCATTGTTAGTGGCCATAATTAAATTTTGGATTTAAAGTGTTTGTTCTTTTTGTTTTTATGGTTTTACGTGTGACGTATTGAGCCAGTATCAATTAAGCTGATTTCTGCGGTCAAAACGCTTCTAAAGATATATCATATGATTCATATGCCAAATTAAGTTGATTACTTTAGGTTATACGAGTGAACAAATAACATGTATACACATATTAACATACATACAAAGCGTATCGGCGTAGAAATCATAACCCAGTTTTGGATTCGCCGTAGCCGAGTAATAAACCTTTTGATGGGATGGGAAATTTCGAAAATGCTTCCGATAGGCAGCAGCGTCGGAAGCACAAGAAGCCAAGGAAACTGGGCTCGCCAACCCGTCTGCCAAGCGTGGTGAGTATGGCAATATCTTCCCATGGATATAACCATATATAAAAATGAGGGGCTTGGGAGAGGCCGTTGTCCAGCAGTGGACTACTAACAGTGATGATGATAAAATGATCGGTACTAAAGACAGAACTGCCACGTCATAAAATTTACTCTATTTTGCTTGGAGACAAGTATTCTAACAAAACTTTACCAATTTAGAAGTTATAATTATATTATTGGGTCCTTGCTTATAAAATAAGAATTTCGAGTAAATTGATTTTTTCATACTAACATACATATTATCACGTCTTTATCCCTTACGGGGTAGACAGAACCTAATGTCATAAGACCGAAAGGCCACGTTTAGCGTTTTTATTTTATTTACAAAAAGAATAGAAATATGACGACACTTTTGATCAAAACAGACAATATCAGAAATGAGTTCTTTTCATAAGCATTTTTGAATAAATAAATTCAGTAAAACATTAAATTTTATGCATGCAGAATGTTATAATATAGTCCACATTCAAGTCTAAATAAAAAAAATGTGTTAAATAATTTGAAAATTATAAGACGCCAATTTAATAGGTAAAGACCCATTTATTATATCTTCTAAATAGGTAAAGTAATAATAATAAATATATACGGACAAATCACACAGATTGAGCTAGCCCCAAAGTAAGTTCGAGACTTGTGTCATGGGATACTAACTCAACGATACTATATTTTATAACAAATACATATATAGATACACATCCAAGACCCAGGCCAATCTGAAAAAGATCATTTTCCATCTTGACCTGGCCGGGGATCGAACCCGGTCACTCCGTGTCGCAGGCTGGCGTGTTGACCGCTGCGCCACGGAGCTAGACATGTATTGTTATAATATTTGTGTCCTCTCAAATTACATAGGGTATAATTTTTTGACATAGCAGTTGTGTCTTTATAACCCGGCTACGGCAAATCCAAAAGAGAGTTATGATTTTGGCTGCTAGGCTTTAAATGTATGTAAATATGTGTATGCAAGTTCATTTGTTCACTAACATTATTACAATCCTCACTTCATAAGGCAAACTTATAAACAACGACGTGGTCTCGGTTTTTTATAGGCAGCTTGTTTATCGGTTTTTTATAGCATCCATATTGGAGAGAGTGCGAAAGCGCTCTTTGAGCTAGTAGAATCCTCATTATTCCTCCATCGGACTACGAGACGCAGACAGAAATTTCACCCTTTTATTGTTTCGTTGGAATACCAAAGAGTCGAACTAAACGCTTTGACAGTTCCTTTTTGGTTCGATTAGCTAAGGTGTGGAATGAACTGCCTGCGTTTATATTCCCAGATATATTCCCACAAGTACAGTCCCGGGACATTCAAAAGTAAAATAAATGGGTATCCCTTGGATAGGCATGTAACATCCTCGTCTTCATCGTCACTTACCATCAGGAGACAAATGCCTACCTCAATATTAGTAAAACAAAACAGTAAAGAAACAAAAGGTTTACAATATCGATTGCGAACAAAAAACTTATTAATACATTTTCCTCAAGTTCCGAACGATTTACTATAGAAATTCAATTTAAATCATAACAATTGGTTCGAGCCCGAGGGATTAACGGTCAATTGGCCCAAACATAAATCTAGTCGAGGTCGATTTGGCGCAGTCGAGGTCCGTTTTTGTTGACGGTACACGATTAGCTACGGATTGATTTGATCAAAGATGTGATGTTAACGACTCCACACTGCTTTTATAACGTACAGGAGTATCACTTTTAAAATGAACATTTATTATATATTTAATGGGCTTTGGCGCAGTCGAGGTCCATTTTTGTTGACGGTACACAATTAGACTCCATACCATGTATTTTTAACTAGCTCTACAATTTTTTTTATTAAAACTACTCATCATCATTTCGAGTAGGTGTCACGGTCAATCGACCATGCACACCCTGGTGTCAGAGTTCTTCGGAACCGCCTCCCGGCCTGACGTAGTTAAATGAGATATAGGCATTAATAAAATATGTAACAACGTGTTATTCACACGTACAAAGTCGATCCACATTCGCCCTGAGGAAGACCTCTGGATGATGTCGAAACATGTCGGCCAGTAGCTGACTTCGTACTTGAGGAACCCATTGTTACATATTTTAATGATAGCTCTACAAAAGTCAATATATCTTGCGTTAAATATTCGGTAATTATTTTTCGTATTATTTGGTGTACTCGATAAAAAAATAATCCTTACTAATATTATAAATGCGAAAGTGAGTTTGTTTGTTTGTTACGCTTTCACGCCATAACTACTCAACCGATCATCATGAAATTCTGCATACAAGTTCTATGGAGTGCGGAAAAGGACATAGGCTACCTTTTATCCCGGGAAAAAGCACTATTCCCGAGGGATCGACATTGACGCGGGCGGAGGCGCGGGTGAAAGCTAGTAGTCAATAAATTAATTAAGATATGAGGTTTTAACTTTTGAAGACAATATAATACGTTAGTATAGACTGTCAATCTCATACAAAAACATTAGCACAACTTAAGGCCGGCTTTACACGTACAAGGTGGTACCTGATGGCAAGCCATGGCAAAGAGTACCTGCCTACTCCAATGGGAAAAAGGCGGCAGAGATCATGGATCTCCATTTGCTACGATCCTTACAAAACTCTTTTGCTTCATCTGCATCCGTGGAAAAATCATCTACGTACGTGAAAAAATCATTCCTTGAAGGGCAGCCGTGTAATGTCTAGCGCATGGATAAGTAGTATTTTACTGAAGACCTCATAGTTATTACAATATCGCTTTCCGTTTTGTCATAAGCAAATGTTTAAGCGGCGACCACAGCGACTAATGAGCGCACGTTAAGTCCGGGCACGCAGCATTGACAAGGGTTCACTTATCTATCAGTTTGTTGGCTTATTACATTTTGGCGCCCAACGTGGTACCACCGTGTCTATCAGTTGTTGGCTTATTACATTTGGCGCCCAACGTGGTACCGCCGTGAAGCAAACTATCCTATTTAGTTAATATTATTATTTTTATATTAGTAACAGTCTAACGACTAGCCTAGTGGTCATCACGCCAGGCCCCCGAGTTCGATCACCGGTCAGGTCAAGATCTTTTTCAGGCTTTTGATCTTTTTCAGATTGTATCTTGGATGATTTTCTATATATGTATGTGTTATGAAATACAGCATCGTTGAGTTAGTATCTATATCAGAAGTCTGATACAAAGGTACTTTGGGGCTAACTCAATCTGTGTAATTTGTCCATATATATTCATTTACTTTGGGTTTTTCATTGGAATGCGAGATAGATAAACAAAGTCTTAATGTATTTTTCAAAATATAATGTAATAAACGCAATAAAACCGCATTAAGTGATTTAATTAAAAAAAAGTTCATAAATCCTTTAGAGAATAGACAATTCACGAGGTAAGTAAATATATCATGTGGAAGTAAAGTTCCGAAAGGAATATTTTTTTAAATATAAGTAATAATGACCTTCTAGACTATTTTTTGAAACTAATAATTCGTGTCTTAATCCCTTAAGAAAAATACATAGACAAAGGTAAATTTGATTTGATAGCTTATTACAATTTGGTGCCCAACGTGTGTCTCACGTGTAGCAAATATATTTTAACGTGATAACGTTTTATAAATCGATGAACGCCGGCTGCACGCACGAAAACATGTCACGTTGCGTGTGCAAGTGAGAGCACGGAGCAAGTGATAGAGAGGCTTGTGACGCATCTATCTCTCTTCCACCGTTATCACATAAAATTATCGTCCGTAAACCGACTTTACCAACAGCCAATTTTTTAGTTAGTGTAATGTTTTATATTAATACGAGTATTTTCGAAACGGAATCATGTCTGAATCCGTTAGGGAATAGACAAAGCACAAGGTAAATAAATGATGAATCAGTTTGCTGGTTTATTACATTTTGGCGCCCAACGTGGTACCACCATAATCAATACTAATAATAAATCTGTATGTAAGGGTTGGTCATGGAGTAAGTTACTTTGTTTTCAGAGATATCGTGTTTATAAGCTCTATACATGATACTGAAACGAAATTGAGAATTTTTAGATGTATTTGTATCTATATATGTATGAATGTTTCTCAATAACTCTTAAACGAAGAACGGAGGCAGTTAAAATATTAAAATATTTTGTCACACCCTAAAACAAATGTTTAAACTAAAACAATGGAGAATTCCGAAACTAGCCAAGAATCGGCTGCAATGGAGCTTGGCATGAAAAATCAAGAGGCCGATATAAATGGCGGCGTGTTCACGACATCTGGCTTTTTAAGCTGCGACAAATCTAGTGGAAGTTTCGGGAAATTAGCTCTGGACATTTGGCTATTCGTACACTGTTGTGGTTTTTACTATACAATACAGCGTGTAACATAAACAACGATGTGAAGGGGTGACTCAGCCAATAAAAATGAACAACTTTCCTATAGGACCAATGCTGGGAACTCAAAAATTTTATACAATAGTGTTCTGCTGGCCCGGTAATTAGTAAAAAATGTAAAAAAAAAATTGATTCCTAGAATTGGTCCCATAGGAAAAGTTGTTCATATTGACGGGCTGAGTCACCCCTTTACGGAAACGTCGTTGGTTATGTTACACGATGTATGTAAAGACCCTGTCCGATTCTTGAAGCAGTGATACAGCCCGTCGATATATACATGGTGAAACTTTGATCATTTTGGCCCTTAAAGGGGTAACTCAGACTATCAATATGAACAACTTTATTATGGAACCAATACTAAGAACTAAAAAAAATTGTCATTTCCATACAAAAGAGTTCCGCCGCCCGGCTAGTTTGGAATGTCGTTTTTTTTTTGAGTTACTAGCATACATTCTGATGGTCTGAGTCACCCCTTTATGGGTCCAAAACGATAAAAATATCCACATGTTTATTTCTTTCGGGATTAAAGCTGGGAACTCATTTTTTTAAATACTTATAATTCTACAATTTTGTGCAGTACCATCTTAATAACCCTATTACCGCAATAAGTATCATGCGGTGAAATTAAAAATTGATTTAGAGAGTGCAATAATACCGTGTAACGGTCACGGCGGCCATTTTGGGATATTGATGGCTCTTGAGCCCTTCCGCAGAAACCTTAAGTAATTAATAGACGCTATAATGAGAGATTTTATTTAAGAGTGGCTAAATATAAAAGGCGTTTTATTTTGGTTTTATCATAGTAATGATGGAAAATAAAAATTAATAAAATTTATATACAAAATAAACATGGAGAAAAAAAAAAAAAAAGTAGCACTACAAAGAAATTTCCAATAATAATTATAATATAATTAGGTTTAATTAAGTAAACGTTACATTATATATGAGAAAAAAAAAAAAAAAAAAAAAATTTATACACGATAGTTTGAGTTAATTTGTAAAAAAAAATATTGGAGATTTACAGACAATAATCTTACGTGATAACGATGGAAGAGAGATAGATGCGTCACAAGCCGAACGCTTAGGCCGACCGTGCCTCTCTATCGCTTGTTCCGCGCTCTCGCTTGCACAGGGAACGTGACACTTTCCGTACTTGCAACCGGCGTTCATCGATTCATAAGAATTTATCATGTCGAAAGAACTTAAAAAAATAAACTGAAATATCTAGTTTAAAAAAGATTATTAATCAAATGCTTACGTTTATATTTTTTGAATCATATCAAAATATATAAACGTAAGCATTTGATTAATAATCTTTTTTAAACTTACTAATATTATAAATGCGAAAGTGAGTTTGTTTGTTTGTTTGTTACGCTTTCACGCCATAACTACTGAACCGATCATCATGAAATATTGCATACAAGTTCTCTGGAGTATGGAGAAGGACATAGGCTACCTTTTATCCCGGGAAAAAGTACTATTCCGGAGGGATCGACATTGACGCGGGCGGAGCCGCGGGCGAAAGCAAGTACGTTTATATTTTTTGAATCATTTATATCATTTATATTTATGACATAATTATAATAACATTTAAGAAAGTAATAAACAACCCTTATTACATTACGGGGGTCATTTACCCTTATAATGATGCACCCTTGCAATTACTACTTAATGATAATGTTTGTGATATTCAATCGACTGATTTTATGGGCAATAACCATTTAAATGTGTCATTTTTCAGTCGTTTGATTTTTTTTATTGATATTTTAGTAATGTTCGGTGAATTTATTTTTACGATGTCTTGCTGTTAGTATGATCATTCATTTTCGAGTAGGTGTCATGTCACGGTCAATCGACCATGCACACCCCGGTGTCAGAGTTCTTCGGAACCGCCTCTCGGCCTCTGACGTGGTTCCTTTAACGACTACCAGATGGCAGCCGGGACCACCGGCTTAACGTGCCTTCCGAAGCACGGAATCATCTTTATTATCAGACAATCAAGTGATTCAAGCCTGCAATGTCCTAACCAAACTGGAAACAACTAAACAGAGTATGCTTCCTATAATATAATAATTATAATTTATTCCTTTCACCCAAAGGTAGCCTGGAAGAGATTGCCTTGGCGATAAGGCCGCCTATTGTGCTATTTTATTTATGTTTTTTTTCTTTGAATTGTAATGTTGTGGTGCAATAAAGTATTTTTACTTACTTACTTTTACTTACTTCCGGTGGGAATCGAACCCACGACCTCCGGGTCAAAGGACAAACGCCTTAACCACTGGACCACGGAGGCTGTTAGTATGATGATCGTTGGAAACATACCAAGGTCAGTGGTGTCATCCCCAACGGCGTGTCCGTTGGTTGCATGGCATCGGGTTAAAAAATGCTCATGAAAAGAACTCGTTAAAGATGTTGTTCGTTTTGATTAAAAATGTCGTCATTTTTGTATTCTTTTTCTAACTTTCTGTAATTTTTATAATGCGTAAATCAAGCTTAGTGTTGTCCGTAAATACATGCAAAATTTCACTTTGGTTGAATTTCATTATCAGGTCCTTTTTAGTCTCCACTACAGGAGCACGACCCTCTCTGCACTACTAGGGCCATACTTGGCCAGAGCAGCCAGAGGACTTGGCCTACACTCTCCACGCTGGCCAGTCGGGTTGGAGAGGTGTCTTAGATGTTTATAAGCTTTGTTTAGCTTGTATTACATTAATGAGTCGCCTTCTACGACATCCACGGAAAGACTTGGAGTGGTCCTATTCTACTCTGCCGGATACCACACGGCTAAATTTATTAAACCCTAAATGTTACTAAAAACGTCGATATGAAAAATTCAATTTAGTTGAAAATCTTTATAGAAAATAACGATTTCATAGAAGGGCCCAATATGAATTAATTTCCCTTATGTTTAGTGGGTATAATTCACTAGCATACAGAGGTATCTGGCCGTAAACAAGCGTGTCCGAGGCAGCTATTGAAGTGGTGAATTGATGTCTATGGCCTGTATGGGCCAGCCATACAGTCCACATAGCTACTCGTAAAGCATATCTGTGATATTAACGACAAGCCTTTTTTGCTAAATGTTGAAGGAGGCATTTGTCTCTCATCTCACCTGATGGTAAGTGACGATGAAGACGAGGATGTTACATGCCTATCCAAGAGATACCCATTTATTCTACTTTTGAATGTCCCGGGACTGTACTTGTCTGGGAATATAGAAGCCTAGGTATCAGACGTTTTTAATTCAGAATAGATTTATAAACTGATATATGATCGTGTCCGAGTGTCCGAGGCAGCTATTGAAATGGTAAATTGATGTCTATAGCCTGTATGGTCCAGCCATACAGTCCACATAGTTAAAGCATATCTGTGGTATTAGTGACGAGCCTAGTTTTCACACTTTTTAACTTTGAATATAGATTTATTAACTGAAATGTGGTCTAGATTTAGAAGCTATTGTAGTGGTTAATTTATGTCTATGGCCTCTATGGTCTAGCCCAACAAAGACATTAGAAATGGCAAGGGGGCATGGCACGCGCGACAAAAATGCGCTCGATCAGCTCACTTAATAAGTAGTTTGTTCCGCGATCGTCAAAGGAACAAAAGTGAGATTAACATGAAAAAATAATGCCGACGTGTGCTATTCTAACGTGTAAAGTGAGAAGTCCCTGTGAAACTTTGACCAAAGGAGGAGTTTCTACTCATTTGTGTTGCGTTAGTAGTATACTTGAAATAAGGCGACGCTGGTTTCTGTGTAAGAGATTTAAAATGATTTTTTTATGACATAAGGCGGCAAACGAGCAAGCGGGTCACCTGATGGTAAGCGATCACAGCTGCCCATGGACAACTGCAACACTAGGGTCATTGATAATTAGGCATTCAAATCTCATAACTTTTCCTGTAGGCAAAAAACTTGGCAATGAGTTTCTCGGCATAAGCCAGCAAGGACTTCTGCCTTATTTTTAGAAAACCCTTCTATGTTGATAGAAATTGTGGTAAGGGCTGATTTTCTTCTTAAGTCTTTGGTTATTGGGTGCTTAAAAGTGCCGTTGTTGTTTGGTGATAGCCATTTTGTGGTGAGAGGATCAGCCAATCTGCGTTACCAACTAGACTGTCCTCGCAGATTGTTGCCCAGGGTGCACCGAACGTATTGTGGGTCACGTTACACGGGAAGGCTCTTTTCATGCACCCCAATCTCATAACTAATACTCTGCTAATAAATAAAACTAGCCGGAACACAGTCTAAACCTATTCAATAATTTACTACTACCCGCCTAATTTAAACTGACACGTACATCGACTAAACGCCACAGATGCAGGTCATAACTAAATATGCAAGTGTAATATTGCAAACCTAGGAATAACTTCTGAAATTAGTGTACTAATCTAATATGACACTCAAAATCTAACCTCAAAACAAGTAAACTTACAACACACAATTAACGTCACAAATTATATTTTTACTTCACAACATATCCATACTAATATTATAAATACGAAAGTACTCTGTCTCTGTCTGTCTGTCTGTCTTCTTTTCACATTTCAACCATTAAAAACCAATGATTATGAAATTTGGTGTGGAAGTAGTTTGAAGCCCGGGGACGGACATAGGGTATCTGTCACTATCATCCCGGGAAATTCTACTGTCCACGAGGGCTCGAAATAAACGCAGGCGGAGCCTACGCAACGGATTTTGATGCGGTTTTATTAATAGAGTGATTCAAGATAAAGGTTTGTATGTACTTGCACCCGTGCGAAGCCGGGGTTCGGGTCGCTAGTATATGTCCGATTTAAAGGGTTGATTCGGCCCGTCGATATGAACATCTTTACCTATGGGATCTAACTTGGGAACTCAAAAAAAAATACATTTTCAAAGAAATATGTTCGGCCACAGTTCGTTATTTTTGGTATTACTTTTTATTGTTTTGCATTTGATTAAGTCATCATCATCATCATCATTTCGAGTAGGTGTCAAGGTCAATCGACCATGCACACCCTGGTGTCAGAGTTCTTCGGAACCGCCTCTCGGCCTCTGATAAACGTTTTGAATCTTTGAATCTGACGTGGTTCCTTTAACGACTACCAGATGGCAGCCGGAACCACCGGCTTAACGTGCCTTCCGAAGCACGGAATCATCTTTATTATCAGACAATCAGGTGATTGAAGCCTGCAATGTCCTAACCAAACTGGAAACAACTAAACAAAGTATGCTTCCGGTGGGAATCGAACCCACGACCCCCGGGTCAACAGGCAAACGCCTTAATAACTGGACCACGGAGGCTGATAAAGTCAAATATCATTTATTCATCATAAGCTTCGATCAAATATAAGTATACTTCACATAATTTGGTTAACAACAAAATATAACATTTAATTTACAACAAAATATTGTTGACATTAATTTAATTAAGACTAAGTTTAGAGCCGCTTCCAAAGCGGAGTGCAGAAGAAGCGGCAACAAACTGTACAGCGCATTTTCTCCTAGTGACATCAACTTACAATTTAAAGTATACTTATGGCCACGTCTTATAATAACTATAGAAAAAAATGAAGTAGCCTATCCTATGTCCTGTACATCAAAATGTTTATCTACCAAGTTCAATAAAATTCAGTCAACATACAAACAGAAAAAAAAAAAAAAAATCTTCAATTCGCGGACATCTCCCTGGCGCAGTGGTTAACACGCCAGCCTGCGACACGGAGTGCCCGGGTTCGATCCCCGGCCAGGTCAAGATGGAAAATGATCTTTTTCATATTGGCCTGGGTCTTGGATGTTTATCTATATATGTATTTGTTATATATAGTATCGTTGAGTTAGTATCCCATAACACAAGTCTCGAACTTACTTTGGGGCTAGCTCAATCTGTGTGATTTGTCCGTATATATTTATTTATTTATTAATTTAGTTTCAGTATCATATATATAGCTTATAGACACGACATATCTGAAAACAAAGTAACTTACTCCATGATCAACCCTTACAGATTTATAATTGTATTACTTAAAACTACATTACCTATATTTACCTACATGTGGACTAAAAATACATTGTCATGTCATAATTCAAATTGAATATAATATCAAATTATATTGAATAGATATCAATCAAGAGAACTAAGTACCTACTTAAGAGAACTATTGTTATTGAAGAATAATTTATTAGCCAGCAACCCTTTCCTAAATTGGGCTACTACCAAAGTATCAAAACATTCTCAACTATGTATCTAACTTGATGCTCGTATGTCCAAAAAGTAAACTCCATGCTTGATTACTGGGAAACAAAAGCAGTTACTGTTCTGCTGAATATTTTAAACGCCATTCGCTGGGCGAGGGAATTTGATGATACACTGCTTTGGGAGAGCGTTATGACGCCTTCAGGGCAGGGTTGTCTCCTTTTATTTTATTTATTTATTTATTTTATTTATCAAGGACGATTTACAGGTGAATATAACAAGAATACTTATTATAAATACTAAAAATTATTGCTACTTAATTTAATTATTGTTTACTTACTTTCATTTCTATTTTTCGTGTGTGCAATGTTTAATTATCATAAATATTAGATTTTGCAAGCTGTGTGCATGCTGTATTCATCATCATCATCATCAGGTCTTTTTAGTCTCCACTGCAGGAGCATGCTTTGTATTACCGGAGCCATACTTGGCCAGAGCAGACAGGATTTGGCCTACACTTCCCTCGCTTGCCAGACGGGTTGGAGAGGTCTCATTGATGTTTATGAGCTTTGTTTAGCTTGTATTGCCTAAGTCGTCTCTTACGACATCCATGGAAAGACTTGGAGTGGTCCTAATCTACTCTGCTGGAAACCACACGGCTAGATGATAAGCCCCCGATAAACATTTTTTTTTTGTTTTCAATCGTATCGTAGGTTTCGTAGTTGTCTTCTTTGTTTTAAAATATTTGCAATAACTCATCTCGTTGAGACACCTGTTAAAAATTTTACGAGTGGCAACCCTACTTGATATATAAACTATGCATGGAATTGTATTGACGTACCGTCAATTGTGGAGAGCGCCATCTGTTGGTGGATTTGGAAATGTTAGTGCGGCTATTCAACGCTAGATGGCGTAGTTAATGGCACAATCTGTTATTAAGCAAACTAGATAGATGGCGCTAGCTGTATCATAGATAAATTCTACAGGAATATAATTTTGACGACTTCTATGGCTCAAGAAATATGATAATATGGTGAAAATTAAGAATGAAGATTGCTTTCGTATTATTGATTATTGCAGCTTACGTAATATTATTTTTTTATTATTTTATTTTATATAAAACGTAATTTATTTTGAAGTGACTATCAAAACGCCGTACACTAAGATAGGACGGCTGGGCTCTGTCTACCCTGCAAGGAAAAAAGACGTGATACTATGTATGTATCTAAATAAAAAAAATACTCTTCAAGTTAAGCTTATGAACTGTATTGTATTCATCTTAATTACTTTACTTAAACTATAAAGTTTACGAACTTTAACTTTTGCGGTGAGAGAGAGGAGCCCACGCTTCAACTTTACGTCTGAAGTGAAGACTGAGGCATTGATTTTTGTTACTGTTAGTTCTGCTTGGGCTATTGTGTACAACGTTTTTAAAGTCACTTCAAAATACATTACGTTTTATATATAATAAATAAAAATAGTCAATCATACAAAAGCCGCAATGTATTTTGTACACTGAGTTAGCAAATAGGCCGGCTGGGACTCAAAAACACCATTATAAATGGTACCTACACATTCATATGAGTTACACATTCAATATGTTACATAATTATTGCTGTAACACTACGTCCATGTGTAACACTTATTTCGGTGTTTTAAACCTGTCTTAACACTAACAGCCTCCGTGGTCCAGTGGTTAAGGCGTTTGCCTGTTGACCCGCGGGTCGCGGGTTCGATTCCCACCGGAAGCATACTTTGTTTAGTTGTTTCCAGTTTGGTTAGGACATTGCAGGCTTGAATCACCTGATTGTCTGATACTAAAGATGATTCCGCGCTTCGGAAGGAACGTTACGCCGGTGGTCCCGGCTGCCATCTAGTAGTCGTTAAAGGAACCACGTCAGAGGCCGAGAGGCGGTTCCGAAGAAATCTGACACCAGGGTGTGCATGGTCGATTGACCGTGACACCTACACGAAATGATGATGATGATGATGAACACTTATAAAAATGTAACAGATAACTATATTGTTTTCTGTAACCATCCTGTTAGAAAACTTGTTTCTACATTTTTCTATGTACGTGTTTACACAGTTCATACGAACTGTGTCATATAGGCATTTCTCAGGCAAGTGTGCGTTAGTATCGCATAGTCACATTTTTTAATTTTTTTTATTATTTATTCATTTTATTTATTCATCATACAAATACATAATCTTAAATTACTTAAAAGATGTCATCATCATCAGGTCTTTTTAGTCTCCACTGCAGGAGCATGACTCTCTCTGTACTACCGGAGCCATACTTGGCCAGAGCAGACAGACGATTTGGCCTACACTCTTCTCGCTGGCCAGTCGGGTTGGAGAGGTCTCATTGATGTTTATGAGCTTTGTTTAGCTTGTTTTTCCTAAGTCGCCTCTTACGACATTCATGGGAAGACTTGGATTGGTGCTATTCTACTCTGCCGGAAGCCAAAGATTTGATTTGACTCGCATATAACACATGATGATCTTTTTCAGATTGTGCTGGGTCTTGGATGTGTATCTATATATGTATTTGTTATAAAATATAATATCGTTGAGTTAGTATCCCATAACACAAGTCTCGAACTTCCTTTGGGGCTAGCTCAATGTGTGATTTGTCCGTAAAAAAAAAAAAATGCTTATGTAAACCTTATTGAAAGTGTATCATTTTCTTTCTGTTTTACTTTTAAAACAGAAATAATAAAAACCGGCCAAGTGCGAGTCGGACTCGCGCACGGAGGGTTCCCTACCGTTATCTATAAAAACGGCAAAAAATCATGTCTGTTGTATGGGAGCCCACTTTAATATTAATTCTATTTTCATTTAATTTTTTACTTTTAAAGTAAATATATATCTAAATATTCTGTAATATATTTCAAGCGTCTACGTGTTGCCGTTATCAATATTGAGCAAAAACAAGCAAAAAAATCACGTTTGTTGTATGGGAGCCCCCTTAAATATTGATTTTATTTAATTTTGTAGTATTTGTTGTTATAGCGGAAACCGAAATACATCATCTGTGAAAATTTCAACTGTCTTACTATCACGGTTTATGAGATACAGCCTGGTGACAGACGGACAGACAGACAGACGGACAGCGGAGCGATATTAATAGGGTCCCGCTTTTCCCTTTGGGTACGGAACCCTAAAAAACAGTGTTCAAAAACTCTACCACTGATTTCGGAGTCGGAGTCTCCTGTTGTATGTAAGTGTAGAGATTTTAAAAAACTCTTAGTTCCACTATCCGCCACCACTGCCTCATTACTAAATGCACGAAATGGGGAGAAACGATTATGTTGATAGCAACAAGAATAGTGAGGGGACATAGTCGATAAAATAAAAATATATTGAATAGGTAAGATTTTTGTCATTCTTATCCTTACTAATATTATAAATGCGAAAGTGAGTTTGTTACGCTTTCACGCCGTAACTACTGAACCGGTCATCATGAAATTTTGCATACAAGTTCTCAGGAGTACGTAGAAGGACATAAGCTACTTTTTATCCCTGGAAAAAGTAGTAGTAAGAGTACTATTCCCGAGGTATAGACATTGACGCGGGCGGAGCCGCGGGCAAAAGCTAGTAATATTATAAATGCGAAAGTTATCATCATTATTTCGAGTAGGTGACATGCTCAATCGACCATGCACACCCTGGTGTCAGTGTTCTTTGGAACCGCCTCTCGGCCTCTGACGTGGTCCCTTTAACGGCTAGGAATCTAAAGTTTATTTTCTTTAATAATTGAGGGCAATCGATTTTGTTCCGGACTATATATAAAAAAAATGAGGCTTAGAAAATCTTTTTGATAACGACATCATCTTTACAAAATGAGGTCTACAGTTTTCACGTCAATTCTTATCGATATCGATATCGATAGTAACGAGTAACAACACTTCACATTTACACTCTAACTAAAACAATCTACGTCCGATCAACAAGAGTGATTGATTTCTTTCAAAATCTATACAATAGGGGTGTGATATAACAGAAAGGAGTTCGGTAGCCTAGTGCGTACGCACTATTAGCGCTTACGCATGATAAGCAACCCTGGACGTGGTTACCACTTGGATTAGTAACAGCCTCCGTGGTTTGCTTGTTGACCCACGACGGGGTCGTGGGTTCGATTCCCACCGGAAGCATACTTTGTTTAGTTGTTTCCAGTTTGGTTAGTTACATTGCAGGCTTGAATCACCTGATTGTCTGATAATAAAGATGATTCCGTGCTTCGGAAGGCACGTTAAGCTGATGGTCCCGGCTGCCATCTGGTAGTCGTTAAAGGAACCACGTCAGAGGCCGAGAGGCGGTTCCGAAGAACTCTGACACCAGGGTGTGCATGATCGATTGACAGTGACACCTACTCGAAATGATGATGATGATGAGTGACGAGTAATGGTATATCTTGAGCTGCTTTGTTTTTCAGAAAGCACGTTAAAAATGCTACCGGTGGGCAGCAGCGTCGGAAGCACAAGAAGCCAAAGAAACTGGTGGTGAGTATGGCAATATCCTCTCATGGACCGAAGAATCCTTGGGAGAGGTCTTTGTCCAGCATCGGACTTCTTACGGCTATTGATGACTAACTGTGCCCGCGAATCCGTTCGCGTACATTTATATGGGGGCCACGTCTTATCATAACTAGAGAATAAAATTAAGTAGCCTATCCTATATCCTGTACGTCTAAATGTTTATCTACCAAGTTTCATAAAATTCACTTAATTCGTTTAAGAGTTATAGGGTAACAGACATACATACAAACAGAAAAAAAATCTAAAAATCCTCAAATTACGAGTAGATAGTTTTAGTATCATGTATAGAGCTTATAAACACAATATCTCTGCAAACAAAGTAACTTACTCCATGACCAACCCTTACAGATTTATTATTAGTATTGATGATGATCAACGCAAAAACTCCTGAGCCTGTCTACCCCGTCATCATCATCACTATTTCGAGTAGGTATCACGGTCAATCGACCATACACACCCTGGTGTCAAAGTTCTTCGGAACCGCCTCGCGGCCTCTGACGTGGTTCCTTTAACGACTACCAGATGGCAGCCGGGACCATCAGCTTAACGTGCCTTCCGAAGCACGGAATCATCTTTATTATCAGACAATCAGGTGATTCAAGCCTGCAATGTCCTAACCAAACTGGAAACAACTAAACAAAGTATGCTTCCGGTGGGAATCGAACCCACGACCCCCGGGTCAACAGGCAAACGCCTTAACCACTGGACCACGGAGGCTATTGGGTTGTCTACCCCGTTAGGGATAAGGACGAGATATTATGTATTTGAGTAGAATCCAGCAGTCTGTTGTCGAGCGCGGTCCCACATAATTAGCGTTGTGTGATGTATACACAACAACCGCATGCGCCCAGTTCACATGCCGGAGTGAAATACAAATCACTTGGACAGTATTTCAAATCAGCAAAGTATTTTTTGTAATATACATGGTGAAAAGGCTGATTCAGCCCGTCGATATTAATAACTTTTCCTATGGGACGAATGCTCGAAACTACAAAAAAATAAATGGACAGTTCCATACAAAAATGTTCGGCCGCCCGGTCAATTTGTTCCCATACACGTTTAAAAAAAATTGAGTTCCCAGCATTGGTCCCATAGGAAAAGTTGTTTTTATCTACGGGCTAAATCACCCCTTTAAGGGTTCACAAATACCAAAATGTTTTATTAAATGTATACTAGGGACCCGCCCCGGCTTCGCACGGGTGCGATAAAACCTTCCTCTAGAATCACTAAATGAAACTAAATCTTAAAATACCGCAGTAAAATCCGTTTTTTGAGTTTTAAAAATCTAAGCATCATAGGGATGTAAATGCTCTAAGATAGGGATAGCAAGCGGGAAGCGACTTTGTTTTATACTATGTCACTACACAGTATAAACAAAGTCGCTTAGTCAAATCACTATTTGACACTCAATTATGTCATTCAGCTACCTCTGAATATAAGAACAAAACTTTAAGTAATTGAAATTTAAGGTAGGTAAATTATTTTAAACGATTAAACTTATTTTAAACGCTAAAAGAACATCGTACATTTTTTTTGCATTTGCATATTTTTCCTCAAATGCAAAATATTTTTCGATTTTTTTATACACCGTGAAAGTTTAATCGATTAGAACCCTTAAACGGGTGATTCAGCCAGTCGATATGAACAACTATTCCTCTGGGACCAATGAGGGAACTCAAAAAAAAAATGGGCAGTTCCATATAAAAAATTTCGGCCGCCCGGTCAATTAGTATGGGAACGTCAAAAAATTTTTGAGTTCCCAGCATTGATCCCATAGAACACCCGACAAAAAGTTTGTGCTAGAAACAACCTACTCCGTTGCCTCACAACCTCCAAGTGGGGTGCTGCTCCAGAAGTTCTTCGTACAACGGGGATGGCTCTTTCATTTTCGGCAGGTGAGTATGCGTGCCCCATATGGGGCAGATCATCACACGCAAAGCAAGTGGATATAGCACTCAACGAAACCTGCCGAATCATAACAGGATGCTTAAAGCCGACTCCGCTGAATATGCTATATCCACTTGCTGGCATAGCTCCGCCAAAGGTCCGCCGAGATGTGGCTAGTGCCGCCGAGCGTAGGGCCGCGGAGCGGGATCCACGGCACCCTCTGTTTAGTTGCTCTCCGGCTCCACAAAGGCTTAAAAGTCGTCATAGTTTCACTGCCAAGGTAGTTGCTTTGGACAGTAACATCCATACGGCACGGATGAAGCTATGGGAGAGTGACCACACTACAGCAAATTTTACCACCCTACAAGAGCGTCTACCCCCTGGCCACAATTTGTCTTGGCCCATCTGGAAGTCGCTCAATAGACTGCGAACGCAGGTGGGTCGATGCAAAGACAATCTGGCCAAGTGGGGAATGATAGATATTTCACAAAACGTTTGCGAGTGTGGACACTCTCCCCAAACTATGGCGCACCTCCTCTCTTGTCCAAGGTGCCCGAACACCTGCACTCTGGACGATCTCCTTACAGCATCTAAGGAAGGAATAGAAGTGGCCCATTATTGGGCTGCAAAAATATAGGAATTAAAGTACCATCGACACGAAAAGAAGAAGAAGAAGATCCCATAGAAAAAGTTATTTATATCAACGGGCTAAATCATCCCTTTAAGGGTCCAGAACGATCAAAATTTCACCGTGTATTTGCAAATGCATATACAGACAAATTTAAAAATACATTATAAACCAAAAAAAATATATTGTATCTACCCACGTTTTATATACATTTAAAAAAAATGATATCTATTTTCAAAATATGTACACCTTTGGGCGTGATAGATTTTGTAAGGTTTTTTCAGATTTAGGTACCTATGTCGTTTGTTAGTATAGTTTATTCTTTGTTTCTCGTTTTTTGAGTCTCGTTGCGACCACCATGGATGTAATGTCAACGGAAACAAATAATAAAAAGGTTGGTGCTAAGTCCCGTTTATATACATAATTATAGTATAGTTTAGTACTAAAATCTAAGCGCCATGTGTGCCGCCCTTTACAAGATGTCTCTTACATTAAATTTACACTTATTTATTTAGGACACCCACTAATTACAGCTACCGGTGTTTGCGCTGATCCCAGGTTTGTAGGTCAGCTGGGGGGTGAGGGGGTAGGGGGTAGTTTGCCCGGACATTATCTTGAATGGACAGGTTCAAATCATTGCGAATAGATTTCTATCGCTCTTCACGGCGGAGATTAGGAGGTTGACATGCGCTCACTAGCGCTACTCATCATCAGGTCCTTTTTAGTCTCCACTACAGGAGCACGACCCTCTCTGTACTACTAGGGCCATACTTGGCCAGACCAGTCAGAGGACTTGGCCTACACGCTGGCCAGACAGGGTTGGATAGGTCTCTTAGATGTTTATAAGCTTTGTTTAACTTGTATTTCCTAAGTCGCCTTCTACGACATCCACGGGAAGACTTGGAGTGGTCCTATTCTACTCTGCCGGATACCACACGGCTACACCTATTCCGTCTTATTATAAAACAAGGACTAACTTTAGTACCTGGTTTAAACCATTATCCGACCAAAATAAGTCGACAGTTTTCACTCTGACGTTTGGTCAACTGTCATTGTCAATTTGTTTGGGAGGGATAATGGTTTAAGCCAGGTACTAAAGTTAGTCCACGTTTTATAATAAGACTGATTTTGTTTTATTCGAGACTATACAGTCTTATAATAAAACAAGGACCAACTGTAGTATCGGGTTTAAGAGGAATCACTGCGCTCGAGAGAATTGAAAAATAGGTATTTAAAAAATCTATTGCTGTCGCGCTATGTGCGCAAACAACTCCGCAGAGTGCGATAGAGACAACTGCAGTTCGAAACGAAAATACCTATGAAAATTACACAAAATTAACGCTTCGTAGTCCCCTCATTTCTTCTTCAAAACTTAACCGATTTAATTTCTTGATTCATTAAAAATTTAAAATAAGCTATGGCTGTGTTTCTATGTTTTCTTTTAATAATATAATTGCGTCGAATTTGTTTTCTTGATGTTTGAACACAACGGAAATTCTTACCAATTTTTCAGGTTTTTGAAGGTTCATATCTCTTTAAATAATTCAATTATGAAAAAAATTAAAACATAGGGACATGCTACTATATGCATAGATACTTTTGGTAAAAAATCATTGGTCTACTGGTACTATCCGGCGAGGAATCAGGGGACTACGCTTGTATGTGCAATGACTATAATAAGGACAATGTATTCAGTCCACATACCTAGTTTTTAAGATAAACTAAAATTGTAAGTTGAAGTCGATTGGAGAAAATGCGCTGTGCAGTTTGTTGCCGCTTCTTCTGCACTCCGCTTTGGAGTCAACAATTCTCAGTTGAAAATATATGTCCATTAATAAGTGTCCAAATGACCTATATTAAATAAACGTTTTTGAATTTCAATTATGAAAATACGGCCCTACGATTTAGCATCCCTTTGAGTATAGTTCCAGCCCATCGTTTATAATACGTCATAGATTCGTCAAAGATAAAACCGCCATGATTCGAACGAACAGAACACCATTTCGCACTGACCCCCCGCGACCCCCCATGGTTCGCCCTCAGATTAATGTAATGAAAAACCCTAATCTTTTAAAATGCGGGCACAACATATGGTCCCTAATATAGAATAAGGGTCGCGGCGATCGATACCGCATCCTACGGGTTAAGTGTGGGCAGGCCTGTCTTACTGACAGCTCCGTGGCGCAGTGGTTAACACGCTAGCCTGCGACGCGCCCTGGTTCGATCCCCGGTCAGGTCAAGATGGAAAATTATCTTTTTCAGATTGGCCTGGGTCTAAATATATACGGACATATCACACAGATTAAGCTAGCCCCAAAGTAAGTTCGAGACTTGTGTTATGGGATACTAACTCAACGATACTATATTTTATAACAAATACATATACATAGATATACATCCAAGACCCAGGCCAATCTGAAAAAGATCATTTTCCATCTTGACCTGGCCGGGGATCGAACCCGGTCACTCCGTGTCGCGCCACGGAGCTAGTCAAATGTTACTATTTTAATATCACCAAGCAGTTTATTTGTCTTTTTAAAATGTAACCTCGGGGTAGTAGTTTAAATTATGACTCCTTTAAAAATGCTTGGAAATCGTCACGAACTTATTTGATCATTAAAATTTGCTCTCCGCCAGCGCTGCGTAACTCGGAACGCCTTAGGCGCTTTAGGGTTAACTCAGGGTTGTCACAATCTTACTCGTATAAATAGAAAAAAAAAACCGGCCAGGTGCGAGTCGGACTCGCGTGCGAAGGTTCCGTCCGTACCATTATCCTTACTTAATATTATAAATGCGAAAGTGAGTTTGTTTGTTTGTTCGTTTGTTTGTTACGCTTTCACGCCGTAACTACTGAACCGATTATCATGAAATTTTGCATACAAGTTCTCTGGAGTACGGAGAAGGACATAGGCTACCTTTTATCCCGGGAAAAGCTGCTATTCCCGAGGGATCGACATTGACGCGGGCGGAGCTGCGGGCGAAAGCTAGTCTATAATAAGTTTTAAATTATATTCAAAATATTTTTATTATATGACTAACTTACGCCCGCGACTTCGTCCGCGGCAATTTCTGTTATTATGATTAATTAGTACCTATAGATGAATAATATTTCCGCTTTTTAAAAACATTTTTTATTGATGCTTCGCGCCTATTGGTCGCAGCGTGATGTTTTATAGCCTAAATTCTTCCTCAATAAATGGACAATCCAATAAAAATAATTTTCCAATTTGAACTAGTAGTTCCTGAGATTAGCGCGTTCAAACAAACAAACAAACTCTATAAGTCTATAAGACCTTTGGTCACATTTAGTATGGTGGTGGGCCTGTGATGGAAAACGGAATCAAAATAGTAATAGGGTCGCTAGCCGCATCGCCAAATGTCATGATTCCGCAGATTTTAGCCCAATCCCGCGATCGGCTTTCAAAATCTGCGCGAGTAGAGAATATATATATTCTATGTTTTGTTCTTTTCTCCCAGATCAGCATGGAAGAAAACAAAACGAACTTCATTAAAAGAGTTAAAGAGATATCGTTATCAAAGCTGACTACTAAACAATCTATTGTATCCTGATAATATCCTGTGACTTTACCTGACATTTGGTTTCCACGTGACCCATCCCATGTTTGCCGAGGCATCTATCGCTTAACCTCCATTATTTGCCACGCGTCGGAAATACAGGCATAATTACGTCATAAAAATAAACTGGGGTGTCCAATTTGGTCAATGGTCGAAAAGAATTAGATATAGGGTGTCTAGATGTGACACTGTCAATTTATTAACATACTCGAAAAACTAGCTGTACCAAACAAGTTTTTTTTGTAAAAATTACATTTTTGTTACAAGCTTTTATTATAAACGAATTAACACTGTAAACTACTAAGTTAAGGCGTTTGCCTGTAGACCCGGGGGTCGTGGGTTCCTTTCCCACGGGATGCATACTTTGTTTCGTTGTTTCCAGTTTGGTTAGGACATTGCAGACTTGAATCACCTGATTAATTGATAATAAACATGATTCTGTACTCTGGTAGTCGTTAAAGAAACTACGTCTGAGGCCGAGAGGCGGTTCCGAAGAACTCTCGAAATGAATGAAAAACAACTGTAAAGTGTTTTCCAAGACACATCAAATGAGCCCAAACACGATTAGTGTACTTGGTTTAGTTCAAGAGTTCTTATGGCCACCTTCCAACTCCATCATCAGACCAGCGCAACGATTCCATGACATTGTATTGTCATCCGATTTACACATGCATGCAAAATTTCAGCTCAATCGGTAACCGGGAAGTGGTTCAAATTTAACTTGCAAGATTTGATTACAGCGATACATCGGGACAGGTGAAATTAAATAAAAGCTTGTAATATGATTGGATCACTGGCCAACTATGTTGGTCTGGGAGAAAAGAAAAAACCTAGAATGTACCAGCTGCTTCTCTTCTCGCGCAGATCGTAAAAAGAATATCCTGGTACTAATAAGTACCAGGTTTATTCCTTAGATTTTTGATTTAGTTTCCTTAGACTAGTACCATCTAAATAGTATATGTACGTCTATATTAATATGGCTCCACCATCCGTCTGTATGTGTGTCACCAGGCTGTATCTCATAAACCGTGATATACTATATAGACTAGCTCCGTGGCGCAGCGGTCAACACGCCAGCCTGCGACACGGAGTGACTGGGTTCGATCCCCGGCCAGGTCAAGATGGAAAATGATCTTTTTCAGATTGGCCTGGGTCTTGGATGTTTATCTATATATGTATTTGCTATAAAATATAGTATCGTTGAGTTGGTATCCCATAACACAAGTCTCGAACTTACTTTGAGGCTAGCTCAATCTGTGTGATTTGTCCGTATATATTTATTTTTATTTATTTATAGCAAGACAGTTTAAATTTTCACAGATATTTTAACAAAATTACTGCCAGCTTTGTTCCCATAGGAAAAGTTGTATATATCGACGTCTAAGTCACCCCTTCAATTTCATCAGGGTTTTCTTTACATGTTGTAGATAGTACGGAACCCATCGTGCGCGAGACCGACTCGCACTTGGCTGATTTTTTAAATTGTTTCCAGTATCTCTACTTCACTGACATTTGACAGCCGCGCCCCTATAGAAACGTTGTGACGGACTTTTGTGGGGAGCGAATCCGAACCGTGCGTCTGTTGACACTATAATACGATTTTTTGGGATGTATATTTATTTGTGTCACTCTGTAACCTACTTTCTCTACAACTGACCAGCCGGCCTATTTTCTAACTGAAGGTAAAGGTCCATTTTTTCTTTCTTCCGCGGTTTTTACGGTTCCAAAGGGCCATGGCTACGGTCCATCACTAAAGCTACCGATGTAGCCATCGCAGCCGCTAAGCTGAAATGGGATTGGGCTGGGCACGTCAGCCGTATGCCATCAGAACTTTGGGCTGGATTTCTGTCAGCATGGACCCCAACAAATTGACACCGGCGACCTGGAAGACCTCGGCGGAGATGGCGGGACGACTTGGGTGCGTACTGTAAAGACTGGCCAACCAAAGCTCAGAACAGAGAAGAGTGGAAGGCAGAGAGGGAGGCCTTTGCCCAGCAGTGGGATTTAAAAGGCTTTTAATAAATATATATAAATAACGTCTTATAAATCTATGATCAGCGCCACCATCATTTTCTTCTCTTACTCCTAAACAAAAAAAAAAAAAAAAAACAATTTAAGTAATAAATAATAATAATAAATAAATATATACGGACAAATCACACAGATTGAGCTAGCCCCAAAGTAAGTTCGAGACTTGTGTTATGGGATACTAACTCAACGATACAATATTTTATAACAAATACATATATAGATACACATCCAAGACCCAGGCCAATCGGAAAAAGATCATTTTCCATCTTGACCTGGCCGGGGATCGAACCCGGTCACTCCGTGTCGCAGGCTGGCGTGTTGACCGCTGCGCCACGGAGCTAGTCAATAATATTTTACTTCATAATTTCCTCGGCGTGACCAGTGCCGAATTAGATACAGCTCTCTGGTAATTAATTCTCTGAGCTAAACCGCGCACCGACAGACAGACGGACATGGCAAAAGTATATGGACACTTTGTGTAAAAATTTGCAAAAGCTTAAAAATGTCACAAATTATAGATTTAATTCCTTGTACTCGTTTCATTGCTAGAAAAAGATGGACAACGCTACAATTGTATTCGTTATTGGTGGATTTGAAACTTACTTAATTTGGAAGCATTTTAAGATCGAAAAAATACTGGCCACTAAGAAAATAAATAAAATTCAAACTTCGAAGTACTCACCACAAGAATTCCTTCCCGCCAAATTCTCAGCGTTGCACGTGTGCCCACATCTGCGGACAAAGAACGGTTTTTATAAACAAATTCTATTTTTGAAAACAGGCTTACGCGCAGATGTTCTTTTGTGGATGGGACATGAGTCTATGGTCTGTGCTTTACTCTTTTTTTTTTATTTATGTTGCTATTGGCATTGTTGCTGGCCTGTTGTGGCTTACAGCTGTAGTTTGCGGAAATGGAGATAATTATTATGTTACAATAAAAAAAAGTTACGAACTCATCGCGGATGACATATTTTTTCTCTGTTTGGTTTGTGAATTATGAAATATATCTATATATATTTTTCACATGTACAGTCAGGGACAAAGATACCTGACCAGGTCCTCTACCTATATCTTGAATTTTGTCTTAAACTATAAATAATAATAACATGAAAATGTATATCATCATCATCATCATCAGGTCTTTTTAGTCTCCACTGCAGGAGCATGACCCTCTAAAAATGAAAATGTATATACAGAAAGATTTTAATGAAGCCTTTCTTAATATAAATGTTCAGTTTAATATTATTTATAGTTTAAGAGAAAATTCAAGATATAGGTAGAGGTACAGAGGTACAGAGATACCTTACTTTACATACATGATCGAATTGATTAAATTTTAAAATGGAAAAAAGTAGTGAAATATTAGATGATTGTAAATCAATTGACTAATTTAGTCTATTTTGGTAAAATAGTCATTTTAAAGAGGAATCCAGTCCAAGAATTCGTAAACATAAAATAATTCGTTTGAACCAACATTTTTTTATTTTTTAGTTTTACATTTTCATTGGAAAAATATGAATAATAATTGTTTTTTCTCAATTACTCTCTTCGTAAATCAAAACTAACATTAAAATTTTAGCTAAACTAACACGGAATTGAATTTTAAACTCCATAGCTACCAAAAAGCACGTTTACTTACGTGTATTACACCACAGACATGTTTATTGCCAAAATTTAAAGACTTTCCGCGGTTGATCAAAGCGATACTTTAAACGAAAACCCAACCCGCGTCCAAGCCGCAACTCCCGAAAAATACCTTTCAGAAATATTTAATTAATATTAAAAATTCGATTAAAAAGGACAAACAGAATGATAAGTGAGCAAACAATATTTAAAACCTCCTTAAAAAATCCGCGTAAGCTTAAAAATACTGGCATAATTACAGGTCTTGCCGTAAAAAAGAAAAAGGTAAATAAAGAGGCGCGACGACAAAGCGCGATGGTATCGTGGAATAGCGGCCTTTTAATTAAAAACTCTAATTTCAAAAATGGAACGAGTATTCGAAATTCGAATGAATATTTTGAGGGGTCTGAGTGACTATTGTCTCGTTTGTGGAGTTGTCAGTCTTGCTTGTGACGTCACTTGAACTGTCAGATGAAATAGTCGACAAAATGAACATTGAATTTGGATTTTTAACTTACTTCATAGATTGTAGTTCTAAGTAAAAGTTATAACTTAGTAACCTGTTGTTTAATGTAAATTATTGTATTCTTAGTAGCATTGTACATTTTTCTTCTAATTTTAATTAAATCTATCGCGTATTACATTATTTTTACACCTAACGTTAAGAAAACTTTACAGTTTTCGTGGTCGCAGGTAGACTAAGTTGACATTTGTCTTTTGTGTTATAAGAACTATGCAAAACTACCGCCTTCAATATTTATACATAACGTTCCAGATGTACGCCGTATTGGCACGGTGTCTGAAGGCCTGCAGCCTTGTAATGAGCTTGAGATTTTATTAAATTGATGGCAGGATCCCAAGCTGGTGGTAACTGCCAACCATCATTTGTATTGAAATTAGGATGTTTTTTAAATTTCAATAGCATCTCGAAGCATTCTTGGAATGTATCTGTTTGCTTTTGCAAGAACTTATTCCAGAGCATATTCACAGACTTCATTTCAGCAATACGTTCTTTAAAACAGAAACGTAATGGATTTAATTTAAATGCATAAATGTGGCCTTAACGTCTAATAGACCCGGGCTCTCTCTAGCTCGTAAGGGGAAAAGACGTGTTACTATATATGTAATACATACATATATATTTATTGTATATTTATGTATTACATAAATACGTAGTATCACGTCTTTTTCTACATACTATCGAAATCATCATCATCAGGTCTTTTTAGTCTCCACTACAGGAGCATGACCCTCTCTGTACTACTAGAGCCATACTTGGGCAGAGCAGTCAGAGGACTTGGCCTACTATGTATGTTTCACAGTAAATTCTTTATTGGATTCCAATAAAGTTGACTGGAAAAAAAATACCATTTTATTTGGACTCCTTTGTTGCCCCGAGGCCTCCAGACCTCTAAATCGGCATTAATGAAAGATATTTGCGAATTTTGACCACTCAAAACCGATTATCCTCAAAACGCCAGGTAATAGAGTGGCCTTAATGAACATTCGACAACCGGGAGCGACCGGAAGGCGTTCAGTCGTTTGGCGATAACATCCAGCGATTCAGCAAGATCCGATGTTTTGTGTTTAATAACACAAGCTTTACTGTGATCCTTATAATCACACAGTCATCATCATCATCAGGTTTTTTTTTGTCCGCTACAGGAGCACGACCCTCTCTCTACCAACATACCTGGCCAGAGTAGTCAGAGGACTTGGCCTACACTCTCCTCGCTGACCAGACGGGTTGGAGAGGTCTCACAGATGTTTATGAGCTTTGTTTAGCTTGTATTTCCTAAGTCGCCACTTACGACATGCATGGGAAGACTTGGAGTGGTCCTATTCTACTCTGCCGGATACCACACGGCTAACACATAGTCCCCATGGTCCAAACGGCACAAAAATGTAATGTCAATCAGACCTAAATATATTTAACTTTATAAATTGGCATTCCTAATACAATAGATAAAAAAAAATCTTCATACTTCTATGCCTAATACTTTAAAATCATAAACAATGCTGCCAACATAACCCGTATATAATCATTATTAAAAATGCTGGCCTAAACTGTCATAAAATTGAACGATTCAAAAATGGAACGCGTTCGCGACGGACGTCCGTGTACCTCGTTCAATTTGCGCCAGGATGCAGCCAATCGCGCTCGTTCCCGCGTTTTGTGACGCATGCGTCGATTGCAATCGAACGGTTTTGAACTTTGTTGTTAAGGCGGTAAATGTCACATCGATTGATGACGAAAGTACAGTCGGCGCAAAAGATGTTATAATCTTCTTCTAAAATAGGTAAGAAAAAAAGGATCAAAATTTTTTTTTTATAAGTATGCGAAAAAAGGTTAATACTTTGACAGGCATGATATAAATCGTATCGAGAGGGTGCCGCGCAAACGAAAAACGTCGCTACTACGCAAGCCATTAGGCTACGCAGAACTATTACGCGATTAGGAAAAAAGATAAAAAGTCTTAACATTTTCATATTAATAGTTTTATTAAAAAAATGAGAAAGGGTTCGACCTCCGAGATGTAAATATAAATATTGTCATGTGAGAATCATTGTTTTAGACGAACCAATTACAAAGTTTTCGAAGAAAAATGCTTTTAAATATCATACCATATACATATAATTTTTTAATTTCATATGTATCTGTTTCAAATTCCAACAAGGGGGCGATCTTGTTCTTATCTAAATTATACAAATACTTTCGATATATTTAATTGATTCAGCGCATAGTACTAGTTATTTAAAAACACGTCAATTTTCACAATTTCGTGCAGTACGGTAACGCTTAGGCCGATCATGCTTCTCAATCCCTTGTTCCGTATAGGCATTCCAGGTCACAAAAATCTGACTATTTAGTAAACGGCTGACCAAAAACCATCGCTAAAAACTTGATTTTCAATAACAAAACCGCAACCAAATCGGTTCATCACACTACGAGCTACGTTGCAACTGACACACACACACTCAAATACAGACATACAAAATACATATAGCGGTCAATCTTATAACACACTTCTATTTGCGTCGGGGATTAACGAATACATTGTTGCGTAATCTTTCATATAAAAAAAAACCGACTTATATCAAAATACTGAAACGATTTTGATGAAAATTAAATGATATTTTTACAATCGAATCGAGTCATGCAGTAAAAAACGTTTAAAAATACAATCGAATAGAAAACCCTCCTTTTTTAAGTCGGTTAAATATACAGTGTGTTACTCCAAACCTCTTCTTAAAGTTAAAAACCCTTTTTACTTTTGCAAATTAGTCTAAATTCGCGTCGACTGTACTAACATATCGACTTTATTACAACAGCAGTAAGGTTTAATTTGTAACTGAATGTTACTTGAAGCTCCGAAATTACTCAAGGGGGTCATATAAAATGTGACCACACTGGTCTCTTAAAACGGGACAACGAAACATACATAATTATTATCCATCTCTTTTTCCCTTACGGGGTAGACAGAGCTTAAGTACATCAAAAGCCACGTTAAGCATGTTGATGGGCATGAAGGTGAAAAACGGAATCAAAATAGTGATAAGTTGCTAGCCGCATCGCCTACAATCTACGCGTACGAAGTCGCAGAAAAATAAATTCCTTGGCCAAAGAAGGTTATACTTCTTTGGCCAAGGAATTTATTTTTCTGTTGTGTTAAAAAATGTTTGTAAACATGTTAGTGTTAAAAACATGTTAGTGTTAAAAACAATGTTAGTGTTAAAAAATGTTTGTAAACATTTTATAACAGCAGTGTGGGAGCACCATAATGGAATACAGAATTACAAGAAAAAAGGTAAGAAACGAAAAATAAAATTTGACTTTTCATAGAAATTCGTCCAGCTGATCGGCGACTTTGTATGGGAAAGCTAATATTATTTTTTCGATTTTCTGTTTTTTTGTTGCAATTCTACATTTTATTAGAGCTTCTGATTCCAGGATTTCAAAATAGTTCAGAGGTTCAAATCACGCTGTATTTTGGACTAGCTGGGCACAATGGGATTTTCCCGCCGAAAGCACGAGTTATGGTCACTTTAGTCCTACCGCGTCATACAGCCATGTTCGTTCTAATGAAAGGGGTTAGAAGTGGCGAATCAAATATAAAGGAACTAAGAACGCGAATTCATAAGCTTGGAATGAATTTCTCTTTATCCCCCCTCCACACCTCTTTGATTGGTAATTATTGGAGTAATTTTTAGGATTCCGTACCTCAAAAGGAATAAAAACTGAACCCTTAAAGGATAACTTTATTGTCTGTCTGTCAAGATCCTTTTTCTCAAGAACGCGAGGAGGTATCAAGCTAAAATTCATATCAAATAATCAGGTCTACTGACCTTTGGAGCTGTAAAAAAAATACAAACTTCTAAGCCAACGCAATTAAAAGATACAGCTGGTTATGCCGCAAATTTTCGACATTCGCAAGGGAATCAAAACCTACAGGGTACTTCCCGTGAAATTAAGAATCTTGAAATTTGGTACAAGCAACGTCTTAAAGCACAGATAAAGGATAAATTGCGAAAAACATACATTTTTTCTTACATCATGTAATAAAACTAATTTAATCATTTTAAACTTTATATTTAATTTCTATTTTCATTAAAAATGTAAAATAAGCTGTGGCTGTGTTTCAATGTTTTCTTAGAGGGACGCAATTTTGTTTAAAATCTATAGTTTTCTTTTTCTAATATATTCGCGTCAAATTTATTTTCTTGTAGTTTGAACACAACGGAATTAACAATTATTTAGGTTTTTGAAGGCTCATATACCTTTAAATATTAAATTAAAAAAAATTAAAACATAGGGACATACTAATATATACATCGATTTTTTTTGTAAAAAATCATTGCTCTTCTGGTAATATCCGGCGAGGAATCAGGGGACTACGCTTGTATGGAAATACGGCCCTACGGCCGACCAATAAAATTATATATGAACTTAAGAATATTATCCAGTAAAATTATATATGAACTTAAGAATATTATCCAGTAAAATTATATATGAACTTAAGAATATTATTGATTATAATACGCTTAATCTTTTCCTTAATTGATTGTTAATATCCTTTTTTATCCATTATATTATAAAAAACTAGTTCCCGGCATTGGTCCTATAGGAAAAGTTGTTCATATCGACAGGCTGAATCACCCCTTCAAGGGTCGGACAGTTTCCTTTACATAATATATTATGTAACTATAAAGTTTATTATAAAACAAAATCCATCAAAAAGTACCTTTCTTAATGACATAATTGACATAGCTAGTTGATACGCCAGAAATTTCTCCCTTTCGGAGCGACAGATCTCTTGTGACAAAAGTAACCGGAGACGCTAATGGTGGGGGCGGAACGTTTAATATTCTGCTAAAAAGTATCGACTTTAGGCTCATTACATAGTGACGCGTTTGAACAGCGCCGTCTAGACGCGCGCTTGCAATTATACTAGATCATCATCATTTCGAGTAGATGTCACGGTCAATCGACCATGCACACCCTGGTGTCAGTGTTCTTCGGAACCGCCTCTCGGCCTCTGACGTGGTTTCTTTAAGGACTACCAGATGGCAGCTATCGTCATCATCATCATCATCAGGTCTTTTTAGTCTCCACTGCAGGAGCATGACCCTCTCTGTACTACCAGAGCCATACTTGGCCAGAGCAGACAGAGAATTTTGGCCTACACTCTACTCGCTGGCCAGACGGGTTGGAGAGGTCTCATTGATGTCTATGAGCTTAGTTTAGCTTGTATTTCCTAAGTCACCTCTTACGACATCTATGAGAAGACTAGGAGTGGTCCTATTCTACTCTGCCGGAAACCACACGGCTAAGATGGCAGCTATACTAGATAGTAATCTTCCATAGCTGTGGAGTGACGCAAAAGGATAAAATAAGGAATGAGTATGTAAGAGGAGAGTGTAGGCCAAATCCTCTGTCTGTTCTGACCAAGTATGGCTCCGGTAGATCAGAGAGGGTCATGCTCCTGCAGTGGAGACTTAAAAGACCTGATGATGATGATGCACAACTGTAAAGCGCGCGCTCAATAATCAATTTGTAATGATTTACGACGACATTGTTGCACTCTTTTCCATAGAAAACAAACAGCTAATCCTGTTATTATATTTGTTCCAATGATGAAGACTATACACAATATATATACATATAAGACTATACTCTATACTATTGTCGTGCTGTGCCGACCCCACATAATAGTGGGAGAAGGATAAAGAGGAAGAAGAAGATGAAGACTATACACAGCTGTAGATTGCAATGAAACGTGCGATACACTGTTTCACAGTGCACGCCGGTCAAACGCGCGCTGTTTTCAACAGCGCGCGTTTGACCGGCGCTCTGGTCAACGGCGCGTCTCGCCGGCGTCACTCTGATATCAGTCAGTTACGACTTACGACGCGGGAGAAATTATTCTGTTAGATGAAACCAGTCTTGGCAAGCTCTGTGGCGCAGTGGTTAACAAGCCAGCCTGCGATACGAGGGTGCCCCGGTTCGATCCCCGGCCAGGTCAAGATGGAAAATGATCTTTTTCAGATTGGCTTGGGTCTTGGATGTTTATCTATATATTATTTGTTATAAAATATAGTATCGTTGAGCTAGTATCCCATAACACAAGTCTCGAACTTACTTTGGGGCTAGCTCAATCTGTGTGATTTGTCCGTTTATATTTATGATTTGTTTTTATATGTATATTATTAAAATCATGTAATTGTTCATGTAGGTTCATGTAAACAATTAGTGAACTAAATCCATACTATCTATATATACCTACTATACTAATAATATAAATACGAAAGTAACTCTGTCTGTCTTCTTTCACGCTTCAACCATTGAACCAATTTGGATGAAATTTGGTATGGAGGTAATTTGAGGCCCGAGAAATAACATAGGGTACCACTTTTACTGTTCCCAAGGGATTGACAGTAACGAGCGGAGGCGCAGGCAACAGCTAGTAAACAATAAAAAGACAAATGAAGGACATATGTCAATCAATATGTACCTTTATCAGATAAACAAACAGAGATATTTAAAATAATTCCATATATTACAGTAAATGCATACAATAACAATGAATTATTCAACAAAACTGCATCAAAATCGATTCTTCGAGAACATTATAGTTTATATTCAACATAAAACACCGGCCAAGTGCGAGTCGGACTCCCGCACTTATAGTTCCTTACCTTACATTATCCATAATAAATAAGTTTAAAATTATTAAAAAAATATATGATGTAACTAAAAATATGCTTTTCGCATTTTTTTTTTATCTGTGCTATACCTAAGACGTTGCTTCGTACCAAATTTTAAGATTCTGAATTCACGGGAAGTACCCTGTAGGTTTTGATTCCCTTGCGAATGTCGGAAATTTGCGGCATAAACGGCTGTATCTTTTGATTACATTGGCTTAGAAGCTTGATTTTTTCACAGCTCTAAGGGACAGTAGACTAGTTGATATGAATTTCAGCTTGATACCTCCACGCGTTCCTAAGAAAAAGAGTCTTGAGAGTAGTTGACAGACAGACGGACAACAAAGTGATCCTATAAGGGTTTCGTCCTTTTGTGGTACGGAACCCTAACAAGGGATCAAAACAAGTTTATATTCAACAAAAAAATTGGGTCGCACACCATTTTAAATTAAAATTTCGTTTAATAAATATTTTTTTGATCTTGTTTGTTTTTTAATGCTCTGTGTCCCATTTTTTTAAGCTGCCTTATTGCATCTGATGTAACTTAATGATGACAGCCGGTACCGACGGCTTAACGTGCCTTCCCAAGTAGCTCGAGTATTCTTATACCTTTGCGGTCACCCATCCCAGTGGGGACCTCACCCGGGTTGCTTAACATGCTTAAGCGGTACAATTGTTAAGCCTTTTAAATATAGATAGAATACTACATGGAGACTGCGTCCCAATCTATCTACACATTTTTTTGTTTTTGGTTATAGCTTTTACGCGTGATACATTAAGCCGCCATTTTTTTTTCTATGTATTTAGCCAACATCAAGTAAAATTAGAAGTATTCCGCGCATTTTCTTAGGCTTCATTATCAACAAAATGATGGTGTAATTAATTTCGTTGATTCGACGGAGCCCCTGGCGACAATTCCCACGAATCTACTGCAGTCATAGACGACGCAGCAAGACGGGCAACCACCAGGCCGCTAAGTATTTTTTACGCTTTAACACATTCAAAATACTTAGTCTAGTTAACTAGCAGTTGACCTTATGCCATCAAACGACAACTTTTGGAACTAATCTTGCCAGAACCTTTCTTAAGAGCCCGCCATAGGTCAGGCGGCGTGGAGATACAAACGCGGATGGTCTAAACGCGTTGGCTACTTTGGATATTTTCGTTTTTTAGGAATATTCAAGGGTTATTCGAAAAAGAAAAACATATGATGGCTGCCTTATCTGTAATGCAATAATAATCAAAAGTTTCAAGGTTAATTTTAATGTATTTGGTGAATAATGCTATATACCGAGTAAATTAGACGTGATTTGGAGGCAACTTTGCAATTTTTTTCTATCGAGAAAATTTAACGCAATCGTGTTTTTGAGTCAGAGTTACCAGAGTTAGTCCTGAACTTTGCTGCATCTTTATTTCAACTTGAGTATTTAATTATTATTGATATAACAGTCAATCATGCAAAGCAGTTTGAGGTAGTACGGGCCCTAAAGAGTGCTGGATGTGATATCTATGCCTGTAGAATTATAATATCTATGGTAGAATGAACGAGCTGCTTTTCTTAACCCGCAGTTTATAGAAGCCGGCCATAGGCCGAAAATAATATATATAATAAATATAAGGAATCATGGCTATAGGCGATACTACTAGCAACCCATGAGTAGTTATATCCGATTTTCCACCTATACGCCTTATAAACACCCCAAATGTGGCGTTATCTATGGCCTCTGGTTCTGTCTGCCCCGTAAAGAATAAAGGCATAATATTTTTTGTAAAAGTCAATTTTATATTCTTGGGATAAAAATATACCTACAAAGATATGTAAATGGGAGTAAACAAAAAAAAAAACAAATCACAGTCGCACTTCCGAAAACCATTCCTAATTCAAATCCTAACCTCTGCTTCTTGTTGTATAGAAATTTAAATTTCAAATTCGAATATAGAACGATTCCGTCACCGATAAACACACAAGCATTGTGACGCATTAGGTCCTTTATAGTGCGCTTATTGTAATCGCAGTGTAAGAATAAGTTGTTTTTTATCGACATTCTCTTACCCTAGTTTCAATAGCACACGTGATGGCTTTCACAGTAGGATTATAAAAAGTTTTTTATACTTTTGAATAAAATATGTTTTTTTTTCATCGTCGTCGAAGTCTGATTACATGTTCACGTTTTTGGAGCTGTTGCAATCAAACTAGATAAATAATCTTGACACAGATTTGAAAAAAAAAATACAATTAGTACAATACATGTTTGGTTATTAGTCGTTAAATGAAGTGTAGCACAAAGGAGGTTTCTATTTTTTGGCTCTGTAGTCCTATCAGACCTGTCAGACTAAAGCACTCTGTTTAAAAGTTTCAAGTTTCTCACTTGATGGATGAGCAAAGCCAAGCAAACAATCAAAGTTCCTGGCATAATAAAAAGGGCATCTATTAAAAAAAATAACAGAGATGGCGTCGCAATTCGAATTTCGAATATTCCGTGCCTCTGTTATCGGCGCGGGGCCAGCGCTTCCTATCGTTATCGTCGTCACTTCCCGTTCGACATTTGAAATATTCAATTTTTTGCTCGTGTTTCGATGACAATTTTTGGAAACGTATTTTTTTCTAAGCTGCCAGTTAGATTTTGTTTGTGGACCTTCCGTATTTAGATAGCTTTGATATATATATTGTTCACGAATTAAGATAAACTGTGTCAGTTCATTAAAACTTGGAGTTAAAAAGAAATATATTTGCCAGCTATCAAAATAAAAGTTACAGTTTATGAAATTTATAATCAGGGTTTTTATAGTCCATGAGACCGATTAACTTTCTGAACAACATACTCGTAAGTAAATTACATTTAAAAAGGCGTAAATGTTTGGCTTTTCATAATATTAACTCGAACCAGAGTGATCACCGCTGCCCATGGACAACTGCAACACCAGGGTGTGACAGAAGCGTTGCCGGCCATTCAAGGAGTAGGGGGAAAGTAGAAGAGATGGGGGGAGGATGGGCCTCTGGTTCTCTCATTGACCGAACGAAGCATAGAAGAGGTAAAGCTTCTACAAAGTACTAACGACTCGAACGTCGATTTTCTGTGAGCAACTGCTGCTTGATTGAGCAAGACTGTATTTCAAATTCTAAATATAAAAAAGTTGCCGCTCTTGTACTTTAAAGAGCTTAAATTCTTCACAAACATTTATTAATTTCACAATCGAAACCAATTCCTAGTCGATACGTGAGTTTGTCAGTGACATTGGGACTCGGAAACATGCGGACAATAGAAGCTTATCTGTTATCGCGATTCTGTTCCCGATGCGCCGATATCTTATTAACGATATTTTTAGATGTCCACAGAGAGTGTAAATATTCTTTTTTCAAATTCTGGATGTAAAGCAGAGTTCGATCTTCGTTTTTTTTAATTCTCGATTATTCTTTTTTTTAATTTTTGATATAAATTAATGTCATTCATCATCATTGCAGTCGTAAAATGTCCTCAACTGGACCTCTCCCAAAGATACTTAGTTCCATAGGAGGATATTGACATACTCACCATGTACTTACCACGCTACGCAGGCGGGTTGGCGAGAGCAGTTTCTTTGACTTCTTGTGCTTCCGACGCTGCTGCCCATCGGAATCATTTTTAAGCGGGGGAACGACAGGAATTTCTTTGATTTGGAAAGAGAATGATGGTATTGGGAAACTACTCACTCGGATAAATGTAGGAAAAGCAAGTAGTATCTAGTAGATGTAAAATGAATCTTTTTTTTTAATTTTAGTTCCAGTGTTCTGGAAGAAGTCAGATAAACTAGTTTTATTACTTCCACATACAAAGATAGAACAATTAATAGTCAACATCAGTTGATTCCATTTTTCTGGTTCCTCATTTTAAATCTCCACAATGTTCTTTTTTTAAAACTGTTTCTTTACCACAAGGAAAACTCTACACAATCTTTTCTATCTTATAGCAAAAAACTGGCTGAATAGAAAACACAAACTTTTCATTAAAACATTGGCCATAAAAAAAACTAGGCTTGTGGCAGTTGCTGAATAAATCAATTCATTTCAATACTTACATAAAGAACAGCTGTAGTCAAGCAAGATTAGTTTACACCTTCAGCTTCTTCGTCATTGAAAACACCACAATTTTCTTTTATTACTGCACTTCTGACCACAAAGAATCTACACAATACTTTTTAATTCTTCATCAAAACACTGGCCACAAAGTAAAACTTTACTTTTTTATTTTAAATCATTATAACACTGGCCTCACAGAAACTCTAGGCGGCCATTGCCGAATTCAAACATGACGCGTAACGAGCGACGGACAAACACCAATTGACCCCAATATTCTGAGTGTAATGCGACGCGGAACGGTCTTTGGTATTGTTACATATTTTCTGGATAGCACAATGCCGATTATAGATATTCTGAATGTAGTTTTGAAAGGTATTGTCTGGTAGGAAGAGGACTATTATATTTGCAAAAGATGTTACCGAATTTTTAGAGTTCCGTACTAATAGGGTGAAAACGGGTCCCTATTTCTAAGTCTCCGCTGTCTGTCCATCCATCCGTACGTCCATCTGTCACAGCTACGGAGGTCTTAGCCTCTTTATCGCTTGTTTAGCGCTCTCTTGCTTGTACACAGAACGTGACACTTTTTCATGCGTGCAGCTGATGATATATAAGACATTTTCACGTCGAAAATGGTATGTAGCCTGTTTATTCGTACTTTTTATTTCAGGTCTGTCTCACAAAATATGGTTAAGAAATCTAAAACAAATCATGTTATCTGTAGGGATTAAAAATATGAACTCTGCTTACTTATTTGAAGGTTATGGGGTGTCTCCTAATTGTTTTCTTTACTGTTATACGACAATGCCTACCACAGGACAGGCATGCTGCCTAGTGTGGGGCCACTGACATATCAGAAGCTACCTATGTACCTACATACCATCATCATCATCATTTCGAGTAGGTGTTACGGTCAATCGACCATGCACACCCTGGTGTCAGAGGTCCCGGCTGCCATCTGGTAGTCGTTAAAGGAACTACGTCAGAGGCCGAGAGGCGATTCCGAAGAACTTTGACACCAGGGTGTGCATGGTCGATTGACCGTGACACCTACTCGAAATGATGATGATGATGTTGGTTCCATGGCAGGGAGGCCGTTGTCTTCTGTGGGATGCAACGTGTGTGAGTACGTTTGCTGCATCACACTTAAAAGATACCATTCGGTTGGTAGGAGCGGCCGGCGATAATGCTACTGGACAAAAACATATCAAATATGCTTTCCTAAAGCCGGCTTACATTTTCGTGCCAGTAGCCTTCGAGACCATGGGGGTATGGGGAACTAAAACAAAAACTTTTATTAAGGAATTGGGACGCAGAATATCTGACCGGGCAAATGATAGCCGTTCATTATCGTATCTGTCTCAAAGAATTTCTATAGCTATCATCATCACCAGGTCCTTTTTAGTCTCCACTACAGGAGCACGACCCTCTCTGTACTACTAGGGCCATACTTGACCAGAGCAGCCAGAGGACTTGGCCTACACTCTCCACGCTGGCCAGACGGGTTGGAGAGGTGTCTTAGATGTTTATAAGCTTTGTTTAGCTTGTATTTCCTAAGTCGCCTTCTACGACATCCACGGAAAGACTTGGAGTGGTCCTATTCTACTCTGCCGGATACCACACGGCTATTCTATAGCTATATAGCGCGGGAATGCCGCAAGTGTTGTGGGAATTTTGAGACAGGTACGATGCGGGGCGGTCTCTGAAATTAAGGTTTAGACGAAGCATGTGGCGGATAATTTTATATGGAATAAAATTGACGATGCATGACCAGGAAAATTATATTTAACTTTATCCTCATGAAATATTGTTTCAGTTCCTCATACTTATTTATTAAGGCGCTGTATCCCTTAACCGTTTGTAGCGGACATCGCGCAATATTTTATATACTTGTGTCATACCTATCGTCAGTCTCACTTCAAATCCGTGTCTGCCATTTTCGTGTTAGTTTTCAGTTTTAATTTAATAATTCAATAATTATAACCAAATATTGTATTTTTTGTAGGTATCCATCTTGCTCATTTAGTTATACTTTTTATAGACGTATAAAAGTTGGTAGTTGTAGCTGAAAATATCAAGAAATTCGCGACGAAATTTTTTCTGGATATAGCTTTTTTGATATTTTATTTAGATAGGTTTTAAATATTTTTTTGAACATATTTTGATGTAACCATTTATTTTGATCTTTGAACTGTACCTCATATTTTTTTCATGCTAGTATTCTTTGAAAAATACGGCTAACTGCGCGACGTAAAAATAGACGTTTTACGGTATTCTTATGATGCACAGCGCCTTAAGTTCAATTTAAAATAAGCGCAAATATTATAAGAGCTCACATCATACCAATAAGCTAGAAAAACGCTTTAGGAGCAAAATAAAAAAATATCGACACGCTATTTTACGAGATATGTCCTGAACATTTAGAAAAACAGACAAAAAAGTCATATTGAGTACAAAAAAAAACACTTTCTTGGCAAACAACTTTTTACTGTTATCTACTATGGATAGTAAGTCACTGGCCTCGACAACCAAAACAACTGATTTATTGATGTTAAAAAAAAATGTTTTAGTATGAAAAAGCTAAAAAAAAAACCTAGCGTGTAGATTTCCTAAATTAAGCGCAAATATTTTTTTAAGGGCTGGGTCTCAGGTATAGATGCAAAAAGTATTTTAAACGTTTAAAACCATTTGGTTTTAAACCGTTTTTTTGGTTTAAAACGCTTTAAACCAAATTTTGAGGTTTAATATAGGTTTAAAACGATTTTCTATTAGAATTTACTAACATTTCACAAAAAGCAATTCAAAATATAATTATTGCATTATCCATCATATATTTGGGTTGAGTGAAATGAAAAAAAATTACTATATGTATAATTATGTAAAAAAAAAACAAACTTTACCATGAAAAATTATACTTTAAGGTGACCTTAAAAACCTAGCGCACGCGACAGTGACCCTGGTTTGATCATATGACTCAAATGTGTATTAGACGCGACCAGAGTCGCGGGCGCTAGGATTGGAAGATATATTTAACTGTTACATTACTTTGTCATCATCCATTAAGTTAAATGTCTAAATTTCGCAGAAAATACAAACAACGAAATAACAAACTATTAATTAACATAAATTTAGTTTTTAGGGTTCCGTATCTCAAAAGAAAAGAACGGAACCCATATAGGATCACTTTGTTGTCCGCTTGTCTGTCAAGATCCTTGATCTCAGGAACGTGTTGAGGTATCAAGCTGAAATTCATATCAAATACTCAGGTCTACCTGTCCCTTGGAGTTGTGGAAAAAACAAAGACGTTGAGAAAAAGGTTCTTGACAGACAGACAGACAAATAGACAGTCACTGTGGAGCCGAGTGATTCTATATGGATTCCGTTTTTTTCCTTTTGAAATGAAATGGAGTGACTTATTTCGCTTAAGCGTAGTTACACTTAGCCGTATCCAGCATGCGGTACGGAACCCTAAAAAGAAAAGTAAGTCACCGAGCGGGATTCAAACCCGTAACACTCGTTTCTTGCCGTCCGCGTCCCAGACGGACAGTGGCCGGCAGGACGAAATTAGCGGCCATATTCTGCGTGGAAAGAAATACGTGTTTTTCCAAACATAAGACTAATTTAGATCGATTGTTTACCTCCGAAAACCCCCATATACCAAATTTCAGCGAAATCGTTAGGGCCGTTTCCGAGATCATAGAAATAAATTTATATACATACATATAAATAAATATACAAGAATTGCTCGATTAAAGGTATAAGATTTTAAATAATTTTAAAGTTATTATAGACTAGCTTTCGCCCGCGGCTCCGCCCGCGTCAATGTCGATCCCTCGGGAATATTACTTTTTCCCGGGATAAAAAGTAGCCTATGTCCCTCTCCGCACTCCAGAGAACTTGTATGCAAAGTTTCATGATGATCGGTTCAGTAGTTACTGCGTTAAAGCGTAACAAACACACAAACAAATAAACAACAAACAAACTCACTTTCGCATTTATAATATTAGTAAGGATAATGATACGGAACCCTTAGTGCGCGAGTCCACTCGCACTTGGCCGTTTTTTTTAATAACAAAAAGCATACCTACTTACAGCTTATGATAAGAAAAAAGAAATGAAAAAATACGCATATTTAGATTGTAATCTTTCTAAATCCTAAAAATATTTTAAAACGTCATTTAAACTAATAAAAATAAAATGTTTTCAATTAATATCTTTTATTTTTACCTTCAAAATAATAATTTGTTAATAAACTAGTAATCACGTGGTCACGGTTTTAAACCGTTTTAAATTTATTTAAAACGGGTTTTAAACCACATAGTTTTGGTTTAAAACGGTTTATTTGCAACTATCTCAGGTCAAAGAAATGCTTTAGAAGCAAAAATTAAGAAATGGACGCGCTTGATTGAATAAAACTTCGAATCTTAAATCGATTTGCAAAATTCTCTTTTTTTAAGAATGAATGAATGAATGAATGAATGAATGTTTGAATGAATGTATGAATGAACGAATGAATGAATGAATGAAATATTCTTTATTGCACCAAAATTAGGATACATTAATTTATTTATACTTTGAAATTTGTCTCATTTATATCATTCATCAAAATCGGCGAAGATTATAAAGATGTCAATTATTTTCATATCCTAAGGAGGTTTTCTGACGTGAACGTGTTATAAATCGATCAACCCCAGCTTCACGCACAAAAAAGTGTAACGTTCCGAGTGCAAGCGAGAGCGCGGAACAAGCGATAGAGGCTCGATCGACGTTAGCGTTCGGCTTGTGATGTGACGCATCTATCTCTCTTCCGTTATCACGTAAAACTGACTTTACAGACATTTTTTTTATTTAACTTCGTATGTTTAAGTGGCCAACCCTGGTGTTAGATTTTTCAAGCTGCCTAAAGGCATCTGACATAGCTTAACGACTGCCATCAATGATGACAGCCCTAACCGTGCCTTTCAAAATACGGAGGAGCTCGAGGTATTTTTATGCCACTTGCGGTCCATCCCAGTGGTGACCGCGCGAGGTTGCTTGACATGCGTGATCACTAATAATGCCTGAACCATCGGGCTTAGCAACCAAGTGGGGTGAACCAAATAATAATACGAAAAAACGTTATTCGGTATTGTGCAAAAATACCTTTTGTTATTGGCAGCTGCAATCGAGTTCTCACCAGACAATAGGCGAGTTACGATCGAGAAGAACAAAGGTAGTGGTTCTTTAAAAAATATTAAACTTTACGCGAGTTAAAACTTTATCAGTTGCGATATAAAGTCGATTATCGATTGGTTATATAACAGGAAGTAGTGTGACCACTCGTTTTGTGGGAATTAAAAGCAAATATTGCAAAGGGCGTGTTGGAGAAAAATAATTTCAATGGTTTTTTTTTAACTTGTCATAATAAATAATATTACACGATTTTGTAACATTAGGATTGTCGCTTAAAATAAGGAGTCATTCTTGAAATGAAATGAAATTGAATTTTATTGAAATTTGGATTCTTTTTGAACGTCATATTATTATTTTTAATTTTTGCAAAATCGATAAGCTACTAGGCCATACTCTTACTAGTTCTATTGGCAAATATTAACATGGAACTGGTAATTTTTTTCTGTAGTTATATTGACTTATGTCAATGGAACGACTGAGAAAAAAAATTAAAACATGAACATAAATAATAATAGTTGACATTATGAAGTCAATGGAACTACTGAGAAAAAGTCTCACTAGTTCCATAGAACTGTTTGCCAATGGGACTAGCGAGAATTATACAAACTAAGAATATTTTAAGCGCCAGTTTTACTGGTTTTTAGGGTTCCGTTCCTCAAAGGAAAAAACCAAATCCTTATAGGATCTCTTTGTTGTTCGTCTCTCTGTCAAGACCTTTTTCTCAGAAACACGTGGAGGTATCAAGCTGAAATTCATATCAAATACTCAGGTCTACTGTCCCTAGGAGCTGTGAAAAAATTAAACTTCTAAGCCAACGCAATTAAAAGATACAACCGTTTATGCCGCAAATTTTCAACATTCGCAAGGGAGTTGACCTGAGTATTTGATATGAATTTTAAACAAAGGGTCTTGACAGACAGACGGACAACAAAGTGATCGATAAGGGCCCGTTTTTTCTTTATGAGGTACATCATCATCATCAGGTCTTCTTAGGCTCCACTGCAGGAGCATGACCCTCTCTGTACTACCGGAGCCATACTTGGCCAGAGCAGACAGGATTTGGCCTACACTCTCCTCACTGGTCAGACGGGTCGGAGAGGTCTCATTGATGTTTATGAGCTTTGTTTAGCTTGTATTTCCTAAGTCCCCTCTTACGACCTCCATGGGAAGACTAGGAGTGGTCCTATTCTACTCTGCCGGAAACCACACGGCACTTTTGAAGTACGGAACTCTATAAATGCAATATGCCTATTAGGTTCTACCATATAGTAGGTAATTTAGAGTTCTTCTTCTTTTCGTGTCGATGGCTCAAGGGATTAGATTTTGTCTCTCCAGTATGTGGCGACTCTGACACCACTCTCGGATGCAGTGTACAGATCATCTTTGGTGCAACTGGTGGGGCATAGAGGGCACGGAAGGAGATGCATCATGGTCTGGTCATCGTGACCACACTGACACTGCACTTCCGCCTGTTGGATAAAGCCCCATTTAGCCAGGTTATGTCGGCATCGACCTACCTCAGTGCGGATTAAGGCCCTTCCATGTGGTCCAAGGAAGCTGGGATCCTGGAGGTAGCTCCTCACATGGAGGAACGAAATTTGTTGGAGGTGGGAATTGTTTACGCCAGAGTTCAATGCGAGAGGATTTTGGGTGGTCTTTTAGGGATTCAGTATTTTTCAAAAAACTGTTTCGACTTTTCAGTCGGTAAGTAGCTGTTTGTGAGTCGGTATTTAGAGCGTGTATGTTAGACTCAAATATGTTTTTTTAAATCGTTATATTATCTATACAACCAGCAGTCAATGACATATCATTTTATCAGGGAATGCCAAAGGTCATCAAGCTGAGAACGTGAATGTGTCGGCGTGGACATGTCAATCAACTGTCACTTATATCATTACTAGCTTTCGCCCGCGGCTCCGCCCGTGTCAATGTCGATCCCTCGGGTACTGTACTTTTTCCCGGAATAAAATAGTACCCTATGTCCTTCTCCGTACTCCAGAGAGCTTGTATGCATTTCATGATGATCGGTTCAATAGTTACACTTTCGCATTTATAATATTAGATAGGATTAGGATAAGCAGGAGCTCCATGGAATAGGCGCAATATTAGCGCTTACGCTTGTAAAGCACCTGGGCACGATTCCTACTTAAAACTGTAAAAAGAACTTACCCAGGCAATCATAGCGCGCCATCTGTAAACAAAAAAGAAGAGGTTGAGAAACAGTGGTCAATTGAATATTGGGTTTACAAAATGTCTACCGCCATCATTTCTTTATGACTGGCAGCCCCGGTTTCTTTTATGATATAGGGCGGCAAACGAGCAAGTGAGTTCCTTCCTCCTACTCCTTGAAAGGCCGGCAACGCTCTGTCACACCCTGGTGTTGCAGTTGTCCATGGGCAGCGGTGATCGCTTACCATCAGGTGACTTGCTCGTTTGCCGTTCTATATCATAAAAAAGTTGGCGTAAATGGAAGCGAAATTAGGTCGTTACTGGTATGACAGTTACGCTTCCATATTTGTTCTGATGGCGTAAATCTAAAGGGGGTATTATACCATCCTGAATCGCATCCTAAATCGGATGCGATGAGAGGGACGCCGCTATATGTGCGATACGATTGGAGATATCTCGTATCGTGTCTAACGTATAGCGGCGCTCCCATCGTATCCAATATTCAGGATGGTTTAATAGTCACCTAAGGACTTGTTAATAGGCGACCTGTGACGACGCGGCTAATCCATCACAACTTATAGTATGTACTCTTTTTCACTACACCAACCATCATGCTTCTTCTTCTTTTCGTGTCGATGGCTTAAGGTATTAGATTTTGTCTCTCCAGTATGTGGCGACTCTGACACCACTCTCGGATGCAGTGTACAGATCCTCTTTGGTGCAACTGGTGGGGCATAGAGGGCACGGAAGGAGGTGCAACATGGTCTGGTCATCATGACCACACTGACACTGCACTTCCGCCTGTTGGATAAAGCCCCATTTAGCCAGGTTATGTCGGCATCGACCTACCCCAGTGCGGAGGCGATTAAGGCACTAAATCATGCTAAACGTGGCATTTAGGTCTTATATAGACCAAGGCTCTGTCTACCCTTTAAGAAAAACGACATTATAATAACGGGTCTTTCTTTATCGTTTTTCCCGCTTGTTATTTTGTTCCCAATGACTATGATTTTCAGATAAACATTTTTTTTTTAATTTAAATTTGAAAGAGCTATATTATTAACATATTGCATGCATATTTTTTTTGCTTATCAAAAGAACTTGTTTCAGATTTTGTCAGTTTTGATTAAAAATGTCGTCATTTTTCTATTCTTTTTCTTATTTTAAGCTTACTAATGTCACTTTAGTTGCATTTATTAAACCCTAAATGATACTAAAAAAGTATGTATGAAATATTCAATTTACTCGAAATTTTCTATAGAAAATGCTAATTTTATAGATAAAGGACCCAATTATGTATCTATGTGTATGTATGTATGTACAAAATATCTTTTAAACATTCTGAGCCGTCAAATTTTTCGCCAATTGAAGCTTCCGAGTGCCATAGACTTATAAAGAGCACTTCACGAAACAGCCCTTTGTGGCTCGAATCGATTTGGTTTTGTGTGCTAAGCCGAATTGTGGAGGCTTCGGCACAGACAGACGAAATGCCTGCATTTTCTTACAATAATATACATAAATATAAACTAAAAAACTTTTTTAAACAAGCTTTTATACAGGTGAAATTGAATTCTTTAGCAAACGTTCAATGAGTGACTCAGACCAAGAATCTAAACAACTTTCATTATGGGATCAACTTCAACATTGTGAAAAAAAATTCTTCTCATTCATACAAAAGTGGAATATCTACTTGGCCAAAATCTATGGAACAGCTGATTTTTTTGCAATTTTGGAGTTGGTCCCATAATGAAAGTTGTTCAGATTCGTGGTTTGAGTCATATATTATTATCATATATATTTCGAGTTATTTTCAGCGAGTCCTTTAATTTGATATCACATAAATAGCTAGTCCGCCATCTTGGGTGTTCCGCCATGTTGGATTTAGAATGACATCACACAGCTAACCATGCATTGTCATCAAAACTAAACGAATATACAAAATTTCAGTTCGATCGGAAAAATATATCTATCTGCTTCAAAATTGAGATTCACGATTTCGCTCGAGCATAGTTAGATATGTACAAACCCCTTATAACATTGCAAGTTAAATAAGCTTGTAAAATATATATGGACAAATCACACAGTTTGAGCTCGCCTCAATAGATATAAGTTAAACATCAAAGACACAGGGTTATCTGAAAAAGCTCTAATACATTTAGAGTTCCCAGCGTTGATCCTATAGGTAAAGTTGTTCATATCGACGGGCTGAATCACCCCTTCAAGGGTTAGACAGGGTTTTCTTGACATATTGAAGAGGAATATAATCAATATATCAAAAAATCACAACAGCCTCCGTGGTCCAGTGGTTAAGGCGTTTGCCTGTAGACCCGGGGCTCGTGGGTTCGATTCCCACCGGAAGCATACTTTGTTTAGTTGTTTCCAGTTTGGTTAGGACATTGCAGGCTTGAATCACCTGATTGTCTGATAATAAAGATGATTCCGTGCTTCGGGAGGCACGTTAAGCCGGTGGTCCCGGCTACCATCTGGTAGTCGTTAAAGGAACCACGTCAGAGGTCGAGAGGCGGTTGCGAAGAACTCTGACACCAGGGTGTGCATTTGGTCGATTGACCGTGACACCTACTCGAAATGATGATGATCAAAAAATCACTATGATCTAAGATGCAAAATAGTTTCAGGAGTATCTTGGTTATGGGAGTTTAATATAAAGCAGTGGTTTTGTTATATATAGGGGGTAAGATAGACCGACTTTTATCTGTACTTCTATACTAATATTATAAAGCTGAAGAGTTTGTTTGTTTGTTTGAACGCGCTAATCTCAGGAACTACTGGTTCTAATTGGAAAATTATTTTTGTGTTGGATAGTCCATTTATCGACGAAGGCTTTAGGCTATAAAACATCACGCTGCGACTAATAGGAGCGAAGCATCAATAAAAAATGTTTTGAAATCGGGGAAAAAATATTCATGTATTAATAATCATAATAACAGAAATTGCCGCGGACGAAGTCGCGGGCAACGGCTAGTAATATTATAAACGCGAAAGTATGTACGTATGTATAGATGTTTGTTACTCAATCACGCCAAAACAGCAAAACAGACTTTGACGAAATTTTCCAAAAAATATTGAAAAAGTACTATTCCCGCACGACATCAACGTGAGCGGAACCCTGGGCGACAGCTAGTAGCAAATAGTCGGTCGTCTCCAATCAATGTTGCTTTGTTTAAAATCGTATCAAATTCTGCTCATCAGCTAAAAATCTTAATAAGATTGTTTGTAGGCGAATTCCTGACTGGATATGTAACGTTCTAAGAGTCAACCTGATTAGGTACTTATTCTTTATATCATCATCATCATTTCGTGTAGATGTCACGGTCAATACCATGCCATGCACACCCTAGTGTCAGAGTTCTTCGGAACCACCTCTCGGCCTCTGATGTAGTTCCTTTAACGACTACCAGATGGCAGCCGGGACCAACAGCTTTAACGAGCTTCCGAAGCACGGAATCATCTTTATTATCAGACAATCAGGTGATTCAAGCCTGCAATGTCCTGGAAACAACTAAACAAAGTATGCTTCCCGTGGGAATCGAACCCACGACCCACGACCCCCGAGTCTACAGGCAAACGCCTTAACCACTGGACCACGGAGGCAGTTGTATTACTAGTGGAAGTAGAGATATAGAGCAGACATATTGTATGCATACATTTTTGATCACTCCATCGTATGACTGCTCCAATAAAGGATAATTATTCTCACAGCTCGCTACTAGGAAAATGACGTCATCGGATAGGCACTAACCACGTTACACTTCAATTTGAAATTTATTGTATTGTACGTAAGGTTGAGAATTGAATGGTACGGTGAGAAAACGCTACTAGGAAAATGACGTCATTGGATAGGCACGACCCACGTTACACTTCAATTTGAAGTTTATTGTATTGCGTGTAAGGTTGAGAATTGAATGGTACAGTGAGAAAATAATAATAGCATTGTATTATTATTTTACAAGAGAACTTAAAAGTCCAGTTCATTTTTCCAGCTGTTTTGTTTTAAGACAAAAGACTTCTTGGTTTTAATTAAGACATTACGTGAACTATTTAATATTAATTGTTAGAATTATTCTTTTTTTTTAAATTTTCGCGCTTTAATCACATAATTATGTATATAAACGAGACTCGTTGCGACCACGATGGATGTAACTCCATTGAAACGTCAACGGAAACAAATAATAAAAAGGTTCGTGCTAAGTCCCGTTTATGTACATAATTATGTTAGAATTAATTAAGCGCCTATTATACACGGTGCAATTTTTATCGTTTTGGACCCTTAAAGGGGTGACTCAGACCATCAAAATGAACAACTTTTCTTAGGGGCACAAACTCAAAAAAAGAATCGACATTCCCATACAAACTGGTCGGACGGCGGAACTCTTTTGTACCTATGGATATGACGAATTTTTTTTTGAGTTCCCAGCATTGGTCTCTTAGAAAAAGTTGTTTATATTGATGGTCAAAGTCACCCCTTTAAGGGTCCAAAACGATCAAAATTTCACCATTTATACCATCCTGAATATAGTATCCGATGGAATCTATCATATCTATATGTTAAAAATGTATTGTTTATCATACGACATGTGGTGGACTTTCCACAATTTTAGGGTTCCGTACCCAAAGGGTAAAAACGGGACCCTATTAATATCGCTCCGCTGTCCGTCCGTCTGTCTGTCTGTCCGTCTATCACCACTCTGTATCTCATGAACCGTGATAGTTAGACAGTTGAAATTTTAACAGATGATGTACTTTTATCTGTTGCCGTTATAACAACAAATACAAAAAAATTGAAAAAATAAATAATTAACGGGGCTCCCATACAACAGACATGATTGTTTGCCCTTTTTATAGATAACGGTACGGGACCCTTCATGCGCGAGTCCGACTCGCACTTGGCCGGTTATTTTTTCTAAACGTGGTAATTTGGCTCTAAAAGAGATTCTTTCTTTATTGTGCCTTTTTTTCCCAACGCATGGTTACCTCAATTCCAATTCGAATATCCAAACCAAATTCAAATTTCGAATTCCTGGACAGGAGTACTATTTCAAAAATGAGGAGTCGCGCGTTCGAAAATGTATCAACTAGTAGGTATTGTGATAAAGTATGCTTCATGCCATATACATCTATTTAGGCATTTGGAAGTTGTGTTGTGTAAAAATTGTCCAAAAATGAATACATTAGGCATTCCTTTTAGTGCAGTCAGTCATGTAAAAACAGAGTAGAAGAATTTGCGCGCCAAACTGTCACAGTATTTTTTCAGCGTGCGCCGGCAAAAGCATCGACGTCTGTACAGCTTTGTCAGCCATGTGCAATTTATCATTTTTTCCATTTCCTACGACCATTGGAGTGGTAGTGTAGTGACTTAACAGTTAACAGCGTTATCTAAATCAAGGTCTTGTGTTCGAAGCCCGCCCGGCCCGACTTGCCTCAGAGTTTCAAGAACCGACAATAAAAATTTTTATTTAGTATAATCAGTCATGTTTCATGTTTCTCTGTGTTTGCGTTTTACTCTGTTTCTTACTGTCTATTCTTATTTTATACTTATTATTCCAGTTTTTCTATTATATGGTGTACAATAATAATATTAAATATTGTTACATCATATTTTACTTACGTTTTGTTTCTTTTCTACTATTTCTAAGATTGTGTGACAGTAATTTAAAAATTCAAATTTTTCTTTAGGAACCAACCGTTCTATCATTACGTGAGCAATATAGACGATTTTTTTTTTTAAATCTATGGCAATATATCAGTTATTTTCAACCCCCTCCTCCCCCTTGTCAGCAAAAGTAAGAGAAGCTCTTCCCCCCTCCCCCAAGCTTACGTAAACATTGCTATAATTTTTACAAAATATGTTTGTTTATTATGCAAAATGTTGCTGACGTCATCCCCGTGCAGACCCTTTGTCCAAAAATAAGACAAGCCCAGACCCATAAAACCCCTTTCACTGCTTACATAATATTAGAATGATCCCTTATTAGTAATAATATCTTTCAGATTTTCTAATTTTCATTTACAGTTTATATTATTTTCCTGTCCCCTGGCTCCAAATAACTGTAGTATGTATTTGACAGCTCCGTGGCGCAGTGGCTAACACGCCAGCCTGCGACACGAGGGCCCCGGGTTCGATCCCCGGTCAGGTCAAGATGGAAAATGATCTTTTTCAGATTGGCCTGGGTCTTGGATGTTTATCTATATATGTATTTGTTATAAAATATAGTATCGTTGAGTTAGTATCCCATAACACAAGTCTCGAACTTACTTTGGGGCTAGCTCAATCAGTGTGATTTGTCCGTATATATTTATTTATTATTACTCAGTAGTACCAATGTTGATTTAAAATCATATTTGACAGTGTCCCCGATGCGTTATCAATGTAACAGTTATCTGTGGGCGAAGGCCTTCCCTTATCTGCCAGTGTGCTCGTAATCATATTGTATTTGAGTTTTATACGTTATATGAATATTATTTAATTGTACTTCTATTTTATTTGTAAATTATACAATCCTAGTAATATTTTAATTATGAGCTAACTTCATTACAATTATTCAAACTACTGCATGGATTTTATCATCATCAATACTAATAATAAATCTGTAAGGGTCGGTCATGGAGTAAGTTACTTTGTTTTCAGAGATATCGTGTTTATAAGCTCTATACATGATACTGAAACTAAATTGAGGATTTTCAGATTTTTTTCTGTATGTATGTATGTTGCTCCATAACTCTTAAACGAATTAACTGAATTTTATGAAAATTGGTAGATATACCTTTAGGCATAGAGGACACAGGATAGGCTACTTATTTTTTTCTCCTGTCATGATAAGACGTGGCCCCCATACAATCATAACAAAAAGGTACGCGAACGAAGTCGCGGGCACTGCTAATATACATATATAATCTAGACTTTGTAGAATTCACTATCTCTATCACTATATAGTATAACAAAATCCCTTCCTGCTGTCTGTGCCTATGTATGCTTGGATCTTTAAAACTACACAGCGGATTTAGATGCGATTTTTTTTTGAGGATAGAGTGATTCAAGAGGAAGTTTATATGTATGATTTACCGCATCCGTGCAAGCCGGGGGGAATATTTGACATCGCACAAGCCCGCACTAATCCCTCTGGGTTCAAATAGCCAGAGGAATCCCACTATCCGATCCCCTCGCACTCGCCACCGGAACAGAGTGCGTAGAGTAGGATTAGCTCCGATACTGGTGACCGCCCGACGGTCCCGGGTGACTTGCATCTAGGATAGCCCCTTCTGGCAACGTAGCTTTCTTCCCATCAGGCAAAAGATGAGAGTTGCTGCTCTTCAAAATCTTTTGCCATTGTTTCTCAAATTGGCCTTTCTGGATATGAATGCGCGCCATCAGGCAATATGAGAGTTTGCTGTCTCTCCAAGCATTGCGCATACAGGCATCGCTCAATAGAAGTCCGTCCCTCCTTGGGGCCCTTTGGTAATATTGCCTACATTTCTATGTATGTGACGACCCCGATGATTCTATTTGACATCACACAAGCCCGCACCAATCATTCTTCGGCTCCGAATAGCCAGAGGAATCCCACTATCCGACCCCCGCGCACTCGCCACCGGAACAGAGTGCGTGGCTATACAGGTTGGGGGCACTGTGCCTTTGCCTCAAACGTCCGGTGTAGTAGCAAAAACTGACTTGGAGCACTATCTAGTCATTCGCTCGCTTGACATGTAGGTATGTTATTCAGCTGTGACGGAACCCACAACCTCGATGTAACAGATAGTAAAGACTCTCCCTCTGTCGCGTTATTGATCCCTAAACACTTGATGTTGTGGTACAAATCATAAGCTTAGCGATTCTACTACTTCTTGTAATTTGGTCTAAGTTGAAGAGGGCTTAACACATTAAGTTAACAGCCTCCTTGGTCCAGTGGTTAAGGCGTTTGCCTGTTGACCCGATTCCCACCGGAAGCATACTTTGTTTAGTTGTTTCCAGTTTGGTTAGGCCATTGCAGGCTTGAATCACCTGATTGTCTGATTATAAAGATGATTCCGTGCTTCGGAAGGCACGTTAAGCCGGTGGTCCCGGCTGCCATCTGGTAGTCGTTAAACAACGTCAGAGGCCGAGAAGCGATTCTGAAGAACTCTGACACCAGGGTGTGCATGGTCGATTGACCGTGACACCTACTCGAAATGATGATGAACACATTAAGTGAAGGAAAACCAGTCTATCCTTGAAGAGGTGATTCAGTCCGTCTATGTGGACAACTTTTTTTTTCCTATGCGATGCAAAGCTGGGAACTCATAAAAAATGTTCGACCTCCTAGTCAATTTATATGGGACCGCCAAAAAATTTTTTTCGGTGGGAATCGAACCCACGACCCCCGGGTGAACAGGCAAACGCCTTAACCACTGGACCATGAAAGCAGTACTGTAAGTCCATTAAAAAAATGGTCTGTGAAGTTGGTTTACGGACAATAATTCTACGAGATATCGGTGGAAGAGAAATAGATGCATCACAAGCCGAACGCTTAGGCAGAGAGGCTGGCTCTCTTACTCACCGAACCAAGAGACGGTAAGCTTGTACTCAAACGTCGATTTTCGGTGAGAGTGTGGCGAGCCGGCGAAAAAATTAATTTTGCCAGTAGCGTGGCTCTACCACAATGATAATCGCTTCAGCTTATGAATTACAACAGATGGGTGTGGTGGCCACGGCAGGGTGGTGTTTAAAACGCCTATTACCTTAATTTACTTGTTTACATGACTTGACCAGAATCAGAAGTCATTAATCAATAATCTATTATTTTTATAATCATCATCATTTCAAGTAGGTGACACGGTCAATCGACCATGCACACCCTGGTGTCAGAGTTCTTCGGAACCGCCTCTCGGCCTCTGACGTGGTTTCTTTTACGACTACCAGCACGGAATAATCTTAATTATCAGACAATCAAGTGATTCAAGCCTGCAATGTCCTAACCAATCTTGCGACAACTAAACAAAGTATGCTTCCCGTGGGAATCGAACCCACGACCGCCGGGTCTACAGGCAAACGCCTTAACCACTGGACTACATAGGTAGTTTATAATATACACAATATTTTTCACCTGTTTACTTATTATTAATTACTCTTATTAAATTAAGGAATAAAATATGGTGAAAAAAAATTCATGAATAGGTAATAGGTTATAACCTAAGTTGCTGGTTCAAGTCCCGCCCGCATGAAATTTTTTCACCATATATATTATTTTTAATTTAATAAGAGTATATCAAAATAGCATTGTAAATGAAAAATAAAACACTTATAAAAACATTTTTACTGGAGGAATATATGTTCAAGTATAATCAAATACATTTATCGAAAACTGAAAACGAAATTATATTAAATTATAAAAAAATATTTAACGAGGTTTTGATTCGTTTTCATCTGAATATGAGTATATGTACCGATATGTCCTTTAGTTTAAAAACTTAAACGGGACTTAGCCGAACCTCTTATTTATTTATTTCCGCTGACGTGACGTCGAGAGTAACATCCATTGTGGTCGCAGCGAGACTAGAATAAAAGGTTGGTGCAAAGTTCCGTTAAAATTAATGATTTGTGTAAAGCAGCCTTTGTCCGTTAGTTATTTTCAAATAAAATATTAAAACCGAATTAAGCTCCATCTTCTCAAATAAACATAACCCTCTTTATTACACAACCGGTTAAAATATCATTACACGATTAATATTTTCAGGCAACAACTAAAAAAAAACTAATAATTCATGAATGTGATAAAAACGTGACAAAAAAAGAGTGTAATGCTTTCAGCATTACGCTCTTTTTGTGTGCAGTCGAGTAAGTTATGTACAGACACGTCCTTAGTTTAAATAATAGTGAATCCGGATGCAGACCCCATCTGCTGGTCGCCGATGACAAGCGTGCTAAGGTGTCCACGATTATGTGATTAGCGGGACAAAACATGAATTTTACACATTTAAATTAGTTTGAGGAGCCCGATAGCCCAGTGGGCGGGAGCATTATGGACGCTTCGAATGTTAAGCAACCCTGGCGCAGTCCCCACTAGGATGGGTGAACGCAAGGCATATAAATTATCTCGGGCTCATCCGTGCTTCGGAAGGCACGTTATCCGTTGGTACCGGATGTCAACATTGATGGCAGTTGTTAAGCTATGTCAGCTGCCTTTAGGCAGCTCGAAAAATCTGACACCGGTGTTGGCCACTTACACACATGAAAAACAACAAAAACATTTAAATAATTTAATACGGTTTTATCACGTTTATTACATTATTTTTTACACCTAACGTTTTAAAAACTTTACAGTTTTCATTTTACTTACAGTCGCAGGTAGACTAAGTTGACATTTGTCTTTTGTGCTATGCAAAACTATTGCTTACAATATTTATTGATAACGTTCTGGATGTACGCAGTATTGGCTCACGGTGTCTGAAGGTCTTGCAGTATTGAGCTTGAGATTTCATTAAATTGATGATAGGATCCCAAGCAACCATTATGAATTTTACGGTCAAACTTCAATGTTCAATTTATTTTTATTGCATTAAGGTGATTATTCTGATCGGTTGTAGAGTAACTCTCGGAAAAAAAGTTAGGTTTTACTTTATAAAGGGTTATTTAATTTGCTTTTGTATTCGAAGCCACGCTTATATGGATACTCAAAAACACCCAAGTCTATTTTTATATGTCTTACTCATTTAAATTTATATGTTTTGTTTCAAGCTCAATATCAAACGAAACGGACTTGATTATTAATTTGAAAATAGCTTTGGTCGTGTCGTGATTCTTTAATTAAAACAATAGTGTTAATGTAACAATCATGAACATGATGTTTGAGTGTGCAAATGTAATGTTCTAATTATTTGCAATTATAACGATAGAAAATTATTTTTGGGTTATTTCTTCGGACACATTTTCATTTTTGGTCTTTAGTTTTGTAAGTAAAATGTGAATAAAGCTAACTGTCCTGTAGTATTTCAGTAATTTCAAAAGGTTTTAAGCTATTATATATAATTATATTATGTTAATATCATTAATTAAAATTACTTCAGGATTCTTCTTATATTCATGAGATGTATTCATCGCACAAAACGTGGCATTATCTTAAGGTCCTTGTAGTCTACACCGTTTGAGAAAAGACGTGATTATATTAAGGTAGTATCATTTCGAAAATATAAAAAAAAAATGAGTACAAGCAATAACTGTCGGGTATAGCTTTATTTATTTTATCTGTTTGTCATTTCCCAAGGGTTGACTGGGAGAGAATGCTTTTAGCATTAAGTCTACCTTTTGTAGCTTTTAAAGCTCAATAAAGTTTTTAAATAAATAAAAATAAATAAATAGTTTTAATTAGGTAATGTCTTTTTTCATAAATCCCACCCATTCCTATCTCATGGTCACCCTATCGTCCAAATCGCGTCTAACATCTGCCCAGCACGTGGGTGCCGGGTCTGGGAACACGCGGCCATGAATGGAGAGCCATGAATATGGTGCTAATTGAAAAGGGGGGCGCGAAAAGGGGGGCTTGAGATTTATGCGATTTTTAGTTCAAATAACTTTTAATGTCGTTTGTCCATCTTCATCTGCGTAGGGTTGGTACTCAGAGAATGTTTATTATTGCCAAAAGTGGACACTTATATAGTGGTATTGAATTATTCTCTCAATTTGTTAATACGATAATATTGGGTCATCATCATTTCGAGTAGGTGTCACGGTCAATCGACCATGCACACCCTGGTGTCAGAGTTCTTCGGAACCGCCTCTCGGCCTCCGACGTGGTTCCTTTAACGACTACCAAATGGCAGCCGGGACCACCGGCTTAACGTGCCTTCTGAAGCACGGAATCATTTTTATTATCAGACAATCAGGTGATTCAAGCCTGCAATGTCCTAACCAAACTGGAAACAACTAAACAAAGTATGCTTCCGGTGGGAATCGAACCCACGACCCCCGGGTCAACAGGCAAACGCCTTAACCACTGGACCACGGAGGCTGTTATTATATATTAATATTGGGTGAAATTGGTATTGTCTGGGTGGAATTTCGAGTAAATTTTTCATCATTATCATCGGGTCTTTTTAGTCTCCACTGCAGGAGCATGACCCTCTCTGTACTACCGGAGCCATACTTGGCCTGAACAGACAGAGGATTTGGCCTACACTCTCCTCGCTGGCCAGACGGGTTGGAGAGGTCAAATTTTTCATACTCGCGTTTTAATATCATTTTGGGTTTGATAAATTCATGTAAGTGAAATTTTGCATGTATTTACGGATAACAGTAAACTTGATTTACGCATTATAAAATTTACAAAAAAGTTATAATATAGTTCACTTTCAAGTCGAAATAAAAAAAAAATTACTGAAAATCTTAGTCATTAGGAACAAATTGGCAAGTGGAAAAAAATCACCAATTTCATAATATGTTAAGACTCTTTACCAATACAGATATACCAAAAATACAAGCAATGTACTACCGAAGTAAAGATTTGGTCTGATTATACCTTATTAAGGAAGATAAATATAAAATTATAATTAAAAAAAAAATATATATTTTTAGTTAGTTCTAATATTAGTTGTAACAAATAAATTTAATCTTCTGTTGTGTCGAAAAAAAAATTTTACATTAAAAGAAGATTCAACCCTAAAAAAAAGGAAGATATTATTTAGTTTAATTTTGAAAGCAATTTCTAGGTTTATAAGTTGTTAGTGGAATAAATAAATATATACGGACAAATCACACAGATTGAGCTAGCCCTAAGTAAGTTCGAGATTTGTGTTATGGGACACTAACTAAACGATACTATATTTTATAACAAATACATATATAGATACACATCCAAGACCCAGGCCAATCTAAAAAAGATTTTTGAAAGGATGATTCAGTCCGTCGAAGTGAACAACTTTTCCTATGGAACAAATGGCACTCAACTTTTTTTACCCATACAAATTGACCGGGGGGCCGGACATATTTGGTTGAAAATATCCATTTTTTTGGATTCCCAAGTTAGATCCAATGATGATGGCTGTTAGTTTCGCTGATTTAAGCCCCTGAACATAGATGCGGGTCGAACATACCTTTTTAAAAGTCGGTTAACAGAAAGCTTTTATTTGTTCTAATTTAATCCAGTGTTAGGGACGCCTAACCTCACAGAAAGGGTTGCAACCGCCAGCGCCGGATTTAGAGGTCTAGAGGCCCAGGGCAAAAAAGAGGTTGAGGCCCCCTGGACACAAATTACTTTCCAAATATATTTTTTTTATTTGAGTTTTCCAATATATTTTGATTTAGGTTTTTAACATATATTTAATAAATTTAGATTTATATTAATAGCATTACATGAAATTTTTTCATCACATATTTTCGATTTTAACATTTAACCCATTGTATGCTATTAATATAATTAATTGAGAAAGCTTTCTCCACTTTAATCAACTTTCAATTCATCTGATATGAATTAAGTTGGATACCACACTTCTAAATAGTGGGTAGTAATGGAGATTACGCATGCTTCGAATGCGTGTACCTATAGTATGTGATGAGCAAATTCGCTGCGGTGATTTGAAGTTACGGCAGCTCAGTGGTTGAGAGCATCGACGGGCTAGATGTCGAAGGTTGTAGGTTCAAATCCTACCTGTGGCGAAATTTTTTCATCACATATTTTCGATTTTGATTTAGGTTTTTATATTTTACTGATTGCCTAATAGAACCAATATAGATTAATGTCAATATCTGTTACTATTTAACACTAGTTTTCGCCCGCGTCAATGTCGATCCCTCGGAAACAGTACTCTTTCCCGGGATAAAATGTACCCTATGTCCTTTTCCATACCCCAGATTACGTGTATGCCAAATTTCATAATAATCGGTATAGTACTAAAGGCGTGAAGGCGTCACAAACAAACTCACTTTCGCATTTATAATATAAGTTAAGATAGTTAAGATTAAGATAGGATAATCATGTTTGTACAAAGTACTAGGTAAAGGTAGAACGCGTAAAAATATCAAAGGAAAAGTTGTTTAATAGTGTTTACTAGTCCGAATTTGAATATTTTCGAATTCTCTATGTAGGGGCCGGTCTTTTGTGGGAACCCCACTTTGTGGAGGCCCCGGGGCTGTAGCCCCGGTTGCCCTCCCCTAAATCCGGCCGCGTTCCCACTTTGTATGAAGCATTTCAACTATGTGCGAGAGTTTTGATAGAAAATCAGGGGAGAGTCAGAGCATACATCTATATTTCGCGTTTCTGGCGTATGCGAGAGATTTCAGACAACTATGGTGGCTAGCTCTTTTAAATAATTAATTAATTATTTAAAAAGCTAGCCCTAAGGTAAGTTCGAGAGTGCGTGAAAGAGTATCTTTCGTGTGTGTAATTGGCCAACACTGGTGTTAGATGTTTCGAAAGCTGCCTAAAGGCATCTGACATAGCTTAACGACTGCCATCTATGATGACAGCCAGGGCTAACGGCTTAACGTGCATTCCAAAGCACGAAGGAGCTCGAGATATTTTTATGCCACTTGCGGTCACCCATCTCAGTGAGGACTGCGCCCAGACTTGGTTAACGTGCGTTAGCGCGTTTACTGCCACTTCATTGGTGTAAAATGTTTCCGCCTATGCAAGAAAATCAGTATGAGAAAATTCTGTCTAGGAAAATCCATTGAGAGAGCAACAGGATTTTTTATAAATTTAACATAGAAAATCGTAGATTTACGGTTTTTTCATTACTTTCTGTAGTCCAAATTAAAACAAAATTATTGGTTTAACTATAGAAATCTTCACTTGATATAAATTACTATTAATATGTTTTTAACTTGTTAATCTCTATTGCTCTATATTACTCAACAACTATGTTAGCTAGAAGTATAATACCACTTAGCAACACTTATCGTAATTATTAGGGACCAGGAAAACTTCTGTCTGTGGTTAATAACCTTGCCACAAAAAAAAACTGAAATTTTCAAGGCGCAGCCCTGAAAATCAGCCACACAAAATATCAAAATCTGCTTCCACTCCTGTCTAGTTATTTAGTTTTAATTATATTAGTCGTTTAGTTATTGTAACAGGATAAATTAAATAACTCACCTATTATTTTCCTGGAACGTCACTGGCACAAAAAAAAATCACTAACAATCCGCCATTTTCGCAAAATTTAAAAATAGAACTCGCGTAAAACTAACGCGACACTCCCGAGGTATGACTACGACAATTTTTAACAATATCTTTGTGAATTTATTGATAATAATTGTTGATTACAACATAAACTAGTTAGTGTGAATTTAGTGGACAAAGTAGTGCGAACGACGACTGAAATTGAACTGAACTCTGGCTGAATGAATTTGAATGACAGACGAAAATAGTTAGGGAGGAATCGTGGTCGACGGAATTTAGCAGATGAAGCGCTTGCGTTGGATTGATTCGATTTGTATGATGTGAATTTGTGTTTTAATTTGAAAGTTGATAGGCTGATTTGACGTATATCTTCTATTAAAAATTAAAATAAGATTTTGTTGAACAACGTTTAAATTGAAAGATTTAAAAGGTATTTAATTTATTACAAAATTCCTTTGCTCTGTATATAAATATATAAATTGGAAACTTCACTTTAACAAACAGATTATATGATCGTAGAGTAGAGTATCTCTAAATAATAAAAAAATACTCTTTTAAATAAAAAAAAACGACGTAAAGTCTTGTCTTTAGTCATTAAAAATTATTATTATATTTAAAATATAATATGTTCTATAGTTTTCTATTAATATTTTGTTTTTATTTTTTAATCACCGTAAATTCACCGTAACTTCTTTTTATGAAGAAATTTCTTGAATAACAATAATTAAATAGTACAAAAAGATAGATGAATTTAGATATTACGTCTAAATAAGATTTTATACAAATTAATATTATAATCAGTTTATCCAAGCAAAAGCGCTTTAAGCGCTTGAGAGGTCATCTCACCGTGCAATGGGCTCGCATGAAATTGACCAATAGCGTAACGCGCTCACTGATTCGAATAGTTCACGCTCCTGCAGTAATGGCGGACAGTGGTAGTGAAACTAGTTTTTTTTTGTGGAGCGATTTTTTCTTACACAAATTTAGAGCTTTTTCTGACATTTAAATTTTACTGAATAAATAGAAGATTTTGATTATTTTTTATTAAATAGAATACGCTTAATTAAGGTTTAAAATTATTATCATAATTATGCTAAAAAAATATAATGTTAATGTAGGTAACAGAGCAAAAAAACGAGAAACGTGAGCTAACAGTGAATGATATATTAATATGGTGAACTTTAATAAATAAGTAATCCTTACTAACATTATAAATGCCAAAGTAAGTTTGTTTTCTTTCTTTCATTATCATCATCATATCTTTCATTATATTAGTATATAAATAAGTAATATACGAATATAATGAAATAATGTTTTCTTGTAAATTATGCTCTCTGTATGGATACCAGCATATTTTCTTAATTTTTATGTTAAAATGAAAAAAATATACTGTATATATTTATATAAAAATAATCTTTCATATTAAATTATTGATTCATCATCAGGTGTTTTAGTCTCCACTACAGGAGCACGACCCTCTCTGTACTACTAGAGCCATACTTGGCCAGAGCAGCCAAAGGGCTGCAAATTATTGATTACTTGTACTTATTTATTAAGTTATTATATTATTTTTAGTTATTGATGTAAATGTAATAGTTATAAGAATTCAGACACAGTGAAAAATTGTTATTGAAATAAATAAATAGATAAGATAAGTAACAATCATTGGAGATTTTTATCTTAATTTATGCTATTTATGATTATTAAAATAAAAAAATATTTTTCCATCTTTTCTTAAAATTGGGTTATCAATTAATATTATGTTCGCATAATTTGACGCGAATGGCATGCCTTTAGTAAGAATATCCAGTGGTTCTGAAAGTATGACAATATTTTTTTAAAACCGATTAAACCATTCTACATCGTAGCTGTCAAAAATTAGCGAGAAGGTTTGCAGGTTTATATAAATAAATATATACGGACAAATCACACAGATTGAGCTAGCCCCAAAGCAATTTCGAGACTTTTGTTATGGGATACTAACTCAACGATAATATATTTTGTAACAAATACATACATATAGATAAACATCCAAGATCCAGGCCAATCTGAAAAAAGATCATTTTCCATCTTGCTACAAATTTTATCCGTCCTTGTCACACCCAGCTAGGGTTACAACATCTCAGGATTTTTCCGAAGATTGCAGGATATTTGGACTCTTCAACATTGCGGCCAGATTTTGCAATCTTAGGAAATCTCAGGATTTCGAGAATTTTCAATAAAATGCATTACATTTTAAAGAGAAGAAAAACAAACAATAACATCTTGCTAATACCTAGAGCAAATCATTTAACAAAACCTTTGGTAATCAACTAGTAATTGCGAAATTTAAATCAGCCCTTATTTATCAAAGCCTACCTACTACCCTTCCAATCCGCACCAAACTACATTTACTGCACAAACGGGAAAAGCCATGTCATTTTATTCATCCTTGTCACACCCAGCACACTCCGTTCCATCGCCCTTTGACATCATCTTATATCTTGTCACCATAAACCCGAAAATAATTTAACATTTTCAAAGAATTTTCACAAGAAAGGCACACATTGTCTTTCAAATTATGCTTTGTTGTTGATCCTGAAAGAAATATTCCCGGAGTTCCGCCTAAGCAATTTGTTGATAAAAAAACTTTTGTTCCTCAACGGTTCTTCACTTTACAAAGTAAAAAGGAAAAGATAAGTGTTATCAATCATGATATATTGCATGTTAAGCAATTCTTGACGTGTTTTATAATTCGATTGGTGACTGATAATTATATCAATCTTCTTTTCAAAAGGCACATCGAAAGATTAGCTGTCATCGGTAAATGGCCTTTAAAATACATTTGTATTGACCAATTACGTTGGACTGGGTCTTGGATGTTTATCAATATAAGTATCTATTATCTATACTGATATTATAAAGCTGAAGAGCTGTTTGTTTGAACGCGTTAATCTCAGGAACTACTGGTTTAAATTGGAAAATTATTTTGTGTTGGATAGTCCATTTATTGAGGAAGACTTTAGGCTATAAAACATCACGCCGCGACTAATAGGAGAGAAGCATCAAAAAAAAATGTTTTTAAACGGAGGAAAATTATTCTTAATAACAGAAATTGCTGCGGACGAAGTCGCGGGCAACAGCTAGTAAAATATACTATCGTTAAGCTAGTACCCTACGACACAAGTTCACAACTTACTGTGGGGCTAACTCAATTTGTGTGAAATGTCCCTATATATTTATTTATTTAATTATGACAATCCCCTTAAAAACATAACTTTGATGCTTGACTGACTAGGAACGGCGTATCTTTGGTTGGACTTAAAAGCTTTTTATTTGAAATTAATTTTTATCAATTGGGTCCTTCCTTTTATCTATAAAATTGGTTTCTAAAGAGAATTTCAAGAAAATTGAATTTTTCATACTCACGTTTCTAGTATCATTTCGGGTTTAATAAATTCAACAAGTGAAATTTTGCATGTATTTATGGACAATAGTAAGCTTGATTTACGCATTATAACATTTACAAAAAATTACAAAAATAATATAAAAACAAAGAAAAACAACGACATTTTTGATCAAAATGGACAACATCTGAAACGCGTTCTTTCATCAGCATTTTTCAATAATTAAAGTCAAATTCACAGTTCAAAACAAAAAAAAGTATGCATGCAGAATAATAATAAAATAGTCCAATTTAAAGTATAAATAAAAAAAAAAATTCAACTCAAATCAGCAAATTACTCAAAAACATTCAGCAATACTTGCCTAAACATATAAAATTCATCCGTTAGTCCGTTAGTTATTAAAAAAATATTGGATACGTATTTTAAAAAAAATTAAGAAGAAATTCCGTGTGACGTCATAGTTTGCTACTCTTTTTAGCAAACTTTGATGTCACAAGCCCTCTCATGAACTTTGACGCGCTTTATCTTTATTATTTATTGTTTGTTTGACAAAAGAAAAATACGTGTCTAATATTTTTTGATTATCTAACTGTCGGACTAATTTTAATTTTATTATTTTGACACAGAAAGCTAGCCCATTGCTTGATATAAACAAAAATAAAAAAAAAAGGATTGCTGAGAACAAAACCCAAAAGTTTTCGTTTATTGGATGAGCGAGTTAACCAATCCGCGACCGGCCATTAAAACTACAATTAAAACAATTTTAATCGTGCCCTAGTTTCAGAATAAAAGCTATGGCGACTATTTTTTCCGTTTTCAGTATTGTGCCGCGAATTTCAGCGTAATGCAAATACTGTGTTGGCGGCAAAAGCGACTTGTAATTACGCTCTCGGGGAGAATCACGTGTTGTGGTGGGGACACGTTAGTTAGAGCCGCGACGTGTTTTACCTAATACGAGAAGAAACATATATTTATTTAACATAATTACATATATTTAGCCGTGTGGTTTCCGGCACAGGATAGGACCACTCCTAGTCTTCCCATGGAGGTCGTAAGAGGCGTCTTAGGAAATACAAGCTAAATAAAGCTCATAAACATCAATGAGACTTCTCCAACCCGTCTGGCCAGCGAGGAGAGTGTAGGCCAAATTCTCTATCTGCTCTGGCCAAGTATGGCTCCGATAGTACAGAGAGGGTCATGCTCCTGCAGTGGAGACTAAAAAGACCTGATGATGAACTTTATTACATAATTGTAAAAGGTGAACTTAAAACCAGAGGCTTTATCAATCAGTCAACCCACAGGTGGTAAATAAATAAAGCCATTTAAATTATTGTGGTATATTTTTGGTCTTCAGAAAGTTGAAATATCTGGCTGTATTATCGTATTGTCATATTCAACAAATAAATATAAAATAAAAATTAAAAAAAGGTGAGAGCTACGCATTGTGGTGTGATATAATCTACTTAACAAGTGCTTTTTAACTCAAATCTTTTCGTATTCTCTGCAATTTATAGTTAAGGTGTTATTCGATTCAGAACGGCATATAGATTATATGAGAAATTGCAAGGGCCGCGAAAAAAAAAATATTTCCGCCAACTACTTACCAGAAAATGATAACTTTTTTGTACGGACAGTTTGAGTTCCTCAGAATGCCTTTTGGATTCTAAATATTAAAATAATACAGTAGAATAAGTATCTGTGCGTTCTTGTGGGCCACCAGTATATTCCAAGCTACATAAAAGCATCTCATAATATTTGACGACAGCTTTCAAACAATACTCTTTATGTTTTTCGCTACTTCAACGTCATGAAATGTGTTGATGGCAAAAGCAACTCGTAATTATGCTCTTACTTTGCTTGCTTGCTTTTACGCTGGTGGTATACGTTAGTAAGAGAGAACTACTATATGCGTGTTAAAAACGAGCGGCGATGTATTCGGACACTTCAAGTTTCTTGGTATACCGTTTGGTCTTTTTTAAACTTGGATTTTTTTTCAATTTATATGAACTAGTTTACGCAAAAGTGCAAAGTTCTAGACATTATTTTGTTCTAGAATATACGGGGAGAATCTCGCGGTGTTCAGATATGGTGGTTTTCAAGGCGTCAACTACATAATACAAACAAATTTCTTGTTAAATACACAAGGTCATCTGAAAGTTTTATTAGGATTTTATTTATATTAAACTGTGTTGGCGCCCAGAAAATATTGTATTCACCATTATTTTAGTTATTTATCGAGATGTCTAAAGACATCTCATTTATTTAGTTACGTTTGTTGCACACAATCAACGACTGATACAAGATAAATTTATTGCTAGTTGCATTGTCTACCAGTTCACCTTTGGGACATTGTGAGAGTGATATCTGGGGGTGCAAGTGCTACTTTAAATTTAATAGAATAATATTATTTATTTTTAAGTGTTGCATTCGCAATGATATTTTGATATACATACTCTTATTAAATTAAGAAATATGGTGATTTTTTTTTCAAGCGGGTATCATTTGAAACTTCATCCTTAAGTCTATATTCGACGTCTATGAAAGTGGCACATAGACTAAAGGTCGCAGGTTCAAATCCCGCCCGCTTGAAATTTTTTTTTTTCACTATATTTCATTTCTTTATTTAATAAGAGTATTACTAATATAATTGTTATAATTATAATTATATAATAAGGATACATATTATTTAACGACTGCTATCATGTATTTTAAAGTAATTATATAGCGTATAACATAACATAGACGTTCCCGTGCAGGGGTGACTCAACCCGTTAAAATGAACAACTTTTCCAATGGGACCAATGTTGGGAAATCAAAAAAAGATTTTACATTTTCATACGAAAGTGTTCGACCGGCCAGGCAATTAGTTTAAAATTGTTAAAAAAAATTGAGTCCCAGCATTGGTCTCATAGGAAAAGTTTGTTCATTTTAACGGGCTGAGTCACCCCTTCACGGGAACGTCGTTGGTTATGTTACATGCTGTGGATAAGTGAATGAATGAAATGAATGAGTCTCTGTTTTCAAATAGAAGAACAAAATTTCTCAACAACAGCATCAAAAACCGCTACCTCCTATCACCGCGTAGGCACCCTCTACCGACCTACATCCCTTCACAATGGATATGATCTTTTAACGTACCCCTTTGTCTCGACAAAATGTGTTGATGCTAACTCTATGTCTAATAAGGGGAATGTATAACATTCTTAACTTATGCATTTCAATTAGTAACGAGTAGATAAACTCTAAAGGGTATGGTTAAGAATGGAGAGGATAGGCGTGTTGTCGTAAGAACAATATAGGAGAAACGTATTTTTCTTTATTTTGTATACCTTATTGTTTTTCAGTCAGCATGTTGAGTGTACGCATCTGAAATGTTCTAATAATAATGATTACTTTGTGATTTTAGCTCGGATAATGTGTAAGCATATCATCCATATAAACTCGACTAGCTTTTAACCGCGGCTTTGTCCTATTCTGTTCCCGTTCTGATCCCTCTCCGGCTCCGAATAGCCATCCTAATAAGAATCCATCTATCCTACCTCTCCGGAACAGTCTCCGGAACAGAGTGCGTAGAGTAGAATTAGCACCGATTACTGGTGAGAGCCTGGCGGTCCCGGGTGACTTGCGCTCAGGATAGGCCCTTCTGGCAACGTAGCTTTCGGTAAGGCAAAATATGAGCGTTGCTGTTCTCCAAAGGCTTTTACCATAGATTCTTCCCTTCCCTTCAGGCTATGCATGCACGTAATCGCGGCCCATCCAGCAATATGAGAGTTTCCTGTCTCTACAAGCCTTGCACACACAGGCAACGCCCAAAGCCTAGGTCCATCCCTATTAGTCCCCCTTTGGTGATGTCGTCTATAAAGGCTGAGGGCACTCTGCCCTCGCCTCAAACGCCCGGTGAAGAAAAAAGCTTACTGAGAGCTAGCTATATGATCCATTAAAAAAGCTCTTGTGTTGTTTTAACTATTAAAACATTTCAGAGATTTGTTCAAGGACATAAATATTTTAACGGTAGCCTCACAGTATATACTTGAGAACATAATGCACGTAAGGAAAAATATTTCGTCATTCAAAAAATATTGTGATGTAAGAGATAGACCCTTGCGTAACGATCATAAACTATTTCTACCGCGGTATCGGCTTAGCAGAGTTAGTGATTCGTTCATGGGGAACTGTATACGTTTTTATAACAAGTTATCAAAACCAATCCTCGATATGCCTGATAGAAAATTCAAAGCTTATGTAAAACAGTTACTTTGTAAAAAGGCCTATTATAGTACTAAATATTTCCTTAAGGACAATAATATTTGGCTTGAGCTTGGCGCAGACACCTCATAGTTTTGTATATATGACTGAATAAGTGTCCAAATGACCTATATTAAATAAACATTTTTGAATATTTGAATTTGATTTATATTACACACAAATGCATATTTCTTCTTCAACAAGACGCATTTAAAAATTACGGTTTTTCATATCAGACTGAATTTTACCCGCGATATTTTTTCATGAAAAAGTAACTCCTTAACAAAACACAAAGACCACAGTATTTAGCGCACGTTATTAAATTTTTTTAATGCATCTCACCTTTTTAAGTGATAACATCTTATTAATCAGTGAACGCCGGCTGCATGCACGAAAAAGAGTCGCGTTTCGCGTGCAAGCGAGAGCGCGGAACAAGGGATAGAGACGATCGGCCTAAGCGTTCGGCTTTTGACGTTTTCACTCTTTCACCATTTATTATGTAAAATTATCGTCAGTACCGACTTCACAGATTTTTTTTCGTTTCATAAAGTTCATCATCATCAGGTCTTTTCAGTCTCCACCGCAGGAGCTTGACCCTCTCTGTACTACTGGTGCCATACTTGGCTAGAGCAGACAGAGGATTTGGCCTACACTCTCCTCGCTGGCCAGACGGGTTGGAGAGGTCTCATCGATGTTTATGAGGTTTGTTTAGCTTGTATTTCCTAAGTCGCCTCTTACGACATCCATGGGAAGACTAGGAGTGGTCCTATTCTACTCTGCCGGAAACCACACGGCAAGTTCATAAAGTTGTTTATCATTAAACGCCCTGCGGAAAAACTTAGAAGGCTTGAGCCTTTGCGTTTGAAATAAAAAAAACCTTTTCTTGTAGAGATTTAAGTGTGTTCCGTTGTCCGCGCTAACTTTGAACTGACAATCTTTTTCTTTTATTCTTAGCGACAAATTGTTCGGACGTTTCTTAGGGGATGATTTTAAGTATTATTCCGTAACCCTATTGGAAGTTTTCTTTTTATTTTTAATATTATTCTTAACTAGCTTTCGCCCGCGGCTCCGCCCGCGTCAATGTCGATCCCTCGGGAATAGTACTTTTTCCCGGGATAAAAGGTAGCCTATGTCCTTCTCCGTACTCCAGAGAAATTGTATGCAAAATTTCATGATGATCGGTGCAGTAGTTACGGCGTGAAAGCGTAACAAACAAACAAACTCACTTTCGCATTTATAATATTAGTAAGGAAGTAAGGATAATGTATTATCGCGTATATTACATTATTTTTACACCTAACGTTTCGAAAACTTTGTCGACCATCATGAAATTTTACATACAAGTTCTCTGGAGTACGGAGTAGGGTACATTATATCCCTATTTTATTAAAAAGTACTGTTCCCGGGGATCGACATTGACGCGAGCGGAGCCGCGGGCGAAAGCTAGTTTGAAATATATTTTAGTCTAAAACATAACCTTCCTCCCGCAGTCGGGTAACTAAATACACAACGTCTTCAATTGTATATTAATTGAATTTAATTACCAAAAGGAGAGGCGCCTCGGGATATAGTAATAACATGTACTTACTTAACTAAAGTAAACTCTGTAACTAGACGCTATACATATACCGGGTGTTACAAAACTACGAAATAATATTTAAGGGGCATGATCAGTCCATAATATTAAACAACTTTACCCATGGGACAAACTACGAAACATGAAAAGGAAAATTCGATCTCCGATACAAAATAAGCAAGCAGCTGATCGACTTTCTATGGAAGGCTAAAACTTTTATTTTATTTTAGATGTATGTTCCCTGGGATAGTTGTTTATTATCATGGACTGATTATGCCCCTTAAGGGCCCGTACTACCTCACACTGCTTTGCATGATTGACTGTTATATCAATAATAATTAAATACTCAAGTTGAAATAAAAATGCAGCAAAGTTCAGGACTAACTCTGGTAACTATATGACTCAAAAACACGATTGCGTTAAATTATCTCGATAGAAAAAAATTGCAAAGTTGCCTCCAAATCACGTCTAATTTACTCGGTATATAGCATTATTCACCAAATACATTAAAATTAACCTTGAAACTTTTGATTATTATTGCATTACAGATAAGGCAGCCATCATATGTTTTTCTTTTTCGAATAACCCTTGAATATTCCTAAAAAACGAAAATATCCAAAGTAGCCAACGCGTTTAGACCATCCGTGTTTGTACCGCCACGCCGCCTGGCATATGTCGGTCAAAGTACATGAGTTGCTAAAAATGTAGCTAATTACGACACGGAATTTCAACGGGCTATATGATTCCGTGCTTCGGAAGCCACGTTAAGCCGGTGGTCCCGGCTGCCATCTGGTAGTCGTTAAAGGAACCACGTCAGAGGCCGAGAGGCGTTTCCGAAGAACTCTGACACCAGGGTGTGCATGGTCGATTGACCGTGACACTTACTCGAAATGATGAACGGGCTATATCTTTATCACTATATGTTTAATTGACGAAATAAAAATACGTGTCCAATATTCTTGGTAACTATGCTTGCCTGGGAGAAAGGAAAAAACGTAGTATGAACCAGCTGCTTCGCTTCCCGCGCGTATAAGCCGATCCAGGGATTGGGCTAAAATATGCCGAATCATGTCAATAAGCGACGCAGCTTGCAACCCATCACTATTTGATTCCATTTTTCATTTACACGCCCTCCAACAAGCTATATGTAATAAATAAGGTCTTATAGGCCTAGGCTCTGTCTACCCCGCAAGGGAAAAAGACGTGATACTATGTATGTATGTCTGTATCCAATATTCTTTTGATCATATAACTGACAGACTAAGTATATTTTTTAAGGAAACTGGCTAGTACAATGTTTATGGTAATATATAAAGCTGAAGAGTTTGTTTGTTTGAACACGCTAATCTCAGGAACTACTGGTTTAAATTGGATAATTATTTTTGTGTTGGATAGTCCATTTATTGAGGAAGGCTTTAGGCTATAAAACATTACGCTGTGACTAATGGGAGCGAAGCGTCAATTAGAAATCTTTTGAAAACGGGGCAAAATTATTCGTCTAGACTAATAAAAAAACTAATTAATCATAATAACAGAAATTGCCGCGGACGAAGTCGCGGGCAACAGCTAGTAATATATATATATATATAACTTTCTGTTGTAGCTTTGATATAACGAATGGACTTTATCCGCCTACCTTATTTTCATTTAATCAACAAACAAAAATACGAGACGTTGGCTTGTGTTAATCAACTCTTATTTCACTTAACACATCACCAAATGAGATTAAAAACGTTAATTTGGATACGAAATACCGACATTTTTAATATACACGCTTTATAAGGTTAGATTAAGGTAGCTGTAATGAAACTCCCGTGGCGGCCATATTGCCCCCACCCTCGCTTCCGGCGCGAAAACCCTTTTTGAATAGTTATGATTTACCGGAGTATATGAATATTGCAATGGTGTTACCGACTGTTTTTGTTATCTTTGTTTGTTTATTCAGGAGAATTTTGTAGTTAAATTGTGTGGAAATATTTAATTACTAGCTGTTGCCCGCGACTTCGTCCGCGGCTATTTCTGTTATTATGATTAATAAGTACAGAATAGATGAATAATTTTCCCCCGTTTTCAAAACATTTTTTATTGATGCTTCGCTCCCATTGGACGCAGCGTGATGTTTTATAGCCTAAAGCCTTCCTCAATAAATGGACTATCCAACACAAATTATTTTCCAATTTGAACCAGTAGTTCCTGAGCTTAGCGCATTCAAACAAACAAACTCTTCAGCTTTATAATATTAGTATAGATTGTTCTCTACATTTCGTTTTTATCTTAAGTCTAGATTTCTATAATTACTATACAAAAAGTAAATCCAAACATAGAACATTATAAAAATCTAAACATATTATTATTATTTGACTAGCTCCGTGGCGCAGCGGTCAACACGCCTGCCTGCGACACGGAGTGACCGGGTTCGATCCCCGGCCAGGTCAAGATGGAAAATGATCTTTTTCAGATTGGCCTGGGTCTTGGATGTTTATCTATATATGTATTTGTTATAAAATATAGTATCGTTGAGTTAGTATCCCATAACACAAGTCTTGAACTTACTTTGGGGCTAGCTCAATCTGCGTGATTTGTCCGTATATATTTATATTTATTAATATTTTGACTTAACTAAATGTTTTTGAAATAAATATTTCGCTACTATATGTGTTTTAATGTTTTAATAAGAAATACAAAATATATAAAAAAATATAAGCTACATTTTTTGTTGCTAATATTTTATTTATTTTTTAATGCTTGCTTTAGCCAGATGCTTTCAATTGAAGCAAACAAAAAAATTTTTTTGGTATTTTAAATGTTCTGACAATTACATGTTACATTTATGTATATGAGATAATTTCTTTAATTCTCGTATAAGTGTATGTCAAATAAGTATACTTTATGATATGAAAAATGATTTTAAGTTATCCGTCAAAATTAAACTTATTTAGGGTTCATCATCATCATCATCATCATCAGGTCCTTTTTAGTCTCCACTGCAGGAGCACGACCCTCTCTGTACTACTAGGGCCATACTTGGCCAGAGCAGCCAGAGGACTTGGCCTACACTCTCCACGCTGGCCAGACGGGTTGGAGAGGTGTCTTAGATGTTTATAAGCTTTGTTTAGCTTGTATTTAGGGTTCCTTACCTCAAAAGGAAAAAAACGGAACTCTTATAGGATCACTTCGTTGTCTGTCTTTCTGTCAAGATCCTTTTTCTCAGGAACGCGTAAAGGTCTATTGTTCCTTGGAGCTGTTAAAAAAATCAAACTTCTAAGCCAACGCGATCAAAAGATACAGCCGTTTATGCAGCAAATTTTCGTGTTTTTTCGACATTTGCAAGGAAATCAAAACCTACAGTGTATTTCCCGTGAACTCAGAATCTCGAAATTAGGTACGAAGCAACGTCTTATATCACAGATAAAAAATTACGAAAAGCATACATTTTTAGTAACATCATAATATAATAAAAACATTTTTATTAATTTTAAACTTATTATAGATATGGTACGGAACCATTCATGCGCGAGTCCGACTTGCACTTGGCCGGTTTTTTTATGATATTTCGACGTGCTGATTTGGAGACACGGTGGTGTAGTTGGTAACACACTGAGGGCGTTAACCTAAGGGGCGTGGCGAATTTCTCATCACATTTATAAAATTTTAGTAAAATATTTTACTAATACCATCTCAGTTTTGTTCGCAAATCCCAAAAATTAGGTCAACACGCCTCCTTACCATAATACTGTAAATGCGTGTACATAAGCCCTTTCTAATTATTATAAGGTGCCTCGCATCCGCCATGAGTTGGGTACATACGTTATGCCGTGGAGTATGTTACAGAATTAATGAAAATATCTGCCATGCCGGGGAGTATGACAGATTAAATAAGTCAAGTGACATCTGAATCATCTTTTAAGCGTTAAATGTGAGTGTTTCTTTGTCTATCAAGCAATATCTTACAGAAGAAATTCCCAGGGACTTTACCAATATTCGAATAGAGTGTTTTGAACATTGTTTTTTATAAATAAATAAAATAAAATAATTTTATTTCAGACCAAATTTTGTCCATCATCATCATCATTTCGAGTAGGTGTCACGGTCAATCAACCATGCACACCCTGGTGTCAGAGTTCTTCGGAACCGCCTCTCGGCCTCTGACGTGGTTCCTTTAACGACTACCAGATGGCCGCCGGGACCACCGGCATAACGTGCTTTCCGAAGCACGGAATCATCGTTATTATCAGACAATCAGTTGATTCAAGCCTGCAATGTCCTAACCAAACTGGAAACAACTAAACAAAGTATGCTTTCGGTGGGAATCGAACCGACGACCTCCGGGTCAACAGGCGAACGCCTTAACCACTGGACCACGGAGGCAGTTATTATATAGTTGAATTTATCAACCAAAGTTTTCTATAGAAAAGCCAATTTTATACGAAATAGAGGCGAGTTCCGTGGCGCAGTGGTTAACACGCCAGCCTTGATATGTATTTGGTATAAAATATAGTATCGTTGAGTTAGTATCCCATAACACAAGTCTCGAACTTACTTCGGGGCTAGCTCAGTCTGTGTGATTAGTCCGTATATCATCATCGTCATCATCAGGTCCATTTTAGTCTCCACTAAAGGAGCTCGACCCTCTCTGTACCACCAGGGCCATACTTGGCCAGAGCATGGGTGCTCTGAGGACTTGGCTTACACTCTCCACGCTGGCCAGACGGTTTGGAGAGGTCTCTTAGATGTTTATAAGCTTTGTTTAGCTTGTATTTCCTAAGTCACCTTCTACATCCACGGGAAGACTTGGAGTGGTCCTATTCTACTCTGCCGGATACCACTCGGCAAAAGTCCGTATATATTTATTTATTTAAAAGATCCAATGAAAATTACAAAAAAATCAACACTTTGGCAGCCACTGTCCGTTCATAGACACAGTTATCATTATCACACACACACAAGTAAATATTACTTATTTATTATAGTACTTAGATAACTACACTGAGAGATAAAGAGTTGAACTGATTCTGACTGAGTTGGCCATTATATTGACTCATTAGCAATGATTTTGTAAAGGACTTTTGATTTATCGCATTTATTATGCTTAAGAATGTTAAAGTCAATGAACTTTGTTTTTACTATCATTTTTCCCTGACTGTCTTCGTAGTCCACTTGTTAAGGCGTTTGCCTGTAGACCCGGGGGTCTTGGGTTCGATTCCCACGGGAAGCATACTTTGTTTGGTTGTTCAGAGTTCTTCGGAACCGCCTGTCGGCCTCTGACGTAACTCCTTTAACGACTACCGGATGGCAGCCGGGACCCACAGCTTTACGTGCCTTCCGAAGCACGGAATCATCTTTATTATCAGACAATCAGGTGATTCAAGCCTGCAATATCCTATGGAAACAACCAAACAAAGTATGCTTCCCGTGGGAATCGAACCCAAGACCCTGGGTGTGTAGTGTAAGGTCGATTGACCGTGATACCTACTTGAAATGATGATGATGATCGTTTTCTCGCAGCGTCACTTGAAAACAAACATTTAGACACAGTCACAAGACACAGGAAAGACTACTTTTTTTTTTCGTTTTTGTTTAGTTTAGAATCGTAATGCACGCGAACGAAGTTGCGGGCAAGGTTAGTATGTTTATAATTTAGAAGGGTATACTTTCAAATAAAGCATCAAAATCGGTTTAGGTAATGGAAGAAAGTTATACGCCAATAAAACGTTTTTTTTGAGTTGTTTACGATATTTTCCTTATTTAGGACTAGCTTTCGTCCGCGGCTCTGCCCGCGTCAATGTCGATCCCTCGGGAATGGTACTTTTTCCCGGGATAAAAGGTAGCCTATGTCCTTCTCTATACTCCAGAGAAATTGTATGCAAAATTTCATGATGATCGATTCAGTAGTTACGGCGTGAAAGCGTAACAAACAAACAAACATACAAACAAACAAACAAACAAACTCACTTTCGCATTTATAATATTAGTAAGGATAGTAAGGATAAGGATACTGCACTGAGTTTCTTTCGGCGTATTCTTCTCAGCAGTGGTCGTTGCGAAACGCTAGTAGTTTATCGATTTTGTAAATACCTATTAAAAACTAGCTGTTGCCCGCGACTTTGTCCGCGGCAATTTCTGTTATTATGATTAATTAGTATACAATAGATGAATAATTTTCCCCCGTTTCCAAAACACTTTTTATTGATGCTTCGCTCCTATTGGTCACAGCGTGATGTTTTATAGCCTAAAGCCTTTCTCAATAAATGGACTATCCAACACAAAAAGATTTTTCTAATTTGAACCAGTAGTTCCTGAGATTAGCGCGTTCAAACAAACAAACAAACAAACTCTTCAGCTTTATAATATTATTCTATACATATAATAAAACAGTAAAAATATTTTGTCTGTACATTTAGAATTTTTGACTGAAATGGATAGAGGGACACTTAAAAAGAATAATAGAAAGCAAAAAAAATTTTTTTGAATTTTTTGTCTGTCTGTCTGTCTGTCTGTCTGTCTGTCTGTATGTATGATCACGATTATCTCCGAAAATACTGAACCGATTTACTTCAAACTTTCACCAATTGCTTTATTTTAACTCAGATTAACATTTAAAGTTTGTTTCATAAAAATCGGTTTGTTAAAAAAAAAGTTATCGTTATTTGAATAAATTTAAGCCATGAGTTTGCCTTGCCTGCAAATATATAGCACTTACTTATATATTATAAGTGACATAGGAAAATTACATGCTAAACGTGGCCTTCAGGTCTTATAGACCTAGGCTCTGTCCACCCCGTAAAGAAAAAAGACGTGATACTATGTATGTATGTATAATCTTCTTTTCACGCTTCAACCATTGAATCAATTTGGATGAAATTTGGTATGGGTGTAGTTTGAAACCCGGGGAAGGACATAGGGTATCTTTTATTCCGGGAAATTCTACAGTTCCTGAGGGATGGACACTAACGGCGGCGACGTAGCCGCGGGCAAATCTGACTTATATATCAACGCAACCGAAACTGCTGCGCCTAGAAACGTGAAATTTGGTACAGGGGTTTTTATAATGATGTGAGTGAGCGCTAAGAAAGGAGCGTCTGTTGTCTTTTTACGCTTCAACCATTGAACTGATTTGGATGAAATTTGGTACGGAGGTAGTTTGAGGCCCAGGAAAGGACATAGGGTATGTTTCATTCCGGGAAATTCTCCTGTTCCCGAGGGATCGACACTAACGCGGGCGGAGCCGTGGGCAACAGCTAGTAGATAATATTATGACGTTCAAAAAGACATGATATCTCTATCTATCTTTATCTATAATTTAAGAACTGTGTTCTTGTCGGTGGATTACTCTCCATGTCTCTCGGTTCTCAGCCATTCTTTTCACCTCTCCATATGACACAACTCCAGCCTTTTCCTTTATCTCATCCAAATATGCTCTTCTTGGTCTTCCTTTCCCTCCCCTAGTCTCAATTTTTCCCTCTATAATATTTTTCATAAATTGATCGTGCCGTATAAGGTGACCAAACATCCTTCCTCTTCTAATTCCAAGTCTTCAATAGTTCTCGTTTCTCATTTACTTGTCCCAACACTTCTTCATTCGTCTTTTTCTGTGTCCAACTAATACACTCCATACGACATGATATCCAAAGAATAAAATTCTATTTCATTTCATTTCATTAGTGTCGATTTTTAAAATTTGCTTCTAAAGTATTTTTTAGTCTATGGGTGCCAGCCCTATATTTGCAAAAAGCGCAAAAGCAGCATCTTAAATAAAATCAAAAAGTTGCATTTTAGGGTTCCGTACCCAAAGGGTATAAACGGGACCCTATTAATTTCGCTCCGCTGTCCGTCTGTATGTCCGTCTGTCACCAGGCTGTATCTCATGAACCGTGGTAGTTAGACAGATGAATGAGATGAGACAGAATTTTCACAGATGATGTATTTCTGTTGCCGCTATAACAACAAATACTAAAAAATAGAATAAAATAAATATTTAAGGGGGCTCTCTTACAACAAACTGGGGCTCCCATACATTTGTTTTTGCTTGTTTTTGCTCGATATTGATAACGGCAACAGGGAGACGCTTGAAATATTCACAGAATATTTCATTATATATTCACTCCAAATAAGCACTCGATGCAATAATAAATTACTTTCTGCTCAGTGCAACAATCTACTATTTTTGTTTTATATGTACAACAACAGCAAGATGAAACATCTCATTATTAAACTTAAAAATTCACCACAACACCGGGATGTGTATCCCATTTCGCGTTATCGCACAACATACCCGGGTCCGCCATAAACCGGTTTTAACTGTTATTAACCGGAAATATGTTGATGTGGCCACTTGCTCGTACTTACACTGATTCGGTTCAGGATGTGGGTCGTTACTCGTTGGAGGGTTGGTTTTATTGAGTATTTTCATTTTGTTAGCATTATTTTATATACAAAGACAAATTTTAGTTTTTGTGTTAGCATACAATATGTAAATAATACTCAGATCTTTGAAGGGCTGATTCAGTCCGTCGATATGAACAACTTTTCCTATGGGAGCTCGGAACTCAAATTATTTTTTGACGTTTCCATACAAATAGATTTTTTGTTTAATTAGGATTTTTTTTTATTTTTGAGTTCCCTGCTTTGATCCCATAGTTGTTCATATCAACGGACTGAATCACCCCTATAAGGATCGGACAGGGTTTTCTTTACATATTGCATATATATAATATAGTATAATATAATTTTATAGGAATAGATATCTGACGGCACGCGCTCTGGCAAGAGCTTAACGAACCTTCCGAAGCACAGATTTTTTTAATAAGCCTTTGCTACTTCACCGGGCGTTTGAGGCGAGGGCAAAGTGCCCTCAGCGTTTATAGACAACATCACCAAAGGGCCCCCAGGAGGGTCGGACCTCGGCTTTGGGCGTTGCCTGTGTGCAAGACTTGGTGACAGCAAACTCTCATATTTCCTGATGGGCCGCGATTCATCATCATCATCATCAGGTATTTTAGTCTCCACTGCAGGAGCATGATTTTTTCGTCTGGTACCCTTATTTGGCGGAGTGCTGTGTTACGAATTAGATAGATACATAAAATATTTATTTCTTCATCAGTATCACACATCATCATCATCATCAGGACTTTTTAGTCTCCACTGCAGGAGCATGACCCTCTCTGTACTACAGGAGCCATACTTAGCCAGCAGACAGAGGATTTGGCCTACACTCTCCTCGCCAGCCAGACGGGTTGGAGAGGTCTCATTAATGTTTATGAGCTTTGTTTAGCTGGTATTTCCTAACCGCGATCACGTGCATGCATCGCCCGAAGGGGTAATCTGAGTGCCCTGAACCTATATAGACATCATCACCAAAGGGCCCCCAGGAGGGACGGACCTCGGCTTTGGGCGTCGCCTGTGTGCAAGGCTTGGGGGGACAGCAATCTCTCATATTGCTTGATGGGATTACGTGCATGCATAGTCTGAAGGGCCAATCTGAGGATCTATGGCAAAAGCCTTTGGAGAGCAGCAACTCTCATCTTTTATCTTATGGCCCGAAAGCTATTTTGCCTGGGCCTATCCTGGGTGCAAGTCACCGGGGACCGCCGGGCGGTCACCAGTAATCGGAGCTAATCCTACTCTACGCACTCTGTTCCAGTGGCGAGTGGGAGGTGTCGGATAGTGTCCGAAGCACAGAGGAGTTTGAGATATTTTTATACTAATTACCCATAAAAGATGTTACTTAAAAATGCTTACACTGGGCTATCGAGCTTCTCACACTTAAATGAAAGGGTAAGAGAAACATTTTCGGAATCGTGTTGGATGGTTTCCAAGTTTGTTCTAGAATTGTATCGCAGTTAAACGCCAGTAATATATTTTGGTATTAGAGTTGCAATTAGTTTGTGTGGCAATTTCAATTTAATGGTCTTTAAATGGGTTGGAAATGTAAAGTTCGCAAGACGGCCATCTTCTTTTCATGTCGATGGCTCAAAGGACTAAATTACGCCTCTTCAGTATGTGTCAACTCTGACACCACTTTCGGATGCAGAGTATAGAGCATCCTTGGAGCAGCTGGTGGGGCACAAAGGGCACGGAAGGAGGTGCAACATAGTCTGGTCGTCGTGACCACCATTTTTCTTTTTGTGTCGATGGCTCAAAGATTAAAATATTGTCTCTCCAGCCAGTATGTTGCAACTCCGACAACACTCTCGGATGCAGAGTATAGAACATCCTTGGAGCAGCTGGTGGGGCACAAAGAGCACGAAAGGTGGTACAACATGGTCTAGTCGTCGTGACCACTTTCGTGTCGATGGCTCAAAGATTAAAATTTTGTCTCTCCAGCAAGTATGTTGCAACTCCGACAACACTCTCGGATGCAGAGTATAGAGCATCCTTGGAGCAACTGGTGGGGCACAAAGGGCAAGGAAGAAGGTGCAACATGGTCTGATCGTCGTGACCACACTTCTTTTTCTTCTTCTTTTCGTGTCGTTGGCTCAAAGATTAAAACTTTGTCTCTCCAGCCAGTATGTGGCAACTCTGACACCAATCTCGGATGCAGAGTATAAAGCATCCTTGGAGCAGCTGGTGGGACACAAATGGCAGGAAAGGGTGCAACATGGTCTGGTCGTTATGACCACACTTCTTTTTTCGTGTCGATGGCTCAAAGATTAAAATTTTCTCTCCAGCCAGTATGTGGCAACTCTGACACCACTCTCGAATGCAGAGTATAGATCATCCTTGGAGCAGCTGGTGGGGCATAAAGAATACGGATTTTTTCGTTCCTGAGAAGATAAAGGCGGTTTTTAGCAATTTTTTCTCTTGTAGGTGTACAGCTAACCATTCGCCCGGACAGACTATATCTATTCCTGTTAAATTATAATATCTTTGGTTTAAAAATATAAATAACTCTTTAAACCCGTTTCTGCTTCTAAAATAGTAATATATTTTTCTGCGTGAGTTTCGCAACAGCGGTCAGTGAGTGGTTGCATGTGGGTACTAATTGGTACTTTTGGAGTGGCTACTACCCCTATAGTGGAGGGTGGCTTTGCTTTTACAGATAGTTTCGCGTGTTTGCAATCCACTCCGTATAAGCTTGTTATTTTTTATTGAAACGATCATGTTTTTTAGGGTTCCTAACCTCAAAAAATATAAAAACTAAACCACTTTGTTGTGCGCCTGTCTGTCTGTCTATCAAGACCTTTTTTTCAGAAACGCGTGGATGTATCAAACTGAAATTCATATGAAATACTCAGGTCTACTGTCCCTTGGAGCTGTAAAAAGAAACAAATTTCTAAGAAATAGAACTTACCCAGGCAAACAAGGCGCGCCATCTGTGAACAAAAGAAGAAAAGATTGAGAAACAGTGGCCAATTGAATATTGGGTTTACAAAATTACTACAACTACGCTGGTCTGGGAGAAAAGAAAGACGTAGAATGTGCCAGCTGCTTCTATTCCCGCGCAGACCGTAGAAGCCGGTCAAGGTAATGGGCGAAATCTAAGGAATCATGACAATAGGCGATGCGGCTGGCAAACCTTCACTATTGTGATTCTGTTTTTCACCTTTACGCCCACCCACACGCTTAACGTGGTCTTAGGTATGACCTTAGGCTCTGTCTACCCCGTGAGGGATAAAGACGTGATAGTATGGATGTATATGTTACTACCACCATCATTTCATTATCACTGTGACAGCCCTGATTTTTTTGTATGATATAGCACTGCAATCGAGCAAGCGCGTCACCTGATGGTAAGTGATCACCGCTGCCCATGGACAACTGCACCTGGGTGTGACAGGAGCGTTGCCGGCCTTTCAAGGAGTTGGGGGAAGGCAATGTGGGGAAGGATGGGCCTTCCGCTCTCTCACTCACCGAACGAAGCGTAGAAGCATTAAAGCTTTCTTTTTGATCACATATTTTTAATTTTAGTAATATGTCGAGGATTGTAATGCTATATATACATAATTTAATTAAATATTTTACTGATAGTCTCAGGGGCTTCATTTTTGCTAGAAGCACGAATGGGCCGCCTCGTCCGAGGAAGTACCACACTCTCAGAGAAAATCAAAGTTTGAGTAGAAGCTTTACCGCTTCTATGCTTCATTCGGTGAGTGAGAGAGCCGGAGGCCCATCTTTCCCCCCGTTTCCTTCCCCCATGTCCTCCCCAACTCCTGTCACACGCTGGTGTTGCAGTTGTCGATGGTCAGCGATGATTGCTTACCATCATATAGAAAATACTGGACTTTGGAAAATATTCCACTCCTATTCTCTTTGCATCATCACCATCATCATTTCTTGTAGGTGTCACGGTCAATCAACCATGCACACCCTGGTATCAGAGTTTTTCGGTTTTTCGCCTCTCGGCCTCTGATGTGGTTCCTTTAACGACTACCAGATGGCAGCCGGGACCAACATCTTGACGTGGCTTCCGGAGCACGAAGTCATCTTTATTATCAGACAATCAGGTGATTCAAGCCTGCAATGTCCTAACCAAAGTGGAAACAACTAAACAAAGTATGCTTCCCGTGGGAGTCACGACCCCCGGGTCTACAGGCAAACGCCTTAACCACTCGACCACGGAGGCAGTTGATTCTCAGTGCAATTTTCCGTAGATTAAATAATAAATTGCAAAATGTATAACATGATATTAAATATGTAAGAGTTTGAATTAAGTAAATTCTCCCTTTTTTGAGTCGGTTAATAACCGTGCACCACAAAAACCGGTAGCCGGTTGTGGTCGCTCAAATCCGCTTGTAACTGCCTCGAGCCGGTATACAAATTAAAAAGCGCAGAGAAGTATCTCTGGTCAAGTGGTCAGTAAAATCACCATGATTGAGGATGAGGAACGAAAAAAGTTATATATAAGACAAGCAGTGCCTACGACTCCGTTCGCGTATATTTTATGTTATGTTTGTATGGGGGCTATGTCTTATCATAGCTGGAGAAAATAAATAAGTAGCCTATCCTGTGTCCTGTACTTCTAAATGTTTATATACCAAGTTTCATAAAATTCTGTAAATTCGTTTAAGAATTATGGAGAAACATACAACATACATACAGAAAAAAGTTCTATAAATCGACAATTTAGTTTCAGTATCATGAATAGAGCTTATAAATACGATATCTCTAAAAACAAACTACTCCATGACCAACCGTTAAAGATATATTATGAGTATAGATGTTATAATACATACAGTCAAAAAAGTATCGGGAACCTCTTTTTTTTTTGTTTTTTTGCAGTTGTTGGATTGACACTACTCTTTTTCCATTTTGGTGCGGAGTTTGAGTTGCATCTATTATTTATATTTAATACTGTGCCGTTTTTAGTTATACTCTAATTATCTAAAGTGTATTGCGATTTCCATAATGGACAAAAACATCAAACTAATAGAATTTCGTGCTCATTTTCACTGAAAATATTACAGAAGGCTTACGGTAAATCGACTATATTATAAACACGTGCTTATGAGTGGTACAAAGCGTTCAAAAGCGGTCGAGATGTAATGGAAGATTTGCCTCGCTCTGGTAGGCCATCAACATCTGCAATACTGAGAGCAGTCCAAAAATCCTGAAATTTGAGGACAAGTCCTGAAATATGGAACAACCTACTACTCTCTATTCGACGTGCTCAAACTTTAACTGGCTTTAAGTCCCAAACTATTTTCTCTCGCTGTAACCTAAATTCTATTTTATTGTATCCTTCTTTTCGTCCGTCTCATTAATCATTGTGTAATTAGTGATATCTTTCATTGTCTATAATTTGTATTTACGTATTATATAGATATGTTATACGTGTAGTATATTCATTAGGATTTTATGATGTTTAATTAATATTACTTCTTCAAGCTGTGCCACCTGTTCTTTTGCAGTCTTCGCTCTATTGTTGCCAATAAGAGATTGCGTTAGGGATAAGGCCGCCTCTTGTACAATTTTATATCGAATTACTTTATTTTGTATTTTTAATGGTGCAATAAAGAATTTGTATTGTATTGTATTGTATTGTATTGTATTGTAACCCTAATTGAGTGATGCTTCTGTCCGCTAATTATTTTATTATTCAGGCTCAATGGCTCTTTGATGTTGTAAAGCAACTTTGAGCATCTCTGGATTGTGGTAGGATTAATTTTAATTTCTATATTTCGCGTTTTGTTGGGTTATTTTGTTTTAGTATTCTGTTTGATATTTAAGAGCTAAGCTCTTGTCCCTTGATCGGCTTTTACGATAGGCGTGGAAAGAGAAGCAGCTGGTACAATTTGTTTTTTAGGGTTCCGTAAAAACGGGACCCTTATAGGATCACTTGGTTGTCCGTCTGTCTGTCTGTCGGTCTGTCAAGATCCTTTTTATCAGGAACGCGTAGAGCTATCAAGCTGAAATTCATATCAAACACTCAGATCTACAATCCCTTAAAGCTGTGAAAAAATCGACCTTCTAAGGAAATGCAATCAAAAGATAGAGCTAGTTATGCCGCAAATTTTCGTGTTTTTTCGACATTCGCAAGGGAATCAAAACCTACAGGGTACTTCCCGTGAACTCAGAATCTTGAAGTTTGGTACAAAGCACCGTCTTATTGCACAGATAAAGGAAAAATTGCGAAATATAATAAAAGTAATTTTAATATTTTTAAACTAATTATATTTAATGTACCGGTAACCGGTTGTTTTTTTCTTTTCTCCTAGACTAGCACGGAAGATAATAAAAACCAAAATGATGTTATTTTTAATTATAAGAATATATTTTCCTTTGTCTTCCCAACAGTGACTACAAATCTCTTCGTTAAACACCAATAATCCTATTACGTTGCTAGATATTTTATTTTATAGGTATGTTACAAGGGAAGCGAAATTTTAATATTTTTAATCGGATTACAGAGACGCCATTTTTTTTGTAATCTATAGGATTCCTTTAATCTACTTGGGGATGATGTCTTTAATCTGTTGTGTAGTATATAACCGTATTCATTTGAGGAGAGTATAATCATTGCGCTATATAAATTTAACTTGTACAAACTAATATATTTTTTGTTTTTCTGAATTTAATAGGGTAGTTTCCTAAAAAAATATAATTAACTCCGTCAGTTAGATATTCAAAAAATATTGGGCACGTATTTTTTCTTTTGTCGATTAAACAAAAAATGATAAAGATATAGCCCTTTGAAGTTCCGTGTGACGTCATAGTTTGCTACAATTTTTAGCAAACTTTGACGTCACGAGCCCCCACTCCTGAACTTTGACGCTCTTTATCTTTATTATTTAATGTTTATTTGACAAAAGAAAAAATACGTGTCCAATATTTTTTGATTATCTAACTGACGGACTAATTGTTATGTTATTATTATTACGACCCAGGAAACTAGCCTATTATCGAAAAATGCTTATAAAAAGAACTCGTTCAGATGTTGTCCGTTTTAATCAAACATTTCGTCGTCATTTTTCTTTTCATCATCATCAGGTCCTTTTTAGTCTCCACTACAGGAGCACGACCCTCTCTGTACTACTAGAGCCATACTTGGCCAGAGCAGCCAGAGGACTTGACCTACACTCTCCACGCTGGCCAGACGGGTTGGAGAGGTCTCACAGATGTTTAAAAGCTTTGTTTCGCTTGTATTTCTTAAGTCGCCATCTACGACATCCACGGGAAGACTTGGAGTGGTCCTATTCTACTCTGCCGGGTAGGTACCACACGGATTTTTTTATTAGTTTTCTCTTTTCTTCTAATTTGTAAATTTTATAACCGTAAATCAAGCTTTCTATTGTCCGTAAATGCATGCAAAATTTCACTTCAGTTGAATTTATCAAATCCGAAATGATACTTAAAAAGTGAGTATGAAATTCAATTTACTCGAAATTCTCTATAGAAAACGCCAATTTCATAGAAAGAAAGAAAGATATTTTATTTGCCTTTCAATAGGGTGTACCTAGGTTTAATACGATTCAAGCAAAAGGTAGAAGGGTTCTCGAATGGTGACCACGTTTCGGCTAGCGTAGCGTCGGACATCCACCGACCAGATGGTCGGATGACCTGACCAAGGTCGTAGGAAGACGCTGGCTAATAGCCTCCGTGGTCCAGTGGTTAAGGCGTTTGCCTGTTGACCCGGGGGTCGTGGGTTCGATTCCCACCGGAAGCATACTTTGATTAGTTGTTTCCAGTTTGATTAAGACATTGTAGGCTTGAATCACCTGATTGTCTGATAATAAAGCTGATTCCGTGCTTCGAAAGGCACGTTAATCCGTTGATCCTGGCTGCCATCTGGTAGTCGTTAAAGGAACCACGTCAGAGGCCGAGAGGCGGTTCCGAAGAATTCTGAAACCAGGGTGTGCATGGTCGATTGACCGTGACATCTACTCAAAATTATGATGTCATCATCCGGTTGAATCGTCATTCACCGGTCGTATTGGGAATCGTTTGGAGAGGCCTTTGTCCAGCAGTGGACTACTTGCGGCTGATATGATGATGAATACGATTACGATTCAACAATGTGACAACAGCTTCTTAGCCCTTTGTGCTACTTTAATTATGTGCATGTGTTGAGTTTGTTGAATATTTTATCTTTATTAAAAAGAAAATATGTTGTAGTGCTCTGTAAAAGAAATCTAGAGTGTATTTCGTCGTTCAAAAGATTAACCGGCTCAAAGAATAGATAGAGAATAGAGTCATAATTTAAGCAAGGTATGTTTGCATTCTTTGAAAAACAAATTTAAAATGTCAATAGTAATCCCAAATCGATACGACATTGGAACCTACAAAAAACGAGTCTGTCTTCTTAAAAGGCCGGCAACGCTCTTGTCACACCCTAGGTGGTGCAGTAGTCTATGGGCAGCGGTGATCGCTTACCATCGGGTGACCCCTTAGAATAAGGACTAAAGTCCTTGTTCTGAGGGTGACCCACTTGCTCGTTTGCCGTCCTAAGTCATAAAAAAAAGAAAAAAGAATGTCAAAAAAAGAAATTCAACTTAAAATAACTAGCCGTTCGAATTTCAAAATTTAAAAAGGTAACTCAACAGCCCTCCAAATCAGAGGCACTCTGGATCGAACGAGTTAAACCCGTTTTTCTAAAATCTGTCGCCAATTAGACTTCGAAAAGTTCTGTTAGTTAATTAGTAAACTGGATGTTTCTGGATTTTTCCAGTTCGAAAGGTTTGCATTGTGGAAACTTTGGGTTTTAAGAGCTAAGGGGTGCTGGCTGGTGGTAAGGTTTTATTTAGTGGATAAAAAGGCAATTTGCTTTTTTGTTGAAACTCTGGCTGGTACCAATTAATAAAATTTAAAGCTCAGAATGTCTTTCCGTTTCTACTGCAGTGGTGTATTTTTTTGAATATGGTATATAAGAAAAAAAGATAGATTACAATATTAAAGATAGTTCATGAGTTCTTGGCGGGAATTTCGGCGGAGAGCACGGCTTGTGTTGTGGATTGTTTTGTAAATTGTTTCTAGTGGACTTTATAATGTGAAATCGGTGTAATTTGGTGTTATAAATGCCCATGTTTATGAAAAATGTGTGGAATAACTAAAATAAAGTATCATGGTGCGGCTGTAGTGAGATTTACTTAGCGGGCTGGTGTTTGCTCGCCTTACTGCATCGTATATGATTAAGCCAGTGGATTGGTGGGAATTGTCGCCACGGGCTCCGTTGAAATCAGCTAAATTAATTTTACCATCATTTCGTTGATACATAAGCAAGAATTACTCGAAAAATAACTAGACACTGGCTAAAATAAGCTTCTGAATGAAGTTTGAGGGCCGAATAGAAGAAACGAAAAAAAAAAGATAGTTCATTGACAAAGTAATTAAGAAGTACCTATATAAAATAGTGTCCGTATGTATTTATATTTATATTATAAAATGCCTCCAGGATGCAACCGCTCACACAAAAGACAGATTATGTATAGGTATATTTGCAAATTCAACTTCATCTTATTCTTTGTAAAGTGTTGAGCATTGTTACAAGATAGGCAGAATCGTTCAGATGAAAATAATATTTAACCGCATTTCGCGAAGGAAACAGTGCTCACTGTTACGTAAAAGCCGATAATCTGCTTTTAACCGACTTCTAAGAGAGAGGTTTCAATTTGTACGTTTGTGGCTAGAAACAGTTTTTTCGAAATATGTAGATTGACACTTTTTTTTTATGTTATAGGACGACAAACGAGCAAGTGGGTCACCTGATGGTAAGTGATCACCGCCGCCCTTGGACAACTGCAACACCAGGGTGTGGCAGGTGCGTTGTCGGCCTTTCAAGGAGTTGGGAGAAGGATATGGGGAGGGGAGTGGGGTGGATGGGCCTCCGGCTCTCTCACTCACCGATCGAAGCATAGAAGCGGTAAAGCTTCTACTCAGACGTCGATTTTCTGTGAGAGTTTGGTAGTTCCCCGGACGAGCCGGCCCATTCATGCTACCAGCAATTCATTTTGCCAGTAACGTGGCTCTACCACGACTTTGTAAGATTAAGTATTATTTATTATTATTAGCCGTGTGGTTTCGGGCAGAGTAGAATAGGACCACTCCAAGTCTTCCCGTGGAGGTCTTAAGAGGCGACTTAGGAAATACAAGCTAAACAAAGCTTATAAACATCAATGAGACCTCTCCAACCCGTCTGGCCAGTGAGGAGAGTGTAGGCAAAATCCTCTGTCTGCTCTGGACAAGTATGGCTCCGGTAGTACAGAGAGGGTCATGCTCCTACAGTGGAGACTAGAAAGACCTGATGATGATATTAAATCTCTTTATTTTACAAATACAATGTTATATATTTTACAAATACACTATAAGGAAGAATACAAATCATATGACTCCTTATTATTTATTATTTATTTAGAGCCATCATGTGTCCCACTGCTGGGCAAAGATGGCATGACTCCTTACACTTCAAAATCAGTCAAGCCGTTTAGGCTACAGGAGTTGAAAATGGAACAGACATACTTACATACATTCAATTGAATTCATTATCAAAAGTTTAAGAAGTGTCTCAGACTACGAATCCGAACAAATTTAATTATGGGACCAACTCCGAAATTGCGAAAAAACATCAGCAGTTCCATAGATTTGGGCCAAGTAGATATTGCACTTTTGTATGAAACAGCAGATATTTATTTCACGATGTCAAAGTTGGTCCCATAATGAAAGTTGTTCAAATTCGTGGTCTGAGTCACTCGTTTAACGTTTGCTAATGAATTCAATTTCACCCTGTATATACATACATACATACGGGCGAAAAACATTACTCTCCTTCTGGGTAGGTCAGTCGGGTAAAAAGGCAGTTTAGCCAGCCTACTTACTAACTTTTGACATCTAATGGTGTATAAAACGTTTTGATGGTCACTTCAACATACATTATGGTTTATATATGTTTAATAAAAATAATCGATCATACGAAAGCTGCAATGTATTTTAAAATGGCGATTAAAACGTTTGTACACTGTTGCTGTCAATTTACGAGTCGGCTTTTACTACGAGAATGTATTAGTTCCGCTATTCGATAACAGATGTCGCTAGGGACGTGATTTTCTAAAAGTTTTCATATCGGGGATAAGACCAGCGAAAAAAACACGATTAAAAAAAAAAAAACAAGCAGTGAATTACTTATTGGCGGGAATTTCAACGAGCACGGTTTTTGTTTTGCATTGTTTTGCAATTGTTTCTAGTGGAGTTTATAATGTGAAATCGGTGTAATTTGGAGTTAAACATGTCCTTATTTATGAACAATGTGTGGAATAACTAAAATAAAGTATCATGGTGCGGCTGTAGTGAGATTCACTTAGCGGGCTAGTATTTGATCGCCTTGCTGCATCGTATCGTATATGATGAAACCAGTGGATTCGTGGGAATTGTTGCCAGGGGCTCCGTAGATTCAGCGAAATGAAGTACACCATAAATTCATTGATACACAAGAATAAAGAGTAACTAGACACTGGCTAGTAAAATAAGCTTCTAAATGAAGTTTGAGGGCCAAATAGAAGAAACGAAAAAATAAACTTATTGTATTTTTAGTATTACTCTTCCTTAATGTGTAAGATAACTACTGATAACTGTCAAAATCGGATGCCTTTAGCGATAATCAGTATAGTTTAAAAGAAAGTAAATAGTCGGGCCGCTAAATAATTATTTGGTCAGCAAGATTATACAATTGGGGCAGCAGAGAAAACGTTTGGATAAGCTTTGGCTTTCCACCTGGAACGACTGGGGGCAGAAAAGAAGTAAGGTTGAAGTTAGCTTTTTTTTAAGACCACCCGGAAAGACTCAGGGCAGAAAAGAAGTTAGGTGATGATAAGAAGGCAAGATTTAAAATTTTTCCATTTTGTCGCTATTTTCATGAAATAGAATATAGTTACATATACATACAACAAAATCATTTCATTCTGGGTACTTAATCATACAATACACATAAAAATACATTCAAAAATGTTTTTATCTTTTTAAATATCATAATCGCCATGGTAGATTACCTTTCAAAGCGTGTTTGACAGTCCTTATCGGGTTTTTGGCGGGAAATCTGACGTTTGACGTTTAAATGTCATTAGAGAGCATATGGCGCGCGTTTTTTGAGGGGTAGCGTGATTCGCGTTTAAAAGTAATAAAATATTCAGTAAAACTAATGTTTTTAATCTCCGGTACACCAGTAGAGTAAATGGTCGAGTGCACTGGCCTACAACTTTACTAAGTCGGGTTACTATACAGTTTTGGTAGGTGATAACGAAACTTTTCACGTAAATTTGAATTTTCTTATTAGAGTTGTAGTAGAGCCACGCTACCGGCATAATTATAGATAGATATATATAATATAGTAGATAGTATATGTATGTATTAGTATATATCGTATAAGTATATATTCGAACATATTTGATGACTAGCTCCGTGGCGCAGCGGTCAACACGCCAGCCTACGACACGGAGTGACCGGGTTCGATCCCCGGCCAGGTCAAGATGGAATTTTTTTTTTTCAGATTGCCCTGGGTCTTGGATGTGTATCTATATATGTATTTGTTATAAAAGATAGTATCGTTAAGTTAGTACCCCATAACACAAGTCTCGAACTTACTTTGGGGCTAGCTCAATCTGTGTGATTTGTCCGTATATATTTATTTATTTATATTTAAATTGTTCACTTTTTTGCGCCGTACAACCTTTTCGGTTTATCCCTATGGTTGACTGGGAGAGAATGCTCATAGCATTAAGTCCGCCAATTGTAAAAAGTGTTTTGCTTTGGTACAATAAAGTTTAAGTAAATAAATAATTCATGTTTGCTATTATTATATCTTCTCTTCCCGCGCCGATCAAAACCTATCGAGAGATTGGGCTCGGAAATCTGCAGAATCATGTCAATAGCCGATGCAGCTAGCAACCCATCACTATTTGATTCCGTTTTACATCTACACGCCCTCCAACATGCTAAATGTGGCCATAAGGTCTTATTCGACTAGCTCCGTGGCGCAGCGTGGAGTGACCGGGTTCGATCCCCGGCCAGGTCAAGATGGAAAATGATCTTTTTCAGATTGGCCTGGGTCTTGGATGTGTATCTATATATGTATTTGTTATAAAATATAGTATCGTTAAGTTAGTATCCCATAACACAAGTCTCGAACTTACTTTGGGGCTAGCTCAATCTGTGTGATTTGTCCGTATATATTTATATTTATTTATTTATATTATAGACCTAGGCTCTGTCTACCCCGCAAGGAAAAAAGACGTAATACTATGTTATTATTATCATTATCTGGTCTGGGAGAAAAGATAAAAAGTAGAATGTACCAGCTACTTTCCTTCCCGCGCAGATCGTAAAAGCCGATCGAGGGAATGGGAAAATCTGATGAATCATATTAGTAGGCCTACCAACATGCTAAACGTGGTTTTTAGGTCTTAAAGACCTGGGTTCTGTCTACCCCGCTAGGGAAAAAGACGTGATACTATGTATGTATACAAATATACGAATAAATAAATAAATATATATAATACTAGCTGCCCCGGCGAACTTCGTTTCGTCATAAGTTAAAAACTATCCTATCTCTCAAGTTGGATCGAACTGCACATGGTGTGCGAATTTTATTATAATCGGTTAAGTGGTTTAGGAGTCCATTGAGGACAAACATTGTGACACGAGATTTATATATATTAAGATTTTAAATCGGCTTCTATTAAATTAAAGAGGAAGAAAATTTGTAACATTTTAACTAGTTAGTAAGATTACTGAGATTGTCTCCTGAGCCTGACTCCCATACCACAGGGAAACCTACCATGGGTGTCAGACCAACAAAATTATGTAACACTGCTTACTAATAAACGAATTTCATTTCATTTCGTATACAGACAAATCACACAGATTGAGCTAGCCCCAAAGTAAGTTCGAGACTTGTGTTATGGGATACTAACTCAACGATACTATATTTTATAACAAATACATATATAGATACACATCCAAGACCCAGGCCAATCTGAAAAAGATCATTTTCCATCTTGACCTGGCCGGCGATCGAACCCGGTCACTCCGTGTCGCAGGCTGGCGTGTTGACCGCTGCGCCACGGAGCTAGTCAAGTAGAATGAAACGATGTGATATTTCTAACAATGCTTACTTAAGTCTCTGAGTGAACAGTGGCACTGACGTATTTATAATTCAAGTTAAACCGTCTGCACGATGACGTCATATCTATGAATAAAGATGGCCGTATAATTCAAGAATAACTAATTGTTTTTTTCTTGTTTGCGATTGTGTACAATGGAGTGTTCCTAATTTTACGATGATATGACTCAAAGTAATATTTAAAAAGTTGTTACATATTTCTTTTATTAACACCTATTAATAAGTAACAAATAAATACGGCCTGTCTGCTCTGGCCAAGTATGGCTCCGGTAGTACAGAGAGGGTCATGTTTCTGCAGTGGAGACTAAAAAGACCTAATGATGATGATGATGATGAAATATATACGGGCAAATCACACAAATTGAGCTAGTAGTAAAGTAACTTCGAGACTTATGTTACGGGATACTAACTACTATACGATATTTAATTTTAACAGATATGAAATAATGTGCATGGTCAAATTTTGAGCGTTCTGGACCTTTAAAGGGGGGATTCAGTCAGCAATGTTCAGTCTGGTTTTCGCCCAGGGCACAGCACTTGCACCGCTTTACTTAAGGTCACTGAAGACATCAGAGGGGCCATGGAGGGTGGAAAGGTCACAGTGCTTGTTCTCATTGACTTCTCTAACGCATTCAACACAGTAGACCATGACATCCTGCTGGCTCTTCTATCCCAGTTTAATCTTTCACCTATAGTCCTGGACTGGTTTTCATCGTACCTCCGCGGTCGCCAGCAAGCTGTTCGCGTTGAGCAATCACTCTCCGACTGGCAAAATCTCTATTGTGGAGTTCCCCAAGGTGGCATTTTATCCCCGCTGTTATTTTCCATTTTTATAAATTCTATTACACTTCTCCTTTCCTCTTCTCATCATCTATATGCGGACGATCTCCAACTTTATCATTCTTGTGAGTATAGTGATATTGACACAGCCGTTGCTCTCATCAACAATGACCTACGTCGAATATCTAATTGGTCCGAGGAGTATGGGGTGGCAGTAAACCCTAGTAAATGTCAGGCAATTATAATTGGTAGTTCACGACAGATTTGCAAAATTGATTTTGACACTATTGCTTCGGTGCAGTTCAACAATAACAAAATTCCATATTACCATTGCGTAAAAGATCTCGGTTTGCACATCGACTCGACACTAAGCTGGTCTACCCAGGTCACTGAGGTCAGCCGTAAAGTCACTGCCTCGCTTCGCACCCTCTACCGACTAAAGAACTTCCTTCCTCTTAAAACAAAAATATCCATAGTACAATCCTTACTAATACCTATTATTGATTATGCGGACGTATGCTATTGTGACATAACCCAAGTTCTAGTTCACAAATTAGATAAAGTGGCAAATAACTGCATCCGGTTCATTTTCAATCTTCGTAAATTCGATCATATTTCTTCTTTCCGCTCTCAGCTAGCTTGGCTTCCTATCCCTTTGCGACGTAACGTGAGAATACTTTCTACCCTATACTCAATTATTAATGATCCTAACGCCCCCAACTATCTTAAATCTAAATTCCGTTTTTTAAGTTCCCTTCACTCTCGATCTTTACGTTCCTCCAACAGTCTAGTCCTGGCTACACCTTCCCACCACTCTAAATTTTTGGATAAATCGTACCAGGTGCAGTCCATACGTCTGTGGAACGCTCTACCTGAAGCTATTAGAAGAGCCCCTAGTCGTCTCGCATTCAAGCGAGCAGTATATAAACTATATTTAAGTAAGTTATCCAACCCAACGTCATCCTAATATATGTATGTTATATATGTTATTATTTTTTTGTCATCTATATATGTATGTTATATATGTTATTATTTTTTGAGTAGGTATGTTATTATTTGTAGTTAGTAAGTACTAATTGATATTATGTTTATTCCATAATAGATTGCATTTTTTTTTTATAACTTCACAGATGTTATATAATTATGTTAATACCGTCATTTCATATAAATTTTCTTTAACTTTGCACTTAATCGTACACCAACCACACTTTTCTCTCTGATTGGTCTTATGGTTGACTGGTAGAGAATGCCCTATGGCATTAAGTCCGCCAATTGTGCTTTTTATACTTGAATTGTACAATAAAGTTTAAATAAATAAATAAATAAATTCAGCCTGTCCATATGAACAACTTTTCCTATGGGACCAATGCTGACAAATCACACAGATTGAGATAGCACCCAACGTAAGTTCGGGACTTATGTTATAGGATGCTCACTCAACTATACTATACATTATTTATCAGATAATATACATAGTGAAATTTTGATCGTTGTGGACCCTCAAAGAGGGGATTCAGCCCGTCCATATGAACAACTTTTCCTATGGGACGAATGCTGACAAATCACACAGATTGAGATAGCACCCAACGTAAGTTCGGCACTTATGTTATAGGATACTAAATAAACTATACATTATTTATTAGATAATATACATAGTGGAATTTTGATCGTTCTGGACCTCTGAAGGGGAGATTTAGCCCGTTAATATGAACAACTTTTCCTATAAGACCAATGCTGACAAATCACACAGATTGAGATAGCACCAACGTAAGTTCTGGACTTATGTTATAGGATACTAATTCAACTTTACTATTTTTATTTTACGTTATTTAACAGATATACACGGTGAAATGTTGATCGTTCTGAACCCTTAAGCATAGGAAAAGTTGGATTCAGCCCGTCCATATGAACAACTTTTCCTATGCTCAAAAAAAATAGGCATTTCACTTTCAGTAAGGTTTACATTGGCATAACTATGCGACTGCTCACGCACACTTGCCTGAGAAATGTCTATATGGATACAAACTGCGTAAACACATTCATAGAAAAATGTAAAAACTATTTTGTAACAGGTTGGTTACAGAAAACATTATATCTGTTACACTTTAAGTGTTAAGGGCCCGCCATAGGCCAGGCGGCGTGGCGGTACACACGCGGATAGTCTAAACGCGTTGGCTACTTTGGATATTTTCGTTTTTAAAGCATATTCAAGGTTTATTCGAAAATAAAAATACATGATGGCTGCCTTATCTGTAATGCAAATATATTCAAAAGTTTCAAGGTTAATTTTCATGTATTTGGTGAATACTGCTGTATACCGAGTAAATTAGAAGTGATTTGGAACTTTGCAATTTTTTTCTATCGAGAAAATTTGCTGCATTTTTATTTCAACTTAAGTATTTCATTATTATTGATATTACAGATAATCATGCAACGCAGTGTGAGGTAGTACGAGCCCTTAAGAGCAAAACAGGGTTAAAACACCCAAATAAGTGTAACAGGAATAATTACGTGACATTTAATGTGTACCTAACCCTTATAATGTGTGTCCTTTAAAATAGTGATTTTAAGTCCCTCCATTGCAATGTACCCAAAAAAAGTACTGAATAGAAAGAAAACTATCTTAAAGTAAAAGTATTAAGACGACTTTAAAGTTTAAACAAAATTGCCCAACCAATATTTTCCTATCGCAAAATTCCGATAGCATACCGCGTCCCAAATATCTTAAATCACAGCCACAATTCCCCCACCAGATATTTAAGCTATTCGCCGCTAGATGGCGTTGAGACTAACAATGCCGCATAGTTTCAAAGTTTGAAATATGACAGCGAGTTTGAGACTCAAACTACTGGCAAGTACAGATTAAAGTTGCTTTGTTAAAGTTCACGTCAAAAGTGCGAATGTATCCTGCTTAAGGCAAGGTTAAAGATGCAGAGTTTTTATTGTTTGTCATCTATTTTAGGATCAATCTGAGTTCTAGAACCATAGATTATAATAATTCTAAAGGAAAAGACATCTCATCTGGCGGCTCGCGTTCGGGCAAAGGCTCTGGCAAGCTTAGCCACCATGCTAGAACTAAAGTAAATCATATCACTGCTATAAATAGATTTAGAACTAAAGGTTTCTTAATGTTTCAATGAATAAAACGAATAATTAAAGTCCTTTTGTCGCGACTCCTTTTTTCCATGGCGTTTTCTTATATACTCAGCCGAAGATAGGAATTTTAGGTGTCGAGATATCAAACGATGTGCAATTTCGCGGTCATCTGAAAGACAAAGCCAAGTTGGCATCTAAGAAACTGGATGTCCTTGGCAGAGCGAGACGATATTTTACATCGGCGCATCGCCTTCAATTGTACACGGCACAGGTTAGGCTGCATATGGAATATTGTTCCCATATCTGGGCCGGGGCACCTCAATAATAACTTCTTCCTTTTGACCGTGTTCAAAGTCGTGCCATTCGTATAGTCTATGACAAGACTCTTCGGCCGTCACGAATTCACGATCCTTTGGCTCTGTGTAGATGTCGCATCTTGTGCATTCTTTATAGCACGTACCATGGGGAATGCTCTTAGGAATTGTTCGACCTAATATCTGCCGCAAAATTTCACTATCGTACCACCGGACATAAATTAAAATTTCATCCTTACCACCTGGATAACTGGCAGTCAACCACCGTACGTTTTAACAGAAACTTCCTGCTACGTACGACCGAACTGTGGAATGAACTGCCTGCGGCGGTGGTATTCCCGAATCGGTACTACATTGGAACCTTCATAAAACGAGTCTATGTTTTCTTAAAAGGCCGGTAACGCTCTTGTCACACACCAGGTATTGCAGTAGCCTATGGGCAGCGGTGATTGCTTACCATTAGGTGCCCGCTTGCTCTTTTGCCGCCCTATGTGATTAAAAAAAAAGAATACAAAGAGATACATACACTTTTCCATCAGGTCTTTTTAGTGTCCACTGCAGGAGCATGACCCTCTCTGAACTACCGGAGCCATACTTGGCCAGAGCAGACACAGGGTTTGGATTACACTCTCCTCGCTGGCCAGACGGGTTGGAGAGGTCTCATTGATGCTTATGAGCTTTGTTTAGCTTGTAATTCCTAAGTCGCCTCTTACCACCTCCACGGGAAGACTTGGAGTGGTCCTATTCTACTCTGCCGGAAACCACACGGCTAGTATACACTTAGTCATATGGTCCCAACGCCTATTGCCTACGATTTTTGCCAGGCTCATCACATAGATGGCGCCATAGGTTTATTCATAACTACGTATCCACCACATTATCAAAAAATAAAATCAGTATTCAATTCATGAGAAAAATCGTATCACAGAGGAAAAATATATTTTTGGCTTATATTAAAACAATGTCTTTCAGTTTCACCAAGTTTAGCTAACGCCATCTAGCGACGGGTGAAAGAGTCTTTAAATATTTTACTGCAGCGCTCTCTCTATCGCCTATAGTGGCAGTTAGTGGAACTAACTACCACAGCCTGCCGTTAACCGGCTTGCTGCTTTTATCAGGCCTTAAGTCGTGCCAATATTTTTATAGGAGACTAGCTTTTGCTCGCGGCTCCGTTCGCGTCAATGTCGATCCCTCGGGAATAGTACTTGTTCCCGGGATAAAAGGTAGCCTATGTCCTTCTCCGTACTTCAAAGAACTTGTATGCAAAATTTCATGATGATTGGTTCAGTACTTACGGCGTGAAAGCGTAACAAACAAACAAACAAACAAACTCACTTTCGCATTTATAATATTAGTAAGGATAAGGATAAGGATAAGGATTAGCAGTCTATAAGTTAGTATTATAGTCTTTGACTTAGTATAATTGTTATGAGGTGAATGAATGAATGAATTAACACTTTATTGTACACCAAAAGTAGCAATTAACAATATATACATTAATCTATGTACAATGGGCGGTCTTATTGCTAAGAGCAATCTCTACCAGACAACCGATGAGGTGGGGTAGTAGTAATGTAAGTATACTTATTATCTTTGCTAATAAGATAGTATCACAATAGCTTCTGTAATAATATTCAGAAGATTCCTATTACTTCACTTGACCCTAAAAATACTTCTTGTAACGTCAAATTAAATTGCCCAATGAAAATTTTCCGATCTTAACCAAAATTCCAATAGCATACCGCGTCCCAAATATCTTAAATCACAGCCACAATCCCCCCACCAGTTATTTAAGCTATTCGTCGCTAGATGGCGTTGAGACTAACAATGCCGCATAGTTTCAAAGTTTGAAATATGACAGCGAGTTTGAGTCTTGAACTACTGGCAAGTACAGATTAAAGTTGCTATGTCAAAGTTTACGTCAAAAAGTGGGATTGCAGTGAGGTTAGTTTAGTTAGATAAATTGCAGCGTTTTAACCGACTTCAGTAAAAAAGGAGAAGATTCTCAGTGTCTTCAAGAGGAGAATATGAATTCGGTTGTATTTTTTTAAATGTTTTAAATCTCAGTTTTGCCGTGTGGTTTCCGGCAGAGTAGAATGGAGAAAGGACCACTCCAAGTCGACAGACAGACAGACAGACGGACGCACAACCAAGTGATCCTATAAGAGTTCCGGTTTTTCCTTTCGAAGTACGGAACCCTAAAAACGAAGCCCTTATAGGGTAACTTATTCAAATGTTTATCAACCTAATATCCCGAAAACTCAACGCTTGACATTAGCGAAATGTCATGACAAGATGTCGGACAAAAGGCGGCCATTTTGGAAATGTCATGGCCTTTGTCGTTCTACGGTGGGGTAACATTATACTCCCACAGGAAACAATTACAAATATGTCAGTTGTGTTTTCAATGCAACAGCTACTTAAGAAATATACACATAAAAATATAAATTTATTTAATAATTATAATACATGTAAACAATGTAATCGGAGCCCTTCAGGCACATAGGGACCAAGTCTGTACGGCAGACGCTTAAAATATTCACAGAATATTTCGTTACACAACGTGATTTTGAACCCCCTAGCTATATTGGAATCTCAGAATCTGAATCCCTAATGAAATATAGAATAGCAAGAAAAAAAGCTGAAAATCGATAAAAAAAATTAGGGTTTCCCATACAAAGTCTCCGATCAGCTGGACAAATTACTATGGAATGTAAAATTATTTTTTTCTGGTTTTACCTTTTTTTCTTGCAATTCTGTATTCCATTAGGGATTCTGATTCCCAGATTTCAATATCTCAGGTTCAAAATCACGCTGTATATTCACTTTAAAAATAAATAATTAAATAAAAATTAATATTAATATTAAAAGGGGGGGAGGGGAGGGGCCATCAAATAACAGACACGTTTTTTTACCGTTTTTATAGACAAAGTCAAGGTCAAAGATTTTTATCAAAATCTCTTTTTGAACGTCATATTTGTATTTGTTATATTTTGTTTAATTTATGCAAAATCGAAATACTACTAGAATTTCGGAACGACCACTGGCGAGAAGAATACGCCGAAAGAAACTGGCTTTCGAATTAAAAAAAGCAGCGAAATTGGTCCATCTGTTTGAAAGCTACGATACCACAGACAGACACACAGACATCAACGTCAAACTGATAACACCCCTCTGTTTGTGTCGAAGGTTAAAAAGGACATCAATACAATACAACCAACCTAAAAATATTAACAAATCAATCATTCGCTCATTCCTCCCGCCAAATCAATCATATTTGACAACGCTCAGATTAAAAACGCAATGAATCGCCATTTTGTTAATATGAAGATATTTTGTAGGTTATAATGTTTGGATTGTGTTTCTTTTCACCTGAAAACGGGAGGACGGGGGTGATTCGCCCCCCTTAAACCCCCTGTTAGTAATTTCGTGTTGTTTGCTCGCGGTAACCACGAATTTTGAGGTGAAAAGACATTGTTAGTAGAAGAAATCTGCGTTATCACAGATTTTGAATCGTGGTGTTTAATACTGCGATGGTAATATTTTTTTTAGTCAGTCATGAATATCTTATTTGTGCAATTTTTATGGGAATTTAAACCGTGAAGTATTTATTCAAATTTTAAGATCTTCCCTGCTGGTTTTGAAGAAAACAAAAAAACTTAGAATGTACCAGCTGCTTCTCTTCCCGCGTAGATCGTAAAGCCGATCGAGGGAGTGGGCGAAAATCTAAGGAATCATATTGACTAGCTCCGTGGCGCAGCGGTCAACACGCCAGCCTGCGACACAGTGACCAGGTTCGATCCCCGGCCAGGTCAAGATGAAAAATGATCTTTTTCAGATTGGCCTGGGTCTTGGATGTGTATCTATATATGTATTTGTTATAAAATATGGTATCGTTGAGTTAGTATCCCATATCACAAGTCTCGAACTTACTTTGGGGCTAGCTCAATCTGTGTGATTTGTCCGTATATATTTATATTTATTATTTATATTATTATGTTATTAGGCCGGAGGTTCTTCCCCCATATCCTCCCACCAACTCCTTGAGCGAAGCACCTCTTACACCCTGGTGTTACAGTTATCCATGGGCAGCGGTGATTGCTTACCATCAGGTGACTCGCTTGCTCGTTTGCCGTCCTATATATGTATCATCCTTACTAATATTATAAATGCGAAAGTGAGTTTGTTTGTTTGTTACGCTTTCAGGCCGTAACTACTGAACCGATCATCATGAAATTTTGAATACAAGTTCTCTGGAGTGCGGAGAAGGACATAGGCTACCCTTTATTCCGGGAAAAATTACTATTCCCGAGGGAAAGACATTGACGCGGGCGGAGCCGCGGCCGAAAGCTAGTAAACCATATTAATATGAAAATCGAAAATATGTGATGAAAAAATTTTCGCCGCAGGTAGGATTTGAACCCATAACCTTCGACATCTAGCCCGTCGATGCTCTCAACCACTGAGCTGCCGTGGCTTCAAATCACCGCGGCGAATTTGTTTATCACATATTATAGGTACACGCATTCGAAGCATGCGTAATCTCCATTACTACCCACTATTTAGAAGTGTGGTATCCAACATAATTCATATCAGATGAATTGAAAGTTGATCAAAGTGGAGAAAGCTTTATCAATTAATTATATTAATAGCATTACAAAGCTCGGTTTAATATTAAAATCGAAAATATTAATATGGTCCCGTTTTTACCCTTTATATACGGAACCCTAAAAGAGAGAGAGCACGAAATAAACAAACTCACTTTCACATAATATTAGGGTTACGATCCTTTTCAATTATGTCTTTTGATTCTAAATTATAGGGAATTCACGTGACATGTCAAAATATTTTTATGTAAGAAATATTATGGAGAGTCCGTAAGAATTCGGAGATAGAGATGCTGGTGAAAGAGCCAAATATACTTGGAGTGTATAAATCCAGGCGCCTACGCTGGCTTGGTCATCTCGAAAGGATGGAGGAGGATCGGAGCGTCAAATCAGCGTATTTGGGGAAGGTTTCGGGTAAACGCCCGGTTGGCCGCCCTCGATATCGCTGGAATGATACAGTACAAGCTGATCTGCACGAGATGAAGGCCGTTAACTGGCGGGACATCGCGCAGAACAGAAAACTCTGGCGCTCTCTCGTATCAGAGGCCAAGATCCACTTCGGGTCGCTGAGCCAGCGGAGTAAGTAAGTAAGTAAGAAATATTATAAGATCAAGCTTTTACCCGCAGCTCCGCCCGCGTCAATGTCGATCTCTCGCGAAACAGTACTTTTTCCCGGGATGAAATGTAGTCTATGTCCTTCTCCGTACCCTAGAAAATGGGTACGCAAAATTTCATAACGATCGGTTCTGTAGATAAGGCGTGAAGGCGTCACAAACAAACTCACTTTCGCATTTTAGGATATCGTTTGTGTGAGTCCGGAAAAATATAAGATTTTGATCCTCTGAGTTATATTAAAATCTAGGAATCAGAATCCCATAATATAGACCAGCTATTATGAATAATACTCCGAGAAAACATTAGATAGACCAGCTAATATGAATAATATCCAGAGAAAATCTTATATTTATTACATTGTCTACACACTTTAGTCATTAATTATTATACACGCCAAGAAAGAGGTTTTTTTGTACACAGGGTGTTTTTTTTGTCTGTTTTTTTTAAATGTTCAGGTCCAGATATCTCGAAAACTAGAGCGTCCATCTTTTTCATTTTGCTTCTAAAGCATTTTCAAGCTCATGGGTTCCAGCCTTTAAAATATTTGCGCTTTCTTTAAATGACCTTATATTTTTTTGGTGAGCACTTAGACCTTTAAAAGAAGAGACACTAAGGGTGTGTAAGGATGACAATGTATTCAAACCCCTACCCCAACGTTTTTCAGTATTATGAAAAGAAATTCAGTATTACTGAATTTCTTTTTTTTTTCTTTTTTTTTTTTTTTTTTGCGTTTTTTTTCTTTTAAATGTTTTTCTAGCTTGTGGGTGCTAGCCTTTAAAATATTTGCGCTTAATTTATGTAAATTAAGCATTTTACATAGTATCACGAAAATGTAAATTAAGCACTATTCCCCTTGCGGGGCAGACAGAGCCTATGTAGGTCTATAAGACTTTATGGCCACATTTAGCATGTTTGAGGACCTGTAGGTGGAAAACGGAGTCAAAATAGTGATGGGTTGCTATCAATCAATCATTTTAACTTAATTCTAATACTGGGTGTTGCCCGCGACTACGTCCGCGGTAGTTACTGTTATTATGATTAATTAGTATAGATGAATAATTTTTCCCCGTTTTCAGAACATTTTTTATTGATGCTTCGTTCCTATTAGTCGCAGCGGGTTGTTTTATAGCCTAAAGCCTTCTTCAATAAATGGACTATCCAACACAAAAATAATTTTCCAATTTGAACCAGTTGTTCCTGAGATTAGCGCGTTCAAACAAACAAACAAACTCTTCAGCTTTATAATATTAGTATAGATTTATATCAAACATAGGTACAACAAAAAATAGTTGAAAATATTGTGGAGTTAGTATCACTATGCTTTGCCTGCACTTAGGTGTACAAATATAAGCGTCTATGAATGGGTCATTACAATTAAGATATTACTGAATCTTACAAAAAATAATATGTATTATGATGTCAAATATTAATTATATCCGTCAAAAATTTATTTATGTCATTTGATTTTAAACAATTCTTATAAGTGTAAATATTGCAATCTGTGAGTTGCCTAGCCGCATCGCCTATTGACATAATTCCACAGATTTTCGCCCATTCCCTCAATCGGCTTTTACGGCTTGGCACATTTTACGTTTTATCCTTTTCTCCCAGACCAGCATGGAAGGACTTAATTAAATGGAACTTATATATTCATTTATTTATTAGCTGGTATTGTTATCAACGTTTATTTTTAAATTCCTATATTCTTTCTGGGAATCCAAAAAGAAACGTAGGTTTCTAATCATCATCATCATCATCAGGTCCTTTTTAGTCTCCACTACAGGAGCACGACCCTCTCTGTACTACTAGGGCCATACTTGGCCAGAGCAGCCAAAGAACTTGGCCTACACTCTCCACGCTGGCCAGACGGGTTGGAGAGGTCTGTTAGATGTTTATACGCTTTGTTTAGCTTGTATTTCCTAAGTCGCCTTCTACGACATCCACGGGAAGACTTGGAGTGGTCCTATTCTACTCTGCCGGATACCACACAGCTAAGGTTTCTAATGACAAGTTGTATTTTTAAATAAACACGAGAAACAATATAATACCCCTAGATTGCTAGGGTAAGGGCTGCTTTTTATCTCGGAATAGATGCATCCCCTTCAATCAGCACACATCGAAGCGCGTGTGTGCGTAGGAATGCGAATAAGGGGCGAGGTGTAGGGATGGAAGCGTGTGATTAAATTTATCGATATTTATTATTTCTTCTTTTTATGTCTGTGGCAAACCTTTTTTATATTAAATTAAATAATATTTTATTTGCGGTTAATATAGTCAAGAAGATTTTAGAAGAGATTTGAGAAGAAGTATTTATTATGTGTGTCTCATATATTTAACCAATATTGGCGTGCAAATTAAGTGTCCTAGAAGCTATTTAATTATGTTTATGAAGTTAATTGTATGTCACTGATTAGTTTACAACATTTTTATTATATTTCGTCAATTATATTATATTTTTTGTTCCCAATATTCAGACACTACAGTTCATTAAAATAAATCGTATTACGATAAAACTACACTTCGTTACTTCCCCTGAATAAATGTGAGAATATTTTGTTAAAAAAATCTTTATCTATATCCTTATCCTTACTAATATTATAAATGCGAAAGTGAGTTTGTTTGGTTGTTTGTTTGTTACGCTTTCACGCCGTAACTACTGAACCGATCATCATGAAATTTTGCATACAAGTTCTCTGGAGTTCGGAGAAGGACATAGGCTACCTTTTATCCCGGGAAAAAATACTATTCCCGAGGGATCGACATTGACGCGAGCGGAGCCGCGGGCGAAAGCTAGTATACAATAAAAATAAAAAAGCTTTTCGCAATTTCTTATGAGAGAATATTTTGTTAAGATAAAAGCTATATCTATACAATAAAAATAAAAACGCTTTTCGCACAAATATTTCGATCCTCAAGGAACTTAATATAAAAGAAAGACTTTCGTCGATTGTTTAGCTACGAATACTTAAGTTCTTTGGACACATTAGTAGAAATGAGTCGTCGATAGAGAGACTTGTGATCCAGGTTCGGGTAGAAGGCAAAAGAGCTTGAGGCAAATCTCCGACTCGTTGGACAGAATTAAGAAAAACAGCGACCAATTCTTATGCCAATGCGCTCGAAATGCTACTAACAGGCAGAGGTGGAGAGCCATTACAAAAGCAGCAACCCTCGCGCAAGAGATGGGTAGTATAGAAAATCCCGCACCAGGACCATCTACACAACCACGACCACTCTGTCAAGAGTGACCGACTAAGAAGATTTACAATAAAAAAGACTTGCTAAACAATAATTTTGCTATGCTATAACTTGGGGTCCTTCAAAAGGCGTGTTTACAGGTATCTTAAGAGTCGGCAACGCATCAGCACCTCCTCTGGTGTTGCAGATGTCCATGGGCGACGGTGACTACTTTCCATCAGGTGGCTCGTCTGCTCGTTTGCCGTCAAATAAAATAAAAAAAATCAAATAATGGCCCTTTACCTATGAAATTGACGTTTTTTACCACTTGCCATCTTGTTCCTATTGACTATGATTCTCAGTCAAATATTTTTTTATTGAAATTGAAAGTCATCATCATCATCATCATCATCAGGTCTTTTTAGTGTCCACTGCTGGAGCATGACCCTCTCTGTACTACCAGAGCCAAACTTGGCCAGAGCAGACAGAGGATTTGGCCTACAACCCTCCTTGAAAGTGATGTATTAATAACATTCTGCATGCGTTATTTTTTTTGTTTCCCTGAACTACTAGTCTTCCCATGGAGGTCGTAAGAGGCGACTTAGCAAATACAAGCTAAACAAAGCTCATAAACATCAATGAGACCTCTCCAACCCGTCTGGCCAGCGAGGAGAGTGTAGGCTAAATCCTCTGTCTGCTCTGGCCAACTATGGCTCTAGTAGATCAGGGAGGGTCTTGTTCCTGCAGTGGAGACTAAAATGACCTGTTGATGATGATGATGATGACGATGAATTATTGAAAAATGCTCAAAGAACTCGTTTAGTCGTTGTCCGTTTTTAATAAAGACGTAATTTTGTTATTCTTTTTCTAACTTTCTATAAATTTTATAATGTGTAAATCAAGCTTACTGTTGTCCGTAAATATATGTAAAAATTCAGAAAGAAAACAGTTAAGTTGAATTTATCAAACCTAAAATGATACTCAAACGTTAGTATGAAAAAATCTATTTACTCGAAATTTCTTATAGTACAATTTTGACTCACTTTATATTATTACTGACCCATCAGTTTTAGAAATCTTTCGGCGATCCTGTTAACATTAAACTCAATTTTCATTTTACATCTTGAGATATTAATCGACTGAAAAGGGGTGCGATAATAGAATTTATTCAGTGTCACCTCTCTACTTTCCGTCAATTAGTAGCGAACAATTGATTTTGTTAGGACTTTTGGTAAATCCAAAAATGAATGAATGAATGAATGATATAACTTTATTGCACCGACACTTAAATGTAATAACAATGAAAAGAATTAGGTATAACATGAGGTACAAAGGCGGACTTATCGCAGAGGGCAATCTTTTCCAGCCAACCTTTGGGTAGAAGACAATGAAAAAAAGGCTAGGTTGGCGCAATGTACATAAAAAATAATAATAATATGGACCGGAGATCGAACCCGGGGCCCTCGTGTCGCAGGCGTGTTAACCACTGCGCCACAGAGCTCGCCAAATTAATATTCTGGGACTAGTTTCTGAATAAATATTCAAATTTGACAAAAATGTTTTTAGCTAAAGTTGGATTTAACTGCAAAAGATGTCTTAAAATGTTAGTAACTTAAATCAACTCTGTGCCTAAAATATATTAAACCAAGTTTAAGACGAAATTAAGTTATACCTGACGGTTAAGTGAAGTCCATCAACCGAGGTAATAACTAGAAAATTGTGGGTGGCCAATTTTACGGTGTTTTCTGAGATGAGAAATAATTTTGACGTATTTTGGTTAGGAGCTACGTAACATTAGGAGATTATTGGCTAAATATTAATTAAACTAGCTTTCGCCCGCGGCTCCGCCCGCGTTAATGTCGATCCCTCGGGAATAATACTTTTTCCCGGGATAAAAGGTAGCCTATGTTCTTTTCCGTACTCCAGAAAACTTGTATGCAAAATTTCATGATGATCGGTTCAGTAGTTACGGCGTGAAAGCGTAACAAACAAACAAATAAACAAACAAACTCACTTTCGCATTTATAATATTAGTTAGGATTGAAGCTTGAGATTACAATACATACATACATTTTATCCCGTCTTTGTCCCTTACGGGGTAAAGCCTAAGGCCATAAGACCGAAAAGCCACGAGATAACAACATAACACTTTTCTAGAATAATATTGACTTTTTTTGACGTGTATGGTAATCTTCCATGCTGGTCTGGGAGAAAAGGAAATACCAGCTGCATCTCGTCTCACGCGGATCGTAAAAGCCGATCGAGGGAATGGGTAAAATCTGAGGAATCATGTTAATAGGCGATGCGGCTAGCGACCCATCACTATTTTGATTCCGTTTTCCATCTACACGCCCTCCAACATGCTAAATGTGGCCGGTCACATAGACCTGGGCTCTGTCTACACCGCAAGGGAAAAAGTGTATGATTTCCGTCGGAATTAACGACAATGAAATGAAATAATATCAGTTACAAAAATACGTATTATTTACTTTCAAAAATCAAAACTCAAAACGTTTATTCAGAAAATAGGCCTTTGCAGGCACTTTTTCACGTCAAATCACATTTTAAAGGATCTAATTTAGTCATATTTATATTATTACTCAATGTCCAAAAGCTACAGACTACTAGCGTTTCAGAACCGACCACCGCAGAGAAGAAACGCCAAAAGAAACTCTTTTCAACAGTATTGGTCGCCTACTCGCCTGAAGGGCTTTTTTTATTTTATCATCTATCTTTATTATCTAATTTCTTCATTAATCTTTTTTTTTTCATTTCTAATTATGATTACAATTTTTTATTATATAGGTACATTATTATTTTTTGGAACATATTATGTTAGCGATCGAGTGTGCAATGATAATATTTTACATTATACACAGTAGTCTCAAAGAGGCCGAGCAGACTTTTGAATCGATACCATGTCCTCTATGCCTTGCAGCATCATTGACTAACGAATAAGTTATCATTAATATCGATAGCAATGTTTGCGTTAACGTGTCCTATCCCTAGTGCACATTGCGTTAACGTGTCCTATCCCTAGTGCACATTGCGTTAACGTGTCCTATCCCTAGTGCACATTGCGTTAACGTGTCCTATCCCTAGTGCACAGACGTTACCCAGCATCTGCATCGATGAGCGAACTGTTTATTTTATAATAATATCGATATCGATGTAACTATATCGACATCGTGTCCCATCGAATGTATTTGTTATATAATATAGTATCGTTGAGTTAGTGTCAAATAACACAAGTCTCGAACTTACTTTGGAGCCAGCTCAATTTGTGTGATTTGTATGTATATATTTATTTTTATTATTTATTTATTATATCTCCACAACACAGATACTATTGACCCAGAATCCGCACGTTTTAGCGACGAACTATTAACCTGCTTATTTATATAATAATATCGATATTGATGTAAGTATATCGACATCTTGTGCCATCTTCAGCACACAGATGTTATCGATCCAGAATCCACACCTTTTAACGACAAATTATTGACCTGTTTATTTTATAATAATATCGATATCGATGTTATATCGACACCGTGTCCCATCCCTACCGCACAGACGTTATCGACCCAGCATCCGCACCTTCGGCCGACGAACTATTGACCCGGTTATTTTTAGCATACGCTCCGTAGTTTGTTTATAATTTTAATGTAGTTATATGTTATTTGTTACGGAATAAAATGTTACTACTGTATTGGTAACAAAATAACAAATAAAAAGAAGTAAATAAATATATACAGACAAATCACACAGATTGAGCTAGCCCCAAAGTTCAAGACTTGTGTTATGGGATACTAACTCAACGATACTATATTTTTATAACAAATACGTATAAAGATAAACATCCAAGACCCAGGTCAATCTGAAAAAGATCATTTTCCATCTTGACCTGACCGGGGATCGAACCTCGTGTCGTCATGCTCGTGTCGCAGGCTGGCGTGTATTAACCACTGCGCCACGGAACTCCCCAAGAAGTCGTAGTCAGGGACAATCGATTTATTTTGTGACAGATCTACCATTCTGAGCACAAAGCTATTCAATATCATCAGGACTTTTTAGTATCCAGTGCAGGAGCCTGACCCTCTCTGTACTACCGGAGCCATACTTGGCCAGAGCAGACAGAGGATTTGGCTCTTCTCGCTGGCCAGACGGGTTGGAGAGGTCTCATTGATGTTTATAAGCTTTGTTTAGCTTGTATTTCCTAAGTCGCCTCTTACGACATACCCGGGAAGATTTCATCATCATCATCAGGTCCTTTTTAGCCTCCACTACAGGAGCACGACCCTCTCTGTACTACTAGGGCCATACTTGGCCAGAGCAGCCAGAGGACTTGGGCTACACTCTCCACGCTGGCCAGACGGGTTGGAGAGGTCCGTCATTGTGTCTGAAAGGAGTCTAGAACGCCCCAACATTAAGAAAAAACATATTTTAAGATAATCGGTAAATCAGCTATTTAGATTGTCGGCCTCAATGAAATACTACATACCTACCAATGGTAAAAAGTAGTACACCAAGAAAGTGTGTTTTTATTACTATTATTTAGCACAAAGCTATTGTACAAGTAAAAAAACTATTATTAAAAGAACGAAGTTCATATTCATTTAATGCACTACAATTTTATTGGTAATCCATCTCTTATCCTTATCTTTACCGGTGTATATGTCGATCCCTCGGGAATACTTTTTCCCGGGACAAAAGGTAGCCTATGTCCTTCTCCGTACTCCAGAGAACTTGTGTGCAAAATTTCATGCTGATCGGTTCAGTAGATACGGCGTGAAAACTAACAAACAAACAAACTCACTTTCGCTTTTATAATATTAGTAAGGATAATGGTACGGAACCCTGCGTGCGCGAGTCCGTCTCGCACTTGGCCGGCTTTTTCTTTTCTCCCAGACTAGCATAGAAGAGCTTGATGGAGTTGTAAGAAAAATCAATAAAGAGCCATTTTCTTATTTTCTTGCGTTACTATCAAATTTACATAAATACATATTGATGCAGACTTGAGGTGGGTTTGTCTCAAATATCAGGGCTGTAGAATGTAAAATATATTTAGGGTCCCCTAATGGAGAAGGCAAACCACTCCGTTATATCCTGCGTTATGTGGTTTAGGACCAATGGAATCTTGCAAATCTTTGACTAGCTCCGTGGCGCAGCGGTCAACACGCCAGCCTGCGACACGGAGTGACCGGGTTCAATCCCCGGCCAGGTCAAGATGGAAAATGATCTTTTTCAGATTGGCCTGGGTCTTGGATGTGTTTCTATATATGTATTTGTTATAAAATATAGTATCGTTGAGTTAGTATCCCTAACACAAGTCTCGAACTTACTTTGGGGCTAACTCAATCTGTGTGATTTGTCCGTATTTATTTATTTTATTTATTTATTTATTTATATCACACGTTAAATCTTTAAACATGTTTATTTGCAAAAAAATAAATTTTTGTGTCACACTTTATGTTATTATATTTTATTTTATAAAAAAATGCATTTCGAATGTTTATGTTACAAAATAATTTTTTAAAATATAATTAATAACATATAATTTATATTTTATAAGTTATAAGGTTTTATTTTCAAAGTAAATACAATATTAAAGGTTAAGAATGTACTGCACGAAATTGTGGAAATTGACGTGTTTTTAAATCACTAGTACTATGCGCTGAATTAATTAAATACCTACATTATAATTATTTGTATAACTTAGGGCGATTCTTGCACAAGATCGCTTCATTGTTCGAATTTGAAACAGATACTTATGAAATTTTAAAACGATATATATATATATATTCTTTTTTAAACTTTCGCGCTTTAAACACATAATTATGTATATAAACGAGACTTAGCACGAACCTTTTTCAACGGAAACAAATAATAAAAAGGTTCGCGCTAAGTCCCGTTTATATACATAATGATATATATATAATATGTTAGACATCTAAAAACATTTTTCTTCGAAAAGTTTGTAAATTTTACGTCTAAAACAATAATTCTCACACACACACAAAAAATGAATGTTTGATATGCTTATCTACGTTGTCACTAGTTCCATCAGCAAATATTTCCATGGAATCAGTGTTTTTTTTACAGTAGTTCCTATGTAATGGAATTTTATTTTGCTTCTAAAGCTTTTTTCTAGCTTAAAATATTTGCGCTTAATATATTTTTGGTGAGCATAGACCTTTATAAGTAGAGACACTAAGGGTGAGTGGGGATGACAATTTAATCGCAACCCCTACCCCAACGTTTTATACAGATTTTTTTATTATTATTGCAGATTTTAGTGCATTATCCTTATCCTTACTATAATATTATAAATGCGAAAGTGAGTTTGTTTGTTTGTTTGTTTGTTACGCTTTCACGCCCTAACTACTGAACCGATCATCATGAAATTTAGCATACAAGTTCTCTGGAGTACGGAGAAGGACATAGGCTAACTTTTATCCCGGGAAAAAGTACTATTCCCGAGGGAACGACATTGACGCGGGCGGAGCCGCGGGCGAAAGCTAGTAATAATAATTAAATATAATATCCCTCTTGGACCATTCTCACTAGTTCCAACGGCAAATAGTTCCATGAAACTAGTGAGATGTTTTTGTCTCAGTAGTTCTATTGACTTTGATACTGAGAAAAAAAACTCACTAGTTCCATGGAACTATTTGCCGTTGGAACTAGTTACAATGGTATGGAGCCATCGGTCATATTCCAGACATTTTAAAGGCTTGGTATCAGCCGTATGTTCAGTTAAATATCAACAGATACAACAACACTTCAACACTTCCTGTCGAACACGACAAACCATAGACCCGGATCCTTTTTTAGGGTTCCGTACCCAAAGGGTAAAATCGGAACCCTATTAATATCGCTCCACTGTCCGTCTGTCTGTCCGTCTGTCACCAGGCTGTATCTCATGAACCGTGATAGTTAGTTGGAATTTTCACAGATGATGTATTTCTGTTGCCGCTATAACAACAAATACTAAAAAATTTAATAAAATAAATATTTAAGGGGGCTCCCATACAACAAACGTCATTTTTTTTGCTTATTTTAGCTCGCAATTGATAACGGCAACAGGTAGACGCTTGAAGTAATAACAGTATTTATAGTTATCCATTTACTTTTAAAATAAATAATTAAATAAAAATTAAATTAATATTAAAAAGGGGCTCCCATACATCAGACATGACTTTTGCCGTTTTTATAGATAACGGTATGGAACCCTTCGTGCGCGAATCCGACTAGCATTTGGGCGGTTCTTTTTTACTAAATGTTGAAGTAAGTCACAAGGCACGGGCCTAGCTTGGCTTGAAACAACGTTCCGGAATTTATAAGAGCTGAAGACTGGCCCTCATCTAGCCCAGACCTCAACCCTAAAGACTACAAATTATGGTCAGTAGGGTAGGCATTACGGTTAGAGGCCATGGCCTGTAAGCGACACGGTGACATTGAGTCTCTTAAAAAAATCTCCAAAGCAAGCAAAGGCATAATTTTTACATGCATTCGTGGCCAGACAGATTAAAGGCCTGTATAAAAGCCAGAGGTGGCCATTTTGGATAGAATATTGTTTATTTTTTTGCAGAGACTTTAATAATGAATTAATAAATACATTAACTTATAGTAATATTACATAACTTCATAAAAAAAATTGCATTTTCATTTGTAATAGAACTTATGGCTGGACTAGATATTGATTTTGATATTTAATCGTAAGAATTTAATTAAACGAGGAGCCCGATGGCCCAGTTGTCGTGAGCATTGAATTCGCAACATATTAAGCAACCCTGGGCGCAGTCCCTATTGTGATGGGTGACCACAAGTGGCAAAAAAATATCTCGAGCTCCTCCGTGCTTCGGAAGGCACGTTAAGCCGTTGGTTCCGGCTGTCATCTTTGATGGCAGTCGTTAAGCTATGTCAGATGCCTTTAGGCAGCTTGAAAAATCTGCCACCAGTGTTGGCCACTTACACACACGAAAAAGAAACAAACAAACGAACATCGTAACAATAATTATAGAGATTAAGTTCTTTCTATACTATTTCAGAAAATGTACTAATAGGGAAGGTACCTTTCCCTTTTTCCTATACCCACTTCTAAATTTTAATAAAGGATGAGAACCATAAGTAGAGCGGGTGCGACACCTAAAATATTGCCCTCGAGAGATCGGAATTACACCTTAAGGGTCAAAATGAATAATTTATTATCGTGAGTGTATTATATAATAACAGTATTAGATTTGTGACAAATAAGTATGATTTTGAAAAATATTATCGCTCTGGGAAATGGGATTATTGAGGGATTTGGAAAAAGGGGAGACTACGGTTGCTTAATGTAATTGTATGAGTAAATGTAATAAGAAAATGGCAACAAAATATTATAAAGGAATATTTGACTAGCTCCGTGGCGCAGCGGTCAACACGCCAGCCTGCGACGCGGAGTGACCGGGTTCGATCCCCAGCCAGGTCAAGATGGAAAATGATCTTTTTCAGATTGGCCTGGGTCTTGGATGTTTATCTATATATGTATTTGTTATAAAATATAGTATCGTTGAGTTAGTATCCCATAACACAAGTCTTGAACTTACTTTGGGGCTAGCTCAATCTGTGTGATTTGTCCGTATACATTTATTTATTATTTATTTATTTAATATTATTGAACTAGCTTTCGCCCGCGGCTCCGCCCGCGTCAATGTCGCTCCATCGAGAACAGTACTTTTTCCTGGGATAAAATGTATTCTATGTCCTTCTCCGTTCCCCAGATAACGTGTATGCAAAATTTCATGATGATCGGTTCAGTAGTTACAACGTGAAAGCGTAACAAACAAACAAACACACTTTCGCATTTATAATATTAGGTAGGATTAGGATACAACTCCATAGGAAATATCTGCGACCCTGACTCATAGATATAATTGAGTTGCGAGGTGCACAAAAAAATCTATTTTATTTTTGAAATGACTATGTAGGTAGCCGATAAACTAGCCAAGTGCGAGTCGACTCTCGCGCACGAAGGGTTCCGTACCATCATCTATAAATACGGCAAAAAAATTATGTCTGTTGTAGGGGGGGGGGGGGGGGGTCCCCTTTTAATATTATAATATATTAATTTTATTTTATAATTTATTTTTAAAGTGAACATATAACTGAATATTCTGTGAATATTTCAAGCGTCTACCTGTTGCCGTTATCAATATCGAGCAAAAAATCACGTTTGTTGTATGGGAGCCCCCTTAAATATTTATTTTATTCTGTTTTTTGTATTTGTTGTTATAAAGGCAATAGAAATACATCTAACTATAACGGTTCATGAGATGCAGCCTGGTGACAAATGGACAGACAGACGGACAGCGAATCATATTAATAGGGTCCCGTTATTACCCTTTGGGTACGGAACCCTTCAAATTACCAGCAAACCTAATCCTAAGCGTACTTTAAACAGATAACCTGACGCTTCGGTATTCTTTGTTACTTCTTGTACACTTTACTGCTCAATTATATCTATGAGTCAGGTATTTTTTTGAATGCACGCGGACAGAGTCACGGGCAAAAATCCTTGAAATCATCATCATCATTTCATGTAGGTGACATGGTCAAGAACTCTGACACCAGGGTGTGCATGGTCGACAGACCATGCACACCCTGGTGTCAGAGTTCTTCGGAACCGCCTCTCAGCCACTGACGTAGTTCCTTTAACAACTACCAGATGGGGGACCAACGGCTTAACGTGCATTCCGAAGCACGGAATTATCTTTATTATCAGACAACCAGGTGATTCAAGCCTGCAATGTCCTTACCAAACTGGAAACAACTAAACAAAGTATGTTTCCTGTGGGAATTGAACCCACGACCCCCGGGTTTTATAGGCAAACGCCTTAACCACTGGACCAAGGGAGCAATCCTTGAAATTGACCCAAGCGACGGCGGAAACTAGTAGCCAAACTTTGCCCGTTAATTTCGTAAGCGTAAGCGTCAATCTCCATTCAATTTGCATTCTAGAGTGACCACAGAAACACTTTTAATTAAAGATCAGTCTTGACTACTCATAGATGTTCTGTGGTAAATGATCAAAATGTTGCAACACTTTCGAAACTATTCAACTAATGTTGTGATTATCATCATCATCATCAGGTCTTTTTAATCCACTACAGGAGCACGACCCTCTCTGTACTATCATCCTGCCAAATTTCATCTTCATTGGCTAAGTAGTTTTCGAGATTTCGTGATAAATGAGTGAGTTTCGCTTTTTATACATAACTAGCTGTTGCCCGCGACTCCGTCCGCGGCAATTTCTGATATTATGATTAATTAGTCTAGATGAACAATTTTCCCCCATTTTTAAAACATTTTTTATTGATGCTTCGCTCCTATTGCTTGCAGCGTGATGTTTTATAGCCTAAAGCCTTCCTCAATAAATGGACTATCCAACACAAAAATAATTTTCCCATTTGAACCAGTAGTTTCTGAGATTAGCGCGTTCAAACAAACAAACTCTTCAGCTTTATAATATTAAGTATAGATATAGATATAGAAGATATCATACAAAGCCCTTCGAGCAAGTAGGCGACCAATAATATTGAAAAGAGTTTTTTTCGGCGTCTACTTCTCTGCAGTGATCGGTTCCGAAACGCTAGTAGTCTGTGGCTTTTGAACAATAATTGATATTCATCATCATCATCTCAGCCGCAAGAAGTCCACTGCTGGACAATGGCCTTCGCCAAGGATTTCCAATATGACCGGTATAATTCTTTCTTTCTATATTGACTGTGAGCACAAAAAATGTTGATAATGCTCATGAATGTTAAGCAATGTTCGGCGGGGTTTTGATAGATTCCCACAATATCCGTATAATGTATCTTTTTGTTTAAACTTTACTGTCCCACTGCTGGGCAAAGGTCTCCCCCATAAGTGTCCATGTCTCTCTATTATGTGCCACTTCCGACCACTTTCCTTCAAAATATTTAATGTCATGACATGAACGCTTTCGAGGCCTGCCCGGTTTTCTACGTCCATTCTTCCGAGTCCATTATAAATTATAACAGTTATTTTAAATGTGAATTTACGTGAACGTGCCTGAAAGGTCTATTTTCAGAATAAATCTAGGATAGAAATTTACAAACATATATGATTCGTGCGAAATATATAACCATATTTGACAGTCGTGCAAAAACGTATAGAATTCGATTCAAAAATAATGTTTCAACTTTATAAAAATACGCAAAACAATTTCCTGAATTTTTATTAGTATTTGGGAGAAAAGACAAAACGTAGAATGTACTAGCTGCTTTTCTTCCTACGCAGACCGCAGAAGCCGGTCAAGGGAATGGGCGAAAATCTAAAGAATCATGACAATAGGCGATGCGGCTAGCAACCCATCACTATTTTGATTCCGTTTTCCACCTTTACGCCCACCAACACGCTAAACGTGGCCTTTCGGTCTTATGACTTTAGGCTCTGTCTACCCCGTAAGGGATAAAGACGTGATCATTATCATCATTTCGAGTAGGTGTCACGATCAATCGACCATGCACACCCTGGTGTCAGAGTTCTTCGGAACCGCCTCTCGGCCTCTGACGTGGTTCCTTTAACGAATCCCAAATGGCAGCCGGGACCACCGGCTTAACGTGCCTTCCGAAGCACGGAATCATCTTTATTATCAGACAATCCGGTGATTCAATCCTGCAATGTCCTAACCAAACTGGAAACAACTAAACAAAGTATGCTTCCCGTGGGAATCGAACCCACGACCCCCGGGACACTGGACCACGGAGGCAGTCAAAGACGTGATAATATGTATGTAAAGACAAAAAAGTACGTTACAAATAGATAGCCAAATTTTTGGTACCTAAGTAAAAAAACGATTAACTATCAATTTGCAAGGAAAATTAAACGATCCGAGCTATGAAATTGAGTTCAAATTCAATTTTGTAAGAACGTAGGTTTACTAAATAAAATCATTTCAAAGTGTCCCTAATAACTTATAACATCTCGTGCCATAAATATTTCAATTTTAATCACCAACGGCACTAAGTCATATTAAATTTATTAGACATTAATTATTTTCACGACGAAGCATCACAAATGTCTTACGTCTTACGCGAGTGCAACGATTCTGTCCTTTAAGACAATGCCGTAAAGTTGCTTTTAGTTCGCACTCATCTCGAGCACTACGGTTATTTTTGCTCCATCTCATGTACGCGAAAATCGATAAGTACCAAAGCACGTGTCAAAAATAATGGATTTCTGCGACAGTTTAAATTTAAATTTCGAAAACCGTTTCGACCTTTCAAAAATACGCGAATTCTTAATTTAAATTTGACTTACCTTTAAAATACTGCCCCGGCACACTGCACGAAAAAATAAAATAAAAAACGAAAAGTAAAAAGGAGTTTATTAAAAAAATGTAAATTTAAAATAAGAACGACAGGGAAAATAATATGAATCGAAAGATTTTGAAACGAAAAAGAAAATAGAGCGACGTGCGCTCCAAACGAATCGTACTGGCTCTCTGAAGATAGGGCCGTCTGGGTGCGTTTATATACCCTCGAGGGGGGAGGTGGGGGAAGTGGCAGCCATTTTGTACGGTTTCCATGGAGACGAGGAGATGGCCTATTATGGGAGGGTGGCGGAGATTAGACGTAGGGACAGCAGGAGAAGCGAATAAGATGACTTTCACATTTCTTTAAAATCTTATGAATAAAATCATCTAAGCATTTAAATAATATTATTAATTGATCGTTTTTCATCTCCTACCAATCAAAGACGATAAATAATATTAATAAAATATGATTATTAATAATACTTTCTTGGTTTTCCGTAGTAGGTAACATGGTTAGTTATCGTATGTTTCGTGGATGTCCGGTAGATAAAGCCTACGGCTTTAGGTCCTTCAATTACTTGTTTGTAATAAACTTTTTAAATAAATAATTAAGAAATAATAATATTAAAAAAATTATGACACGTCGTCGGTATCATGTCGGTCGTAGAAATTATGATACTATGATTATCATCATCATCATTCCAGCCGTTAGTAGTACACACTGCTGGACAAAGGCCTCTCTCAAGGACTTTTCGTTCCATGGGAGGATATTGCCATACTCACCACGCTTGGCAGGCGGGTTGGCGAGCGCAGTTTCTTTGGCTTCTTGTGCTTCCGAGACTGCTGCCCATCAGCAGCATTTTAAAGCTGAGGAAGGATAGGAATTTGTTGGATTTGGAAAGGGAATGAAGGTATCGGGATTCTACTCACTCGAATGTATGGGGGAAAACCAAGTAGCAACTCGGAAGGCCGGGCGCGCGTACCTGATGCCATATCTGCAACCACCGGACAGGCAGTTGAGGTGAGGATGACACCCCTGACCATGATACTATGATAATATACATATAATATTTTGCATTTATCATCATTTTGAATTACTATGGAAGATAAATTTAGCCGAAAATACGCTATTCATTTTGATACAGGACACCATGTTGGGCGCCACGTTATTGTATGACGATGTCAATGTGTCGATTCTCTATAATTCTGTCAATTATAGGTAGACTTATGAGAGGGCAAATTTAATTAACATGATATTTTTTACAAGCTTCATTGAGCCCTTTAATAAGATATCCATATCGTCGAAATGCATCAAAAAAATAGCTATTTCACCATCTTGGGTGTTCCGCGTTTTGGATTTAGAATGACGTCACATAGCTTACCATACATTGTCATCAAACAAGTAAACACAATTTCAGCTCAATCGGTGGAAGATATCTGCTACAAAATTGAGCTGCAAGATTTGACCCTAACAAATATATTTTTTTAATGTATATTGGACGGCAAACAAGCAGACGAGCCACCTGATGGAAAGCGATCACCGTGGACATCTGAAACACCAGAGGAGTAGCTGATGCGATGCCGACTCTTAAGAAACCTGTAAACACGCCGTTTGAGGGACCCCAAGTCATAGCACACAGGGAAAACCTCGGGACCATTCCATAATCCTGCTGTACGATGGAAAAACCACGTGACGCTCTGAAATTTTTGAAGCCCCATGTGTCAAGGATGTAGGGATGGACTTTACTCCTGTGGCGGGCAGTGCGGTGGTAGAAAGGTGACGGTGTCACCAGTTCAAAAAGTTCAAACATATTTACTTACATACATTGCGAGTTTAATAAAATCGTAAAAAAAAAACTCAATCTTCTAAAGTATTTTCTTTGCTATCCCTACCATTACTGCGTTCGTTTCAACCCTCGCACTCACACGTACACACAAACCAACACGGATGCATCTCACTATTCACGTACACCACACAACGACAAGCGAAGTTTCTCAACTGGCAACACAGATGGCGCTATCAGCATAGCATTGACTGCAAATTCTTTGGATGCAAACTATTTGCTATTAATATTTAGTCAAAGGAGTACCTAGACGTCTAGTAATGTTGTATAGGTTATATTGTTAATTATTAGAGGTTATGTTTTCAAATTTTGTTGTTTTAAATCATAAATATTCATAAAGGGATTGATTATATTTTTTTTGTATTTATATTCGTTTAAGAGTAGAAATTATAATAAATTATATTTGTTTGTCTATAAAATAATTATAAACAAATAAAAATGCTTGTCGTTCGTTATTGCTGGAGTACCATATCCCTATTTCACCCCACTGGGCAACTTCTGAATATTTTAGTGGTGTTATTTCTTAGAATAATGTAAATATTGAATTTTGATCTTAGCTTCTTAATATTAAAGGTCGTTTTCGTGTGGACGGTCAAATTTATGTAACACTGTAACTTTTGTTCGTATTAAATATTTTAGTATGAAGCGTTATTTAGCTATTCGACGCTAGATGACGTTGTCCATATGTAAAATATTTATTAAATGATTTGTCATAGTATTTTAAATGTAGTTTATTTTATAATTATACTTTAAAGGCAACTAAAGTTTATAGATAGATTTTTGACGAAATATTTTAAGAATAAGTTCAGTTACTCGATAATAGATGGCGTTAGGTATTATATTCATTTCGGAATGAAAATGAAAGCATGGAGTCGTTTTAAAATCTTGGTCTGCTCACTCTGTTTTGTTTGTTTATAATTGTTTGTTTTGTTTGTTTATAATCCTTATCCTTACTAATATTATAAATGCGAAAGAGAGTTTGTTTGTTTGTTACGCTTTCACGCCGTAACTACTGAACCTATCATCATGAAATTTTGCATGCAAATTCTCTGGAGTACGGAGAAGGACATAGGCTACCTTTTATCCCGGGAAAAAGTACTATTCCCGAGGGATCGACATTGACGCGGGCGGAGCCGCGGGCGAAAGCTAGTAAATAATATTTTATTTAAAAAATAGAGATCCGTACACGGTGACTTTTCATTCGCTTTGGATCCTTAAACAGATGATTCAGACTTTGATATGAACCAGCCGGGACCACCGGCTTAACGTGCCTTCCGAAGCACGGAATCATCTTTATTATCAGACAATCAGGTGATTCAAGACTGCAATGTCCTAACCAAACTGGAAACAACTAAACAAAGTATGCTTCGCGGGTCAACAGGCAAACGCCTTAACCACTGGACCCCGGAGGCTGTTAAACGAATTAACTGAATTTTATGAAACTTGGCAGATAAAATTCAGTTCATTCTTATCATATGTGTCCTGTACTTATAAATGTTTATATGTATATTTATACTTACAGCACATAGGATTGACTACTTAATTTTTTTCTTAGTTTAGTTATCGTGATGTAGGCGAACAAGTCGCGGGCACAGCTGGTTTTAAATATAGGTAGTTATAATATAACATAACTCGAATCTTTCGAAGCTTGCTACGAAATCGTAGCATGTTCTACGAATTCGTAGCGTGCTCTACGGAAGAACTTTCAATACAGTGTTATATAATATGTCGCATGGAATTTACCAGTTTTATAATTTCGCTAGTGAATTTATAATTACACAGATTATTGTAAATAGCGATTGGTTTGCTTAATTTCACTAAACCACCAACCCAGTTCTCTTTCAGAGTATTTTTTTATGATATGGGAAGGCAAACGTGCAAGCGAGTTTCCTGATGGTGAGTGATCACCGCTGCCCATGGACAACTGAAACACCATGGTGTGTTAGGAGCGTTGCTGGCCTTTCAAGGAGTTGGTGGCAGGACATGGGGGAGGAAATGGGGGAAGAATGGCCCTATGGCTCTCTCACTCACCGAACGAAGCTTAGAAGCGGTGAAGCTTCTACTCAAAAATCGATGAATGAATGGATGAACTCTTTATTGTTCACCAAAGAATAAGCTTCTATGATCTATCATCAAGTCATTTTAGTCTCCACTGCAGGAGCATGACCCTCTCTGTACTACCGAAGCCATACTAGGTCAGAGCAGAGGATTTGACATACACTCTCCTCGCTGGCCAGACGGGTTGGAGAGGTTTCATTGATGTTTATGAGCTTTATTTAGCTTGTATTTCCTAAGTCGCCTCTTACGACATCCATGGGAAGACTTGGAGTGGTTCTATTCTACTCTGCCGAACACGGCTAAAGAATGTGCTTATAAATAAACAAACAAAAGATTTAAATGCACAATGGGCGGCGATTATCGCTAAAAGCGATTTCTTCCAGAGTCTATTTTCTGTGAGAGTGTGACACTTCTCCGGAGTTCCGGACGAGCCAAAATGATTTTTTTCCGGTAGCGTGGCTCTACCATGACTAATCTAAAAACTAAACGACGTCAGGTCAATCTGACTCCCCGTGTTGGTATCGAAAACATATCTTCTCGCTCGGCGACCACATCGAAACGCTAACAAAGTCAAAAGTCTTAGATTTTTATTCTAAATTGGATACATCTATCTCTTTTTGAACGTCATATTTTTATTTCTTATTTTTTTTTTAATAAATGCAAAATCGAAATACTACATAATATAACGCGTATTTCGATTATAAATACATAATAGAAATACGCGTTTGGGAACGACCACTGGTAAAAAAGCATACGTCGAAAGAAATCCAATCCAGACTTTGTCCCTATGTGCCTGAAGGGCTCTGATTACATTAATTGCCAATCATTTTTATCAATTATATAATCGTCAATGTCTTTTTGACTAGCTGGTTTTTTAGAGTCTTTTTAACTTAAGTATAGGCAGACATAATATTTCTGCAGGAATTTTACTATAGAAGCGTACTCACCCAGAAATTAATCAATAGTTTCTGTTTTCTGCAATCGCAAAACCTGTCTAGCTAATTTATTTTTATTTCTCGTGTTTCGGTCATGAATATCACTATTTTTCTTATAGTGATAAATAAATAAATATATACGGACAAATCACACAGATTGAGCTAGCCCCAAAGTAAGTTCGAGACTTGTGTTATGGGATACTAACTCAACGGTACTATATTTTATAACAAATACATATATAGATACACATCCAAGACCCAGGTCAAACTGAAAAAGATCATTTTCCATCTTGACCTGGCCGGGGATCGAACCCGGTCACTCCGTGTCGCAGGCTGGCGTGTTGACCGCTGCGCCACGGAGCTAGTCAAATCTTATAGTGATATTCATACAACGGGAAAATCCAGTTGAAACGACGTGCATTTTTGTGTTCACCGACTTCAACGAATCATGAATCGTTTGTTCTGAGCTATAAAAATGAAATTGGCTTGCAATGGATTCTTTAGGCATCTAAACGAAAACGTGCTGCGTTCTGACGCGAGCTAAATTACACCGTATCGCTAACTACATTGAGTTGATATTTCTTTGAATACCTTTGCAGAGTACGTCTTCTGCAAGTATACAAGTGATTTTGAACCCCCTAGCTATATTGAAATCTGGGAATCAGAATCCCTAATGGAACACAGAATTGCAAGAAAAAAAGGTAAAAAACGAAATACAAAGTCGCCGATCAGCTGGACGTATTTCTATGAAAGGTTAAATTTATTTTTTAGTTCTTTACCTTTTTTTCTTGCAATTCTGTGTTCCATTAGGGATTCTAATTCCCAGATTTCAATATAGCTGGGGGGTTCAAAATCACGCTGTATTATTCTGTGACGTCGTGAACTTTCACTCACATATATGTACTTACATGGTACCTGTACCCGTATATTTGTTTGCGCATATCTCAGAAACTCATCAGAATAGTTCCCAACTCCATTTTCCCGGAATGCGCTGTTATTAAAAAACTCACAAGCAATTAACATGTTTTCAGCGCTTTTTTCCGTTTTTTATGAACGTTACTTTTTACCACTCACTGTACTGTACAGTCTTGTTCGTAAATAGTGATAAAAACAATTTTATACAATACTGGCTTTCGCCCGCGGCTCCGCCCGCCTCAATGTCGATCCCTCGGGATTAGTACTTTTTCCCGGGATAAAAGTTAGCCTATGTCCTTCTCCGTACTCCAGAGAACTTGTATGCAAAATTTCATGATGATCGGTTCAGTAGTTACGGCGTGAAAGCGTCACAAACAAACAAATAAACAAACAAACTCACTTTCGCATTTATAATATTAGTAAGGATGTAGAGAAAACCGTGTCTGATCCTTAAAGGGGTGATTTACCACGTCGATATGAACAACTTTTTCTGTGAGATCAAAGCTGGGAACTCTAAAAAACTGTTCGACCGCCCCGACAGTTTGTATGGAAACGTCAAAAACAAATTTGAGTTTCCAGCATTGGTCTCATAGGAAAAATTAAAAGAAAGAATGAAAAAGCTTTTATAAGTATACCATCTACTTACAGTATTAACAAAAACACATAGTATCAAAGAACGGTAAAAAAAAAACGAAAATCAAAAGTTGTTAAATCCTTAAAGGGTTCAGCCGACAATATGATTAACTTTTTCTGTGAGATCAAAGCTATGAACTCAAATTACTACTACATCATAAACTTACAGTATTCACAAAAACACATTGTCTTAAAGAACAGTATAAATATATACGGACATATCACACAGATTTAGCTAGCCCCAAAGTACTCGTAAGTCGAAACTTGCGTTATAGGATACTAACTCAACGATACTATATTTTATAACAAATACATATATAGGTAAACATCCAAAACCCAGGCCAATCTGAAAAAGATAATTTTCCATCTTGATCTGACCGGGGATCGCCACACAACAAGAGAACAAAAACAAAAGTTGTTCATATCGACGGGCTCAATCACCCCTTCAAGGATCAGACAGTGTTTTAAAAATAATAATAATATGTCTTTATTGCAGACACAAGATCCATAGTTACACAGTTAAAAACAATTGAGTCATATTATATAAAATAAAATAAAATAAAAACTCCAATAGTGTAAAAAAATTATAATAATAATATAAATTCTTAGCTTTAAGCTAAACTAGTTTAAAGGTGTACGAGCTTTACCCAACAAGCATATGTTTTGGTCGTTATCAGTCTTTCTGCCAGACTACTGATAATTTTATTTTTACTCCTTTCAACTCTGGACATAAAAGACGCTATTCTTTTTCTTTGGATGGAATGAATTGAGTTTTCCTACATATTCTATGCTCACATGGAACCTGTACCTCGTAATTTGTTTGCGTATATGTCAGAAAGTCATCAGGCTTCCCTACTCCATTTTTCCGGAATGCACGTTATTAAAAAACTCATCATCCTCATCATCATCATCATCATTAGGTCCTTCTTAGTCTCCACTACAGGAGCACGACCCTCTCTGTACTACTAGGGCCATACTTGAGCGAGAGGACTTGTCCTACACTCTCCACGCTGGCCAGAAAAACTCACAAGCAATTAACATGTTTTCAGCGTTTTTTTTAACGTTATTTTTAACACTCACTAAAGTACAGTCTTGTTCGTAAAAAGTGATACTAAACAATTCATCATCATTTCGTGTAGGTGTCACGGTCAATCGACCATGCACACCCTGGTGTCAGAGTTCTTCGGGACCGCCTCCCGGCTTCTGACGTGGTTCCTTTAACGACTGCCAGATGGCAGCTGGGACCAACGGCTTAACGTGCCTTCCGAAGCACGGAATCATCTTTAATAACAGACAATCAGGTGATTCAAGCCTGCAATGTCCTAAACAATTTTATATACTCGTATATCTAGTGATCCGCCCCGGCTTCGCACAGGTGTAATGTAGATACTATTATGGGGCAGTAAATTATACATATAATCTTCTAGAATCACTCCATCTTTTGCTGAAAACTGCATTAAAATCCGTTTATTAGTTTAAGAAATCTAAGCAAACAGACAACGGAAGGGACTTTATTTTTATATTATGTAACGATTTTAAAATATGCAGAGAAAACGAATTTAAATACAAATTAAAAACAGCCATCTTCCATGCTGGTGTGGGAGGAAAGAAAAAAAAACCGGTCAAGTGCGAGTCGGACTCGCGCTAGGAGGGTTCCGTACTGTTATATATAATAAGTAAAAAATTATTAAAAAAAATATCATATGATGTAAATAAAAATTTATACTTTTTGCAATTTTTCCTACATCTGTGCTATACGACGTTGCTTCGTACCAAATTTCAAAATTCTGAGTTTACGGGAAGTGCCCTGTAGGTTTTGATTCCCTTGCGAATATCGAAAAAACACGAAAATTTGCGGCATAAACGGCTGTATCTTTTGATTGCGTTGACTTAGGAGTTTGAAGTTAGACCTGAGTATTTGATATGAATTTTAGCTTGATACCTCAACTCGATCCTGAGAAAAACCTTCTTGACAGACCGACAGACAGACAGACGGACAACCGAGTGATCCTAAAAGGGTTCTTTTTTACCTTTTGAGGTACGAAACCCTAAAAACAATGTTCATAACACTCTATTTAGATACCGGTAAAGTCCCTGTTGGGAAAAGTTGTTTTGTATACAAAAAAATGTTACAAAATATATGTAGTTGACTGTACCCATATGTATTACAGTTATCGTTTTGTGTTCAACTGTACAGGAGTCGGTAATGAACATTTTTACATTCCGCGCCGTACACCCGCAGGTTATTTTTGCGCCCGGAATAATTGCTTGCAAAAATAGGATAATGTTTATGAGAAAACGTGATCTAAAATGTGTAACTTATGGATTCGTTTCGGCCATTATGGCCAACATCTGACTCCATCATTAGATCAATTCAATTTATTTATTGCATCTCTTTATTAATCTTCCATGCTGGTCTGGGAGAAAAGAAAAAAAAACATAGAATATACCAGCTGCTTCTCTTCCCGCGCAGACCGTAGAAGCCGGTCAAGGGAATGGATGACAATCTAAAGAATCATGAGAAAAGGGCGATACGGCTAGCAGCCCATCACTGTTTTGATTCCGTTTTCCACCGTGGCCTTTCGGTCTTATGACTCTGTCTACCCCGTAAGGGATAAAGACGTGATAATATGTATCTATGTATATGTTATAATAACTACTAAAAGTTACTGTTTTACATGTAGATAGGTACACTATGAACGCTGTCGGGTATCGCAAAACAAAAAAAATGGAACGGCAAGCGAGTTTTATGACATGCAGCTAGTTAATTAATAGCAAAGTAAAGATAAATATTAATTTCGTTTATTATCAACGATCACAAGCCGTGTGGTTTCCTGCACAAAGCCGTGTGGTTTCCGGCAGAGTAGAATAGGACCACTCCTAGTCTTCCCATGAAGGTCGTAAGAGGCGACTTATGAAATACAAGCTAAACAAAGCTCATAAACATCAATGAGACCTCTCCAACCCGTCTGGCCAGCGAGGAGAGTGTAGGCCAAATCCTCTGTCTGCTCTGGCCAAGTATGGCTCCGGTAGTACAGAGAGGGTCATGCTGCTGCAGTGGAGACTAAAAAGAGCTGATGATGATCAACGATCGTTATTATTAATGTATGTTTATGAGTATAGTTTACAGTGTAAACTTAAATTTTTGACGTTAAAATAATCGTCCAGTTTATAATAAGATTTATTTAATAAAATTCATTTTAATTTTCTTATAAATAGTGATATTTTTTCATCCAAATTTGTTCAATGGTTGAAGCGTGAAAAGAAGGCAGACAGACAGTATTACTTGCGCATTTATAATATTAGTATGGATATAAATTGTATATATATTGTTTACGCTTGATACAGGAATTAATGTATACAATAAAATATTTAAAAAAAAAATACATAAGTACACATATTTCAGTTCAATCGGTTAATCATATGCTTCATAATGAAATTGCAAGATTTTAACCTTACAAACTAATTAAATAAAAGCTTATAACATTGGCTCGAGCCTTACCACCCTGCGTGTGTACACAATAATGAAGTCATTTGTCTGTCCGTCAGTGCAGTTGCAGCACAACAACTCAAACAATTCCGTTATTGCTGCGAGCACACGTCAATATTAGCGAACGAAGCACTTTAGAACAATTTGTAAAAAAAAAAACAATACCAGAGTTTGAGTTCTGTTGATTATTAATTGTTCGTGTATTTTTAGGATTCCGTACCTCAAAAGCAAAAAAACCGAACCCCTATAGGATCACTTTGTTGTCCGTCTATCCGTCTGTATATCTGTCTGTCAAACACGTGGAGATCGGCGCAATATGTCTTTTTTTTTCACATATTTCTATTCTGCGTCATTCCAGCATCCACTACCCCTTCATATCTTTCTTAACGCAATACATCCATCTCTGTTTCGGCCTGCCTCTTAATTTATACCCATCTATCTGCATCTCAAACACGTGGAGATATCAAGCTGAAATTTATATCAAATACTTAGGTCGACTGTCCCTTAGAGTAGAGAAGACCAAAAAGGGAAGGAGAAAGAAGGAGGGCAACAGAGGACACCTCGAGGGAGAAGATGGAGGAGGCGGCGAGCAGCGGATGGCTGTATTGTGTCGTTTTACCCCTCAGGAGTGGGGGGGAGAATTTATAAATTATCAGTAAATAATACTAATAGATAGAGAAAGAGAAGGAGGACATCTATCGAAATTTGTAGGGAGCTCAAGAAGGGTGCGCTCTAGAAGGCCATAGAGCAGGTAGAGCGCAGACCCCTCCCAAAGTTTGGCCTCAAATAACCGCAAGGTTGGTGGAGGCATGGGTGGAGGAGAGGAGTTTTAAACTTCCGGGAGATGTCCCTTAGAGTTGTGAAAAAAAGAAACTTCTAAGCCAACGCAATCAAAAGATACAGCCGTTTATGCCGCAAATTTTTGACATTCGCAAGGGAATCAAAACCTACAGGGTACTTCCCGTGAACTCAGAATCTTCAAATTTGGTACAAAGCAACCTCTTACACCACAGATAACGGAAAAATTGCGCAAAGTATGTATTTTTAGTTACATCATACAATAAAAAATAATTTAAAACTTAACATCATCATTTCGAGTAGGTGTCACGGTTAATCGACCAAGCACACTCTGGTGTCAGATTTCTTCGAAATCTCTCTACTACCAGATGACAGCCGGGACCAATAGCTTAACGTGCCTTCCGAAGCACGGAATCATCTTTTTTATCAGACAATCAGGTGGTTCAAGCCTGCAATGTCCAAACTGGAAACAACTAAACAAAGTATGCTTCCCGTGTTAATCGAACCCACGACCCTCGGGTCTACAGGCAAACGCCTTAACCACTGGACCACGGAGGCAGTTGTGAACACGAAGAATGTTAGTCACTTACACACACAAAGAGCAGTTCTATTGCAGTTACGCAAATTTTAACATTCTTAACATACACATTTAAATAAAATGACATTTGTCTTTTGTCCAACTTAGTGAAATGAAATGAAATAGAATTTTATTAAAATTTCGATATCATGTATCTCTTTGAACGTCATATTATTATTTTTAATATTTGCAAAATCGATTACTAGCGTTTCGGAACGACCACTGCTGAGAAGAATACGCCGAAAGAAACTCAGTCCAGTATTGGTCCTACCTGAAGGGCTACGCTTTCACATATTTATAACAAATTGAATTATTTTACATTAATTACTGATGTATGTCGATTAACAATTTTCTACCTGCTAATAGTGCTAATAGTCTACCTGCGACCATGAAAACTGTAGTTTTATAAACGTTAGGTGTAAAAATAATGTAATATACGCGATAATACCGTATTTAAAGCGAATCTTTACTTAAAGTCACGGTCAAAAGTCAAGGAGAACAAACTTAATATTCCCACCGCGTCCAAAGCAACCTTCGCAATAAAACAGGTCAAGCAACCCACCCCTGGTCAGCGTAAACACAATAAAGTATATTGTCGGTGTGCAAATTTGGTCCGTAATACTTTTAGGGTCAGACTGACGTACTAACGGAAACAGATGTGAAGTATATTTTTTTAGAACTTGTGAACAATGACATTAGCCGTGTGGTTTCCGACAGAGTAGAATAGGACCACTCCTAATATACTATAAATTTTAATATAGTACTCCTTACTAATATTATAAATGCGAAAGTGAGTTTGTTTGTTTGTTATGCTTTCACGCCGTAACTACTGAACCGATCATCATGAAATTTATGAACTTGTATGCATTATTATATAATAATGCATACAAGTTCTCTGGAGTACAGAGAAGGACATAGGGAAACCTTTTATCCCGGGAAAAAGTACTATTCCCGAGGGATCGACATTGACGCGGGCAGAGCCGCGGGCGAAAGCTAGTATAGTATAAATAGGCTAGTTTCCTAAAAAAATATAATTAGTCCTTCAGTTAGATATTCAAAAAATATTGGGCACGTATTTTTTATTTTGTCCATTAAACAAAAAATGATAAAGATATAGCCCTTTGAAGTTCCGTGTGACGTCATAGTTTGCTACAATTTTTAGCAAACTTTGACGTCACGAGCCCCCACTCCTGAACTTCGACGCGCTATAACTTTATAATTTATTGTTTATTTGACGATAGAAAATGTACGTGTCCAATATTTTTTGATTATCTAACTGACGGACTTATTGTTATGTTATTATTACGACCCAGAAACTAGCCTATTGTAAGTTGACGTCTGGAGAAAATGCGCTGTGCAGTTAGTTGCCGCTTCTTCTGCACTCCGCTTTGGAAGCGGCTCTAAACTTAGCTTTAAGTAAATTAACGTCAACAATCCTTTGTTGTAAAATAAATGTTAACGTTCACCAAATGATATGTAAAGTATCTTATCCTTACTACTATTATAAATGCGAAAGTGAGTTTGTTTATTTGTTTGTTACGCTTTCACGCCGTAACAACTGAACCGATAATCATGAAATTTTGCATACAAGTTCTCTGGAGTACAGAGAAGGACATAGGGAAACCTTTTATCCCGGGAAAAAGTACTATTCCCGAGGGATCGACATTGACGCGGGCAGAGCCGCGGGCGAAAGCTAGTGATGAATAAATGATATTTGACTTGACTTGACTTGACCTAGTCTTCCCATGGAGGTCGTAAGAGGCGAGTTAGGAAATACAAGCTAAACAAAGCTCATAAACATCAATGAGACCTCTCCAACCCGTCTAGCCAGCGAGGAGAGTGCAGGCCAAATCATCTGTCTGCTCTGGCCAAGTATGGTTCCGGTAGCACAGAGAGGGTCATGCTCCAGCAGTGGAGACTAAAAATACCTGATGAGAACTGCCGTTTAATTTGCTATAGTTTCATAAATCTTGATACAGACACGATCTATATGACGTGTTAATTTTTATGATCTTTAACCCGTTGAGCGCCATTGACCACTTTAGTTGCAAAACGATCGCGTGACTGAGACGTCATTGACAACTAAAGTCAAAGTCAAAGATTTTTATTCAAAATTGGATACATGTATCTATTTTTGAACGTCATATTTGTATTTGTTATATTTTGTTTAATTTATGCAAAATCGAAATACTACTAGCGTTTCGGAACGACCACTGGTGAGAAGAATTCGCCGAAATAAACTCAATCCAGACTTGGTCCCTATGTGCCTGAAGGTTAAATCCACAGAAATAAATAAATAAATATCAAGATAGAACGGCGATGCCTTTTGGACTGGAATACTCGCTATCCAGCGTGGGAATGCAGCCAGCATTCTTGCCAACATGCCATATGGGCAAGAAATTTTAGATTTTTAAGTTTACTTTTGTTAGTTTATTGTAGGTTAGCTTATTACTTTTATTTTAATTTTGTAAAGTTTACTTATAATTAACTGTATTATCTATACTAATATTATAAAGCTGAAGAGTTTGTTTGTTTCATTGTTTGTTTGTTTGTATGTTTGAACGCGCTAATCTCAGGAACTATTGGTTCAAATTGTAAAATTCTTTTTGTGTTGGATAGTCCATTTATTGAGGATGGCTTTAGGCTATAAAACATCACGCTGCGACCAATAGGAGCGAAGCATCAATAAAAAATGTTTAGAAATCGGGAAAAAATATTCATCTATACTAATAAATCATAATAACAGAAATTGCCGGTGACGAAGTCGCGGGCAACAGCTAGTATAACTATATTATAGTCTAAATGTTTTTTTTATATAACGTTAATTTGTCACAATTTGCGTTTAAAAAGGGTAGGTGCCGTTTTTATTATTTGTGTACGGAACCCTAATATAGACTGAGATATTCATCTTAAAGATAGTCAAGTGCGATTGCTAGAAAATTGCCCGTCAGTTGCATTCATATTTGGCAAAATTGGGCAGCCGCCGGAAAATATACACTAAACAGTTTTTCGTGAACCTGTTCCTATATTTTAAAACGAATTTGTGATAAAATAAACCGGCCAAGAGAGTATCTATAATAAGTTTAAAATGATTAAAAATATTTTTAGTATATGATGTAACTAAAACTTTATGATTTTCGCAATTTTTCCTTAATTTTTTAATAAAATTTCCTAAAAAAAATCCCGTGGGAATCGAACCCACAACCGCCGGGTCTAGAGGCAAACGCCTTAACCACTGGACCACGGAGGTACTTATTGTAGATTTATAATTAAATTCACAAAACTATTATCGAGGTACAAAGAAACACCAATTTTCGCAGACTATTTGATGCACAAAACATTACCCCTTTTGTGCAAAGTTGATTCAATAAGCTATTGTGAACAGGTGTAACTTGAATGAGGTTTGTTTGTTAATATTCAATGCTTAAACTATAGACTGCAGACCGTGTTGTACCGTGAAGAATTAACGAATCAGGTATTTCAAGTTCTTGTGTGAAAGGTAGAAAACATGAAAGATTTCAAAGATCGCCCCTGAAAGTAATGCGTTTTGACGACTTATATCTCTCTCAATGAAGAAGAATAACATTAGGGATGTCATCCTCAACTACCTGTCCGGTGGTTGCTTTCCATTCATCGGAGTGAGTAGTACCACAATTAAATATAAATAAAATAAATATATACGGACAAATCACACAGATTGAGCTAGCCCCAAAGTAAGTTCGAGACTTGTGTTATGGGGATGAGGATACTAACTCAACGATACTATATTTTATAACAAATACATATATAGATAAACATCCAAGACCCAGGCCAATCTGAAAAAGATCATTTTCCATCTTGACCTGGCCGGGGATCGAACCCGGTCACTCCGTGTCGCAGGCTGGCGTGTTGACCGCTGCGCCACGGAGCTAGTCAAACCTATAAAATTCCTATCCTTACTCAGCTTAAAAATGCTTGCGATGGGCAGCAGCGTCGAAAGCACAAAAAGCCAAAGAAACTGCGCTCGCCAACCCACCTGACAAGCGTGGTGAGTATGGTAATATCCTCCTATGAAACGAAATATCGACTACGAACCCTAGTCGGCCGCAGCAAGGATAACCTGGTCAGGTGGGGCTATACAGAATCTGCAAATAATATTCGCAACTGTGGTGTATATCCCCAGACCATGACACATCTACTGCCATGCCCAGAGTGCCCCAAGACCTGCAAACTGGAGGACCTATACATGATGGCTACAGAAAATGCAATACCAGTTGCACAGTATTGGGCGAAAAAGGAACTTGACCATCGATTGGTTAAGAAGATGAAGAAGGAATGAAAAATGCTTGTGAGAGGCTCTTGAACGGAAGTACAAGTAGTCGTAGTCATGGTAGAGCCAAACTACCGGCAAAATGAATTGCTAGTAGCATGAATGGGCCGACTTCATCCTTCCAGCGATATCTTGGACGCCCCACTTAACGGCGCCCGGAAGGTTGACCATGATAGGTTTTCTTAGCGACTCGATCTTCTCCCATCCCCTCCACATGTCCTAGAAAGCGAAGTCGGGAAGGATGAAGTCGCCAAAGACCTGAAAGAGCTGGAAGTATCCGACTGGTTAGAGTTGGCACAGAATAGGGAAGAATGGCGCACTTTAATGTCGGAGGCCAAGATCCACTTCGGGTCGCTCAGCCAGCGAAGTAAGTAAGTATGAATAAGCCGGCTCGTCCGGGGAAGTACCACACTCTCACAGAAAATCGATGTCTAAATAGAAGCTTTACCACTTCTATGCTTCGTTCGGGGAGTGAGAGAGCCGGAGGTCCATCTTTCTACCTCCTCTCCTCATTTCCTTCCCCCAACTCCTTGAAAGGCCGACAACGCATCTGTCACAGCCTGGTGTTGCATGGCAGCATGGCGGCATTGTCCATGGGCAGCGGTGATCACTTACCATCAGGTGACCCGCTTGCTCGTTTGCCGTCCTATAAGATAAATATCATAAAAAAAGAGTAATAAAACTTATTCTTTGCCCTTACCTAGCAGTGGCCACGATGACATCTATTACTGTAGAATACAGTTGCATGAACGGTTGGCGAGCTCCGTGGCGCAGTGGTTAACACACCAGCCTGCGACACGAGAGTGTCCGGGTTCGATCCCCGGTCAGGTCAGAATGGAAAATAATCTTTTTCAGATTGGCCTGGGTCTTGGATGTTTATCTATATATGTATTTGTTTTAAAATATAGTATCGTTGAGTTAGTATCCCATAACACAAGTATCGAACTTACTTTGGGGCTAGCTCAATCTGTGTGATTTGTCCGTGTATATTATTTATTTATTATTATTATGAACAGTTAAAATTAGCTATGTCTGCAGTTTTCGCGACGTGTCACCACGTTAAACATTGAAAACACAATTTCCTAGTCTTTGTCTTGTTGTCTCGCGTGATACACAGACTACACCTGCACTGTATATAAAAGTAGACATGTTCATAATGATTATAATGTTCATGTTAATAATAGCCCCGTGTGGTATCCGGCAGAGTAGAATACGACCACTCCAAGTCTTCCCGTGGATGTCGTAGAAGGCAACTAAGGAAATACAACCTAAACAAAGCTCATAAACATCAATGAGACCTCTCCAACCCGTCTGGCCAGCGTGGAGAGAGTAGGCCAAGTCTTCTGGCTGCTCTGGCCAATTATGGCTCTAATAGTACAGAGAGGGTCTTTCTCCTGCAGTGGAGACTATAAAGACCTAAAGATGATGTTCATAATTATCAACATCATTCCAGCCATAAGAAGTCCACTGCACACAAAGGCCTCTCCCATGGATTCTTCGTTCCATGGGAGGATATTGCCATACTCACCACGCTTGGCAGGCGGGTTGGTGAGCGCAGTTTCTTTGGCTTCTTGTGCTTTCGAGGCTTCTGCCAATTGGAAGCATTTCTAAGCTAGAAGGATAGGAATTTGGTAGGTTTGTAAGGCTCGACCGGGATCTCGGTCTCGGTCTCGGTCGCGGCATTCTCGGCTACAAATCCAACCGAGAAATTTGTCTCGGTTCTCGGCTAAATATAGCCGAGATTCTCGGTCATGACCGAGATTGTAACTTTGTACGGATCGGCATTCAAATTATACTCAGCGGTTTTCATTTGTTAAAAGTTGTATGCCACTAGTTACTGCAATGCTGATCGTCTAACTGAAAGTGAAGTGAATTCAATCAAGCTTCATGTCGAGACTCTCACTCAATCATCATCATCATTTCGAGTAGGTGTCACGGTCAATCGATCTTGCACACCCTGGTGTCAGAGTTCTTCGGAACCGCCTCTCGGCCTCTGACATGGTTCCTTTAACGACTACCAGATGGCAGCCGGGACCACCGGCTTAACGTGCCTTCCGAAGCACGGAATCATCTTTATTATCAGACAATCAGGTGATTCACGCCTGCAATGTCCTAACCAAACTGGAAACAATTAAACAAAGTACGCTTTCCGCGGGAATCGAACCCACGACCCCCGGGTCAACAGGCAAACGCCTTAACCACTGGACCACGGAGGTTGTTGAGGAGTTACTGGACCATGGAGGTTCTCACTCAATGAAAATGTAGGATCAGATTTTCGTGAAACGACATGGGCATTAACTTACTCGTCTAACATGGCTGCAACAAATCAATCCAACCTATGGGCAGCTCATGATTCGATAGGGTTGGAAGACGAGCCAATGACCAATGACGAATACAGTTCAAGCTCAGTGAGCGCTAGAAAGCTTTCTTAGAGAGCCAAGACTGCAAAGAAATGCTAATATTTTTGAGTAATGGTTTTCGTCTCATTATGCTTAAGCCTGCAGCAAATAGTTATTATCTGCGCCGCCTACTAACATAGCAAGTGAACAAAAGCTGGACAATTGTATAATGAGAGGCGACACTCTTTGAACGGCGAAAATGTCAAAAAAAATCTTTTTTTTATGTTATAATGTTATTTAACTTTGATTATTAAAACAGTTAATTTTTTGTTAAACAATTAGTAGTGTATTAAGAAGTAACCAAGATAAAAAAAAATCACGCTTGTCTTTTCTCGGTCTCGGCCGAGATATTATTTATTCTCGGTCTCGGTCTCGGCCGAGAATGAAAGACCCATCTCGGTCAAGCCCTATAGGTTTGGACAAGGTATTGTGGTACTACTCACCATGAAACAAATTTATGGTTAGACATCATCATCATCATCAGGGCTTTTTTTTTTAGTCTCTACTACAGGAGCACGACCCTCTCTGTACTACTAGAGCCATACTTGCCGAGAGCAGTCAGAGGCGCTTGGCCTATACTCTTCACGCTGGCCAGACGGGTTGGAGAGGTCTCAAAGATGTTTAAAAGCTTTGTTTATCTTGTATTTCTTAAGTCGCCTTCTCCCGTGGATGTCGTATCCACGGGAAGACTTGGAGTGGTCCTATTCTACTCTGCCGGATACCACACGGCTTGTTGCGACACGGCCGGCATGGTTAGACACATCTAAAATAACACTATAAAAAATATTTGTTTTTACGGCAAGCTGACGCTCTGAAAAAAAACCGACCAAGTGCAAGTCGGACTCGCGTACGAAGGATTCCACACCATCTATATAAACGGCAAAAAACATGTCTGTTGTAAGGGTCCTCCTTAAATATTAATTTTATTTTAATTTAGTTATTTATTTTTAAAGTGAATATTTAACTAAATATTCTGTAAATATTTCAAGCGACTACCTGTTGCCGTTATTAAAAAATCAAGCAAAAATGAGTAAAAAAATCAGGTTTGATGTATCCCCTTAAATATTTAATTTATTCTGTTTTTAGTATTTGTTGTTATAACGGCAACAGAAATACATCATCTGTGAAAATTCCAACTGTCAAACTATTGATTCATGAGATACAGCCTAGTAACAGACGTCCCGTTTTTACCTTTTTTTGTACGGAACCAAAAAATACGTTGTTATTCTAATAAAAGTATTATCTTAGTTTGTATGAAAATAAATGTTTATGTTGAGTCTGTATTTTTGTTAAAGTTTGTGATTCAATAATATACAAAAATTATTTCCATTATTAATTTTATATCCAAATAACGCCGACGCGTTGTTTTTGCATCTTTTCACTGACCTTCGTCATCGCGAGACGTGTGAGTGCTAGCGCGGTTTATTGAAACTGTGGACAAAACAGCTCCGAAACTAGATTAGTGCGCTGTTTTGTCGGTGCCACTTTTCGAGCGCGAATCGTGTATCGACCATTTGATCGAAGATCTATACTTATAAAAAACTAATTACGAGTAATCATACCTAATAACAGAAATAGTTAGTTCCCTAAAAAAATATAATAAGTCCGTCAGTTAGATATTCGAAAATATTGGACACGTATTTTTTCTTTTATCGATTAAACAAAAAGTGATAAAGATATAGCCATAGTAAGTTTGCTACAATTTTTAGCAAACTTTGACGTCACGAGCCCCCACTCCTGAACTTTGACGCGCTATATCTTTATTATTTATTGTTTATTTGACAAAAGAAAAAATACGTGTCCAATATTTTTTGATTATCTAACTGACGGACTAATTGTTATGTTATTATTACGACCCAGGAAACTAGCCTCGGACGAAGTCGCGTTCAACAGCTAGTGTAGTGATATGAAAGGGACAAACCAGGGGACGAAGTTACCTTTATAATAAGCCCTTATATAGGGCACGCGTGTGAGTAATGTTACAATACTGCAATGATTGACATAGTATCGCGATGAAGGGAGAAGAGACGGTACTATTGGTTTGCGATCGAATCAGAACTCACTTTAAACTGAAAATGTTATTTTTGAAGTGAAAACCTCTGTCACGGCGTTGTGCATTTATTTATATGGGTAATAAATGTTAAACTCGCATCAGGACACGTGACCTGATCGAAAATTCGTAAGACGGACACGTGACATTCCAAAATATTCAAAAATGCACAACCTTAATGTTCAAGTTTTCACTTCTGCCGGCACTCCCGGAGTGCAAACCGTGGTTTTTTACATACATACATACAGGGCATAAATATATGCACATAAGATATCTATATAATAATAGTAATAATAATCATTTATTTTCAAGTAACACAGACTCATATTGTTAGTAGTGCTTATAAACTATGTTAGTACAAATAATTGACATATAATTTAATTTAAAGAGGCCATTCCTGCACTACTCCCCCCGAAATGGCATGTGAATGGTTGACATATAGGCAGTCTAGTCTACCAGCGATCATATTCAGGATGCTGTTACCGCTCGCCCGCACCCTGCGCACCAGGGACGCACACCGTTTACGCATTGTTGCGTAGAAGCAGTCTACGCCTGCTTCGGCAAACATCCCTGACGCACTACAGAAGCGAGGCAGCCGCAGCAGCACCCTGAACGCGTTATTAAACTGGACATGGAGAGCGCTGTAAGGTTTTTGAGTATATCTAGCCCACAGGCTGCACGTGTAGAAAGATGTGCAGAAAGCTCTAAACAAAGTGATCTTAACCTCCCGCGAACAACGTGCAAACCTGCGAGCCAGCATGTTCGCTCTCACTGACAACGCTCTCCGTTCCCTCTCAATATCTTCATCGTCTTTGAGCTCGGGGGTCAACACATGACCAAGATATTTAAATTTATACACTCTTTGTAACATATTATTGTTAATCTTTACACATGGTATTTTGTCATATTTTTTAACCCCGGCCCCAAAGACCATTACTTGGCTCTTCTTTACATTGTAAGCCAAACCATGTGAAGTGGCATACTCCTCACAAATTGACACCAGTCTGCGCAGACCACAGATGGATGCACTCAGCAGCACCATGTCGTCCGCGTAACTAATGTTGTTGACGCAGACGCCGTCTATATGAGTATACATATGTATTTTATAATTTAAATAATTGTTAATATGATTTTTTAAATTACTTTATGAAATCTGCACCAACCATGCTTCTATTTACAATATCTTCTACCCAAAGGTTGGCTGGAAGAGATTGCGTTATGCGATAAGCCCGCCTTTGTACCTTCCATAAACAGATATTTTCCTATTTTGTTTACTTTTAAGTGTTGGTGCAATAAAGTATATTCATTCATTTATACGTACGTATACGAGATAATATGTATATATTATCACATCTTTTTCCCTTGCGGGGTAGACAGAGCCCAGGTCTGTAAAGACCTAAAAGCTACGTTTAGCATGTTGGTGGGCGTAAGGTGGAAAGTGAAATAAAATAGTGATGGTTTGCTAGCCGCATCGCCTATTGACATGATTCCCCAGATTTCAGCCCAATTCCTCTATTAGAACTAATTTCGGCCGGTACCGGATCTAACCTAATTATATGCTGGTATCTACATATGTACATTGTACATACTATATATATATATACAAATTTTGGTGAATAAATGAATATAAATATGTATACTAATTACACATGGTGAAATTTTGATCGTTTTGGACCCTTAAAGGGGTAACTCAGACCATCAATATGAACAACTTTTTCTATGGGACCAAAGCTGGGAACTCAAAAAAAAAAACGTCATTTCCATACAAAAGAGTTCCGCGGCCCGGCCAATTCGTATGAGAATGTCGTTTTTTTTTCAGTTCCCAGCATTGTACCCATAGTAAAAGTTATTCATTTCGATGGCCTGAATTACCCCTTTAAGGGTCCAAAACGATAAAACTTTCACCATGTATATACTTAACACGGTCTTCGGCTGAAATTAATCGGCGAGAATTCGTAGTAGGGTCACTTCAGCGACACAAAATGGCGGCCGCGTCAAACAAAATGTCGGAAGCGTGCAACTTCAATTGTTGTCTGCGTATTTGTTTGTTGATATGGGTGCGCATTGTGTTGATTTGTGAATTGATAACGATTTAAGTTAAGTTAAATGAGGTCTTTAAATGAACTGTCATGTGTGATATGAGTGCAAGGATAAGAATAATATCTTTCGAATACAAAACAATGTGGTTCCGTATTTGTTATCCTTACTCGTTATAAATGCGAGAGTGAGTTTGTTTGTTTTCACGCCGTAACTACTGAACCGTCTGTAAAACTCTGATAATCTCAGAGGACTAGATAGCTAACATTATAAACTACATTTACTTTGAGACAATTTACTTTGCGTGCTTCCGCCGCCAGTTATTTCATGCAAACTATTGCTGGCCAGCGCCCACCCTCTACTGTTAGTCCCTTCATGCCCGCCACCAATAGTTATAAATAATAAATAAATAATAAATAAATATATATGGACAAATCACACAGATTGAGCTAGCCCCAAAGTAAGTTCGAGACTTGTGTTCTGGGATACTAACTCAACGGTACTATATTTATAACAAATACATATATAGATAAACATCCAAGACCCAGGCCAATCTGAAAAAGATCATTTTCCATCTTGACCTGGCCGGGGATCGAACCCGGTCACTCCGTGTCGCAGTCTGGCGTGTTGACCACTGCGCCACGGAGCTAGTCAAAAAATAGTTGATGCATGCAACCCTGGTCGATACTGCTGCATCTGTTGAGGCTGCAGCAATGGCGGCCGTCGTGCTCGCGACACGTGTTTCGCCTCCACATGAGGCATCTTCAGGCAGTGAAACCTAGATGTTGGTCGTTCGAATAACAAACAACGAATGACATGTTCGAATAAAAAGCATTCGTTGCTTGTCATTCGAACGACCAACATCTAGGTTTCACTGCCTGAAGATGCCTCATGTAGAGGTGAAACGACGGCCGACATTGCTGCAGCCTCAACAGGTGCAGCAGTATCGGCCAGGGTTGCATGCATCAACTATTGGTGGCGGGCATGAAGGGACTAACAGTAGCGGTTGGGCGCTGGCCAGCAATAGTTTGCATGAACTGACTGGTGGCGGAAGCACGCAAAGTAAATTGTCTCAAAGTAAATGTAGCTTTGACTTCCGCAAAGTAACACCTGAATCTATTAACTTATAAATAACAACGTTTGTTCTATGAGCCTGACATAACTTAATAAATTAAATAAAATATTTGTCAAAGATTTATTCAGAAAATAGGCCTTTTCAAGCACTTTTTCACGTCAATTCACATTATACTTATGTGTCGTCGTTTGACTTTGACTTTGACTTTGACAGCTAGTTTATTATACGATCAAAAATCAAAAAGTGTATTTATTTATTTATGGCAGTTGGGTAAAAAGAAGGAAGGTCCATATAAATCCTTCGCCGTCTTATTTTTAACCCCCGTCCTAGAATGTAAATCAGAGAGATACAAACAATACTTGTTGCTTTGTTTTCGTAAAAGATATTGTGGGCGCAGAAAAACAATGGAGATTAGGATAGGGGAGGATTTTTGAATAATTAAGTAAAATGTTTGTTTTTTACAGTGACCTTTCAAAGATTTTTTTTTTTTTTTTTTTTTAATAAATAAATATATACGGACAAATCACACAGATTGAGCTAGCCCCAAAGTAAGTTCAAGACTTGCGTTATGGGATACTAACTCAACGATACTATATTTTATAACAAATACATATATAGATAAACATCCAAGACCCAGGCCAATCTGAAAAAGATCATTTTCCATCTTGACCTGGCCGGGGATCGAACCCGGTCACTCCGTGTCGCAGGCAGGCGTGTTGAGCTCTGCGCCACGGAGCTAGTCATTCAAAGTTTTATTAAAAAAATAGGCCTTTTTAGACACTTTCACGTAAATTAACATTTTAAATAATACTTAAGAAATTATATCCAAATGATTAATTATTGTTCAAAAGCTAAAGACGCCGAAAGAAACTCTTTTCAACAGTATTGGTCGCCTACTTGCCTGAAGGGCTTTGTATGATATTTTATATCTTTATCTTTTCTTTTCTTTCTGATTTCATGTTATATACAATTTCATTCACATTTACATAGTGTTGTGGAACACGTTATGTTTACGATCGAGCGTGCAACCACAAACGAAGATAAAAGATAGAAGAATAGTCTCTAAGAGGCCGAGCAAACCTGTTCCCCCCCGGCAGCACCCGTTCACGAGTTGATTTTCTCATCAGAGTTGCATGGTTTGAGAAGTACTCGACTTCGTCTTGCTCTAAGAGAGAGCGCCACATTAAATATCATCATCATCATCAGGTGTTTCTAGTCTCAACTGTAGGAGCATAACCCTCTCTGTACTACCGGATACTTGGCCAGAGCAGACAGAGGATTTGGCCTACTCTCTCCTCGTTGGCCAGACATGGAGAGGTTTCATTGATGTTTAAGAGCTTCGTTTAGCTTGTATTTCTTAAGTCGCCTCTTACGACATCCATGGGAAGATTTGAAGGACATTGAATATGATATTTTAAATCACACTTAATACAGTTTTATCGCGTTTCTTATATTATTTTTACACCTAACGTTTCGAAAACTTTACAGTTTTCATGTTTACAGGTAGACCAAGTTTTACTTATGCAAAATTGTAAAAATGCGCCATGATCAATATATAAATAAATAAATATATACGGACAAATCACACAGATTGAGTTAGCCCCAAAGTAAGTTCGAGACTTGTGTTATGGGATACTAACTCAACGATACTATATTTTATAACAAATACACATCCAAGACCCAGGCCAATCTGAAAAAGATCATTTTCCATCATGACCTGGCCGGGGATCGAACCCGGTCACTCCGTGTCGCAGGCTGGCGTGTTGACCGCTGCGCCACGGAGCTAGTCAAAGTATATCAATGATAAGTTACCCTCTATTTGACTAACTTATATAATAAATGGCTTGCCGTTCCTCACTTTTCAGTTTGCGATGGCCGACAGTGTTGATATTGTACCTAATATAACTACAGTGCAGTGTATTATTATAAAATCTGATGTAATGTGCAATAAGAAATGCAATAAATGAATTGAATTGAAGTTGGCATTGGTCTATCTTGTGTTATAAGAACTCGAGGATTATCAAAACGCATGTGTTTCGATCCTCAAGTCTTTGCAAAAGACAATCTTATATAAAAAAAAAACTACTTACTTCAAAAAACTACATAACCGATTTTGAGAAAATTTAAATGTGGCCTATTTTAAAGCATAACATTTCAAATAAAAAAAAATATTTTTTAAATCGGTTCATAAATTCTGAAATAACAAATATTAAAAAATAATCATAAAAATATACAACCAAATTGATAACATCCCGCTTTATTTCAAGTCGGTTAAAAATTTTGGCACCTCACTTATCTATTGTAAAGAATAAACGGGCATCGTATAAAATATCCTTAAACAAATTTTACAAACAATATCGCATGAAAATATCACCAAAAACACGAAAATTAAAGCATATTGGCGCAAACCCGACAATTGTGAAGTTACGGCGTCTCCAATTTCCGCAGAGCGGCGCCGGACACGTCCTCTCGCAACAAAAGTTGGCGAGCAACTGATAACAGTTCGAAATTCAAATTTAACGGCTGACCGGATATGCGGTGTCGGTGCATCCGGCGTTCGGCGATACGAATTCGAGTTTGGAATGGAACGTGTTTAGTGTGGTGGGTTTGATTTAGTGTGAAATTGGATGGTGAGTACAAATACGATGGTTTTAACTGTCTAGTTTGTAACAGAAACCCTTGATACTTTAAATGTATTTAACATACGACCCTTGCGGGGTGGGCAGAGCCCAGGGCTTTTAAACCAGACCTTAGTAAAGCCACGTTTAGCGTTTTAACATGTACTAGCTGTTGCCCGTGACTTCGTCCGCGGCAATTTCTGTTATTATGGTTAATTAGTTCTTTTCTTAGTATAAATGAACAATTTTCCCCCGTTGTCAAAACATTTTTTGTTGATGCTTCGCTCCTATTAGTCACAGCGTAATGTTTTATAGCCTAAAGCCTTCCTCAATAAATGGACTACCCAACACAATAAGAATTTTCCAATTTGAACCAGTAGTTCCTGAGATTAGCGCGTTCAAACAAACAAACAAACAAACTCTTCAGCTTTATAAAATTAGTATAGATTAAAAAAAATAGGGTTGGTTGGGACGATTTAATGTTAATAACTCTAAGCACATCGCAAAGAAAGATGTTTTATTTACATAGACTTACACATGTCACGACAGGATATTAAAAACTTCGCTTTCTTCTCTGCATTGGTTGGTTCCGAAACGCTAGTAGTTTGTAGCATTTGAACAATAATTAATAATCTATACTAATATTATAAAACTGAAGAGTTTGTTTGTTTGTTTGAACGCGCTAATTTTAGGAACTACTCGTTCAAATTATAAAATTATTTTTGTGATGGATAGTCTATTTGTTGAGGAAGGCTTTAAGCTATAAAACATCACGCTGCGACCAATAGGAGCGAAGTATCAATAAAAAATGTTATGAAAATTATTCATCTATACTAATTAAAAAATTAATTAATCATAATAACAGAAATTACCGCGGACGACACATAAGTATAATGTGAATTGACGTGAAAAAGTGCTTGAAAAGGCCTATTTTCTGAATAAATCTTTGACAAATATTTTATTTAATTTATTAAGTTATGTCAGGCTCATAGAACAAACGTTGTTATTTATAAGTTAATAGATTCAGGTGTTACTTTGCGGAAGTCAAAGCTACATTTACTTTGAGACAATTTACTTTGCGTGCTTCCGCCACCAGTCAGTTCATGCAAACTATTGCTGGCCAGCGCCCACCCGCTACTGTTAGTCCCTTCATGCCCGCCACCAATAGTTGATGCATGCAACCCTGGCCGATACTGCTGCATCTGTTGTGGCTGCAGCAATGTCTGCGGAAATTGGAGACGTAACTTCACAATTGTCGGGTTTGCGCCAATATGCTTTAATTTTCGTGTTTTTGGTGATATTTTCATGCGATATTGTTTGTAAAATTTGTTTAAGGATATTTTATACGATGCCCGTTTATTCTTTACAATAGATAAGTGAGGTGCCAAAATTTTTAACCGACTTGAAATAAAGCGGGATGTTATCAATTTGGTTGTATATTTTTTATGATTATTTTTTAATATTTGTTATTTCAGAATTTATGAACCGATTTAAAAAATATTTTTTTTTATTTGAAATGTTATGCTTTAAAATAGGCCACATTTAAATTTTCTCAAAATCGGTAATGTAGTTTTTTGAAGTAAGTAGTTTTTTTTTATATAAGATTGTCTTTTGCAAAGACTTGAGGATCGAAACACATGCGTTTTGATAATCCTCGAGTTCTTATAACACAAGATAGACCAATGCCAACTTCAATTCAATTCATTTATTGCATTTCTTATTGCACATTACATCAGATTTTATAATAATACACTGCACTGTAGTTATATTAGGTACAATATCAACACTGTCGGCCATCGCAAACTGAAAAGTGAGGAACGGCATGCCATTTATTATATAAGTTAGTCAAATAGAGGGTAACTTATCATTGATATACTTTGACTAGCTCCGTGGCGCAGCGGTCAACACGCCAGCCTGCGACACGGAGTGACCGGGTTCGATCCCCGGCCAGGTCATGATGGAAAATGATCTTTTTCAGATTGGCCTGGGTCTTGGATGTGTATTTGTTATAAAATATAGTATCGTTGAGTTAGTATCCCATAACACAAGTCTCGAACTTACTTTGGGGCTAACTCAATCTGTGTGATTTGTCCGTATATATTTATTTATTTATATATTGATCATGGCGCATTTTTACAATTTTGCATAAGTAAAACTTGGTCTACCTGTAAACATGAAAACTGTAAAGTTTTCGAAACGTTAGGTGTAAAAATAATATAAGAAACGCGATAAAACTGTATTAAGTGTGATTTAAAATATCATATTCAATGTCCTTCAAATCTTCCCATGGATGTCGTAAGAGGCGACTTAAGAAATACAAGCTAAACGAAGCTCTTAAACATCAATGAAACCTCTCCATGTCTGGCCAACGAGGAGAGAGTAGGCCAAATCCTCTGTCTGCTCTGGCCAAGTATCCGGTAGTACAGAGAGGGTTATGCTCCTACAGTTGAGACTAGAAACACCTGATGATGATGATGATATTTAATGTGGCGCTCTCTCTTAGAGCAAGACGAAGTCGAGTACTTCTCAAACCATGCAACTCTGATGAGAAAATCAACTCGTGAACGGGTGCTGCCGGGGGGGAACAGGTTTGCTCGGCCTCTTAGAGACTATTCTTCTATCTTTTATCTTATCGTTTGTGGTTGCACGCTCGATCGTAAACATAACGTGTTCCACAACACTATGTAAATGTGAATGAAATTGTATATAACATGAAATCAGAAAGAAAAGAAAAGATAAAGATATAAAATATCATACAAAGCCCTTCAGGCAAGTAGGCGACCAATACTGTTGAAAAGAGTTTCTTTCGGCGTCTTTAGCTTTTGAACAATAATTAATCATTTGGATATAATTTCTTAAGTATTATTTAAAATGTTAATTTACGTGAAAGTGTCTAAAAAGGCCTATTTTTTTAATAAAACTTTGAATGACTAGCTCCGTGGCGCAGAGCTCAACACGCCTGCCTGCGACACCGAGTGACCGGGTTCGATCCCCGGCCAGGTCAAGATGGAAAATGATCTTTTTCAGATTGGCCTGGGTCTTGGATGTTTATCTATATATGTATTTGTTATAAAATATAGTATCGTTGAGTTAGTATCCCATAACGCAAGTCTTGAACTTACTTTGGGGCTAGCTCAATCTGTGTGATTTGTCCGTATATATTTATTTATAAAAAAAAAAAAAAAAAAAAACTTTGAAAGGTCACTGTAAAAAACAAACATTTTACTTAATTATTCAAAAATCCTCCCCTATCCTAATCTCCATTGTTTTTCTGCGCCCACAATATCTTTTACGAAAACAAAGCAACAAGTATTGTTTGTATCTCTCTGATTTACATTCTAGGACGGGGGTTAAAAATAAGACGGCGAAGGATTTATATGGACCTTCCTTCTTTTTACCCAACTGCCATAAATAAATAAATACACTTTTTGATTTTTGATCGTATAATAAACTAGCTGTCAAAGTCAAAGTCAAAGATTTTTATTCAAAATTGGATACATGTATCTCTTTTTGAACGTCATATTTTTATTTCTTATATATTTTTTTATATATGCAAAATTGAAATACTACTAGCGTTTCGGAACGACCACTGGTGAGAAGAATACGCCGAAAGAAACTCAATCCAGCCTTGGTCCCTACGTGCCTGTTGCCCGCGACTTCGTCCGCGGCAATTTCCTGTTATTGTACTGTCGCGGACATTTTTTTTTATAGAGGAATAATTCTTTAATACGCATTTTTTGGGTAGCTTGTACCGTTCACGCATCGCACGCGTCGGATGTCCTCAACTGTGAATAATTTTCCCCCGTTTTCAAAACACTTTTTATTGATGCTTCGCTCCTATCGGTCGCAGCGTGATGTTTTATAGCCTAAAGCCTTCCTCAATAAATGGACTATCCAACACAAAAAGAATTTTCCAATTTAAACCAGTCATCATCATTTCGAGTAGGTGTCATGGTCAATCGTCCATGCACACCCTGGTGTCAGAGTTCTTCGGAACCGCCTCTCGGCCTCTGACGTGGTTCCTTAAACGACTACCAGATGGCAGCCGGGACCACCGGCTTAACGTGCCTTCCGAAGCACGGAATCATCTTTATTATCAGACAATCAGGTGATTCAAGCCTGCAATGTCCTAACCAAACTGGAAACAACTAAACAAAGTATGCTTCCGGTGGGAATCGAACCCACGACCCCCGGGTCAACAGGCAAACGCCTTAACCACTGGACCACGGAGGCTGTTAATTTAAACCAGTAAATCCTGAGATTAGCGCGTTCAAAAAAACAAACAAACAAACTCTTCAGCTTTATAATATTAGTATAGATAAATAAAGAAATAAAAAAATACACAAGGACATATCACAAAAATTGAGCTAGCCCCACAGTAAGTTGTGAACCTGTGTCGTAGGATACTAACTCAAAGATACTATATTTTATAATAGATACTTATATAGATAAACATCCAAGACCCAGGTCAATCTGAAAAAGATCGTTTTCAATCTTGACCCTGCCGGGGATCGAACCCGAGAACCCTCGTATCGCAGGCTGGCTGTGTTAACCACTGCGCCACGAAGCTCGCTATGCCATGAAGTACGAGAAATGTTTTAGTAGTCATGGTAGAGCCACGCTACCGGTAAACTTCATTTTTGCTAGTAGCATCCCGAGCTCGTCCGGGGAAGTACCACACTCTCACAGAAAATCGACGAAGTAGAAGTTTTACCGCTTCTGTGCTCCGTTTGGTGAGTAAGAGAGCGAGGTCCATCCTCCCCCTCCTCTCCATTCCCCCTCATGTCCTCCCCCAACTCGTTGAAAGGCCAGAAATGCTCCTCTCGCACCCTGGTGTTGCAGTTGTTCATGGGCAGCGGTGATCACTTACCATCAGGTGACTCGCTTGCTCGTTTGCCGTACTATATCAGAAAAAAATGTATATCGACTCATCCATGCTGATCTGGTAGAAAAGAAAAGAACGTAATATGTACCGATCCAGATAATGGGCAAAAATCTGAGAAATCTTATTAGTAAGCGATGCGGCTAGCAACTCATCACTATTTTGATCTCCTTTTCCATCTAACCCTAACTTTTCGTGCTAAACGTGGCTTTCAGGTCTTAAAAACTTGGGCCCTGTCTACCCCGCAAGGAAAATATTTTGTTAACAATAGATACTAATAATAAATCTGTAAGGGTCGGTCATGGATGGATTGTGTCAAGGAGAGTATGAACAAGAAAGGAGCAACAAAGGATATGGTAGGTGACAGATCAAAATGGAGGGAGCTGACATACTGTGCCGACCCCACATAAAAAGTGGGATAAGGTAAGGGAAGAAGAAGAAGAAGATGAAGAAGAAGGATCGATCATGGAGAAAGTTACTTTTTTTTCGGAAATATCGTGTTTATAAGCTCTATACATGATTCTGAATCTATATTGACGACATTTTGATTTTTTTTCTGTATGTTTTAAATGAATTTACTGAATAATAAAAATAATATTAACAGCCTCCGTGGTCCAGTGCTTAAGGCGTTTGCCTGTTGACTCGGGGATCGTGGGTTCGATTCCCACCGGAAGCATACTTTGTTTAGTTGCTTCCAGTTTGGTTAGGACATTGCAGGCTTGAATCACCTGATTGTCTGATAATAAAGATGATTCCGTGCTTCGGAAGGCACGTTAAGCCGGTGGTCCCGGCTGCCATCTGGTAGTCGTTAAAGGAACCACGTCAGAGGCCGAGAGGCGGTTCCGAAGAACTCTGACACCAGGGTGTACCTACTCGAAATGATGATGATGACCGCTGTGCCGGTCTGAGTAGAGGACTTAGGTTTTTTTGTTACGGAATTTCTGGATTCTGTCTCCACGCTCAAGGCATGCGATAGAAGCTATGCAATAGCTTAAAAAATATCCGGAATATCCTTCCTAATCTATCGTTCACAAGGAGCTGTTTAAAATATCAATTACTGGCGCAATACTTCAGAATTATTTGTATGCAGATTATGGAGTTCATTCTATTATGGAGTTCAGATGGTATTCCCACAGATGGGTCACCATAGTTTCATTTTATTTTATTTTATTCGGAAAACATACCGTTTAGAAACCTTAAAAATAACAAGAAAATATAAACATTCAAGTTTTCGCATATTAATTGTAAAAAAACTTACTCATTACAAACAAGATCTTAAATATGATATCAGGAAAAGTACACATACTTATTATTTTTTAATGACGGAATAGTAGATTGTTAACCGAGGGTGGAAAGAATCAATTCCCGAGGTAGGTATTTAGACTTCCGAGCGCAGAGAGGGCGGCTATAGTCCGAGTAGGAATTGATTCTTTTACCCGTGTTAAACACTCTACTTTTCATTTCGAATATGAGGAAAATAAAACTAGTTGTTTATCTAAACTATTTATTGTTATACTTACATTAATATTAGTAGTACCTATTAATTTCCACTCAAAGAAGTTTGTGCTAAGTTCACACTGGCTGTTTAGAAAGTCACATGGACGAAATTTTTTTTAAATTAGTTTTTTCTACATAAAACTCTTCACAGCTGACAGCTCCGTGGCTGACAGCATTTCTATTTTTAAAGTTCATTCCGGCCCTTAGGTGGGAAGTAATTTAAATGAGTTTTTCCCTCTCTATTGAGGGAAGCAGCATTTTCCACCTAATAATCAGATCAAAACAACACTACTTTCCGAGTATGAGAAATGATGAATCATCTTGGAGAAAGATTTATTACTGAACATCTTTTGTTTACGTGACAACGTCTTATTTCTTGCATGCTGGTCTTGGAGAAAAGAAAAAAACGTAGAATGTACCAGCTGGTTCTCTTCCCGCGCAGATCGTAAAAGCCGATCGAGGGAAAGAGCAAATCTGACGAATCATATAAGAGGCGATGCGGCTAGCAACCTATCACTATGTTAGTTCCATTTTCCACCTAACACCTACCAACATGCTAAACGTGGCTGGTATGTATGTATAACGTGTTATAAAGAACGCCGGCTGCACGCACAAAAAAGTGTCACGATCGGCCTATATTTGTGTGTGACGCATCTATCTCTCTTCCACCATTACCACGTAACATTGTCGTCCGTAAACCTACTTTACAGACAACCAATACAGTTGGTATTTTGTTGTATCTTTTGTTTGTTTATTTATAAGCTCATTCTTTAGCCGTGTGGTTTCCAGCACAGTAGAATAGGACCACTCCTAGTCTTCCCATGGAGGTCGTAAGAGGTGACTTAGGAAATACAAGCTAAACAAAGGTCATAAACATCAATGAGTCTAACCCGTCTGGCAAGCGAGGAGAGTGTAGGCCAAATCCTCTGTCTTCTCTGGCCAAGTATGGCTCCGGTAGTACAAGAGGGCGATGCTCCTGCAGTGGAGACTAAAAAGTACCTGATGATGATGATATTATTAATTTATATGCAAAAGCCACTAGCGTTTCGGAACCGACCACTGCAGATAAGAAACGCCAAAAAAAACTCTTTTCAACAGTGTTGGTCGCCTACTCGCCTAAAGAGATTTTTTAATTTTATGACTATTTCTCTTAAGAGCCCGCCATATGCCAGGCGGCGTGGCGATACAAACGCGGATGGTCTAAACGCGTGGGCTACTTTGGATATTTTCGTTTTTTAGGAATATTCAAGGGTTATTCGAAAAAGAAAAACATATGATGGCTGCCTTATCTGTAATGCAATAATAATCAAAAGTTTCAAGGTAAATTTTAATGTATTTGGTGAATAATGCTATATACCGAGTAAATTAGACGTGATTTGGAGGCAACTTTGCAATTTTTTTCTATCGAGAAAATTTAACGCAATCGTGTTTTTGAGTCATATAGTTACCAGAGTTAGTCCTGAACTTTGCTGCATTTTTAATTCAACTTGAGTATTTAATTATTATTGATATAACAGTCAATCATGCAAAGCAGTGTGAGGTAGTACGGACCCTTAAACTGTGAAATCAATTCGTAAAAGCTCTTTAGTTGGCAATAAAAAGCTACACGCGTTATTAACAATTTAACAAGTTGGAATTAAACTAGTAAAATTGTTTACGAGTCGTAAAACCGTCTACAGCTGTTTCTGAAATACTTAAATTTTAACTGTTTGTTAATATCATACACTAATGTATTTTTCTTTAGCGGCATTGTGCACTTTTTGTGAAAAAGAAAAGAAAAGAATTGTTAAAAAAAAAAGTTTTTGAAAATTGTTACTATTGTTAGAAAAACGATATATCGAACTCACATTTCACACACTTGTTAACATATTGATAAAACCATTTAGGTATAAAAACATGTTTGAATATGTAACGGTGCGCATCATAACTGTTAAGCAAACAACATGTTGCAGCAAGCATGTAAGCATACTTGCATGCAAGCATGAAAACATGCAAGCATGCAAGCATGCAAGCATGCAAGCATGCAAGCATGCAAGCATGCAAGCATGCAAGCATGCAAGCATGCAAGCATGCAAGCATACAAGCATGCAAGCATGCAAGCATGCAAGCATGCAAGCATACATGCATGCAAGCATCCATGCAAGCATACAAGCGTGCAGTAAGCATGCAAGCATACAAGCGTGCAGTAAGCATGCAGCAAGTATGCAGCAACCGTACAAGCATGCAAGCATGCAAGCATGAAAGTATGAAAGCATGAAAGCATGCAAGCATACATGCAAGCATACAAGCATGCAGTAAGCATGCAGCAAGCATGCAGCAACCGTACAAGCATGCAGCGAGTATGCAGCGAGCATGCAGCAAGCACCTAGGGGTCGATTGTCACTCGCGTCCGTAGGCTTTACCCCCGATTCCCTGCACGTGACCCTGGGTGGTGCTAAAGAGTGACACCTTTCCGGTGGTAGGCTCAGGCCGTGGCTGGTTACCACCCTCAGGGTAAAACCAGGATGCCAAGCGTTCGCGCGTTCCACCTTGCATGCCCTGAGTAGCCGTTGGAAGAGTGGGTCTTCGCAGTTGCGCCTGTCGGCGTACCGTTTTCGGACTCGTAGTGTTGTTGCGCGCGGCGTCTAGTTTCGGAGGGCAGCGGGATCCGGAGCAACGGTTGTCCGCTGGCCGCCCGCCGATAGTTGGGAGCCCAATTGCAGACTAGCCAGCTGTGAAAGGCTGCTCCGCCATCGCGCGCATAATCCTAAGGTTGCTCCTGTCGGGCCGGTTGGCATCCGGACGAGAGGCCTCGACAGGCGGCCTTGGGGGGGTCCGGGCGTCCCCGCGGTCTCCGCGCTAGATTTTCTCACCGCGCAGCAGCACTATGACTTCCGAAGGAGACTGGCTGGTGCCTCGCGTAACTGCCACTCTTCGCCTTTCTTCCCTCTTGCCTTTTGGCAAGAGTGAATAGGCATTATTTGAGTTTGCGTGTACCACCCTAGACCTCATCGTTGTTTCCCATCAGGCAAGATGGAGGTCAAACGCACTAAAATTTATGAAAAAAAAAAAAAAAAAAAAGCAAGTATTTCTGGTTGGCTCCACCAGAAGACTCGCTCCGTCGGCCCTTATTTCGGGCACTCGACTTTATTTTCTCAGGACCTTCTTCTGGTTCCGCGCGAAGGAATAACACTCTAGCAATAGATAATGTATGACAAAGTTGAGCCCCTTGGCGTCGGGGTGCTCTGAGTCTGATTAGTAATCCATTTATAATTAATGGGCTACCCATAATTATTATTCTTGATCAATAAAACACCACATATTTCCATATAGGTGTACATTTACTCTAATAACGTAAAAATTGATGTTTCAAATATTTTGCGTACTGAATCTTACTTACTTGGTAATAAAATTATGTGTAATAAAACTTTGTTTCATTCTTTCGTTAAAATACATAAAATATGAAAAGAAATAACGATAGACTGTGTTTGTAAGTAATGAATAATCGTGTTAATGAAAATTCGATGTAAAGAGATTTTACGATTCGTTAAATATTTGTATGAAATATCAGCGAATAGTTGTATGGGAAATTAAAATCATTGAAGTAAATTGCGATAGAGTGATGGGTACCCAAAATTCGTAAGACGGACACGTGACCTGAGACCGCCGCAAAGGTGAGTTTTTAGGGTTCCGTACCCAAAGGGTAAAAACAGGACCTTATTAATTTCGCTCCACTGTCCATCTGTCTGTCTGACCGTCTATCACCAGGCTGTATCTCATGAACCGTGATACAACAACAAATACTAATAAATAGAATAAAATAAATATTTAAGAGGGCTCCCATACAACAAAGGTGATTTTTTTGCTTGGTTTTGCTGAATATTGATAACAACTACAGGTAGACGCTTGATATTCACAGAATATTTAGTTATATATTCACTTTAAATATAAATAATTAAATAAAATTAATAAATATTCAATTTAATATTCCCATACAATAGACATTATTTTTGCGGTTTTTATAAATAACGGTACGGAACCCTTCGTGCGCGAGTCCGACTCGCCCTTGGCCGGTTTTTTTTAGTCCAATATTATATGGTGGTTCGTGTTCGATTTGCACTTGGCTTTATCACTACATAATATAAAACAAAAACTAGGCAACGGATTTTGATACGGTTTTTTAAATAGATAGAGTGATCCAAAAGGAATGTTTATATGTATCTACATCATCATCAGGTCTTTTTAGTCTCCACTGCAGGAGCATGACCCTCTCTGTATTACCAGAGCCATACTTGGCCAGAGCAGACTGAGGATTTGGCCCACACTCTCCTCGGTGGCCAGACGGGTTGGAGAGGTCTCATTGATGTTTATGAGCTTTGTTTAGCTTGTATTTCCTAAGTCGCCTCTTACGACCTCCATGGGAAGACTTGGAGTGGTCCTATTCTACTCTGCCGGAAACCACATGGCCAGCAGCTATTAATATGTATAATACATGCATAATATAGTAGAGAAACACTGACAAAATCAAAATCAAAATCAAAACGTTTATTCAGAAAATAGGCCTTTGCAGGCTAGAAAAACGATATATCGAACTCACATTTCACACACTTGTTAACATATTGATAAAACCATTTAGGTATAAAAACATGTTTTAATATGTAACGGTGCGCATCATAACTGTTAAGCAAACAACATGTTGCAGCAAGCATGTAAGCATACTTTTTCACGTCAAATCACATTTTAAAGGATCTAATTTAGTCATATTATTACTTATTGTGCAAAAGCTACAGACTACTAGCGTTTCGGAACCGACCACTGCAGAGAAGAAACGCCAAAAGAAACTCTTTTCAACAGTATTGGTCGCCTACTCGCCTGACATTTTTAGAGATTTCTAATGTAATTTTGTCTATCCTTTACATTTTACGATAAATAATTTATCCAACTGCCTCCGTGGTCTAGTGGTTAAGGCGTTTGGAAGGGAAGCATTCTTTGTTAAGTTGTTTCCAGTTTGGTTAGGACATTGCAGGCTTGAATCACCTGATTGTCTGATAATAAAGATGATTCCGTGCTTCGGAAGGCACTTTAAGTTGGTTCCGGCTGCCATCTGGTAGTCATCTTTTTTTTTTTTTTTATTTATATCCGACGGCAAACGAGCAGACGAGCCACCTGATGGAAAGTGGTCACCGTCGCCCATGGACATCTGCAACACCAGAGGAGCTGCTGATGCGTTGCCGACTCTTAAGATACCTGTAAACACGCCTTTTGAAGGACCTCAAGTCATAAAACACAGGGAAAACCTCGGGAGGGAGTCCATTCCACAATCTTGCTGTACGAGGAAAAAAACCACGTGACGCTCTGACATTTTTGGAGACCCAAGTGTCAAGGATGTGGGGATGGACTTTACTCCTGTGGCGAGCGGTGCGGTGGTAGAAAGGTGGTAGTAAAGGAACCACGTCAGAGGCCGAGAGGCGGTTCCGAAGAACTCTGACACCAGGGTGTGCATAGTCGATTGACCGCCACCTACTCGAAAATGATGAATGGCTCTCCAACATGCTAAATGTGGTAAGGTCCTATAGACCTAGGCTCTGTCTACCCTGCAAGGGAAAAAGACGTGATACTATGCATGTATATTACAAGTGTGTGTGTGTGTTTCCGGCAGAGTAGAATAGGACCACTCCTAGTCTTCCCATGGAGGTCGTAAGAGGCGACTTAGGAAATACAAGCTAAACAAAGCTCATAAACATCAATGAGACCTCTCCAACCCGTCTGGCCAGCGAGGAGATTGTAGGCCAAATCCTCTGTCTGCTCTGGCCAAGTATGGCTCCGGTAGTACAGAGAGGGTCATGCTCCTGCAGTGGAGACTAAAAAGACCTGATGATGATATTACAAAATTAAAATGCATGGCACCCGTGCGAAGTCGGGTGGGTGCTAGTTTTAAAATAAGTATAAAGCCTGGATAACTGCAAGTTTCCTGTTATTTATCTGCCAGTATTATGCGGAAAAAAAGGCCGGCTACGGAGCTTCAGTCGTGAAACATTCATAAAATGGTTCCACTATTGATTTTCAAACGCCACCAATAATGCTGTGGGAATACGCCCACTCGAGCGTGAGCCTTCAGCGTGGCGAAGATGCACGAATGAAGAGCAGATGGTTGGATGTGGTATTTTCGGCCATATTAGAGCGTCGATCGTCTAAACGCGATTTTCTGATGTATAAGATAGTCATCATCATTACAGCCGCATGAAGTCCACTGCTGCACAAGGGCCTCTCAAAAATAATAATAAAATTAATATTAAAGGGTAAAAAAATCCCATACCCATACATGACAACGGTACGGAACCCATCGCAATATATGGCCATTTGAATAAGATCCTTTTAATTTTTACCTACAAAATAAATAAATAATAATAAATATATACGGACAAATCACACAGATTGAGCTAGCCCAAAAGTAAGTTCGACACTTGTGTTATGGGATACTAACGCAACGATACTATATTTTATAACAAATACATATATAGATACACATCCAAGACCCAGGCCAATCTGAAAAAGATCATTTTCCATCTTGACCTGGCCGGGGATCGAACCCGGTCACTCCGTGTTGCAGGCTGGCGTGTTGACCGCTGCGCCACGGAGCTAGTCAACAGTGGCAGTAGTGAAAAAAATAAAATGCATAAATTTGGGGTAGGAGAAAAAACAAAAAGTTGGTGATTTGTCAATAAAAAAAACTGTGTATCAAACCACTAAAGCTCCGACACTGATGACGGGACACATTGTATATTGTCGAGCTCCGTGGAGCAATGGTTAATACTGTTACGTGGTTAGGGTTCAGGATTTGGAGTAAAACACCAAACTCTTCAGAGGGAATTTATTCACTACGGAATCCCAACACTGACTGGTCTTCCAACACGTCGAATATCCAAAACGCAAAGCACTCGTAGTCCTGGTCCGTTGCTGTGGTCGTATAAATTATCACTTATCAGTCGCACACAAATCACTCGTATTAGTATAGCTCACTAAGAACACTCGCGGTAAACTGATTAACGATCGCCACGTCCGCTCCCTTATATACTGACTTATGGGTATCTAGAAAGTTCCATATACTTCCGGTCCCGACGGCCGATAACTAAAACATTCCAGAATATTCGAGTATGTGTATGAGCGGGATAGAATACATATGTGTGAGCAGGATGGAAGATGTATGAGCGCGACAGACGATGTTCGGAAAAGTTCTAGACTATTCTGTTCTGGGAGCTTCGCGACACTGCCCCCTTCTTAGAGACGCTCGTCCCGAGCGTCACTGTTGCTGCCATGATAACGTGCTAAGCGGTCCACATGCACCACTTTGAATGCTCCTCTTGGTTGTCGTTGAATGCGATATGTCACATCGTTCATGCGGGTGATCACCTTATATGGCCCTTCCCATCTCGTCTGCAGCTTTGGAGATTTTCCTTTGCGGCGTATTGGGTTGTGAAGCCACACTAAAGCTCCTCGGTCGTATCTAGTTTTCATGTTCTCGCTTGCTTGCAGCCCGTTTTCCCGAACTAGGTCATATACATCTCGCATTCTTTCCCGAAGATCCGAGACATAATCTGTCACAGTGTGAGAAACTTCTGGTGGTCTTCCCGTTAGCAAATCTATCGGTAACCGAAGTTCTCTGCCAAAATTTATAAAAGCTGGGGTCACTCTTGTGCTTTCGTGTTCTGAAGTCCGGTAAGCGAGGAGAAATAGCGGTATGTACTTGTCCCAGTCTCTTTGATGGTTATCAACCAATTTCGCCAAATGCCTCTCCAGCGTCTGGTTAAAGCGTTCCACCATGCCATCTGACTGAGGATGATATGGCGTGGTCCTTGTTTTGTGCATTCCTAAAATCTTACAGATTTCTTGAAATAGTTGTGATTCGAAGTTCCGTCCTTGATCGGAGTGGATTTCCAAGGGCACACCGAACCGGCATATCACTTCCTCAACTAATTTGGAGGCTACTGTTGCAGCTTCCTGGTTAGGTATGGCAAATACTTCAGGCCACTTGGTGAAGTAATCCATTACCACCATGAAGTATTTATTTCCCGACTCAGTTATAGGAAATGGTCCTGCCACATCAACTGCAATGCGTTCCCAGGGTGCACCAACGTTGTAGAGCTTGAGGTTACCGCGATTTCTTGTCGATGGCCCTTTCACAGCAGCGCATATGGTACATTTGCGACACCAATCCTCCACGTCTTCTCGACAGTTGAGCCAGTAGAACCTTTCTCGTATCTTTGTTAATGTTCTCTTGACGCCAAGATGTCCGCCGGACACCCCATCGTGGACTTCACGAAGAACGTCTTTTACTTTAGCTCTTGGAACAACTACTTGTAGGTGAAACTCTTTGCCATTTGGTTTTTCCCATTTACGGTAAAGTATTCCGTCCTCCAAGACAAAACTGTCCCATTGAGCCCAGTAAGCTTTGGTGATTGGGCTTGTAGGTGCAACTTCTACCCATTTAGGTTTTTCTGCTCCGCGTTCCTTCCATGCAATAATAAGCCTTATGTCTTCATCATCCTCCTGAGCTTCTCTGAAGATCGCGTCATCCCATGGTCCCGGCGGACTCGCCCTTGTTAATTTCACAGCGATTTCTTTAGACTCCTGTTTGACACAGTGTTTACAATCTTCTGAGCAAGGCCTTCTTGAAAGCGCGTCAGCATTTCCATGTGAATTTCCACTGCGATGTTCAGTAACAAAGTCGAACTCTTGGAGTTGTTCAATCCAACGAGTAACTTGACCTTCCGGGTTTTTAAACTGAAGCAACCACTTCAAAGCAGCATGATCAGTTCTCAGTTTAAACTTTCTGCCGATGAGATACTTGTTGAAATGTTGCAGCGTTTTTACCACAGCTAAGAGTTCTTTCCGTGTAACGCAGTAGTTCCTCTCAGGCCTTGACAAAGATTTACTGAAGTAAGCTATTACAACTTCTGCGTCACCTTGTTTCTGAGATAACACTCCACCAATAGCTGTGTTACTTGCATCTGTGTCAACGATGAATTGACCATCAGTCTGTGGATATCCCAAAATTGGAGTTTTACATAAACTTTCCTTCAATTTTTGGAAGGAATTCTCGCAAGTCTCGTCCCAGAAGAAAGGTCGTTTGTCTTCTGTCAAACGGTGTAAAGGTTTAGCAACCTCTGAGAATCCTTTGACAAATCTCCTGTAGTATGAGCACAGTCCCATGAAGGCTCGCACCTCTGTCTTGTCCTTCGGGGTAGGCCACTTTTGCACTGCTTCAACTTTATCAGGATCGGTTTGTACACCCTCACTGCTAATTACGTGACCGAGGTAGTTTACTTTGTTCCTGAATAGATGACATTTCTTTGAGTTCAGTTTTAAGTTTGCTCCCCGTATCTTCCTTAGGACTTTCTCTAGATTCCGCAAATGATCATCAAAGTCTCTGCCCATGATGATGACATCATCCAAATATACTAAGCAGGCATCTCCTACTAATCCAGCTAGTACACACTCCATAAGTCGCTCAAAAGTAGCCGGCGCGTTGCATAATCCGAAGGGCATAACATTGAACTGCCATAAACCCTTGCCAGTCGAGAATGCGGTCTTTTCTTTATCCTCTGGGTGTATTTCTACCTGCCAGTAGCCAGATTTTAGGTCCAAAGTAGAGAACCATCGCATTCCACTTAGAGTATCCAAGGTGTCATCAATTCGGGGCAACGGATAACTGTCCTTCTTAGTGATCTCGTTTAGTCGTCGATAATCTACACAAAACCGTGTACTGCCATCTTTCTTCTTAACTAGAACCACAGGAGAACACCAAGGACTTGCAGATGGTTCTATAACTTTATTTTTCTTCATGCCCTCCAACATTTCTTCAACTTCTTTCTCCTTGGCAATCGGTATTCGTCTTGCTCGCTGACGAATAGGTCTTTCGCTTCCAGTGTCAATCCTGTGCTGAACTAATGAAGTTCTTCCAAGATCTTCTTCTTTCGAAGAGAAGATATCAGCAAAACGCAACAGTGACTTCTTTGCGTCCGAGTATTGCTTAAAAGTCAGATTATCTTTGCTGTCTTTCAGAAGATCAATAATTGTAGAGTTATTCGCGATGTTAGGTGACACTGAGCTCAGCTTTGATTGACACTTTCTCATCCACACAACTTCTTCGCATTTTCCCACAGTATCTCCTTCATTGAGGCTGACCTCATGGAAGTCTAGGTTAACCACTCTTACCACTGCAGTATCGCTTCCACGCACTAAGGTTCTTGCTGTTAGGAGTCCTCTCGCAGTTGGTTTGTGTAATGTGTCCTCAATCAAAACACATCTCTTTGCCTCTGTTTTCTTAGCCGTCGTGGGCAGTGTCACCATTATTTGAGCCTGTGTTCGTCCAGGAATAACAATTTTGTTAAGGCAGGTTACTTTTCCAGTGGAAGCTCCAAGAATGAAGATTTCTTCATTACCACACTTGAAAACACCATTCGTGATATCAATTCCACAATTATATTTCTTCATAAAATCTAAGCCCAGTATGCAATCATCAATGATTTCAGCTACGATGACATTGTGAGTATAGGGTGTCTCTCCCACGTACATCGTAACTGCCATTTCTCCTAGGACAGGTATTGGCTGGCCAGAAGCAGAAAGAAGCCGACAGTTGATGTTCTTGCGTCCCCTTGCCGCTTTCACTAGATGTGGCTTAACTATAGTCCTAGATGCACCTGTGTCTACTGTTATCCTGCAGTTTTTCCCATCCACTGAACCACATATTGCCAGACAATTTTCATTGCTTGCCTGTGAGATGATTATTGCTGGGGCTTCTTCTGAGCCAGCCAGTACCCGCCCCTTAGTCCTGGCTGTTACTCGTTTTCCTGCTTCTTTAAAGGAGAGATCATAAACTGATTGCTTAGGTCTTCCTTAATCTCTTTCTTGATCTCTTCTTTAAGCTGTTCCCTGAGCTCTTCCTTTAACTGTTTCTTTTTGCGGCAATTGAGTTGTAAATGGCCTCTTTCACCACAATTCCAGCACATAGGCCCAGTTCCATTATCCTTCTTTGAAGGGGCCTTAACCGCCTTGACTACCTCGCTTATCTCGTTAATTTCTCTCAATTTATGAACTTGCACATCTTGTCTTACCGCTTCCACTTCAAGGGCGTGTGCAAGGGCATCTTTAAGCGAGGTGTGATGTTGGAGCTTTACTGTAGCCCTTACCTCTGAATTCTTAATTCCATCCACGAAGGCTTGCAGTAGATTTTTCTCCACCATCCGAGGGTCTTCTGAGGGAAACGCTTTCCTTACGAGCCTCTCGATCTCTAATGCCCACTGTTGTAACCCCTCGCCTGATCGCTGGACTCGGTCGCGAAGCTGGGCTCGGAATACGTGCTCTAAGTGGCGTTCTCCGTACCTTGCTTCAAGAGCCTCCAACAAGTCCTTGAAGTCACTACCTGAGTTAGGTAGTGCTTCTAATACTGTCAAAGCGGAGCCCTTCAGTGCAACGGTGAGGGCTGTCAGGCTCTGTTCATTAGTCCATCCATTTGCTGCGGCAACAGTTTGAAACTGCTGTTTATACGCGGCCCAGGAAGTAGTTCCGTCGTAAGATGGCACTTTCACCTTGGGTCCAGGTGCATAAGCAACAGCGTTGCTCGACGTCACTTTCACGCCTACTGTCTCCAGTCGCAGCACTTTCTTCTCTAGTCCGGAGAAGTTTGTTTCCAGACCTGTCACGCGATTATCCACCAAATCCACATCCTTACGGATCTGGTCCACCACGTTGCTGACTTTGCTGACAGCTGCTAATACCATTCGTTGGTCCTCACTCATATGATGCAGCTTTTCCTGCATACGCTTTTGTTCATCCCTCGAGCACTTTTGTTCATCCCGCATATTTTGTATTTCTCCATTAAGTTCCACATTGATGCGTTGCAGTTTACTCTGGTTCTCATTTATGCACTGCAACATTTGCATCAAGCTACCAAAATCAAAAGATGCTTGAGTGGGAACCTGGAAAGAGGGGCTAGGAAACGTGGCTTGATGATGGGCGGCTGGCATCTGTTGGGCGGCGGCAATCTCTTGGGAGGCCGTAACTTCCTGGGTGGCTGTGACGGCTTCGGTGGTTGCGACATTTTGGGCGGCTGCCCTGTCTTGGGCGGCTGCCATGTCTTGGGCGGCTGCCATGTCTTGGGCGGCTGCCATGTCCTGGGCGGCTGCCATGTCTTGGGCGGCTGCGACCTCTGGGGCTACGGGCGGCAGTTGCTCGGCTGCGATGTTTTGGGCGGCTGGCGCATGTCGAGCGGATGCAACTTGGGCGGCGGCTGCGGTAGCCTCCATTGCACGTTGAGCCCGGGTCCGGACGCCTTCCTTATCTTCTTCGTCCCTCGGCAACACTGGCATTTCCAAATCCCACACTTCTGACACCAAATGTTACGTGGTTAGGGTTCAGGATTTGGAGTAAAACACCAAACTCTTCAGAGGGAATTTATTCACTACGGAATCCCAACACTGACTGGTCTTCCAACACGTCGAATATCCAAAACGCAAAGCACTCGTAGTCCTGGTCCGTTGCTGTGGTCGTATAAATTATCACTTATCAGTCGCACACAAATCACTCGTATTAGTATAGCTCACTAAGAACACTCGCGGTAAACTGATTAACGATCGCCACGTCCGCTCCCTTATATACTGACTTATGGGTATCTAGAAAGTTCCATATACTTCCGGTCCCGACGGCCGATAACTAAAACATTCCAGAATATTCGAGTATGTGTATGAGCGGGATAGAATACATATGTGTGAGCAGGATGGAAGATGTATGAGCGCGACAGACGATGTTCGGAAAAGTTCTAGACTATTCTGTTCTGGGAGCTTCGCGACAATACGCTAGCCTGCGTCACGAGGGTTCCCGGGTTCGATCCCCGGCCAGGTCATGATGGAAAACGATCAAAACGATCGAATCGAAAACGGTAAATATAGTATCTTTGAGTTAGTATCCTACGACACAAGTTCACAACTTACTGTGGGGCTAGCTTAATTTGTGTGATATGTCACTATATATTTTTATAAATATCCAATTTCTTACATTCGGTTACGAAGCGTAGAGATGGAATACTGAAAATTTCAAAATTTGTCATATACTCGTAAATATGTATGAGTGATTGTCTTAAAATTATTTATAAGCACAATTGGCAATATTGTTCTGAACGGCGAGTCCGTCGATATGAAAGAAAGAAAGAAAATAAATTCTAGAAAGAAAGAAAGAAAATAAATTCCAAATAAATTATTTATATTTGGAACCAAAACATACAATACTTATTTCTAATATTGTACAATACAAGGCACCAAAAGGGGTCATTCAGCATTACGTATGTACCTGAGTAACATCACGCCGCAGGTCTTCCGTGACACCTGTTCATAAAATTAAACAGAGAAATGTAAAAAATAAAACATAAAAATAAAAAAAGGGAGAGATAACGCTGCTGGACAAGTTGTAGCTTAAAATATTTATATCACAATTCGAAGACTAAGAAAAGTATTTATAAGTAACAATATATACTTAAATACATAAAAAAGTAGGTGACAAATAGAAACACAGAACTACTGTTGGTTAATTATTTGGGTGTTCAGAAGATGTCTTATATAGTTTTTCTTAAAAGTACAAATAGAGCTTGATGACTTAATCGGTGGTTGGGAGATCGTTCCAGCACTTCGTGGCAGCATAACGAAAGCTACTACGAAATGCAGCAGTTCTGTGTTTAGGACAAATTAAGAGAGTATTGATCCTAGTATTAAGCTGTGAAACTTTTAACTTTTCATACAGATAAGACGGCTCTTTTGTTTTCAAAATACCAAAAAGAAGCGACCAAAATGTAATTTTCGAAGAGATGCCATAATTAAAAGACCATTTTGGTTTAAGAAGGGGGTAACATGGCTACGGGGTGGAATAGCGAAACAGAACCGAGCACACGCGTTTTGTATGCGCTGTATCATTTTTCTTGTTCGCGCAAGCAAGCAATCACCAAAGACAGTATCTGCGTAGGGTAAGTTTTAATAAAACATAAGCTTCACAAAGCTGAATCCTCATGTCTACACTTAGATAATAAATAAATAAATATATACGGACAAATCACACTGATTGAGCTAGCCCCAAAGTAAGTTCGAGACTTGTGTTATGGGATACTAACTCAACGATACTATATTTTATAACAAATACATATATAGATACACATCCAAGTCCCAGGCCAATCTGAAAAAGATCATTTTCCATCTTGACCTGGCCGGGGATCGAACCCGGGTACTCTCGTGTCGCAGGCTGGCGTGTTGACCGCTGCGCCACGGAGCTAGCCAACTAGATGGTTTCGCACACCGTACAGAACTTTAAGTCTGTAAAAACAGTTGCGCATGATGTTTGACACATGTTCTTCTAAATGCAATTTTTCGTCCATTACAAGACCAAGATTACGAGCCTGCGATACTTGTTCGATACTGTTGCTAGCTATAAAGAGTTGTGGCCTTTGAGGTATAACATTGTTAATTGAATCTGTAGAACCAAACAGCATGAATTTAGACTTTTTGGGTTTTATAACTACCCGTGTGGTATCCGGCAGAGTAGAATAGGGCCACTCCAAGTCTTCCCGTGGATGTCGTAGAAGGCGACTTAGGAAATACAAGCTAAACAAAGCTTATAAACATCTAAGACACCTCTCCAACCCGTCTGGCCAGCGTGGAGAGTGTAGGCCAAGTCCTCTGGCTGCTCTGGCCAAGTATGGCTCTAGTAGTACAGAGAGGGTCGTGCTCCTGTAGTGGAGACTAAAAAGGACCTGATGGGGTTTATAACTAGATTATTATCATCACACCAATGCGAAATACGATTAAGATCCCGGTTTAGCTTTGTTACGGAGGAACTTAAAACATAATTCGGCATTTCCATTCAAAAGAGTTCGGCCGCCAGGCCAGTTTTTTTTTTATACTACTTAGTAGGCAAACAAGCATACGGCCCACCTGATGGAAAGTGGTTACCGTAGCCTATGGACGCCTGCAACACCAGGGGTGCCACCAATTTGTATGGGAATGTTGTTTTTTTAGTTACCAGCGTTGCACTCATAGGAAAAGTTGTTCATATTGATGAGCTAAGTCATACCGTTAAGGTATGGTACATTTACACGCTGTATGTTAGTATTATATTGCATTTGTCAATACTCACAAAAAGCCTTCTCCAAACTTTCTTCTATCGTGGATCAAATAACACGCCCACTCGAACGCCCCGCCCACTGCAATAGGCGTGGCCACATATATGTATTATATGAAACTTACACCTGGGATTTCCGCTATGTTATGAACTTTGTATATATATAACCATAGGACATAGGAAGTAAGATAGTAATATTACAAACGTAGTATAACTATAGGTACTTAGGTGTGGTAGAGCCACGCTACCGGCAAGATTCATTTTTGCTAGTAGCATGAATGGATGGGCCGGCTCGTCCGGGGAAGTACCACACTCTAACAGAAAATCGACATTTGTTTTTTTTTTTTGAAAGGTCTATGTAGCTAGCTCCAAGTGAGCTTTCGCTACTTCACCGGGCGTTTGAGGCGAGGGCAGAGTGCCCTCAACCTTTCTAGACAACATCACCAAAGGGCCCCCAGGAGGGACGGACCTCGGCTTTGGGCGTTGCCTGTGTGCGCAAGGCTTGGAGAGGCAGCAAACTCTCATATTGCCTGATGGGCCGCGTATACGTGCATGCAAGCCTGAAGGGCCAATCTGAGAATCAATGGCAAAAGCCTTTGGAGAGCAGCAACTCTCATCTTTTGCCTTATGGGCCGAATCGACGTTTGAAGAAGCTTTACCGCTTCTATGCTTCGTTCGGTGAGTGAGAGAGCCGGAGGCCCATCCTCCCCCCATTTCCTCCCCCCATGTCCTGTCCCCAACTCCTTGAAAGGCCGGCAACGCTCCTATCACACCCTGGTGTTTCAGTTGTCCATGGGCACCGCTGGTCGCTTACCATCAGGTGACTCGCTTGCTCGTTTGCCGTCCTATAACTATTGTAAGTTCTCCATGCTGGTTTGGGAGATAGAAAAAACATAGAGTTTAAGCTGCTTCTCTTCCCGCGAAAAAGCCAATCAAAGGAATCATCATCTTCATTTCGTGTAGGTGACACGGTCAATCGACCATGCACACCCTGGTGTCAGAGTTCTCGAAACCGCATCTCGGCCTCTGACGTGGTTCCTTTAACGACTACCAGACAGCTGCCGGGGTCAATGGCTTAACGTGTCTTCCGAAGCACGGAGGGATGATGAAGAATTAATTACGATGTAGGTATGTAAAATTACAGTACAATTATTGTATTTATTGGGTCTTTTCTTTACTTATGAAATCGTCGTTTTCTATGGAGAATTTCGAGTAAATTGAATTTTTATAATCATTTAAAAAAATCACTTTAATACGGTATTATCGCGTATATTACATTATTTTTACACTCAACGTTTCGAAAACTTTGCAGTTTTCATGGACATTTGTCTTTTGTGTTATAAGAACTATACAAAACTACCGCCTACAATATTTATTGAACATAAAAGACAAATCATCTTAGTCTACCTGCGATCATGAAAACTGTAAAGTTATCGAAACGTTAGGTGTAAAAATAATGTAACATTTCATAGGTAAAGAAAAGAGCCAATAAATACCATTATTTTTAGCCGTGTGGTATTCGGCAGAGTAGAATAGGACCACTCCAAGTCTTCCTGTGGATGTCGTAGAAGGCGAGTTAGGAAATACAAGCTAAACAAAGCTAATAAACATCTAAGAGACCTCTCCAACCCGTCTGGCCAGCGTGGAGAGTGTAAGCCAAGTCCTCTGGCTGCTCTGGCCAAGTATGGCTCTAGTAGTACAGAGAGGGTCGTGCTCCTGTAGTGGAGACTAGAAAGGACCTGATGATGATGAATAAATACCATAATTGTACTGTAGTTTTACATGCATTGTAATCATAGACTAGGAGGTCGCGCCAAATCTTGTAACGATATCGTAAGTGGCTGAAACTGGTTTCACAGGATGGAGAGCAACTCTCTGATGCTAAGTATGTCGGTCTGTTTGCTTAAAGTGGTTGTGTTGTTTATATATAGCGCCTGAAAAATTTGTTATCGTGACCGAAAAAAATGATAAGGTAAATGGTTTAAAGTAGTACAACGTGTAAGTACCAGTTGTACTTACGCGAATTGTATAAAAACTGAACAAAAATTCGGTTGCGTTATAGAGCAACGCCCGTTCAAAGATGCTTTATTGTTTATTGACAGTAATAGTGTATTGACAGCTCCGTGGCGCAGTGGTTAACACGCCAGTCTGCGACATGGAGTGCCCGGGTTCGATCCCCGGCCAGGTCAAGATGGAAAATGATCTTTTTCAGATTGGCCTGGGTCTTGGATGTTTATCTATATATGTATTTGTTATAAAATATAGTATCGTTGAGTTAGTATCCCATAACAGAAGTCTCGAACTTACCTTGGGGCTAGCTCAATCTGTGTGATTTGTTCGTATATATTTATTTATTTATTGTGACCAAAAAAAAATTATAAGGTAAATGGCTGAAACTAGCACAGCAAGTAAGTACTAGATGTACTCACGTGAATTGTGTAGAAACTGAACAATAATTCAGTTGCGTTATAGAGCAACGCCCGTTCAAAGATGTTTTATTGTGACCAAAAATAATTATAAGGTAAATGGCTGAAAATAACGAAGCATGAAAGAAACAGTATGCACTAGCTTAGTAGCATAAAACTGAACAAATCTTTGGTTGCGTTTCGTAGTTATAGGCGACTAGCTTTCACCCGCGGCTCCGCCCGCGTCAATGTCGATCCCTCGGGAATAGTACTTTTTTCCCGGGATAAAAGGTAGCCTATGTCCTTCTCCATACTCCAGAGAACTTGTATGCAAAATTTCATGATGATCGGCTCAGTAGTTACGGCGTGAAAGCGTAACAAACAAACAAATAAACAAGCAAACAAACTCACTTTCGCATTTATAATATTAGTAAGGATTTTAGACATCAGAATTCAAATAGTGACGTTATTAAAAAGAGTTATCAAATACCCGCCAAAATCTTCTTTTTTGTATGTCGGTTAAACTAAAAATATTTTATTATGGAAAAATAGACCACAGAGGGCTAAATTAATACAATTTTAGTTAAATCCTACTTATGTTTCGGCCACATGCGCCCGAAACTTTTCTCGTAAATATAATTCCTCGATTGTTTTAAAAACTTTCGTCCTTCGGGAAGGACCTTTTTATTTTAGCCTTTATTTTTTTATTGTATACTTTGGGGATGATAATAAAAAGAAATTTAATAATTGTATCTTTACGGAAATACAAGGTTTTTTTTAAAGTTTATACCTCCGTGGTCCAGTGGTTAAGGCGTTTGCCTGTAGACCCGGGGGTCGTGGGTTCGATTCCCACGAAAAGCATACTTTGTTTAGTTGTTTCCGGTTTGGTTAGGACATTGCAGGCGTGAATCACCTGATTGTCTGATAATAAAGATGATTCCGTGCTTCGGAAGGCAAGTGAAGTCGGTGGTCCCGGCTGCCATCTGGTAGTCGTTAAAGGAACCACGTCAGAGGCCGAGAGGCGTTTCCGAAGAACTCTGACACCAGGGTGTGCATGGTCGATTGACCATGACACCTACTCGAAATGATGATGACCAACTTTTTTACGTCTATAAAAAGTATAACTAAATGAGCCAGATGGATACCTAAAAAAAAAATCAATATTTGGTTAGAAATGTTAAATTATTAAATTAAAAGTAAATATTAACACGGAAATGGCAGACACGGGTTTGAAATGAGACTAGGGACAGGTCAACCGCTACAAATGGTTAAGGGATACAGCGTTTAGCAGCCATTCATCGAATTAAACTTTTTTTATGTTATAGGGCGGCAAACGAGCAAGCGAGTCACCTGATGGTAAGCGATCAACGCTGCCCATGGACAACTGCAACACCAGGGTGTGACAAGAGCATTGTCGGCCTTTCTAGGAGTTGGGGGAGGACATTAGAAGTAGAGAAAAATGGGGGACATTGGGGAAGGGGAGAAGGATGGGCCTTCGGCTCTCTCACTCACCGAATGAAGCATAGAAGCGGTAAAGCTTCTACTCAAACGTCGATTTTCTGTGAGAGTGTGTACTGCCCCGGACGAGCCGGCCCATGCATGATACTAGCAAAAATTAATTTTGCCGGTAGCGTGGCTCTACCACGGCGAAATAACCTTATGTCGCCAAACACTGCTTCGACTGAACGATTTATCGAATACTAGCTTTCGGCCGCGGCTCCGCCCGCGTCAATGTCGATCCCTCGGGAATGGTACTTTTTCCCGGGATAAAAGGTAGCCTATGTCCTTCTCCGTACTACAGAGAACTGGTATGCAAAATTTCATGATGATCGGTTCGTAGTTACGGCGTGAAAGCGTAACAAACAAACAAACAAACTCACTTTCGCATTTATAATATTAGTAAGGATAAGGATTTACTATCGAAAAAGCTCGTCAAATATTATATGTATATGTGTTTGTACAATTGGAGTAAAGTATCTGTCTGTCCACGACAGTGAACTTGCGTAGGAGTCATAAATGTCTGTCCCAATATATTATTTACGTTGGCCACCCCAACGACTCGTAAACAACAGTAATGGCCGGCGACTGTGTGTTTTTATTTTCCAATTCCGTGACCCCAAGGGTCGTGGGTTCGATCCAGTAATTGGTGATGTGTGTTTCTGTTGCGTACCTGTGACAATTGTGGGGAAAGTTGGGTGTAAAGAGTTGAGTGAGATATATTCTTGTTTAGTTTGTTTGATTTTTTTTTTCTATTCTTTTTGGTCTGGGAGTAAAATAAAAAACAAGTCTATTTTTTCAAAAATTACATCTTCGGCTTTTATTATAAACGAATTAATTGTAAAGTCTAATGATGCATTCATAATTTGTAATTATATGCTATTGTACACGTAATTTATTCAACACAATTTTGTATTGTTTAGAAATAAATAAATAAAATGAAATAAGACCAATATAATTATACTATCATCATCATCAGGTCCTTTTTAGTCTCCACTAGCACGACCCTCTTGTACTACTAGAGCCATACTTGGCCAGAGCAGCCAGAGGACTTGGCCTACACTCACCACGCTGGCCAGACGGGTTGGAGAGCTCTCAGAGATCTTTATAAGCTTTGTTTAGCTTGTATTTCCTAAGTCGCCTTCTACGACATCCACGGGAAGAATTGGAGTGGCCCTACGAGTATTCTACTCTGCCGGATACCAAATTATAATTATACTAAAATAATACTAATTAACTTATAATACTAATAATAATTAAAACTTCATAAAATATAATATTTAAGAAGTATATAGTCCCTGCAAACCGTCATTCTGCGGCAACGTGCCCAAAAGGCTGGCAGCATTGCCACGTTGGATGGCGATGCTTATCCTTTGAGGCAGGTAATTGGCTTTTGGTCGCGGGATACCTCGATCAGTCTCTTTGACAGAAATTCAAAGAGACGATGGGCTGATGGACCTCACGAACCCATTGTTTCTACCCCAAATGGCTATTGTTAATTTTATATGTTGATTATTATTTTTAAAAAAATGCTTAAATAAATAATTATTATGTAATGTATTATTGTCTTATAACTTAAGCAATTTTGCATATTATTTTTTATGTTATAGGACGGCAAACAAGCAAGCGAGTCACCTGATAGTAAGCGACCAGCGCTGCCCATGGACAACTGCAACACTAGGGTGTGACAGGAGCGTTTCCGGCCTTTCAAGGAGTTGGGGAATGGACATAGGGGGAGGAAATGGGGGAAGGATGGGCCTCCGGCTCTCTCACTCACCGAACGAAGCATAGAAGCGGTAAAGCTTCTACTCAAACGTCGATTTTCTGTGAGAGTGTGGTACTTCCCCGGACGAGCCGGCCCATTCATGCTACTAGCAAAAATGAATTTTGCCGGTAACGTGGCTCTACCACAACTAAATATACATCTAGGATGCTAAGTTGTTGGACTAATTAGTAATTCAGAAACTTTGTTAAATGTTTACTAGGTATCTGTTGAGTTGCCTTATTAAATAAAATAAAAAAGTGCTTTCCAAGACAAATCAAATGAGCCCAAACACGATTGGTGTACCTTGTTTAGTTTAAGAGTTCCTATGACCACCTTCCGACTCCATTATCAGACCAGCGCAGCAATTCCATAATATTGTATTGTCATCCGATTTACACATGCATGCAAAATTTCAGCTCAATCGGTAACCGGGAAGTGGATCAAATTTAACTTGCAAGATTTGATAACAGACAAACACCGGGACAGGTGAAACTAAATAAAAGCTTATAATGACGAAAATGAAATTAAAGATACTATTACTATATCACTATTTTGGTTTCGTTTTATGCTTAATGCTCTCCAACATGCTTAAGTGGTTTTAAGGTCTTAAAGACCTGGGCTCTGTTTACCCCGCAAGAGAAAGAACGTCAAATAAATAAATATACATATAAACTTTGTATGTATAGGTATTTATTTTCTGTAAGTGTATCAATTCTTCATTGTGTCCCGCATTACACCTACTAAGTCGACAAATTCTTTGTTTAAAAATTACTGTTTTTATTTTAAGGTTATATAAATCTCACTGTTCATCATGATCATCATTTCATGTAGGTGTCACGGTCAATCGACCATGCACACCCTGGTGTCAGAGTTCTTCGGAACCGCCTTTGACATGGTTCCTCTAACGACTACCAGCCGGCCTATTTGCTAACTCAGTGACCAACGTTTTGATAGTCATTTCAAAATACATTGCGGTTTTCCTTGATTTACTATTTTTATTAAAGATATATAAAACGTAATGTACCTTGAAATTAATACCAAAACGTTGTAGATGGCAGCCGGGACCAACGTCTTAACGTGCCTTCCGAAGCACGGAATCATCTTTATTATCAATCAGGTGATTCAAGCCTGCAATATCCTAACCAAACTGGAAACAACTAAACAAAGTATGCTTCCCGTAGATATCGAACCCACAACCCCCCGGTCTACAGGCAAACGCCTTAACCACTGGACCACGGAGGCAGTTAAGAATTGTGAGTAACCTTTTTTTCCGATATGACTGAACGATTCCGTTTCATTTTGAGTCATTTGTGATGTCAAAACAGATAGTTTGTATGTATGTATATATGTTATCACCAAGCTTTGACGTGGGAGAGTTAACCCTCAACCCCTAATCTGTAAACCCCTATAATTAGTTAACGATCGTTTGACCTCACTAACTCGCCGATTCGCACCCCTCTTACCTTAGATTAACATGTGTTTAGCGGGGTCAGTTTATCAGATTAGACAATTGATTTTAATGAGATTTAACTAAAAATAAGACCGGCCAAGTGCGAGTCGGGCTCGCGCACTAAAGGTTCCGTGCCGTTATCTATACTAATATTATAAAGCTGAAGAGTTTGTTTATTTGTATGTTTGTTTGTTTGAACGCGCTAATCTCAGAAACTAATGGTTCAAATTGGAATTATTTTTTTGTGTTGGGTTGTCCATTTATTGAGGAAGGCTTTAGGCTATAAAACATCACGCTGCAACCAATAGGAGCGAAGCATCAATAAAAAATACGGCAACGCGCGAGTGGATCTCTGGTGTTGCAAACGTCCATAGGCTACGGTAACTGCGCGCCATCAAGTGGGCCGTATATCTGTGTCCTACATAAAAATAAAATAAAAAATAAAAATAGCCTTTATTCTATCACAAATGTAAATTAAATTTCAGTAAAATGTAAATTATTAGAATTAAATTTGTACAATTATCAATAAATTATTTATTTTGCACTAACCGTGTGACGGTATCCGGCAGAGTAGAATAGGACCACTCCAAGTCTTCCCGTGGATGTCGTAGAAGGCGACTTAGGAAATACAAGCTAAACAAAGCTTATAAACATCTAAGAGATCTCCAACCCGTCTGGCCAGCGTGGAGAGTGTATGCCAAGTCCTCTGGCTGCTCTGGCCAAGTATGGCCCTAGTAGTACAGAGAGGGTCGTGCTCCTGTAGTGGAGACTAAGAAGGACCTAATGATGATGATATTTATTTTTAAATCTGAATTTAAATTATTTAATATTTGTTCAATTCCGTTTATTTATTGCATTCATCATTATTTGTTATATATAAATTTGCGACAGTCGCCTCTCTGGCGTAGGCCTCCCCCAGCTTCCTCCAATTCTCTCTGTCCCTGGTTTGTCTCCTCCATCCTGGTCCGCATCTTTCCTTAAATATATCTCCCCATCTTTTCCTTGGTCTACCTCTTCCTCTCTTTCCTTCTCTGGGTACCCGATTGCCTACATAGTTGTATATAAAATTTTATATAACAAAGTCAGCTTCGTTCGAACTTAAAAACAGCTTTGATAATTTATGATATTCATCATCATTTCGAGTAGGTGTCACGGTCAATCGACCATGCACACCCTGGTGTCAGAGTTCTTCGGAACCGCCTCTCGGCCTCTGACGTGGTTCCTTTAACGACTACCAGATGGCAACCGGGACCACCGGCTTAACGTGCCTTCCGAAGCACGGAATCATATTTATTTTCAGACAATCAGGTGAATCAAGCCTGCAATGTCCTAACCAAACTGGAAACAACTAAACAAAGTTTGCTTCCGGTGCGAATCGAACCGACCCCCGGGTCAACAGGCAAACGCCATAACCACTGGACCACGGAGGCTGTTATTTATGATATTAAAACTATCTAAGAATCTTCCAAGGCAGACTTGGACGATGATTTATTAACGAAATAAATACGGATGCGAACCCAAACCTGCCCAATCAACCTAACAGCATCAGCCGCGGCCGTCATATAAAACGGGATAAGTAAAAAATATACGATTCCAGTCACGCGCCGCGTTCAGGTGAAAAACATTTGTGTATTTCACGCGGAGAGACGAAGGGGGGTAACCGGGAAATGTGATTTTTAGGGTCTCGTACCCAAAGGGTAAAAACTCGTGGCGAGCTTTGGCGAGCTCCGTGGCGCAGTGGTTAACACGCGAGCCTGCGACACAAGGGTGCTCGGGTTCGATCCCCAGTCAGGTCAAGATGGAAAATGATCTTTTTCAGATTGGCCTGGGTCTTGGATGTTTATCTATATATGTATTTGTATAGTATCGTTGGGTTAGTATCCCATAACACAAGTCTCGAACTTACTTTGGGGCTAGCTCAATCTGTGTGATTTGTCTGTATATATTTATATTTATTTATTTTTATTACTGCTATATTAGTAGGGGCATCCTACTAATATGGCTCCGCTCTCCGTCTGTCCCCAGGCTAAATCTCATGAACGTAATAGTTACAGAAATGAATTTTTCACAGATGATGTATTTCTGTCGCCGCTATAACAACAAATACTAAAAAACAATAAAATAAATATTTTAGGGGGATTCCATACAAGAAACGTGATTTTTGTGCTCGATATTGATAACGGAGACAGATAGAAGCTTGAAATATTCTCAGAATATTGAATGATTATTCACTTTAAAAATAAATTAAAATAAAATTAATATTTAAGAGGGCTCCCATACAAAGACATAATTTTTTTGCCGGTTTAAGAGATAATGGTATGGAACCCTTTATGCGCGAGTCGGACTCGCAGTTGGGCGGTTTTTAGTTGTTTCGTTATTATGCTATTACTAGCTTTTGCCCGCGACTTTGTTTGTAGAAATCGAAAATTGCACCAAGAAATCACGTTGTCAAACAAACGTTCCTCCCCTTTTTCATCCCCTTAGTGGTAGAATTTCGGAAAATGCGGATGCCTACGTCATACAAAGAAAACACCCTCCAAGTTTCAGGTCTCTACAATTGGTTTAGTCTGCGATACGATGATCCGTCAGTCAGTCATTCAGACAAAGCATTTTATATGTATGGACTACACTACGGACGCTATCATCATCATCATAATAAGAAGTCCACTGCTGGACAAAGGCGTCTCCCGAGGATTCTTCGTTCCATGGGAGGATATTGCCATACTCACCACGCTTGGCAGGCGGGTTGGCGAGCCCAGTTTCTATGCTTCTGCAGCTGCTGTCCATCGGAACCATTTTTAAGCTGAGGACGGATAGGAATTTGTTGGATGTGGGAAGGAAATAAAATTGGGATATACTATAGTATATCTAAAGGATCTGCCCGCGTCAATGTCAATCCCTCGGGAGTACTTGTCCTCGAATAAAATGTACCCTGTGTCTTTTTCCAAACCCCAGACAACGCGTATGCTAAATTTCATGATGATCGGTTCAGTAAATAGGGCGTGAAGGCGTCACAAACAAACTCACTTTCGCATTTATAATATTCAGATTTGAATTCAGATAGTGATACAATAAAATATTATTCATTTCTTAATTTAATAAGCGTATATCATAATAGGAATGTGAATGCAAAATAAACTCATAAAAAAAGTATGTCGACGCCAAAAAATAAAGGTATATTCGACATTTTGCTCTTAAAGTTACACCACTTCGCCCCCCGACCAAGTGTATTTGTGGCTGAGTGTACACGAATATCAATTTAAATATACATCGCGACTGTACGTGCTCACTCATTACCGGGCGTACAGGCTGATGCTTTAAAAAATCGATGTGATATTTTAAATAGATACTGGACAGAGTTTCTTTCAGCGTATTCTTCTCAGCAGTGATCGTTCCGAAACGTAGCTAGTAGTTTATCGATTTTGCAAATATAAAAAATAATAATATGATGTTTAAAAAGAGATACATGATATCTAAATTTAAATAAAATTCTATTTCATTTCATGGGCTTTTGGTGTGGAAAAAAACAATGATAAGTTTTAGAGAAAAAAAACAATGATTAGTGTTGGTTATGCTTCAAAAAAAAAACCCTCAATCACGCTTGCAGACTGTGCAAAGGCTTCTCAGCAATCTTTCTTCAATTTTCAGAAACCCGACTGCGATAACTTTTCAGCAGCCAGAAATCGTGACGTGATTAACAAAATAGACAAAAAGTGATTAAAAATTTGATGAAAGATTGGTATCTGTAACTGTCGTCGTGATGGACATTTGACCGATATCATTTTTCATTCACAATTACTTACTTACCACTAACCTACTTATAAGAAAGCTAATACAGTACAAAATTGAATCATTGTCACCTAAATTCATTGTTTTACCTAGATTTAAAAAACAAAGTTCTTGTTGAAAAACCCTTTATGATACATACATAATATCAAGTCTTTTTTCCTTGCGGAGTAAACAGAGCCTAGGTCTATTAAACCAAGCTCTATTTCTTGTATTAATACATTGTTAATGAAAATAATAAACTAATTACAATTTAAAACATTTTTTTAAATAAAGTGTTCCTATTATCAATATTATCTTAAATAGTTTTTACAGTATGTCATTTTATATCCTATGCCAATTGCATCAACTGAATCTTTCAAATAATAGTATCTTACGAAAAAAAAACCTTTACAATATGGAACACCCTGTATCTGTACATTTCGGAGCGGGCCAGTATCGAAAGTAACCGGGAGGTAAGTGCTGTATTTTGTAGGAAAATTATTGCATTGCCGCGCCTAGTGATGGGACACGAGGGATGGTATTATCGACAAAATAAAATAAATAAATATATACGGACAAATCAATAAATACATAGTATCACGTCTTTTCCCTTGCGTGCTAGACAGAGCATAGACTATAAGAATGTATGGCCACATTTAGGATTTTGGACGGCGTGTGTAGAATAAAAATAGTAGGTTGCTAGCCGTATCGCCTATTGACATGATTCCACATATTTTCGCCCGTAGTGTATACACGGTAAAATTTTGATCGTTTAGGGGTAAACACGCAGCACCCTTATAGGGGTGATTCGGCCCGTCGATATGAACAACTTTTTCTATGGGACCAATGCTAGGAATTGAAAAAAAATGGGCAGTTCCATACAAAAAAAATCGGTCATTTTGTATGGGAACGTCAAAAAATTTTTGAGTTTCCAACATTGGTCCCATAGGAAAAGTCGTTTATATCAACGGGCTGAATCATCCCTTTAAGGGTCCAGAACGATCAAAATTTCACTGTTTATTCTTTACTACTCTACATTTAGTAAATAAAGGCAAATATATATATTGTTTTTGTATAAAATGCTTATATTTTTATACTTATAAAGTATAGAAATAGATAAAATGAAATTCACTTTTAAAGTACCTAAGCAAAAAAAAAACTATCGACAAATAATTACTGCCAGCCACATCCCTATCCTAATAGTCTTCCGGAGTGCATTCCCGGCGAGACTACATTATATCGATAATGTACGCTAATTACTATCGACTAAGAACGTCACTAAATATAAATGTCTGGGGTATAGGGATTATTATGACAATATTTATGTGTCTTGACTCGAACCGTGTTTTAGTGTATTCGATTTTATGTTTAGGGCTTACGAGACCTTAAGCATCTATATATATTTTAAACTTTTGATTTTTTTTTGTATGTTTATGTGTTTCTGGGTAAAAATAAGGAATCATGTTAAAACGCGATGTGGCTAGCAACCCAGCACTATTTTGATTTCGTCTTCCACGTATACGCCCACTAATTGGTACGTTAAATATGGCCCTTGGGTCTTGTGGCCCTGGGTTCTGTCTACTCCGTCAGGGATGAGGACGTGACAGTATGTGTAAATGTTTATCCAATTCTTGCTTTTTCCTGGTTATATCTTTTGTTTTTTGTCTACCTCCGTGGTCCAGTGGTTAAGGCGTTTGCCTGTAGACCCGGGGGTCGGGGCTTCGATTCCCACGGGAAGCATAATTTGTTAAGTTGTTTCCAGTTTGGTTAGGACATTGCAGGCTTGGAGCACCTGATTGTCTGATAATAAAGATGATTCCGTGCTTCGGAAGGCACGTTAACCCGTTGGTCCCGGCTGCCATCTGGTAGTCGTTAAAGAAACCACGTCAGAGGCCGAGAAGCGGTTCCGAAGAACTCTGACACCAGGGTGTGCATGGTCTATTGACCGTGACACCTACTCGAAATGATGATGATGATGATAAAAACAATATTTTTTGAATGAAGCTTAAAGCAGAAACTAGCATGAAGATATCATAAGTTTTGCTACCAAAGCATTTCTTTGCCCTATGGGTACTAGTTCGTCCAAGGTACCAGCCCTCAAAATATTATGGCTTAATTTACATACATATTATACTTACGGGGTAGACAGAGCCTTTAGCAGACTGATCTGCTACGGGGATACAGAACAGTTATGCGGGACTGATACCCACTAAAAACCACATGATTGCTCTCTCCACGCCATATTACCGGAATGGTGGGCACGGTGGAGCTACCACCACTCTTCCACCATTTCGGTTGTAGCGATCTCCCTTTTCTTGAGACTCACTTTAAATATTTGGCCTGTTAAGGAATATTTTTGTGACATGCACCAGTCCAACTGAGCAGTAAACCAAACCCCGTGTCTACCACCCAATGGATTTTGACATGGAGGTAGATTCTGGGCGTAAGCTTGTCTTCTTCTACCGTGTCTGCGACGGCGCATCTTTCTGCATGAATGGGGAAAATAGAGCCTAAGGTCATAAGACCAAAAGTCCACGTTTAGCGTGTTGGTGGGCGTAAAGGTGGAAAACGGAATCAATATAGTGATGGGTTGCTAGCCGCATCGCCTATTGTCATGATTCTTTAGATTTTTGCCCATTCCCGCATGACAGGCTTCTACACCCTGCGCGGAAAGAGAAGTAGCTGGCACATTCTACGTTTTTAGGATTCCGTACCCAAAGGGTAAAAACGGGACCCTATAAATATCGCCCCGCTGTCCGGCTGTCTGTCTGTCTGTCTGTCTGTCCGTCTGTTACCAGGCTGTATCTCATGGTCCGTGATAGTTAGACATTGAAATTTAAACAGATGATGTATATCTGTTGCCGCAATAACAAAAAAAATAAATATTTAAGGGGGCTCCCATACAACAAACGTGATTTTTTTGATTGCTTTTGCTCGATATTGATAATGCCAACAGGTAGATGCTTGAAATATTCACAGAATATTCAATTATACATATACTTAAAAAATATATAACGAATTAAAAATAAAATTAATATTAAAGGGGGGCTCCCATACAAAAAACATGATTTTTTTGCCGTTTTTATAGATAACGGTACGGAACCCGTCGTGCGCGAGCCCGATTCGCACATGGCCGGTTTTTTCTTTTCTCCCAGACCAGCATGGAAGAAATTTAAAAGGACCTTTAAAGAAACTGCTTTTAACTTCTAGAAATATTTTTAATGCTCTCTGCAAATGTGCAGCAACGTCCAGTCGTCAGCAACCTAGGTTCCTGTTTTTTATTTAGTAACAAGTCTAGACTTGTTAATAATCCAAAGCCCGCCTGCATTTTAAAGCACTCATATCTTCGATCAAATATAATGGTAGATACAAAATGAAGTCTGTGGCACCCCTGGTGTTGCAGGCGTCCATAGGCTACGGTAACCACTTTCCATCAGGTGGGCCGTATGCCTGTTTGCCTACTAAGTAGGTTGTATAAAAAAAAAAGTCTTAATAATGTCCCCGAGCCAAAACATCATGCATACTTACAAACAACGACAAAAACGGTACATACTGAAAGTACTCGGGTAAAAACGGGTCCCTATTAATATCGCTCCGCTGTCCGTCTGTCTGTCTGTTTGTCCGTCTGTCACCAGGCTGTTATTCATGAACGGTCATAGTTAGACAGTTGAAATTTGACAGATGATCACAGATGATGTATTTCTGTTGCCGCTATAACAACAATTACTAAAAAATAGTATAAAATAAATATTTAAGGGGGCTCCCATACAACAAACATGATTTTTTTGCTTGTTTTTGCTCGATATTGATAACGGCAACAGGTAGACGCTTGAAATATTCACAGAATATTTAATACTAGCTTTCGCCCGCGGCTCCGCCCGCGTCAATGTCGAACCCTCGGGAATAGTACTTTTTCCCGGGATAAAAGGTAGCCTCTGTCCTTCTCCGTACTCCAGAGAACTTGTATGCAAAATTTCATGATAATCGGTTCAGTAGTTACGGCGTGAAAGCGTAACAAACAAACAAACAAACAAATAAACAAACTCACTTTCGCATTTATAATATTAGTAAGGATAAGGATAAGGATAATAAATTTTATACTTTAAAAATAAATAATTAAATTTGCTTATTGCATCTTTTTACTGTACCTTCGTCATCGCGAGACGTGTGAGTGCTAGCGCGGTTTATTGAAACTGTGGACAAAACAGCTCCGAAACTCGATTAGTGCGCTGTTTCGCCGGTGCCACTTTTCAAACGCGCGTCGTGTATCTACCATTATATTTGATCGAAGATTCAAATATGTTGATTCCGACTGCGCCAAAAAGTAAGTGTAAAATTAATATATAAAATACTATGAGGTGTGTTATATTTCCGACTAGGATTTTCTTGCAGCTTCGTCCGTGTTCAAAACCATGGTTGTATCGGGGGTCCCCCTTGATATATGCGAAGAGCTAAGGCGCGAATGGACCCAGCTACATCTCAGCCGCAAGAAGTCCACTGCTAGGCATAGGCCACCCCCAAGGATTTCCCATATGTATGAGCGGTTGGAAGCGGCCTGCATCCAGCGTCTTCCTGCCACCTTGGTTAGGTCGTCCCACCACCTGGTCGGATGACCTAACCATTCGCGATCCATTAAAATAAAGGTTATATTAATTTAACTTTAATTCATTAACCAGACCGGTGCAAATTACTAGTATCGATTTACCTGTTTATACCTGCCTACCCAAGAGTTAAGACGGGTAAAAAATAGCCAGCCTAACGTTTGCATATTCTATGGTCTACATACTTTCGATTGGTATGTAATTTGTCTATTAACCAAACCAGTGAAACGATATTTTTTTTTTAATTTTTATCATTTTGAGTAGTTGTCACGGTCAATCGACCATGCACACCCTGGTGTCAGAGTTCTTCGGAACCGCCTCTCGGCCTTTGACGTGGTTCCTTTAACGACTACCAGATGGCAGCCGGGACTCATCTTTATTTTCAGACAATCAGGTGATTCACGCCTGCAATGTCCTAACCAAACTGGAAACAACTAAACAAAGTATGCTTCCGGTGGGAATCGAACCCAAGACCCCCGGGTCAACAGGCAAACGCCTTAACCACTGGACCAGCTCGGTGAAGGTCGTTCTAAAGCGGGATCTTAGACTAAAAATTAAATTCTGACATGTTAAAAATATGCCATTGTACATTTTGAAATACTTATAACAAACCATTAAGTCGTATCGTTAACCCTTGCTTCTAGACTAGTTAATAATCCAGAGCCCGCCTGCAGTTTATTGTGCTAAAATATTAAGCCAAGCTTTTACGATATTACAGCGCTTTACGTCCGAAAACAAATTGTTTGGCCGACTGCATTTTTATTGCATGTGCATTTACTAGCCGTCTGGAATTTCAAGTCACGTCTTGTTGCAAAACGGGGTGCACAGAGTTCGCTGTTGGGTTGAAAGAAAATCATTAGCATTGGCGCATGAGCTCCGTGGCGCAGTGGTCAACATGCTAGCTTGCGACACGAGGGTTCGATCCCCGGTAAGATCATGATGAAAAACGATCTTTTTCAGATGGACCTGGGTCTTGGATGTTTATCTATATTATAAGTATCTATTATAAAATATAGTATCGTTGAGTTAGTATCCGACGACACAAGTTCACAACTTACTGTAGCTCAATTTGTGTGATATGTCTTGACTAGCTCCGTGGCGCAGCGGTCAACACGCCAGCTTGCGACATGGAAAATGATCTTTTTCAGATTGGCCTGGGTCTTGGATGTTTATCTATATATGTATTTGTTATAAAATATAGAATCGTTGAGTTAGTATCTCATAATACAAGACTCAAACTTACTTTGGCGCTAGCTCAATCTGTGTGATTTGTCCGTATATATTTATTTATTTAATAATAAATATTTAGTAATAAAATCGCCATGTAGTACTCGGCAGAGTAGAATAGGACCACTCCAAGTCTTCTCGTGGATGTCGTAGAAGGCGACTTAGGAAATACAAGCTAAACAAAGCTTAAAAACATCTGAGAGATCTCTCCAAACCGTGTAGAGTGTAGGCCAAGTCCTCTGGCTGCTCTGGCCAAGTATGGCTCTAGTAGTACAGAGAGGGTCGTGCTACTGTAGTGGAGACTAAATAGACCTGATGATGATGATGATTATGTACCAGTTCTTAACTTAAAAACCGGTCGAGGTAATAAGTGAAAATTATATCATTGATGGCATCATAAACGGCAAAGTGCGAGTCGAACTCGCTCACGAAGGGTTCCGTTCCGGTTCCGTGTCGGTTCCGTTCCGGTTCCGTTCCTATCTATAATAAATTTAAAATTATTAAAAATACTTTTATTTGTACCTACTAAAAACGGTTCAATCACGTGCTATTTCGTCGGGATTGCCGACTAGTTTCGGACTCGTCAGGACCCCATTTTCAAGGCGAGTTCGAGACGCGAGGCGGTGGGTCCCAAACTCTTAAACGAAAATGGGCTCCTGACGAGTCCGAAAATATAGTCGGCAATCCCGACGAAATAGCACGTGAGTGACCCGTTTTTAGTACATAATGTCTGTACTTCACGTTAGTTTCAATAATATTTTTATTATGTAACTAATAATTTATGACTGTCGCAATTTTTCCTTTATCTGTGCTATAAGACGTTGCTTCAGTACCAAATTTCAAGATTCTGAGTTCACGGGAAGTACCCTGTAGGTTTTGATTCCCTTGCGATGTCGAAAATATGCGGCATAAACGGCTGTATATTTTGATTGCTTTTGCGAAGTGTGATTTTTTTACAGTTCCAAGGAACAGTAGAACTTGAGTATTTGTGTTTCAGCTTGATATCTCTACGCGTTCCTGAGAAAAAGAGTCGGAGGAGGTTCCATTTTTTTTCCTTTTGAGTTTTAGGAATTTAACTAGACACTGGCGAAAATAAGCTTCTGAATGAAGTTGATGCCAAACAGAAGAAAAAAGATATATACATTGATAGATGATAAGTTCTTTGGCGTGCATTTAAAAATATCCCGTAAAAATATAATTTGTCGTGAAAACAATTTCCCATCTTACAATGCAAACCATTTTGCAGTTAGCACGTGCTTAACGGCCTGGCGATGCAGTGAACAAGGGTGACCATGCTTCTGACGTTTTTTAGGGATATATTTTTGACGGGAAACCGGGGAAAGAAGCGTCGGACGTCCTCCGATGAGAAGGGTTGACGATATAGTCAAAATCGCGGGTCGCTCCTGGATGAGATCAGCACAGGACCGAGACGGATGGCGGAAACGAAGAGAGGCCTGTAGTGGGCGGAAGACGCACTGAGATGATGATGATATTTTTGAGGTGATCGATGAACGCCGGCTGCAAGCACGAAAGTGTCATGTTCCGTGTGCAACCGAGAGCGCGGAACGATAGACAGGCACGATCGGCCTAAGAGTTCAGCTTATACGCATCTATCTCTCTTCCACTATTATCACGTAACATTATCGTCCGTAAACCGACTCTACAGAACGTGTGTGCCACCGGCGTTCATCATTTATGTCGTTATCATGTCAAAAACAATTTAAGTGGCTATATAATATGTTAAAGAATGCTTACTAATATTATAAATGCGAAAGTGAGTTTGTTTGTTTGTTACGCTTTCACGCCGTAACTACTGAACCGATCATCATGAAATTTTGCATACAAGCTCTGGACTGCGGAGAAGGACATAGGCTACCTTTTATCCCGGGAAAAAGTACTATTCCCGAGGGATCGACATTGACGCGGGCGGAGCCGCGGGCGAAAGCTAGTAAATAATAATTACACTAAAGAGTGAATTTCCTAATTTATCAAAATCCTTACTAATATTATAAATGCGAAAGTGAGTTTGTTTGTTACGCTTTCACGACCTGAACCGATCATCATTTTGCATACAAGTTCTCTGGAGTACGAAGAAAGACATAGGCTACCTTTTATCCCGATAAAAAGTACTGTTCCCGAGAGGTCGAAATTGACGCGGGCGTAAGCTAGTAAGAGAATAGAATTATTTTTAAATAACCTGTTGATAGAACATAGCATGGCCACAAGGAAATGGAATTCCTCGTAGCCAAATCAGTTTGGCAAAATAGTTTGGCCACGAGGAAGTACGCAAAATGCGTATTGTCCGCAATTCGTCGGAAGATATGGAACCCCTCTTGAATCTTTATTGTGTGTCTACACGCCATCCGTATATAATGACACTGTTATTTAGTTAAAATGGCATCTTACAGGTTTTTAAACTGTGGGAAAAATATGGAGACACTTTTTCATATTCTCGAGGGTAGTAAATGTGAAGTTACTGTGTGAAATAAAGTAATGAAGGGTTTTCTCGTATTTATTTTACAGCTTTCTACGCCTTTTAGCCGTGTGGTTTCCGGCAGAGTAGAATAGGACCACTCCAAGTCTTCCCGTGGATGTCGTAGAAGGGCGTGTCGACTTAGGAAATACAAGCTAAACAAAGCTTATAAACATCTAAGAGACCTCTCCAACCCGTCTGGCCAGCGTGGAGAGTGTAAGCCAAGTCCTCTGGCTGCTCTGGCCAAGTATGGCCCTAGTAGTACAGAGAGGGTCGTGCTCCTGTAGTGGAGACTAAAAAGGACCTGATGATGATGATGAATATGATACGCCTTTTAGCCCTTCATATTTTTCAACGTGTGTAATCAACGAATGGTCAGGGATGTCATCCTTAGCTGCCTGTCCAGTGGTTGCAGGTATGGCATGGGTACGCGCCCGGCCTCCCGAACTGCTACTTGCTTTTCCTCCATTCGTCCGAGTGAGAAGTTAAAATTTCCAATAACTTTGTTGCGGCTCCCAATTAATTAGGAACTTGTCAAGAGCTGGCAACTCCGCGGGGGCGACGGACGCGGGGAGGGGAGGCTTGCGGCAGCCTGCGCGGGATACCACAGAAATATTCACTCAATTTTGTAACGCCTAACGTATATCTTTATATCGTTGGCTAGCTCCGTGGCGCAGCGGTCAACACGCCAGCCTGCGACACGAGAGTGCCCGGGTTCGATCCCCGGCCAGGTCAAGATGAAAATGATCTTTTTCAGATTGGCCTGGGTCTTGGATGTATATCTATATATATATTTGTTATAAAATATAGTATCGTTGAGTTAGTATCCTTTAACACGAGTCTCGAACTTACTTTGGGGCTAGCTCAATCTGTGTGATTTGTCCGTATATATTTATTATTTACCAATTATGTACGTGTTAACTTTTGATAGCTGCATTGCAGCCTTAATAGGTATTCCTTGTGCCAAACCAAGTATTTTATTTAAAGCCCTACCCAGGACGCATTCAAGAAAGGTTAGACGCGGGGACACGGCCAGGATTTACGGGGCGGGCTCATCGTGGTCGGCGTGGCAGCGACTTCAGCTTCGGCAGGCAGCATCCTAGTCCTCAGCTTGGCTGTGGGAACCGGGCGCTAACAACCTTCATTCCCTTCCCAAATGCATCATCATTATGAGTTCTTCGGAACCGCCTCTCGGCCTCTGACGTGGTTCCTTTAACGACTACCAGATGGCAGCCGGGACCACCCGCTTAACGTGCCTTCCGAAGCACGGAATCATCTTTATTATCAGACAATCAGGTGATTCAAGCCTACAATGTCCTAACCAAACTGGAAACAACAACAAAGTATGCTTCCGGTGGGAATCGAACCCACGACCCCCGGGTCAACAGGCAAACGCCTTAACCACTGAATCACGGAGGCTGTTGTCCCAAATGCAACGACGTGTCGATGGAAAACGGAATCAAAATAGTGAAGGTTGCTAGCCGCATCGCCTATTGACATGATTCCGCAGATTTTCGCCCATTCTCTCGTTCAGCTTTGACTATCTGCGCGGGAAGAGAAGCAGCTGGCACATTCTACGTTTTTTTCTTTTCTCCCAGACCAGCATGGAATATGGAAGATCATTAGAAGTCGGGTAAAGAAAAGGCAGTAGCTATCATAATCATTTTTAATTATCTGATAAACGCTATTATAAACATAATTAAGTACACTAAAAGAAAAATAAATAATAGAAAATACATGTTTAACACTTTTAACTAACAAACAATGAACCTATTCGTAAACTACCTTAACAAAATTACTATTTCTGTGGTTTTTCGGTGCTAGTACATAACTCTTAGTTACGAGATTTTAATACTCTTCTACATTCTATAAAGTTCTTAAAGAACTGTCAGATTTATCAATACTTTTGACTGTAGTCACTTTCTTGGCTTCATACAGAGCTCTATAATAAACATCTTGCAAATTTCTTTTAACTTTATTATTTCTTTGAAATTCGTCATCTTTGTTGTATGAATCTTGTCCATTTAGTTTGCTAAAAAAATTATCGTATTGTTCAAATTCATCATTGTTTCTATAGTCACCATTGCCTGGTGAAACTTTCTCAAATTCCTTATTGTTATCGTTTTTATCGTTGAATAGAGCATATTTATCATTGAAACTTTCAATATTATCTTTCTTTTCAATTGTATTACTTTTAAGATCTTTGTTCTTAATTTCTTTGTCTTTCACTTTAGGATTTCCGTCCAGTTTTTTAACCATGGCTTCTTTATTATTATTTTCATGAATGTCTTTATCTAAAACGTTGTTTTTATCATAGCTTTTACTACCTTTAGTTACTTCAGTAATATCAGGACTAAAAGGGCGTTTTGTATGCTTTTTTCCAATTTTTTTTATAAGGTTTCGTAAGCGTCTCTTTAGTCTCCGTTTTATATTCTTTTTATTTAATTGTGGTGTCTTCTGGGTTATTAGATGTCGCCTGAAGCGTGCTGGTGGCTGGTGGGCATACATGTTTGAAAACTGAAATTAAAAAGAATGTGTTACTTTTGGCGAGCCCCATGGCGCAGTGGTTAACACGCCAGCCTGCGACATGAGACTGCCCGGGTTCGATCCCCGGTCAGGTCAAGATGGAAAATGATTTTTCAGCTTGGCCTGGGTCTGGGATGTTTATCTATATATGTATTTTTTTTTTTTTAATTTCAAGCCGTTAACTATCCCACTGCTGGGCAAAGGCCTCCCTCCTACATATATGTATATGTTATAAAATATAATATCGTTGAGTTAGTATCCTATAACACAAGTTTCGAACTTACTTTGGGGCTAGCTCAATCTGTGTGATTTGTCCGTATATACTTATTATGTTACTGTGATTTCTGATTTTGCATGCCATCAACAAATCTGGCTATGCTAATTCTTTAATTCAAATTCCCATCTCTGCAAGAGGTTATGCTTTTATACTTATACATTCTGTGCATTTCTAAAATACTGAAATATCCAGCCATATTTGTCGTGCTAGGGTCAAGTTTTTTTACATATTTTTATATTTTGCTTACATTTTATTTTTAATATTATTTTTTTGTAAACCTAAATCTAACAAATTAAAAAATAAAAACTGTTATATTGCAATTACTTACATTAAAATCGTCCATCATAGATATTTGATTATTCAAAAAGTCAAGCTGGTTTTCCAAATACTGCCTAACGCCAGACATTTTGCTCTGAAACAATCCTTATCCTTACTAATATTATAAATGCGAAAGTGAGTTTGTTTGTTTGTTTGTTACGCTTTCACGTCGTAACTACTGAACCAATCATCATGAAATTTTGCATACAAGTTCTCTGGAGTACGGAGAAGGACATAGGATACCTTTTATCCCGGGAAAAAGTACTATTCCCGAGGGATCGACATTGACGCGGGCGGAGCCGCGGGCGAAAGCTAGTAAGATCTATATTATTCATTGAATTAGAAATAAATATGGAAGCGTAACAACACAACTAACGATTCAATATCAGTCTCATTTACGCAAAAACGAAAAACTTCGCACTAATAAACGAACCTAGTTTGCGATTGGCCGTGTCAAGGTCACGGGGCTGTGTCAACATATCTAATGAACGCTATGGTGCCAACATAGCGGAAGTAGGTAGGCTAGCAGCTCTCCTCGCCCAAGATCTCCGCTCCAAGATAAGTTACTCCAGTGGCACTTTTCCGTCTTTCCTTGCGTTTCCTGCACCACTTTACTACACAAGAAGGCATTTTTTTTCGCGCGTCCTACCGTTTTATATTTTTATAGTACCTACCTTGTCTTCGTCATCCATCTGGTCATACTGCTGTATTAAATCTTCAACAGCATGCAGGGTTTCTAAGCATTCCGTTTTATCTTGAATCATAAGCCCGTCGATGTCTTTATCTAAAATTATAGTTGTTTTTAATACAAACGAACCACAGATTATATGGTCATCTCATGATACATTAAAATTATAAGTAAGATAAGTGGGAGAGTAGGAGAAGAAAATGGTACCTAGGTATACTTAAGGGAAAGTATAGAGTGAGATTAACTTTAGAACTTATCATGAAGAAAAGTGATTGACTTTAATATGGTAAAATAAGAAGAACTTGAACTTTTTACCTAGCAATCCGTGTCGGGACGTTTTTTCGATAACCTTGGCGTCAATTTTATTTGCCTCAATGCGGTTATCTCCCTCAACCTGACCATCTTACCATCTTTCAACACCAGCCTGAAGTCTATTGAATGACTTTCTGACTGTGCTTTTAGATCCAACGATTAGTTCTTACTCACATGTGAGTTGTCCCTATATATCCTATAGATACACACTCGCAATTATCAGGCCGTACCTAAAAATCATTGAATTGCCCTCCGGACAGAACTAACACCGAGATATGACCTCAAAGATGCCTCTGTTCCGATTGTAATATTTCTTTATTATAATCCTCATCATTTCGAGTAGGTGTCACTGTCAATTGACCATGCACACCCTGGTGTCAGAGTTCTTCGGGACCGCCTCTTGGCCTCTGACGTGGTTCCTTTAACGACTACTAGATGGCAGCCGGGACCAACGGCTCATTGTGCCTTGCGAAGCACGGAATCATCTTTATTATCAGACAATTAGGTGTTTCAAGCCTGCAATGTCCTAACCGAATTGGAAACAACTAAACAAAGTATGCTTCCCATGGGAATCGAACCCACGACACAAACACTCAAAGGAAACACTTGGCACAAACAGCGCCAGGTGGCACAAAGGGATCCGTAAACACAACAGGAAACAGACAAGAATTCTAGTGGGTGCCCTAACTGGATATTTTGCAAATAACAGTCACCTCTTTAAACTGAAAATTCTCGTAAACCCACAATATATATGAGGAATTGGACGAGACAATGAGACACATACTGTGTCTTTGTGACTCGTTGGCTGGTATCCAAAGAGTTCCAAAGAACTCTTCCGCTTGGCTTATCCTGAGTTAGAGGACTACAGGCACTACATACAGGGCCATATTCTGAAGCTCATGTAGTTCGGAAATCACCGTATGGGTAAGAAAGGCATGGGGTAAGTACAAGATAACCCGAAGGTTAGACGTGCTTACGATTCTGAATCGGCCCTATTGAAGATAAGATCTATATATTTATTTATCACCTCTCTCAAAAAGCTTGGTGTCATCTAGACGATTGTCTTGCAGGTTAATCTGGCGCGACAAGTGGCGATCTTGGTTGGGGTTCGTTATCCACTCCAGGAAATTTTGTAGGTCTGCTGGAAGCTCTGGAAAATTGATTGAATTAGGAGTTGACTTTTGTTTCATTTTCAAGATAACAGAGTAACATGTTATGTATAACTATGTTAACTAGGCTACTCTCTTTCTCTTTCCCATCCGAAATTGTCAAGTTGTGCAAATCCTAGAATCCGCTTTGAAACCGCACGCAACTATGCCTACATTCATTGACTGAGGTCAAATTTGGTTGAAATGAACATCATAATTGAATGTGTAATGAGTTACACATTCAATTATGATGTTCATTTCAAGGACCTATACCTGTGCAAGACAAGAGGATGCTTCGCGTAACGAAGGTGAGAAAGTTGCGTTGAGATGAGCGGAATTTTGCGAGGAGACAACATCAGCTAGGATCTCCAGCATTCACAGCAAAACATTGCAATAGAGCTACCAACTAGTATGGTCAGGTCCTGTGGGCATTGACAAATTCATTTGGACATTTATGTTTTCGCCCTGAGGAAGACTTCCGGATGAGATCGAAACATGTCGGCTAGTAGCTGACTTCGTGCGGGAGTCATCACCATCATACGTGTAGGTGACACGGTCAGTCGTCGCCGGCCCTGGTGTTGCAAATGTCCATGTGCAGCGGTGATCACTTACCATCAGGTGGATCGCTTGCTCGTTTAGCCGTTCTATATCATAAAAAAAGAGTTATTTAAGAGATAAACATTCAATGACCATGTTTTTTCAGATCATCATCATCGTATGGCAGGATACTGCAAGAATAAACTATGATAAGTGGATAACTTACTGACACAGGTTTTCTGTCGAACTTGAAAGTTCACCAATTCGGACATCATCCGGACCAGCTGTTGCATGATACCGTTGGCTACAGAGTCATCTTTGCTTTCCCGTACTGAAAAATAATGACTTTGAGTAAAATCTTTACAACGATAAAGATAGTTAATAGCTGGAATTATGCAGCCTTAACGGATGCAGCAGTATCGACCAGGGTTGCATGCCTCAACTATTGGTGGCGGGCATGAAGGGACTGAAGAACTGACGAAAGAACAGTCGTGGGTGGGCGCTGGCCATCAATAGTTTGCATGAACTAACTGGTGGCGGAAGCACGCAAAGTAAATTGTCTCAAAGTAAACGATAAAGATAAGCAGGTCTTTATTCCACCCTCTTCATCGCTGCAATGTTGGAAAGACGTATGGGGATATCCTCCGGGAGCTGTACAGATCCACGTATGCACACGTTAACTGGCCTCGTATCTTTAGACCGAAGGAGTTCGTTAAGGAGATAATAACTTCCCTAACTGTTTACCAATATTTTGATGATGTGTTGAGGGGTTTAAGCTGGAGTGAGAAAGGAATAAACGTCAACTGGGGGCTAAAAAAGATGATGATGATGATGTCAAGAACGTAGCTGCTACAAATAAAAGAGAGAAGAGAGAGGTAAATGTATAGAAATTAATTTTATAGTTCTATAGTGGTAAATCTATAGTAGGCAACGAAAAATTGAAGTTTCAAACTGACTTCGAGTGGCTCGTCTGTCCGTTTTTTACCCACAATTTCCGGCACCGGTCACCGGTCTACTCGATGGGGTGAAAGTGTGCACCCGTATGTAGTTGATATACTAACAGCTCGCACAAAGCGCTTTGCCTTTTCATTCATCATGCGTACGGCTAAGGAATGAAATCTCTTGCCACCAGAGGTTTTCTCTGACACAATATAATTCGGGTCTCTTTAAGGCCAGCGTGAAAAAGTTTTTAATGATCCAGCGACCTACACCGTAGACCACATCTTCAGTTAACATCAGGCGAGAATCGTCCATAATAATAAATAAAGTGAATTTCACTAGTCGCGATAAATGGTTATAACCACCCACGTAGCTCTAATGTTTATTAACGGTTGCCATCTTGCTTTTCGTGATATAAAAGCGCAATGGAAAACTTTATTGCGCGATATATTACGATTGCTGGGAAAGATTCCCAACCTCCTCCAAAATACGGGCAAGGTGCAGTCAATCATACTCATACCATTGGCTTAGAACGTGGTCACCATTCGAGAACCCTACTTCTCCATCGGTCATCAGTTCTACGTGCAATTTTTTATCGATTACGATTTTTTTTATCGAATACGGACTTTTTTTTCAACAATTACGATTTTTTCTTCACCGAAAGGACATAACCTTGCATTTTTCTCGTCTGTTGTACTGCTTTAGCGGCTTCTTTAACTATCTGTTTCATTTTGGCTGTCAGCTCTGCAAAACTGCTCACTTTTCCGTCTTCATTATACTGAAAGTTATAACGATAGTATAAAAACATTACTAGTTAAATGAGGAGGAGTCCGATGGTCCTGTGGTTTTGAACATTAATAGCGCTTACGGATGTTAAGCAACTATTGGGATGGGTGCTGTCATCATTGATGAAAATCGTTAAGCTTTTCAGGTAGCTTGAAAATTCTGACACCAGTGTTGGCCACTTACACACAAGGAGAAATATACCTCGAAGAAAACAAACAAGTATTTATTCGAGGCATATTCACTAACTACTGAAAAAACACTAATAAAAGAAAACAAAACCTTATCAATGAACGGCAATAACAATATTCTTTAGGACACTACTGTACAACAGACGTAAGCGGGGCATGGTATCGGTGCGCGGGACAGAGTATGCCTGGAGAGCCAATAAGCGCTTCCGCATGCCCGCCCGCGCCGATTCACTCTCTCGGGATACCTTATTTTCGACTTCAGCGCAATGAAGGTCAGCGCTCAGCGCTAGACTTTCGTGCCAGGACTTGTACTCGAGTCATACGAATGCTACCTCACTTTGGCGCGTATCCCACTTTACTGCATTTAATAAGTCTTTTAGTAATTATAATAAATATATAGGGACATGTCACACAGTAAGTTGTGAACTTGTGTCGTGGTATATTAACTCAACGATATTATATTTTTTAATAGAATCTTTTATAGATTATGTCCAAGACTCAGGTCAATCTGAAAAAGATCTTTGCTATCATATAGCCGGGGATCGAACCCAGAACCTGCGATTCAAATACACTTGCCACTAAGTCATAGAGCTTACTATTTTCGGAAAACTCTTGTGTACTTACACTTTTTTCCAATCCAGCCTGCCTCTTGACAATGTGATTTAATTTTGGGTTTCTGGAAATATAATTTATATGAAAAAACATAATTCTTATAGACTAAGTGTTCACGCTACCAGCAAAATTCATTTTTGCTAGTAGCATGATAGCTAGGGCCCGCTCGTCCGGGTAAGTTTCACAGAAAATCGACGTCTGAGTAGAAGCTTTACCGCTCCCATGCTTCTTATATTTTTGGTTGGGCTTTAATTAGAAAAAGGATCTTGATAAACAGGCAGATAGAGAAATGATCCTTCACTTTTTACTTTTCGAGGTACTCCTTTTTTATGATTTAGGATGGCAGACGAAGAAGCAGCAAAGCTGCCTATGGACAACTGCAACACCAGGTTGTGACAGAAGCATTGCTGGTCTTACAAGGAGTTGGGGGGAGGACATGAGGGGAAGGATGAGCTGGCTCTCTCATTCTCCAATCGAAGCATAGAAGCGGTAAAGCTTCTAAAAAAGTTTCAAAAAGTTGTTCATATCGACGGACTGAATCATCCCTTTAAATCCAAAACGAATGAAAATTCACCGTGTATATTTTGACATGCCAACTAATATTACAAATGCGAAACTGTGTTTGTTTATTTGTTACACTTTTACGCCGTAAGTACTGAACCGATCATTATGAAATTTTGCAATCAAGTTCTTTGGAGTACGGAGAAGGAAATAGGACGTTGGCGCGAGCTAAGCTGCGGATGAAAGCTAGTGAAAATATAGTTAACAATAAAATTTCACTATCGTACCACCCGATGTAAGCAAAAATTTCATCCCTACCACCTGCATAATTGGCAGTCACCACGTTTTAACAGAAACTTCCTGCCACATACTATCGAACTGTGGAAGAACTTCCTGTGGCGGTATTCCCGAATTGATACGACATTAGAACCTTCAAAAATCGAGTGCCTATGTTTTCTTAAAAGACCGGCAACGTTCTTTTCACACCCCTAATGTGGCATAGCCCTAGTGTGGTAATCGCTTATATCAGGTGACCCGCTTTCTCGTTTGCCGTCCTATATCATACAAAAAAAAACAACCGTTCCCCGTGTATAAGTAGAGGTACCTGTTAATGGCATCATAAGTGTTACTCTTATCTCCGTCATTCCTGAAACCCTCATTCTTGAAACCCTTGATATTGTCTGTTAGACTCTTGACCTTATCTTGAAACCAATTCTTAGATCTTTTCATAAACTCTTTACCTGAAATTAGTGTTCCATGAAACACGTCATCCATATACACAATTTGATTGGGTATTAAACCGTTTATCGGTCAGGGGTCATCTTCAACTGCTTGTCTAGTTATGGAGGCCTTCTGGACTTGTGTATCGAAATTTCCGAAGACGTTTGCCTGCTGATACCCCGCGCCTCACGTCGCCGAAAATATGTGTATGTGTGTGTGTGTGTAACTAATTTTTAAGATGCATTTTCATATGAATGTTAGTCTGTAAGGTATGTAATTTTTTAGTCGTTGTCTGAAATAAATGCATTATTATTACCTTTATTAGCGTTCTTCCCAGCAAGCTCTTTATCCAAATGATCAACTTTAATTCCATATTCATCATCGTACAAATCACTCCAGAACACCAAACCACTGTCACCTATACTCCTTTTGACTACAGATTTATTATCTATTAAGTTTTTATCTTCTTCTAAAGTATATTTTTCTTCGATAGTTGTAGTTAAAACATTGTTTTCAGGTGTTTTTGTTGAATTTGTTTGTTGTAGATCTGGAATTATTTTAATATTTTTCTATGCTCCACTGCCGGTCAACTGGCCAAACAGACTACCTCGTCATCATGATTCCAGTCGTTAGAAGTCCACAGCTGGACAAATGCCTTTCCCATTGATTTTTAGTTTCACCGAAGGATATTGCTATACTCACTACGCTTGGAAGGCGGGCTGGCGAGCGCAGTTTTTTTGGCTTCTTGTGCTTCCGACGCTGCTGCCCGTCGGAAGCATTTTAAAACCCGAAGGATAAGCATTTTTTGGACTTGGGAAGGTAATGAAGTTATTGGAATACATCTTACTCGGATGAATCGGGGAAAAGTAAGCAGCAGTTCGGGAGGCCGATTCTGTTGTTAATTTTGCCGAATAGCCTTGATTGCTCAAACTTGCGTGTGAATCTTACATGGCACTTACCATAGATTTACTTATTTATAGACATTGTATGCCTAATTTATAGGTAAAACTATGTACTAAATGTTATTTTGTAACATCTTTATACTAACCAGTTTGACAATAAATGATTCTGATTCTGATAGACATTGAATCATGAAAGCATGAAGTACGGTCTTACAGCAGAGATAAAGAAAAACATTCGAAAACAACACATTTGTACAGAACCCTCAGTGCGTAAGTCTAACTCGCACTTGGCTGGTTTTTTATTAGACATATAAATATCATATCCTTCTTGCTTTTAATCACATTAGTAGCTTCATTTACCGTTATCAATGCCCTTAACTTATGTCCAATATTGCCGGTAGTGCCAGAAAAGCACCTGGGCAGAATGTTGATTACGTCTAGCTGTATTTCATTGTAAACTTTACTTGAGCCATTGCTCAAAGATAATTGCTGAAGAAGCCCAGTAATTAGAAGCAGGGTTTAAACGTTTTTTGACCAGTCTTTAGCCACGTTGGGTTTTTAGCTTTATACACCTTACCTGCATTGCGTTTATCTTGATCTTTCCCGCTATCCGCATCAGCGTCCATCTCATTCTTTTCAGTGACATTACCAGGTTCATCCACCGACATAAGTACCCTCGATCTATGTCCAATATTGTCGATCATATCAGAATCGTAGCTAGGGTAGTGGATGTCGGATCTGTTCAAATCTAGGGGTTTTACATCTCTAGGAGACACTGTGGTCTTTAATACCATGATTGGATTCCTAAAAGTAATTTTTTTTTTATAATAATATTTTTTTAATAGAGGTAGGCCTCGAAAGCGTTGGTGTGATGATATCGCGAGCCATGAAAAGAAATGGTCTGAAGTGGCACAAAGTAGGAATGTTTGGAAGGAAATGGGGGAGACCTTTGCCCAGCAGTGGGACAGTATAGGTTAATAAAAAAAATAATATCACCTCTTATTACCGTACACAAGAGATATGAAATAATACAAGGCGTGAATACAATACTATCTGAAGCAATAATACAAGCACTGTCTGAGGAAAGATCCCATATTATGAATCCTAATATTACCACCAAAATCACCTATTCCAATGGGCATGTTTTCTTAAAAAAATGCTTTAACGTGAGCCTTAATACTTATAAGGAGAAATGGGATATGGTGGAGAATTTCGGCGCCGAGATTGAATTGTGCGGTAGCTGAGATGGCAGGGCATAGTTCGTACATAGACCTAGGTCGCCGGTTCAAGTCCCGCCCGTTCGAGATTTTTTCACCATATTTTATTTCATAATTTATTAAGGAAAAATATTTTCAAAATAATTAGTTCGTCTGATAGAATATTGAAAAATATTAGACATGTATTTTTTCTTTTGTCAATCAAACTAAAATTAATAAAGATATGGTCTGTTAAAGTTATTATCCAACAGGCTAGTTTCCTAAAAAAATATAATTAATCCGTCAGTTAGAGTACCTAATTAAAAAAATATTGGATACGTATATTTCCCTTTGAAATTCCGTGTGACGTCATAGTTGCTACACTTTTTAGCAAACTTTGACGTCACAAGCCCCCTCTCACGAACTTTGACGCGCTTTATCTTTTCCATTTATTGTTTAATTGACAAAAGAAAAAATAAGTGTCCAATATTTTTTGATTATCTAACTGACGGACTACTTGTAATGTTATTATTTTGACCCAGGAAACTAGCCTATTGTACAGGTGGTCCGAAGAATATGTGTGCACTTGACTAATTTTATTCAACGATGAATTGCACAATCAATTCAGACGTTGTGTAAGATTTAAATATGCAACAACGGGTTACGCACATACGAAGTCAGCTAGGCCGGCATGTTTCGCCCTCACCTAAAGGTATCATCATCATCATTTCGAGTAGGTGTCACGGTCAATCGACCATGCACACCCTGGTGTCAGAGTTCTTCAGAACCGCCTCACGGCCTCTGACGTGGTTCCTTTAACGACTACCAGATGGCAGTCGGGACCACTGGCTTAACGTGCCTTGCGAAGCACGGAATCATCTTTATTATCAGACAATCAGGTGATTCAAGCCTGCAATGTCCTAACCAAACTGGAAACAACTAAACAAAGTATGCTTCCGGTGGGAAACGAACCCACGACCCTCGGGTCAACAGGCAAAGGCCTTAACCACTGGACCACGGAGGCTGTTAACCTAGAGGTATAACTCATAGCGAATGTAAGTGTACTTGGGAGGATGTATCTGTGATTGTTAGAATTGTAAGTATTGCTTAAAAGACTAGTCAGATATTTCATGCCCTTCGCTAACCAATGATGGTCAGGGGTGACATCCTCAACTTCTTAGCTGGTGGTCGCAGTTACGGCATCAGGTACGCGCACCCGGCCTTCGGAGCTGCTACTTGCTTTTCCCCATTCATCCGGGTGAGTAGTATCCCAATACGATCCAATAAATTTATATCCTTCCCCAAAAAATCTTCCGATAGGCAGCAGCATCAGAAGCACAAGAAGTGCGCTCGCCAACACGCCTGTGGTGAGTATGGCAATATCCTCCCATGGAACGAAGAATCCTTGGGAGAGGCCTTTGTCCAGCAGTGAACTGCTTGATGACTGATGATGATAATGACTAACTAAACCATCAATTTGTTATTTAATAGTCGAATTAAGTGGAGAATCAAGATGGCATCACTCTTCACACTCTTCACGCGCTCTTTTTCTTAAGCATTTTTAAATACTTACACAGTACTAGAATTATCATCATTATCATCCAAAGAAGCGCTAGCTAGAGAACTGAACCACGTCGAAATCATTCTAAAGAAATCACTTAAGTCCATGCCATCATTGACTGTCCTTGTATTGTTCTGTGAATTTGCTATATTGACTATATCCAGAATATGTTTGTGTGCATCTTTGCCTAAATTTGTTCTAGAATCATCGTGTAATTTTGGGGTAGATTCTGTACGGGTTGCATTTTCAATAATATTGAATTCGGTAACATGATTAATTATATCTGGCTCGTAATGCCTTGTACCACTTATATTAAAAATATTCATGTCTGTTTTAATTCCAAGTGTTGACCCTTCGAGCTCAAAATTATCATCAACACCTATCAAAGCATCATTATAATTTCTTGCTGGTATTGAAATAATATTAGACGCATTTGAATCTTCAATAAATTTCGTTGTTAATTCTTCCATAGTGATATCCTCATCAATACCTATTACTTTGTCTTTATCACTCTCTGCTATCGATTTTAAAGATCTACGTATGAAAGTATTTTCATTATTTTTTATTGAAGTACTGCTATCTGTACTGGGCGTAGTTGAAACTGCGAAAATATTTGTATTCTTATTGTTGCCATTTGAAAACGAATTGTCGCCCATGCCTTCATCAAGCGAGAATACACTTCTATCTTTTAATGTTATAGATGTTGTATCTATATTTTTCACAGATTTTTTTTCGACATCATTGTTTGAACTGATATTGGGAGAGTTATTTTTGACAGATCTATCCATACGTAAATGCTTCGGGCTTTGTTCATGCGCATGTTTTTCTGGGCTTGATGTTACACCTAAATGACTTTTATCATGTTTAAATTTGCTAGCGTTTTCTTTTCCTGCAATACTTTTTACAGATTTAAATTTGTCTTGTGCATCTAATAATTTTTTTTTTATTGCGGTTTCGGCAGATTTGGTGGGGTTAGACATAATATTTAGATGTTTTTTTAAGAATTTAGGTATATTGAAGCATTCTTCAGAGTCATGGCTGACTGTGGTTCCTGAAAGTAAATAAAAATAAGATAGTTACACTGATTTTTTCGTTCGGTCTCATTTATAAACTCAACGATATCCATATTTCATAGGCACGTCTATGAAATATTATTCAGAAAAATCGACGAAACGACAAAAAAGACAATAAATATTAGTAAGGATTTATGTCTGATATTAGTGTCGTAAGATTTATTACACACTAAATCCAGCCGTTATACTTCTAATAATAACTGTATATCAGGTAATATTAGAAATGAAACAACTGGATGGACGACATTTATTACTTCTGCCACGTGATCTGTAGTTATTTTTGGATGAATGGACACTTTTACCATCATTTAAGAACTTACATGATTGAATATCATACAAACCTGATTTGATACTATCAATCAAATTTCTATGCGACCTAAGTATATCCAAGGACAATTTCACTCTATTATCCGTGTTATCAGTTTTAGTACTATCGCTTTTTGTTTCTTTCTTTTCATCTAAAACTCCGTAATCACTGTATGCTTGAGCCATGTTTGCCAATTTCTCATATTTGTTACTTAAATAATCTTCTACGTATTCTACATCAGTGAACATGACATTTCCTTGGTTTAAATCTTTACTAATAGGCTTATTAGCATCGTCTTTACGCTCTTTGATCATAGTGTTGAGCTCATCAGGGTAGAGTGGCAGAGGGCCTTTCCAGTTTGGGAATTGGACTCCTGGAGGGTTGCTTTTGGAATTATCGAAGGGGTTTGATTCCTAAAAATAAAATTAATAATGTACAATGTAAGTAGGCTAAGCCGTAGAATTACTACATGTCCAATTTGAATAATTTTCACTTTGTGAGCAAGACCGTAGGCTAACATCGATTTTATATTTTAAAATACTTATTTAATTTTAATGTAACAGGAATAAAAAGAACTTATACAACATCAAATGGAAATCAGTTATTTTTTTATTGCATAACATTCTTGATTGGCATGTCATTTACTCTTAAAGACTTCCCGTGAAGCAAATTACTTTTTCATATCATCATCATTTCGAGTAGGTGTAACGGTCAATCGACCATGCACACCCTGGTGTCAGAATTCTTCGGAACCGCCTCTCGGCCTCTGATGTGGTTCCTTTAACGACTACCAGATGGCAGCCGGGACCACCGGCTTAACGTGCCTTCCGAAGCACGGAATCATCTTTATTATCAGACAATCAGGTGATTCAGGCCTGCAATGTCCTAACCAAACTGGAAACAACTAAACAAAGTATGCTTCCGGTGGGAATCGAACCCACGACCCCCGGGTCAACAGGCAAACGCCTTAACCACTGGACCACGGAGGCTGACACTTTTTCATAAAACTTAGTTAATTAACGCACCGTTTCGTAAGATCTCTTACGAGTATTCCTATCGACGTTAACTTCAGTATCATCATGACTCTCTATATCATCAGTCAACACCTCCTTCAGGTCTTCATAACCCAGGTTCTCATCATCATCTTCGTAAGTTTGCATCAGTTTTCTGATGCTTGGAACTCTTTCCATTGGAGATTTTGTTTGTCCTTTTTTGGGTAGACTCCTGTGAAAAACGTTACATTTTTTATGTATATAGGATTAAAAACGAGCAAGCAAGTCATGGTAAGCTATCAAAGCTGCCCATAGACAAATGCAACACCAGGGTGTAACAGGACCGTTGCTGGCCTTTCAAGGAGTTAGGGAAAGGACTTTAGGGGAAAGACATGGGCGGGGGGAAACAGGGGGGAAGGATGGGCCTCCGGCTTTCTCACTCACCGAACAAAGCATAGGAGTGGTAAAATGTCTAGGGTCTACTCAAATGTAGATTTTCTGTGAGAGTGTGGTACTTCCCTGTAAGAGCCGGCCCATTCCTGCTACTAGCAAAAATGAAATTTGCCGTTAGCGTGGCGCTATCCCAATAAATATTTACAATAATTTTAATTTGTAAACTATAAACAATAATTTAAAAAAAAATTATCGAAATAAAATTTTCCTACTGAAACGTACTGTAAAAAGTACCTACTTATCTCCTTATCTCAAAAACTACTGAAGCCATTTTGATGAAACTTGGACTGCTACCTATGTTGGGCTTACCGGCTATACCTAGTATAACTAATAATTAGGTTTTCAATCTGCCTTATAGTTTCTATAATTTTAGAAACTTTTCATTCATTTCGAGTAGGTGTCACGGTCAATCGACCATGCACACCCTGGCGTCAGAGTTCTTTGGAACCGCCTCTCGGCCTCTAACGTGGTTCTTTTAACGACTACCAGATGGCAGCCGGGACCACCGGCTTAACGTGCCTTCCGAAGCACGGAATCATCTTTATTATCAGACAATCAGGTGATTCAAGCCTGCAATGTCCTAACCAAACTGGAAACAACTAAACAAAGTATGCTTCCGGTGGGAATCGAACCCACGACCCCCGGGTCAACAGGCAAACGCCTTAACCACTGGACCACGGAGGCGTCTTAGCAACTTACAAAATCCATACTTAATATTATAAATGCGAAAGTACGAGTAACTCTGTCTGTCTGATTTCTTTTCACGCTTCAACCATTGAACTAATTTGGATGAAATTTAGTATGGAAGTAGTTTGAGGCTCAAGAAAGGACATAGGGTATCTTTCATTCCGGTCATCATCATCATCATTTCGAGTAGGTGTCACGGTCAATCGACCATGCACACCCTGGTGTCAGAGTTCTTCGGAACCGCCTCTCGGAGTCTGAAGTGGTTCCTTTAACGACTACCAGATGGCAGCCGGGACCACCGGCTTAACGTGCCTTCCGAAGCACGGAATCATCTTTATTATCAGACAATCAGGTGATTCAAGCCTGCAATGTCCTAACCAAACTGGAAACTACTAAACAAAGTATGCTTCCGGTGGGAACACGGAGTACATACAGAGTGGAGACGGCGTTAGCTACTGTGCACTGTGATTCCAACTAGGTCCTGACGTCATCACGTTAACATCGAGAGTAGGCGTGGCCTATTAGTCTGCTATTGTAGCTGTCAATGTTCGTACGTGGTTCGTTCTGTGCACACAGTGAGATTTTCGGACTTATCTTGTTTTTTACGAAGAAAATCATGAAGTGTTGCATTATATCATGTAAAAACTACTCAGATAAACGTTCAGATGCTATGGAAGGAATCACATTTCATTTGTAAGTATATTTATTCGTAATTTACTTAAATTATTCTAGAAAAATCTTTTGGCGACGTTCCGTGCTACTCATCGTTAGATGGCACCACTTTGCGTAATGGGACGTATGGTATGAACTATAAAAATATATTAAAGCTAATTATCGTAATAAATAATAACCATAAGTACTGAAATTTGTTCTAAATTTATACCTAAAGACTTTTACCTTGACAAAAAGATTATGTTTATGTTGTTTCATAATTCTCTTTTCAGCAATGCGCCACCTGTCGTCAACGTTGAATAATAGTGAACGTTAAGATGACGGGACTCCGCCCGGTTTTGCGAATATGATGTGATTAGGATGTAGTACCATATTAGTGCTATTTTATACTTACATAATAAAATTTTATTATGGAGACAGTTTTATTATGGAGGTTAGGCTCTCTCTACCCCGTAAGGGAAATAGACGTGATAATATGTATGTATGTTTTAACATTTTGGTTTTGCACTTAATTTTTAGGAAAGGTAAAATAAAACAAATTCAGTGTAGAATAACCTCCATAATAAAACTGTCAAACAAACGCCTAAGCAAATTGTAAGAGCAGTATAATGCTACAAGTAGCATTATACTCCTGAGGAAAAAGTGAATTTCAAAGCCAAGGCTTTGAAATTCACTTTTTCCTCAGGAGCTTATTCGTTTATTTATTTATTTGTCAAACATGTGTTACAATGTGTTAAATAATATAAAAGTAGGAATCAACATGCTTACCGTTAGGGTGTACAAATATTGAATCAGATGAGCTCTTGTTAGTACCACATAAAATAAACAATAAATAATATTAAATTACAAAATAAGTCAATATATGTACAATAAGCACAAAAAATATATAAATAGAGAGATAAAAAAAAAACACTAAATTTAATCATTAAAAAACGCACTAATATCATAGTAACACTTCTGGTTTAGGAATGATTTCAGTTTTTTCTTAAATAAATTTATATTTAATGTTTTATATTCCTTAGGGATTTTATTATAAATTTTCGGAACAGAGCTGTTTTTGATTGATGTAGACAAAGTCTATCGCCATTTCTTCTGTTTCTTGCACACACATCCGATATACGTTTGAATAAATGGGGATTATTTTGAACAAATACAGCTATCTCAAATATATACAGTGATGGCAGTGTTAGTATTTTATATTGTTTAAAATAAGATTGACAGCTATCAGTGCTTTGTAGACCAAACATAGAGCGGATACACCGTTTTTGCATTTTAAAAACCAATTTTTTATCTGTAGAATTTCCCCAGAAAAATCGTTGAAAATATTTTTTATTTTTACAACTGAAGTGTTGTTTAAGAACTGAATTGTGGTCCCGCCATTTTGATATTATAATAGCGGGACCACTTTCTTTGTTGAATATCTTGAAATCATTTGAGTGTACAATTTTATTATAGCACGTATGTAAGTATAAAATAGCACTAATATTACTACGTACGTAATGGTACTACATCATAGTTACATCATATTCACAAAACCGGGCGGGGTCCCGTCATCTTGACGTTCACGAATAATAGCCATACATGGCAAAATGTCTAGGGTTGCCAACCACCTAGTTTTCGCTAGTTATTACTTTTTACTGTTTTATTAAAAGACAGTATACAAAATACTGTTTTCTCAACCGCTGATAAAACTACGATTGGATTTTGAAATTTTATAAAAAGTTACATGGAAGTTGAGGGAATAATGATGTTTCTGAGCACCCCGAGAGCATTTTTCATCAAAAAAACCTACTTTCAGTGAGTGCTCACCCCATATGCAGACAGCATCGACCACAATTCTTTCATAGGTTTTTTCCAAATCTACGAATACGCAGTACAGTTTTTGACCTTTGGCCAAAAATTTCTCCAAAATGAAAAAGACATGGATAAGACCTGCCAGTCTATTTGCTAACTTAGTGTACAACGTTTTGATGGTCACTTCAAAATACATTTTGATGGTCACATCAAATACATCTTATATAAAAATTAACAATATCATACGAAAGCCGCAATGCATTTTGAACATACATACATACATATTATCACGCCTGTTTCCCATGGGGGTAGGCAGAGACTATGGATCTCCACTTGCTACGATCCTGACATATATCTATGATTTTCGACCAGATAAAAAATCTAAACGGCGGCGATGCAGTTCGCAACTCATCACGTCACGTTTCCCGTGGGTGCGAAAAGCGGGCTTCGGAAAGTCGCTTTGCATTTTAAAGTGTCTATCAAAACGTTGTACACCGAGTTAGCAAATAGGCCGGCTGATCTGTACATCCCATTAGTTTTCTGATTCCGCTTGTTAGTTAAGTTAGTTGTAAATAAAACTTTTGTACATGTTGTATCATTTTTTGACATTCATACAAATCGAATATTGCACTTTGGCGTTACGTGATACTTTTTCAATTGATTGAGATTATGTCTGTTAATGTAGATTTTTCATGGTAAGAAAAAATTAATGGCTATTCTTAAGCTTATTTACACTCCATGCTATGATTATTAAATCATAATACTTCAAGAAATATATGATCGAAGCATAATAGTATTTGATTTTTACTATTGGAACCAATATCTCCCTATGTCCTTTATTATTAATGATGGAAAAATGTCATGCGATCGATGTAATTTCTTGATAAGATCAACGATCAACAAAAGATCAATCCACCAGTTTGTATATTTTTTGACATGTGGGTCGAGCATGTGGGTCAAAAAAATATACAAACTTGTGGCGGCGTCGAAGGCAGGCTAGTACTACTACTAGCTCAAGTCACCTCTAGTATGGCAAAGTTTTGGGTGGCCCGTGCGTCAACTCGTATGCTGCCTGGATTTTGACTACTCTTTTACATGATATGGTCACTGACACTATGGTTTTATTATGGAATTTGATTAATTATCTATGACAAAAAACAGAAAGGAAATAATTTACATAAAACATATTGATTCTTTGTTTTTGTGGCTGTGAAGATGTAGTCTCCAAATAAACGATTGCTTTGAACAGGTACAGAACTATACTATATACAACAATATTATGTTATTGGAAAATTTTAAATTTATATGTTTCTAACCATAGTTTTACCAGCAGTCGTGAAAACAGTGTTTTGCAAACTCTCTTATAATAGAACAGTAAAAAGCATTAACTAGCAAAAACAGTATTATACTGTTTTTAACAGTCTGGTTGGCAACCCTAATTACTCAGCTAGCTGACACTAGATGTCAGTAGGTGTTAGGGACATCTAGTGAGGGATAGATAAACTAAAAAGAAAGGTCAACATCGAACTTATTAAGTAGTTGGGCTATTCGCCGCTAGATGGATATAAAGGAGGGAGTGAGACAGAGCAAGTAGAGTGAGACAGATAATACTCCCCTCACCCCCTGTAAGTGCCACGCATGGTTTCATAGAAAATATTCCTTAGGGCAACTCCTCTCTGTATGTACTCCGTGGGTGGGAATCGAACCCACGACCCCCGGGTCAACAGGCAAACGCCTTAACCACTGGACCACGGAGGCTGTTAGTTTCATTCCGGTAAATTCTACTGTTCCCGAGGGATCGATACTAACGAGAGCGGGGCCGTGGGGAAAAGCTAGTTAAATATAAATAAACACTTACGAAATTTGGCACACATGTTCTTAAGCTGATATATAGTAACATAATGTGCAATACTTACAATATTACGAATGTAATTTATAACCTCACTGTTTTAATCGGTAGAAAATAATAAAAGATATTTATCAACCAAAGAAAAAGAAATAAGTAAATATATAAGTACATATCACACGAAATCAGCTAGCCCCCACAGTAAGTTGTGAACTTGTGTCGTAGGATAATAACGATGCTATATTTTATAATAGATAGATACTTATATATATAGATAAACATCCAACCTATAGGTCAATCTGAAAAACATCGTTTTCCATCTTGACTGGCCGGGGATCGAACCCGGGAACCCTCGTGTCGCAGGCTGGCGTGTTAACCACTGCGCCACCAAGGCGAATGATAATATTGCATACTTACAAAACAGTAGTAACTCCCAAAATCACGTCACCAATTGATTTATCATTTTTAGTCATTTTAAAGAAATCATTAGGCAAGGTCGTTTTATAGATTCCTCCAATTTTATCTACATTTGTATGTTCTTTTTTATGAGTGGTAACAGTTTTTCTAGTCGTATGCTCATCATTATCATGTTTTTTCGTTGTAAATATAGCTTCTAAATTAAAATCTTTAAAAATCTTTGGTAGATTCCTATCTAGAAATTGATCTAAAAGTTCATCCAATCTTTGTGTATGTTTGTAAAATGGATGTTTCTGCTCTGTTTCATGAGATTTCGAGTCTTTTGGTGCGTGAGAACATTTCGGCACTATCTTTTTCTCGTGCGGTAGACGTATCATTATCTTTTTCTTTTCAATGACGAATCCTGTTGGTTGTGTGTAGTTCGGGTATCTTTTATTTCTTTTATTACTGTCATCTCGTCTTTTATTATTCAAATTCTTAAAATGGAAATGATGATGTTTCACTGATCGCTTCATCCGGTCCGGTGTTTTCATATTTGAGTATGTGGAGTCACTGATGCCTTTTTTCAAGTTTTTAATTTGATCGTCAGTTAGCAGTAGCTTTTTGTAGAAATCTGTTGAACAAGTCTAAGAGAGTCAATAGATTCAAGTGTAACTTTGTGGGAGTCATTACTTTGAGATAATTTACTGTACGTGCTTCCGCCACCAGGTTCATTATCAGGTCTTTTTAGTCTCCATTGTAGGAGCATGTCCCTCTCTGTACTACCGGATATACCTGGCCGGATATATTTTTTTAAACATCAATGAGACCTTTCCAACCCTTCTGGCCAGCGAGGAGAGTATAAGCCAAATCTTCAGTCGGCTCTGGCCAAGTATGGTATATCCGGTAGTACAGAGAGCGTTATGCTCCTGCAGTGGAGACTAAAACGACCTGATGATAATAATAAAAAATAATATAATTACTTTTAAGTCTTTCGCTGCTCTTTCCATAGTTCAATTTGTTGACATCTATGATTCTAGAGAGATCACCGAACTGACTGCTCGAACCACCATTCTGAAACAAAAACAAGTACTTATTTTTCTCAAAAATAACATTTTTGGGAGATGCTTTTATTATAAACGAATCCACACTGTAAAGTGTTATCCAAGATAAATCAAATGAGCCCAAACACGATAGCTGTACCTTGTTTAGTTTAAGAGTTCCTAAGGCCACCTTCCGACTCCATCATCAGACAAGCGCAACAATTTTAGCTAAATCGATAGCCGGAAAGTGGATCAAAATCTCGCAAGATTCAAAGCATTGCAGACAAACATCGGGTCAGGTGAAACATAATAAAAGCTTGTAATAGATTATAAGGTGTGCATGGTCAATTGACCGTGTAACCTACACGAAATGATGATGATGATGATGATAGACATATATGGTGAAATTTTGATCGTTTTAAACCCTTAAAGGGGTGACTCAGACCATCAATATGAACAACTTTTTCAATGGGACCAATGCCGGGAACTCAAAAAAATAATCGTCATTTCCATAGAAAAGAATTCCGTCGCCCGTCCTGTTTGTATGGGAATGTCGATTTTTTTTTGAGTTCGCAGCATTGTTCCCATAGAAAAAGTTGTTCAAATTGATGGTCTGAATCACCCCTTTAAGGGTCCAAATCGATCAAAATTTCACCACGTATATCTATTATCATCATCATCATCATCACATCACCTTATAATCTATTACATGCTTTTATTTAGTTTCACCTGAAAAGCGTAAAATTATTGTCCGTAAACCGACAACCAATTTTTTTTACTAACTATGATGATGTCACGTGTCTCTGGTCAATCTCTACATTAACGGCCTGCCATAGGCCAGGCGGCGTGGCGGTACAAACGCGGATGGTCTAAACGCGTCGGCTACTTTGGATATTTTCGTTTTTTAAGAATATTCAAGGGTTATTCGAAAGAAAAATACATGATGGCTGCCTTATCTGTAATGCAATTATAATCAAAAGTTTCAAGGTAAATTTTAATGTATTTGGCGAATAATGCTATATGCCGAGTAAATTAGACGTGATTTGGAGGCAACTTTGCAATTTTTTTCTATAGAGAAAATTTAACGCAACGTGTTTTTGAGTCAGATAGTTACCAGAGTTAGTCCTAAACTTTGCTGCATTTTTATTTCAACATTTTTATTTCAACTTGAGTATTTCATTATTATTGATATTATTACAGACACGTACGGGCCCTTAAGGGAAGAAACCTTGCCACAGTATTCAAACCTCTTTAGGAGATGTTTGTATGTAGTTTTTTGTGTGTGTTAGCCAACACTGGTGTCTAAATTGTCAAGCTGCCTTATGGCATCTGACATAGCTTTACGACTGCCATCAATTATGACAGCCGGGACCAACGGCTTAACGTGCCTCCCGAATCACGGAAGAGCTCGAGATATTTTTGATTGGGATGGGTAAAAAATGTTAAACTCGCGTCAGGACACGTGAACGGATCGAAAATTCGAAAGATGGACACGTGACCTCAGACCGCCGGCGCGGCGTAGGAGAGGAAGTAATATCCACCTCTCTTTCTACCGCGCCGAGTTTTCACTTCTGCCGGTTTTCACTTCTTTTTTTATGCCACTTTTGGGCATCCATCCCAACGGGTACCGCGCCCGGAGTTGCTTAACTTACGTAACCGCTAATAATGGACCATCAGGCTCCTCAATCTTTAGGAGTTAGAGCCCCATTATGGCACCCATAAAGTCAGTTTGACCCCCTTTTAAAATTAACCCTTCGTAATAAACATGTCGCAGGCTTATTTAAAAGTCGCAGGTGTACGGTGGGCAAATTTGTCACATTTATTTTGTTGAGTGTTAAACTATAGCCGCCATCTTTTCGCGTAATGGGCTTGTGAATTACTTTGCCCAAAAGTACAATTAGTATATATATAACTAGAAGTATAAAAATAGGTATTTATGTTCTCGATTACAATGAAAATAGATCTGTGAAGATGAAATGGACAAAATTACCCCTTAAATGGCAAAATGGGGGGTAAAGTTTGTATGGAAATTGGAAATTTTCTCATTTCTGGACTATGAAGTATCAAAATAAATAAGTATGTAACTGTCGATTACAATTTAAAAAGATATATGTGGGTGAAATGGACAAAATTCACCCCTAAGGGGGTAAAATGGGAGGGTAAAGTTTTTATAATATATACTATATTTTATAATAGATACACAATTAATTATAGCTTCTAGGACACTTAATTTGCACGCCAATGTTGGCAAAATCTTTTTGACTACATTTGCCGCAGACAAATATCATTTCACTAGCTGTTGCCGGCGACTTCGTCCACGGCAATTTCTGTTATTATCATTAATTAGTTTCTTATTAGTATAGATGAATAATTTTCCCCCGTTTTCAAAACATTTTTATTGATGTTTCGCACCTATTGGTCGCAGCGTGATGTTATAAGCCTTCCTCAATAAATGGACTATCCAACACAAAAATAATTTTCCCATTTGAACCAGCTCCGTGGCGCAGTGGTCAACACGCCAGCCTGCGACACGAGAGTGCCCGGGTTCGATCCCCGGCCAGGATGGAAAATTTTTTTTTTCAGATTGGCTTGGGTCTTGGATGTTTATCGATTTAAGTATTTGCTATAAAATATAGTATCGTTGAGTTAGTATCCCATAACACAAGTCTCGAACTTACTTTGGGGCTAGCTCAATCTGTGTGATTTGACCGTATATATTTATTTATTTAACCAGTAGTTCCTAAGATTAGCGCTTCAAACTTCTCTGCAGTGGTCGGTTCAAAAACGCTAGTAGTCTATAGCTTTTGCAAATTAATTAATAATATAAATATGACTAAATTAGATCCTTTAAAATGTGATTTGACGTGAAAAAAGCCTGCAAAGGCCTATTTTCTGAATAAACGTTTTGATTTTGATTTTGAAACAAACAAGCAAACTCTTCAGTTTTATAATATTAGTATAGATTTCAATTAAAAACCAGAAATCAAAAGTCATATACTATATAAAATATAGGCCGAAACTTCGGAAACAAAGTCCACAGGTGCTAACTTCTAATCAATAAACAATCGTATTTATATTTACTTGTTTTGATATGAGAGAACTTTGGGAGTTAAAACTTCCGCGACAATACAACAAACATTGGATTTAAGGGGAAACGCTTCCCCATAACAAATATTTTTTCTCAATCACGCCTGAAAATTGACGACCTCGTTTGAGATAAATCGATTTGACTGTACTGGCTAAGTACACGCCAAAGTAAAGTACCTATTATGAAAACCATAGAGATAAAATATCCGCGCCGTGTAGTTTCCGGCAGAGTAGAATAGGACCACTCCAAGTCTTCCCATGGAGGTAAGAGGCGACTTAGGAAATACAAGCTAAACATAGCTCATAAACATCAATGAGACCTCTCCAACCCGTCTGGCCAGCGAGGAGAGTGTAGGCCAAATCCTCAGTCTCCTCTGGCCAAGTGTGGCTCCGGTAGTACAGGTCATGCTCCTGCAGTGGAGACTTAAAAGACCTGATGTTGATGATATAGATAAGATAATCCTGATGAAAACTCATATCTATCGTGTAATTTAAAAATGGAACAACCGGTTTGGTCCAAAATAATGCCGCCACGGAGGTAACTGTTCCAAGTGTTTTAGAAATTGGAACTGGCTTACAAATAAAAAGACGAAAAAAAAATATTTTGGAGATTAATGAATGTGTTTTGTAAAGTATTCGGCCTTTAGCGAAACCAAAAAGCCAAACGTTCCAGAAAATTCTACATTTTGGAATTACAACTTTATGGCAGTTTAAGTTCCTGGTGCCTAATTCTCGTTTCTATAGAGATTTATCGAATTCGACTTCATGTCGAGCGTGCGAGAATCGCCCTCCTGATCCTAAAGGGTAAATTGCTTAGTACTTTGTTTTGTATTTCCGCGTTTTTGAAAAAAGAAAAGAAAAATAAGTAATGTGGTGCCTCGCCTCGGCCCACGTTCTCATGCCATTTTGCCGGCCTTTTTTTATTAGACACTTATTTTGCACCAAAAAGTTGTAGTGTCAGTCAATGATATACAATTAATAAACATAGTTATAGTTAATTTTTACCGACAATCCTTTTCCTTATCCTTATCCTTTCCTTTCTTTACTAATATTATAAATGCGAAAGTGAGTTTGTTTGTTTGTTTATTTGTTTGTTTGTTTGTTACGCTTTCACGCCGTAACTACTGAACCGATCATCATGAAATTTTGCATACAAGTTCTCTGGAATACGGAGAAGGACATAGGCTACCTTTTATCCCGGGAAAAAGTACTATTCCTGAGGGATCGGCATAGACGCGGGCAGAGCCGCGGGCGAAAGCTAGTAGGTATATATATTATTTCAAAAAGTAGCTAAGTGGGTTGACGACATGCAAATTGTTGAAAAGAACTGGATTGCGATGGCTGGAGGGAGGAGAGGAATGGCGTAGACAAAAAGAGGCATATACCCAGCAGTGCATCGTAGAAAGCTGATGATGATACAATTATATTTTTTTGACAAATTACTTATAATCAACGTAGATACTAAATTAGACCTACATCTACAATTGACCATATGGCAAAAAATTTGATGACCTTTTTTATTTGTTTTTAAAATAGACATCGAAAAAAGGGAGGACCCGTATATTTTAGATTTTTTAAATATTGCGTAATTATTAAAAATAATGTTTAAAAAAAAATTAATTTGCCGGAAGTGACGTACCCGTAAGGTGTATGTACAGTTATGCTTGAACTTCACATATCCGGTTTTCATTTAAATAAATGTTAATGTCAATGTCAATGCCATCGCCAACATGTGCTAAACAAAAAAATACGACTTTCCGACTATTTACATTCAATAATTATTAGATAGTCCGTGCTTACCTTCAAATTCAGGCAAGTATTATCCAAACCAATGATCCAACCAAACAAACAACAAAACAAAATAATACCAGTACCGACCAAACCGACAGGACCGAGTACCTGCCACTGTCATCTAGCTGTCAAACAATGTGACATGCTTGCCATGTTAGTTTTTTTTGTAAGAGTTGTCGCGAGCAAAGGCATTCGCTTAAGTGTGGTTAATCTGTGACGTCACAAAAGGTTTTGTACATTTTTTTTTCTTCCTAAATATAGATTTAAAAAATTTAAAACTATTTTCCTAGAACTATATAACGGCAAATCTAGAAACGGTTATTTTTGTTTCACCAACATACTTTTTTGTCACATGGTCAATTGTACGTTTTCTCTTCCAATATTTACAATTCTAAGTTTACTTTCCCAATAAACTCGAATAGCAAACTTCCCCTTAACATCACTCCAAATTAAACGGCCATTACCAACATGTGACGTATGCGCCATTAAATTATTAGCCGTCTCACTTTAACACGCGCTGTGTGAAAGAGACGGCGAATCAATTTGTTGAACATATTCGACAAATCTTGTTACCCTAAGGCTGGTAAAGTTGGGGTGTGAGTTTCAGAGAGAAATCGCAACACTACGGAACCCTACCTCTTAAATCCATGCTTTCTGTCTCTTCATTTGCCTAATCTTAGTCATGTGGTTCCAACCTAAATATTTAAACATTATTATCAATATTAGAAGACAATAAGAGAAAAAAATGATGGGTGGCGCTAGTTTCGCTAGTATAATCATAATGTTTAAATACAAACTTTGAAGTTTTAAATAACTCTCTATTTTTATATTTTTTTTCTCTGACTCTACGTTTTCTATTTAAAAAAATCAAACGTTTATTTCATATAGGTTTTTTTGATATTCGAGAAGGCACTACCAACGATCTAGGTACATATAAAAATAAATCAGTATTTTCTAAGGTCATTTTGGAAAGTGGTTATTTTGGGAAAAGCAGCAGTCATTATGAAAAAGGGGTCATTTTGATAAAGTGGTCATTTTGAGAAAAGCCGTAGTCATTATGATAAAGTGGTCATTTGGGAAAGTGGGCATTTTGGTAAAGTAGACACTATGTAGAAATAAGTCACCATGGGAAAGGAGACATTTGAGGCAGTAGTCTTTTTGGTAAAGTAGACATTAAGAACCTAATCGCCCTGTGTCCTTCCCAGGGGCCTCAAACTACCTCTATACAAAATTTAATCCAAATTGGTTCAGTGGTTTAAGCGTGAAAAAAACACGCACAAGAGTTACTTTTGCATTTATAATATTAGTATAGATCACATTTTACTTTTCAATAATTGTTACCATCAAAAATTTACTAATAGCTAAGTTTAATGCCGCTTCCAAAGCGGAGTGCAGAAGAAATGGCAACAAACTGAACAACGCATTTTCTTCAAAAGACGTCAACTCACAATTTATATGCACAGCGTATTTTGTTCAAAAGACGTCAACTCACAATTTTTGTGCACGACTTATTTACTTCAAAAGATGTCAACTCACAATTTCTATGCACAGTGCATTTTCTTCAAAAGACGTCAACTCACAATAGGCTAGTTTCCTAAAAAAATATAATAAGTCCGTCAGATAGATATTCAAAAAATATTAGACACGTATTACTTTCGTCGATTAAACAAAAAATGATAAAGATAGACCTTTGAAGTTCCGTGTGACGTCATAGTTTGCTACAATTTTTAGCAAACTTTGACATCACGAGCCCCACTCCTGAACTTTGACGCGCTTTATCTTTATTATTTATTGTTTATTTGACAAAAGAAAAAATACGTGTCCAATATTTTTTGATCAACTAACTGACGGACTAATTGTTATGTTATTATTATGACCCCGGAAACTAGCCTATTGTTGTCTGCTTGTTGATTTATCGCTATAAGAACAACCATACCCTATCGCGGTCTGCTACAAGTTTTCTGGTTAATACGTTGTTCGCTTACAGTGCCGACTGTAAATTTACTATTAGTTATTATTAACTTACTAAATATAAGTCTATTGTCAATTATTAATTACGTACAAATTAGACAAACTTGTGTTGTCGGGGTGTCTACGGAATTAGTAAAATATGATGGATAGAAGGTTGAACATACATACTCATAGTATCACGTCTTTTTCTTTGTTGGGTAGACAGAGCCTAGGTCCATAAGACCTTATGGCCACATTTAGCATAAAAGGTTGTATTATTTTAACTAATATTATAAACGCGAAAATGAGAGACGGCAAACGAGCAAGCGGGTCACCTGATGGTAAGTGATCACCGCTGCCCATGGACAATTGCAACACCAGGGTGTGACAAGAGCGTTGCCGGCCTTCAAGGAAACAGAAATTTTTTGAACGTTCAAAAGTCGAATCGATTCGGGAATACCGCCGCAGGCAGTTCATTCCAGTTAGATTGATCGATAATTCATGTATTTGCTGCCATAACACACATACAAAAAAAAACACAGTAATAAGAAAAGTAAGTACAAAAATTAACTAAAATACATATATACCTACCTGCGCATTTCTCAATGCGTGTGTTACAGCAATACAAAAAGGACACAGCTCAGTGGTAATATTGCCCGAAAGCAATACACTGATTTTTAGCTGTGACCTGAAGAAGAGATATGTGATGCTGATCCAATAATAAAGAATTAATTGAATAAGAAAAAGAAAGTAAGGCGGCGTGTATGTTTATAAAGATAGATAGTGTAATTATGAAATTCGAAGAGTATACATCCTTATCCTTACTAATATTATAAATGCGAAAGTGAGTTTGTTTGTTTGTTACACTTTCACGCCGTAACTACTGAACGGATCATCATGAAATTTTGCAAACAAGTTCTCTGGAGTACGGAGAAGGACATAGGCTACCTTTTATTCCGGGAAAAAGTACTATTCCCTAGGGATCGACATTGACGCGGGCGGAGCCGCGGGAGAAAGCTAGTGAATATATATTGCACTGATTTCTGACGAATGTACGGCAGTTCGATTGTACGTGGCAGGAAGTTTATAAATGGGTATCTCTTGGATAGGCATGTAACATCCTCGTCTTCATCGTCACTTACCATCAGGTGAGATGGGAGACATGCCTACTTCATTTAGTAAAAAAAAAATATTTGGAAGATATTTTTGTTCAATATTTGAGCATCATTTGCCCCCCTACATTCTAGGTACACGTTTAATATCAGTGGCCAAAAAAAAATAACAATCGCAGGACACAAAGGCTGCTAAAAGTCCGCCGAGTTCAACATTCATTCAGTCTGCTGTGGGACGGGACAATCTTACATAGACTAGGGGACAGGAGACATTTTGTCTACTATAATATATAACTAGCTCCGTGGCGCAGCGGTCAACACGCCTGCCTGCGACACGGAGTGACCGGGTTCAATCCCCGGCCAGGTCAAGATGGAAAATGATCTTTTTCAGATTGGCCTGGGTCTTGGATGTGTATCTATATATGTATTTGTTATAAAATATAGTATCGTTGAGTTAGTATCCCATAACACAAGTCTCGAACTTACTTTGGGGCTAGCTCAATCTGTGTGATTTGTCCGTATATATTTATTATTATTATTTATTAATAACAACTAGCTTTCGCCCGCGGCTCCGCCCGCGTCAATGTCGATCCCTCGGGAATAGTACTTTTTCCCGGGATAAAAGGTAGCCTATGTCCTTTTCCGCACTCCAGAGAACTTGTATGCAAAATTTCATGATGATCGGTTCAGTAGTTACGGCGTGAAAGCGTAACAAACAAACAAACAAACAAACAAATAAACAAACAAACTCACTTTCGCATTCCATAATATTAGTAAGGATACGTTAAACAAACTGCGTCCTTGGTCCAGCGGCTAAGGCGTTTGCCTATAGATCCGGGAGTCGTGGGTTTGATTCCCGCGGGAAGCATATTTAGTTGTTTCCCAACTCGTTTAATATCGGTACCCAAAAAAAAAAATAACAATCGCAGGACACAAAGGTTGCTAAAAGTCCGCCAAGTTCAACATTCATTCAGTCTGCTGTGGGACGGGACAATCTCACAGACTAGGGGACAGGAGATATTTTGTCTACTATAATAACAACTAGCTTTCGCCCGCGGCTCCGCCCGCGTCAATGTCGATCCCTCGGGAATAGTACTTTTTCCCGGGATAAAAGGTAGCCTATGTCCTTCTCCACACTCCAGAGAACTTGTATGCAAAATTTCATGATGATCGGTTCAGTAGTTACGGCATGAAAGTATGGCGTAACAAACAAACAAACAAATAAACAAACAAACTCACTTTCGCATTCATAATATTAGTAAGGATACGTTAAACAAACTGCCTCCTTGGTCCAGTGGCTAAGGCGTTTGCCTATAGACCCGGGGGTCGTGGGTTCAATTCCCACGGAAGCATACTTTGTTTAGTTGTTTCCAGTTTGGCTAGGACATTGCAGGCTTGAAACACCTGATTGTCTGATAATGAAGATGTTTTCGTGCTTCGGAAGGCACATTAAGCCGTTGGTCCCAGCTGCCATCTAGTAGTCGTTAAAGGAACCACGTTGGTGGCCGAGGCTGTTCCGAAGAACTCCGACACCAGGGCGTGCATGGTCGATTGACCGTGACACCTACTCATCTTTATAATCATCTTTATTATCAGACAATCAGGTGATTCAAACCTGCAATGTCCTAACCAAACTGGAAACAACTAAACAAAGTATGCTTCCGGTGGTAATCGAACCCACGACCCCCGGGTCAACAGGCAAACGCCTTAACCACTGTTCCATGAAGGCTGTTAATACGAAAAGAGACGCCGCCGTACCACCTTATCGTACCAAACTGGTGATGCCCAGAACAAAATAAAGAAATCCAAACTCAAAAGCCAGAGGTAAAGGAAATATAAATAAAATCACAAATTAATTAACTTACATAACAAAATACATAAAAACAAAATATGAATACATAATATTATATTCTATTATCGTGCTCTGTCTCCTGGTCTACGACATTAATGTACAAACCTACAAAAAATGTCGTCGCGGCCAGGGCTGGTCTCATTTAGACAACTCTTAAAATACTTGATGTGCAAGTAACTGCACCGTGCAATCACAAAATAAAAAGGGGACAGAAGATGTAAAATGACACTGCTTCATAAAAGTGTATTTGGTATGGCCCTGCTATTTATAATAAAATGTCTAAATCAATTAACATCAGATATAAATAGTTTTAAAAAGAGCCTAAATGACTTATTGGCACAAAAATCAAGGCTAATAATAAATCTGTAAGGGTCGGCCATGGAGTAAGTTACTTTATTTTCAGAGATGTTTATAAGTTCTGTACATGATAGTGAAACTAAATTGATTTTTGTTTCTGTATGTACGTATGTCTCCATAACTCTTAAATTAATTAACTGAATTTTCTGAAACAGGATAGGCTAATTTTTTTCTCCGATTGTGATAAGACGTGGCCCCAATACAAATGTACGCGATTGAAGTCGCGGGACTTATTATATCAACGCACAGCCGAAACAACTATACATAGAAACTTGAAATTTGGTACAGGGAGAATCGTAAAAGCCTTAATTTCTCAATATTTTCCACACTTAAGAGAAAGAAGAACAAATTAAAGGCAAACATTTCCGACCCGTTTTCAAAAATTTCGAGAACGGCGCTACACTAGTTGACACCACATGCCGCTATACTTGATCTATCCTTCTACTCTTTCATTATTTTGTGATTGCAGCGTAAAATGTACAGTTTATGCGTTTGTTGAATGCACATTTTGTTGTTACTTTACCTTTAAAAATGCTCTAGACTGTTCTTACAAAAATGTAGCGAAAAAGAGTTTTTTTTTTAAGTTTTAAAGACATAGATATTAGAATCAGGGGTCTCAATCAGATGGTCAGGGATGTAGACTAGATATTAGAATCAGGGGTCTCAATCAGATGGTCAGTTTAAATAAAACAAGACAAAGCAAAACAGACAAGTTTAAATAAAAAAAATGTATTTAACTGAAAATCATAGTCATAAGGAACAAAATGGCGGACGAGAAAAACCGACAATTTCATAGGTAAAAGCTTATTAACTGCCTCCGTGGTTCAGTGGTTAAGGCGTTTGCCTGTAGACCGGTCGTGGGTTCAATTCCCACGGTAAGCATACTTTGTTTAGTTGTTTCTAGTTTGGTTAGGACATTACAGGCTTGAATCACCTGATTGTCTGATAATAAAGATGATTCTGTGCTTTGGAAGGCACGTTAAGCCATTCATCCCGGCTGCCATCTGGTAGCCGTTAAAACAAGCACGTCAGAGGCCGAGAGGCGGTTCCGAAGAACTCTGACATCAGGGTGTTCATGGTCGATTGACCGTGTCATGTCACCTACTCGAAATGATGATGATGAAAGGTATTAACTTTAATATAACAAATGAATTTATAACCCTATACAGCGTGATTTTGAACCCCCTAGCTATATTGAAATCTGGTAATCAGAATCCCTAATGGAACTCAGAATTGCAAGAAAAAAAGGTAAAAAACAAAATAGAAAATTAGGTTTCCCATACAAAGTCGCCGATCAGGTGGACCAATTTCTATGAAAGGTTAAATTAATTTTTTCGTTTTTTACCTTTTTTTCTTACAATTCTGTATTCCATTAGGGATTTTGATATCAGATTTCAATATAGCTAGGGGTTCAAAATCACGCTGTATAAAACACGCCACAAACATAACACCACCTTTTCAGGTTATCGAGTAAAAGCACAGTACATTCCTGTCACAGCAAATTCATTTCCTATTAACCCCCTCCCCGCACCCCCTTTAGTTACGCGCCACACCTGCAGCCAGCAATTAAAGAGTATTTATGAAATTTGTAATTGAGCCCCCTCACCTCGCAGGTGATAAAGTTAGGTGATGGATTTAGAAGGTGATAAATTGAGTTAACGGGTTTGTTTTCTAATTATACGGTGAGTAACATAGAAGGGGTGACTCAGCCCGTCGAAATGAACAACTATTCCTATGGGACCAATGATGGGAACTCAAAAAAAAAATTTTATAAAAATGTTCGGCCGGCCCGGTAATTAGTATAAAAATAATTATTTATATAAACGGGACTTAGCACGAACCTTTTTATTATTTGTTTTCGTTGACGTTTCAATGGAGTTACATCCATCGTGGTCGCAACGAGACATAATTAATAAATAATAAAAAGGTTCATGCTAAGTCCCGTTTATATACATAATTATGTGTTTAAAGCGCGAAAGTTTAAAAAAGAATAGTATAGAAATGACAAAAAAAAAATAATTCTCAGAATTGATATATTGATATATTTTTTCTTGACATGAGACTAAAATTTAATATTATTTGAGTAATTATTATATTATTATGGGTGTTTTTAGTTTTAGTTATTGGGTCATTACCTATAAAATCGTCGTTTTTAAAGAGAATTTCGAGTAAAATGAATTTTTCCTACTCGCGTTTTTAGTATCAAAAAACTTTTCATGTATTTACGGACAACAATAAGCTTGATTTACGCATCATTATATAATTCACAAAAAGTAAGAAAAAGAATAGAAAAATGTAGACATTTTTGATCAGAATGGACAACATTTGAAACAAGTTCTTTTTTACTAAATGTTGGATTAGGCATTTGTCTCCCATCTCACCTGATGGTAAGTGACGATGAAGACGAGGATGTTACATGCCTATCCAAGAGATACCCATTTATTCTACTTTGTAGTTCTATAGTTCTTTTCATGAGCATTTTTCAATAATAAAATTCAGAAAACTTTAAAATTTAATGCATGCAGAATGTTAATATATTGTCAACTTTCAAGTTGAAATAAAAAAAAAACATTATTGAAAATAATAGTTTTTTTAAACTTACTGACAGACTTATCTTATCTGTTGTTATTGCACGCTCGATCGCTAACATAACGTGTTCCACAAAAATATGTAAATTGAAAATGTATATAACTTGACATAAGAAAAAAAAGATGAAAATATAATAGAGCCCTTCAGGCAAGTAGGCGACCAATACTGTTGAAAAGAGTTTCTTTCGGCGTCTTCTTCTCTGCAGTGGTCGGTTCCGAAACTCTATTTTCTTTTTAAACACGACAAAAAAAAATTGCCTTATCGTTTTTGTCGTGTTTATCCAGCCCATCAATATGAACAACTTTTACTATGGGAACAATGTTTGGAACTTAAAAAAAATCGAGATTTCCCGGGGCGATAAACTATTTTGACTGAATTTTTTGTTCCCAGCATTTATTGCCATAGCAAAAGTTGTTCATTTTGACGGGCCGAGTCCCCCCTTTACGGAAACGTCTTTGGTTATGTTTCAGGCTGTATATAAAAAAATATCGAATTTCAAAAACATCATCTTGTTTATTTTTTTACAACCAGACTGCTAGTGTTTTTTACAAAGGCGCAAAACAAAAATACGGTGCAAAACAACCCTTTATCTGTGGTGGTTACTTTCGCCACGAAAATTAATAGGAAAAATAACTCCGCATAGGTATATGATACGCTAGTGAAGGCTTCGGTCTTACTGATGGCGAGTAAAGTTACATCATTTTTATGTATCTATTATCTATACATATAATAAAACAGTAAAAATATTTTGTCTTTACATTTAGAATTTTTGACTGAAATGGATAGAGGGACACTTAAAAAGAATAATAGAAAGCAAAAAAAAATTTCTCGAATTTATTGCCTGTCTGTCTGTCTGTCTGCCTGTATGTATGATCACGATTATCTCCGAAAATACTGAACCGATTTACTTCAAACTTTCACCAATTGCTTTCGGGGGATTTTTTTTCATTTAGACTTAGAAGTATGAAAATAATTATATACGTTCTAGATTACAATTTAAAAAAATCTGTGTAGGTGAAATGTACAAAATTCCCCCTGAAGGCATAAAGGAGGGGGGGGGATTGTATGGAAATTTTCACATTTCTGGACATAGAAGTATAAAAATAAGTATATATGTTTACATTACAATTAAAAAGATCTGTGTAGTTAAAATGGACGAAATTTCCCCTTGAAGGGGTAAAATAGGTGGGGTAAAGTTTGTATGGATTTTTTTTATTTACTTAGATATATGACAATAAGTTCCCCATTACAATAAACAATATCTGTGTAGGTGAAATGGGCAAAATCCCCTCCTTAAGGGCTAAAGATCTATGCAGGTGAATTGTATTAAATTCCCCCTTAAGGGAAAAAAGCAGAGGGTTAAAAGGGAGGGTTTTGTATGGAATTTTTATCATTTCTACTGTTCCCAAGGGAACGACATTAACGCGGGCGGAGCCGCGGGCAACAGCTAGTAAAAAATATAGTATCGTTGAGTTCATCATCATTTCGAGTAGGTGTCACGGTCAATCGACCATGCACACCCTGGTGTCAGAGTTCTTTGGAACCGCCTCTGGAATGATGAGTAGCTTATCGATTTTGCAAATATTGAAAAAATAATATGACGTTCAAAAAGAGATACATGATATCCGAATTTGAATAAAATTAATTATATTTCATTTCATTTCACGACATTTAGAATTAAAAAATAAAGCTAAAAAATCTGGCAGAGCGCGGGTCACCGGATGTAGAATCTGTACAAATAGTGGTATAAAACGTCCAATAATCCATTTGATCTTTGAACGATTTGGCCAATAGTGTATGTCATCATCATCATCAGGTCCTTTTTAGTCTCCACTACAGGAGCACGACCCTCTCTGTACTACTAAGGCCATACTTGGCCAGAGCAACCAGAGGGCGAATAGTGAATAGTGTATTTGAACGTTGATATTCCAGAATTCGGTCAGTAGAACGTTTGATCAAATGACCATTTTTATTTTAAAATTTGACAATCAAGTCAAATCAGAATTAAAATGTTTATTCAGATATAGGCCTTTGCAGGCACTTATTCACGTCAAATCACATTTTAAAAGATCTCATTTAGTAATATTTATATTATTAATTATTGTGCAAAAGCTACAGACTACAAGCGTTTCGGAACCGACCACCGCAGAGAAGAAACGCCATAAGAAACTCTTTTCAACAATTGTAGTTATATATACTAAATAATAAATAAAATATAATCTTAATATATATAACTCATAGGTGACTGACTGACTGACATAGTGATCTATCACCGCACAGCCCAAACCACTGGACGGATCGGGCTGAAATTTGGCATGCAGGTAGATGTTATGACGTAGGCATTCGCTAAGAAAGGATTTTGATCAATTCTACCTCCAAGGGGATAAAATAGGGGATGAAAATTTGTATGAAACTTCTATACTTCTTAACGCGCGGGCAAAAGCTAGTCCTTATCCTTACTAATATTATAAATGCGAAAGTGAGTTTGTCTGTTTGTTTATTTGTTTGTTTGTTACGCTTTCACGCCGTAACTACTGAACCGATCATCATGAAATTTTGCATACAAGTTCTCTGGAGTACGGAGAAGGACATAGGCTACCTTTTATCCCGGGAAAAAGTACTATTCCCGAGGGATAGACATTAACGCGGGCGGAGCCGCGGGCGAAAGCTAGTATTAAATAAATAAAAAATGATATTGATCGTTGTTCTTTTTTCTCTGCTTATAAAATCGCGTATAGTCAGGCCGAGGGTTTACTCCGGACGCGACAAAGCGTCCGTCTGGCTATCCAACAATGGCGTCCCGCGGGCGACTCCAGATTAAAGTCTGCATTTGAAGATTACTATACGCGTTACTTTGCATTTTAGGCCTTTAGGCATTACGATTGTAAAACAAGTCTTTTTAGACTTTTAGCCTTTTGGATAGCCGTGTGGTACCCGGCAGAGTAGAATAGGACCACTCCAAGTCTGCTCAAACGTCGATTTTCTGTGACAGTGTAGTGTGGTACTTCCCCGGACGAGCCGGCCCATTCATGCTAGCAAAAATGAATTAGACTATTTGTACTAATCCATAGTATCACGTCTTTTTCCCTTGCGTGGTAGACAGAGCCCAGGTCTATAAGACTAGGCCACATTTGGAAGGGCGTGTAGATGGAAAATGGGATCAAAATAGCGATGGGTTGCTTACTATCCGCATCGCCTATTAACATGTTTCCTCACATTTTTGCCCATTCCCTCGATCGCTGGCACATTCTACGTTTTTTTTCTCCCAGACCAGCATGGAAGATCCAAAAGACTTCATCATCATCAGGTCCTTTTTAGTCTCCACGACCCTCTCTGTACTACTAGGGCTATACTTGGTCAGAGCAGCCAGAGGACTTGGCCTACACTCTCCACGCTGGCCAGACGGGTTGGAGAGGTCTCTTAGATGTTTATAAGCTTTGTTTAACTTGTATTTCCTAAGTCGCCTTCTACGACCTCCATTGGAAGACTAGGAGTGGTCCTATTCTTCTCTGCCGGAAACCACACGGCCAATTTTATATGTAGTTTATTAATTGTGGGCAGCCATGAAGTTAATTTTTTTGTGCGAATATATATGTATCTAGTTTTTATACTTGGTCAAAGCAAAAACCATTCCTGATTCCTGGAGTTATTTAACTCCAGGAATCCGTGCCGCTCTTTCCCACCCCTTACATTTGGCGCCAAAATATATAACAGTCTTAATACATCACTGTGCTTTATGAACTCAAAGGGATCTGTTAAAAACATAAATAATGGTAACTTGCGACCCGCCCTGGCTTTGCACGGGTCTTCTTCTTCTCAGCATATTTGCGTCCACTGCTGAACACATGCCTCTTGATGGGACTTCCACTCTGATCGTGATGCGGCGATCCTGGTCCAGGTCGGCCCTGCCGTCTTTTTAATGTCGTCCGACCATCTGGCTGCTCGTTTACCCACACTTCGTTTCCCTGTACGGGGTCGCCAAAACAGAACCCTCTGGCTCCATCTATTGTCATCTCTGCGACAGATATGCCCCGCCCATTGCCACTTCAGACGTGCAACTCGTTCACTTATATCAGTGACTTTTGTGCGTTGGCGTATGGATTCGTTCCTTATCCTATACCTATGCACGGGTAGATATGGGTATTTAAACCATAGCCTATGTTCATCAGGGATAATGTAGGGTTATAATTTTTTTTTAAAATCGGTCCTCTAGTTTCTGAGCCTATTCAATGCAAACTAAACAACAAAAAATAACACATTTTAATCTAATAATGGGTACTGCGTTTTTTCCGCTAGCATTTTTTTCCCTAATAACTATTATTTTCACCGCGTACGCGATGGAGTGATGATATGCGGAAGTTTCATACAAAATGGTCAGAGATGGCTCAAGATAGGAATGACTGGAGGAAAATGGGGGAGACCTTTGCCTAGCAGTGGGACAATATAGATAGAAGTCTTAAAAAGGCCGAGCAGACCTGCTCCGGCAGCACCCGTTCACGAGTTGACGCATGGATCAGCCATCGCTGAGCTCAACCATATTAGAGGAACTCGACACATTTAGCATAGGTATTGGAGGGCATTAGGAGTAAAATGGAATCTTAATGATGGGTTTGCTAGCCGCATAGCCTTATGACATGATTCCTCAGATTGTCGCCCATTCCCTCGATCGGTTTTTACGATTTGCGCGGGAAGAGAAGCAGCTGGCACGTTCTATGTTTTTTCTTTTCTTCCAGACCAGCCAAATAAAATAATAAACAGACCAAAAAAAATAATACTAAGGGCCCGCCATAGGCCAAGCGGTGTGGCGGTACAAAGGCGGATGGTCTAAACGCGTTGGATACTTTGGATATTTTCGTTTTTAAAGAATATTCAAGGGTAATTCAAAAAAGAAAAACATGATGGCTGCTTTATCTGTATTGCAATTATAATCAAAAGTTTCAAGGTTAATTTTAATGTATATGGTGAATACTGCTGTATCGGTATACAGCAGTACTAATCGGTAGTAAATTAGACGTGATTTGGAGGAAAATTTGCAATTTTTTTCTAACGAGAAAATTTAACGCAATCGTGTGTTTGAGTCAGATAGTTATCAGAGTTAGTCCTGAACTTTGCTGCATTTTTATTTCAACTTGACTATTTCAATAATACTGATATTACAGACAATCATGCAAAGCAGTGTGAGGTAGTACGAGCACTTAATTTACCTACAGCAACGAACTGTGACAAAATATTCCGGGCGTTCTGACGGAGTCCAGCGATCTGGCTTTCTTATTTTATGTAAAAAATATTACCTCCTCCTTCTACAATCGAGCAAAAAAGACAAAAACTTGGTATATAAATCAATTGTTGGTACTAATAGAAAAGGCAATGTCCCCGTGTAACAAATCACTTAGGTTATGCCGTAGGGAGACACAGACACACAGACTCGGCTCAAATATGATTTGTCGGTTTGCGGTAAGCTCTTACGCTACAGGGTGTTGTTGTTGTTAATTTCTTTATGGTACAAAATGCACTAGAAATCTATACTAATTACATTATAAAGCTAAAAATTTGTTCGTTTGAACGCGCCAATTTCAGGAACGACTAGTTCATATTGGAAAATTATTTTTGTGTTTGATAGTCTATTTATTGAGGAAGGCTTTAGGCTATAAACATCACGCTGCGACCAATAGGAGCGAAGTATCAATAAAAAATATTTTGAAAACGGAGGCAAATTATTCATCTATACTAATAAAAAAACTAATTAATCATAATAAAAGAAATTGCCGCCGTTGACGTCGCGGACAAACAACAGCTAGTAAATATATATGGATAAATCACACAGATTGAGCTAGCCCCAAAGTAAAAGTTAGAGACTTGTGTTATGGGATACTAACTCAACGAAACTATATTTTTTAACACCCTGGCCAATTTGAAAAAGCTAGTTTTCCATCTTGACCTGACCGGGGATCGAACCAGGGACTCAGCCTGGCGTGATGACCACTAGGCCACAGTCGTCAATTTAAATGATTTCATAGATAGATAATTCAGTTTTTGGAAATTTTTCACCAATCTTCTAAGCGTCTCCGTCTGGCCACCGAGGAGAGTGTGGGCCAAATTCTCTGTCTGCTCTGGTCAAATATGGCTCCGGTAGTAAATTTATTTTTGTATCTACAAATATTTATGTAACTATATATATATTTAAGTATTTCACTATAAACTTAGTATCTGTCTATTATTCCTTCCTTATCTTATTTATATCTCTCATATTTATTTCCCACTTTACCACCTATTTCTTTTTTCTGTTTATCCTTCTCGAGGTTGACTGGGAGAGAATGCTTTTAGCATTAAATCCACCTACTGTAGCTCTATTAGGCTCGAAAAGTTTTTTAAATAAATAAATACAGAGAGGGTCATGCTCCTGCAGTGAAGACTAAAAAGACCTGATGATGATGATGATGATGACCTAAGCGCCATTGGGGTATGGCGCTTAGGACGACTAAAAGTTCACTGTGAAATGAGTAAGTCTCGTAACATCTACAGTTCGTGACACAGCCATTAATTTACTAAATCCTTACTTATAATATCCTTATCCTTAAATCCTTACCCAAACTAATATTATAAATGCGAAAGTGAGTTTGTTTGTTTGTTTGTTACTACGCCGTAACTACTGAACCAATCATGATGAAATTTTGCATACAAGTTCTTTGGAGTACGGAAAAGGACATAGGCTGCCTTTAATCCCGGGAAAAAATACTATTCCCGAGGGATCGACATTGACGCGGGCGGAGCCGCGGGCGAAAGCTAGTATTCGTATAAAGCGATATTATTATTTTCCGTGTATTTTCCATATGACTGTCACATTTTCGGATGCAAATAAATACAACTTAAATTTATTTTTTTTACTGATATTCTTAAGTTTTTTTTTAAATAGTACTTAATATTCATTATTATTCCTTTTAATTACCTTATCTTACTGTGCCTACCTTAGCCGTGTGGTATCCGGCAGAGTAGAATAGGACCACTCCAAGTCTTCCCGTGGATGTCGTAGAAGGCGACTTAGGAAATACAAGCTAAACAAAGCTTACAAACATCTAAGACACCTCTCCAACCCGTCTGGCCAGCGTGGAGAGTGTAGGCCAAGCCCTCTGGCTGCTCTGGCCAAGTATGGCCCTAGCAGTACAGAGAGGGTCGTGCTCCTGTAGTGGAGACTAAAAAGGACCTGATGATGATGATGATGACCTTATCTTACACCTTCTAATACGATTTTTATCAAAATATTTAAATTTTTAAAATATGTATAAATTTAGTGGTCGGAATAGGTAGATTGATTTTATGTACTTGCATCATGAACTGTCACTGTCATACTTAACATGGATAAGCCTTTTACCCGGGATTCATTTCAGTACTTACGAGATTTAATTAAATATATTTAATGATGATTTTTTTACAGCAGTATATTTGAAATGTATAGAAAATTAGAAAGTATACATACTGATGTTTTTGGTAATAAAAGGAATGTGACTTTTTTGTTCAATTGCAAGTTACCATATGACTAGTGTAGTAGATTTTTTGTTATATGTCTGCTATCTACTACTTGTAGTTGTAACTTTAATAAATAAATTAATAAAAGTTACTATTTATATCAATATTTTTTTGAAGAAGATCCAGAAATCACTCTATGACTGAGCGAAAAGCTAGAAATGATATATTCTTCATCCTATACATAACGATTATAAAATCCCGAAAAAAATCTTAATAATTTTATGGACACGGAGTGACCGGGTTCGATCCCCGGCCAGGTCATGATGGAAAATGATCTTTTTCAGATTGGCCTGGGTCTTGGATGTGTAACTAGTAGTTCGCTGCGAACGTGGACCTCGCGATTATTTAATTTTCCTGATAATTTCGTGAGCTCGCCACTGTTAAACTGATTTTGATAAGCATGTTGTCATAGTGCTATTGTTTAGATGACTTTAAAAGCACTCTTTTTATTTTACTTACCACGACTTATTTCAAATTAACATACAATGAACACAATATCCTTACTTTCTTGTACGAATAGTTAACATTCATTTCTACCCAAACAAATAAACTACCATACAACGTTAAACCCCTTTTTTATAACTGTTGCAAGAATAGTTGAAATAGATTTTTCCTTCCAATCCCTAAATGTACGAGTAGAATTTCATCTAATTAATATGACAAAATCAAAACCGGGTTTCAATACAACATCTGTGAGGCGTTTAGCTCTCGATAGTGGAACGTGTAGCTTAAGAGCTGCGTTGCACTATCGAGCAAAATTTGAGTAGGTCCTCACAGAAAAATAAATATAATTTCACTGAGGGACAAATAAATGTAACAGTTTCGTTATATCTGAAAGACTATGGTTATTAACGGAATCACAACATTGGACATGTTATAAAAATAATTTTCGTACCAAATATTCCACAAGCGTGTTTGAGGGTTTGAAAATGTCAATAGGCCTGCGACTTAAAATTCTGGGAATAGAAACATAAAATGCCAGGTCATTTAGTAGGTTAGTATCCGTGCGACTTAGCTTCGGTCGGCATGATTATGATGATTAAGGTTCTAAAAACGAGACATATGTGTTTTGCTTTCTAAACCTATATGGTTTTGATGTGTACCCGTCAATGTTTATTTTTTAAGCCCCGATAGACATATTACCCCCGTTTCTTCGCTTGAGCGAAGAATTTTAGAAATTTATACTTATAAAACTTTTGGTTTTCATACGTATCAATTTACTGGCTTGTTTTGTCCGAACAACCCCCTAGCTCCTTTTTCAATTGGCTTTTGTTTTTGTTTCTCTTGCAGAGTGCTGCACTCCCATACTCCTCTTTCTATGCTTCGGCTTTACCCTTCCAAATATGGTTTTCGTACGTCAGGATTCTACATCTGTACTTATCTTTCGCCCACCGAACCCCATTTCTTTGTCTTTATTGTGTCTGTTTTGCGGAATTATTTGTTTCTTCTTGCACTGTTTTTTTCATTCCTTTATAGGGTTTCGTACCCAAAGGGTAAAAACGGGACCCTATTTATATCGCTCCGCTGTCCGTTTGTCTATCTAGCTGTCTGTCTGTTCGTCCGTCTATCACCAGGCTGTATCTCTCTCTGAACCGTGATAGTTAGACAGCTGAAATTTTCACAGATGATGTATTTTTGTTGCAGTTATAACAGAAAATACAAAAAAATAGAATAAAATAAATATTTAAGGGGGCTCCCGTACAACAAACGTGATAATTTTGCTTGTTTTTGCTCGATATTGATAACGGCAACAGGTAGACGATTTAAATAATCATAGAATGTGTAGTTATATCCTTTAAAATAAATAATTAAATAAAAATAAAATTAATATTAAACTGGGGCTCCCATGCATCAGCCATGATTATTTTGCCGTTTTTATAGATAACGGTACGGAAACCTTCGTGCGTAAGTCCGACTTGGACATGGCCGGTTTTTTTACCAGCTTTTATTGTGAAAGGATTGAAATTGTAAAATGTTGTAAACGGGATGTTCATCATTAAATAGCTCGTCATCTTCAAATCAGGTCAGTGATTTTTTATCATTATCTTCCTCCACCATATAGTTAAGTACAATACGAAATTGCAGTTAAATTGGTTGTAAATAACTGCTTTAATTTTTGGTTGCAGGCTTAAACCCGAACAAACATATACATACTTAAAATTAAAGATAAACAAAAACTTATTATAATATCCCTACGCATTTTTGGACCTCTGATTCCATCTGTTGGAGAAATTTGGAACTAACAAGAATTTATTATGGAAATTTTCATGGACTGGTATTTTTCTGTTCTAAAGGAACGAAATGTTGTAAATTAAAAATATGAAAGTCACTTGGAATTAAAATTGGAACAAAGAAAAGAAATATTTGCAATCATTGAAAAATCAAATTTTCGCCGCGCGGCTTGAAGTCTAATCTTTTCGATCGGGTAACTACCGTACTGCAACTAAGCCAACCATTGATAAACGAAGTATAGAGGAGAAAGCACCGTTCTAGTTTTTAATTGTTCATGTTTTGTGTAATAAATTTAAATTTAATACACTAAGTATGGACAAAGCAAGCTTCAACGAAATACCGCCACCTAGCGGCGGCGGTGGTAACCTTCAAAATTAAAATTTATTTATTCAGCGCCATCTTGTAACATATTCAGCCTAAACGTCATTTTCAATTTTCATTTCTCGAAATTCTTTAACATTTATTTAAATATCTCGTAAACTGCTGAACCGATTTTGATGCCCAACGAACTTGAAAATTGTATTTATAAGACCTATATACATTCTAACTTTCATCTTAATTGGAGCATTGGTTCTAAAGTTATCGTGGAACAAACATACATACATACATACATATATACATACATACATACATACATACAAAAAATGTCTTTTCGCCCCAACTTGAATTGAAGACCTCGCTCGCTTCGCTCGCTCGGTCAATGAATTGAAGACCTCGCTCGCTTCGCTCGCTCGGTCAATTATATATGTATTTGTTATAAAATATAGTATCGTTGAGTTAGTATCCCATAACACAAGTCTCGATTTTACTTTGGGGCTAGCTCAATCTGTGTGATTTGTCCGTGTATATTTATTTATTTACTAATGAGATATTTCATTGTAATCGGTTTTGTGTGGGTCTTTTATTTTGAATAACATATATAAAGCATAACATATATTTTGAATAACTTCCGGTTTTGTGTTAAGTAAAATAAACTTTTGAAAAAAATATATGCAAAGAAAAACTTAAACATCCTGTAAACATCTCCTGTACACCTTTAAGACCAAACAATCGATTACAAGACAATATTAATATTTATCGCCTCTCCAAACCGGTAGTTCTTATCACAACGACATAAAGCTCAATTTCGCTAGATCAAGCTCGTTTTTAAACGTTATTATTTATCATTGTATATCAAACACTTTAGCTCTTATTACTGTGCCTTAAAGTTGAATATTATCTGAAAAAGTTTTTGGACGTAATTTTTATTTATTACGTCATATCAAAAGCTCTAGTACTTATTACGGTGTGTTAAAGCTGAAATTCGCTTCAAATTCCTGGAGATTATGGTGAAACTTTTTGTGAAGTGTTACGCTTATAAAATTGATTTAGTGTTAAGGGGTAAGTGGGTAAGTTATTCGATAACGGAAGTTAAGCAGTGGTACACACGTTTTGCTTTCTGGATGGGATATTGATATTTAATAGTCATCATCATTTCGAGTAGGTGACACGGTCAATCGACCATGCACCCTGGTGTCAGAGTTTTTCGGAACCGCCTCTCGGCCTCTGACGTGCTTCCTTTAACGACTACCAGATGGCAGCCGGGACCACCGGCTTAACGTCATCCACGACCCCCGGGTTCAATTTCACTGAGGGACAAATAAATGTAACAGTTTCGGTAAGTGGGTAAGTTATTCGATAACGGAAGTTAAGCAGTGGTACACACGTTTTGCTTTCTGGATGGGATATTGATATTTAATAGTCATCATCATTTCGAGTAGGTGACACGGTCAATCGACCATGCACCCTGGTGTCAGAGTTTTTCGGAACCGCCTCTCGGCCTCTGACGTGCTTCCTTTAACGACTACCAGATGGCAGCCGGGACCACCGGCTTAACGTCATCCACGACCCCCGGGTCAACAAGCAAACGCCTTAACCGCTGGACCACGGAGGCTGTATTTAATAGTGATACAAATATTATAACCTAGTACCTGGGATAATGAGTTTGAGGGAATTGAAAATCACCTTAAGTGGTTTATAAGATTCAATATTTTTAGGATTCCGTACCTCAAAAGGTAACGGAACCCTTATAGTATCACTTCGTTATCCGTCTGTCTGCCTGTCTGGCGGTCTGTCAAGACCTTTTTCTCAGGAACGCGTGAAGGTATGAAGCTGAAATTTATATCAAATACTTAGGTCTACTGTTCCTTGGATCTGTGAAAAAATCAAAATTCTAAGCTCAATTTCAATTCAATCAAAAGATACAGCCGTTTATGCCGCAAAATTGTCGACATTCTTAAGGGAATCAGAACCTACAGGGTACTTCCCGTGAATTCAGAATCTTAGAATTTGATACGAAGCAACGTCTTATAGCACAGATAAATTGCGAAAACGTTTTGCTTCTGGATGGGATATTGATATTTAATAGTCATCATCATTTCGAGTAGGTGTAACGGTCAATCGACCATGCACACCCTGGTGTCAGAGTTCTTCGGAACCGCCTCTCGGTCTCTGACGTGCTTCCTTTAACGACTACTAGATGGCAGCCGGGACCACCGGCCACCATTTTTAGTTACATAATAAAAAATGTGCTATTACATAATGGTTTCTGATATTTTTGCGACTGTTACACATTTAAATAAGGTAAAAACTTTAAAGTTTTCGAAACGTTAGGTGTAAAAATAATGTAATATCGCGTATATTACATTATTTTTACACCTGACGTTTCGAAAACTTTACAGTTTTCATGGTCGCAGGTAGGTTTAGATAATACCGTATTAAAGTGATTTTATTTTAAAACTAGCTGTTGCCCGCGACTTCGTCCGCGGCAATTTCTGTTATTATCATTAATTAGTTTATTTCTTAGTATAGATGAATAATTCCCCCCCGTTTTCAAAACATTTTTTATTGATGTTTCGCTCCTATTGGTCGCAGCGTGATGTTTTATAGCCTAAAGCCTTCCTCAATAAATGGTCTATCCGACACAAAAAAAAAAATTCAATTTGAACCAGTAGTACCTAAGATAAGCGCGTTCAAACAAACAAACAAACAAACTCTTCAGCTTTATAATATTAAGTATAGATGTGCCAGTTAAATCACTTTTAGCGCACTAACGAAATAATTATACATTCCTACCCACAGTTATAACATATCAAAGTCCTTCGAAATGAACAACTTTTCCTATGGGACCAATGCGCGGGAACTCATTTTTTTTTACATTTTCATACTCATCATCATCATCATCATTTCGTGTAGGTATCACGGTCAATCGACCATGCACACCCTGGTGTCAGAGTTCTTCGGAACCGCCTCTCGGCCTCTGACGTGGTTCCTTTAACGACTACCAGATGGCAGCCGGGACCACCGGCTTAACGTGCCTTCCGAAGCACGGAATCGTCTTTATTATCAGACAATCAGGTGATTCAAGCCTGCAATGTCCTAACCAAACTGGAAACAACTAAACAAAGTATGCTTCCGGTGAGAATCGAACCCACGACCCCCGGATCAACAGGCAAACGCCTTAACCACTGGACCACGGAGGCTGTTATATATTTTCATACTAATTGCCGGCTATTTTTATTTGAAAATGAAAATTTTTTGTGAGATCCCAGCATTGATCACATAGGAAAAGTTGTTCATTTCGACGGGCCGAGTCGCCCCTTCACGGAAATGTCGTTGGTTATGTTACAGGCTGTATAAACGTACAAATCAATACACAAACAACAGTATCTGAAGACTGACGGCTCCCAACACGCGACATAAGTCGCGGTGTCGCCGCAACAAGCTTTGGCTCGCTTTGGGAGACATTTTTATCAATCAAATGGTTCCTGGCTCGTACCACGGGTTCTAGAATATATAATTGACTAGCTTATCTTCCGTGCTGGTCTGGGAGAAAAGAAAAACATAGTATGTGTCAGCTGCTTCTCTTCCCGCGCAGATTGTAAAAGCCGATCGAGGGATTGGGCTGAAATCTGCGGAATCTTGTCAATAGGCAATTCCTATTCTGCAGATTTCCGCAGATCCGTGCGAAGCTGGGGTGGGCCGCTAGTCAATTACATACATACATACCTACATTCATTCATTCATTTCGTGTAGGTGTCACGGTCCATCGACCATGCACACCCTGGTGTCAGAGTTCTTCGGAACCGCCTCTCGGCCTCTGACGTGGTTCCTTTAACGACTACCAGATGGCAGCCGGGACCAACGGCTTAACGTGCCTTCCGAAGCACGGAATCATCTTTATTATCAGACAATCAGGTGATTAAAGCCTGCAATGTCCTAACCAAACTGGAAACAACTAATCAAAGTATGCTTCCCGTGGGAATCGAACCCACGACCCCCTGGTCTACAGGCAAACGCCTTAACCACTGGACCACAGAGGTAGTTATAACGACGTACTACTATGTAGGTACATACCTACATAGTATTACGTCTTTTTCCCTTGCGGGGTAGACAGAGCTTAGGTCTATAAGACCTTATGGCCACATTTAGCATATTTAGAAGGCGTGTAGATGGAAAACGGTATCAAATAGTGATTGGTTGCTAGCCCCATCGCGTACTAATTTTATTCCTCAGATTGTTGCCTATTCCCTTGATCGGCTTTTACGATGTGCGCGGGAATAGAAACAGTTGGTGTATTCTACGTTTCATCTTTTCCCCAGACCGGCATGTAAGTGATACAAAAAAATAATTTCCCAAATCTGAATATAAATATAATGGAAAATAAAAGAATGATTTAAATTTATAAATCGGACCTTAGGTACCTACTATTTTTAAACGCATGACTCACTACTCCTATAATAAGTAAATTGCTCGAAAGCGAGTGATTTATATGTACCTACCCCTAGCTGCCTCCGTGGTCGAGTGGTTAAGATATTTGGCTGTAGATCCGGGGGTCGTGGATTCGATTCCCACGGGAAGCATACATTGTTTAGTTGCTTCCAGTTTGGTTAAGACATTGCAGGCTTGAATCACATGATTGTCTGATAATAAAGATGATTCCGTGCTTCGGAAGGCACGGTAAGCCGTTGGTCCCGGCTGCCATCTGGTCGTCGATAAAGGAACCACGTAAGAGGCCGAGAGGCGGTTCCAAAGAACTCTGACACCAGGGTGTGCATGGTCGATTGACCGTGTCACCTACACGAAATGATGATACCCGAGACCCAAAAATGAATCCATTTTGTACACTTTTTTAACATAATATAATAAATAAATAAATATATACGGACAAATCACAATCAATAAGTACATTAACGATGCATCGGGGAAGTTGTTAACATCTGATAGTGAAATCAACACACGGTGGGAAGAATACTTTCACCATCTCCTGAATGAAGAGTTTTCTCACGAGCAATGCACATCGCCCCCCTGGGTGCTAGGCCCCATTGAAACTATCACACCGTCAGAAGTAAAAATCGCAATTTCTAATATGAAAACAGGCAAAGCAACAGGCCCTGACGAAATACCAGCAGAACTCTGGAAAAAGATAGGCACGAGTGGTGCCATGTGGCTGGCGAATCTATTTAACCTTATTATTAAGACGGGAAAGATGCCTAACATGTGGCGAATAAGCAGCATGATACCATTTTATAAGAATAAAGGGAACATTGCAGAGTGTCGAAATTACAGGGCAATTAAATTAACGTCGCATACCCTTAAAATATGGGAGAGAGTGATCATCAACAGGCTGAATAAACTTGTCAATATTTCAAGTAACCAATGTGGTTTCACTGCTGGAGTGGGTACCACGGATGCGATACACTGTGTAAGAATACTGATGGAAAAATATAAATTACTGAAAAAAGACCTTCACCTCGCTTTTATAGACTTGGAAAAGGCTTTTGACCGAGTACCACGAACACTCATTTGGCAAGCTTTGAGATCCCAGATGATTCCGGAGCAGTACATCAGTATCATAAAAGACATGTACAGTGACGTAAGAACCCGAGTAGTCTCACCAGCGGGTATAAGTAACTCCTTCGAAGTTAAAGTGGGTGTCCACCAAGGCTCAAGTCTTAGTCCCTTGCTTTTCAATATCGTCATGGACTACGTTACAAGAGATCTAATAAAACCAGCAGCGAGAGCGTTATTATATGCAGACGATGTAGTTCTTATTGAGGATTCTACATCTGAAATTCAAAATAGTCTCAATAATTGGCGAAAAGCGTTAGAAGATAGGGGCTTGCGTGTAAGCAGAGAAAAGACAGAATACATGCATTGTAATTTCTCGCAGAGTGACTGTGATGAACCACCCCCCACGATTGACGGAATCCCCTTAAAGAAAGTAGAGGAATTCAAGTATCTCGGATCCATTTTAAACACTTCTGCAAGCACTGAAACCGACCTAGAAAACAGAATCAAAACAGGATGGGTCAAGTGGAGGTCTCTTTCGGGGGTTCTCTGCGATGCGAAAATGCCCATAAGAACAAAGGGTACTGTATACAAACGAGCCGTAAGACCAGCTTTGCTCTATGGATCCGAGTGTTGGGGAGTCAGAAAATGTGACGAAAACAGAATGCATGTCACCGAAATGAAAATGCTGCGCTGGTCTGGTGGAGTCACTAAATTTGACAAAATTAAAAATGAATATATACGGGGAACCTTTAAAGTGGCTGAAATACAGCATAAAATGCAAGGAAATCGGCTCCGTTGGTATGGTCACGTAATGCGACGTAGGCCTGACCACATGACGAGACAGGTGTTGGCAATTGACGAGGGAAAGCGAGGCAGAGGACGACCCCCAACCACCTGGATAAGGACTGTACAATCAGATATGAAGGCATTGGGGATAACACCAGAATTGGCACAAAACCGTCAAGTTTGGAGGAAATGTATCAGGAGGGCTGACCCTACTTAGGACACAAGCCAGGAGATTGATGATACGGACAAATCACACAGATTGAGCTAGCCCCAAAGTAAGTTCGAGACTTGTGTTATGGGATACTAACTCAACGATACTATATTTTATAACAAATACATATATAGATACACATCCAAGACCCAGGCCAATCTGAAAAAGATCATTTTCTATCTTGACCTGGCCGGGGATCGAACCCGGTCACTCCGTGTCGCAGGCAAGCGTGTTGACCGCTGCGCCACGGAGCTAGTCGAACATAACTTTTTGATTGTGGTGTAGACGTTATCGAGTAACAATGGTAGGGTCGCATCCCATATCCCTGTGCTGGGGTGTATTATACGGGACAGTCGGTAAGCCGCGGGGTGCGGTACAATCAAACAGACAAACACTGTCGATTTCAATAATTATGTAGATGTGATAGCCGTGTGGTTTCCGGAAGTGTATAATAGGACCACTCCAAGTCTTCCCGTGGATGTCGTACGAGGCAACTTTGGAAACACAAGCTTAACAAAGCTCATCATCATCATCATCATTTCGAGTAAGTGTCACGGTCAATCGACTATGCACACCCTGGTGTCAGAGTTCTTCGGAAACCGCCTCTCGGCCTCTGACGTGGTTCCTTTAACAACTACCAGATGGCAGCCGGGACCACCGGCTTAACGTGCCTTCCGAAGCACGGAATCATCTTTATTATCAGACAATCAGGTGATTCAAGCCTGCAGTGTCCTAACCAAACTGGAAACAACTAAACAAAGTATGCTTCCGGTGGGAATCGAACCCACGATCCCAGGGTCAACAGGCATAAACATCATCATTGATGTTTATGAGCTTTGTTGCTCATAAACATGACATTGCTTTGGCCTCGCTGGCCAGACGGGTTGGAGAGGTCTCATGACCTCACCAACCTGTCTGGCCAGCGAGGAGAGTGTAGGCCAAATCTTCTGTCTGCTCTTCTGCTCTGGCCAAGTATGGCTCCAGAGAGGGTAATGCTCCTGCAATGGAGACTAAAAAAAAGAAAAGACCCGATGATCATAGTCTGACGTTTGCAAGTTAGGTAAATTTGATCCACTTTATCATCATCATTATCATCAGGTCTTTTTAGTCTCCACTGCAGGAGCATGACCGTCTCGGTTCTACCGAAGCCATACTTTCGTCGCGTAGTTTTGAAGATCTAAACATACTTAGGGACAGACAGACAGCGGGAAGCGACTTTGTTTTATACTATGTAGTGATGGTACGGAACCCTTCGTGTGGAAGTCCGACACGCACTTAGCTGGTTAGACCGCATTCCTAAACCGATTCTCGTAAAATTTTGTGGAACAGTTCTATAATTACAGAGAATAGTTTATTTTATTTATTTATTTTATTTAATACTTTATTGCACACATAAAGAACATTAATAAAAAACAAAAAGCATAAAAAGATATACAAAAGGCGGCCTTATCGCAATAGCAATCTCTTCCAGGCAACCTTAGGGTAGTTGGAAAAAAGAAATCAGCAAACAGGCAAGGTGCAAAGATGTGGAGGAGCAATTTTATGAAAAACAGAAATATATAAATAAAATATATACATAAATACATACATACACACATATAATATAACTGTACACGAAATGTGCGAAACCGAGACCTGAACGTTATATGAAAGGAGAAAAATTACAAAGAAGAAAGGAAATGTGATTTTACTTGAGACTTAAAGCTGGCTAGCGTTTGAGCGCGCCGGATAGATAGTGGTAGTGAGTTCCAAAGTTGAACGGCCTTGACAGTAAACGACTGAGCATAAAATTCTGTGGAGTGTGACGGGATCCTCAATCGCAAATTTTCAGCACTACGTAAACCACTAGTTTTTGGTATTTCGAAATGGTACAATTGGCACTAAGGACCTAAGCACTTCGATCAAATATAATGGTAGAAACACGATTCACGCTCGAAAAGTGGCACCGACCAATGTCGGTGCCACTTTTCGAGCGTGAAGCGAGGACAGTGTAGGCTGGCCAATGCCAGCCTACACTCTCCTCGCTGGTCAGACGGGTTGGAGAGGTCTCATTGATGTTTATGAGCTTTGTTTAGCTTGTATTTCCTAAGTCGCCTCTTACGACATCCATGGGATGACTTGCAGTGGTCCTATTCTACTCTGCCGGATACCACACGGCTATGATCCACTTACCGGTTACCGATTGAGCTGAAATTTTGCATGCATTTGTAAATGCGGATGACAATTTTCTTCATCTTGGGAACATCTTACAGTGTGGATTCGTTTAATAATAAAAAGCTTGTCACAAAATAAATAAATATATACGGACAAATCACACAGATTAAGCTAGCCCCAAAGTAAGTTCGAGACTTGTGTTATGGAATACTAACTCAACGTTACTATATTTAATAACAAATTCATATATAGATACACATCCAAGACCCAGGCCAATCTGAAAAAGATCATTTGCCATCTTGACCTGGCCGGGGATCGAACCCGGTCACTCCGTGTCGCAGGCTGGCGTGTTGACCGCTGCGCCACGGAGCTAGTCAAATGTATGTAAAATTAGTCCCTTTTTATTTCATCAAAATCAGTCATTTGGATGTAGTTTTTTTTTATTTGAAAGATTTATTTACACATAATTTATGCGTGTGACTGTACCGAGTACGACAATTTTTCCCTCCATTGTGTATCGTCCCCTAACTCTTTAGCAAAGCGAGATGTATTAGTTTGTGTTTTTTTATACCGCAGAGTTAGCGAACAGGCGTACGGCCCACGTGCATGATTTATGTAATGGATAAGTTTACAATCAATATTTATAGGATTCCGTAGCTTAAAAGGTAAAAAGGAATCCTTACAGGATTACTCGGTTGTCCGTCTGTCGGTCTGTTAAGACCCTTTTTCTCAGGAACACGTTAAAGTATCAAGCTGAAATTCATATCGAATACTCAAGTCTGCTGTCCCTTAGAGCTGTGAAAAAATCATACTTCTAAGCCAACGCAATCAAAAGATACAGCCGTTTATGTCGCAAATTTAAGTGTTTTTTCGACATTTTCTTTTTTATTTTATTTTTATTTTCCATTTTATTTTTATTTCTTTACAATAAATGCAGTTTTTGACTAATTTTGAGGTTATGAGGTCAATTTAATTCAATTCAATTCAATGTATTTATTGCATTTCATTATGTACATCAGGTAGGTGCCGTGTGGTATCGGCGGAGTAGAATAGGACCACTCCATGTCTTCCCGTGGATGTCGTAGAAGGCGACTTAGGAAATACAAGCTAAACAAAGCTTATAAACATCTAAGAGACCTCTCCAACCCGTCTGGCCAGCGTGGAGAGTGTAGGCCAAGTACTCTGGCTGCTCTGGCCAAGTATGGCCCTAGTAGTACAGAGAGGGTCGTGCTCCTGTAGTGGAGACTAAAAAGGACCTGATGATGATGTACATCAGTTCTAACTATTAAAAGTCACTGTCTTACATATAAATAGGTACACTATGAACCCTGTCGGGTATCGCAAAACAAAAGAAATGGAACGGCAAGCGAGTTTTATGACATGCAGCTAATTAAAAACGGATATGGATAGGTCTCGGGTTTGATCCCCGGTCAGATCAAGATGGAGAATGATTTACCTGGGTCTTGTCTTGTCATCACTTTCTTAGCTATGAAATTATAATATTACTATAGGTAGCAGTTACTTACCAAGACCTCCGATGAAGAATCGTCGATATCTGAAAGCATATTTTTTTATCACTTTGACATCTCTAAAAATAGGAAATGATATTGTATTCGTTTATATTGTAGTTGTCATAAGAGGCGACTTAGGAAATACAAGCTAGACAAAACTCATAAACTTCAATTAGACCTCTCCAACCCATCTGGCCAGCGAGGAGAGTGTAGGCCAAATGCTCTGTTTGCTCTGGCCAAGTATAGCTCCGGTGGCACAGAGAGGGTCATGATCCTGTAGTGGAGACTAAAAAAGACCTGATGATGATACATATTATCACGTATTTATGGTAGACAGAGCCTAAAGTCATAAGACCGAAGGCCACGTTTAGCGTGATCGTGGGCGTAAAGGTCGAAAACGGAATCAAAATAGTGCCGGGTTGTTAGCCGCATCGCCCATTGATTCTTTAGATTTTCGCCCATTCCCTTGACCGGCTTCTACGATCTGCGCGGGATGAGAAGCAGCTGGTACATTCTATCTATTTTCCTTTCTCCCAGACCAGCATGGAACTATCATTACATAATATAAAACAAAGTCGCTTCCCGCTGTCTGTCCGTCCCTATGTATGCTTAGATATTTAAAACTACGCAACGGATTTTGATGTGGTTTTTTTAATAGATAGTTTCAAGAGGATGATTTATATGTACACTAGCTTTCGCCCGCGGCTCCGCCCGCGTCAATGTCGATCCCTCGGGAACAGTATTATCCCCCGGGATAAAAGGTAGCCTATGTCCTTCTCCGCACTCCATAGAACTTGTATGCAAAATTTCATGATGATCTGTTCAGTAGTTACGGCGTAAAAGCGTAACAAACAAACAAACAAACAAACAAACTCACTTTCGCATTTATAATATTAGTAATAATAAAGTAATAAAGTAAGGATCAGGATTGCAACCCGTGCGAAGCCGGTGTCCGGGTCGCTAGTTAAAAATAAAATAAAATACCTGATAGAGGTAGTTCGCCATATCTCTCCAACTTCGAATCGTCCCAGTCGTTCCTGAAATAAATGAACAGTTCAGTTGGACTCTGACACCAGGGTGTGCATGGTCAATTGACCGTGACACCTACTCGAAATGATGATGAGTTGGAGTAAAAAAACAATGGTTTCTGATGTTATCGCGATTGTTACACATTTAAATAAAATCACTTTAATACGGTATTATCGCGTATATTACCATGAAAACTGTAAAGTTTTCGAAACGTTAGGTGTAAAAATAATGTAATATACGCGATAATACCGTATTAAATAAATATATACGGACAAATCACACAGATTGAGCTAGCCCCAAAGTAAGTTCGAGACTTGTGTTATGGGATACTAACTCAACGATACTATATTTTATAACAAATACATTTATAGATACACATCCAAGACCCAGGCCAATCTGAAAAAGATCATTTTCCATCTTGACCTGGCCGGGGATCGAACCCGGTCACTCCGTGTCGCAGGCTGGCGTGTTGACCGCTGCGCCACGGAGCTAGTTTGTTTTAGTTTGGTTAGAACATTGCAGGCTTGAATCACCTGATTGTCTGATAATAAAGATGATTCCGTGCTTCGGAAGGCACGTTAAGCCGGTGGTCCCGGCTGCCATCTAGTAGTCGTTAAAGGAACCACGTCAGAGGCCGAGAGGCGGTTCCGAAGAACTCAGACACCAGGGTGTGCATGGCCGATTGACCGTGACACCTACACGAAAATGATGATGATGGCAGGTAGACTACCTGCGACCATGAAAACTGTAAAGTTTTCGAAACGTTAGGTGTAAAAATAATGTAATATACGAGATAATATCGTATTAAAGTGATTTTAATTCTCTTGATATTTTAAATGCGCAATAATTAAAAATAATAAAAAAAATATTGTAAAGTCGGTTTACGGACGATTCTTTTACGTGATAACGGTAGAAGAGAGATAGATGCGTCACAAGCCGACCGCTTAACAGATCGTGCCTTTATATCGCTTGTTCTGCGCTCTCGCTTGCACGCGGAACGTGACACACTTTCGTGCATGCAGCCGGCGTTCATCGATTTATAAGACGTTATTACTTCAATAAGTACCTAACTTACAAGCGAAGTAATTTTTTTCATTTCATCTAATTTAGGAGTAGGTAGTTATTAAAAATAAAATCATCATCATCATCATCAGGTCCTTTTTAGTCTCCACTACAGGAGCACGACCCTCTCCGTACTACTAGGGCCATACTTGGCCAGAGCAGCCAGAGGACTTGGCCTACTCTCTCCACGCTGGCCAGACGGGTTGGAGAGGTCTCTTAGATGTTCATAAGCTTTGTTTAGCTTGTATTTCCTAAGTCGCCTTCTACGACATCCACGGAAAGACTTGGAGTGGTCCTACTCTACTCTGCCGGATACCACACGGCTAAAAATAAAATAAATAATTAAATCAATAGGCTAGTTTCCTGGGTCAAAATAATAACATTACAATTAGTCCGTCAGTTAGATAATCAAAAAATATTGGACACGTATTTTTTCATTTGTATATTAAACAATAAATGGAAAAGATAAAGCGCGTCAAAGTTCATGGGTGGGGGCTTGTGACGTCAAAGTTTGCTAAAAAGTGTAGCAAACTATGACGTCACACGGAATTTCAAAGGGCTATATCTTTATCATTTTTTATTAAATCGATAAAAGAAAAAATACGTATCCAATATTTTTTGATTATCTAACTGACGGACTAATTATATTTTTTTAAGAAACTAGCCTATTTGGATGAAATTTTGTGTTTACGGTTCCAGACCATACAAAATTTCATCCAAATTGATTAATTTTTTGGTAGTTTGAGGCCCGGGAAAGGATATAGGATAATTTTAATTCCGGAAAATTCTACTGTTCTCGAGGCATCGAGATAACGCGGACGGAGCCCACCCATAGACAAGGACATATTTCCTATCTGACTTTTTAACACTGGGTTTTACACTTGGTCAGCAAGTCCATACAAATCGTGATTTTGCGTCATCTATGTTCATCGGCAATCTTCGATCAAAATAATGGTAGATACACATGGTCTCATACACAATGAAGCCTAAATAATGTCCCCGAGTCAAAAAATCATGCATACTAACAAACAACGACAAAAACAGTACATACTGAAAGTATGACACTCCATCTTTCTTTTTCACTTTTGACGCGTAGATTTTACATCTTTTTACTTACCTTCGTCATCGCGAGACGTGTGAGTGCTAGCGCGGTTTAATGTCCAAAACAGCTCCAAACTCGATTAGGGCGCTATTTTGCCGGTGCCACTTTTTGCGCGTATCGTTTATCTGCTATTATATTGGCTGCATTTCGGTGAGTGCGCACAGGAACTGCACCATCTAATTCCCCCTAAACCATTCCATCTTCAGACGACACGGCGTGGGCAGGGATTCCACCCGTACGTGGTCGATACTCCTGTTCATCGTACCTCTAGATTCGCCTCCTCCTTCATTGTGCGAACCGCGAAGGAATGGAATTCCCTCCCCGCGTCACTGTTTCCCGACTCTAACAATTTAGGGATTTTCAAGGCAAGAGTGAATAGGCAATATTTGAGTTTGCGTGTCCCACCCTAGACCTCATCGCTGCTTCCCACCAGGAAAGAAGAGGTCTAAAGCACTCAAATTATTCATTAAAAAAATATATAAAAGTTGGCAATAATAATAATAATAAAATATTACTTGTCTTCTAGTCCTTCCTTAAGCCCAACCTCTCCAAAATCTCTGAAGATCGTTCTGCCCACAAGTTTGTCACCGCTCCCTTTGGGTTTAACAACACAGGATGTACTCCTAAAAACCGTGCAGAAAGCCACGATGACAGTTATTGCGAATATTATGACCAGGCAGGTGATGCAGGTGTACTCTGAAGTGGCTAGGCGTTTTAATCTGTAACACAAAAAATGTGTTAATGGAAAGGTGACAAGGGAATCATGTAATTTTTTTTATTACGACTAGTGCAAAAACAATCCCAAGCCTAAAGCTGATTTTAGAGTCACGACTCCACTACTAGAATTACTAGAACTACCACCGGGTCACCAAACTCCATGGCCCACGTAGAAGTGTCTCAACCGCCTTCGAACAGGGGTGGGTCGCTGTAGGCATAACTTAGCGATGTGGGGTTACATTGATCAAACCGAAGCTCGGTGTCAGTGTGGTCAAGTCGATCAGACTACGCTGCACCTTCTCTCGTGCCCAATGTGCCCAACCAGCTGCACAATACACGACCTATACCCAGCGACGGAGTGTGGTATAAGAGTCGCCACATACTGGAGAGACAAAATTTGATATTAAGTTATTTGAGCCAATCGACACGAAAAGAAGAAGAGTCACGACTTTGATCAGCGCCGTCGACACGCGCGCGCTTGCAATCACACTAGATTTTGGTATTGTTGATCGAAGCACTAGATAGTAGTTGCGTTTCATAGTCGCGCAGTTCAAACGCGCCGTTCACAAAATTCGCGCCATCGGTCAGCACTGCCGAAGAGCGCGCTCAATAATCAATTTGCAATGTTTTCGTCGGTCATCATCAGGTCCTTTTTAGTCTTCACTACAGGAGCATGACCCTATCTGTACTACTAGGTCCATACTTTGCCAGAGAGCCAGAGGACTTGGCCTACACTCTCCACGCTGGCCAGACGGGTTGGAGAGGTCTCTCAGATGTTTATAAGCTTTGTTTAGCTTGTATTTCCTAAGTCGCCTTCTACGACATCCACGGGAAGACTTGGAGTGGTCCTATTCTACTCTGCCGGATACCACACGGCTAATTTTTTTCGTCGGTGCTGCACTCTTTTCCATAGTAAATAAACAGCTAATCCTGTTATTATATTCGTCCCAATGATGACGACTATACACAGATGTATATTGCAACGAAATGCGCGATACCAAAACACGTTTCACAGTGCACGCCGGTCAAGCGCGCGCTGTTGAAACACGCTGGTCGACGGCGCGTCCCGCCGGCGTCACTCTGAAACCAGCCTAACAAACAAAAATTCGTTTATACATGGTGAATTTTTGATCGTTCTGAACCCTTAAAGGGGTGATTCAGCCCGTCGATATGATGGGTTGCTTAGTATGCGTAAGCGCCAATTATGCTCACGCCCACAAGGACATCGGGCTCCTCGAAGTACTTTACACCAAACGGATTAAATAAATAAATAAAAAAAAAACATTTATTTCAGACTAAAGTCCATATCGGCACATTACACTACAGAATAGGATCCGTCCGTATTGTCCGTCGCCAATTGTGAGCGCGTGTTTCTCAGTTTATTCGCTTTTCCATATTACAACGTGATTTTAAACTTCGTTATATTGGAATCTCGGAATCAGAATTCTTGATGGCACTCAAAATAACAAGAAATAAAGCTGATTGCAAAACAAATTGATTTCCAATACAAAGTCACCGATCAGCTGGACAAATTTTTATGAAAGTTGAATTTTTTTTGTTTTTTTAATTTTTTTTGCAATTCTGTATTCCATTAGGGATTCTGATTCCCAGATTTCAATATAGCTAGGAGGTTCAAAATCATGTATAATCAACTTATCGTTCACTCCGACTGAACGTGTCGAACTGACCACTATGCTCACAGTCGGCAGATGCCTAATAAATAAATAATACACAAATAAATAATTGAGAAGCTTACGCGCAGGAAATAGCAGATTCAGTAGATTCACTTCTTTTGCTTGCTTTCTTATGCTGAAATAGCAAAACAATAACAGATCAATAGGCTAGTTTCCTAAAAAAATATAATTAGTCCGTCAGTTAGATATTCAAAAAATATTGGACACGTATTTTTTCTTTTGTCGATTAAACAAAAAATGATAAAGATATAGCCCTTTGAAGTTCCGTGTGACGTCATAGTTTGCTACGATTTTTAGCAAACTTTGACGTCACGAGCCCCCACTCCTGAACTTTGACACGCTTTATCTTTATTATTTATTGTTTATTTGACATAAGAAAAAATACGTGTCCAATATTTTTTGTTTATCTAACGAACGGACTAATTGTTATGTTATTATTACGACCCAGGAAACGAGCCTAATAGCATTACAATGCTCGGTTTAAGCGGGTGCCGCGTGAACGAAAAACGTCGCTACTGCGCAAGCCATTAGGCTGCGCAGAACCATTAGGCGATTAGGAAAAAAAATGAAGTCTTAATATTTTTATAAAAAAAAAATAAGAAAGGGGCGTCCTCCGAGATGTAAATATAAATATTGTCGTGTGAGAATTATTGTTTTAGACATAAACATTACAAAGTTTTTGAAGAAAAATGTTTTTAGATATCATAACATATATATATCATTTTTAAATTTCATATGTATCTGTTTCAAATTCCAACAAGGGGGCATTCTTGTTCAAGGGTCGACCTAAATTACACAAATACTTTTTATGTATTTAATTAATTAAGCGCATAGTACTAGTGATTTGAAAACACGTCATTTTTCACAATTTCTTGCAGTACCGTCTTAAATGGTTGGATACCACACTTCTAAATAGTGTGTAGTAATGGAGATTACGCATGCTTCGAATGCGTGTACCTATAATATGTGATGAACAAATGCGCCGCGGCGATTTGAAGCTACGGCAGCTCTGTGGTTGAGGTTTAAAATCAAATCCTACCTGTGGCGAAAGATTTTCATCACATATTTTCAATTTTAAGATCAATTGTTGTTGTTGGATGTTTATCTATATATGTATTTGTTATAAAATATAGTATCGTTGAGTTAGTATCCCATAACACAAGTCTCGAACTTACTTTGGGGCTAGCTCAATCTGTGTGATTTGTCCGTATATATTTATATTTATTTATTTATATTGTTACGTTAAGATTATTTGTTGGTTTCTATGCCTGAGGGAGGGAAATTTCGATGAGAAATTTTATCATTTCGCCAACTACGATAAGCTATTTCATCATCATCATCATTACAGCCACAAAAAGTTGGACAAGGTTGGTGGCGCTGATACCCATCGCAAACATGTTTAAGCTGCTGAAGGATAGGAATTTGTTAGATTTGGGAAAGGATTATAAGGTATTGGGATACTTCTCACTCAGATGAATAGGGGAAAGCAATAAGCAGCTCGGGAGGCCGGACGCGTACCAAATACGACGTCAAATAATATATAAAACCCTAACAGTTACCTTTACACTGAAAATTTTCGAAAGCCAGCAGGGCATGTGAGGAATCGGAGGAGACAATGAGACACATTTTGTGTCTTTGTGACTCGTTGGCTGGTAAGCGTTTGGACCTCTTAGGATCAGCGTATCCTGAGCTAGAGGACTACGTGCACTTCGCACTGGGCGATGTTCTGAAGCTCATGCAATCCTTCGGAATACACCGTGTGGGTGAGTAAGGCATAGGGTAAGTACAAAATAACCCAAAGGTTAGACGTGCTACCGATTCTGAATCAGCCCCATCGAAAATAAGATGAGATGAGATTAGATGAGACGAGATGAGATGATATGAGGTGAGGAGAGATGAGATGAGATGATATGAGACGAGACGAGACGAGACGAGACGAGACGAGACGAGACGAGACGAGACGAGACGAGACGAGACGAGACGAGACGAGACGAGACGAGACGAGACGAGACGAGATGAGATAAGATAAGATAAGCTAATAGGATCCTCGGATACATACCGCCGTCATGTTATTCAGTTTGTCGGACAGTTTAGATATACCGTGACATTGCACATCATACTCTCTGTGGTCGATGGCTTGTGACGCCCTGTGGTGGTCAGAGCAGCTTGAGTCACAGGATCTCTAGAAGAAGAATATGAATCAAATTAGCAATAAATAAAATACCATTAGATCCCCCGGATTTCTTTTTCTTTGGAAAGACTATGTAGCAAGCTCCAAGTGAGCTTTCGCTACTCCATGGGCGTTTGAGGCGAGGGCAGCGTGCCCTAAGCCTATATAGACAACATCACCAAAGGGCCCCCAGGAGGGATGGACCTCGGCTTTGGGCGTTTCCGGTGTGCGCAAGGCTTGGAGAGACAGCAAACTCTCATATTGCCTAATGGGCCGCGTATGCAAGCCTGAAGGGCCAATCTGAGAATCAATAACAATAGCCTTTGGAGAGCAGCAACTTTCATCTTTTGCCTTATGGGCCGAAAGCTACGTTGCCAGAAGGGCCTATTTTGGGTGCAAGTCACCCGGGACCGCCGGGCGGTCACCAGTAATCGGAGCTGATAGAGCACCCGGAGCGGCGGCGAAGATCGAGGCTGGACAGAAACGCAAAAAAAAATTCTAATATATCTGTTCAATACGAATTTGTTCCTTTCGCCGTCGAAACCGCTGGGCCTTGGTGCCCAGAAGCCAAAAACTTTATAAGTGAGGCATCTTCTAGGCAAGCTCGCTCCATCGTAGATCTTGTTTTTACCCTCTGGGTTAGTCTTGTAACGTTGCAGCATGCCACCTGCATGCTGCATCACGTCCAACCTCATTTCTCTCATCCTGTCCATTTTTCATTCCTTATTTTAATTCATATTTCATTCCATTCCATTCCATTTTTAGATTACTTTCTCTCTCTCTCATCACTCATTCTTCAGTCCACTACCATCTTTCAGTCTGCTACCATCTTTCAGTCTACTAACATCTTTGAGTCTACTACCATCTCTTGGAGCATAACAGTCTCTGTTATTAATTTATTGAAGTTGTAAAGTGAAGTTGTAACAATAAAGTTATTCTCTGTGTTCTGTGTGTCGAGTCTTGTGTTCTCCCTTCCTATTTATGTGAGAACTCGGCTAGAGCGCCGGGATAGTCGAGAGTCGAGCCCTCACAGTCTAAGGTCAAGGTCAAGAGTAAGCCTATTTGAATAGGCTGACTCGTTTAAGGGAAATAGGATATGATCACCGCTCCGGTTGGTATCTGGTTCAAAGGCTTGCCATAGCTATTCAAAGAGGAAATGCCGCTGCAGTAATTGGAACCTTTGAGCCAGGTACGATTCGGGGTGGCATTTTTAATTAAATATTAGTATTTTTTTTATTTTGATAAATTCTGTGCTATTTTGATTTTTTTATATTATTTGTTTTAAATTGGAATATTTAAAAAAAATATATCTATACTTATATTATAAAGCTGAAGAGTTTGTTTGTTTGAACGCACTAATCTTAGGAACTACTGGTTCAAATTGGAAAATTCTTTTTGCGTTGGATAGTCCATTTATTGAGGAAGGCCTTAGGCTATAAAACATCACGCTACGACCAATAGGAGCGAAGCATCTATTAAAAATGTTTTAATAACGGGGAATAATTATTCATCTATACTAATTAATCATAATAACAGAATTGCCCAGAATTGCGGACGAAGTCGCGGGCAACAGCTAGTAAAGTATAAAATATAAAGCATGTAACATGATCAACCTGTAGTAAAAGCTTTATTACTTACATTGATAATATCCGATTTAGATCTAGCAGTAGAGTATTGCTTTCTCTTTTTATTGCGTTCCTTGTCTTTCAGCAAATTCGCTTTTTCCGGGTCACTGAAATCAAAATCATTTATTTGCTAAAAAAGTCCTTGAACAGACTCCGGACTCAAGTCGGCCGAAGCAAGAAACATGAATAGGTGGGGTTACAGCTCTGATATTTCCTGTCCATGTGGTGGTACTCCTCAGACCATGGCACACCTGTTGTCTTGCCCTGTGTGTCTTACGACCTGCACACGCGAGGACCTATACAATGCCTATGCAATGATAACGCTGTCTCAGTGGCAGAGTTCTGAACAACACAAATTTAATTCGCCCGAGTCGACACGATAAGAAGAAGAAGCTAAAAATAGGGTGACACATAAATAATAATAGTTAATAGACTCAGGTGTTACTTTGCGGAAGTCAAAGCTACATTTACTTTGAGACAATTTACTTTGCGTGCTTCCGCCACCAGTTAGTTCATGCAAACTATTGCTGGCCAGCGCCCACCCACTACTGTTAGTCCCTTCATACCCGCCACCAATAGTTCCCAGATAATTCATATTTAAAATCAAAAATAATACCGATGAACACTCATGCTCCAATGTTGTATGGACAACCAAAAACACATAAAGATAATGTACCAGTGAGACCAGTAGTTTCCTACATTGGAGCCCCAACATATGAGCTGGCCAAGTTCCTCAATTATTATATTCGGGAAAAGATAAATTTTGACCCTAAAAATAGTCTAAAAAATAGTCTGCAATTAATAGATAATATCAAAAACCTTAAAATTCCGATAAATTCAAAATTAGTTTCGTTAGATGTAGAAAGTTTATTTACCAAAGTACCATATGAAGATTGTTTAAATATTTTAAAATTAGAACTAGAAATGAAAAGAATACACCCCGGAGAGACGGAAGACATCATACGACTGACAAGACTATGTATGACACAAAACTATTTCCAATTTGATAATAAATATTATACCCAAAATAATGGGTTAGCTATGGGTTCCCCTTTAAGTCCACTTATGGCAGATTTATTTATGAATAATTACGAACAACAACATATTATAGGAAAATCTAATAATATATTTTATTACTATAGATATGTCGACGACATTCTTATTTGTTGGACAGGTACAAATCGCCAATTAGATTTATTTGTTTCTAATTTAAATAAAATTCATCCTAAAATAAAATTCACCACAGAAATAGAACAAAATAATAGTATAAACTTTCTGGATTTAACGATTGCGAGAAACAAAACAAAACATGAATTTTCAATATATCGTAAACCAACACACACCGATACAACAATCCCCGCGTCATCTAACCACCCATGGCAACATAAACTCGCTGCATATCGATCGATGATACATCGACTTATGACCGTTCCTTTAAATGAGGAAAATTACAAAAAAGAACTCCAAATTATTTATCAAATTGCTATATCGAATGGATATAGTAAGAAAATCGTTGATAAAATAATATTGAAAAGGAAACAGAACACCGTTAAAGACCTTTTATATGCGGTCCCACAAGATAAAACGCAAAGATACGCAGCGAGTTTATCTTATTACGGTAAAATTACAGATAAAATAGCTAAGATCAGCCTCATCGGATGCAGCAGTATCGACCAGGGTTGCATGCATCAACTATTGGTGGCGGGTATGAAGGGACTAACAGTAGTGGGTGGGCGCTGGCCAGCAATAGTTTGCATGAACTAACTGGTGGCGGAAGCACGCAAAGTAAACATAAATAATAAATAAATATATACGGACAAATCACACAGATTGAGCTAGCTCCAAAGTAAGTTCGAGACTTGTGTTATGGGATACTAACTCAACGATACTATATTTTATAACAAATACATATATAGATACACATCCAAGACCCAGGCCAATCTGAAAAGATCATTTTCCATCTTGGCCGGGGATCGAACCCGGTCACTCCGAGTCGCAGGCAGGCAGGCGTGTTGACCGCTGCGCCACGGAGCTAGTAGTAGGATTGCATCTTTATTGCATATTTTGGTGCAATAAAGTATATTTCATTCATTCAATAATTCATGGAAGGTTAGAGATACTGACGAAGGGGTGAGAGAGGTATAAGACGCAGCAACTAAAGGATGATATCATCATCATTATCATCAGGTCTTTTTGGTCTCCACTGCAGGAGCATGACCCTCTCTGTACTACCGGAGCCATACTTGACCGGAGAAGAAAGAGGATTTAGCCGCGCGGGGGTAAGACAGAGGAGCTGCCTTACCGTATGATGCCGTATCCTAACTAATATTATATTTATAATAAAGCGAAAGTGAGTTTGTTTGTTACGCTTTCACGCCGTAACTATTGAACCGATCATCATGAAATTTTGCATACATATTCTCTGGAGTACGGAGAAGGACATAAGCTACCTTTTATCCCGGGAAAAAGTCCAGAATCCAAGGGATCGACATTGACGCGGGCGGAGCCGCGGGCGAAAGCTAGTAAAGTATATTTCATTCATTCAATAATTCATGGAAGGTTAGAGATACCGACGAGGTGGTGAGACAGGTATGACACGGAGCAACTAAAGGATGATATCATCATCATCATCATCAGGTCTTTTTAGTCTCCACTGCAGGAGCATGACCTTCTCTGTACTACCGGAGCCATACTTGACCGGAGCAGAAAGAGGATTTAGCCGCGCGGGGGTAAGACAGAGGAGCTGCCTTACCGTATGATGCCGTATAGATATATAGATGGTTTTGCATCTGACATAGTTTGACGACTGCCATCAAGATGACAGCCGGGACCAACTGCTTAACGTGCCTTCCGAAGCAAGGAAGAGCTCGAGAATTGTTTGTACCACTTGCGGTCATCCATCACAGTGGGGACTGCGCCCAGTGTTGCTTAACTTTATCGTGAGAGTTTTACTATTATCGAGAGAGAGAGAGGTGAGGACTGATAGTAAGGTACATACTTTTTCTCAAGTTGTATCATATCCTTAAATATCTTCAGCATGGGAGTGTGGGTTTCTTTGTCGGATTTCTTGCCATGACTGAAAAAAACAGACAAATATAATACAATCATAACCTGCTCTTTAAACATATACTTGTTTACGTCGTAACTACTGAACCGATCATCATGAAATTTCGCATACACGTTATCTGGGGTACGGAGAAGGACATAGGGTACATTTTATCCCGGGAATTTATGCTGTTCTCGAGGGATCGACATTGACGATGGCGGAGCCGCGGGCGAAATTTGAGTGCGTTTGACCTATCTTGCCTGGTGGGCAGCAACGATGAGGTCTAGGCGAAAGCTAGTTTTATAATAAACTAAGGTAGCCTATGTCCTTCTCCGTACTCCAGAGAACTTGTATGCAAAATTTCATGATGATCGGTTCAGTAGTTACGGCGTGAAAGCGTAACAAACAAACAAATAAACAAACTCACTTTCGCATTTATAATATTAGAAAGGATACATATATAGATAGAATTCCCTATTATTTAGAGTTACACTAATTAAATAAACAAACCTTTTGCTGCTTTTTTCCATATCATTGTTATTGACCTTTGACATTTTGTGTTTATTTTTATATTTGTCAAAATGTTTAGTCATTAAATGGTACAAAAGAGGTTTTTTTCTCTTTGACTTTTCAGAACTGAAACCATAAACTATTTAGATTTCTTGCTTAGCAGACCTACTTGTTAAGATGGAGCTGTAAATGCTTAATGTCAACCTTATAAATAAATAAATATATACGGACAAATCACACAGATTGAGCAAGCCCCAAAGTAAGTTCAAGACTTGTGTTATGGGATACTAACTCAACGATACTATATTTTATAACAAATACATATATAGGTAAACATCCAAGACCCAGGCCAATCTGAAAAAGATCATTTTCCATCTTGACCTGGCCGGGGATCGAACCAGGTCACTCCGTGTCGCAGGCAGGCGTGTTGACCGCTGCGCCACGGAGCTAGTCAAGAGCTTATAAGAGCAGTATTTGCGGCATACAATAAAAAAGGCAAGACAATCGCTTAATCATCATCATTACAGCCACAGACAATCAGGTGTTTCAAGCCTGCAATGTCCTAACCAAACTGGAAACAACTAATCAAAGTATGCTTCCCGTGGGAATCGAACCACGACCCGGTCTATAGGCAAACACGAAGGCAGTTATATCTTGGATAAGCATGAAACATCCTCGTCTTCATAGTCAATACCATCAGGAGAGATGGGAGACAAATGCCTACTTTAATATTGAGTAAAAAAAAAAATACGGCATGGGAAGAAGTTCCTGTTTACCCCGTAAAGATAAGTCGTGATCAAAGTGATCATCCGCATGACCATCGTATTTCAGCACTCACATATTATCCATATCCCGACCCTCCCGGGCCCACTAAATGGTGGCCCAGCAATTATTTTCCCAGTAAAGGTATCACATATAATTTTATTGCCCTTCTAAAGCCCGTTTTCCGCGGGCGGTTTTTAGCCGAGCGCGTGATGCGTCTTATAAATGGATGAACGCCGGATGCACGCAAAAGTGTTACGTATCGTATGTAAGCGAGGGCGCGTCACAAGCGATAGAGACGCACGACCGGCCTAAGCGTTCGGCCTTTTTCCATTACTGAATGTTTGGGAGATACTTGGTTATTTGACCATTGGCCTTCTTATCATCACTGGCAACTCTAACCCCAGAATAGGCTAGTTTCCTGGGTCAAAATAATTACATTAGTCACAAAATTAGTCCGTCATAGTCCGTCTAGATAATCTTGATAAGAATTTTTCCTTTGTCAATTAAACAATAAATTATAAAGATAAAGCGCGTCAAAATATTTTGACTAGTGACGACAAAGTTTGCTAAAAAGTGTAGCAAAATGTAACGTCACACTTAATATTGCTTGCTGTCGGTACTTTATTCATCATCATCAGGTCTTTTTAGTCTCCACTGCAGGAGCGTGACTCTCTCTGTACTACCGAAGCCATACTTGGGCCAGACTAGACAGAGGATTTGGCCTACACTCTCCTCGCTGGCCAGACGAGTTGGAGAGGTCTCATTGATGTTTATCAGCTTTGTTTAGCTTGTATTTCCTTAGTTGCCTCTTAGTTTTTACTTCTTTCAGTCCTAAAAATATATCTGAGTTTTTCGACTGTGCTGATATTAATTGCTTTATAAAATATCTTCCTATGAACAAAATTAATTTACTTTGTATGCACGTAAACATAAGATCAACGATTAAAAATTTTTATATGTTAGTTGAATACCTATTGTCTAGTAAAAGAATTATTGATTTAATTATATTAACAGAGGCTAACATTTCACAGGCCGTGAGTTGTTTGTATAACATTGACGGTTACGAAATGCACTGTGAGTTGCGGAATGGTCGAAAAGGCGGTGGAATAATTATTTATTCTAATCAAAAACACAAAATTTCATTGATCAAAACTAACAGTATACACTTTGAGTGTCTAACTGTAAAGATCACAACACCGACGTCTTATTCCGCAACTGTGTGTGCTGTATACCGGCCTCCTAAAGGTGGTAAACACTTGTTTATGGACGAGTGTATACCGGCCTCCTAAAGGTGGTAAACACTTGTTTATGGACGAGCTGCAACTCACTTTACAAAAACTTTCTTGTAACGTAAACTCTGATATCTACTTAATGGGCGATACTAATATAGACACTAAAACAGACTCGGCTATAAAACATAAATACCATAACATACTATACAACTTCGGACTTGAGTGTGGAATCTCGTCATATACTAGAATTGAACGTTATAAAGACAAAATTACAAAGTCCTGTATCGACCATATATACGCGCGGTCCCATACTCAAGACCTGCACTCCGCGGCACTCGGAACCGTAATGGCTGACCACCGCGTTATAGTGTTGGCTTGCACCGGTATGCAGAATACACAGGGTGTTCCTAACTGTAAAACTATTATCGATAATAAAAAACTTTTTACATTTTTCAACGATGTAGACTGGAATAGTATAAGTAACTCAGAATGTCCTACTCAAATTTATAACAATATTAAAAATATTTTCAATGACTGTTATAACAAATCCAAAATTATAATAAGTAACAATCAAAATTGTAATTGTAACAAAAATACATGGATAACTAAAAAGATCATCAAAGCTCGAGAACATAAAGACAAATTATTTAATATGTGGAAAAATGATACTAATAATATGATACTTAAACTACAATACAATAAAAGTAGAAATTACGTTAATAAACTAATTCAAAAAACAAAAAATTATTATACTATCAAAGAAATTAAAGGCAACAAAAATAATTCAAAGCGATTGTGGCAAATCTTAAATAAATTGACAGGGAGAATTAAAACTTCAGTAGATAATATAATTTTAAATGCATTTGATAACAATATGAAACCAGAAGACATAGCCAACAAAGCTAAAAGTTTCGATGCAAATCTAAAATCTATATTGCCTAAACGTACAACTCTTTTGTTAAATAATGATTCTTATAAAAATACGGTAAACGTTTCAATGAGATTTCAAAAAGCAAACCAAGATGAGATAGGTGAAATAATTGGGACATTGCAAAGTAACAAATCATCCGGAATTGAATCGATATTAAATTATTATGTCGTAACATAGTTGATGCAATTACTAAACTAATTAACGTCAGTGTTTTAACAGGTGTCTATCCAAAAGAATTAAAAACAGGAATCGTAAGACCTATTCATAAACGAGGTTCACGTAAAAATTGTGATAATTATAGGCCGATAACTTTTCTATCAATTATTGACAAAATTGCTGAAAAATATATAAGCAAACAAATATATAAGTTTTATGAGGATAACAGTATCTTAACAAAGAGGCAATTTGGCTTCCAACCAAATAAAAATACCTCACAACTCCTTTCTGATTTTACAAATAAAATTTATAAGAGTTTAGACGATAAAAAACACGTTTTGGTTCTGTTCATAGATTTTAGTAAGGCGTTTGATACTCTTCGACATGATAATCTTCTTGAGAGTCTTAATGATAGCGGTATATCAGGTCCACTACTAAATTGGTGTAAAGATTATTTAAATGACAGATCATATCGTGTTAAGGTTGGTAAAGCATTCAGTAATGAAGTCCCAGTCACAGAAGGGACAGCCCAAGGATCGGTGCTGGGACCTTTGCACTACCTTACCTACGTTAATAATCTCACTAAAGTAGTAAAAAACAGTGAAATTTACCTTTTTGCGGATGATACGTGTCTGATGACTGCAGATTACGACATAAAAAAAGCCCTCGAACGACTCCAAGAAGATTTCATATTGCTCTGTAAATGGGCTCACGATGTTGGATTGGTATTAAACGCAAACAAAACTAAGCTTATGTATATTAGTTCCAACCAAAATAGAACCAATACAATGTTGTCCTTGAAAGCACATATTCATTCTTGCCTTCATAGTAATAATATGGACAATTGTAATTGTCCAAAAATAGAACTGGTGGATAGTCATAAATATCTTGGCTTGACTATTGATAGTATGATCAATTGGCGAGATCATATAAATACTGTATGTAATAAACTGCGTATATTATTGGCTAAATTTGTGTTATTAAAAAATAAAGTACCTTTTTACGTTCGTTTATCTCTATATAAGTCACTGGCAGAACCCATAATTGATTATGGTCTAAGCAGTTATGGGCGTACTTTTAAAACACACATAGATCTAATATATCATCTACAAATAAGATTACTTAAAACAGTTGTACCTTATAAAATAAAACAAAAATATAAAGACAATTACAACGAATTATTCTCCTTTTGCAAAGTAATGCCAGTTCAAAATAAAATAAAATATATATTATTAAAAGAATACTATTTCCATACTGAATTACAAAAACATAAAACTACAAGTAAAACAAGAAATAAAAAACTATTATTACTTCCCTTCTTCCATAACCTTTATGGTAAAAGACGACTAGAATATGTTATACCCCAATTGATTAACGAACTGCCAAATGAATTAAAAAACAAAATTACCTCAAAAAATATTAAGTATAGACTAAAACATTACCTTCTACAATAATAATCCTGTTGTTAGTAACAAAATAACTCGTTTACACACACACACACTATGACAAGTTATTGTCAGTCACTTGCCATGCTGACTGATGACCGGTTTTGAATTGCACACATCTAAAGTGGTACTACGCTGTGCTAGTGTATATATTCTTTAGCTGTGCCTCGTCTTGATAACCTGTTTTTGATTTACGTACCAATCGGATGATCTAACTCAAGTGAGTTGCAGTTTGTCGAGATGAATCAGATATTGAATACCTGCGATCCTGCGTATGATAAGGTGATGTTTGTATTGATTGGTTCACGTTATGTGGCGACTTATGTAGGTATTATGTAAATGTGTTATATGCGAGTCAAATCGGATGTGCGGACAAATCTTTTAAGGTTTTTGTACATCTTTTATATAATTTAAGATTATGTGTTTGTTTGATGAATAAATAAATAAAAAAAAAAATTGGAGTGGTCCTATTCTACTCTGCCGGAAACCACACGGCTACGGTACTTTATTATTTATTTCGAGCCATCATATGTCCCACTGCTGGGCAAATGCCTCCGGTACTTTATTACAAATTTACAATAACCCGAACTTACCTGTTACGAATGAACACATACTTTGAATTTACTTTTACTGTATGAAGTTTAAAAACGAAACGAATTAACTTTGTGGCACACACAATTACAACAACCCATTTCAAAGGGCTATATCTTTTATAATAACGACAAAAAGAAAAAATACGTATACAATATTTTTTGATTATCGAACTGAAGGACTAATTATATTTTTTCGAAACTAGCCTAAACCTTAAGTGTGGATTTTACTATCATCCTCCAATTTCTTAAAACGCGCTCCGTGGGACACCAGCTTTAGGTACACGCAATATACCTGAGTGATACTTAGTTTTTTTATAGCTAATATTTCAAGACCGGGTAAACATATTATAATAAATTGTTATTGATATTTTATATCTTCAAATAAGAAGTTTTTTTCTCGTTTTAGCGATAAACTAGTTGTTGCCCGCGACTTCGTCCGCGGCAATTTCAGTTATTATGATTAATTAGTTTTTTCTTAGTATAGATGAATAATTTTTCCCCGTTTTCAAAACATTTTTTTATTGATGCTTCGCTCCTATTGGTCGCAGCGTGATGTTTTATAGCCTAAAGCCTTCCTCAATAAATAGACTATCCATCACAAAAAGAATTTTCCAATTTGAACTAGTAGTGCCTGATATTAGCGCGTTCAAACAAACAAACTCTTCAGCTTTATAATATTAAGTATCCTTACTAATATTATAAATGCGAAAGTGAGTATGTTTGTTTGTTTATTTGTTTGTTTGTTTGTTTGTTTGTTTCAAAGATTTTTTCAAGTCAAAGATTTTTATTCGAAATTGGATACATGTATCTCTTTCTTTGTTTGTTACGCTTTTACGCCGTAACTACTGAACCAATCATCATGAAATTTTGTATACAAGTTCTCTGGAGTACAGAGAAGGACATAGGCTACCTTTTATCCCGGGAAAAAGTACTTTTCCCGAGGGATCGACATTAACGCGGGTGGAGCCGCGGGCGAAAGCTAGTAGATAATATTTTACCCGACATATACCGAGACAGCATCCCAGCTTTGATTCCATGGAAAAGTTGTTCATATCGACGGGCTAAATCAGCCCTTCGGGTCGAATAGGATTTTCTTTGAATATGTACCTATTTGTCATCGAATACATTATCGTTTATTTAGTATCCCATAACGCAAGTCTCAACTCCGTTCTGTCTGTACATGGTGAAATTCTGATCGTTTTGGACCCTTAAGGCGAGGCCTCAAATGTTTGGTACCTTCGCTCGGCAAAGGACTGATCAAGTGCGCGCAAGGGATAGCGCTTGGCGGTTTAGCCCGTGAATGATGAGATAGGAGATAGTCTCGAGTCGCTCAAAGAAAAAAACGTAAGCGCCAAATTAATTATTTCTATTTTATATAAAATCAGACCGGTTAATTGTATTTTCATATTTACATTTTGATGAATTACTAATAACCTATCTTTTAGTCTAAAAATCAATATTTCATTCGTCGCATTTGAGCTACAATAACAAAAACTCTGCGAACGAAGACCATTTTTCAAAAAATATTTCTATCGAGAAAATTTTATCAAAACGTGTTTTCATCTTCAATTTTTGGAGATGAAATAATAGCGATAACGTCTTATAAATCGATGAACGCCGCAAGCTCGAAAAAGTGTCACGTTCGCGTGCAAGTAAGAGCGCGGAACAAGCGATAGAGAGGCACGATTGCCCTAAGCGTTCGACTTGTTACGCATCTATCTCTCTTACATCGTTATCACGTATTTTGATGACTCGATGTTTCCTCCCAGGCCAGTACTAAAATAACAGCCTCCGTGGTCCAGTGGTTAAGGCGTTTGCCTGTTGACCCGGGGGTCGTGGGTTCGATTCCCACCGGAAGCATACTTTGTTTAGTTGTTTCCAGTTTGGTTAGGACATTGCAGGCTTGAATCACCTGATTATCTGATAATAAAGATGATTCCGTGCTTCGGAAGGCACGTTAAGCCATTGGTCCCGGCTGCCATCTGGTAGTCGTTAAAGGAACCACGTCAGAGGCCGAGAGGCGGTTCCAAACAACTCTGACACCAGGGTGTGCATGGTCGATCGACCGTGACACCTACTCGAAATGATGAGTACTAAAATACTTTTGAACACTCAAAAACCTCATACTCAGGTCAGGTCAATATGGAAAATGATGTTTTTCAGATTGGCCTGGGACTTGGATGTGTATCTATATATGTATTTGTTATAAAATATAGTATCGTTGAGTTAGTATCCCATAATACAAGTCTCGAACTTTCTTTGGGGCTAGCTCAATCTGTGTGATTTGTCTGTATATATTTATTTATTTATAAAACAGACGATATCTAAACGAACCACGTTATTTTTTTTACTCAAAAAGTTCCTTTAGGAAAGTTGTATATTAAACGTTCTTCAAAAAAGGAGGTTATCCATTCTGTTGTATGTTTTTATTTATTCTTTAAAATGTTTTTTACCGCCATAACTCAGTCATTTATGAATTGATTTAAGAAAAGAATCATTTTTTTTAATCTTAAAAGAATCGTACCATCTAGATTTTTCCCATTTAAATTTCATCAAAATCGGTTTACTAATTTGTATAAAGTCGTTATTTATACAAAAGATTATTTCTGTTTGGTAAATGTTTATTTTTGTAATAAACTAAAGCATAATAAACAGACAAACAAAACTATTAGATTGTTCACATTGTGGTATTTTAAGTCCCTCCCCCTCTCCTCCACCCTCCCCTTGAGTCGCAGCGTCTGGATGTAAACTGCGGCTGATAAATAAGGAAATAGGATAAACGGTGCATAGGGCTGGCACGAAGGCAAGTGCGACGGTGCCCATTTTCCATCAGGTGGCCCGTCTGCTCGTTTGCCGTCAAATATACATTTTAAAAAAACGTGATAACGGTAAAAGATAGACGCGTGATAAATACAACTACTGCTGCTGCTCTGGAACGTGACATTTTTTTCGTGCGTGCAGCCGGTGTTCATCGATTTATGTCACATCATCATCATCATTTCGTGTAGGTATCACGGTCAATTGACCATGCACACCCTGGTGTCAGAGTTCTTCAGAACCGCCTCCCGGCCTCTGACGTGGTTCCTTTAACGACTACCAGATGGCAGCCGGGACCAACGGCTTAACGTGCCTATGTCTTATAAATAGATCGGTCATCACGTTAAAAAAAAATAGTCATTACAAGCAAAATTGCAAGCAGAAAAAAAAAATGTCAATTTGATAGGTAAATCATCATCATCATCAGGTCTTATTGGTCTCCACTGCAGGAGCCTGACCCTCTCTGTACTACCGGAGCCATACTTGGCCAGAGCAGACAGAGGATTTGGCCTACACTCTCCTCGCTGGCCAGACGGGTTGGAGAGGTCTCATTGATGTTTATGAGCTTTGTTTAGCTTGTATTTCCTAATTTGCCTCTTACGACCTCCATGGAAAGTATAGAAGTGGTCCTATTCTACCAACGGAAACCACACGGCTAATAGGATCATAGGAAATATAAAGGATCAAAAATCATAGGTTATCATAGGTTAAGACCCATTACAATTTTTTTTCCCCGTGCCAACCCTAGCAAATAATATGTGAGTGGCAGATGCTCGTAAATTACAAGCGCCGGGTCCAATGTCGGGGGTTCGATTCCGTCAACATTTTATTTTTTTTGTCCTACAAATATTTGTTCTACAATATATTATTATGTAGAGATGATCCTTTCCTTAATGATTGCTATCATATTATTTCCACCTGTTTAAGTTTAGTATATTTATGTATGTATATGTATATACTTACTAGTAGGTTTATATATTTCATATAATTATGTAAGTTTATAATTCTTAATGTGTATTTATGTAGGTTTATTTGTAGTAGGTACCTAAGTATATATATATATTATATACTATTCAAAATTATTGTTTGACTACCCCGCACTACCTGTTTTTATTAGAAATTTCATCAATCATAAGGTTGCCTGGAAGAAATTGCTTTGCGATAAGGCCGCCTTTTGCGCATTTCTCTAGTTTAATTATATTTTCTTTGTATATTTCCTTTTTTGTGTGCAATAAAGGGTTTTCTATTCTATTCTATTCTATTATTATGTAGAGATGTCAAAGCTAGTAAAGCTTTGACGTCTCTACATAATAATATATTTAGCGACATATTTTAAGGTTGGGTTTAGGGTTCCGTACCTAAAACGGTAAAACTGGAATTGACCTTATCCTTACTAATATTATAAATGCGAAAGTGAGTTTGTTTGTTTGTTTATTTGTTTGTTTGTTTGTTACGCTTTCACGCCGTAACTACTGAACCAATTATCATGAAATTTTGCATACAAGTTCTCTGGAGTACGGAGAAGGACATAGGCTACCTTTAACCCCGGGAAAAAGTACTATTCCCGAGGGATCGACATTGACGCGGGCGGAGCCGCGGGCAAAAGCTAGTATATTATACAGAGTAGTCTGCAAGAGGCCATGTAGATCAGTCCCCCCTAGTATCACCTGTTCACGAGTTGACGCAAGGTCATCGTTAAGCTCAACCATATTAGAGGAAACTTAACGACCCGTCACGCGACACCGCCACTATTTTGAATATTTGAGTGAGCATGACTAACTCAAGCTTGTAGACTTTTTTAACATTCGTGCTATTTATTAATATAAACGGAACTCAGCACGAACCCTTTATTTGTTTCCATTGACATTTTATTGGAGTTACGAGTCGCCACGATGGATATAAAAATGTTACAAATAGTAATAAAGTTGTTTGCCTGTAATATTTGTTTATGGACGATAATTTTACATAAGAGATCGTCATCATCATCACCAGGTCTTTTTAGTCTCCACTACAGGAGCACGACCCTATCTGTACTATCAGAACATATTTGGCTAGAACAGACAGAGGATTTGGCCTACACCCTACACTCTCCACGCTTTCATTCATTTCGTGTAGGTGTCACGGTCAATCGACCATGCACACCCTGGTGTGAGAGTTCTTCGGAACCACCTCTCGGCCTCTGACGTGGTTCCTTTAACGACTACTAGATGACCGCCGGGACCACCGGCTTAACGTGCCTTCCGAAGCACGGAATCATCTTTATTATCAGACAATCAGGTGATTCAAGGCTGCAATGTCCTAACCAAACTGGAAACAACTAAACAAAATATGCTTCCTGTGGGAATCGAACCCACGATCCCCGGGTCTACAGGCAAACGCCTTATCCACTGGACCACGGAGGTAGTTACTCTCCACGCTGGCCAGACAGGTTGGAGATAGGTGCATGATATATACTACTGCTGCTGCTGCTCCGGAACGTGACATTTTTCGTTCATCGACTTGTAAGATGACACTTCAAGAAAAAACTCGTGCTAATTTCGAATTATTTCACACAACAAGTTCATATTTGTATCTTATTTCGAAATCCATAGAACTCTGGTTATAGGCGACATAAAAAAATCCATAAGCTAACTAAATAACATAACCCAACTGGTAATAACATAAAAACCTTGGTTTACTATGCCCCCGATCCCTTGATCCGCCTTTGGTAATTTCATATCATTTCGTTTGGTATTTTGGTCTCAAAGTACATATTAGAAGATTTGTATAAAATACTGCCGTTGTGTGTTGGCCACTGACCAGAAAATATTTTTCAAAGGTATATACATACATAGTATTACTTTTTCCACTGCGGGGTAGACAGAGCCTAGGTCTATATGACCATATTTGCACAATTAGCATGTTAGAGGGCATGTAGATGGAAAGCGGAAGTGAAAATTGAGTTCCGTACAACAACTGGTATTGAATAAACCCACAAAGTAAACTTCTAGAAACCAGTAGGTTATGCGTTATATCATATTTACAGACAGACCGACTAAAAATATATAATTATGGTTTCTTAAATTTATTATCATAAAAAATGTCCTCAAAAATTTAATAACTATTTCCAAAAGGTTCATGCATAAATTCGATCTTGCTAACTGTACTATACATAATGACAGCTCCGTGGCGCAGCGGTCAACACGCCAGCGACACGGAGTGCCCGGGTTCGATCCCCGGCCAGGTCAAGATGGAAAATGATCTTTTTCAGATTGGCCTGGGTCTTGGATGTGTATCTATATATGTATTTGTCATAAAATATAGTATCGTTGAGTTACCTTGGGGCTAGCTTAATCTGTGTGATTTGTCCGTCCGTATACAAGGTGAAATTTAATTCATTAGCATACGTTTAAGGAGTGACTCAGACCACGAATCTGAACAACTGTCATTATGGGACCAACTTCGACATCGTGAAAAAAATATCTGCATTTTCATACAAAAGTGGAATATCTACTTGGCCAAAATCTATGGAACAGCTGATTTTTTTTTTTGCAATTTCGGATTTGGTCCCATAATGAAAGTTGTTCAGATTCGTGGTCTGAGTCACTCCTTAAAAGTTTGCTAATGAATTCAATTTCACCCTGTATATTTATATATTATATATTTTTACTATACAGGTGACACCGCTCTATTTTGGGCACACAAAAGTCACGTTTAATAACGTACAAAAAATCAATAGCCATTTTCGAAACGTCACCTCTTTATCTGAAGTCGGTTAAAGCGACCAATGCACGTCACCGCACTATACTTGACACCGTAAAAGAGTCACAATCGTAAAAACTGTCTCACCTCCACCTATCGATACCCAATATGTTTGGTGCAAGTTGTAAGAGACTACCTTTCGCCCGCGGCTCCGCCCGCGTCAATGTCGATCCCTCGGGAACAGTACTTTTTTCCGGGATAAAATGTACCCTATGTCCTTCGCCGTACCCCAGATAACTTGTATGCAAAATTTCATGATGCAAGTTCAGAAGTTACGGCGTGAAAGCGTAACAAACAAACTCACTTTCGCATTTATAATATTAGTTAGGATTAGGATAAACGACACATGTTCGAAAATACCCATAGATATAATACATGTATGTCTATAGGTCAGAGTCAGCACTCGAATGATTGAGCAGCCCGATGGCCCAGTGGTCGTGAGCATTATAACGCTTACATAAGTTAAGTAACCCTGGGCGCAGTCGCCACTGTGATGGGTGACCGCAAGTAGTACAAACAACATTAAACCGCGTCCGCGTCCGACCGGACTTGAACAAAAATTCGGACACTGTTAGTGTAGTGTATACCGGGGCTAATGCCTAAAAACAAAACTTTATGTCGGTAGTAAAATTATCCCAAGATGACACCGCAGTACTCCAGTCTCGTTGCGACCACGATGGATATAACTCCACTGAAACGTCAACGGAAACAAATAATAAAAAGGTTCGTGCTAAGTCCCGTTTATATACATAATTATGTGTTTATTGCGCGAAACTAAAAAAAAAGGAGAACAATCATTATCGAATAAAGGAATGTACTGTTTTTCGAGTTCATTTAAGTATGTATGTAAGTTTCTTTATTCCACCATTGCTTCCAAATGTTTCAACGGATTTAGAAGTATAGAGTACTAGCTTTCGCCCGCGGCTCCGCTCGCGTCAATGTCGATCCCTCGGGAACAGTAGTTTTTCCCGGGATAAAAGGTAGCCTATGTCTTTCACCGTACTCCAGAGAACTTGTATGCAAAATTTCATAATGATCGGTTCAGTAGTTACGGCGTGAAAGCGTAACAAACAAACAAACTCATTTTCGCATTTATAATATTAGTAAGGATAAGGATAAGGATCATTGGAATCTTTACATCCTCTGGACTGACGTAGGCTATAATTCGTTTACCAAAACTGTTTTTCGACGTGAAAACATCTCATCAAAAAATTACACATTCCGCGTGCAAGCGAGAGCGCAGTGCAAGCGGTAGAAACGCACGATCGGCCTAAGCGTTCAGCTTGTGGTGCATCTATCTCTCTTTCACTGTTATCACTTAAAATTATCGTCTGCAAACCGACTTTACAGACAACATTCTTTTTAGGGTTCCGTACCCAAAGGGTAAAAACGGGACCCTTTTAATTTCGCTCCGCTGTCCGTCTGTTTGTCTGTCTGTCCGTCTGTCACCAGGCTTCATCTCATGAACCGTGATAGCTAGATAGTTAAAATATTCACAGATGATGTATTTCTGTTGCCGCTATAAGAACAAATACTAAAAAATAGAATAAAATAAATATTTAAGGGGACTCCCATACAACAAACGTGATTTTTTTGCTTGTTGTTGCTCGATATTGATAACGGCAATAGGTATACGCTTGAATATTTAGTAATATATTTAATTTAAAAATAAATAATTATATAAAAATAAAATTAATATTAAAGGGGGGCTCCCATACAACAGGCATGATTTTTTTGCCGTTTTTATAGATAACGGAACGGAACCCTTCATACGAGAGTCCGACTAGCACTTGGCCGGTTTTTTTCTTTTTAGTTTTTTTTTATTCGTATGCGAATCGCCTGCGCCTATGATTTGTTCTGCGTCCGAACCCTATCCGAGTTTACAGTATGTAAACCTCACTCTTTACGACACAGCATTTGCTCTGAGCCGCGTGTCATTGAATATGTCGAATTCGTATATTAGCTGATATTACTATTTCTATTTCCATGTTGATCTGAGAAAAACTACGTAGCATGTACTAGGTATACAACGTGATTTTGAACCCCCTAGCTTTATTGAAATCTCAGAATCAGAATCCCTAATGAAATATAGAACAGCAAGAAAAAAGGCTGAACATAAAAATTAGGGTTTCCCATACAAAGTCGCCGATCAGCTGGACGAATTTCTATGGAAAGCCAATTTTTTTTTTTCGGTTTTTACCTTTTTTCTTGGAATTATGTATTCCATTGGGGATTCTGATTCCAAGATTTCAATATAGCTAGGGGGTTCAAAATCACGCTATATACATGCTACGTTGGATAGCCGTGTGGTTTCTGGCAGAGTAGAATAGGACCACTCCTAGTCTTCCCATGAAGGTTTTAAGAGACGACTTAGGAATACAATCTAAACAAAGCTCATAAACATCAATGAGACCTCTCCAACCCGTCCGTCCACCGAGGAGAGTGTAGGCCAAATTCTCTGGCCAAGTATGGCTCCGGTAGTACAAAGAGGGTCATGCTCCTGCAGTGGAGATTAAAAAAGACCTGATGATGATAATGTACTAGGTACATACATTAGTATCACATCTTTTTCCCTTGCGGGGTAGACAGAGCCCAGGTCTTTAAGACTTAAAAGCCACGTTTAGCATCTTAGTGGGCGTAAGGTGGAAAATGGAATCAAAATAGTGATGGGTTTAAGCTGCATCGCCTACTAATATGATTCGTCAGATTTACAGATTTGTACTAATAAATTATTTTATTTCATCATCATCATCATCATCAGGTCTTTTTTAGTCTCCACTACAGGAGCACGACCCTCTCTGTACTACTAGGGCCATACTTGGCCAGAGCAGCCAGAGGACTTGTAATCTGTAAATCTGACGAATCATATTGGTAGGCGATGCAGCTTAAACCCATCACTATTTTGATTCCATTTTCCACCTTACGCCCACTAAGATGCTAAACGTGGCTTTTAAGTCTTAAAGACCTGGGCTCTGTCTACCCCGCAAGGGAAAAAGATGTGATACTAATGTATGTACCTAGTACATCATCATCATCAGGTCTTTTTTAATCTCCACTGCAGGAGCATGACCCTCTTTGTACTACCGGAGCCATACTTGGCCAGAGAATTTGGCCTACACTCTCCTCGGTGGACGGACGGGTTGGAGAGGTCTCATTGATTTTATTTATTTCTATGTAAAAGCAAGTTTTTTGCAAAAAAAATCATGTTTGTGACAAGCTATTATTATAAACGAATCCACACTGTAAAATGCTTTCCAAGACAAATCAAATGAGCCCAAACACGATTGGTGTACCTTGTTTAGTTTAAGAGTTCCTATGACCACCTTCCGACTCCATCGTCAGACCAGCGCAACGATTCCATAATATTGTATTGTCTTCCGATTCACACATGCATGCAAAATTTTAGATCTTTTTTGTTACGATATAGTACGGCAAACGAGCAAGCGAGTCACCTGATGGTAAGCGATCAGCACTGCCCATGGACAACTGCAACACCAAGGTGTAATAGGAGCGTTGCTGGCCTTTCAAGGAGTTGGAGGAAAGACATGGGGGAGGAAATGGGGGAAGAACGGGCCACCGGCTCTCTAACTCACTAAACAAAGCATAGAAGCGGTAGAGCTTCTACTCAAACGTCGATTTTCTGTGAGAGTGTGTACTGCCCCGGACGAGCCGGCCTATTCATGCTACTAGCAAAAATATAGTTTTATCGGTAGCGTGGCTCTACCACAAATAAAGCTCAATCGGTAACCGAGAAGTTGTAGTGTGTAGCGCGCCTCACTTACCTCTCACCTCTATAAACATGTATGATTGGATCTAATAAGAGTAATAAACCGAACGTCGAACCACAACAACGTGTTTCATTTGGTACGCCCCTTATAAAGTGCATCAAATTTAACTTACATGATTTGATTACAGACAAACATCGGGACAGGTGAAACTAAATAAAAGCTTGTAAAAAGAGTTACTAATAGCGTTATAGTATTGCGTATCCCTAAAAGTTAATATATAAAGTAAAATACATTGCGGCTTTCATATGACTGACTATTCTTATTTTACATATATAAAACGTAATGTATTTTGAAGTGACTATCAAAAGTTGTACACTTAGTTAGGAAATAGACCAGACTAGTCGGTGGGTGTCCGTCCAACGCTGCGCTTGACGGTACGTGGTTGCCAGTTGAGAAACTCTCTGCCCCACCGACCATCGGTTCTGCGCGCTATGTGCCCCGCCCACTGCCTCCTTAAGGGGATACCACTGTAAATAAGGTCGTTCTGAACCTTATTTATCTCGCAAAATACTTAAATTAGGAGTTTCAAATCTAAGTAATATGATTTTTGACTATTTCATCTCCAAAAATTGAAGATGAAAACACGTTTTGATAAAATTTTCTCGATAGAAATATTTTTTGAAAAATGATCTTCGTTCGCAGAGTTTTTGTTATTGTAGCTCAAATGCGACGAATGAAATAATGATTTTTAGACTAAAAGATAGGTTATTAGTAATTCATCAAAATGTAAATATGAAAATACAATTAACCGGTCTGATTTTATATAAAATAGAAATAACGAATTTGGCGCTTACGTTTTTTTCTTTGAGCGACTCGAGACTATCTCCTATCTCATCATTCACGGGCTAAACCGCCAAGCGCTATCCCTTGCGCGCACTTGATCAGTCCTTTGCCGAGCGAAGGTACCAAACATTTGAGTCCTCGTCTTAAAAAAACTATTCCGCTGAGCTATGTCGGACCTCTGTTCTTCTACGGATTCTCGGATTATACGGATACGGACTTCGTTTCTCATTTCATCTCGCAGAGAAACGCCAAGCATAGCCCTTAACACAAATCACGAACTATGGGGCTAGCTCAATCTGTGTTATTTGTCCATATAGGAGGCAGGCACCATAAGATAAAAAAAAAGGAAATTAAAAAATCAACACGCTAATAGTCGAGGTATTTTGACTTGAACATATTGAAAAACAGACGCAAAAAACACCCTGTGTACAAAAAAACTCTTCCTTGGTATTGATTTTTTTATTATTACCTTCTATGGATACCAATTCACTGACGTCGACAGTCAAAACAGCAGATTTATCGATTTTAACAAAAATAAAAATTTATTTGTATGAATAAGCCAAAACAAAAATTTGTTTGTCGCATTTCTTTGACTTAAGAGACCCAGCTCTTAAAATGTTTGCGCTTGATTTAAATGCAACTTGTATATTTATTACCTCTCCAACCCGTCTGGCCAGCGAGGAGAGTGTAGGCCAAATCCTCTGTCTGCTCCGGCCAAGTATATCATGCTCCTGCAGTGGAGACTTAAAAAGACCTGATGATGATGATGTACTAGGTACATACGTACATACATATATAGTATCACGTCTTTTTGGCAAGCTCCATGGCGCAGAGGTTACCACGCCAGCCTGCGACACAAGGGCCCCGGGTTTGGTCCCCGGTCAGGCCGAGATGGAAAATGATCTTTTTCAGATTGGCCTGGGTCTTGGATGTTTATCTATATATGTATTTGTTATATATAGTATTGTCGAGTTAGTATCCCATAACACAAGTCTCGAACTTACTTTGGGGCTAGCTCAATCTGAGTGATTTGTCCGTATATATTTATTTATTTATATTTAAAAATAATTCATTGTGCGCCTTATAATTTAACATAAAATTGTGCACTCGAATAACAGAGCGAGATAGAGAATCTATAAAAGTAAACATGGTATAAAAATGGTTTTATCCTGTATCGTATTGATATTCCCGTCACAACTGCACGTTAAATGGAAACTGAGAGCCGGTGCAGTCACAGCACGGGACGACTCTATGCAGAATATCTCCAAAAATAAACTTAAAATAAAATAAGTAAATTAGGACATATCACACAAATTGAGCTAGCCCCACAGTAAGTTGTGAACTTGTATCGTAAAAAAGAAAGAAAAGGAATTTTAATTGGTACCACAAAATTAGTACTACAATCTTATCCTTACATAAAAAAGTGAAACGGTGTTAATCGTGACGATGGTCTTTGGAGGCTACCATATTAAAACACATTAAATGAACATAAAAACAAAACGTATCGTAGGATACTAACTCAACGATACTATATTTTATAATAGATTTATACAGGATCAAATTGAATTCATTAGCATACGTTTAAGTAGTGACTGAGACACATAAATCAGAACAACTTTCATAATGGGACCAACTCCAAAATAGCCCAAAAAAATAGCTGTTCCATAGATTGGCCAAGCAGATATTCGACTTTTGTATGAATACATACATACATACATACATAGTATCACGTCCTTTTCCCTTGCGGGGTATACGACCTTATGGCCACATTTAGCATGTTGGACGGCGTGTAGATGGAAAACAGAATCAAATAGTGATGGATTGCTAGCCACATCGCCCATTGACATGATTTCGCAGATTTTAACCCTATCCCGCGATCGACTTTTTGCGCGGGAACATTCTACGGTTTTTCTTTTCTCCCAGACCAGTATGGAAGAGCAACAATTCTATGTAAAATATAGTTCAACAAAGGGTTTTATGAACGTAAATCGATAAATACCGCGTGCATGTGCGAAAAATGTTACGTTACGGAGTAGTATCTATCACACATATTGATGTGCCGGAGAGAAACTCCCTGTTCTGATGAATTCTTCTCACGGAAATTTACGGGAAATTTCCAATAATTCTCGAGAATTTCTCAATAATTTCCGCAGTTAAGAGAAAGAAGAAGAAATTCTCGGTTCTCGAAAATTTCGAGCAAATTAAAAATTACAATTAAAATTAGAATAAACAATTTCGACGTCGAGGACGTCAGTCAAACAGTCCGCCCCGAATCGTACCTGATGCAAATGTGCCCATGACGCTGGCAGCATTTCCCCGCTGTATTGCCAGCGATATGCGTTGCATCAGGTACAACTCTGCGCGAAGATCGGCACACCATACTCCACTCACTTCAACCGCGAAGGGAATAAAAACATAGGATGTCTTAAGTGGGGCATATATGGTGTGTTTTTACGTAGCTGCCCCCTCAGCGGCCGCACTATTATTAATTGTAACATGTATTAAGTAATATTTATTGACCAAGCGAGCGAAGCGAGCGAGGTCTTCAATTCAAGTTGTTGACCGAGCGAGCGAAGCGAGCGAGGTCTTCAATTCAAGTTGGGGCGAAAAGACGTTTTTTGTATGTATGTATGTATGTTTGTTCCACGATAACTTTGGAACCAATGCTCCAATTAAGATGAAATTAAGAATGTATATAGGTCTTATAAATACAATTTTCAAGTTCGTTGGGCATCAAAATCAGTTCAGCAGTTTACGAGATATTTAAATAAATGTTAAAGAATTTCGAGAAATGAAAAGTGAAAATGACGTTTAGGCTGAATATGTTACAAGATGGCGCTGAAATAAATTTTAATTTTGAAGGTTGCCACCGCCGCCGCTAGGTGGCGGTATTTCGTTGAAGCCTGCTTTGTCCATGCTTTGTGTATTAAATTCAAATTTATTACACAAAACATGAACAATTATAAACTAGAACGGTACTTTCTCCTCTATACTTCGTTTATCAAATGGTTAGCTTAGTCGCAGTACAATAGTTACCAGATCGAAAAGATTAGACTTTGAGCCGCGCAAGAAAATTTGATTTTTCAATGATTGCAAATATTTCTTTCGCTGTCTGTTCCAAGTTAAATTCCAAGTGACTTTCTTATTTTTAAATTACAACATTTCGTTCCTTTAGATTAGAGAACAGAAAAATACCAGTCCAAAAAATATCCATAATTAATTCTCGTTAGTTCCAAATTTCTCCAACAGATGGAATCAGAGTTTTTATTTATCTTTAATTTTAATCAAAACAAACATATAATTTGTTCGGGTTTAAACCTGCAACCAAAAATTAAAGCAGTTATTTACAACCAATTTACTTGCAATTTCGTATTATACTTAACTTTATGGTGGTGGAAGATAATTATAAAAAAATCAGTGATCTAATTGGAAGATGACGAGCTATTTAATGATGAACATCCCGTTTACAAAATTTTACAGATTCAATCCTTTCACAGTAAAAGCTGGTAAAAAAACCAGCCAAGTGCAAGTCGGACTCGCGCACGAAGGTTTCCGTACCGTTATCTATAAAAATGGCAAAATAATCATTTGCCCCACTTTAATATTATTTTTATTTAATTATTTATTTTTAAAGGATATAACTACATATTCTATGAATATTTCAATCGTCTACCTGTTGCCGTTATCAATATCGAGCAAAAACAAGCAAAATTATCACGTTTGTTGTATGGGAGCCCCCTTAAATACTTATTTTATTCTATTTTTTAGTATTTCCTGTTATAGCGGCAACAGAAATACATCATCTGTGAAAATTTCAGCTGTCTAACTATCAGGGTTCAGAGAGAGATACTGCCTGGTTAGAGACGGGTGGACAGACAGGCAAACGGACAGCGGAGCGATATTAATAGGGTTCCGTTTTTACTATTTGGACACAATAAAGACAAAGAAATGGGGTTCGGTGGGCAAAAGATAAGTACAGATGTAGAATCCAGAGGTACGAAAACCATATTTGCAAAGTAAAGCCGAAGCATAGAAAGTATGGGAGTGCAGCACTCTGCGAGAGAAACAAAAACAAAAGCCAAATGAAAAAGGAGCTGGGGGGTTGTCCGGACAAAACAAGACAGAAAATTGATACTTATGAAAACCAAAAGTTTTATAAGTATAAAGCTCAAGCGATGAAACGGGGGTTATATGTCTATCGGGGCTAAAAAAATTAAACATTGACGGGTACACATCAAAACCATATAGTTTTTTCGTCATTTAGAAAACAAAACACATGTCTCGTTTTTAGAACCTCAATCATCATTATCATGCCGACCGAAGCTCAGTCACCCGGATACTAACCTACTAAATGAGCTGGCATTTTATATTTCTATTCCCTGAATTTTAAGTCGCAGGCCTATCGATATTTTCAAACACTCAAACACGCTTGTGGAATATTTGGTACGAAAATTATTGTTACCTGAAATAAATGAATTTTAACTTTTAAATATATTACAAAACGGTTTAACTCACGTATTTTAAGTCGGAAAAATGCCGACAGTTTCAGCCGGTCCGTCCTTGACACTCGCCCTGAGGATGGCCTACTGACTAGGCTGAAACTGTCGGCATTTTTCCGACTAAAAATACGTTAGTTAAACCGTTTTGTAATATATTAAAATGATATCTCGCGTTAGTTTTAATAATATTATTGAATTTTAACTTTTTTTTTTAATTAATGCAATCTTAACATACGTGATTTTCATCTAAGTGGTCGATTACTGGCTCCATCTTGCATAGAGCTTTTATTGTTGAAAGCTGCGCAATTAGAACATGACTGTGCGTCTCATAGATCGCGATCGCTGGGGACCGGGATATTACATTTAAGCGTTTACAAACACTTACGTGAAATAAATATAATGGCCAAGCGCGAGTCGGTCGTTTTGTGTAGTATTTTTATAAGTGTTTTAAGGGTCTGTCAGTATTAGTTTATTATGTACTAAAAACGGGTCACTCACGTGCTATTTCGTCGGGATTGCCGACTATAGTTTCGGACTCGTCAGGAGCCCATTTTCAAGGCGAGTGCGAGACGCGCGGCGAGAGTTCGGGACCCTCCGCCGCGCGTCTCGCACTCGCCTTGAAAATGGGCTCCTGACGAGTCCGAAACTATAGTCGGCAATCCCGACGAAATAGCACGTGAGTGACCCGTTTTTAGTACATAATGTCTATATCTCACGTTAGTTTTAATGATATAAGTATTAGTTTACTTGTAAAATCCTTTGTATTTGTTGGTTTTATGTTTTTTAACGGGTCCCTATTAATGTCGTTCCACTGTCCGTCTGTCTGTCACCAGGCTGTATCTTATCAACCGTGATAATTAGACGCTTGAAATATTCACAGAATATTTAATTATATATTCATTTTAAAATTAATAATAAAATAAATTTAATATTAATATTCCAACCAACACACATTTTTTCGTTTTTATAGATAACATTGTATAAAACAGAATAGCATTGTAATTGTTTTTTTTTTTAATTACAATGCTATTTTGATAGTCTAATTCAATTAATAAATAAAATATGGCTAAAAAAATCCACGCGTTCGTGGTTTTTTTTTTTAATTTTCATATATTTCTAACTATATTTTATTTCTTTATTTATTTAGTACTAGCTGTTGCCCGCGGCTCCGCCCGCGTTAGTGTCCATCCCCGCGTTAGGGCCTCAAACTACCTCCATACTAAATTTCATCCAAATCAGTTCAATGGTTGAAGCGTAAAAAGACGACAGACAGAGTTACTTTCGCATTTATAATATTAGTATGGAAGTATGGATATTATTTATAATTCTAAGTCCAGAAATGAGAAAATTTCCATAAAAACTTTAATCTCCCATTTTACCCCTTTAGGGGTGAATTTTGTTCATTTCACCCACATATATATTTTTAATTGTAATAGAGAACTTACATACCTATTTATTTTCATACTTCATTGTCCAGAAATTAGAAAATTTCCAATTTCCATACAAACTTTACCCCATCCCATTTTGCCATTTATGGAGGGAATTTTGTCCGAGAAATTATATACCTATTTTTATACTTCTAGGTCTAGCAATGTGAAAATTTCCATACAAACTTTACCTAGGGTACCTAGAAATGAGTAAATTCCTATAAGAACTTTACCCCACTATTTTACCCTTTCAGGGGAAAATATCGTCAATTTTATCAACGCAGATATTTTTAATTGTAACCTAGAACTATTATTATTATTTTCAAACGTCTAAGTTCAGAAATGAGAAAATTTCTATACAAAGTTTATACCACTCACTCACCCCCATTTTACCCGTTAATGGGGTTTTTTGCAAAATTCATTTACAAATATATTTTTTATTTGGAATCAAGAACTTATATACCTATTTTTATACTCCTAAGTCTAGAAATGAGAAAATTCCTTCAGGGGAGACATTTGTCTAGTTCACCTACACAGATCTTATTTAATGTTAATCGAGAACTTATATACCTACTTTCAGACTTCTAAGTCCAGAAATGAGAAATTTCCATATTTATTTTACCACTGTAGAAGTAAAATTTCTAAAAATCCTTTCTTAGCGCTCACTAACATCAATAAAAGAACCCCCTGTACCAAATTTCAAGTTTCTAGGCGCAGCAGTTACGGTAGCGTTGATATATAAGTTAGGTTTGCCGTTTGCCCGCGGCTACGCCGCCGCCGTTAGTGTCCGTCCATCCCTCAGGAACAGTAGAATTTCCCGGGTTAAAAGGTATGTCCTTCCCCGGGTCTCTAACTACCCCCATACCAAATTTCATCCAAATTGGTTCAATAGTTGAAGCGTGAAAAGAAGACAGACGGACAGTCAGAGTTGTATGGATAGGTATAATGCTGTCGAGGTATGATGGTAGATGGTATGATGAATTGACTTTGGATTTTTATTTTCTTATGTCACTTATTATTTAAGTGCTATATATTTGCAGGCAACCTTATGCCTTGAGTTCATTAAAATGACGATAACTTTTTTTTTAATGAACCGATTTTGATGAAACAAACTTTAAATGGTTTTCTGAGTTAAAACAAAGCAATTGGTGAAAATTTGAAGTAAATCGGTTCAGTATTTTCGGAGATAATCGTGATCATACATACAGACAGACAGACAAAAAATTCGAAAAAAATTTTTTTGCTTTCTATTATTCTTTTTAAGTGTCCCTCTATCCCTTTCAGTCAAAAATTCCAAATGTACAGACAAAATATTTTTACTGTTTTATTATATGTATAGATAGCCACTTATACCGCGTGATTTAAACTTCTGAACTATACTTATATCGTGGAATCAGAATCCCTAATCGAATACAGCATTGCAAGAAAAAATGGTAAAAAACGAAAAAAATACCTTCCATAGAAATTCGCCGAGCTGATTTTTATTTTCGAATTTCTTTTTTTTTCTTGCAAATGTAGGTATACTTCATTAGGAATTCTGTTTCTTGGATTTTAGTATAGTTCAGAGGTTTAAAAACACGCGGTATAAGTGGCTATATATGGATGATTGGAGACATAAAGGGGAAGCCTTTGCCCAACATAGGCATAAGCAAATAGACTATTTAAAAAATACATTAATAGCATTGTGAATGCAAAAAAACACTTGAAGAATATTTATGGCTTCTTAAATATTAGTTGATTTTCAAATTCATTGTAAAATGAGCGAAATAAGACGTGGACGGCAAGAAAGAGATACGGGTTCGAATCCCGCTCCATGACTTATTTTTTTTATATGTTCAAGTTTATATATTTTTTTTTTAAATATTGTTTGAGACAAGTTTTAAAAAGTTAGTTAATGTTTAAGATAACAATATATATTTCTCATAAATATAGATTATCACCTATTCACCACCGTATTACAATAAATAGTAAAAACCAAGCGAAGCTTGGTCGCCCCTAAGTCATCATCATCATCATTTCGAGTAGGTGTCACGGTCAATCGACCATGCACACCCTGGTGTCAGAGTTCTTCGGAACCGCCTCTCGGCCTCTAACGTGGTTCCTTTAACGACTACCAGATGGCAGCCGGGACCACCGGCTTAACGTGCCTTCCGAAGCACGGAATCATCTTAATTATCAGACAATCAGGTGTTTCAAGCCTGCAATGTCCTAACCAGACTGGAAACAACTAAACAAAGTATGCTTCCGGTGGGAATCGCACCCACGATCCCCGGATCAACAGGCAAACGCCTTAACCACTGGACCACGGAGGCTGATACTAAGTAAGTATAATGCCGTAACTAAAGAAATTATTTTTGAACCACGAAGAATTAATCAAAATAAGATTTGTTTACAAAACGCCATTGTTATTCAAGAAGCGAGTGGATTCATCTTATTATTCTTAATCCAGTGCGGACAGATGTTTGTTCGGAATCTCATTATGGTAGGGTGGGTGTGCCTGTTTTCAACCTACACTAGTAGTCGTCCACATTTCTCTATAGGTATTAAGAAATAACAATAATAAGCTATTTATTGCCATACACATGCCAGGTAGAATCATTTACAATTTATAAGATATTTTTTATTTATATGCTACTTGTAAATAAATATATTTAAATTTAATTTTATAAACAACTTTTATATAGTGTTTAGTTTAGTATTCTACTTATTTATATTGTTTATATTGATGTCATTTATTATTTTGTATACAATAACAAGTCATAAACATAGTTTGGTTTCTAATATTTTCGCGATTGTTAGGTGTAAAAATAATGTAATATACGCACGGAGAATATACGCGATAATACCGTATTAAAGTGATTTTAATTTAATTGATTATTTATTAATATTAAAACAGAATCTTATTATAATACAATGAATATTCGTTCACAGTTTCTTAGTAACCCCTTTTTAGGTATTTAGTATATACAATAATCTAGACTGGACATATCGCACATTTTTGTTTTGTTAAAATGTATTTGTGTCCAAACTGGCTTACGCCCAACACTGTCTTGTATAAAAAGTGCCCTTTATTTCAATTTAGGTAATGAATTGTTTGTCAAATGCGATACGTTTGGCCATTTTTGCATTGTATCCGAACACACCAACTTTGAAATATCTGATTATTAGGGTTTTTAAGCATAAAATTGCTTTAATTACTATCTTAGTCTTAGTACGAAATAAAATATGCTCAAAAAATCAACGAGGGCAGGACGTCCATGTCCGTCCGGGATCAGGAGTGTCATACTCAACTGCCTGTCTGGTGATTGCACATATGGCATTGCTACTTGCTTATCCCCGCACAGGAAGCCAAATAAACTGCCATCGCCAACCCATCTGCCAAGCGTGGTGAGTATGGAAATATTCTTCAATTGGAACGAAGAGTTCTTGGGAGGCCCTTGTCCAGCAGTGGACTTTTTGTGACTGTAATGATGATGATGAACGAGAACGTCCAGAGGAATATGGTCGCCGGTTCAAGTCCTGCGCGTGGAATTTTTAACCAATTTTTTTTTCGAAATTTGATATTCAAGCAGTGTTGGTGGGTGTTAATAGGCATCACTACCCCAAAGATTTTCTATCCGCGGCTTATGAATCATAGCTATAGCTATAATTTCTTAGATCTCAACAGATGGGGTAACGTTTTATAATCTGTTGTATTGTAATGTGTAAATTGTTTTGTTTCATTTAATCCTTCTTTGCGTGGATAAAATAGAATAGAATAGACTTTATTTAGGAATATAAGTGTACATGTAAGATGGACGTTACATTATTCTTAGGTTAAACATATTCTGCCGAGTGTCTCAGATTGAAAAATCTAAAATTCACAATAATTGTTTGTCGTGTAGGTATTCGTCAACTGAGTAATAATTTTTACTAGCCAGCAAACAGTTGCTTTTTGAACTTTCTTACGTTAAGCGCATAAAATCTATTGGGAAGCTTATTGTAAATTTTAATAGCTATATGTACGCGTTTTTTTGAAATAAACATAGATTTTGTTGGGGTGCAAACAGTTTGTTTCTATGTCTTGTCCTACAATGTTGCTTTTTTGGAAAATAAATAGGGGTACTTTACCACAAAAATACAGGCTTCATAAATATATAGACACGGAAGTGGCAGTACGTTTAATTTTTTTAAAAGTGGTTTCACGTATCGGTGTAGTTTCACCGTATAGCTGGTTGCGTATCTTACTCACTCTCACTTATATTTTGCCGCCAAGCACTTGTAATTTTTTTAGCGAGAGATTTTGCTGTCTGGAGTAGTGATGTGCCGTTCCCAAATTCCCATTCCCAGGGAACGTTCCCCGTTCCCGTTTACGGGAATGTTTCCGGAAACATTCCCAATTTCGGGGGAACGTTCCCATCTAAATTAGGAAAATCTTGTAAATAAAAACTTTTGAGATTTGGTCTCATTCCCAGCAACAAGGGAACGTTCCCGGCAACAAGGGAACGTTCCCCGGGAATTTGGGAACATTCCCTGGAAACGTTCCCGTTTATTTCGGAAATTTTGTCGATTATTGAAAATATTTATACATTACATATACCAAGTAATGCATATACATCAGTTCAATATATTTGCATTGACAAAAAAGTTGTATGACAAATAAAATTACAACTTTCCCTGACATTTCCATTTATTGGGAACGTTCCCGGGAACGAATTTGGAAATCTGGGGAATGTAGAAACGTTCCTGGGAACGGCACATCACTATCTTGGAGACATGTAGTTATCAAAGTCCATTCTAATGAGAATTGTCAGGGGTGTCATCCTTAACTGTCTATCCGGTAGTTGCAGGTATGGCATCGGGTAAGCGCCCGGCCTCCCGAACTGCTACTTGCTTTATAGGGTTCCGTACCCAAAGGGTAAAAACGGGGCCCTATTAATGTCGCTCCGCTGTCCGTTTGACACCAGGCTGTATCTCATTAACCGTGAGAGTTAGACGGCTGAAATTTTCACAGATGATGTATTTCTGTTGCCGCTTTAACAAAAAATACTAAAAAATAGAATTAAATAAATATTTAAGGAGGCTCCCATACAACAAAAGTGTTTTTTTTTGCTTGATTTTGCTCGTTATTGATAACGGCAACAGGTAGACACTTGAAATATTCACAGAATATTTAATTATATATTCAATTTAAAAATAAATAAAAATAAAATAAATATTAAAGGGCTACAAAAGACATGATTTTTTTTGCTGTTTTCATAGTCCGACTCGCACTTGGCCGGTTTTTCCCATTTATTCGAGTGAGTAGTATCTATGCCATACTCACGCTTGGATTGGTGGGAGCAGGTTTTTTAGCTTCTTGTGCTTCCGACGCTGCTGCCCATCGGAAGCATTTTTAAGCTGAGGAAGGACAGGAATTTGTTGGACTTGGAAAGGGGAGGAAGGTATTGGGGTACTACCCACTCAGATGAATGATAGAAAAGAAAAAAATCCTTTCCCTGCAATTATTTATATTTTTACTAGCTGGCGCAGCGGTCAACACGCCAGCCTGTGACACGGAGTGACCGGGTTCGGTCCCCGGCCAGGTCAAGATGAAAAATGATCTTTTTCAGATTGGCCTGGGTCTTGGATGTGTATCTATATATGTATTTGTTATAAAATATAGTATCGTTGAGTTAGTATCCCATAACACAAGTCTCGAACTTACTTTGGGGCTAGCTCAATCTGTGTGATTTGTCCGTATATATTTATTTATTTATTTATATAATATTAGATAGCTAAACTTAGTTCGAAGCGTTGAACGCTCTCTTTACAAAATCACATAATAGTTTAATAGTCCTAAAGAATTAAACTTCTAAGATCAAATATAGAACGATATATTTAATTGATTAGATATTTTAAGTGTTTTATTTTGCATTCACAATGCTATTTTGATTTATGTACTCTTAATAAATTAAGATATAAAATATGGTAAAAAAGTTCCACGCGTTCATAGTTTCTATTTTTCTCCACCATATACAATTTCCCCCTTATTCAGCGCCGAGATTGAACTGTGCGGTAGCTCAGATGGTAGAGCATAGTTCGTACATAGACCTAGGTCGCCGGTTCAAGTCCCGCCCGCATTAAATTTTTTCACCATATTTTATTTCTTAATTGATTAAGAATTATTTAGATTCTGATAGGCTTTTTTTTTGCCTTCTGCAATAGTTTTCACTAACTGATCATGTCGTAACAAGTATCCTATCATATACATACATAGTAACGTCTTTTTCCCTTACGGGGTAGACAGAGCCTAGGTCTATAAGACATTAGGTCCACATTTAACATGTTGGAGGGCGTGTAGATGGGAAACGGAATCAAAATATTGATGGGTGGTTGGTCGCATCGCCTAATGACATGATTCCGCAGATTTTAGCCCAATCCCTCGATCGGCTTTTACGGTCTGCGCGGGAAGAGAAGCAGCTGGCACATTCTGTGTTTTTTCTTTTCTCCCAGACCAGTATAGAAGAGTATCATATTATCAATTATGGATCTAGGATAGGTAATTTTTTAAATATATAGGTACCTTGATAACATAATCCTAGCCCAGGCAGCAGGCAGCGTTAGATAGGGAATAGTGAAGGACAGAAGGGGAGGCCTTTGCCCACTAGTGGGACACAATACCAGGCTAAAAAACAAATATAAACATACTTTTTATATTTGTTTATTTATATCAAATTTTTGTAAAAAGCTAATATACAAATTAAATTTAAAATACCTTGAAAAATTTATATTTATTTAATATGTCTCCACTGTCCGTCTGTATGTCTGTCACCAGGCTATATCTCATGAACAGTGATAGCTAGACAGATGACATTTTTAACAGATAATGTATTTCTGTTGCTGCTTTATCAACAAAAAGGTACTAAAAACAAAAATTAAATAAATATTTTAGGTGGGTACAAATATAGCAAAGGCGATTGTTTTGTCGTTTTTTGATAAATATTAAAAGAATATTTCATTGTATATTTACATACCTGTTGCCCGCGACTTCGTCCGCGGCAATTTCTGTTATTATGATTAATTAGGTTTTTTCTTAGTATAGATGAATAATTTTCCCCCGTTTTCAATACATTTTTTATTGATGCTTTGCTCCTATTGGTCGCAGCGTGATGTTTAATAGCCTAAAGCCTTCCTCAATAAATGGACTATCCAACACAAAAAGAATTTTCCAATTTGATCCGTAGTTCTTGAGATTAGCGCGTTCAAACAAACAAACTCTTTAGCTTTATAATATTAGTATAGATTATTTTCTCTGTGGTATCCACATTTTTTCAATACGCCATCTATTGGAATTTAGCATTGACAAGACCACCCGTGACCGTGATACAGTTGGCGGAAAACTGGAAACCCTGTTTGCGGAACAAATTAAAAGTTTCCATTTTGTGCTGTGGTTTTCCGTTTAACACTAGGTGGCGCTATGATAGATGGAGGATCCTAGACGTATCAAAGGTCTATTTGCTAACTCAGTGACGTTTTGATAGTCACTTCAAAATACATTACGTTTTGTACACCTTATATAAAAATAGTCAATCATACAAAAGCCGTAATGTATTTTGAAGTGACTATTATAACGTTGTACACTAAGTTAGCAATAAGGCCGGCCCAACCTACGCTTATTGCGTATCATTTTTGTCAGGCTCATCAAATAGATGGCGCCATAATTTTATTTACAACAATGTATCCGGGACTATATTTTTTGTCACCAAATAAATAATAAATATAAATAGTATATACGGACAAATCACACAGATTGAGCTAGCCCCAAGGTAAGTTCGAGACTTGTGTTATGGGATACTAACTCAACGATACTATATTTTATAACAAATACATATATAGATAAACATCCAAGACTCAGGCCAATCTGAAAAAGATCATTTTCCATCTTGACCTGGCCGGGGATCGAACCTGGTCACTCCGTGTCGCAGGCTGGCGTATTGACCGCTGCGCCACGGAGCTAGTCTTGATATAAATGAAGACTGACTTCCATTATCCAGTAACGCTTTGGCAGGAAAAGTTCTACTATTTTTAACGTCCACTAAAACAACTTCAGCAGTGAACAAGAGAACCTGATTAGGTACATGGCAGACAAGTCACGCTAGATGCTGACGCCTGAGTGGTGGTACCTACCTGCGTCGATGGTAACGTAAGAGTATTATCATTATTATTGTTATTATCAGTCTGTTTACGTAATATTGAATTATGTCTTTTAATATACATTTTGCAGGGACTTAGCCGTGTGGTTTCCGGCAGATTAGAATAGGACCACTCCAAGTCTTCCCGTGGATGTCGTAGAAGGCGACTTAGGAAATACAAGCTAAACAAAGCTTATAAAAACATCTAAGAGACCTCTCCAATCCGTCAGGTCAGCGTGGAGAGTGTAGGCTAAGTCCTCTGGCTACTCTGGCCAAGTATTGCCCTAGTAGTACAGAGAGGGTCGTGCTCCTGTAGTGGAGACTAAAAAGGACCTGATGATGATGATGATGATGATTGCAGGGACTTAACCGACACTGTGGAACATTTTGGCCAGCCCGAAGGCAATTAGCACATAGTCTAAGTTTATTTACAACGGAAACACATTTCATTCAAGAACTTTGGACTTAAATTTGTCACATGTATAAAATAAATGATTTTGTTTACAAACGATACATTTTTTAAGTTAAATGACTTCGTAGATTACATCATCATCAGGTCTTTTTAGTCTCCACTGCACTCTGTACTACCAGATATACTATACTTGGCCTGAGCAGACAGAGGATTTGGCCGACACTCTCCTCGCTTGCTAGAAGGATTGGAGAGGCCTCATTGATGTTTGAGCTTTGTTTAGCTTGTATTTCCTTAGTTGCCTCTTAGGACCTCCATGGGAAGACTAAGAATGGTTCTATTCTACTCTGTCGGAAACCATATCGTAGATTTAGGAACGTCCTTTACTATAGTTCTCTCAGACCTGTTTGTAACAACTCGGCTATATTGAATTGCTTCCAACACGTCGGCACGCCCACGACGAAATTCGAAAAAATCAACAAGTTTGGGAGACGTCTCTAAAGTATTTCTGTGTTCTGCCCATTTCCAACTAGTAGCGCCATCTTGTTTGCTCTCTTCGAACACCCAAATCCCCGTGCCTCACTGGGAGCGATGCCTGTCGCCACTGATCATCATTCAGGCTTCCATTCAAAATCCCCTCTAATATATTCTTAAGTGTAAAGTCTATCGTCGATCGATACTTCGTTTGGAAATAACCACACTGGAAATGTTCTAAGTGTATAAGGTGAATTTTGGCATCGAGAAAACAACGACTATATGATAAATTGCAATCCCTGGAGCATCAAGGTATAGTCGTTTGTCTATCAGTTTTTTTAAGGATCCATTTTGGGGAGTGTGCGAAAGCGCTCTTTAGCTAGTTGAACCCTCACCATTCCTCCATCGGACTACAAGACGCAGACAGAAATTTCACCCTTATGTCGTTGGTATACCAAAGAGTCGAACTAAACGCTTTAACAGTTCCTTTTTGGTTCGAGTAGCTAAGGTGTGGAATGAATCGCCTGCGTCTATATTCCCAGACAAGTACAGTCCCGCAAAAGTAGAATAAATGGGTATCTCTTGGATATGCATGTAACATCCTCGTCTCCATCGTCACTTACCATCAGGTGAGATGGGACACAAATACCTACTTCAATAATTAGAAGAAAAAAACAGTTACTAAAAAGCGTAAGAGTGACATGTGCGGGAAGTTCTTTCATCGTAGACTCAGACATCAACAACATTTTTTTTTTTAAATTTACGTGGCTGGGACAGCCTCTGGGAAAATGGGAGCTCCCAGCAAAGTAAATTCTGCCATAAATAATATCTTCCTTCGAACCTGGCAAAAATAATATATCACATTAGATTGTTATCAAGTGATAAAACCTAGATAAAACGAATACCTAGCGGAAAATGACTTCTGTTTTATTGTTGCGATGCAAAAAGATAAAATAAATTATCTTGATTAAAAAAAAATTTAAGAAATTTGTGATGATACACGATACGGACAAAATCACGCAGATCTTAGCCCCAAAGATTTTATTGTCTTTGCTCGAAGTAAATTCGAAATTTATGGGATACTAACTCAATAATAATGTTATTATAACTATATCATTAAAACTAACGTGAGATACAGACATTATGAACTAAAAACGGGTCACTCACGTGCTATTTCGTCGGGATTGCCGACTATAGTTTCGGACTCGTCAGGAGCCCATTTTCAAGGCGAGTGCGAGACGCGCGGCGGAGGGTCCCGAACTCACTCGCCTTGAAATTTGGGCTCCTGACGAAACTATAGTCGGCAATCCCGACGAAATAGCACGTGAGTGACCCGTTTTTAGTTCATAAATAAGTTTATAATAAATAAGTCTTTTATTTTGCATTCACAATGCTATTTTCAAAGATTTATTCAGAAAATAGGCTTTTTCAGGCACTTTTTCACGTCAATTCACATTTTAAATAATACTTATTATATTATATTCAAATTATTAATTATTGTTCAAAAGCTACAAACTACTAGCGTTTCGGAACCGACCACTGCAGAGAAGAAGACGCCGAAAGAAACTCTTTTCAACAGTATTGGTCGCCTACTTGCCTGAAGGGCTTTGTATGATATTTAATATTTTTATCTTTTTTTTTTCTGATGTCATGTCATATACAATTTTAATTTACATATTTTTGCGGAACACGTTATGTTAGCGATCGACATTTTGATATAAGTACTCTTAATAAATTAAGAAATAAAATATGATGAAAAAATTTGGGACTTGAACTGGCGACCTAGGTCTATGTACGACCTATGCTCTGCTATCTGAAATAATTTTATTTCTTAATTTATTAAAAATTTTTTTTTCAAATGTTCAATGACAAAAGCCTTTAGAGAGCAGCAACTCAGCGAATAGCTTCCAGCGTATGGTTTACCAGAGGACCTTTGCAACTGGATATCCGATTTCCTGAGGGAACGGTCGATTCGAGTGGTTATGGATGGCTGCTCTTCCGACCTAATGGCTATTAATGCCGGGGTACCTCAGGGATCTGTTCTCTCTGCAACCCTGTTCCTGCTGCACATTAATGACCTTCTTAAATCTGGCATTATTGGCTATGCTGATGACAGCACCGTTGTAGAGAGTTATACGTCCAGTGCCAGTGCAAGTCCACAAGAAGTCCAGTCTCTGAGAGAGTCTATGATTGAACGGGTTAACTCGAAATTACAGAGGGTGTCCGATTGGGGAGACGCCAATCTTGTTAAGTTTAACCCGTCCAAAACACAGGCTTGTCTCTTTTCTGCAAAAAAGAGTGCTTTCCCACTTGCACCTACTTTCCAGGGTGTTTCCTTGCCGTTGGTTGGCCACCTTGGGCTTTTAGGCATGACAGTCACGTCCAAATTAAGCTTCGGCCAACAGATTGAGTCGATGGCACTAACTGCTTCCAAGAAGTTGGGCATCATCTCAAAGGTTCGGCGGTACTTCAGCTCTGAACGGCTGCTCAATCTCTATACAGCCCAGGTTCGCTCTTGCATGGAGTACTGCAGTCACCTTTGGGATGGCTCAGCTAAATACCAGCTTGAAGCATTGAACTCTGTTGACCGAAGAGCCCGCAGGCTCATAAACAACGACGTGGTCTCAAATAGGAAATTGCAATCCCTGGAGCATCGCCGTAAAGTCGCATGCCTATCGGTATTTTATAGGATCCATTTTGGAGAGTGTGCGAAAGCGCTCTTTGAGCTAGTTGAACCCTCACCATTCCTCCATCGGACTACGAGGCGCAGACAGAAATTTCACCCTTTTATCGTTGGAATACCAAAGAGTCGAACTAAACGCTTTGACAGTTCCTTTTTGGTTCGAGTAGCTAAGGTGTGGAATGAACTGCCTGCGTCTATATTCCCAAACAAGTACAGTCCCGGGACATTCAAAAGTAGAATAAATGGGTATCTCTTGGATAGGCATGTAACATCCTCGTCTTCATCGTCACTTACCATCAGGTGAGATGGGAGACAAATGCCTAATTCAATATTTAGTAAAAAAAAAAAAAAAACTCCCATCTTTTGCCTTATGGGCCGAAAGCTACGTTGCCAGAAGGGCCTATCCTGGGTGCAAGTCACCCGGGACCACCGGGCGGTCACCAGTAATCGGAGCTAATCCTACTCTACGCACTCTATTCCGGTGGCGAGTGCGACGGGGTCGGATAGTGGGATTCCTCTGGCTATTCGGAGCCGAAGAGGGGTCGGGGCGGGCTTGTGCGATGTCAATAGGATCATCGGGATCGTCAAGTACGTTCCTAGGACGTCTACGACGTAAGGTCGTATCGTGTAAGTTGGGGGAGTAGTTAGCAGCTTGCACTACTAACGGGTTGGGGTGGCGTGCGGCTTTCTCAAAGTAACGCTTGGAGGCGTTTTTGAGATCGCCGCGGATGGATGGGAGATCTAGGTCTCGGTGTAGGTCTGTCATGCGCAAGTACCGGTGGTGACTCGTATTTGTGGCACGGGTGACGAAGCGGTTCTGCAAGCGTTGCAGCCGATCAATGTGGGAGGGCGCGATATGGGAGAAGACTACGCCGGCGTAGGTCATGATCGGGCGGACGCAAAGCTTATAGAGTGTCAACTTATCTCTAAGTGACATCTTAGCATTGCCTATCATGGGGTGGAGACGGCCTAATACGAAGGCGGCATGGTTGCGGACTTTGGTGATGTGGGGGCTGAAGGTCATCGCGCTATCGAGTACGACTCCAAGGTATTTAGCCTTGCCTGCCCACTGAATGGGCTTTCCGTACAACGATACTGATCCTAACGAGGGGAGTTCTGCCCCGGACATGGTGATTTTTCGACGTGACACAGCTTGGTTATCCTTTGAGAAAAACACAGCTGTGCTTTTCTCCGGATTAACTTCGATGCGCCACCTCTTGAACCACCCGCCGAGAGCGTCCACGGCGGACTGAAGACGATTCACGATGACCGTTTTAAGGTGATGGGACGTGTAGAGGGCCGTATCGCCGGCGAATAGTGCCACTTCTACATTTGGGGTCTTTGGGATATCGCTTGTGTACAGCGAATAAAGGAGGGGCGAGAGAACAGCGCCTTGCGGGACGCCGGCTCGAATGGGACGGGGCCTCGAGAGGCATCCCTCTACTCTGTACCGAAAAGACCGATTCGACAAAAAGTCTCGTATGATGTGCACGAGACTATCCGGCAGGCCCAAGTTGGTCAACTTGGATATCAAGCCCGAATGCCAGACTTTGTCGAAGGCTTTCGCTACATCGAAGAAGAGTGCTCCCGTAGGACGTCCCCAATTTCTCAACTTGAGAATATGCTCCGTGAGGCGGTGCAGTTGGTGGTGACACGCGTGTTTGGCCCGAAATCCAAACTGTTCGTCGGGGATGAGACTTTTGGACTCTACGTAGTCCTTGAGTCTTTTAAGGATGATCCGTTCGTAGATCTTGCCTAAACAGTTCAAAAGACTGATAGGCCAGTAGGAGGAGGGGTTCTTCAGGTCTTTGCCTGGTTTAGGGATCCCGATCACGATTGCTTCTTTCCAGGCGGCTGGGAAAGTGCAATTTGCAAGACAAGCATTGAAGATGCTTACGAGCAGGAGGAGGAGGGTCTGTGGGAGGCATTTGAGCACTCCGTTCGAGAGTCGTCAGCGCCGGGCGCTTTTCGGGGTCTGAGATCGCGGATGATTGACTTCACTTCGTCAAGTGTCGTCGGGGCAAGGGGGGTATTCGGTGGGATCGTCTTAGAAGCCACGAAGCGTTCTACGTGCGATTCCACCTCGCGAAGGTGATCGGGGTCAACTGGCTCACGACTAGGGGAGCATTGGCTCTCCAGGCTGTCTGCTAGGCATTCAGCTTTTTCGTCATCATCGAAGGCGCTGGAGCCGTCTGGACGCGTGAGGGGGGGAGTGGCCGCAACCGTGTCGGACTTGAGGCTTCTGGCTAGTCGCCAGTATGCCTGATGGGAGGACGTCATCTCGGCAAGGAGATCGCCCCAGCGTTCGTTCCTAATTTCCGCGATGCGTTCCTTCACTCGCCGTTGCAAGAAACGAAGGTGGGCACGGGCCTCTTCAGTGGGGTAATTGTCATGTAAGCGTGAAGCGAGATTCTTCTCTTTCAACAGCTGCCTCATATCCTCGGGGAGCTCCATTCTGTGGGTGGGATCCACAGAAGGGACTTCCCGAGAGCATTCCTTGTAGGAAGCTTGCAGGTGGCTGGTGAGAGAGGAGATTGCGCTGTCAGTGTCGTCAGTCGTGGTGATTTTGTCAGGGATTGCCTCCAAGTGCGGTGTTGGCTGGTTGATAACTTTTCCAAGTTTCTTCCAGTCAGTCACCGTCCTTGTATGCACTATACGTCCGTTGTCTGTTGGTCCTAGTTGTAACACTACAGGTCGGTGGTCGGAGGAGATGTCAGGGTGGACCTCTACTGAACACACCTGAAGGGTGATGTTCTTAAGGAGGGCAATGTCAAGAACGCTGGGGTTTTGTCCCTCTTGTGTGGGGTAACGCGTGGGAGCTAACGTGGCCACAACGGCGAAATCTAGTTCGTCATGTAGACTCTCTAGGATAAGACCGTTGGGCGAGTCCGTGACAGAGTGCCAGCGGACTGACTTGCTGTTAAAATCTCCAGCCAAAATGGTAGAGTTTGACAGCGAGAAGAGGGATTCGAGTTCGCTACGAAGCAACGTCTTTTTGCAGGGGAGGTAAATCGAGGCGATGTTGATAGGCGCATGACCGGTCATGGCTATCCGGAGGAGGGAGCACTCGATATTTGTAAGAGCTGGGGGGTCTAGCTGGGTGCAGTGAAGTGACCTTTTGTAGTAGATTACTGTGCCGCCCTTTTGGGTGCGTAATCTGTCATTACGGATGATGTTGTAATTCGCAATCCGAGGATTGCGATGGTGGGGCTTCAAAAAGGTCACTTGTGCAAGGAAAATGTCCACCTGATGTGTTGTAAGAAACTCCTGGATGAGGGGTTTCACATCGGTGAATTTGCCGTTGGCGTTGTAGTACGCGATAGTGAGGGAGCGGGGTTTAATTATCTTATTGAGACTACCCATATTAGCGCGAGGGGAAGTAACGCGCGAGGAAGGGCGCGAAGTCTTCGCGACGGATGAGCCGTTCGCGGTTTTAAGTGCCTTAGGGGCAGGCTCTTTCTCGGTGCCCTTCGCCTTACGCTGGCGCTTTGCTCCGGTGACGACGGTGTAATCGTCATCGTCGGAGCATCGCGACTGCTCTGGCTCGGGTTCCTGTCCAGAGGGTGGGATCTGCTGGGAGGCTGTCTCCGTCTCCATATCATCGGACTCGAGGACAGTCTCTAACGTTGCAGCTGGGTATCGGGGTTCGAAGGGCTGAGCGGCGGTCTCAGCCGGGTCATCGGTGTAATAGTAGTCGGTCTCATCTACGGGGAGGCCGTCGTATCTATTACCGGGGAGGGCGGTCGCGGTCGCGGTCGGAGCGGGGGAAGCCGGGGCAGAAAATACCACCGGGGATCGGGGACGCGTCACGTCTGGAGTCCCATCGGTGATGAGATCCTCGCAAGAGATGCCGCGGGCTATACGAGCACGGTGCCTGCGCTTGTAAGCGTTATAATCCTTCCTAATAGAAGGATTGTTGATTACGAACTCTTTAAGGAGTTCATAATCGGAGGGGATAGCAGCCATTACGAAGGCCGCGTGGAGGGTTCGCGTTGGGGTAAAAACGTGGGCCCTAAAGAACCTAACGTCTCTGAGGGGTGAACTCAGAGCCCTAACGCCCTATCCTCTGTTGGGTGGCGCAGAGGGAACCCTACCGCCCTACTTATAAACTACAAAGGAACCTGCCTACTGACCGCTGCCAACCTTGTTTGTGCAAGCGGGACGAACCTAGGTCTTAACTACCTAACCGATACTCTGGCTTGACGAGGGGAGCCCCCAAGGCCAAGTGCTCCAGAGCCCGTCCTGTAGTTTGCCGTTACCCTGAAGGGGTAAAGGCTAGCGCCAGGGTCAGCACTACGTAACTACGAGTAACCCGTATTGGCGTAGAACACCGCAAAACGATCACTCGAAACACGGCCTCGGCTAAAAGCGAGGACTACTCCACCGACGCACAGTGTGCAAAGGTGGGCAAAGAAGGTAGATGATCGGCAGAAACACTTACGGTCAGTACTTGCCCTGAAAAGGACAGACCGATCCGCGTATACGCCACGAAGCGCGTTCGAGAAAAGAACACGCGCGTTCTAACGAACACGTGCGTTCTTAAAAAGAACACGTGTGGCGTCGAAGCGTCGACAGGAACCTCGCTGCCCACAAGTCCAGGCCCGCAGGGTCCAAGTGGTCGACGAGCTGCAGCTGGAACACAAGTCGGAATTAATGGGCTCGATCCCAGGGTACGCCTGGCCGAGCAATCGCACTGAGCGTTGGAGCCTGCGATTTCCGCACAGAGCCGACGGGGACAATTACCACGTGGCGATTAAATCACTTTGTGGGCAGAGTCTCCGACGACAGTGGGCCGAAACAACACAAGACAAACGAACAGGTAGTTCGAATTAATACAGCCTCACAGAGAGAGCCGACTACAAGTCGGCTTTTTTATATGAATTATCATATTATACTAGCTATCGCCCGCGGCTCCGCCCGCGTCAATGTCGATCCCTCGGAAATAGTACTTTTTCCCGGGATATTATAAGGTAGCCTATGTCCTTCTCCGCACTCCAGAGAACTTGTATGCAAAATTTCATGACGATCGGTCCAGTAGTTACGGCATGAAAGCGTACCAAACAAACAAACAAACAAACTCACTTTCGCATTTATAATATTAGTAAGGATAAGCATAAGGATTATTTCCTCTGACTGCTCTGGCCAAGTGTGGCTCTAGTAGTACAGAGAGGGTCGTGCTCCTGTAGTGGAGACTGAAAAGACCTGATGATGATTATATACTATGACTTGGGGTCCTTCAAAAGACGTGTTTACAGGTATCTTAAGAGTCGGCAACGCAACAGCACTTTCTCTGGTGTTGCAAATGTCCATGGGCGATGGTGACTACTTTCCATCAGGTGGCTCGCTTGCTCGTTTGCAGTCAAATATAAATAAAATAAAAAATAACCTGATATATTAAGTATCAAAATTTATTTCTTATTGCATTTCGATGACTATCAATACATTAATCAATTCACAGAATTCGAACGAAAAAACAAATAACGATTTTATCAATAATCATGATCATCTTTGCTAATTTGATACCAGTTCCTTGCGACAAAGGAGTACTTATCCGATAACATCTTTTGTGTTGAGATCATCGTCATGATCCGAGCTAGGATATCACTGACTTATTTTTAGATATCGACCGAAACGTAATTTATGTATCTATCTATCTATAATTTAAGAACTGTGTTCTTGTTGTTAGAGTACTCTCCATGTCTCTCCGTTCCCAGCCATTCTCTTCCCCTCTCCATATGACACAACTTCAGCCTTTTCCTTTATCTCATCCAAATATGCTCTTCTTGGTCTTCCTTTCCCTCTCCTTGCCTCATTTTTTCCCTCTATAATATATACGGACAAATCACATAGATTGAGCTAGCCCCAAAGTAAGTTCGAGACTTGTGTTATGGGATACTAACTCAACGATACTATATTTTATAACAAACACATATATAGACACATCCCAGACCCAGACCAATCTGATTTTTTTTTTTTTGATTGAGTAATGCTTTAGCCTATAAAACATCACGCTGCAACCAATAGGAGGGAAGCATTAATTAAAAAATATTTTGAAATCGGGGGAAAATTGATCATCTTACTAATAAAAAAAACTAAATAATCATAATAACAGAAATTGCCGAAAAAATAACAAAAATACGTCTTATTTTTTAATATGCACTGATAAGAATGGGTGATAAGGATAACAGTATATCTCTCATATTTTAGGGGATACCCCTTAAGTTTGTATGCATTTTAAGACAATAATCCATAATAATGCTCCATATTATATAATAATTGGTAAATTGATTTGTTATCTATCGCCATTAATTATGTTTTATTGACTTTGAAGAATAAACAATAAAATTTTATTAACTAATGACCCGGACCCCGGCTTCGCACGGGTGCAATGTTCAATAAACCTTTTTTTTTTTTACTAAATGTTGGATTAGGCATTTGTCTTGCATCTGACCTGATGGTAAGTGACGATGAAGACGAGGATGTTACATGCCTATCCAAGAGATACCCATTTATTCTACTTTTGAATGTCCCGGGACTGTACTTGTCTGGGAATATAAACGCAGGCCGTGTGGTATCCGGCAGAGTAGAATAGGACCACTCCAAGTCTTCCCGTGGATGTCGTAGAAGGCGACTTAGTAAATACAAGCTAAACAAAGCTTATAAACATCTAAGAGCCTCTCCAACTCGTCTGACCAGCGTGGAGAGTGTAGGCCAAATCCTCTGGCTGCTTTGGCCAAGTATAGCCCTAGTAGTACAGAGAGGGTCGTGCTCCTGTAGTGGAGACTAAAAAGGACCTGATGATGATGATGATGATGATAGACGCAGGCAGTTCATTCCACACCTTAGCTACTCGAACCAAAAAGGAACTGTCAAAACGTTTAGTTCGACTCTTTGGTATTCCAACCTTCCTCTTGAATCACTCTGTCTATAACTGCCTCCGTGGTCCAGTGGTTAAAGCGTTTGCCTGTAGACCCGGGGGTCGTGGGTTCGATTACCACGGGAAGCATACTTTGTTTAGTTGTTTCTAGTTTGGTTAGGACATTGCAGACTTGAATCACCTGATTGTCTGATAATAAAGATGATTCCGTGCTTCGGAAGGCACGTTAAGCCTGGGAAGTACCCTATAGGTATTGATTCCCTATGCGAATGTCGAATAAACACAGAAATTGGCGGCATAACCAGCTGTATCTTTTGATTGCGTTGGCTTATATTAGTATTTGTTCTAAAAAAAGATGCTTCGCTCCTATTGGTCACAGCGTGATGTTTTATAGTCTAAAGCCTTTTTCAATAAATGAACTATCCAACACAAAAATAATTTTCCAATTTGAACCAGTAGTTCCTGAGATTAACGCGTTCAAACAAACAAACTCTTCAGCTTTATAATATTACTACAGATATGCTCTTCCATGCTGGTCTGGGAGAAAAGAAAAACGTAGAATCTACCAGCTGCTTCTCTTCCCGCGCAAATCGTAAAAGCCGATCGAGGGAATGAGTAAAATCTAAGGAATCAAGTTAATAGGCGATGCGGCTAGCAACCCAATACTATTTTGATTCCGTTTTCCACCTAATGCCCACCAACATGCTAAACGTGGCCTTCAGGTCTTATAGGCCTAGGCTCTGTCTACCCCGTAAGGGAAAAAGACGTGATACTATGTACTTATGCAATGTATAGATATGCAAAAACAATGCAAATTCTAATCAATTCCTGTAATTACCGATACTATCAGATCCCCAAGCAAAATCAGATAGTAATTATCACATATTAAAGATAGTAAGCTCAGTGTTTTAATATATAAGGATATGAGATATTCCTCCACTCACAGTTCAACACCGAAAGGCCAGAAAATCCAGTGGGAAAAAAGTGTCTTTTTTGGTGTGATATAGCGTCTATCTGACGCAATGATTGGTAAGTAGCTTTATAATTTTACCCGACTCCAAAGAAGGAGAAGGTTCTCAATTCCTCTATTTTTTCATGTTTCATTATCATTAGAAGTCCACTGCTGGACAAAAATCTCACCCAAGGATTCTTCGGTCCATGCAAAGAGAATATACATAGTGAAATTTTGATCGTTCTGGACCCTAGGGCTGATTCAGACCGTCGATATGAACAACTTTTCCTATGGGACCAATGCTGGATACTCAAACAAAAAATTTACAGTTCCATACAAAAATGTGAAACGTCAAAAAAACTTTTGGGTTCCAGCATTGGTCCCATCATCATCATCATTTCGTGTAGGTGTCACGGTCAATAGATCATGCACACCCTGGAGTCAGAGTTATTCGGAACCGCCTCTCGGCCTCTGACGTGGTTCCTTTAACGACTACCAGATGGCAGCCGGGTCTAATGGCTTAACGTGTCTTCCGAAGCCTGGAATCATCTTAATTATCAGACAATCAGGTGATTCAAGCCTGCAATGTCCTAAACTTGGGTTTGATTCCCACCGGAATCATACTTTGTTTAGTTGTTTCCAACTAAACAAAGTATGATTCCGGTGGGACCCCCGGGTCAACAGGCAAACGCCTTAACCACTGGACCACGGAGGCTGTCACCATCCTAAAAGCATTATTGTACTGAACGCGCAAGGCGCTATACTCTGAGTATAGCTCCCCACAGGCTACTCGTGTAGAAGGACGTAAAGACGTACTATGTAAATACACTAGCTGTTGCCCGCGACTTCGTCCGCGGCAATTTCTGTTATTATGATTAACTAGCTTTCGCACGCGGCTCCGCCCGCGTCAATGTCGATCCATCGGGAATTTTTTCCCGGGATAAAAGGTAGCCTATGTCCTTCTCCGTACTCCAGAGAACTTGTATGCAAAATTTCATGATGATCGGTTCAGTAGTTACGGCGTGAAAGCGCAACAAACAAACATAAACAAAAAAACAAACTCACTTTCGCATTTATAATATTAGTAGTATTAGTAAGGATAGTATAGATGAATAATTTTTCCTCGTTTTCAAAACATTTTTTATTGATGCTTCGCTCTTATTGGTCGCAGCGTGATGTTTTATAGCCTAAAGTCTTCCTCAATAAATGGACTATCCAACACAAAAATAATTTTCCAATTTGAACCAGCAGTTCCTGAGATTAGCGCGTTCAAACAAACAAACAAACAATCAAACAAACTCTTCAGCTTTATAATATTAGTATAGATTATTAAAAAAACAAATATCTAATCAATTTAAACTGAAATCACTCGCATTGATCAATCATCACTCAATCACGGTATTTTTATCAAATTTTTACGTATCTTGATTTAGATAGCACTAGATAGATTTGTGCTTTGGGCATTATTTCCGCTTGCGTTTGTGACTTTACCGGGTTGTTAAGGGTCGTTTAAGTCATCCTCAACATATCCTTGATGGGGCGACTCAGTCTTACGGACTGAGTCAACCCATTATCACTTCTTAGCAAAGAAAATGTACCTATGTAATAATATGTGAATAACGTGGTTGGTTATAAAATTATGTATACTTTTTGATATAAGTTGTATTCTTTAATATCTTTTTTGTAACGGTTTGTTGTTCCGTAATAAAATAAAAATAAAAAACGTGGCAACAAGAGCAGCTGGGTTGAAGTGGGACTGGGCTGGGCACGTTTCTCGTATGCCTAATGATCACTGGGCCAACAAAGTCACAGACTGGACGCCCAACGGCAAACGGGGACGTGGCCGGCCAAGGACAAGGTGGTGCGATGAACTAAACAAATATAATAAAAACTGGAGAACACAAACCACAGACATACAAAAATGGAAAAAAGAGAAAGAGGCCTTTGCCCAGCATTGGGACATTAATGGCTCGTAATAATAATAATAAGTTCTCGAAAATGGTCATGCCTCGCTCTATCGGGATCGATCTGTTATTACGGACAGGACTATTGTTGCCAATAAGCCTGATATCGTGTTGATAGATCGATCGACGCGCCAGGCAATGCTCATCGATATCACCATCCCGCATGACGAGAACCTCGTGAAAGCCGAGAAGGACAAGCTCAGCAAGTACCTTGACTTGGCCCACGAGGTGACTGCTATGTGGGATGTGGATTCGACGATCATTGTCCCGATAGTTGTATCTGCAAACGGCCTTATAGCGAAGAGTCTCGACCAACACCTCAAGAGACTCTCGCTGGATGGCTGGATCAAGGGCCAGATACAGAAGGCAGCACTCCTGGACACGTCACGCATAGTCAGGAGGTTTCTTTCTCTGCAGCCTTAACCGCCGGTAGCTTGAGCCTTGCCCCGCTGCTGGCGGCGAGCTAGGTTTAGGTTTTATAATGTTTTTATGTTTTGTATTATATTTTTATATTTTACTTTTTATACAAATATTATAAAACCTAGGCTTAAGATTAATTTTGAATAAAGAGAATAATAATAAATAAAAATCACTTAATTAACGGGTATGAGAGATATGAGCTCCGATTACTGGTGACCACTCTGCGGACCATGCTGACTAGGCCCCAGCCCTTCTGAATAAAGATGAGAGTTGCAGTTCTCCAAAGCTTTTGCTATGTTTCTTAGATCGGCGTTTTAAGCTACATATATATAGCTACATATGCAATCTATACTAATATTATAAAGCTGAAGAGTTTGTTTGTTTGAACGCGTTTATCTCAGGAACTGCTGGTTTAAATTATTTTTGTGGTGGATAGTCCATTTATTGAGGAAGGCTTTAGGCTATAAAACATCACGCTGTGACTAATAGGAGCGAAGCATCAATAAAAAATGTTTAGGAAACGGGGGAAAATTATTCACAAAAATGAAACACGCCGCGGACGAAGACGCGGGCAACACCTAGTACTTACACAGGCAATCTATACTAATATTATAAAGCTGAAGAGTTTGTTTGTTTGTTTGAACGCGCTAATCTCAGGAACTACTGGTCCAAATTGGAAAATTCTCATAAAACCTATTTAAAACCCTTAACATAGCCAAAGTGTTCAACAGGCCGGCCAATTTGTATGACAATGTACACACACACACACACACAAATTGCTGCGCGTACGAAAAATTGTTCATACAATATATAAAGAAAACCCTCTCCGACCCTTGAAGGGGTGATTCAGCCCGTCGATATGAACAACTTGTCCTATGGGATCAAAGTTGGTAACTCAAAAAAAAAATGACATTCCCAAACAATGATCAGCCGCCCGGTCTATTTGTATGGGAACGTCAAAATAAATTATTTCGCAGTAGTGGTCCCATAGGAAAAGTTGTTCATATCGAAGATTATTAGTTGTTCATAATACGATTTTTGTACATTTTCATACAAATTGGCCGGCCATTTGAACACTTTGGCTATGTTAAGGTTTTATTATTAGGTACCCTAATATATCCTATACTAGGTATTAAGCCCAAGACATAACCTTAAAGGGGCAACTAAGCCTGTTTGAACAACTTTTCCTATGGGACTAATGCTGAGAAAATCATCTATCCCTTACAAATCGAGCTAGCTTGAACATTTTTGTACCGTTCTGTAAAAAAATAAACAATTTTATCGAAAATTTGCCTATTAACTGATACTTACGCGTATGAAGTCGCAAGCAACAGACCGTTATAAATATTTATGTTCATATTTTCATCATAAACTGCTTTATTTATAGTGACTCATTCATAGTTCCGTAGCTCCGCGTACCGTATTCTGTTAGTTCCTCAATGCGAGACTAGATGGCGCTGTACAAAGTTAGAACTCGCTATCATAGTTTTTTCGAATATACCCTAGTAGGCCGACGAACTAAAACTCTTCCTCTCTCTCATCTGAGCGTGTTTTTTCGTATTTTTGACATCTCCGAAAACAGTGGAGATATTTTATACAATCTTATATACTCATAATACACTTACGGGTGTACGTTCCCAACACGGCAGATTTTCAAGCTGCTTAAAGGCATCTGATACAGTTTAACGACTGAAAACCAGGACCAATGGCTTAACGTGCCTTCCGAAGCACGTAGGAGATATTTTTATGCCACTTGCGGTCACCCATCTCAATGGGGACCGCGACTAGGGTTGCTTAACATGTGTAAGCGTTTTTAATACCCATGACCACTGGGCCATCGGGCTACAAATATAGGCCTGAAAAATACCTATATTTATTAGAAAAATATGTAAAAAAAGTAGACAAATTATTTTGACGAGATATAGTACATTACTGCAGAGGCCGGGAAGTAAGGGATTGCCGGACGAGTAGAGTTTTCAAGGCCGAGCGTCAGCGAGGCCTTGGAATAAATACGAGTCCGGCAAAGGCATGTATTCTGCTTTTCTCAATAAATGCGAGGAAATAATGGAAGACGTACTACTATGAATAAATGAGTATAATATAAAAAATGATAATAGTATGTACATTTTTATTTTCATATTTGTTTTACGGCCATTAATGTTCTACGCCTTTTCCTTCATATTTTTCAACGTTTTATCAAACAAATGATGGTATAATTCATTTCGTTAATTCGACGGAGCTCCTAGCGACAATTCCCACGAATCCTCTGGTTTGATCATAGACTACGCTGTAACGCGAGCGACAACCAGCCCGCTATGTAAATCTCTAAATACGCACCATGACACTTTAGTTAGTCCACACATTGTTCATAAACATAGCCATTTATAACACCAAATTACACCGATTTTACATTATTAACTCCATTAAAAGCAATCTGCAAAACAATCCAAAACAACAACCTTGCTTGCAGTAAAATATATAATAGTACATTCCCGCGTCATTTCTTTTTTAATTTCAATTGTCATTTCGTGCTAAGGAAACATAGCCCATACAGCCCAGGCATATTTTACCCAAAAAATGTAATACCGTAAAAATCTGCTTTCCCGCGTTTTTTCTTTTTATTATTGGCATATTGTTGTGTGATTTTAAAACATTTTAATTAAATTATTTTTATATTCATATACTTATATGCTCGATAAGTGCATTATTTTATAATGTGGTAGCCATTGGCTGTATGACAAGTTGAATAGTACAAGTTACATAGATTAATTTATAAGTTTTGAGCAGCGGCCAGGAATGAATTTTCATACTTACTTTCCTGGCCTAGGCCGGTAAAGTAGTGCACCAGCCAAGAATTAAAAACTTCGTGGCTTCATTTTACTACAATAATGCCTACATTTCCGAGCATGTTTGAGAAAACGTCTTTTAAATCGATCGATCGCTGCACGCACGAAATATGTCACGTTACGTGTGCAAGCGAGAGCTCGAAACAAGCGATAGAAAGGTACGATCGGCCTAAGCGTTCGGTTAGTGACGCATCTATCTCTCTCCCACCGTTATCACGTAATAAAATCGTCCGTAAACCGACTTAAACGACAACCTTTTATTTTTATTACAGTAAAACTAGTATTCCTCGCGATCCTGGCTCTGGTACAGGGTCGGCCCGAAAGTCTCGACAGACACTTGGAACCCCATGAGCTGTGCCCCCCAGCAGAACATCACTGGCTTCTACCACACGAGTACGATTGTACTCTCTTTTACTATTGTGAATATGGACTGAAGTGGATAGAGCCGAGGAAGTGCGCTGATGGGACCGAATTCTCGTCTGAATTACAGGTAATTACAATTGTATTATCATTATGATGCGATTACGGCACAATTATGTCACCATTGTAGCGGTATAATGAAAAAATCCATGCTGGTCTGGGAGAAAAAAAAATTGAAAGTACCAGCTGTTTTTCTTCCCGCGCAGATCGTAAAATCCGAAAGAAGGAACGGGCTAAATTCCGTGGAATCATGTTAATAGATGATGCAGCTAGCAAACCATCGCTATTTTGATTTCACTTAATGCCCACCAACATGCTAAACGTGGCCTTCGGGTCTTATAGAGCTTGGCTCTGTCTACCTCGCAAGGGAAAAAGATATGATACTATGTATGTATGTATGTATGACGTAATGAAAAAATAGGAGTCATCAAAATATTACGAAAGCAGCGAAGAAAGCTTGGCTTATGTTTTTTATGATATGGTGCCTTTATAACATCATTATGATACATAACAAAAATCATTACCGTGACAGTGACATACAACACACGACTTAAATAAGTTCTGAGACCTCTTGTACAGTCTGGATTAAGATACCTTGAATTTCCTCTTAAACTATAAATAATAATAACAAGAAAATTAAAGATACAGGTAGAGGGCCTGATCAGGTATCTCTGTCCCGCACTTAACCAATCAAATTCAACCGCATGCTCTTCTTTTATCGCGGATATGGACTGAAATCCTAATAAATGCGCTAATGAGACAGAGTTCTCTTACGAATTTAAAATAATTTACCATGATAATACATAAACACAATAATGTTGCAATTATACAAGCACTATTGCACCACTATGACACTTTAATATTACAATTTCGACAACATTTTGACACCAATATACAATTTATTAATTTTTATTTTGAAGTGTGAAAAGGAGACAGACAATCAGAGTTACTCTCGAATTTATAATATTAGTATGTAAGTATGGATATGGATTACGCAGCTGCCTTTTGACTGACAGTACTTCCTAAATTCCAGGTCTGTGTCCATCCTAACGAAGCAAACTGCAACCTGTCAGGATCCCCAACAACGGCTGCACCCGCACCATCCCCCACAAACGCTCCTTCACCCACTGCCGCCCCCACCGCTGCTCCTATTGAAGCAGATGGTGAAGAAGACAACGGCGATGAAGAAACAGAAGTAGAGTTATTGCCAAATGGTTGCCCAGCTGACTACAATGTCGATCTCCTGTTCCCTCACGCTGACTGCGACAAGTTCTACCAGTGCACACATGGTGAAAAGGTGGAGATGATGTGCCCTGTAGGACAACACTATAACGCAGCCGAGCATGTGAGTCCAACCAATATTTAAGAGCTACAGTCTTCTAGAGTCATTGTATGGAAAAAGCGCACTTGGCAATTTTTGGCAAGAATAATGGAGTGGCTTGCCATTGCCTACTCCATTTCACACGCTTAAGAAATACTCTCTTGTATGTAGGTTGATTTACGATGCTTTTCCTCACCGGAAGCTGGTAGTCATGATCATTATCATCGTTCCAGCCGTTAGGTAACAAAGGCCTTTTCCAAGGATTGTTTGTTCCATTGGAGGATATAACCATACTCACCACGCTTGGCAGGCGCTTTGGCGAGCGCAGTTCCTATGCCTGCTTTTGCTTACGACGCTGCTGCCCATCGCATTTTTAAGATGGAAGGACATGTATTTGATGGATTTGGGATGGACAAGAACTAACTCACTCACTTCACAAGCAGTGTTGGCCCTTGATTTTTGAGATTATTAGCTTGTATTTACTATGTGAGTCAAATATTGCAACTGAATTAAGGGAAAGCCATTAACCTCAGTTACTTAATATAACATAAACTATACATATTTATGTAAATTAGATTACGATTCAACATAGTGAAGTCATTAAACCAATCTTATTATGAAGAACACTAAATAGCACCGCCACAAGGTATTACAAAATGAAGACACTTAAATTGTTGAAAAAAAATACATTAAATAACAATCTATTTCAGAGATGCGACTGGCCTGGAAACGCTGGTTGCGAAGCCGGCAGTGGTGGCGAAGACGCCGAAACTGGCGGAGAAGATGGTGAAGATGAGGTTGAAGACGGTGAAAATGGTGTTGATGGCGGTGAAGACGGTGGAGATGAAGATAAAGAAGTAGAAATACTGCCAAATGGCTGCCCAGCTGACTACACGGTCGAGCAGCTGTTCCCCCACCCTGACTGCGACAAGTTCTACCAGTGCACACATGGTGAAAAGGTGGAGATGATGTGCACTTTAGGACAACACTACAACGCAGCTGAACAAGTAAGTATTTAAACTTATAATTGGATTTAAGAAATATTTCTGATGATTTACACGATAAGTTTAAGATTCCAACTTAGCTACATTATTAAAATTTACTCAAAAGGTATTGGAAAATGTTTAATTCGTATCTTCTTCTTTGGCCTCGCCTTGTCCCGCTACACGGGGTCGGCTTTCCCAATCATGCGACGCCACGTGGTCCGTCGCTGTGCGTCCTCTTCTCTCAGACCCAGCTCCTTCATGTCCCTTTGGACATTCGTCAACCAGGTGGTCTGAGGTCTTCCTCTTCCCCTCTTTTTATTAGCCATAGAAAGGCACTTCCTCACGACATGATCCTCGGTTCTACGCATTACGTGACCGTACCATCTCAGCCTGGACTCGCTGAGTTTATCGGTTATTTTTGCAACTTTGAAGCTCCCCCTGATGTACTCATTGCGAACCCTGTCTTTGAGTGTGACTCCTCCTGCCCAACGTAGCATACGCATTTCTGTTGCGTGGAGCTTTTGCTCATGTGACTTTTTTGATGCCCAGGCTTCGCTACCATAAAGTAGCGCAGGTCTAACAGCCGTTTTATAAACCTTGCCCTTAGTTCTTATTGGCATTTTAATATCACATAAGACTCCAGTCAAGGAACGCCACTTATTCCACCCTGCCGTTGTCCTATGAGTTACGTCCGCTTCAATTGATCCATCATCTGAGAGCAGTGATCCTAAGTATTTGAAGGATTTCGCTCTTGGTAGTGCAGTATTATCAAGCTGGATATCGGTGCTAGCGCTATCAGTTGGGTTGAAATTGCAGAACATATATTCAGTCTTAGTTCTGCTGATGCGTAAACCATTTTGTTCTAATGACTTTCTCCACTGCTCTAGGTCTTCTTGGATCTCCTGAAGGTTATCAGAAATAAGGACCACATCATCAGCATGTAAAAGGTTCCATGGTGTAGGGCGTTGGATGTTTGCAGTGAGATAATTTATGACGATGTTAAATAGTAGAGGACTAAGGGCACTCCCCTGATGAACACCAACTTTAATGCCAAAACTTTTAGATGAGCCCGCTGGGGTTCGAACGTTTGTTTGGACATCGCTGTACATGTCCTTTATAAGCCTTATATAGCATTCAGGGACTCCATGTGCCCTCAGAGCCTGCCATATTATTGTCCTTGGTACTCGGTCAAAGGCTTTATCTAGGTCTATAAATAGTAGCCATAAATTTTGTTTGTTATCTCGTGCTTTCTCCATGACCAACCTAACTGCGTGGATAGCATCTGTAGTACTTTTCCCTGCTGTGAAGCCGCACTGGTTTTCTGTTACCGTGACAAGTTTTATGAGGCGTTCATTCAGGACTCTTTCCCAGATTTTGAGGGTGTGCGATGTGAGTTTTATTCCTCTAAAATTTTTACACTCGCGGACATCACCTTTGCCTTTATAGAAGGGGACAAGATAGCTATTCCTCCAGGCATCTGGCATTTTCTCATTTTTTAAGATGTCATTGAACAGTTCAGCTAGCCATACCTCGCCATCCGCTTTTAGAGCCTTCCACAATTCAGCAGGTATTTCATCCGGACCGTTTGATTTGCGGTTCTTCATTTTCGAAATTGCACTCTTGACCTCCACAGGCGTAATTTTATCTACGGGTCCTTGAGTCATTGGTTCCTCTACCTCTGGTTGGCGGGCAAACTCCTCATTCAATAGGAGATTATAGTAGTCGTACCATCTATTGCATATATCCTTGTCATCGGTGAGCAATGTACCTTCAGCGTTATTAACGTACTTGGTGGTCTGGAAATCTTTTGTGTTGTTGTGTCTCTGCTTTGCAATTTTGTAAATTTCATCATCCGTCGCTAGTTCCAGTCGCTGATAAAGGTCCCGCTCAGTATTATCTTTTTCAATTGCCACTGTTCTTCTAGCTGCTTTTTTGGCCAATTTATACTTTTCCCTGTCCTGATCAGAATGGGTCTCCTGCCAAATTTTAAATAGGCGCTTCTTTTCCGCTACGGTTACTTTGGTGTTGTTATTCCACCATTGGGTATCTTTTCCATTGTGCAGGGTTCCTTTACTGATTCCTAGCTGATCTTTTGCAGATGTTACACAGAAATTTTCAAATTTTGACCAGGAGTCGTTTGAGGAGTTTTCACCAGGGTGGTTGTTACAAAGGTACTCTCTGATGCTGTTTATAAAATCGATTCCATTTTCTGTACTGAGGTTTTTCCATTTTATTTTTGTCACTCTAACTTTCCTTCTCTTTATTGGTTTCTTAAGTTTCACAGCCGCTAGCAATAATCTGTGCTGTGAGGTTAGCGGTTCTCCCGGAATGACTTTGCAATCTTTTATTTGTCTTAAGTTTTGCTTGTCTATTAAAATATAGTCTATTTGCGTAAAATGTTTAATTCGTATATCATACATATATAAATTTGTATGTTTAGTATTTCTCATGTCCCATCTATTTCAGAAATGTGACTGGCCTGAGACTGCTGGTTGCGATTCGAGCATCGGCGGTGGAGTTGGTGGAAATGGCGAAGATAGTGGAAACGGAGAAAATGGCGGTGAAAACGGCGGAGATGAAGATAAGGAAGTAGAAATACTGCCAAATGGCTGCCCAGCTGACTACACCGTTGATCAACTGTTCCCTCACCCTGACTGCGACAAGTTCTACCAGTGCACACATGGTGAATGGGTGGAGATGATGTGCTCTTTAGGACAACACTACAACATGGCTGAACAAGTAATTATTTAAACTTATAATTGTATTTAAAAAATATTTATGATGATTGACATGATAAGTCAAAGCTTCCAACTTAGCTACATTTTTAAAATATACTCAAAAGGTATTGGAAAATGTTTGATTCGTATATGAATATATAAATATGTATTTTTAGTATTTCTCATGTCCCGTCTATTTCAGAAATGTGACTGGCCTGAGACTGCTGGTTGCGATTCGAGCATCGGCGGTGGAGTTGGTGGAAATGGCGAAGATAGTGGAAACGGTGGGGAAGACAATGGAAACGGAGAAAATGGTGGTGAAGATGGTGGTAATGGCGAAAACGGTGGAGATGAAGATAAGGAAGTAGAAATACTGCCAAACGGTTGCCCTGCTGACTACACCGTTGATCAACTGTTCCCTCACCCTGACTGCGACAAGTTCTACCAGTGCACACATGGTGAAAAGGTGGAGATGATGTGCTCTTTAGGACAACACTTCAACGTTGCACTTCAAGTATGTAACAATTTACAATTTCAAATGGCTTAAATAATTTTTTAAATAATCGACTTGAATAGATGACCAATAAAACTTTATTTCAACTTTATATGAAATTTTACAATCAATGTACAAGATTAAGGATCTTTGCCGATTCGCTTTACGCTTTTGATTGCGTGGATTATAAAAACTTAAACAAACAAACGAAAACGTTTTATATTTTTAGAATAAAAAATATATTTTTTATTTAATTTTTTACAAATTTATCTATATACTTACCCATAGTGAACAAAAAAAATATTTCATGTATTTCTTTTCTACGCATCATTAGGAGTGCCTCAGGGTTCTATTCTAAAACTTTCTGAAACATGATTTCTGCAGGCTTGTGACTGGCCTGAGAATGCTGGTTGCGATTCGAGCATCGGCGGTGGAGTTGGTGGAAATGGCGAAGATAGTGGAAACGGAGAAACTGGCGGTGAAAACGGCGGAGATGAAGATAAGGAAGTAGAAATACTGCCGAATGGCTGCCCAGCTGACTACACGGTCGAGCAACTGTTCCCTCACCCTGACTGCGATAAGTTCTACCAGTGCACACATGGTGAATGGGTGGAGATGATGTGCTCTTTAGGACAACACTACAACATGGCTGAACAAGTAATTATTTAAACTTATATTTGTATTTAAAAAATATTTATGATGATTGACATGATTAGTAAAGCTTCCAGCTTAGCTACATTTTTAAAATTTACTCAAAAGGTATTGGAAAATGTTTGATTCGTATATGAATATATAAATATGTATTTTTAGTATTTCTCATGTCCCGTCTATTTCAGAAATGTGACTGGCCTGAGAATGCTGGTTGCGATTCGAGCATCGGCGGTGGAGTTGGTGGAAATGGCGAAGATAGTGGAAACGGTGGGGAAGACAATGGAAACGGAGAAAATGGTGGTGAAGATGGTGGTAATGGCGAAAACGGTGGAGAAGAAGATAAGGAAGTAGAAATACTGCCAAACGGTTGCCCTGCTGACTACACCGTTGATCAACTGTTCCCTCACCCTGACTGCGACAAGTTCTACCAGTGCACACATGGTGAAAAGGTGGAGATGATGTGCTCTTTAGGACAACACTTCAACGTTGCACTTCAAGTATGTAACTATTTACAATTTCAAATGGCTTAAATATTTTTAAAAATAATCGACTTGAATAGATGACTAATAAAACCTTATTTCAACTTTTTATGAAATTTTACAATCAATGTACAAGATAAAGGATCTTTGCCGATTCGCTTAACGCTTTTGATTGCGTGGATTATGAAAACTTAAATAAACAAACGAAAAAAATATTGGTGGATGTTTAGCGATTGTGATGGTGATTACGGAACATAGCTGTAGATAAGTCATAAAACCGGTCGAGCGAGACCTCATAAGTAGCAATCATGCGCACTACGCGTGATCCGTTGCACCGATATTGCAAGCAATATTGACACCTACCCTAAACGTTGTTATGTTCTAGTGACTTATGTATGAGATAGTTTTGGTTAAAGTTTGTGATTTTTGTTTGTGAATAAGGGATGGGATTATAGTTCTTACTTTGATGTTTATGAATTAGTTTATTTAGTTGTGCGAATGTGCAGCGCCTAGACAAACCATAACATGGTTTTTAGGCGTTATAGATAAGGAAAATTGTTTTGTGTAAATTATTTGGATTAAATAAATAAATAAAATAAAAAAATATATATATATCTTTAAAAAAATATTTTTTTATTTAATTTTTATACAAATTCATCGATATACTTAACCTGAGTTAAAAAAAAATGATTACATGTATTTCTTTTCTACGCATCATTAGGAGTGCCTCAGGGTTCTATTCTAAAACGTTCTGGAATATAATTTTTGCAGGCTTGTGACTGGCCTGAGAATGCTGGTTGCGATGCCAGCATTGGCGGTGGAGATGGTGGAAACGGAAACGGAGATGGCGGAAACGGCAACGGAGACGAAGACAACAACGGTGATGGAGAAAATGGAAACGGCGAAAATGGTGGCGGAAATGGGGACGGTGGAAATGGCGATGGAGAAAATGTAGAATTACTGCCAAACGGTTGCCCTGCTGACTATTCAGTACTTCATTTGTTACCGCATGAGAACGACTGTGGCAAGTTCTACGTCTGTGTGTGGGGAGAGCTTGTCGAGAGGGAATGTCATCTAGGAACCCATTTCAATCCTACACTTCAGGTAAACATTTTATCTTTATATTTTCTAAAAATTCTAATTTGCGATGATTGTTCGGAAAAAATAAAAACGTAGAATGTTATGATTTTTTTCCCACACAGATTGATAATACTAGTCAAGTCAGGGAACAAGTGAAAAAGTGTGAAATCATCTTAATAGGCGATATAAACAACAATCAGTTTATTTGACTATGATTTCGCTTTTATTGAGAAATAAGATTTTTTCTTACGACGTTGTAGTCTATTAATGATCCAAGATTTATACAGCAATTAGCACTAGGTGGCAGCTTTACTTTATTCACCATCGTTTCTTCTAACCAGGTGCACTGCCTAATTCCGTTTTAGAATACCAACCCTATAGAACGCGTCATAAACTTTTGTTCGACGACTTTTAGGATAGTAAAGTGTTTAAAATCTACCTTTCCAAGCTAAAATATTAATAATGATTTCACTTTATACAGATTTGCGACTGGCCATGGAACGCTGGCTGCGAATCTGGCGACAGTGATGGAGGAAATGGCGACGGTGGAAACGGCAATGGCGAAAATGGAAAACGTTGCGCTGGTGGCTGCAACGTCCTCCCCTGGGCTCATTCCGCAGATTGTAACAAATACTGGCGTTGCAATGGCGAAGTCGCGAATTTAGTTTCCTGTTCTGAAGGTCTGAAATTCAATGCTGCGACTGGATCTTGCGATTTTGCCAGCAACGTCAGTTGTTAGACAAAATATCTAGTGCACCCAAAAATAAACTAGTTTTTTAAATTTTTTATTGATAACAAATAGTTCTTAAAAACTAACCCAAAATTTATGTTAATGAAAATAGTAAATCATTAATTCCAAAGATGTTTCAATGTAAATGATTATCAAGATAACTATGTTTTAATAAATTTTATTATTCGGCAACTCAACCAAGATTTAATTTCACTATCTTCTATCCCGTGTGCTACCTAATTGTTGCTTGCTTGATATTAAATAAAGCGTGTGGTTTAAGGATCACTTTCTTTAAATTTTGAAAATACGCAAACGATTTTGTGAACCTTCCCAAAGAATTGTGAAATTTGGATTTCAGATTTTGCAAAATTTCAAATAAGCGAGTTATAGACTGTAAAGTAGGGCCGTCAGTCCTCACATGGAGGATTGAGGGAGGGCCCACCTTTTCCGGATAAACTATAGATATGACAGAAAAATTTTTACGCCTAAATTTAAGGTAATGCCAAACAAAATTTGTGATATCAAGCTATTACAAAACGTTGTCCTACCTGTATATCTTAGTCCAAAATGTCTTTATGTTGATAATCTCAATATATATAACTCAATAAATTCGATTCTTAATATGCAACTGAACGAGCAATCTTGGACACAAGCATCCCTACCCATCCGTTATGGTGGTTTAGGGATTCGCAAAATTTCCAGTGTCGCTTTACCAGCCTTCCTATCTTCTGTCCATAGTTCAGTAAATCTTATATGTAAAATTTTAAGGGCAACCCCTTCAAACTTTGAGATTGCTGGCTTGGAAGAAGCTAGAAACGCTTTCTTAATTGCATGCCCAGGTCAAAATTTTCCAGTTTCTCCAAATTCACAGAGGAGCTGGGACGACATAAACTGCAAATTGACTTATGATAATCTTTTGAGCTGTGGTACAGGTTCGGCGCGTGCTAGGCTTTTGGCCTTGGGTGCGCATGAGGCCGGTTACTGGCTTCACGCGTACCCTTCGTCAAATACAGGAACATTTCTTGAGCCTGACACACTCCGAATCGCAACCTGTCTACGGCTTGGGGTTCCGGTATGTGCTCCTCATAAATGTCCCTGTGGCAGTGATGTTGACAAGCTAGGACATCACGGATATAATAAGTATTATTTAATTTTAAAGGTGAATTGACGTGAAAAAGTGCCTGAAAAGGCCTATTTTCTGAATAAATCTTTGAATCTTTGAATCTTTGAACGGACTGTCATGCCAAAAAAGTGCAGGCCGCTTCTCTAGACATGCCGCACTTAACGATATCATACGCTGGTCCCTTGCCACCGTTAACGTGCCAAGTCTACTTGAGCCGACTGGTATTGCAAGAGACGATGGCAAGAGACCGGACGGCATGAGTTTGATTCCATGGAAGATGGGCCGGGTGCTGGTATGGGATGCAACCTGTTCAGACACGCTGGCCCCCTCCCATCTACATGGAACCAACAACAGAGCTGGTGCGGCTTGTGAAGCGGCTGAAAAAGCTAAAGCTTGCAAATACAGTGGTCTAGGCTCCGAATATGTTTTTGTCCCATTTGGTGTCGAAACCCTTGGTCCGTGGGGTCCTAGCGCTATAAGGCTTTTTAAGGAAATAGCAAAAAGGTTAGTCGACATCACAGGAGACCGAAGAGCTGGCAGCTACCTCGGACAAAGAATTAGTCTAGCTATTCAAAGGGGGAACGCTGCCAGTATCTTCGGAACCTTGCCTAAAGGGACTCCTCTTAATAATTTATTTTAGTTATTATATTATATATTTTAAGGTTTTTAGTTTTAGTTTCATTGTACAAGTATATATATATATATATATATATATATATATATATATATATATATATATATATATATATATATAAATTATATATAAACTTAAATATATATAAAAAAAGTACATTTTTTTTCACGTAGGTAATCAGTAGGTATGGGTAAATGTTACACATATTTATGAGAAATATATAACTCAAAGGTGACTGACTGACATAGTGATCTATCAACGCACAGCCCAAACCACTAGACGGATCGGGCTGAAATTTGGCCTGCGTGTAGATGCAATGAGGTAGGCATCCGCTAAGACAGGATTTTGATCAATTATACCCCCAAGGGAATAAAATAGGGTATGAAAGTTTGTATGAAACTTTGTCAATTTTAAACCGATTCTTAACGCGAGCGAAGCCGCGGGCAAAAGTTAGTGGTATATAATTATCAAAGTTCGTTTAAATTTGAACCTCATGACCATTTCAGAATACAAGCCAAATTCTCATTTGTTATGGAAATTGACGTGTCAATGTCGACTCTCGATTGTGATTGCTGCAAGTGCACGTCGGCGTAAAAATGTTAAGAGCCCGACATATGCCAGGCGGCGTGGCGATACAAACGCGGATGGTCTAAACGCGTTGGCTACTTTCGTTCTACTTTCGTTTTTTAGGAATATTCAAGGGTTATTTGAAAAAGAAAAACATATGATGGCTGCCTAATCTGTAATGCAATAATAATCAAAAGTTTCAAGGTTAATTTTAATGTATTTGGTGAATAATGCTATATACCAAGTAAATTAGACGTGATTTGGAGGCAACTTTGCAATTTTTTTCTATCGAGTAAATTTAACGCAATCGTGTTTTTGAGTCATATAGTTACCAGAGTTAGTCCTGAACTTAGCTGCATTTTTATTTCAACTTGAGTATTTAATTATTATTGATATAACAGTCAATCATGCAAAGCAGTGTGAGGTAGTACGGGCCCTTAACAGGATAGACAAAGCGAAAGTATATTTATAAAAATAGAGAAAAGCATTGAAAATATAGGGTCAGGGGTGTCATCCTTAACAGCTTGACCGGTGGTTGTAGGAATGGCAAAAGGTACGCTTTTTTTTTTTTTTTTAATTTATTTACTTCGGTTTAACAAACAGTATAACAATATATAATACATAAAAAATAACGGTCATGAGCTTATTACTAAATGTTACACCAACACCGTTAACTACGGTCTAAAGTTAAAAGAAATTTTTAAATTGAGCTATGGTGGCTAACAACAAAAAATTAGGATTGTGAATTTACGCTTGCTATTAAACTAAAGTGACCTAGATACGACTCGTATCTAGGTCACTTTAGTTTAATAGCAAGCGTAAATTCACAATCCTCTGTTTTTACATATATGTATAGATACTCGTATCATACGAGTATCTATACATATATGTAAAAACAGAGGTAGGGGAGAAAAGGGTAATGGGAGTCAGCGGGCAATCGGGGTCAGGTGCCTCTAAGCAAAACTACACGTTCGATATCTAGGTAAATGACATGTTCAGCTTGCTCTGTACCCGATGCCCATTGTACGAATGACTCGCGCTAGTAGCTCCACGCGTTTTTGAGTGACAATTATGTTTCGTTTTCACGCCTCGTCGGTGTAAATTTTCGTCAAAACAACATTAACGGTGAGTATAGACGTTGTAGTTGTACCAAATTAATAACTATGGATAGATTTATCCTTGATATTCAAAATTTAAATTAGCATATTAAATTGCGATTAAATTAACTTTGTGTATTAAATTTTACAATTAACATGCAGTATAGGTTTTGGGTAATGGGAGCCAAAGGGCCTGCTAGTGATTACCATTACCCGCAAAAAATATTCTTATGTTTTTTCGCTTATAGATGCCGATATTACAAGTCAGAAAAACCAAATAGGCTAGCTGATCAACTGGTGATTGCACTGATGGTATACTGCCGAATGTAATGTCTGCGATTGTTTGACTCTGATTTCCCACATGTCTGATTCCCATTGTACTGAGGTAAGTGCAATGGGAGTCAAACTTGTTTTTTTTTAAAACGCGGAAATATATCCAAAGTTGATTCCCAAAGTGGTGAAAAGTGATAACAACTAGTAGATAAATAAGTAAAGTCTATTATTAAACAATTTTAATCACGATATTATTTCGAAATAAGCTTATATTTGATTGCTCGCTTAAGTGACTCCCATTACCCCCTTTTCCCCTAGATAATAGAATTGACCTTAAAATAACGATACCTTACCATGATATTGCCCTTGCCGTAACTAAACTAAAAATATAATAAAGAAGATGAAAAATCACCTGCGCAGCTATTTATGCTCATTTATTAATGAAATCCATACCGAAACTCCCATATCTGCCTGCCGGCCTTCCCGAGCTACTTACTTCGCTGGCTCAGCGACCCGAAGTCGATGTTGGCCTCCGACATTTGGGCCATTCTTCCCTATTCTGTGCCACCTCTGACCAGTCGGAGCTACCACTTGCTTTTCCCCATCCATCTGAGCGAGTAGTACCTATACCATTACCTTCATTCCCTTTCTAAATTCCTATCTTTCTCTACTTTAAAACTTAAAAAGCTTTCAATGGGCAGCAGCATCGGGAGAACAAGAAGCCGAAGAAACTGTATATATATATATATATATAATAAATATAATAGAAATAAATATATACGGACAAATCACACAGATTGAGCTAGCCTCAAAGTAAGTTCGAGACTTGTGTTATGGGATACTAACTCAACGATACTATATTTTATAACAAATACATATATAGATACACATCCAAGACCCAGGCCAATCTGAAAAAGATCATTTTCCATCTTGACCTGGCCGGGGATTGAACCCGGTCACTCCGTGTCGCAGGCAAGCGTGTTGACCGCTGCGCCACGGAGCTACCACTTGCTTTTCCCCATCCATCTGAGCGAGTAGTACCTATACCATTACCTTCATTCCCTTTCTAAATTCAACAAATTCCTATCTTTCTCTACTTTAAAACTTAAAAAGCTTTCAATGGGCAGCAGCATCGGGAGAACAAGTAGCCGAAGAATTTGTATATATATATACTGTGTGCTACCCTGTTTGCCAAGCGTGGTATGGTAAGTATATCCTCCCATGGAACGAAGGATCCTTGGGAGTTGGGAGTTCATATATTTTATGCCACTTCCATCCCATCACAGTGGGGACTGCGCCCAGGGTTGCTTAGCATGTGCAAGTGATTTTAATGCTCACGACCACTGCGCCATCGGGCTCTTTGAAATGATGATGACGAAGTGGTTGAATACCGTCGCTTCTAGGATTTTATATGAAAGGGAGGATTAAGATTAGCTAAGGTGGTTGATCTAGTTGATTATTGTTTGGTGGTATGCAACCCCCTATGTATAAATGCTAGTTTAGTTATTAATCGATAGATGGCGTATGTCGCAAATTAGAACGCGCTATTATAGTTTTTATTTTAATGAGATAAGTAGGGTGAACTTAGAGTGCCAATATCCAATACTTGCGCACACAGGCAACGCCCAACGCCGAGGTTCGTCCCTCCTGGGGGCCCTTTGGTGATGTTGTCTAAAAGGTTGAGGTCACTCTGCCCTCGCCTCAAACGCCCGGTGAAGTAGCGTAAGCTCACTAGGAGCTAGCTACATAGACCTACCAAAAAAAAAGCAAAATTCGCAAATTACCTGGCTCCGAATAGCCAGAGGCAAGAGGAATCCCACTATCCGACCTATTCGCACTCGCCACCGGAATAGAGTGCGTAGAGTAGGATTATCTCCAATTACTGGTGACCGCCCGGCGGTCCAGGGTGACTTGCACCCAGGATAGGCCCTTCTGGCAACGTAGCTTTCGGCCCATAAGGCAAAAGATGAGAGTTGCTGCTCTCCAAAGGCTTTTGCCATAGATTCTCAGATTGGCCCTTCAGGCTATGCATGCACGTAATCGCGGCCCATCAGGCAATATGAGAGTTTGCTGTCTCCGCGCCTTGCGCACATAGGCAACACCCACAGCCGAGATCCGTCCCTACTGGGGGCCTTTGGTGATGTTGTCTATAAAGGCTGAGGGCACTCTGTCCTCGCCACAAACGCCCGGTGAAGTAGTGAAAGCTCACTTAGAGCTACACAGAACTTCAAAAAAAAAGTGTGCAAATACTCTCAGATTGGTCCTTCAGGCTTGCATGCACGTATACGCGGCCCATCAGGCAATACGAGAGTTTGCTGTCTCTCCAAGCCTTGCGCACACAGGCAACGCCTAAAGCCGAGGTCCGTCCCTCCTGGGGGCCCTTTGGTGTTGTTGTCTAAAATGTTGAAGGCACTCTGCCCTCACCTCAAACGCCTGGTGAAGTAGCAAAAGCTCACTTGGAGCTAGCTACATAGTCAATTTAAAAAAAAAGTGTAAATTAGGCTAGCTAGATAAATAAGCTGTGACCATATACATACCTTGGACGTTTTATTTATTACTAGCTTTCGCCCGCGGCTCCGCCCGCGTCAATGTAGATCCCTCGGGAAAAGTACTTTTTCCCGGCATAAAAGGTAGCCTATGTCCTTCTCCGTACTCCAGAGAACTTGTATGCAAAATTGCATGATGATCGGTTCAGTAGTTAGGGCGTGAAAGCGTAACAAACAAACAGATAAACAAAGAAACTCACTTTCGCATTTATAATATTATTAGGGATGGGCCGAAATTCGTTTCATATTCGGTTAAACCGAACTTCGGTGAATTGAACAGAACTTCGGTATTCGGCCGAACTTCGGTTCAAATGCCGAATGTTGGGCCGAACTTCGTTTCATATTCGGTTGAACCAAACTTCGGCATTCGGTTGAAATTTGGATGAAAAATGAAAAGCCGACTGTTTAGTAGAAAACAAAGAATACTCAAGTATAGAAATAACTAAGTAATAAAACAATTTGTCATGTGATCATGTTCGTTTATAGTTAAAAAATCAGATGCATATAAAAGTTCAAGTCTAATCAGTCTAATTAAATCTTGTAATAATATAATTTCTTGTTTTTTTGTAATTTTCTTGTTTTCTTATTAAGAACCTAATCTACTTGTATTTATAATTTACCAAGGGTAAGTTATGGTGCAGAAATACTAAAGATTCCGCAGTATCTGGCCCGAGTCTGTTACGGTTTTTTTCGTAAACATTCCCTGCCTCTGAGAATAGTTTTCTTCCACTCATGACTAATTAGCACTCATTAAGCAAATATTGAATATTTATTACTTGATTCTTCTTTATTCTACTAGAAATCACGAAAGATATTTATTTATTAGGTACGACAAGGTAACAATAAGTAATAACGGACGTGTCGCAAGGTCGCAACAGTAATGAAATTTAATTATGACAAATCAGAGGCCGGCGGTAAGTTTGGGAATCGCGCGGAGGGCGCGGGCGGGTTGCGTAGGGATCATGTCACGACGTGAACGCTAGAGAAAGCGCGGTAAAAACCACCGAATTTCGGCCGAACTTCGGCCGAATTTTATATTTCCACCGAATGTTCGGCCGAAGTTCGTATTCGGTTCAAGTCACATTCGGCCCATCCCTAAATATTATAGTAAGGATAAGGTTATGGATTTATTTATTTACACTTTTGACCAGTTTTATTTGTTGTTACGATGTATAAAAATCATACAACACTCGAATAATGTAAAAATATATATTTAAGTTAACAAAATATACTCTTAAGTATAGCTTAGGCTAGTACAATAGTACGTGGGAATTGAATATGCCTTCATTCAATAATTTATTTGATGTGTTGTGTAGTTATTGACTATCTGCCATCTCGCTCGCTTCGATCACCTGAAATAAAAAATTGTGTAATTAATTTTCAATTCTAGTTAATATTGATTTTACAACAATAGATAGGTTAAGTGGAAACAAGTGACTGATGTGACGTGCGATGAGCGAATTTCGTGTAAATTGAAGAGCAATATAAAGCTTTATTGTATGGACCAGAGTGTTGGGCAAACAAAAAGAAGGAGGAACATAGATGTATACATTTTAGAGCCAAGCGGAATCGTCCGCACTACGGTAAGCGTCCAGATGGCCTCTCTTTAGTCCCGTGGAAAATGGGAAAATGTCTTGTATGGGATGCCACATGTGTTGACACGTTGGCGACCTCGCATCTATCCTTCACATCCAGTCACAGCGGGGCGTCTGCTCTAGCAGCAGAGTCAGGGAAAAATCGCAAATACATGGGTCTGGCAGCCAATCATATTTTCTTACTTTTCGCGGTGGAAACGATGGGCCCTTGAGGTCCGGAGGGAAAATTATTTTTAAAGGACATCACAACGCGTCTCATCGAGGCAGCGGGAGACCCAAGAGCTAGCAGTATTTTGCTCAACAGATAAGTCTTGCAATACAACGAGGAAACACAGCCAGTATTCTGGGAACGTTGGCTCAATGTGAAGCGCTGGAAGATTTTTTATATTTTTAGGTTAAGTGGTTATTTAATGTGCTGTTTTGAAAAAAAATGAATTACATTAGATGCATGTGACTGAAATGAGAATATTGCGGTGCATTTGTGGAGTACATACAAATAAATAATAATAATAAATAAATATATACGGACAAATCACACAGAGCTAGCCCCAAAGTAAGTTCGAGACTTGTGTTATGGGATACTAACTCAACGATATATATTTTATAACAAATATGTTTTTGTTTTCAAGCGAGCGGGATTTGACCTTAAGTCTTAAGGTTTAAATCCTGCCATAATTTTCCATCTTGACCTGACCAGCCAATGTGAAGCCAGTGGGCCTATAGCGGCTCATCATAATTTCGTGTAGGTGTCACGGTCAATCGACCACGCCCACCCTGGTGTCAGAGTTGTTCGGGACCGCCTCAAGGCCTCTGATGTGGTTCCTTTAACGACTACCAGGTGGCAGCCGGGACCAACGGCTTAACGTGCCTTCCGAAGCACGGAATCATCTTAATTATCAGACAATCAGGTGATTCAAGCCTGCAATGTCCTAATCAAACTGGAAACAACTAAACAAAGTATGCTTCCCGTGGGAATCGAACCCAAGACCCCCAAGTCTACAGACAAACGCTTTAACCACTGGACCACGGAGACAGTTGGAGACAGTAGCGGCTGAAAGGATACTTACCCTTTTGACCTTCTTCCCATACATGGACCAAAAAGTGACGTTGACTTGAGTGGGTTTTCCAGTCCTCGCATCGAAGACCCTACAGCTGTCAAACGGTGGGCAGTACAGGTGCAGGGATACAGCGCCGTCCACATGAGACGGATTCTCCATGCGGTGAAGACCTAGAGCATCTGAAAGACCACACAAAAAGATCATTCATGTCATCATATCATCATCAAATCGGCCGCAAGAAAGACACTGCTGGACATAGGTCTCTTCCAAAGATTTCCAATAGGTCTATGATCAGTTGGAAACGGCCTGCATCCAGCGCTTCCCTGCGACCTTGGTCAGGCCGTCCGACAAACTGGTAGGGTGTCCAACACTGCACTTGTCATTCGAAAATCTTTTTGCCCCATCGGCCATCGGTTCTACACGGTATGTGCCCCGCTAACTGCCACTTCAAAGAGCTAATCCGCTGAGCTATGTCGGTCACTTTCATGCTTCTACGGATCTCCTCATTTCTAATTCGGTCACGCAGAGAAACACTGAGCATAGCCCTCTCCATTTTTCTTTGAGCGACTTTGGGCTTTCTTATGAGGCCCATAGTAAGGGACCACGTTTCTGAGCCGAAACTATTACTGGTAACACACATTGATTGAAGACTTTTGTCTTTAGGCACTGAGGTATTTTGGACGAAAGGACAGTGCGAAGCTTCCCGAACGCTGCCCAGTCAAAAGAGGAGACGCCGTGTGGTTTCCGGCAGAGATAGGATGACACCAAGTCTTCCCGTGGATGTCGTAGAAGGCGACTTAGGTAATCTATACATATAATAAAACAGTAAAAATATTTTGTCTGTACATTTTGAATTTTTGACTGAAATGGATAGAGGGACACTTAAAAAGAATGATAGAAAGCAAAAAAAATTTTTTCGAATTTCTTGTCGGTCTGTCTGTCTGTCTGTATGTATGATCACGATTATCTCCGAAAATACTGAACCGATTTACTTCAAACTTTCACCAATTGCTTTGTTTTAACTCAGCAAAACATCTAAAGTTTGTTTCATCAAAATCGGTTCATTAAAAAACAAGTTATCGTCATGTGAATGAACTCAAGGCATTAGTTTGCCTGCAAATATACACGCTGATTTTTTTATCGTTTTGGACCCTTAAAGGGGTGCCTCAGACCATAAAAATGAACAACTTTTCCTATGGGAACAATGCTGGGAACTCAAAAAAATTCGACATTGCCATACTAACTGGCCGGACGGCGGGACTCTTTTGTACGGAAATGACGTATGTTTTTTTTAGTTCCCAGCATTGGTCCCATAGAAAAAGTTGATCATATTGATGACCTGAGTCACCCCTTTAAGGGTCCAAATTGTTCCTGAGGGATGTACACTGACGGCGGCGGCGTAGCCGCGGGCAAACGGCAAATCAACCGAAACTGCTGCGCCTAGAAATTCGAAATTTGGTACAGGGGTTCTTTTAATGATGTGAGTGAGCGCTAAGAAAGTATTTTTAAGAAATTTAACTTCTAAAGGGGTAAAATTTATATGGAATTTTCTCATTTTTGGACTTAGAAGTATGGAAGTAGGTATATAAGTTCTCGATTAAAATTAAAAAAGATGTGTAGATGAAATTTACAAAATTCCCCCCTTAAGGGGTAAAATGGGGGTGGGTGGGTGGTATAAACTTTGTATGGAAATTTTCTCATTTCTGGACTTAGACACATGAAAATAAGTATATAGGTTCTAGGTTACAATTAAAAATATCTGTGCAGGTAAAATGGACGATATTTTCCCCTGAAGGGGTAAAATAGCGGGGTAAAGATTGTATAGGAATTTACTCATTTCTAGACTTAGAAGTATGAAAATAAGTAAATAAATTCACGATTACAATTTAAAAAGTTCTGTGTAGGTCAACTGGAAAAAAAAACTCCAGAGGGGGGTAAAGTTTATTTGGAAATTTTCTCATTTCTGGACTTAGAAGTATGAATAATATCCATACTAATATTAATATTATAAATGCGAAAGTAACTCTGTCTGTCGTTTTTTTACGCTTCAACCATTGAACTGATTTGGATGAAATTTGGTATGGAGGTGTGAGGCCCGAGGAAGAACATAGAGTATGTTTGATTCCGGGAAATTCTACTGTTCCCGAGGGATCGACACTAACGCGGGCGGAGCCGCGGGCAACAGCTAGTACAAGCTAAAAGCTTATAAACATCTCTGAGACCTCTTCAACCAGTATGGCCAGCGTGGATAAATAATAATAATAAATTCTTTATTCAAATAATAGTGTAGGCTACCTTATATAAATCAATAATAAATAATAATTACTTCTTTAAATACCATACAAATATTTATAAACTTACTTAAAATTATTTATCTTACATTTATAAATATAATATATACATAAATGAATAACATATTAAACATATTTATTTAAATATTTATAATCGTCATTTTATATAATATCCTAACTGTGTACCAGTTTATCGATGTCGATATCGACAACGTATTGTCGACTGGTCCGACGCACTAGCGGCCGGACTCGCATAACGGGATTCCTGCCCCGAGTCGATGCGCGGGCGCACCGATCGCCACGCCGCCAGTCGAGATTTCGCTATTACACTGAGAGCACGCTCGCTTGCTATCCGACGCGTACCTACGTTGTTTGCGCTTTCGCTTGAGTGCTATTGATATATGTTAATCCTAAGTTTCCTTTCTACTTCCGAACTGTCTATCATCTATTCTTGTACTTTCTATAACTACTGTGCTTGTGCTGTGACTTTCTGCCTACCTCTTGCTACTGCACCTTCTTCTGTGTGTTGGAATAAATTGGAGTTACGTGAGTCCTGCTTTTCATTATCTACATCCAACATTGAGTGGTAGAAACATACACATACATCTACCATACTGGTGACCCCAAGTCCGCATACCGGACGAGAACAAAGATAATCAAGATGGCAGACGCTAACGATGAGCGGCCTAAAGCTAGTGAGGGGCACGTATCGATAGAAAAAGGCGATGTTTTTAAAGTCAGCATAAGAATACCTCCTTTCTGGCCAGAAGAGCCCGAAATATGGTTCGCACAAGTAGAAGGTCAATTCGCTATTAACCGGATTACTAGTGATGTAACTAAATTCAACTACATAATTGGCCAACTCGATAATCAGTATTCTCGAGAGGTGAAGGACATCATTATCAGTCCACCAGCAGAGAACAAATATGAAAAGCTGAAATCGGAGCTGATTAGAAGACTGAGCGCATCAAACGAGAAGAAACTTAAGCAGCTTTTAATGCACGAAGAGTTAGGAGATAGAAAACCCTCTCGCTTTCTTCGTCACCTCCAAGGCTTAGCCGGCGTGGAAGTACCAGATGATTTCCTAAAAACCATTTGGATCAGTCGACTCCCCGTTGGAATCCAGACGGTGCTAGCAGGTCAACCGAGTTCAGCGTCCTTGGAAGATCTAGCGGATTTAGCGGACAGAGTCAACGATGTGGCCACCCCATCCCCTAGTGTCGCGGCAGCAGATGGTACCAACCCTGGTTCTATTATTACCAACCTGACGAGGGAGATTGCTGAGTTACGCAGACAGTTCAACCAAGCTTTTGGGTCCAAGAGAAACAGCAGACCTCGCTCCCGGCCCAATCAATCAGGACGGAATAGGTCATCTTCGCGTTCCCAGTCTAATTACCGGAAGCACCCCATATGCTGGTACCACCACAAGTTTGGAGAGAAGGCAAGCAGATGCGTCACCCCATGTGACTTCAAAGCGGAAAACTTAAAGGGCAGTCGATAATTGCGGCTGACGACTGCCCCCCAACATCGACTGGTCGCCTATTTGTTACCGATCGACACTCAAAGACGCAGTTTCTGGTTGATACAGGAAGCGACCTCTGCGTTTTTCCTCGCTCGGCGCTGCGCGAACGGCGTACTTCTACAGGGTTCCAGCTGACTGCGGCAAATGGATCCAGCATATCGACGTATGGTTATGTGCATCTTAATTTAGACTTAGGCTTACGTAGGACTTTTTCTTGGCGTTTTGTAGTTGCAGATGTGACAAAACCTATAATAGGAGTAGATTTTCTTAATTTTTATCACCTCATAGTAGATTGTCGTAACAAACGCTTAATAGATAACACTACTTCTGTAACAGCTATAGCCAGGTCTGTAAATAGTTGTGCTAGCCTATACTCTGTAAAGGTCTTGACTGGCGAGACTCCATATCATAAGATTCTTAATGAGTTCCCAGAAATCACTCGACCAGCTGGTACACACCGTAATATCCCACATAATACGGTACACCACATCCGCACCACTCCAGGGCCCCCTGTCGCTTCTGCGCCTCGTCGTCTGGCACCAGATAAGTTAAAAATTGCTCAACAGGAATTTCAGTCTATGCTCGCAAATGGTACGGCCAGACCTTCGGAGAGCTCTTGGTCCTCTCCGCTACATTTAGCCCCCAAGAAGGACAACGGCTGGCGTCCGTGTGGTGATTACCGCATGTTGAATGCTCGCACACTGCCTGACAGATATCCGATTAAACATATCCAAGACTTCGCCCATTCGCTATCAGGGTGCCAAATCTTCAGTACCCTAGATTTAATTAAGGCGTATAATCAGATACCTATCAGCGCAGACGACATTCCTAAAACTGCGATCACCACACCGTTCGGATTATATGAATTTCCGTTCATGACGTTCGGACTTCGAAACGCCGGCCAAACCTTTCAACGTTTCGTGGACGAAATGACCCGAGGGCTTGATTTCGTCTACTGTTATTTGGACGATTTTTTAATATTTAGCAAGTCCAAAACTCAGCATGAGGAGCACCTGCGTATCGTCTTTGGTAGGCTTCGTGACTACGGAATGCTTCTGAACACAGCCAAGTGTGTCTTCGGGGCAGAGGAGGTAACTTTTTTAGGATACAGCATCTCCCAGCAAGGCACCCGACCACTGGAATCTAAGGTAGAAGCCATAAAAAAATTTCCCACCCCTACTAACGTACGTCAACTTAGAGCATTCTTGGGCATGCTAAACTTCTATAGAAGGTTCCTCCCTCGAGCTGCTCAGGTTCAAGCTCCATTACACGTCTTGTTGACAGGATCGCTGAAGGGATCACAACCTATCAACTTGACAGGTGAGGCTTTAAAAGCTTTTGAGGCAAGTAAGCTAAGTTTATCTGACGCCGCTTTATTAGCACATCCTGATTGCACTGCCAAGATGGCACTGGTCACGGATGCCTCGGACAAGGCCATTGGAGCTGTCATTCAACAGCTTAAAGACGATGCTTGGCAGCCACTAGCTTTCTTTTCTCGAAAGTTGAGCCCATCTCAGGTAAAATACTCACCTTATGACCGGGAGCTACTCGCGATTTATGAGGCAATTAAACATTTTAGGCACATGCTCGAAGCCCGTCATTTTATTGTGTATACTGACCACAAGCCGATCAGTTTTGCCTTTCACGAGAGGAAGAAAAACTGTTCGCCTAGGCAGTACCGGCATTTAGATTTTATTGCCCAATTTACAACGGACATTAGACATATATCTGGCAAAGATAATATCGTTGCAGATACGCTGTCACGTATCGAAGAATTAGGAGCACCGGTAAGCCTCGAGTTATTAGCCAAAGCCCAAGCCTCTGACCCTGAACTTACCAAATTGTTAGACGGAGGATCATCATTGCGGCTAGAGAAATTATATGTACCTGGTAGCAAAGCTCAGTTGTACTGCGACGTCACGTCAGTACACCTGCTTCCAGGCCATTCATCCCGATTTTCTTCCGTAAACAGGTGTTCAATAGCTTGCATTCCCTCAGCCACCCCGGCGCAAATGCATCGGCAAGGCTAGTAGCTGAAAGGTACGTTTGGCCGAGCATGAGGAAGGATTGCCGGGACTGGGCACGTAGTTGCATTATGTGCCAAAAAGCAAAAGTCCATCGGCACGTAAACGCACCTTTAAACACATTTAACCTGCCCAAAGGACGTTTTAAACAGGTCCATATTGATCTGGTCGGACCTCTTCCTCATTCCAATGGATATCGGTATTGCCTAACCGCCGTAGACCGATTCACTCGGTGGGCGGAAGCCATACCGATCGAAGACATCACTGCAGAAACGGTGGCTAAGGCGTTACTGTCCGGTTGGATCGCTAGATTCAGTTGCCCTACGGATATCATAACTGACCGCGGCCGGCAGTTCGAGTCTGCTCTGTTTAAATGTCTCTCGACTATAGCTGGGTTCGAGCACAAGCGGACCACAGCATATCACCCGGCTTGTAATGGCCTAGTCGAGAGATTTCACAGACAGCTCAAAGCCGCCATAGTATGCCACGCAAACGATAAGTGGACTGAATCCTTACCTTGGGTACTACTCGGCATAAGAACCTCCTTTAAGGATGACTTACAGTCTTCTTCGGCTGAGTTAGTATACGGAGAGGCTTTAAGATTGCCTGGCGAATTTTTTGACCCCACTTCGGCCGGTACTACAGATATTTCAGAGTTTACCACCCGCATTAGGACATTCGCTAGAAAATTGCAACCTGTACCTACTTCCCACCATAATAAGCCCAAAGTATTCGTTTACAAAGATCTAGCAACCAGTGATTACGTTTTCCTGCGAGAAGATGCATCACGTGGTTCACTTCAACCTGCTTATTCTGGTCCACATAAAGTTTTGTCTAGAGGGGATAAGGTTTTCAAAAACAAAGAAGTTACGGTATCCATAGATCGAGTAAAGCCAGCATTTATACTTACCGATCAGACCGACGATCCCTCCCCAGTAGTTCGGAAAGAATATATAACTCGTTCAGGACGCAGAGTCAAATTTACCGACTTTTATCGCCCTTGACGGTCTCTGGAGGGGGGTGGTGTAGGCTACCTTATATAAATCAATAATAAATAATAATTACTTCTTTAAATACCATACAAATATTTATAAACTTACTTAAAATTATTTATCTTACATTTATAAATATAATATATACATAAATGTATAACATATTAAACATATTTATTTAAATATTTATAATCGACATTTTATATAATATCCTAACTGTGTACCAGTTTATCGATGTCGATATCGACAACGTATTGTCGACTGGTCCGACGCACTAGCGGCCGGACTCGCATAACGGGATTCCTGCCCCGAGTCGATGCGCGGGCGCACCGATCGCCACGCCGCCAGTCGAGATTTCGCTATTACACTGTGAGCACGCTCGCTTGCTATCCGACGCGTACCTACGTTGTTTGCGCTTTCGCTTGAGTGCTATTGATATATGTTAATCCTAAGTTTCCTTTCTACTTCCGAACTGTCTATCATCTATTCTTGTACTTTCTATAACTACTGTGCTTGTGCTGTGACTTTCTGCCTACCTCTTGCTACTGCACCTTCTTCTGTGTGTTGGAATAAATTGGAGTTACGTGAGTCCTGCTTTTCATTATCTACATCCAACATTGAGTGGTAGAAACATACACATACATCTACCATATAGGAACACATTTTACAATACATTATAAATACATTAAGGGACATATGAACTAAGGGTGCCTGAGCTAGGATGAAAATTATCCTGTATTTCAGGCGTTATAAGACTAATTAGTGCTAGAAACTCCATAAACCATTACACTTAGAATTAAATTTTACATAATGAGACACTAAAATTAACCATAATATTATAACTATAATATTATTTTAAAACTATTAGCAATTCCTCAGTTTCTTCATAGGACATATTTAATAGGGCTTGTTGTAGTATTTTTTTAGTTGCGCTATAAGTAAAAGTATAAAAGCCTAGTTTTTTATTAAGTCTTTTGTAGAGGAGTGGACCAAGGAATAGAAAAAATCGTGAGGAGAAGGCGTGTTTTGTTTGATATAATTCATTTGAGCAAACGATATCTTTTCGTGGAGAGTGTAGGCCAAGTCCTCTGGCTGCTCTAGTAGTACAGAGAGGGTAATGTTCCTGCAGTGAAGACTAAAAAACCTGATGACGATGATGATGATGAAAAAGAGGAGAGAGTGAGATCAGAGTACTCACCATTTATATAACAGACATCATTAACTTCCAGCCTCGTCCTCCCGACTTCCTCCATATTCTTAGCATAATCATTATTTTCTTCGTCGCGTCCGCCATCTTGTTCAACCGCCATTTTGTCGTCGCCATTTGTGCCATTTTTATTTTCATCGTTTTGACGGCCATTTTTGGCGCCATTTTCTTTTCGATTTTGACAGTTTCCATTTTGACAGGCGAACACGTCTGTATCGGAGCAACACCGTCTCCTTGTCTTATTGTTTTTGAGGACTTTCATCACTTCTGGTTCGACGTTATCTGGCCAGTTGTATCTGAAAAGGGAGGAATGCTATGTTATAATAATAAATAAATATATATATATGTGTTACTGTAAAAGCCCGTATTTTGGTAAATCTTAGGTTTAAATGTTAATCTTAGGATTTACCGACGTGAGTAGGTAAATGTAAGGATTTATAAGAAAGGGACAATTTTTTTGGGCTTTTATCATTAGAATTTAGTGCATGCTAGGTTTTACCACCCAAGGCTGGTAAATGTTGGTTTTGGGAGTAAAATAAAAAGAAATTATTAATTATTAAATCCTTACATATTTTACGTAGCTATAATAACCAGAGTAATAAATTAACTAATTCGTCAAATCCTTACTTGTTTTACATTATTTTCATTTGGTATATTTATTTATAATTTTAAGCAACTATTAATGTTAAAACACCTTTTAAAATACTTTAAAAATAATAAAAAAATTGCAAGTTAAATTATCATCTCACAAACATAACGCTTAGATTGGCTAATCTAATTAAATCAATATTTTTCATACTATTTGGTATTGGAAAAACAAGCACAAACTTTTCGCTAACATTGGCTAATCTAACCGAATCAGTAGTTTCAGTCACATTAGTAACTTTTCATATACTCACTTCTTTATCTTTAGCAACTTCTTCATAAAATCTTTAGAAGAGGTTGCCGGCTGCCCACGAGTACGAGACGATAAATAAATAAATATATACGGACAAATCACACAGATTGAGCTAGCCCCAAAGTAAGTTCGAGACTTGTGTTATGGGATACTAACTCAAAGATACGATACTATAGACGATGTGCGAGTATGAGACGATGCGCCGAAGACATGTCGTATTCACATATACCATGCCTTTGATATAAATACTAAGATTTAAATGGTGCAATCCAAGTGAATGGTGGTAAAAGTTCGAACCGCAAGGCTATTCGGACTTTTACCATTAGGAGTTGGTAAATCTTAGGTTTTACTCGAAAATCTTAGGATTTACCGTAGTTCGGGGTTTTACAGTAACATATATACGGACAAATCACGCAGATTGAGCTAGTCCCAAAGTAAGACTTGTGTTATGGGATACTAACTCAACGATACTATATTCGATAGTCGATATTCGTGTTTTAGTCGATTTTATGTCTCAGACGCCACTCTGCTAGCAGAGAAGATCGGCGTGATTAAATTCTTAGTTTTTTAGGGTTCCGTGTCACGTTGGATGATAATTTGACGTGAAAGAGAGATAGATGCGTCACAAAACGCTTAGGCCTATCGTGCCTCTCTATCGCTTGTTCCGCGCTCTCGCTTGCACCCAGAACGTGACACTTTTTCGTACATTCAAATCATCATCTCGAGTAGGTGACACGGTCAATCGACGATGCACACCCTGGTGTCAGAGTTCTTCGGAACCACCTCTCGGCCTCTGACGTGGTTCCTTTAACAACTACCAGATGGCAACCGGAACCACTGGCTTAACGTGCCTTCCGAAGCACGGAATCATCTTTATTATCAGACAATCAGGTGATTCACGCCTGCAATGTCCTAACCAAACTGGAAACAACTAAACAAAGTATGCTTCCGGTGGGAATCGAACCACGACCCTCGGGTCAACAGGCAAACGCCGTAACCACTGGACCACGGAGGTTGTTTGAAGGGCAAAAAGGCATAGAAAGCCAAATGCCGTAAAACGAATATGAAAAAAAGATAAAGATAATAGTCCATTCATAATAATTCATAATAATAATTCATTTATTTTTGTCAGACATGGGTAATATACATTTATAACAAGGTTAGTGTTACATAGTGCGCCATGCTGCGCCGTCAGACATACAAAATTCGATACAGTTTTATTGTGTTAATTGTAGGTATATTGATAAATAAATAAATATATACGGATAAATCACACAGATTGAGCTAGCCCCAAAGTAAGTTCGAGACTTATGTTATGGGATACTAACTCAACGATACTATATTTTATAACAAATACATATATAGATAGACATCCAAGACCCAGGCCAATCTGAAAAAGATCATTTTCCATCTTAACCTGGCCGGGGATCGAACCCGAGCACTCTCGTGTCGCAGGCTGGCTCCGTGGCGAGCGGTCAACTGCTGCGCCACGGAGCTAGCCAAACAAAAGACTGACAAAAATAAATAATAATTCATTTATTATTTTCAGACATGGGTAATATACCTACATTTATAAGAAGGTGTTGGTGCTTATTACTTATGCGCTGTCAGGCATACAAAATTCGATACAGTTTTATTGTGTTAATTGTAGGTACCACATCTGTTATCATGCCCCGAATGTCCCACCTCTTGTACGAGAGAGGATTTGGCGCAAGCCACGGATGCGGCTGTACAGGTTACATCATGGGTCCGTACTACCTCACACTGCTTTGCATGTTTGTCTGTAATATCAATAATAATGAAATAATCAAGTTGAAATAAAAATACAGCAAAGTTCAGGACCAACTCTGGTAACTATCTGACTCAAAAACCGATTGCGTAAAATTTTCTCGATTGAAAAAAATTGCAAAGTTGCCTCCAAATCACGTCCAATTTACTCGGTAAACAGCATTATTCGCCAAATACATTAAAATTAACCTTGAAACTTTTGATTATAATTGCATTACAGAAAAGGCAGCCATCATGTATTTTTCTTTTTCGAATAACCCTCATTATTGAGGGTTATTCGAATTGAATATTTTTATATTGAATATTAATCCCTTGAATATTCATAAAAAACGAAAATATCCAAAGTAGCCGTCGCGTTTAGACCATCCGCGTTTGTACCGCCACACCGCCTGGCCTATGGCAGGCCATTAATCGTTTGGACCATTGACACGATAGAAGAAGAATTGTAGGTATATTGATCCTTAGCCTTACTTCCTTATCCTTATCCTTACTATTATTATTACTTTACTTTACTTTACTAATGTTATAAATGCGAAAGTGAGTTTGTTTGTTTATTTGTTTGTTTGTTTGTTACGCTTTCACGCCGTAACTACTTAACCGATCATTATGAAATTTTGCATACAAGTTCTCTGGAGTACGGAGAAGGACATAGGCTACCTTTTATCCCCGAGGGATCGACATTGACGCGGGCGGAGCCGCGGGCGAAAGCTAGTTAAAGATAAAAATGGATTGTCCATTCATCACGTGCGCCTCTAACCTAACACCCCGGTCAGATGTTGGCTTAAACCCGTTGTAACCCGTTATCTCATTCGCTACGAAAACAGTATGTTGACGTATAGATAACTTTGTTGTTATTAATTATGATGATTTGAATGGAACATTATTTTGCATCAGTATTAAGGTTGGAACTTACTTATACCAGGCCTGTCTCACTCCGTGAGATGGTATTTAAAACGTATCTACGCGCGGTAACCACTTCGAAGCGGTAAAACCGGGGAAATACGTTAGTAACGAATCCGTAATTCGTTTGTTCAGAGCTTTAAGATTAAAATTGGCTAGCAATGGATTCTGTGTGTAACAGCCTCCGTGGTCCAGTGATTAAGGCGTTTGCCTGTTGACCCGGTGGTCGTGGGTTCGATTCCCACCGGAAGCATACTTTATTTAGTTGTTTCCAGTTTGGTTAGGACATTGTAGGCTTGAATCACCTGATTGTCTGATAATAAAGATGATTCTGTGCTTCGGAAGGCACGTTAACCCGGTGGTCCCGGCTGCCATCTGGTAGTCGTTAAAGGAAGCACGTCAGAGGCCGAGAGGCGGTTCCGAAGAACTCTGACACCAGGATGTGCATGGTCGATTGACCGTGACACCTACTCGAAATGATGATGATGGATTCTGTAGGTATCTAAACAAAAAGGTGCTGCGTTCTGAGGTGAGGAAAATTACACCGTATCACTAACTACATTGAGTTGATATTTCTCTTAATAACTTTGCAGAGTGAGACTACTGTACCACAGAATAAGTAATACGTAGGTACTTATTATGTACTTAATACTATTTCATTTTAAAACTATTGTATCCAAGTATGATATCAAGGATATAAAGGATGCTCTATGGGATAGGCAATGCTGTGCGCATCTGTAAAAGATGTAAACATTAGAATAAGTTTTTGATAAAATGTAATGTCTATGTTTATATTGTTGATTTATTTATTTATTTAATTTATTGCACACAATCTTTATGATTTTGTACAAAAGGCAATAACTTAATGCTAAGCATTGTCTACCAGTTTTACCTTAAGGATGTAGTGAAAATTTTATGGACGGGGTGCAAGATAACAATGAGTGTTATAACATAGGAATATTGATGTGCCTAATAAATAAATAAATAAATAATATCTTGGGCGCTGGCCGCAGAATCCCTTTACCGTTTGTAGCGGACATCGCGCGATATATTATATGTATAGTATACTCGTACTCAAATAAGGTTGAAAGTGGCGATACCGGTTGGATTGACACCAGTCTCATTTCAAACCTGAGTCTGCCATTTCCGTGTTAATTTTCACGATTAATTTAATAATTCAATAATTATAACCAAATATTGTTTATAATTATTAATTAGGGTTCCGTATGTCAAAAGGTAAAAAGTAACCCTTATAGGATCACTCGGTTGTCCGTCTGTCTGTCTATCTGTCGGTCTGTCAAGACCCTTTATTCAGGAACGCGTTGAGATATCAAGCTGAAATTTATATGAAATACTCAGATCTACTGTCCCTTAGAGCTGTGAAAAAATTAAACTTCTAAGCCAACGCTGTCAGAAGATACAGCCGCTTATGATGCAAATTTTCGTGATTTTTCGACATTCGCAAGGGAATCAAAACCGACAGGGTACTTCCCGTGAACTCAGAATCTTGAAATTTGGTATGAAGCAACGTTTTATAGCACAGATAAAGGAAAAATTGCGAAAAGCATTGATTTTGATTAACATCATATAATTAAAAGAAAAAAATATTTTTAATAATTTCCAACTAATTATATAGAATATACAGTCAGCCAAGGAGATACCTGACCCTGACATCTAACTATATCTTGAATTTTCTCTTAAACTAAAAATAATATTAACATGAAAATATATATTTAGAAAGATTTTAATTTAGACTTCCTGAATATACATTTTCATGTTAATATTACTTTAAGTTAAAGAGAAAATTCAAGTAATAGGTAGATGGCGGGGTCAGGTATCTCCTTGGCTGACTATACTTAGTTCATTCATTTCGAGTAGGTGTCACGGTCAATCGACCATGCACACCCTGGTGTCAGAGTTATTCGGAACCGCCTCTCGGCCTCTGACGTGGTTCCTTTAACGACTACTAGATGGCAGCCGGGACCACCGGCTTAACGAGCCTTCCGAAGCACGGAATCATCTTTATTATCAGACAATCAGGTGATTCAAGCCTGCAATGTCCTAACCAAACTGGAAACAACTAAACAAAGTATGCTTCCGGTGGGAATCGAACCCACGACCCACGGGTCAACAGGCAAACGCCTTAACCACTGGACCACGGAGGCTGTTATACACAACATAACATAACACTATACTTAGTGCGCGAGTCCGACTCGCACTTGGCCGGTTTTTATTAGACGTAAAAAAATTGGTAGTTACATAGTATCAAGTCTTTTTCCCTTCCGGAGTAGACAGAGCCCAGGTCTATAAGACCTTATGACCACATTTAGCATATTGGTAGTTGTCGCTGAAAATACTAAGTAATTCGCGACGAAACTTTTTTTGGATATAGCTTTTTTGCTATTTTATTTTGTTAGGTTTTTAATAATTACAATTAATTTGAGGCTAGCTGTAGTGGAGACTAAAAAGGACCTGATGATGATGATGATGATGAGGCTAGCTCAATCTGTGCGATTTGTCCGTATATATTTATAATTATTTAAATACTTTATTATTTTTATTTATTTTTATTTTTACTAAATGTTGTTTTTTTTTTTTACTAAATGTTGGATTGGGCATTTCTCTCCCATTCTATCTTTAAGGTCCTATGGCCTCAGGCTAGACGGCTTCTACAGTATTGCGCCATTGCGATCTATCTTTGGAAGTTGGCTACACGCTATTCTTCGAACAAAGTACCTAATCCATGCAATTTTTTTTAAATACTCATTCTTATGATCTTGCTGAAGCGTTCGCTTTAGTAAGCTACGACCTTTATCTGTCATAATATTGACAAGCGTAAATCACGTTTGAACCAAGAGAGCTTGATAATACTCGCAGCAATGTTTATGTTTGTAAAGTTCAACTGGAAGGACAGGGGACAAAGGACCTGGGAAGTTCCTCCCAAGGTCTTGCAGATAAGAACATCAGTGAAGAAACGCATTATTTCTTTTTTTTTACTAAATGTTGGATTAGGCATTTCTCTCCCATTCTATCTTTAAGGTCCTATGGCCCTCAGCCTAGAGGGCTTCTACAGTATTGCGCCATTGCGATCTATCCTAGGAAGTTGGCTACACGCTATACTTCGAAGAAAGTACCTAATTCGTGCAAAAACTATTTTTTTAATGTATATTTGACGGCAAACGAGCAGATGAGCCACCTGATGGAAAGTGGTCACCGTCGCCCATGGACATCTGCAACACCAGAGGAGATGCTGATACATTGCCGACTCTTAAGATACCTGTAAACACGCCTTTTGAAGGACCCCAAGTCATAGCACACAGGGAAAATCTCGGGAGGGAGCTCATTCCACAATCCTGCTGCGTACGAGGGAAAAACCAAGTGATGCTCTGACATTTTTGGACACCCAAGTGCCAAGGACTAAAGTCCATCCCCACATCCTTATGTGGGGATGGGCTTTACTCTTGTGGCGAGCGATGCAGTGGTAGAAAAGTGACAATGGCACCAATTCAAACAGCTCTTCAGAACACTTCATTCGTGCATTAAGATTTAAAGACACAAAGTAACGTTCCTTTGAAAAGACTAGTCAGCTACGACGACCAAATATCGCTTTTGTAAGCATGATGAATTTACTTTGTTCAGCTGCTATGTTTTATGATACGGCTTTTATGAACATTGCCTCATAACAAATCTCCGTTACTACCCACTATTAGAAGTGTTTTATCCAAAAAGCTTTTTTTTAATTTTGAGTAGAAGCTTTATTGCTTCTATGCTTCGTGAGTGAGAGAGCCGAAGGCCTATCCATCTCCTCCTCCCAATGTCCGCCCCCCAACTCCTTGAAAGGCCAGCAACGCTCCTGTTACATTCTGGTGTTGCAGTTATCCATAGGCAGCTGTGATCACTTATCATCAGGTGACTTGCTTTCTCGTTTGCCGTCTTTACCATAAAAAAAAACTAAGCATGCCAGTGGATGCCAGAGCCTTTGCCAGAGCCCGTGACACCCAATGAGATATCTATTGCTGTAAAGTTATATTATCATGGTCAGCGGTATTATCCTAAATTGCTTGTCTGATAGTAGCATACCTGCTACTACCAGACAAGCATACCTGGCCATACTTGGCATCGGGTACGCGAGCCCGCCTCCTGATCTGCTTCTCGTAAGGCCAGCAACGCTCCTGTCACACCCTGGTGTTGCAGTTGTCTATGGGCAGCGTTGATCGCTTACCATCAGGTGACTTGCTTGCTCGTCTGCCGTCGTATATCATAAAAAAATAAGAACTGCGACATAGCGCGTAGAACCGATGGCCGATGGGGCAGAAGGGTTCTCGAATGGCGACCACGTACCGGCAAGCGCAGCGTCGGACCAGATGGTCGGATGACCAGACTAAGGTCGCAAGAAGACGCTGGATGCGGGTCCCTTCCAACCGGTCGTATTGGAAATCCTTGGGGGAGGTCTATGTCCAGCAGTGGACTTCTTGATATGATGATGATGAAGAACTGCGGGCATCATACCTGACTTCTTCCAAGTTTCCGCTTAAAACCTTCATAAAACAATGTGAATCAGCGTGGTCGTGGATCGCAGAGGCGTGGCCAGGTCCCCAGCAGAGGATCATGATGTTGAAGGCTCCATTACCTTTGTCCACCAGGTTTCTTGTGTATCTGGAAAGAGAGACATTTTACTTGCTTCCCTGGCTCAGCCACCCGACGTGAATATTGGCCTCCGACATTAAAGTGCGCCATTACCTATCATCCCTTCTTCTTCTAATCGTGTCGATGGTTTGAATTTATGTCTAACTAGCTTTCGCCCACGGCTCCGCCCGCGTCGATGTCGATCCCTCGGGAATAGTACTTTTTCTCGGGATAAAAGGTAGCCTATGTCCTTCTCCGCACTCCAGAGAACTTGTATGCAAAATTTCATGATGATCGGTTCAGTAGTTACGGCGTGAAAGCGTAACAAACAAACAAACTCACTTTCGCATTTATAATATTAGTCAAGATAAGGATAAGGATTTTGTTGGCCCAGTATTGGGCCACTCCTATACCTCTCTTGGAGGCGGAATACAAATCTTTCAAGATACAGGTGGTTGGGCAACTAGGATATGTCAAAAGATGCGCCATAGTCTGTGGAGAGAAGCCACACTCGCACTGGTTCTGCGAACTGTCGAATATTCCCCACCTGGACAGATTGTCTTTACAGCGACCTACGCAGCTTTTGCCTTTTCGAAGTCATAATCAGGTCCTTTTTAGTCTCCACTACAGGAGCACGACTATCTCTGTACTACTAGGGCCATACTGGCCAGAGCAGCCAGAGGACATGGCCTACACCCTCCACGCTGGCCAGACGGGTTGGAGAGGTCCCTTAGATGTTTATAAGCTTTTTTTAGCTTGTATTTCCTAAGTCGCCTTCTACGACATCCACGGGAAGACTTGGACTTTGGTTTTAGCCGTGTGGTATCCAGCAGAGTAGAATAGGTTCGCAGTCTATTTAGCTATTTCCAAGTAGACCACGGTAAATCATGACCAGGGGGTAATTCTTCGGATGATGGTAAAAAATTTGGCACATTGTGACTTCCCTCCCACAACTTTAATCTTTCTTCTTTAATGTTACCCTCTAAAGGCGTCGTACTTTTTAAAAAACTATGATGGCTTTTAAGTCTATAGGGCGCTGGTATGTAGTTATATAGTGTGTAAATAAATAAATATATACGGACAAATCACACAGATTGAGCTAGCCCCAAGGTAAGTTCGAGACTTGTGTTATGGGATACTAACTCAACGATACTATATTTTATAACATATACATATATAGATAAACATCCAAGATCCCAGGTCAATCTGAAAAAGATCATTTTCCATCTTGACCTGGCCGGGGATCGAACCCGGGCACTCCATGTCGCAGGCTGGCGTGTTAACCACTGCGCCACGGAGCTGTCTGTGTCGAGAATCCCGCTCCTGTCTTTTACGCTAGGCGATACATGTTGCCTCCCTGCGGGCGCTAGGTAGAGCTATACCAGCAAGAGGATATAGCATATTTACCGGAGTTGGTTAGTCTATCATACCTATTCTGTGCTCACTCTGACCAGTTGGATACTTCCAGCTCTTTCAGCCACCGTGGTTAAGGCGTTTGCCTGTTGACCCGGGGGTCGTGGGTTCGATTCCCACCTGAAGCATACTTTGTTTAGTTGTTTCCAGTTTGGTTAGGACATTGCAGGCTTGAATACCTGATTGTCTGATAATAAAGATGATTCCGTGCTTCGGAAGGCACGTTAAGCTGGTGGTCCCGGTTGCCATCTGGTAGTCGTTAAAGGTACCACGTCAGAGGCCGAGAGGCGGTTCCGAAGAACTCTGACACCAGGGTGTGCATGGTCGATTGACCGTGACACCTACTCGACATGATGATAAGCTCTTTCAGGTCTTTGGCGACTTCCACCCTCCAGCGATATCTTGGGCGGCGCCCGGAACGTTGACCAAAGATAGATTTTAATTATTATTTATCATGGTCAACCAAAGAGAGATTTTGATTATTATTTATCATTAAATTTTTCATTAGTGTTATTTTTAAGATAAAATAAACTTTGACATTGATATCGGCGTGTATGATATCATATCTATTTAACAAAATATTGTTTCAACTCTATATCAGTTGTCAGAGCTAAAGACCTATTAGTTATATATTGGTCTTTAGGAACGCGTGGAGGTATCAAGCTGAAATTCATATCAAATACTCAGGTCTACTGTCCCTTGGAGCTGTAAAAAATCTAACTTCTAAGCCAACGCAATCAAAAGATACAGCCGTTTATGCCGTAAATTTTCGACATTCGCAAAGGAATCAAAACCTACAGGGTACTTCCCGTGAAATCTTGAAATTTAGTACGAAGCGACGTTTTATAGCACAGATAAAGGAAAAATTGCAAAAAGCATAAATTTTTAGTTACATTATCCTTATCCTTACTTAATATTATAAATGCGAAAGTGAGTTTGTTTGTTTGTTTGTTTGTTACGCTTTCACGCCGTAACTACTGAACCGATCATCATGAAATTTTGCATACAAGTTCTCTGGAGTACAGAGAAGGACATAGGCTACCTTTTATCCCGGGAAAAAGTATTCCCGAGAGATCGACATTGACGCGGGCGGAGCCGCGGGCGAAAGCTAGTATAATATATTTTTTTAATATTTTTTAACTTATTATAGATAACGGTACGGAACCCTACGTGCGCGAGTCCGACTCGCACTTGACCGGTTTTTTGTCCATAAAAATCTGTTTGTCTTGCTGTCTATCTATCTATATATATGTGGCTAGCTCCGTGGCGCAGCGGTCAACACGCCAGCCTGCGACACAGAGTGACCGGGTTCAATCCCCGGCCAGGTCAAGATGGAAAATGATCTTTTTCAGATTGGCCTGGGTCTTGGATGTTTATCTATCTATATATGTATTTGTTATAAAATATAGTATCGTTGAGTTAGTATCCCATAACACAACTCTCGAACTTACTTTGGGGCTAGCTCAATCTGTGTGATTTGTCCATATATTATATATATTTATTTATTTATTTATATATATCTGTCTGGTTATCTTAACCTCTGTTGACTAGTGGCCATCCTATTCGGTAACTTAAGAAAATACTGCAAGAAATTGTAGAAATTAACGTGTTATCAAATCACTAGTAAGCCAACAAGATGCCTGACCCCGCCATCTACCTATATCTTCAATTATTAACATGAAAATGTATAATCAGAAAGTCTTAATTAAAATATTTCTGAATATATATTTCCATGTTAATATTGTTTTTAGTTTAAGAGAAAATCTATATCTTATATATATTCTATATTTTCTATATTCTATATTTTTTTTTAAGTACTATATAAATCTGAAGAGTTTGTTTGTTTGAACGCGCTAATCTCAGGAACCACTGGTTCAAATTGGTAATTCTTTCTGTGTTGGATAGTTCATTTATAGAGGAAGGCTTTAGGCTATAAAACATCACGCTGCGACCAATAGGAGCGAAGCATCAATAAAAAATGTTTTGAAATCGGGGAAAAATTATTCATCTATACTAATTAAACATATAGAAATTGCCGCGGACGAAGTCGCGGGCAACAGCTAGTAACTAAGAATAACATTGCTAGGAACTCAAATTTTACATACAAAAATATAATAATATTTACATAAAAAAGTTGCCCGAACACATTTATATGAAAAACTCGTTTTTTGAGTTCCCAGGATTGGTCTCATAGAAAAAGTTGTTCATATCAACGGGCCGAGTCGCCCCATAAAAGAAATGTCAAGGGTATATTTGCACGTTGTATAGACAGTATGAATAATAATTATACTCTATACATGGCTAACAATTTCAAGAACTTCCGCACACCTATTATAGATGTATAAACTTAAAAAAAAACCGGCATAGTGCGAGTCGGACTTGCGCACGAAGGGTTCCTCTATATATATAAAAACGGAAGAATACATGTCTTATGGGATTTCCCCTTAAATATAAATTTTATTTAATTAAATTATTTATTTTGAAAGTGAATGTATACATATTCTGTGAATATTTCAAGCGTCTACCTGTTGCCGTTATCAATATCAAGCAAAAACGAGCAAAAAAAATCACTTATCTTGTATGGAAAACCCCTTACATATTTATTTTATTCTGTTTTTAGTATTTGTTATTATAGCGGCAATAATACATCATCTGTGAAAATTTCAACTGTCTAGCTATCACGATTCATGAGATACAGCCTGGTGACAAACGGACGAACGGACAGACGTACATACATAGAGACAGACAGACAGACAGACGGACAGCGGATGAAAAGGGACCCGTTTTTACCTTTTGGGTACGGACCCCTAAAATACAACTTACCGGAAACGGTCGAACTTAGCGTACTTCCGCCAGTCGCTAGGGTTGGATTTATAGCCGGCCATCAGCTTCTGAACATCCTGTACATTGACGTGGTCACTTGAGAACACCCTGTGTAGCTCTTCTACTAGTTTGTCGAGGCCGGTTATTTCTCTGTAAAATAAAAATGAACCTTTTTACATTTGACTAGACCAATAATTATAAATGTAATAAAGAGCCTGATGGCGTGTGCTTAATTAGCGCTTACGCAAGTTTAGCAACCCTGTCAATCAATCAATCAATTTATTTATTTGTTAAACATAGGTATTACATTACATGCAGTTGTTGGGCAGTATAAAACACCGCTATGTTTTGTCGTTATACAGCATACAAATATAAAAATGTTTGTTCTTAATTAAATGTCAAATTATGTACATATATTATTATGATACTAGTCATAAATAAATCTTACACAAATTGTATAAGTCAGGTAAATAAAGAATAAGTTAGTCAAGTAATTCATAAGTCTAGGTTACAATTGGTCATTTAGAAAATCATCAATACAATAATAACATTTATCAATAAGTAGCGTAAATATTTTTTTTAAAATATTATATTATTTGAGGACTTTATGTCATTTGGAAGTTTCCTTATTACTTTACTAATTACTTTACTAATATTATAAATGCGAAAGTGAGTTTGTTTGTTTGTTTGTTTGTTACACGTTCACGCCGTAACTACTGAACCGATCATCATGAAATTTTGTTTACAAGTTCTCTGGAGTGCGGGGAAGGACATAGGTTACCTTTTATCCCGGGAAAAAGTACTATTCCCGAGGGATCGACATTGACGCGGGCGGAGCCGCGGGCGAAAGCTAGTATTATATATTTTAGGTGCCATACTAATGAACGCAGTCCTCTCTGGGATGGGTGACCAAAGTGGCATAAAAATATATCGAGATCATCCATGGTTTGGAAGGCACGTTATCATCATTTCGAATAGGTGTCACGGTCAATCGACCATGCACACCCTGGTGTCAGAGTTCTTCGGAACCGCCTCTCGGCCTCTGACGTGGTCCCTTTAACGACTACCAGATGGCAGCCGGGACCAACGGCTTAACGTGCCTTCCGAAGCAGGGAATCATATTAATTATCAGACAATCAGTGATTCAAGCCTGCATCCTAACAAAACTAGAAACAACTAAACAAAGTATGCTTCCAGGCAAACGCCTCAACCACTGGACCACGGAGACAGTTAAGCCGTTGGTCCCGGCTGTTATCATCGATGGCTGTCGTCAAGCTACGTCAGATGCCTTTTGGCAGCTCGAATATACCCAGTTAAGGCATGATAGCGTAAAGACAAACTTACTTTCGCATTTGCAATAATTGAATGAAGGTTATCGAGTATAAAAATAGTACCTAAAGGAAAACTGAAGAAATTGTAGGTATATGGGGCATAATGGCATCGTTATATTTATTTATTATGATAATTTATTATTCTGACATAATCAGTGTGGAGGAGGATGTGTAATAAAAAAAAAACCGGGCAAGAGCGAGTCGGACTCGCGCACCAAGGGTTCCGTACCGTTATCTATAAAAACGGCAAAAAAATCATGTCTGTTGTATGGGGGGCTCCCTTTAATATTAATTTTATTTTTATTTAATTATTCATTTTTAAAGTGAACATACAACTAAATATTCTGAGAATATTTCAACCGTCTACATGTTGCCGTTATCAATATCGAGCAAGAATAAGCAAAAAAATGGGAGCCCCTTAAATATTTATTTTACTCTATTTTTTATTTGTTGTTATAGCAACAACAGAAATATATTATTTATGAAAATTTCACTACACTCACTGTCTAACTATCACGGTTCATGAGATACAGCCTGGTAACAGACAGACAGACAGACAGACGGACAGCGAATCGACATTAATAGGGTCCCGTTTTTACACTTTGGGTACGGAACCCTAAAAAAGATAGATCAATAGGAGTGTTTCCGAAAAAATACGAATTAAAATAATTAGACCGTCTTAAAGTACATACATATACATAAATATATACGGACAAATCACTCAGATTGAGCTAGCCCCAAAGTAAGTTCGAGACTTGTGTCATGGGATACTAACCCAACGATACTATATTTTATAACAAATACATATATAGATACACATCCAAGACCCAGGGATAAGAGGGCTGGCTGCTTTTTCGCCCAACGGATTAGCATAGCTATCCAACGGGGGAATGCAGCCAGCGTTCTTGCCACCATGCCACACGGGCAAGATCTCGAAGAAATTTCTTTGTAGTGCTACTTTTTTTTTTGTTTTCTCTCTTCATGTTTATTTTGTATATAATTAGATTTTAGACCCAGGCCAATCTGAATAAGATCATTTTCCATCTTGACCTGGCCGGGGATTAAACCCGGTCACTCCGTGTCGCAGGCAAGCGTGTTGACCGCTGCGCCACGGAGCTAGTCCTCCTAGTAAAGTTTATCGAAAAATATTAGTCACGCATTTTTCTTTCAATCAAACAAAAATTGATGAATATATAGCCCGTTAAATTTCCGCGTGACGTCACTGACCGGTACACTGTTTACCGGCCTGTTGCGTCATGAGCCTCCTGAACTTTAATGCGCTTTATCTTTATCCTCTTTTGTATGATTGAAAAAAGAAAAAATACGTATCTAATATTTTTCGATAATCTATAAAACGGAAATTTTTTTAGAAAACAAGCCTATTACGGAAATCTAGAATTTTATTTCAGCGGATAACATTTTATAAGTACAAAAATACGATAATACCTACAGTTAACTATAATTATTGTAAATACACGATTCGCGCTCGAAAAGTGGCACCGGCAAAAAACAGCGCACTAATCGAGTTTCGGAGCTGTTTGGTCCACAGTTTCAATAAACCGCGCTAGCACTCACACGTCTCGCGATGACGAAGGTACAGTGAAAAGATGCAAAAACTATGCATCAAAAGTGAAAAAAAAACCGGCCAGGTGCGAGTCGGACTCGCGCACGAAGGGTTCCGTACCGTTATCTATGAAAACGGCATAAAAATCATGTCTTTTGTATGGGATCCCCCCTTTAATATTATTTTTATTTAATTATTTATTTTTAAAGTGAATATCTAACTAAATATTCTGTGAATATTTCTGTGAAGTGCCTACCCCCTTAAATATTTATTAAATTCTATTTTATAGTATTTGTTGTTATAGCGGCAACAGAAATACACCATCTGTGAAAATTTCAACCGTCCAACTATCACGGTTCATGAGATACAGCCTGGTGACAGACGGACAGACAGACAGACGGAGAGCGGAGCGAAATTAATAGAGTCCCGTTTTTACCCTTTGAGTACGGAACTCTAAAAAGACTAAGTTATACTTTCAGTATGTACCGTTTTTGTCGTTGTTTGTAAGTATGCATGATGTTTTGACTCGGGAACATTATTAAGGCTTCATTTTGTATGACACGGTGTATCTACATTATATTTGATCGAAGAATAGTACAAATCTGCGGCCATCTTCGCTCGTAGCTAACATCCGAGCCGCCATTAAGTTTGCATCGGACTTTAAAAGACTTACTGGTCAATTTTAAGGGGTTGTTCCACTGGGATGATCTCCATCTCCGTAGATTGTGACACCTTTATCTTACAGTTCACATTTTCCACGTCCATGTTTGATTCTGAAACAATTTAAAGTACTTATTATAATATTCTCTCTCTAACTCTTCCATGCTGGTCTGGGAGAAAAGAAAAAAAGTAGAATGTACCAGCTGCTTCTCTTCTCGCGCAGATCGTAAAAGCCGATCGAGGGAAAGGCTAAAATCTGAGCAATCATGTTGACAATAATAAACACTAATATTATTTATTTATTTATTTTATTATTTACTAGCTTTCGCCCGCGGTTCCGCCCGCGTCAATGTCGATCCCTCAGGAATAGTACTTTTTCCCGGAATAAAAGGTAGCCTATGTCCTTCTCCGTACTCCAGAGAACTAGTATGCAAAATTTCATGATGATCGGTTCAGTAGTTCCGGCGTGAAAGCGTAACAAACAAAGAAACTCACTTTCGCATTTATAATATTAGTAATTATGGTTAGGATTTGAGTGCGTTTGACCTCTATCTTGCCTAATGGGAAGCAGCGATGAGGTATAGGGTGGTACACGCAAACTCAAATAATGCCTATTCACTCTTGCCTTGAAAATCCCTTAATTGTACGAGTCGAGAAACAGTGACGCGGGGAGGGAATTCCATTCCTTCGCAGTTCGCACAATGAAGTAGGAGGCGAATCTAGAGATACGATGGGCAGGAATATCGACCACGTATGGATAGAATTTCTGCCCATGTACCTTTGAGTACTCGGCCGTAAGATCCATAGAAAGACATAACATGAACTTTAACCTCAATTATCGAGTACATGTAAGTAACGTTACATTCTTCGATGTGGTGTCAGGTAGCCTCCCACAGAATGGACGACACACGACACCACTTCGGCCAGAAGTCTGTCTGGCCTCGCCTATCACTATCAATATAGATTTAAAAGAAAATTGCGTCTATCAACTATCTAACTATCAACTCACCAAACATAATATAAATAATATAAATCGCCTCGTTCATGGGTTCGATTCCCACGGGAAGCATACTTTGTTTAGTTGTTTCCAGTTTGGTTAGGACATTGCAGGCTTGAATCACCTGATTGTCTGATAATAAAGATGATTCCGTGCTTCGGAAGGCACGTTAAACCATTGGTCCCGGCTGCCACCTGGCAGTCGTTAAAGGAACCACGTCAGAGGCCGAGCGGCGGTTCCGAAGAACTCTAATACCAGGGTGTGCATGGTCGATTGACCGTGTCACCTACTCGAAATGATGATGATGACCCTACGGTAAAGGTTGACTGGAAGAAATTGCATAGCGATAATTCATTCATTCAAGCATACTTTGTTGTTTCCAGGTTGGTTAGGACATTGCAGGCTTGAATCACCTGATTGTCTGATAATAAAGATGCCGTGCTTCGGAAGGCAAGGCTAATAGACCATGCACACCCAGGTGTCAGAGTTCTTCGGGACCGCCTCTCGGCCTCTGACGTGGTTCCTTTAACGACTATCAGAAGGCAGCCGGGACCAACGACTTAACGTGCCTTCCGAAGCACGGAATCATCTTTATTATCAGACAATCAGGTGATTCAAGCCTGCAATTTCCTAACCAAACTGGAAACAACAAAGTATTCTTCCCGTGGGAATCGAATCCACGACCGATTCTACCCGGGTCTACAGGCAAACGCCTTAACCAGTGGACCTAAAGTGTCCGATCTTCGGAGGCAGGAGACAAGACTTGGAGAATAAAATTAACTGCAAATTAAGATTAGAAAATCTGAAAGACATTATAGGTGTATTGTACCTATATGTAAAGTCAGCATTTGACCGCACTACACCCGCCACGCGGCCAGTTGTTCCCTGCCTGCCGACTCGGGCTAGCGCTATCTTAGTGTTTAGTATTAGTGCCTAAGTACATAACCTAAGTGCCGAATTTGTAAATGTGTCTGGACAATAAAATAGTGAATTGGTTTTCTGACTGTGATTTAACGACCTCGCTACCCTTACACTATACAGTAGTCGATATACACCCAGTGCACCACATATCACAATAGTGGTGACCTCCATCGAACACCCGTGGACTGTGAACTTTCGAACTTTGTGTAATATAGTATAACGTGGAGTCAATATAGTTTGTGGTACAGGGAAACGAGGTCATAGTTTCATCGAAGTAATTCTGCATCGGGAACAACTCACCATAACGCCGAGTCGGCAGGTACCTATTGCGCATTTCTTAGAAACCGCTACAAAATAAAGTGCATACAGATATGGATACGGACGCACAGAGTGGCAAAAGCACTTCAATCGTCGAATCTCAACAGGTTTCGGCAGTTGCTATTTCGACACGTATTCCGGAATTTTGGAAAGATTCTCCAAGATTATGGTTCATTCAAGCAGAAGCTGTCCTTAACCCACAGCATATGTCAGATGAAACAAAGTACCAGATGATTATTACCAAGCTGGGGAAAGAAGTTATCCAGCAGATTACAGACTTAGTGAGTAATCCTCCCGCCACTAGGAAATATGATACACTAAAGCAAAAATTATTATCTATTTATGAGGAGTCTGAAGACAGAAAAATCAGGAAACTCATTGGCGAAATGGAACTGGGCGATCAAAGACCTTCTCAATTACTACGACGCATGCAAGTTTTGGCAAGAGGCCGGATCACCGACGAAACTTTAATCGTTCTATGGCAAAATCATCTTCCGTCTTCAGTACGCGGTATCCTGACTGTGGCAAATTCCAAAGATTTAGACACTCTGGCATCGATTGCAGACAAGGTTATGGAGACTGTGACTCCAAGTCAGAGTATTGCAGCAGTGCAAGAGAAGCCTGAGACTGGCAATGAGCAGGCATTAATTGCTGAAATTTCCAGGATGGCTGAAAGAATTAAGAGATTGGAAACTAGCACGAGAGGACGATCCAGGAGCAGAAACCGCAGATGGTCAAGATCCAGGTCACGTAATCAGAGCAACACTCGTAAGCGAACTCCAGAGGATCCCAACTGGTTGTGCTTCTATCACTTCCGTTACCGGCAGAGGGCAAACAAGTGTGAGCAGCCTTGCAATTGGAAAAAGAACAACTCCACTACGGAAAACTAGGTACCGTGTTGTCGGCGACGGGAGGCAGCAATGGGTATGTAAATCACCGTCTATGCATCAGAGATAGAACTACAAATTTAAATTTTTTAATTGATAGTGGTGCTAATGTATCAGTGTTACCTAGGAACGTAATTCATAAAAAAGATAATAATTCTCAAAGTGATCGATACAAATTGTACGCAGCCAATGGAACTGAAATACGTACTTACGGTATTCATTTTATGGTGTTAGATTTTAACTTACGGCGAGCATTTCGCTGGATGTTTATATTAGCGGATGTTAAGCAACCAATTTTAGGAGCTGACTTCTTAGCTAATTTTAGATTACTCATAGATTTAAGTGGCCGTAGATTGATCGATCAGGTAACCAACTTAAGCGTATTAGGTAATATATCTAATAGTTCTGAACCTACTCTAAGAACTATTACAGACGAATGCCCTTATCGTGATTTATTAAATAAGTACCCAGATTTAACAAAACCTGTTTCATATAAAGAGACCAGCAAGCATGGAGTACGTCACGTCATTGAGACTACGGGTCCACCAGTACGAGCACGAGCGAGACAGCTGCCACCGGATAGGTATGTTAAAGCTAAGAACGAATTCAGAATAATGCAAGAACTAGGGATTTGTAGGCCGAGCAATAGTCCTTGGGCAAGCCCCTTGCATATAGTTCCCAAAAAAGATGGTAATATTAGACCTTGTGGCGACTATAGACGTTTAAATGCGATAACAAAACCAGATAGATATCCAGTCCCACGTTTACAGGATTTTACATATGTCGTAGCAGGTAAAAAAATTTTTTCTAAGTTAGATATCAATAGAGCTTACAATTGCATCCCAGTATCAGAAGCTGATATAGAGAAAACAGCGGTGATAACTCCTTTTGGTTTATTTGAATACGTTTGCATGCCGTATGGTTTAAGAAATGCTGCGCAAACATTCCAAAGATTCATGCATCACACTGTTCTGAATGGGTTAGAATTCTTATTCAATTTTGTTGATGATGTAATTATAGGCTCAGATGATGAGATTCAACACAAAGAACACTTAGAGCAAGTTTTCAAAAGATTTAATGAGTTTGGCATAACCATTAACTTCTCAAAATGTAAATTTGGCCAGAAAGAATTAGATTTCTTAGGATATAAAGTCTCACCAGAGGGAATACAACCCCTGGAAGACAAAGTTAAAGCCATAATTGAGTTCCCAAAGCCTCAAAATGTCGACGAAATGAGACGATTCTTAGGCATGTTAAATTTTTATAGAGCTCATATACCCCATTCAGCCGAACATCAATCAGAGTTAAATAAATTTTTAGGTTCTTCCAAACGCAAAGATAAAACACCAATCGTATGGACACCTGAAGCAGAGAAAAATTTTGAACAGTGTAAAGAAGATCTTAAAAATGCAGCTTTATTAAGTTATCCTGATAGCGAGAGTCCTTTAGCCTTAATGACGGATGCATCAGACACATGCATAGGCGCCGTCTTGCAGCAAAAAGTAGATAACACATATAAGCCTTTAGGATATTTTTCAAAAAAGTTAACCGATACACAGAAGAAGTACAGTACCTATGATAGGGAATTATTAGCTATTTACTTATCAATCATACATTTCAGAAATATAGTAGAAGGTCGAGATTTGACTATTTTTACTGACCATAAACCTTTAACATTTGTTATGAGCAAATTAGGCACAAATAGGGAGACTGCAAGACGAGCCAGGCAAATCATGTTTATTAGTGAGTTTACCACCCAGATTCGTCACATAAGTGGTAATAACAACATAGTAGCAGACACATTATCAAGAATCGAGGCAATAACATGTCCAACTGTTATCGACTACTCAGAACTAGCTAAAGCCCAGGAAGTCGATGAACAGCTTGCAAAATTAGTAAATGAACCACATGACAGGAGTAGTATTCAATTCAAGCGTATTATTTTTCAAGACTGTGTTGATCCAATCGTCACAGACATTTCAAGAGATAGAGTAAGACCTTACTTACCTAAACAATTTCGTCGTATAGTTTTCGATTCTCTACACGATTTAAGTCACCCAGGTGTTAGAGCAAGTGTCAAATTAGTAAGTGAGAGGTATTTTTGGCCTAATATGAACGTAGACGTTGCCAGATGGGCAAAAAATTGTGTTAACTGTCAAAGAGCTAAAATTCAAAGACACACCATTTCGGATCTTGGGCAATTTCAACCAACAGATCGCTTTCAACAAATACATTGCGACTTGGTAGGTCCACTGCCCGAATCACCTGAAGGACATAAATATTTGGTAACGATCATAGATAGGTACACACGTTGGCCGGAAGCTTTTCCTATTAAGGAAATGACAGCTGAAGTAGTTGCACAAGTGCTGTATGATGGTTGGATAAGTCGTTTTGGATGCCCACATAAAATTACTACCGATCAGGGCAGACAATTTGAGAGCAATCTTTTTAGTCAACTTACGGAGCTATTAGGCGTGCAGAGGATCAGAACTACTCCCTACCACCCGCAGAGTAATTCAGCTGTGGAGCGTTTTCATCGTTCACTCAAAACCGCTCTCAAAGCTCGATTGACTACCAAATCATGGGTTTTAGAATTGTCCACAGTTATGTTGGGTTTACGCACGGCAACAAGGTTAGATTCAGGTGTAACTGCAGCTCAAATGGTCTATGGCGTCAATATAAGAGTGCCAGGCGACTTATGCGGAAGTAAAAGTCAAACTGTTTCTTGTGATGATTATAATTATGTTTGCAAATTAAAGGAAACTATTGATGGATTGAAACCCTCACTGAGAGAGAATAAATCACCTGGCAAAATATTTGTGCATAAAGATTTATCAAGTAGCGAATACGTATTTCTCAGAAATGACGCAGTACGGAAACCATTACAACCCCCTTACGATGGTCCATATCGCGTTATTGAGAGAAATGGTAAAGTTTATCGTATCCAACTACCAAATAGAAAACTTTCTGTCTCAATAGATCGTTTAAAACCAGCGTATGTACTTAACAAAGATAATGACATAAATATAAGTAGCGAAACTCAATCAAAACCTGATGAAAAAATGTTCAAACCTAAGGTCACTAAAAAAGTAAGTATACAAACAGATATTTCAGAAAAATCTAATCGCGTAACCAGATCGGGTAGAATTGTCAAAAAACCGGTAAGATTTCTTTAATAGCATTATTTAAAGTGTACATTTTAATACTTATATTCCTGTCATTTTCACCATACAGCTGGACTACACATCTGTACTTACGTTTTGTATGTTGCATTTCCGCGTAGACATACTTACGTGTGAGAACATAGTTTGCTAATCATAATTAAATATTAGAAATTTAAAATAATCACGTAGCACATGGATATAGAATAAAGTATTTTTCATAGTTTTGAACATTATTGCAGTAAATTTTGAACCTTGTTGTTGTCACGTAAATTTACTTAATTCAAGGAATTCTAACTATATAACATGGGTTCAAGTCAAACTAAGGAAAACGTTTTTGTCACGGAAAATCTATCGAATATTGCAATTGACAACAAATTAAACATCATTGGAGTTGTCGTAATCATCACAACCGTAATATTCGCAGTTACTTTGTGCTACTGTGTGAAACGGCGTTGTGTAAAAAGTGTAAGAAAATGGATGTTGAAAGAAGTTATCAGTACTTCAACCCTACAAAATATTAAAATCGATACTCGACAACCGCAGCAATCGGTAACGACGAGCGCGCCGCCCAAAGTTGTGTTTACCTGATATATCGATCACGGTACATTTCATGTTTAGCATATAAGTATGGATTAAGGCATTTTGTATCCACTCGTAGGACGTTCTTTATGTACGTGTCGTATTTACGACGATGCCAAGAGTAGGAAATAAAGCAAACAAGTAAGTAAACTGATTGTACTCAATTATGTTTCAAACAGTTTCAAAAAAGTTTCAATCTGTAAACATCGTATTTTAATCAATTGTACTTGTATTCATTTCAATTTATATTACCAGTACATTCGTAATATTGTGTTATGACTGTAGGCGAACCGATACCTTTGTTATTCAAGTTGTAATCTGCGCGTAAGCAAATAGTTTCTCCGAGACCGGCAGAGCACCTATTTATAACTGTTATTAGCCAATTGTAACGAATGTAATGTTAGTTATGTTTTCAACATTTGTCTTTAATGTAAAAAATGTTTTTTTTAAAAAAAGGAGGGAAGTTATATAGGTGTATTGTACCTATATGTAAAGTCAGCATTTGACCGCACTACACCCGCCACGCGGCCAGTTGTTCCCTGCCTGCCGACTCGGGCTAGCGCTATCTTAGTGTTTAGTATTAGTGCCTAAGTACATAACCTAAGTGCCGAATTTGTAAATGTGTCTGGACAATAAAATAGTGAATTGGTTTTCTGACTGTGATTTAACGACCTCGCTACCCTTACACTATACAGTAGTCGATATACACCCAGTGCACCACATATCACAATAACATCATTATTAGCAAAGAAAAATTTGAATTATTAAATTATTGTCGAACAATCATAGAAATAGTAAACAAAAGAAACAAAACGTAAATAAAATATGATGTAATTATATTGAAAAATATTATTGTACGTAGTAAGACTAAAGTAATAAGAATAGAATCATCATCATCATCATCATCAGGTCTTTTTAGTCTCCACTGCAGGAGCATGACCCTCTCTGTACTCTACCGGAGCTAAACTTGGCCAGAGCAGACAGAGGATTTGGCCTACACTCTCCTCGCTGGCCAGACGGGTTGGAGAGGTCTCATTGATGTTCATGAGCTTTGTTTAGCTTGTATTTCCTAAGTCGTCTCTTACGACATCCACGGGAAGACTTGGAGTGGTCCTATTCTACTCTGCCGGAAACCACACGGCAAGAATAGAATGAGAACAGACAATAAGAAACAGAGTAAAACATAAGCACACATAAACATAAAGAAATAAATGAAGACAACAAGTATATGGGACTCCCACCCGTATAAAGAGAATCAGATGAAGAATGAAAGGCTAGAATGAGGCATGAAAGTGCAAGAGGAATACTTGCGAGAAATTGTATGAAAGTAAAAAAATAGAGTAGAAACATACTCCAATTACGTCGGTGTATTTATAAAAAAAAAAAAAACTCTGTACCACGGAGGCATTTACACGCTGTATATTTTTTTTTTTACTAACAATTGAATTAGGCATTTGTCTCCCATCTCACCTGATGGTAAGTGACGATGAAGACGAGGATGTTACATGCCTATTCAAGAGATACCCATTTATTCTACTTTTGAATGTCCCGGGACTGTACTATATTATGTAGGTACTTCACATTCTTCACACTTATTACGAGTGAGAGGTGTAGGTATAACTACATTGCACCTGTGCAAACCCTAGTTCTAGCGCGCTAGTTCTAACTAATATTATAAATGCGAAAGTGAGTTTGTTTGTTACGCTTTCACGCTGTAACTACTGAACCGATCATCATGAAACTTTGCCTACAAATTATCTGGAGTACAGAGAAGGACATAGGCTACCTTTTATCCCGGGAAAAAGTATTATTCCCGAGGGATTGACAATGACGCGGGCGGAGCCGCGGGCGAATGCTAGCATGCTATAAAACATAGCAATGCGTTTAATCACTTAGGTATACATTTAATAAACAATGGAACCTTCTTTCCAAGGTGGAAGGTCAGACTGATAAGCATGACGCAGGATACTCAGGTTATCCTAACTAATATTATAAATGCGAAAGTGAGTTTGTTTGTTTGTTATATTTTTATTATATTAATTATTGAAGGACGCATTTGTCTCCCATCTCACCTTATGGTAAGTGACGATGAAGATGAGGATGTTACGTGCCTATTCAAGAGATACCCATTTATTCTACTTTTGAATGTTCCGGGAATTTGTTACGCTTTCATGTTGTAACTACTGAACCGATCATCTTGAAATTTTGCATACACGAAATCTGGGGTACGGGGAAGGACATAGGGTACATTTTATACCAGGAAAAAGTACTGTTCCCGAGGGATCGACATTGACGAGGGTGGAGCCGCGGGCGAAAGCTAGTAAGCAGATAATTTACTGCCGCCGTGGTCCAGTGGTTAAGGCTGCCTGTAGACCCGGGGTCGTAGGTTCGATTCCCACGGGAAACATACTTTGTTTAGTTGCTTCCAGTTTAGTTAGGATGTTGCAGGCTTAAATCACCTGATTGTCTGAATAAAGATGATTCCGTGCTTCGGAAGGCACGTTTAGCCGTTGGTCCCGGCTACCATCTGGTAGTCGTTAAAGGAACCACGTCAGAGGCCGAGAGGCGGTTCCGAAGAACTCTGACACCAGGGTGTGCATGGTCGATTGACCGTGTCACCTACACGAAATGATGATTATTTTTCTGTGTGGTTTAAACCTCATCAACGCTTGGTACATTCAGTGAGACATTTGTAGAATACTTTTAAAGTGTGATTATCAATTAGAAGACGGTAATAGGCTAGCTCAGTGGCGTGCCATGGGAGAGACCTATGTGATGTGTGATGATGATGATGAATAGGCTAGTTTCCTGGGTCGTAATAATAACATAACAATTAGTCCGTCAGTTAGATAATCAAAAAATATTGGACACGTATTTTTTCTTTTGTCAAATAAACAATAAATAATAAAGATAAAGCGTGTCAAAGTTCAGGAGTGGGGGCTCGTGACGTCAAAGTTTGCAAAAAATTGTAGCAAACTATGACGTCACACGGAACTTCAAAGGGCTATATCTTTATAATTTTTTGTTTAATCGACAAATGAAAAAATACGTGTCTAATATTTTTTGAATATCTATCTGACGGACTAATTATTTTTTTTAGGAAACTAGCCTATTGAATCTCTGTAGTGTAAAGAGTAAATCATAATTAAGAAAGCCACTGTCAGTTGTCGTTTACTTGTAAAATCCTTTGTATTTGTTGGTTTTATCTTTTTAGGGTTCCCAAAGGGTAAAAACGGTACCCTATTAATATCGCTCCGCTGTCCGTCTGCCACCAGGCTGTATCTTATGAACCGTGATAGACAGTTGAAATTTTCACAGATGATGTATTTTTTTGCCGCTATAACAAAAAATACTAAAAAATAGAATAAAATAATTATTTTAGGGGGCTCCCATACAACAAACGTGATATTTTTGCTTGTTTTTGCTCGATCGCAATAGCTCTCTCGACTCCTCTCTGGACGGCCAACTAAGGCAAGACAGCGCAGAGAGTCCTGCGAGCCCTCTTGGGTGTCCACCCCGACCGATGAAGACACGTCGGGGGCGAGGGCTCTGACCGACTCTCTGGAGCACTCGGGTCCGTGGTGTCGTTACTCACCAACAGCTCGCCATAAGCTGCCCTGCGGCCATATAATTTATTATTATTAAGACGGTACTGCACAAAAATGTAAAAAAATACTTGATTTTAAATCACTAGTACTATGCGCTGAATTAATTAAATACATCAAAAGTATTTGTATAATTTAGATCAATCTTTGAACAAGATCGCCGCCTTGTTGGAATTTGAAACAGATACATATGAAATTTAAAAATGATATATATTTATATGGTATGTTATCTAAAAGCATTTTTCTTCGAAACCTTTGTAATTTTTACGTCTAAAACAATAATTCTCACATGACTAGTGATGTGCCGTTCCCAAATTCCCATTCCCAGGGAACGTTCCCCGTTCCCGTTTACGGGAATGTTTCCGGAAACATTCCCAATTTCGGGGGAACGTTCCCATCTAAATTAGGAAAATCTTGTATACTTACTAAATAAAAACTTTTGAAATTTGGTCTCATTCCCAGCAACAAGGGAACGTTCCCGGCAACAAGGGAACGTTCCCCGGGAATTTGGGAACATTCCCTGGGAACGTTCCCGTTTATTTTGGAAATTTTGTCGATTATTGAAAATATTTATATATTACATATACCAAGTAATGCATATACATCAGTTCAATATATTTGCATTGACAAAAAAGTTGTATGACAAATAAAATTACAACTTTCCCTGACATTTCCATTTATTGGGAACGTTCCCGGGAACGATTTTGGAAATCTGGGGAATGTAGGAACGTTCCTGGGAACGGCACATCACTACACATGACAATATTTATATGTACGTGTCGGAGGTCGCCCCCTTTCTATTTTTTTTATAAAGATATATATATTAAGACTATATAGAAGATAATATATGAAAATATTAAGACTTCATCTTTTTTCCTAATCGCCGAATGGTTCTGCGCAGCCTAATGGCTTGCGCAGTAGCGACGTTTTTCGTTCGCGCGGCAACCGCTTAAGTTATGTCAGATCAGAACTTATACAACAAACATTATTGTTTATGATGTTAGCTACCTAGTCTTACGAGGTTATAAGCTTCTTTTATTTCTTTTTTAAACTTTCGCGCTTTTAACACTTAATTATGTATATAAACGAGACTTATTGGTTTCGTAGCGATCACGATGGATGTAACTCCATTGAAACGTCAACGGAAACAAATAATAAAAAGGTTCGTGCTAAGTCCCGATTATATACATAATTATGAGGTTATAAGTGTTTTACAATATACCCTTTATAATTTGTACGTGTGTCCGTGGTAACAAATAAACTTCTTATCTATCTATATATCTAAGTAAGGAGCCAAATACAATGTATCAAACCTGTTGACTATCGGTATGTTGGCGTAGGTTCATTAAGGTAAAGACGAACGCACACTGTCCAAGGATTATATTATTAACTAGGCTTTAATGATTCCGTTCCTAAAGGGTGAAAACGTGGCTTTATTACAAAGTCGTGTGGTATCCGGCAGAGTAGAATAGGACCACTCCAAGTCTTCCCGTGGATGTCGTATAAGGCGACTAAGGAAATACAAGTTAAACAAAGCTTATAAACATCTAAGAGACCTCTCCAACCCGTCTGGCCAGCGTGGAGAGTGTAGGCCAAGTCCTCTGGCTGCTCTGGCCAAGTATGGCCCTAGTAGTACAGAGAGGGTCGTGCTCCTGTAGTGGAGACTAAAAAGGACCTGATGATTATTACAAAGCCTCCAATGTCCGTCCACCCATCCGATTTTCCGTCCGTCAGTCACAGGACTGTATCTCTTGAACCGTTAAAGGCAGAGACTTAAAATTACATAGAATGTGTATATCTCAGAAATATATCAAGATAGAACGGGGATACCAGGATTTTGCCAAGGAAACGCGCGTGTCAGTTTTTGTATAAGCCGCGCCCCCAATTTGACATCATTACTAGCGAAATAGTCATGTGACATGCACAGAATTAAGTCGCGTCATATCAATAAACAGTTTTTACAGTTAAATACAGCAGAATAAAGCATGTGTTCGTGTCGGGACGTGCGCGATGACTGATGAACGTTTTACGAATCTTGCTCCATCGTGCAAGATTGAGGCGTGTACGACGCGTGTACCGCTCACTTTTCACGCCGTTCTATCTTGATATAGATCTGTGGTGTATATCTACAGGGTAAGTGGTATCTAACGCATAACCTCCTAAAGACTAAGTCTAAGTCCAGAAAAGAGAAAATTTCCATACAAAGTTTATATCACCCATCCACCCCCATTTTACCCCTTAAGGGGGGAATTTAGCAAATTTCATCTACCTACACACATCTTTTTTAATTTTAATCTAGAACTTATATACCTACTTTCATACTTCTAAGTCGAGAAATGGGAAAATTCCATACAAATTTTACCCCTTTAGAAGTTAAATTTCTTAAAAATACTTTCTTAGCGCTCACTTACATCATTAAAAGAACCCCTGTACCCAAGTTTCTAGGCGCAGCAGTTTAGGTGCCGTTTGCCCGCGGCTACGCCGCCGCCGTTAGTGTCCATCCCTCAGGAACAGTTTGGACCCTTTAAGGGGTGACTCAGGTCATCAATATGAACAACTTTTTCTATGGGACCAATGCCGGGAACTCAAAAAAAAATTTGTCAATTTCATACAAAAGAGTCCCGCCGCCCGGCCAGTTTGTATGGGAATGTCGAATTTTATTTTGAGTTCCCACCATTGTTCCCATAGGAAAAGTTGTTCATTTTGATGGTCTGAGTCACCCCTTAGGGCCCAAAACGATAAAAAATTCACAGTGTATATTTGCAGGCAAACGAATGCCTTGAGTTCATTCAAATGACTATAACTCTTTTTTTTTAATGAACCGATTTTGATGAAACAAACTTTAAATGTTTTGCTGAGTTAAAACAAAGCCATTGGTGAAAGTTTGAAGTAAATCGGTTCAGTATTTTCGGAGATAATCGTGATCATACATACAGACAGACAGACAGACAGACAGACAAGAAATTCGTAAAAAATATTTTTGCTTTCCATTATTCTTTTTAAGTGTCCCTCTATCCATTTCAGTCAAAAATTCTAAATGTACAGACAAAATATTTTTACTGTTTTATTATATGTATAGATTATTACTGTTTTATTATATGAATATATTATTATTATTATTTATAACTGAGACGTCACACACCACCATAATTAGGAATACTCTTTAATATAAAACAACGTGGCAATCTTTTTTTTCACAAACGAACTCCACATTGTAAAGTGAAAGAAAGGAAGAAAGAAAATTATTTATTTGGTGCAAAAATTAACAAAAATATTACAATTAAAATAAAAGGTAAATCCTTACTAATATTATAAATGCGAAAGAAAGTGTGTTTGTTACGCTTTCATGCCGTAACTACTGAACCAATCATCATGAAATTCTGCATACAAGTTCTCTGGAGTACGGAGAAGGACATAGGCTACTTTTTATCCCGGACAAAAGTGCTTTTTTCCAAGGGATCGACATTGACACGGTCGGAGCCGCGTGCGCAAGCTAGTTTAAATAAATTTATACACATTTGCAACTAAAAAGGTGTCCACTCAGCATTTTATGTCATCAAGTGCTTACCAAGTAATGAGCTCACGATTGGTGTTTGGACTGAAAAGTTCCTATGGCCACCTTCCGCCTCCATTATATGAATGAATTAATGAATGAATTAATGAATTAATGAATTAATGAATGAATGAATGAAATATACCTTATTGCACCAAAAGGATACTTATAAAATAATTAGTTATATAAACAAATGAAGTACAAGAGGCGGCCTTATCGCTTAAAGCAATCTCTTCCAGACAACCCTTGAACAGATGGAGACAGTGTAATGAAACATAGACAGGTGGCGCAGAGACAAAAATAGATAAGATAGAAGAACAAGTTTATTACTTATATACAATCACATAGGTACACATATATAAATAAATATAATAACATATACATACATACAAAATCGATATAATATAATATTTCATACACTTTATTCCAGAGATATTGAAAACAAGGCAAATAGAAAGCTACAGTAGTGACAAATAATGAGATTTTGTTAAAGATTTAAAAGTTGCCAAAGTTATCATCATAATATATCATCATCCAATTTACACATGCATGCAAAATTTCCCCTCAATCGGTAACTGGGAAGCGCTAAATATAGTAAAGAGCTAAATATACTTTGTTACATGATTTTAATTTTATTTTATTTTGTGATATTATACAAATACAAATACAAAAATATTTATTGATAAGTACACCATATACATGTTACTTATAATTATGAACTAAAACTTAGGCTATAGAACATTTATCAACACATTATAAGTTGGATCGAGAGTACTCAAAGAGCGAAAGGAAACCAATCCAAACTAGGTTCAACCTGTATCTTGGTGGACCTCCCGCACCCCAAGCCCCCCAACCATACCTTCTTAATGTGAATACGATACAAAGTATACATTATACATGGGTACTTTAACTAGGATAGATAATGTGGTTCCCTTATTTCCCAAACTAGACTAACCTGTTATTTGGGAATAAGAATATTTGAAGTAAATATAAATAAATAAATATAAATAAATGTTATACAAATTTACATGTGTGTATCTATTGAATGAGCGTGTGTTTCTGTGCAAATTACAGGCAAAAGAAAAGTAGAATCCATACTTGCATACCATCACTATCAAAGCGAAAGTAACTCTGTGCGTCTGTCGTTCTGTCCTTCTGTCCGTTTGTCTGCTACCCCTTCACGCCCGAACCAGCCTAGACGTAATTCGGTATGGAGACAGCCTGAGTACCGAGAAACGATATAGGCTGTAGTTTAGATATTTAGTTAGTGTCATCATCATCATCAGGTCTTTTTAGTCTCCACTGCAGGATGACACTTTCTGTACTACCGGAGCCATACTTGGCTAGAGCAGACAGAGGATTTGGCCTACACTCTCCTCGCTGGCCAGACGGGTTGGAAGGTCTCATTGATGTTTATGAGCTTTGTTTAGCTTGTATTTCCTAAGTCGCCTCTTACGACATCCACGGGAAGACTAGGAGTGATCATATTCTACTCTGCCGGAAACCACACGGCTTTATTTAGTGTCATTTAATATGTATATTGTAACATTTCTACCTACGTCATCATTTCGTGTAGGTGTCACCGGTCAATCAACCATATATACCCTGGTGTCAAAGTTGTTCCAAACCGCCTCTCGGCCTCTGACGTGGTTCCTTTAACGACTACCACATGGCAGCCGGGATCAACGCCTTAAAGTGCCTTCCGAAGCACGAAATCATCTTTGTTATCACACAACCAGGTGATTCAAGCCTGCAATGCCCTAACCAAACTGGAAACAACTATACAAACTATGCTTCCCGTGGCAATCGAACCCACGAAGAACCCCGGGTCTACATACATACGCCACGAAGGCAGTTTCTACCAATTTCCATATATGGATCTTTGATATCTGAATATTTATTAAATTATTTTTAAATGCTATATTTTGCATTCACAATGCTATTTTGATATACTCTTATTAAAATCCTTACTAATATTATAAATGCGAAAGTGAGTTTGTTTGTTTGTTAGCTTTCACGCCGTAACAACTGAACCGATTATCAGGAAATTTTGCATACAAGTTCTCTGGAGTACGGAGAAGGACATAGGCTACCTTTTATCCCGGGAAAAAGTAGGTACTATTCCCGAGGGATCGACATTGACGCGGGCGGAGTCGCGGGCAAAAGCTAGTAAGAAATAAAATAAAGTAAAGTTTTTTGTTTTTTTTTTAAATCCCGCCCGCTTGAAAGATTTTCAACATATTTTATTGAGAAATAAAATATGTTGATTTTTTTTTATTTTTTTAGTGTTCCGTACCTCTAAACGAAACCCTTATAGGGTCACTCGGCTGTCCGTCTGTCTGACTGTCAGTCTGTCAAGACTCAAGACGCATAGAGGTATTAAGCTGAAATTCATATCAAATACTCAAGTCTCTTGTCCCTTGGAGCTGTAAAAATATCAAATTTCCTTTTATAATAAGATGGTATATCTCTGAAAACAAAGTAACTTTCTCCATAACTAACCCTCACAGATTTATTGTTTATTGATGAATAAGTTCGTAAAGGTTGATTAAAAAAAATTACTCTTATGTACACGATCCTTTACATCAGTAAGTTCTTAGAACAAGTTACTTGACCACAGCGATTACGACTTGCATAGCTGCTTTATGTACCTATGTATTAATACCATAGGTCATGTACAGTCATGACCATTGATGTGTATACATCAGTTCTTAAGTCAATGTGATAAGGTCTAGATTATTATAGAATATATTTTTTTGCATTCACAATGCTATTTTGATATAAGAGACTAACATAACTTAATTTTTTTTTTGGGATTTAAACATATTGTTAAAATTGTAATTAAATTTGAAGTCAATATCATCTTAGAATATTCAAAGTAAATAAGCATGCTGACAAATAATTAATATTATTAAACATAATTAGGGTTACTTAAAATTTACTTTACTTCATTATTGTTTAGACTGTCTGTTTTAGTCTAAGTATGTATCGATTTAATTACTGTCATACAAAGGGAAACCTTTATTGGCCTTATAATTAAGTTATAAAAAATTGTAAACCTACTTGTATTCGCTGTTGGTTTTCTCAATAAATAAAATAAAAAATAAATAAAATAAAAAATAAGGTACTTATTAAATTAAGAAATAAATATAGTGAAAAAATTTCAAGCGGGCGGGATTTGAACCTGCGACCTTATGTCTATTAATAAATATATCGGACATACATAAAAAAAAAAAAAAAAAATATATATATATACGGACAAATCACACAGATTGAGCTAGCCCCAAACTTGTTTTATGGGATACTAACTCAACAATACTATACTATATTTAATATAATATATAATATAATATAATAATTTATTTAATATAATAATTTATTTATTCGAACATCAAGGTCACAAAAGAAATGAGAAGACCATGGCACCCAAGCTAGGATGAACCTGTGTTATGGTGTACCAAGGCCCTCCGCCGCAAAACAATTTCATAAGCATGTACTTTATTATATTAAATTATAACAGATATGCTTAAATTATAATAGTATTTGCAATATTTATAAATTAAATTAATTATTGTAACACATTTATACATATAAATTAAATCAAATTACATTCGATATTTAATTAAATTACATTAGAACAAATAATTTAGGACTTTTTTAAACTGGTATTACTAAAATATTTTCAGTTGAAACATAGTCTTGGTTTTTTTATTTAAACATCCAAGACCCAGGCCAATCTGAAAAAGATCATTTTCCATCTTGACCTGACCGGGGATCGAACCCGGGGCCCTCGTGTCGCAGGCTGGCGTGTTAACCACTGCGCCACGGAGCTCGCCTAATACATTGTATATAATATCAATGGCCATACATTTTTGTTTGGGAATGTCCATTTTAGGGTTCCGTACCCCAAAAGGAAAAAACAGAACCCTTATAGGATCACTTGGTTGTCTGTCTGTCTGTCAGGAACCTTTTTCTCAGGAACGCGTAGAGGTATCAAGCTGATATGCATATCAAATACTCAAGTCTACTGTCCCTTAGAGCTGTAAAAAAATTAAACTTCTAAGCCAACGCAATCAAAAGATACAGCCGTTTATGTCGCAAATTTTCGTATTTTTTCGACATTCGCAAGGGAATCAAAACCTACAGGGTACTTTCCGTGAACTCAGAATCTTGAAATTTGGTACGAAGCGATATTTTATAGCACAGTTCAATAAAAAATAAAAGGAAATAGCATAAATATTTGGTTACATCATATAATTATTTTTAATAATTTTCGACACTTGCAAGGGAATCAAAACCTACAGGGTACTCTCCGTGAACTCAGAGTCTTGAAATTTGGTACGAACCAACTTCTTATAGCACAGATAAAGGAAAAATTACGAAAAGCATATATTTTGAGTTACATCATATAATAAAAATAATTTTAATATTTTTTCGACATTCGCAAGGGAAGCAAAATCTACAGGGTACTTTCCGTGAACTCAGAATCTTGAAATTTGGTACAAACCAACTTCTTGTAGCACAGATAAAGGAAAAATTACGAAAAGCATAAATTTTTAGTTACATCATATAATAAAAATATTTTTAATAATTTTCGACACTTGCAAGGGAATCAAAACCTACAGGGTAACTCAGAATCTTGAAATTTGGTACGAACCAACTTCTTATAGCACAGATAAAGGAAAAATTACGAAAAGCATATATTTTGAGTAACATCATATATAAGTCAATTTAAATTAAGCGCATATATTTTAAAGGCTGACTCCAATAAGCTAGAAAATTGCTGTAGAAGCAAAATAAAAAAAAATCGGCACGCTAGTTTTTGAGATATCTGGACCTAAACATTTAAAATAAAAAATGAAAAAACACACTGTGTACAAATAAATACTTTCTAGGCCTACAACTTTTTACTATTATCTACTATGGAAACCAGGTCACTAACCTCGACAATCAAAACAGCTGATTTATCGATTTTGAATAAAAAAATATTATTTTGTATGAAAAAAAATCTAGCGTCTCGATTTCTTAAAATATGCAACTAAAGCATTTCTTTGACCTATGGGACCAGCCCTTAAGGCGAGGCCTCAAATGTTTGGTACCTTCGCTCGGCAAAGGACTGATCAAGTGCGCGCAAGGGATAGCGCTTGGCGGTTTAGCCCGTGAATGATGAGATAGGAGATAGTCTCGAGTCGCTCAAAGAAAAAAACGTAAGCGCCAAATTCGTTATTTCTATTTTATATAAAATCAGACCGGTTAATTGTATTTTCATATTTACATTTTGATGAATTACGAATAACCTATCTTTTAGTCTAAAAATCATTATTTCAATCGTCGCATTTGAGCTACAATAACAAAAACTCTGCGAACGAAGACCATGTTTCAAAAAATATTTCTATCGAATTTTTTTTATCAAAACGTGTTTTCATCTTCAATTCTAGCATTCTCCATATTTAAGCATTTCGCGAGATAAATAAGGTTCAGAACGACCTTATTTACAGTGGTATCACCTTAAAATATTTGCGCTAAATTTAAATGGACCTTGTATATACCTAACCTAATACAAATATTTTTAATAATTTCAAACTTATTATAGACTAGCTTTTGCCCGCGGCTCCGCCCGCGTCAATGTCGATCAAACAAGCAAACAAATAAACAAACAAACAAACTCACTTTCGCATTTATAATATTAAGTAAGGAAGTAAGGATGTAATAAAAAACCTATCCGACCCTTTAAGGGGTGATTCAGCTCATCGATATGAAGAACTTTTCTTATGGGAAGCAGCTTCAGCAAGGAAGTACTCAAATAAAATGGATATTTGCATACAAAAATGTTCGGCCGCCAGGACAATTTTTAGGTACGGAAAAGTCCAAACCGGCCAAGTGCGAGTCGGACTGGGGCACGGAGGGTCCCGTACCGTTTTCTATAAAAACAGCAAAAAAATCATGTCTGTTGTATGGGAGCCCCGTTTAATATTAATTTTATTTTTATTTATTTTTCAAAAACAAGCAACGTTCTCCCTTAAATATTCATTCTATTCTATTTTTTAGTATTTGTTGTTATAGCGACAGAAATAATAAGTCATCTATGAAAATTTAAACTGTCTGGCTATCACGGTTCATGAGATACAGCTTGGCGACAGACGGACAGCGGAGCCAAATAAATAGGGTCCCGTTTTACCCTTTGGGTACGGAACCCTAAAAAAATGTGAGTGCCTAGCATTGGTCCCATAGGAAAAGTTGTTCATATAGACGGGCTGAATTAGCCCTTCAAAGGTGGGACAGGGTTTTCTTTACCATTTAAATACAACGTGATTTAGCTATTATTCTAGCCGTGTGGTATCCGGCAGAGTAGAATAGGACCACTCCAAGTCTTCCCGTGGATGTAGTAGAAGGCGACTTAGGAAATACAAGCTAATGAAAGCTTATAAACATCTAAGAGATCTCTCCAACCCGTCTGGCCAGCGTGGAGAGTGTAGGCCAAGTCCTCTGGCTGCTCTGGCCAAGTATGGCCCTAGTAGTACAGAGAGGGTCGTGCTCCTGTAGTGGAGACTAAAAAGGACCTGATGATGATGATGATGACAACGTGATTTTGAACCTCCTAGCTATATTGGAATATCAAAATCAGAATCTCTAATGAGGTACAAAATTTCAAGAAAAAAAGGTACTATTGCAAAAAAAAATAGTCGCCGATCAGCTGGACGAATTTTTATGGAAGCTCAATTTTTTTTTCGTTTTTTACCTTTTTTCTTGCAATTCTGTATGGGGTCATTCAAATATTTTTTTTTTTTTTTTTTTTACTAAATATTGAATTAGGCATTTGTCTCCCATCTCACCTGATGGTAAGTGACGATGAAGACGAGGATGTTACATGCCTATCCAAGAGATACCCATTTATTCTACTTTTGAATGTCCCGGGACTGTACTTGTTTGGGAATATAGACGCAGGCAGTTCATTCCACACCTTAGCTACTCGAACCAAAAAGGAACTGTCAAAGCGTTTAGTTCGACTCTTTGGTATTCCAACGATAAAAGGGTGAAATTTCTGTCTGCGCCTTGCAGCTTATCTTATCTTATCTTATCTTCGATGGGGCCGACTCAGAGTCGGTAGCACGTCTAACCTTTGGGTTATTTTGTACTTACCCCATGCCTTACTCACCCGCACGGTTAATTCTGAAGAAGGACTGCATGAGCTTCAGAACATCGCCCAGTGTGTAGTGCCTGTAGTCCTCTAGCTCAGGATAAGGTGATCCTAAGAGGTCCAAACGCTTACCAGCTAACGAGTCACAGATACACAGAATGTGTCTCATTGTCTCCTCCGATTCCTCACATGCCCTACATAGTGGGCTTTCGACAATTTTTAGTTTAAAGAGATGACTGTTATTTTCAAAGTGTCCAGTCAGGGCTCCCACTAGAACTCTTGTCTGTTTCCTGCTGTATTTGCAGATCACTTTGTGCCACCTGGCGCTGTCCAGGCCAAGTGTTTCCTTCGAGTGTATGTGTCCACTTATATTTCTCCATTCTGCTTGGTGTCTACTGTCGACATACGCATTGATTGCAGTAGTTACCACGCTATAGGATAGGCCTACGAAGGGTTCGGGTCCTACAAATGGCATACTCGATCCTTTCCTTGCCCGCTCATCGGCCCTCTCATTGCCCTCAACCCCAACGTGACCCGGTACCCAAACCAGCCTCAGTCTGTTGTGTCTACCCAGTTGGTTCAAGGCATTCACACCATCCAAGACCAATCTGGAATCGATTCTGTCAGAGTTAAGCGCAGTAAGAGTCGCCTGGCTGTCAGTTAGAATATAGATATTGTGATCTTTAAGCCCTTGCTCTAAATTCATTTTAGCACAGACTTAAGCAGCTAATGGGTGGGGGGTCTGGGCTAGGCTTATTTTTGCTAACAAAGGGTGGAAGGGTCTGCACGGTGATGACGTCAGCAACATTTTGCAAAATAATTAAATATTTTGTAAAAATTATACCAATGTTTACGTAAGCTTGGGGGGAGGGGGGAAGAGCTTTTCTTACTTTTGCTGAAAAGGGGAGGAGGGGGTTGAAAATAACTGATATATTCCTTACGTAATACTTGAATTATTCCATTAGGGATTCTGATTTCTAGATTTAAATATAGCTGGTTCGAAATCACGCTGTGTGTGTTCTGAGATGTCACCCAGGTCAGTTGCAACTCGAAAGGTTATCATAAAACTTTGTTTACATTATTTGAGATAAAAACATTACTTTTAAAACATTCGTTAACAAAATAACACCATTTTATCTTATATTTAGTCCAGCGAAACTACCACACACATTTAATTTTTTTCTCCTAAATATATTTTTTATGAATGTAATATAATGAATGAATGATTGAAAGCTTTATTGCACCATCATCATCAGGTCCTTTTTAGTCTCCACTACAGGAGCACGACCCTCTCTGTACTACTAGGGCCATACTTGGCCAGAGCAGCCAGAGGACTTGGCCTACACTCTCCACGCTGGCCAAACGAGTTGGAGAGGTCTCTTAGATGTTTATAAGCTTTGTTTAGGTTGTATTTCCTAAGTGGCCTTCTACGACATCCACGGGAAGACTTGGAGTGGTCCTATTCTACTCTGCTAGGTACCACACGGCTATTGCACCACAAAACAAAAATAAAATACATATTTGGAGAAACAATTGGTAACTAGGTACAAAGGCGAACTTTTTGCTAAGCGATCTCTTCCAGTCATCCTTCAGTTAACCTTAGGGGACACGGAAAAGAGAAACGTCATTGGCATGGTGCAGCAAACTATCCAACAGTATAGTTAGTTATAATCAGTTATAAGTAGTTTTAAAGTTATTTGTTTAATGTTGTTTTGAAAACTTATCATCGTCATCAGGTCTTTTTAGTCTCCGCTGCAGGAGCGAGACCCTCTCTGTACTACCGGAGCCATACTTGGCCAGAGCAGACAGAGAATTTGGCCTACACTCTCCTCGCTGGCCAGACGGGTTGGAGAGGTCTCATTGATGTTTATGAGCTTTGTTTAGCTTGTATTTCCTAATTGTATTTCCTAATTTCCTTCCATGCTGGTCTGGGAGGAAAAAAAAACGTAGAATGTACCAGCTGCTTCTCTTCCCGCGCAGATCGTAAAAGCCGATCGAGGGAATGGGCGAAATTTTGAGTAATCATATCTATAGGCGATGCGGCTAGCAATCCATCACTATTTTGATTGCTCTATCCACCTTTATGCCCATCAAAATGCTAAGCGTGGCCTTTGAGTCTTATGGACCTGGGCTCTGTCTATCCCGTAAGGGAAAAAGACGTGACACTATGTATGTATGTATTTCCTAAGTCGCCTCTTACGACTTTCATGGGAAAACTAGGAGTGGTCCTATTCTCCTCTGCCGGAAACCACACAGAAAACTTAGAAAGAATATTGATGCTCCTAAATCAAATCAAAATATATATAAGGTCTATTAAAATTAAGCGCAAATATCTTAAACGCTAGCACCCTTAGCCAGGAAAATGCTTCAAAAGCAAAATAAAAACATTCCACACGCTAGTTTTCGAGATATCTGGACCTGAATTTAGAAAAACAGATGAAAAAACACCCTGTGTACCTACAAAAAACTTTTTCTTGGCCAAATACTTTTTACTATTACCTACTATATACTAAGTCACTAGCGTTGACAACCAAAACAGACGATTTATCGATATTAATAAAAAAATAATTATTTTGTATGAAAACACTGAAAAAAACCGGCCAAGTGCGAGTCGGATTCGTGCACGGAGGGTTCCGTACCGTTATCTATAAACACAGGAATCATGTTAATAGGCGATGCGGCTAGCAACCCATCACTATTTTGATTCCGTTTTCCACCTAACGCCCACCAATATGCTAAACGTGGCTTTCAGGTCTTATAGACCTAGGCTCTGTCTACCCCGCAAGGGAAAAAGACGTGATACTTTGTATGTATGTATGTCTATATACACGGCAAAAAAATCATGTCTGTTTTATGGGAGCCCCACTTTAATATTAATTTTATTTCTATATTATTATTTATTTTTAAATTAAATATATAACTAAATATTCCCTGAATATTTCAAGCTCGTTGAAGTTATCAATATCGAGCAAAAACAAGCAAAAAAAAATCTAGCAAAAATCTAGCCCTCCTTTAATATTTATTTTATTCTGTTTTTAGTACATATTTGTTGTTATAGAGGCATCAGAAATAACACCATGTGTCGAAATTTCAATTGTCTAACTATCACGGTTCATGAGATACAACCTGGTGACAGATAGACAGACAAACAGACAGACAGGTGGACAGTGAGCTGAATATGGTCCCGGTTTTATCCTTTAAGTACGAAACCCTAAAAATTCGATGTTCGGCCGCCCGGTCAATTTGTATAGATACGTCAAAAAAAATTGAGTTGCCAGCATTGGTCCCATAGGAAAAGTTGTTCATATCGACGGGCTGAATCACCCCTTCCAGGATCGATCAGGGTTTCCTTTACATATTGAAAGGCTCATGTTCAAAATCACGCTGTTTTTAATAAAGCTTTAAGCTAAAAATAATGCTTTAAGCTGTAATGTTGTTCCCTCGAAACAGTAAATTTTTCTAGGATAATATATAGCCTATGTACTTCTCCGTATCCCAGAAAAGACGTAGCAAAATTCCATGATTATCGCTTTAGTAGTAAAAGCGTAACAAACAAACAAAATTCGCATTTATAATAGTTGGGATATTTAAGTTATCCTTCCGGCAAAATTCATGACGATCGGTTAAGTACATATAGCGTAACAAACAAACAAACTGTAAAGTTTTCGAAACGTTAGGTGTAAAAATAATGTAATAATATACGCGATAATACCGTATAAAAGTGATTTTATTTAAAAACTAGCTGTTTTCCCGCGACTTCGTCCGCGTAAAACATGACCTATGTTCAGCGCAGATAGTGTAGCTTCCCAACTGTGAAAGATTTCTTCAAATCCGTCTAGTAGTTTCGGAGCCTATTCGCGTCAAACAAACAAACAAACAAATCTTTCCTCTTTATAATATTAATAGATATAGAAAAAACAAACAAAATTCGCATTTATAATAGTTGGGATATCTAAGATATCCTTCCAGTATCTCCCAACTATTCTTAGAACCCATATCTTTTCAATAACAAACTATTTACAAACCTAACAAAGACTTAACTAAAAACCCTTATCGCTAAGTTTACTTAACTTTATATCTCCTTTTAAGTATCTGTTTACTTACTTTTGCACTTTCTAGAAACACTTCACTTCACAAATTTCGCTTGAGTAAAAACAACCGTGTCGGGACACAGACTAACACTGAATGAGACTCGCTTTCCCGCGCTCACCGTTTTAACTGACAGATCTCATGCGTTTTGTTTTCATCTGTGACATCTTGAAGTCACGTACAAAAATGACACTTAAGGCTGTCCACAATTATTAAGTAGATTGTTATGTTACAAACCTACATCAATGCACAAGCAATCTTTCTTGCTTGCCATAAAGTTTAATTTCGAATGATCGTCGTCAGAATTCGGAATTTAAAATTCAAATTTGAACGGAAAATATGCATTCGAATGTCTAGTGGGCGCTTACTAGTGCTGCTAAAGTATCGATTGTTTTACAATCGATTATTATCATCTGGAAATGGAAATGGGCAGGTCATGTATGTAGAATGCCGTGTAAGAGATGGGCCAGGGCCAAACCTATAGAGTGAATACTATTTGATGGAAAAAAAAAAAGGTTGACCAAAAAGAAAATTGGAAGATATTTTAAGGAAACTTGTGGACCAACGTGGAGGAGAGAAGCAAGAGATAGAGACGGATGGAGAAAATTGGGGGAGGCAGCAGAGGCGACTTTCGCAATCGAAAATATTAAATATTAGAATGGAGAAATAATATAAAATATAAGACATGGGAATCTCAATGATAATAATTAGATATAGGTACTAATAATGTAAATCAAATGTAATCTAATAATTTTATTTAAACAATGTTGTAGAATGAAACAAAAAATGATTGAAATGCATGTAGATTTGTGGAAGAATAAAGGCTATTTTTATTTTATATTTTCGTCTGAAAAAGCTAAATTTTCGTAACCATCGAACCTTTAGATATGATCGAAAGTATTGTTGCTCATGAACAAAAAACTATCGATAATGTCGATACTATTGCGTATTGGGCAAATATCGAAGGGCTAAAACAATCGAGACTGTTGATAATTTCTTAATAATAAGCAACATTACTATAGATATTACTATGGTTTCCGGCTTAGAATACAGAACCACTCCATTCTGTCCTATGGGTGTCATAAGTGGCGACTAAAGAGACAAAAGCAAATACATCCCGTGCAACGAAAGCATTTCCAAGAAAGGTTGACGTTATTCGGCCAGTTCTAAATAAAAGCCGAAACTTTTAACAGCATGGAAAGTTTATAAGACTTCTATGCTGTCCCGACCCCATATAAGTGGGATGAGAAGTGGAGTACTATCGATAATATTGTTAGTATTGCCTCGTTCTGAGCTATTTATACTATCGATTACTATCTTACTATCGAATACCGTCGAATACTATCGAATACTATCGAATACTATCGAATACTTTCGAATACTATCGAATACTAACGAATACTAATGAATACTAATGAATACTAACGAATACTAACGAATACTAACGAATACTAACGAATACTAACGAATACTAACGAATACTAACGAATACTAACGAATACTAACGAATACTAACGAATACTAACGAATACTAACGAATACTAATAAATACTAACGAATACTAACCAATACTAACGAATACTAACCAATACTTACGAACACTAATGAATACAAACGAATACTAACGAATACAAACGAATACTAACGATACTATCGATTACTATAGATTATTATCGATACTATTGTTTTTGCATAAATAATCAATAGTCTATCGATAGACTATGGATGGACAACACTAGCGCTTACTTAGGATCCTTTTTTGTTGCGGATTGCGTGTCTATTTTTTTTTTATTATATTTGGTATTCGATAACTGACCGAAATTTAAAGTTTCAGTTTTCTGACAGTGGTTATCTTTGGGAGATAAAGGTTATCTATACTTATATTGAACTAGCATACGCCCGCGGCTTCGCCCGCGTCAATGTCGATCCCTCGGGAACAGTACTTTTTCCCGGGATAAAATGTACCCTATGTCCTTCTCCGTACCTCAGATAATGTATGCAAAATTTCATGATGATCTGTTCAGTAGTTACAACGTGAAATCGTAACAAACAAACTCACTTTTGCATTTATAATTATAAGTTAGGATTTTTTGTTTGTTTTTCGTGTGTGTGTAAGTGGCCAACACTGGTGTCAAATTTTTCAAGCTGCTTAAAGGCATCTGACATAGCTTAACGACAGCCATCAATTATGACAGCCGGGACCAACGGCTTAACGTGACTTCCGAAGCACGGAGGAGTTCAGTGCTGCGAGTTTATTAGTGTTTAACAATAGGCTAGTTTCCTGGGTCAAAATAATAACATTACAATTAGTCCGTAATTTAGATAATCAAAAAATATTGGATACGTATTTTTTTCTTTTGTCAATTAAACAAAAAATTATAAAGATATAGCGCTTCAAAGTTCATGAGTGGGGGCTAGTGACGTCAAAGTTTGCTAAAAAGAGTAGCAAACTATGACGACACATGGAATTTCAAAGGGCTCTAACTTTACAATTGTTTGTTAAATCGAAAAAAGAAAAAATACTTATCCAATGTTTTTTAATTATGTAACTGACGGACTAATTCTATTTTTTTAAGGAAACTATCCTATTAACTCTGTATAAAGCCATGTTTGCCAGAGTCGACCTCGTCGAACGTACTGCGATTTCAGATATTCTTAATAAAGAAGTTTTGAAGTTCCCGAAGAATAATGAAGATATGAGGAGAGTGATGATGATGACGAAGCTAGAGATATTTGTCAGGGTCGTAGTAGAGCAGGGACCAACATCGAGCTAATGAAAAAAATTATCTGCTCTTTCATACAAAAGTGGAATATCTACTTGGCCATAATCTATGGTACAGCTGATTTTTTTTTTTGCAATTTCAGAGTTGGTCTTATAGTGAAAGTTGTTCAGATTCGTGGTCTGAGTGACTCCTTAAACGTATGCTAATGAATTCAATTTCACCCTGTATATTATTTTTTATATTTATTGGCGAGCTCCGTGGCGCAGTGCCGCGAGTTCGATCCCCGGTCAGGTCAAGATAGATAATGATCTTTTTCAGATTGGCCTGGCTCTTGGATGTTTATCTATATATGTATTTGTTATAAAATATAGTATCGTTGAGTTAGTATCCCATAACACAAGTCTCGAACTTACTAGCTCAATCTTTGTGATTATTCCGTATATATATTTATTTATATATAATTTACTGCCTTATATTATTATATAAGGCAGTAGCGAATGATAACCGAGTTTTTAGGATTAGTGTTCTTTCCCCCCAGTTTCATTTCACCCCAAAAAATTATAATAAACCCTCGTAACGTTTCACCCCATTTTAAAAATGTACAGGCGTGTTCAAAACTGTTATGTTATAGGGATTCACTTATTCTTTTCGAGTCGAAATGGTTCCAATTGATTATATTTCTTTTCAACAGTATTAGCTTTTCCTCATCCATCCGAGTGAGTATACAGCGTGTAAATTGACCCTCGACATTCCCTTAACGGGGTGACTCAGCCCATCAATATGAACAACTTTTCCTATGGGAACAATGCTGGGAACTTAAAGAAAATCGACATTCCCATACAAACTGGCCGGGCGGCGGGACTCTTTTGTATGGAAATGATGAATTTTTTTTTGAGTTCCCAGCATTGGTCCCATAGGAAAAGTTGTTCATATTGATGGGCTGAGTCACCCCGTTAAGGGAATGTCGAGGGTCAATTTACACGCTGTATAGTGGTTAATAGATTCAGGTGTAACTTTGCGGAAGTCAAAGCTACATTTACTTTGATACAATTTACTTTGCGTGCTTCCGCCACCAGTTAGTTCATGCAAACATTGCTGGCCAGCGAAACACGTGTCGCGAGCACGACGGCCGGCATTGCTGCAGCCTCAACAGATGCATGCATGCATCAGCTATTGGTGGCGGGCATGAAGGGACTAACAGTAGTGGGTGGGCGCTGGCCAGCAATAGTTTGCATGAACTAACTGGTGGCGGAAGCACGCAAAGTAAATTGTCTCAAAGTAGATGTAGTACATAGTGAGTATAAATATTTTGACATTCCCCGCGCAATACATATTCGCAAATATTATGTTTGTTCGTAATAATCTTCATCTTTACGCGAAAAATAGTGATATCCACAACAGGAATACGAGAAATAAAAATAAATTAGCGACACCAACTTTGCGATTACAGAAAACAATGAATTCATTTTTGGGACTTAGTATACGCTTCTATAATAGAATGCCTGCAGAAATATTGGCTCTGCCATTAGTTAAGTTTAAGACTGCTGTTAAAAATCAATTACTTAAAATGCCTACTATTGTATTAATGACTATCTAACAGATAAAACTCCATGGAAGTAATACATTCAATAAATTGTTAATCAATATATATCAGTGATTAATGTAAAATAATTCAATTTGTTATAAATATGTGAAAGCGTAGCCCTTCAGGCACGTAGGGACCAATACTGGACCGAGTTTCTTTCGGCGTATTCTTCTTAGCAGTGGTCGTTTCGAAACGCTAGTAGCTTATTGATTTTGCAAATAATTAAAAATAATAATATGACGTTTGAAAAGAGATATGATATCCAAATTTGAATAAAATACTGTTTCATTTCATTTTATTAAGAAGTATCTCAACACCTTTTATTCCTTTTTTTTACTTATTATTGAAGTAGGCATTTGCCTCCCATCTCACCTGATAGTAAGTGACGATGGAGACGAGGATGTTACATGCCTATCCAAGAGATGCCCATATATTCTACGTTCCCAAATCCAACAAATTCAGAGTCGTGGTAGAGCCATACTACAGGCAAAATGAATTGCTAGTAGCATGAATGGGCCGGCTCGTCCGGGGAAGTACCACACTCTCACAGAAAATCGACGTTTGAGTAGAAGCATTACCGCTCCATGCTTCGTTCGGTGAGTGAGAGAGCCGGAGGCCAATCCTTCCCCCTCCCCTCACCATTTCCTTCCCCCAACTCCTTGATAGGCCGACTACACACCTGTCACGCCCTGGTGTTGCAGTTATCCATGGGCAGCGGTCATCACTTACCATCAGGTGATCTGCTTGCTCGTTTGCCGAGCTATATCATAAAAAAAATCTTATCCTTCCCCAGCTTCAAAATGCTTGCGATGGGCAGCAGCATTAGAAGCACAAGAAGCCAAAGAAACTGCGCTTACCAACCCCAAGCGTCGCCCACCGCTTGCCAAGCGTGGTGAATATCTAATTATCTAAATCATTCAACAAGAACCGCAAACAACAAAAAATGCCGTCTTTGAATTCGGAACTGCTCAAGCTTCCAGGGCCGCAACAAACTATATACATAGCTGAAGTCTTAACAGGAAAAAATAAACATATACACTACCTTGCAAGGGAAGGTGTCAAAAGTCACAACCTGTACGCGGCATGGACGTCTTTCGGCAAGGTTTTCGTGAAGAAGGAAGAAACAAGCAAACCAATTCACATCGAGGAAGAGGATCAACTCCTCAACCTCACATTGTGACTAGGCTACTATTTATATATTTACACATTTTCCTTTTTTAATTATTTGCAAACAACCTTTGTCATATTTACTATTAAAACTTTTCCTCATGCTGTGTATTACATAATATTTTTAATTGTTAAAAACCTTATAACAAGGGAAGCACACTTACCTTTTACTCACCCATTACCTAATAGCCTTTATTTACTAAAACAACTAACTACACATATTGACACTCACACACACTTTCATACTCACTCATACCACTTGACAAGTTTGCTCTCAGACAATGACAAATACAACTACTTATTTAGTACATATGTACTATCCCCCCAAACTGTAAGAATTTTTTTTAGATCCGGGCTACGAAAAGAAAAACTACTCTACTATTACTATTGCCACGCGTGTTTCGTGGTAATAACTATCTCTTTTACATATTTTATATAGCAAAACAATATGAATAATATTGAAACTTTAGCCCAGGATCTAGACTCCCTCACTTTGGCACGGATAGTCCAGTGTGGCGCGGACGAGATTAAAAACTACATTTCCGGCAATAATCGATCCCTAAATATCATCTCGCAAAATATCCGGAGCATAAATCACAATATGCCGGGTTTTGAAGCACTCCTTCAATCCACAGAAACTCCGTGGGATGTAATAGTTTTATCCGAATGTTGGCTACCAGGTAAAAAACACATACCAGACTTAACGAACTACACTAAAGCCACCACCACAAAAAATATGACGCAAAACGAAGGGGTTTCCATATACTACAATAAGTTCCTAAAAGCAACGGTTGAAGAACCCCAAATAGATGATGCAAATTGTCTTATCCTAAAAATCAATCACACAACTTGTGTCATAGGCATTTACCGACCGCCAGCATGTGAAGATATATCTAATTTCCTAAATTCTCTTGATCGTACCCTCTCTCAGCTTAAACCTTTCCAAAACATAATCTTGTGCGGCGATATTTATATCGACATTATACCCAACAACTCTAACAAACGCCACTATGAATATCTTAATCTGCTAGCTAGCCATGGTATGCTCCCAGGACATACCCTCCCCACCCACGGTCTAACTTGCTACGATCACATGATGATCAAAACAAAACTCGACGCATCATGTCTGGTCATAGATTCCTCCCTAACGGACCACTTCACAGTGGCTTTTAGTCTCAACATGGAAAAAAATCTGCCCTTAAGAAAAGATAACAAACATCAACTTGACTTTGATGCCCTAGACCTCACAATGCGAGAAACAAATTTCACTCAGATCCTTACTAGCACAGATACAAATACTGCCACCAACTTACTGATAGACACATTATCCGCAGCCATAAGCAAATGCACCAAAATAAAGAAAACACCAAAGCGAAAGGCTATTCATAAACCATGGATTACCCAAGGACTCCTAAGATGTATAAAAAATAGAGACAACCTACACAAAAAACATAAGAAGGATCCGGACAACCAAGTCATAACCGCTACATACAAACGCTATCGCAATTACTGTTCCCAAATTCTCAAAAAAGCCAAAAGAATGTACGATAAAAAACAGATAGAAAACGCACGTAGTAGCCAAAAACGACTCTGGGAGATCATAAAAAACATAAGCGGCTCAAAAAACACCCCAGAATACTCAATGTCAACCTTATCGGATAAGGCCCAAAAAGACAGTATAAACAATGTCAACAGATATTTTGCAGATGTGGGTAAAAAGCTTGCCGGGTCAATACCACCTGGCATCAACCCGCGCCTTTCCCCCGCTAAACAGCCCCCACGTGTTCGGCATAGCTTACAAATGGTACCTGTACTAGAAGAAAACATTTCCCATATCATTCTAGGCTTAAAAGAGAGGTGTGCAGTTGGCTTAGACCAAATCTCAACCAAAATCATTAGGAGGTATGTCCCGCTGCTCACCAATCCAATCACCCACATCTGCAACCTATCCATATCGCAAGGTATATTCCCTAAAGCCTTCAAAAGGGCCCTCATAAAGCCAATCCACAAAAATGGTGATAAAAGCACAGTCGACAATTATAGACCGATATCCATTCTACCAGCACTTTCAAAGATACTAGAGCGTGTAATGAACGACAGGCTAATCCGGTACCTAGAGGGCAACAACCTTATAGCTTCAACCCAGTACGGATTCCGTGCCGGGAAATCCACCAGTGACGCCGTACATGACCTTACCCACTCTATTATCACCGCTTTGGATACCGGCAAAAAATGTGTTACCATCTTTCTAGATCTCACCAAAGCTTTCGACACCGTGTCGATTCCACATCTACTGGACAAGCTGGAGAACATAGGAGTCAGAGGAATACCTCTCCAACTCTTCACTGACTTCCTGAGTAACAGAACCCAACGTACGAGAATAGGGGAATGGACCAGCGAAGAAACCTATCTCACGTTTGGTGTCCCGCAAGGCAGCGTCGTCTCTCCCACCCTCTTTCTCGTCTATATAGACAGCTTATGTCGACTCCAGCTCCAGGGCGGAAAAGTCTTCACTTTCGCTGATGACACCGCACTATTTTTTACCGGCAAGACCTGGGAGGAAACCTTCTATAACGCCCAAAAAGGATTTGACCTTGTAGAGGAATGGCTAACGGACAACGTACTTACACTCAATGTAAACAAATCCAAGTATATTCCATTCGCACTCAAAACAAATTACTTACCACCTGTAAATTATAACATTACTGCACACAATTGCTCCCGTAGCCATTCCAACTGCTCCTGCCCTCCCCTTCAAAGAGCTGAGTCCATAAAATACCTGGGCGTCATGGTTGACCATACGCTCAGCTTTGTACCCCACGCAGAGTCACTGGCGTCAAGACTGAGAAAGCTCATTTATATATTTAAAACCTTAAGGCACGCGGCCAGTCGGCAAGTGATCAAAATGGTGTATAACGCGTTATGTCAGTCGCTAGTGAACTACTGCATCACATCCTGGGGAGGCATAGCCAAAACCACGCTCCTTGAAGTTGAAAGAGCACAACGCGCAATCCTAAAAGTTGCGGCAGGTCTACCATTCCGGCACCCAACTACTGAACTGTATAAGCTCTGGGACGTGCTCACCGTTAGACAGTCGTTCGTGCTCTATACCACCCTAAAGCAACACTCCCAGCTACAATTCAACCCTATACCAGCAGCGAGAAGAATAAGAGCCATCTGTCCCTACAACAAATTAAATACAGCCACCTCCGGCCACTTCTTCTGCTACCTTGGGCCGTACCTCTACAATAATCTTAATTCTTCACTGAATATATACCCCCTGCATAAGTTCGCATGCAAAGCCTCGGTCACCAGATATCTGAAAACACTAGACTATACAAGCACTGAAGACTTACTTAAACCCAACATATAATACGTAAATCACACCCTGACAATGACCCCTTTCTGAAACCTACCCTTACTCACTACCTACCCCTCTTACCCCCATCCATAAATAATTACATTCGTACCACTTACCTAACCTACCAGATACCCTCCTCCGCCCATACTAAAAGACACTAAAAGACATTAATATAAAACCTAAACCACCCAACATTACCCCTCTTCCACCCTTGACACCGTACTGATCTCGTCCATGCCTCCGAACTACCCCTACCATCTGACACTCACTCACTCACTCACCTTCCCCACTAACTGAAACTGACTCGACGCAAATTGTCATAATGCAAACAGACACTCACTCTCTACACACACACACGTCACTCATTATACACTCACACATATACGCATACACTCAACACAACTGTTCAACACTTACCCGTGCTTCCCACTCGTAGATATAAGCAGTTAGTTATGTAATTTATTTTAAGAACTATGTATAAATGTCATTCCTGGCATATATTATAAGTACTTACCTACTTCTTGTCTCTAACCACATCTATAGTAAGGCAAGTAACCCGAGGGAGGGGCCTAGTCACTTGTAGCACAGGTTCCCACAGGAACCAATTTCAAGGACTAGTCTCCTCACAAAGGTTAACTAGTCTCAACACTAAAATGACAAAAATTAGCTCTTAGAACCCATATACATAAGACTAACCTTTGTAAATGGAGAAAATAAACATTTATTATTATTATTATTATAATATGGCAATATCCTTTCATAGTATCACGTCTTTTTCCCTTGCGGGGTAGACAGAGCCTAGGTCTATAAGGCCTTATGGCCACATTTAGCATGTTGGAGGGCGTGTAGATGGAAAACTGAATCAAATAGTGATGGGTTGCTAGCCGCATCGCCTATTGACATGATTCCGCAGATTTTAGCCCAATCCCTCGATCAGCTTTTACGATCTGCGTGGAAAGAGAAGCAGCTGTACACATTCAGCACATTCTCAAGCACATTCTACGTTTTTTAGGCTAGCTCCGTGGCGCAGTGGTTTGTATGGGAAGGTCGATTTTTTTTTTTAGTTCCCAGCATTGTCACCATAGGAAAAGTTGTTCATATTGGTAGGCTGAGTCACCCCGTTAAGGGAATGTCGAGGGTCTATTTACACGGTGTATGTACCAAGGGAAAGAGACGCGATACTATGTATTAAGTTCTCATGATCAATGTACTCATAAAATAACAATAAACAATTTATGTTATTGCAATATTTACGTAAAACAATATTTTGAATAGTTTATCTAACGATATTTGACGTATGTTTCGCATAAACATTGGATAACATGAGCCTTGGGTAAGTACATCCGTCTTAGGATGGAGACATAAAGGTGACCACACCAGTGTTTGTAACTGATTCTCTTCTTATCTGCAGTGGTCGGTTCCGAAACGCTAGTAGTTTGTAGCTTTTAAACAATAATTAATAATTTGAATATAAGTATTTTAATAATTATTATTTAAAATGTGAATTGACCTGAAAAAGTGCCTGCAAAAACCTATTTTTTCTGAATAAATCTTTGGCAACAGAAATACATCATCTGTGAACACTTCTACTGTCTTACTATCACGGTTCATGAGATACAGCTTGATGACAGACGGACAGACAGACCGACAGCGGAGCGATATTAATCATCATCATCATCAGGTCTGTTTATTCTCCACTACAGGAGCACGACCCGATATTCCACTGCGATATTAATAGGGTCTCGTATTTACCCTTTGGATATGGAACCCTAAAACCCTAAAAACTCTCCAGGAGTACCAGCAAAAGTGAAAACTCGGCGCGGTAGAAAGAGAGGGGGATATTACTTCCTCTCCTACGCCGCGCCGGCGGTCTCAGATCACGTGTCCGTCTTACGAATTTTCGATCAGGCCACGTGGCCTGACGCGTGTTTAAAATTTTTACCCATCCCAAAAAGTGCACAAGTTTTCACTTCAAAAAAGAATATTACTCAAGTTACAAAATCAAAGTCAAAGATTTTTATTAAATATTGGATACATGTATCTCTTTTTGAACGTCATATTTGTATTTGTTATATTTTGTTTAATATATGCAAAATCGAAATACTACTAGCGTTTCGGAACGACCACTGATGAGAAGAATACGCCGAAAGAAACTCAATCCAGACTTGGTATCTATGTGCCTGAAGGGCTCCGATTACATTGTTTACATGTATTATATTATTACATAAATTTATATTCATTGCCAAGCATTTCGTAGTATATTTCGTACATAGCAAATCGTAGTAAACATATAACAGCCTCCGTGGTCCAGTGGTTAAGGCGTTTGCCTGTTGACCCGGAGGTCGTGGGTTCGATTCCCACCGGAAGCATACTTTGTTTAGTTGCTTCCAGTTTGGTTAGGACATTGCAGGCTTGGATCACCTGATTGTCTGATAATAAAGATGATTCCGTGCTTCGGAAGGCACGTTAAGCCGGTGGTCCCGGCTGCCATCTGGTAGTCGTTAAAGGAACCACGTCAGAGGCCGAGAGGCGGTTCCGAAGAACTCTGACACCAGGGTGTGCATGGTCGATTGACCGTGACACCTACTCGAAATGATGATGTAGTAAACATAGCCATAAAAGATGCAAAAATTCAAACCACGAGGGAACGAGACGTGGTATCCATAATAAGCTGACCGAGTCCCACAAACATAGGCTATTAAACCCAAAACGCAATATGAACTCCTAAAATACCACCACATATGACCTTTTAGCTGTTAGAACAAATAAATAGTATACTACTTTTGCTTGATACAGTTTTAGAGCCAAAACGTTGTATGTTTCAAATAAATCACACTTACTAACGTCTATTCGAGTTTCAGTTGAAAATGTACTCGATTTTAAATGGTATACTACTTTTATATGCTCAAACTCAATAATGCAGTAAGTCCACGGGATTTGGTAAGTTAAAATGGCGTTTTGTTTTTGGTTTTACTGGAACAGAATTTTGGAAAGCATTTTACTTTCATTCGAAACGAATTGCCGCATGTTTTTTGCACTTTCGAGCTGAATATGGGATGATAATCTTTATTTGCGAAGCGTACGTTTGTAGGTTAAAACCGTGTGGTTCCGGAATAGAGAAGGGCAACTGTATTTTTCTAAATTCCAAGCAAAAAAGACCCTTTTTGTATGTATTTATGTCTGTTTCGCGTCTACAACTGTATTTTCATGAATTCCAAGCGAAAATTATACACTCTTTGTGTATGTATTTTTCTGTTCCGCGACTACACCCGAACCTTTGGCCCAATTATGATAATATCATTGCCATCGACAATTGAGGGGAAAATTTACAAAACTGTAATCAGATCTTTCATATTGTCATTCGTTGCTTGTCATTCAAACGATCAACATCTAGGTTTCACTGCCTAAAGATGCCTCTTGTAGAGGCAAAACACGTGTCGCGAGCACGACGGCCGACATTGCTGCAGCCTCAACAGATGCAGCAGTATCGACCAGGGCTGCATGCATCAACTATTGGTGACGGGCATGAAAGGACTAACAGTAATGAGTGGGCGCTGGCCAGCAATAGTTTGCATGAACTAACTGGTGGCGGAAGCACGCAAAGTAAATTGTCTCAAAGTAAATGTAGCTTTGACTTCCGCAAAGTAACACCTAAATCTATTAACCATATTGTATGGATCAGAATGTTGGGCCACAAAATGGATGGAAGAAAGAAAACTGCATGTAACAGAGATGCGAATGTTGAGGTGGATGTGTGGAGTGACAAGAATGGATAAAATACGGAATGACTATATAAGGGGAAGAATGAAAGTCGCGCCAGTAACAGAAAAGCTGCATAGTCATAGACTGAGTTGGTATGGGCATGTGATGAGGAGAGAAGGTTATATCGCAAGGAAGGCATTGGAACTAAAGGAGAATGGAACCCGGAACAGAGGACGACCTAAGAAAAGATGGATGGACTGTGTCAAGGAGAGTATGAACAAGAAAGGAGCGATAAAGGATATGATAGGTGACAGATCAAAATGGAGGGAACTGACATACTGTGCCGACCCCACATAAAAAGGGGGATAAGGTAAAGAAAGAAGAAGATTGCCATTGATAATCACCATGTCGCGAGCAGAATCAAAGACTACGGCAGCTGAATTGGGAGTTTCTGTGGTGTCTAATTTTAAGAAATCGACACGCAATTTTTTTTATGTTTCATACCCTTTGTTTTTTTTTTCTTACTGTCGACATCAGTGACTTAGTATCCATAGTACATAATAGTAGAAATATGCTCGCCAAGAGAGTGTTTTTAGCACACAAAGAGTTTTTCGTCGTTTTTCTAAATTTTCAGGTCCTAATCTAGAAAACTAGCGTGTCGATTTTTTTATTTAGTTTCTGTAGCATTTTTCTAGCTTATGGGTGTCTGCTCCGTGGTGCCAGCGCTTAAAATATTTGCGCTTTTAAAAGGAAATCGTAGAGTCGTATTTCCATACAAGCGTAGTCCCCTGATTCCTCGCCGAATAGTACCAGTAGAGCAATGATTTTTTACCAAAAGTATCTATGCATATAGTAGCATGTCCCTATGTTTTGATTTTTTTTTCATAATTGAATTATTTAGGTAAAGAGATATGAACCTTCATAAAAATTAAATAATTGGTAAGATTTTCCGTTGTGTTCAAACATCAAGGAAACAAAGTCGACGCGATTATATTAGAAAAAGAAAACAGAAACACAGCGTTAGCTTATTTAAATTTTTTAATAAAAAAAGAAATTAAATCGGTTAACACTTTCGTTGACACTGAACCAGACACAAAAGAAATAACAATAGAATTACGTCTACAGGCGGGCAGTGTCAGCGACAGTGTTAAGTTTTGGAGAAAAATTCGAATCGAAATATCGAACGAAGCGGTAATTTTCATAGGTATTTTCGGTCCGAGCTGCAGTTGTCTCTATCGCACTCTGCGGGGGTTGTTTGGGCACGCGGCGCGACAGCAATAGATTTTACAAATATATTTTTTTCAATTCTCTCGAGCGCAGTGTTTTTTCTTAAATTGACTTAAGAAGCTTCGTTAACATTGAAGTATTTGCTAGTATAGTTTTCTCAGGCGTTAATTTTTATCGGTTTACTCGTTTTTGCATGATTAACCAACATACAAATTGGATTTAAACACATACTGCAATATAGGTACGAGTACGTAATTTGATAGACTAGCTCCGTGGCGCAGCGGTCAACACGCCAGCCTGCGACACGGAGTGACCGGGTTCGTACCCGGCCAAATCAAGATGGAAAATGATCTTTTTCAGATTGGCCTGGGTCTTGGATGTGTATCAATATATGTATTTGTTATAAAATATAGTATCGTTGAGTTAGTATCCCATAACACAAGTCTCGAACTTACTTTGGGGCTATAAATATGTGTGATTTGTCCGTATATATTTATTTATTTATCTCTTTAATTACAACACGTAACATTAAATTACTGCGTATACGCAAGCACTCTCCCCGCCCGCCCGCTTTGCAATTGGAGCTTCGAGTCCCCCACAGGCGTGCAATATTACAATCCGCCCGCCCCGATAATATCGCTGTTGTCTCTCTAATTGCCTACTGCTAAGCATTTCTGATTTCCTGTTACTTATGGACTCTTCAATTCATAATACTGAACTGGGTATGGACTCGCGCTTGGAAGAAAACAAATGTATGACGCCGCCTAACTTTATTAAAAGACCTATTAAAAGAAACAGAGGGGATATGGACGATCATTTTTCAGACTGTTTAACTCATTTAGAAGAGGAAATGAAAAAAATGATCACGAATCTTGCGTCAAAACAGGAAAGTCAATTTATGCAAATGTCATCCAGTCTCAGTAACATACAGCAATCTAACACCAATATCGAAAGCTCCGTCGCATTTTTGACAGCACAAAATGAAGAATATAAAAATAGAATCTTAGAATTGGAAAGTCAGTCAAAAGAGCAAAAAAAATACATAACTATACTGGAAGATAAAATTGAGGACTTGCAGATGGGTAGCCGGAAGGCTAACTTCGAAATCAAAAATGTACCTAAAAACACCAACGAAACCAAAGAGGACTTGATAAATATGGTAACATGTATGGCTCAAAGCATTGACTGTAAGGTGAACAGGGAGGAAATAAAAGATGTATACAGAGTTCGCGCAAAAAATCCCGACAAACATAACACGCCGATCATAGTTGAAACCAACTCGACTTTGCTTAAAACCGAAATACTGAGAAAAGCAAAATCAAAACTATGCTGCAAACATTTGGGATTTAAAACAAAAGAAGACACCCCTATTTTCTTATCAGAAAACCTGACACCGAGGGCTGCCCGGTTATACTTCTTGGCTCGGGACCTAGCTAAGTCTAGGTCATATAAATTCTGCTGGACAGCCTACGGCAAAGTCTATATTAGAAAAAGTGAACAAACAATCTTTACGTTAAGAAGTGAGGAGCAAGTACATAGGCTAATCAATCAAGAAAATATATGACTATTTGACCACGCCCTTTACCTTATGAGGGCTTTTTGTTCTTGTTTATATATTAAATTAACGTGTTTCAATATGCTCAAAATATCTTTACTTATTGTAATTATTTGTGCTTGTATGTGTGTAAAATTTGAAATGAGTCGTTTTGTGCTATATGAAAATAATACTGTTCATACTTATTGCAGTACACATAATCATATATACAAACTAATATTCTCAAATATAGAAATTAAATATATAAATAATTTAATAATAATAAACAAAACTGGCAATATTTATGTAAAAAAATATACCTAATTCAAAACTACCTCTTAATGTCTTATATACGGTACTATTACATATTTACATATTAATCTACTCGAATAAAGTATATAAATGCATTAATAAAATCACAAACGTTAGTAATAGGATAAAAATATATAAAACTGACATTCGAACGTATATAATAACACATAAACTATTACTACTAGACGAATATTATATGGATCTGGGAAAGACTTGCTCGCTTTTATATTTTTATATTAATGGGTGATTCTCTTTTAAGAAATCAACATGAAATAGACTGCATAGAAATTGCCCGCTATAGCATGCGATAGCTCCGAACTGATTAAACACATTCAAGTAAAGAAAAATGATCCTACTATGATAGCGCAAAATATCCGTAGCATATACTGTAATTTTGATAATTTTTTGTTAACCCTATCAGAATTTAAGTTTGAATTAGACATAATAATTTTGACTGAATGTAGACTTAACGCTAACAAACCATTGCCACAATTAAAAAATTATGATTCTTATTTTACGAAAAATCAACTTAACCAAAATGATGGGGTGGTTGTGTACTTAAAGAGTACTCTTAAAGTGATTGTAAATGAAATCCAAATTTCCCAGGGGTCCTGCCTTCAAATAGATACCTTAAATTGTTCAATATTGTGTATTTATCGCTCTCCATCAATCACCAAAGCTGATACCTTTATAGAAAGCCTAAGTACACATCTAGAAGCCATAAAATCAAAGAAAACTATCATAATAGCAGGGGACATAAACATTAATATAAGACATAAAGATCACGAAACGCCACAAGAGTATAATAATAGAGTAAATTACCTGAACATGCTATCTTCGTATGGAATTCTCCCTGGCCACACTCTACCTACTAGAGAACAAAGTTGCTTAGACCATTTTATGCTAAAAATCAATAAAAGCAGGTTATCAGCATCAATAGCTATTTTGAATTCGTCAATAACTGATCATTTTACGACATTTCTTTCACTCTCAAAAATAAAATATAAATTAACTGCGAACAAAACGAGAACATTCATTGACTTTGAAAATGCACTTAAATATCTAAGAGAAAAGAATTTACCACAATTCTTATATTGTGAGGACCCCGATCTTCTTGCTAACTCTCTAATTCAAACGCTATCAGATAGCTTAAGTATTAACACAAATATGGTTAATATTCCCAGTAGCAAACGCATTATAAAACCTTGGATTACTGAAGGCATCTTGCGGTGCATAAAAAATAGAAATAAATTACAAAAACAACTACGAAAAGAACCAGATAATGATATTTTAAAGATAACATATACCCGTTACCGGAATTACTGCAATAGTATTATTAAAAAATTAAAACGCAAATATGAACGAGATAAAATAACGAGCTCAATTAATAATAATTAATTGCTTTGGCAAAATATAAAAAATATCACCTACACAAATGATACAAAGAAAACATGCATAGAACTATTGAATGTCGGTTCATCTCCAAAAGAGTCTGCCAGCATTGTGAATGAATTCTTTGTAAATGTGGGTAAACATCTAGCTCAACAAATATCTCTCACGCCTAACAACGCAAACCATCAGCCTTGTTTAAATCATTTACAGGTCCACTCATTTGTCCTATTAGACACTGACCACGAGGAGATTGAATCTATCATTATGAGTTTAAAACCTGATAGTGCCTCAGGTTGGGATAATATCCCAGTCAAATATTTACAATACGCAAGAAAAGAAGTGGTTCCCATCATAAACCTTGCTAACCTCTGTTTTCGAACTGGTGTGTTTCCAGCTGCCCTTAAGCAATCAGTAGTCACGCCAGTGTACAAAAGTGGAGAGAAGGACAATGTTAACAACTATAGACCAATTTCTGTCTTACCGGCCGTTTCAAAAATATTGGAAAGACTAATAAATAAGAGATTAATGAAATTCTTGGACAAATTCAAACTTCTATCACCTACCCAATTTGGCTTTAGACATGGTAAGTCTACTGAAGATGCTGTCATTGAATTAACATCGCTAGTTGTTGAACAACTAGATAAAAGAAACAAATGCTTATCATTCTTCATAGATCTTAAGAAAGCTTTTGATAACGTTTCTGTCCCAACGCTCATAAATAAGCTGGAAGCAATTGGTATTCGAGGAACTTCACTTGATATTTTTAAAAGTTACCTCTGTGTAAGCATTAACTTTAAAAACCCAAATAAAATTACCTATCTGTGGTCCTGCTTCCGTTCCCCCCTATATCTACTCCCTTTTCGCCGAGACGGCCTGTGATTGGCCGAAAAGAACAGTCGAAAAAATATGGCGGGCGAGTCTTGTTGAGCGCGTCCTTTGGCTAATATAATTTCTAAAAATAACGACCCTAAGGGCTTCGCTGGCCGAAAACAACCCTAAATTCTTCATCGCGCGTGTGTGATGTTGTACCACTAGTGTAGGCAGTAAGAAAATAATACAGCTCAAATACAAGGATCGTGAACCAGCCGCCACGAGGCCTGTCGCAAGCGAATCCTTTTCCAGAATCCTGTTGAACGTGAATCCAGGTGAGTGTTTACTGTTTTTCCTTGCTGTGATTCTGGGGTTGATCGGAGAATGCAGTGACCTTTCCAGAAAGTCGCAACAACCTCTCTAATAGGAAACAAAGAGTCAAATTGGGTCAGTATATAAGTGATGATATGGAAATTAGTTATGGCGTCCCGCAGGGAAGTGTACTTGGCCCTACACTTTTTTTGATATGTATAAATGACCTCTGCTCTTTAAAATTGACAAACGTTAAAATCTTCGCCTATGCCGACGACACTGCAATAGTGTTTCATGGTAAATCATGGGCCGAAGTTGAAAAGTATACTGAGATTGGAATGAAGAAAGTAGCAAACTGGTTAAATAGAAATTTGCTTACACTCAATACTGACAAGACAAAATATATATGTTTCGGTATTTACAATAACTCTCAACCTGAAGACGACTTAAAAATTAAAATACACCAATGCAACAATAAAGTTAAGAGAATCTGTAACTGTCCAATTATTGAAAAAGTGTCGCAAATAAAATATTTAGGCGTTGTCGTTGACCAGAGACTAACCTGGCATCCTCACATTGAGCAATTAGTTGGTAGAATAAGAAAACTCTCTTAGATTTTCAGGACGCTAAGACATGTAGTTCCTAGAAATATCAATAACGGGAAAGATTCATCGAGAAATATTCTCAATGAGATATATATAGTTTTAGTTCAAACGGTCTTGGCGTACTGTATTCCAGTATGGGGTGGAGCTGGAAAAACTAAATTCCTAGAAATAGAACGCGCCCAACGATCACTTATAAAAACAATGTATTTCAAAAAGATTGGATACCCTACAGAACTACTATACAAAATCAGTAATTTACCACCAGTCAGGAGCCTGTATATCCTACATACTGTTCTAAAAATGCATAAAACCTTACCATTTGATCCTAGAAAATTAGCCAGAAGACGTAAAACTACCGTAGCATTAATACCCATTACAAAAACCGTTTTTGCATCCAATCAATATCAGCACATGTCAACAAAACTATACAACAAGATAAATAAAAAAACTAACATATATCTAAAACAATATTATGACTGCAAAAATACGATCACAGATTGGCTAAAATTACTTGGTTATAATAATACAGAGCTACTCTTACAGCACATACAATAAAGTTCGCGTGAACAGCCTTAATAATATCTTCTATTAAGGCTGTTCACGCTTAAGATGTATTTAAATTTTGTTTGAATTTTGATTTCACTTTGATTTAATTTTGTTTGAATATTGATTTAACTTTGATTTAATTTTGTTTGAATTTTTGATTTAATTTTGATTATATTTGTATTGGATTTAATTTTAATTTAATTTGTGTTTAACTTTTATTTAATTTTGATTTAATTTTGATTTTAATTTAATTTTGATTTAATTTTTATTTAATTTTAATTTAATCTTATTTATTATAATTAATACAATTTTTTGGTTACTTTTGCATGTTATGAAAGGTTTACCTAAACTATTTTTATGTAAGTTTATATAATATGAAAAAGAATAACTGTTATGGAAGAGCGAAATCTCCTAATACAGGCATTATTTGCTTAAAAGGAGGTTTCTAACACTAATGAATGTAACACTGTATTTTGAAGAAATAAATCATTTTATTATTATTATTATAAATTGGATTCAATATGGGTGGAAGAAACTAACATATATTACCAGCCGTGTACCAGCCGGACATAATATTGGGAAAAATAAAGAAGAAGGAATTTTCAATATTATTTTTTAGCTTTAGTTTATTATTTTATTTGAGGAAGAGCCACGCTTCCAGCAAAATTCATTTTTGCTAGTAGCATGAATGGGCCGGCTCGTCCGGGGAAGTACAACACTCTCACAGAAAATCGACGTCTGAGTAGAAGCTTTACCGCTTCTATGCTTCGTTCGGTGAGTGAGAGAGCCGGAGGCCCATACTTCTCTCCCTTCCCCCATGTCCCCCATTTTTCCCTACTCCCAATGTCCTCCCCCCAACTCCTTGCAATGCCGGCAATGCTCCTATCACACTCTGGTGTTGCAGTTGTCCATTCATGGGCAGCGTTAATTGCTTACCATCAGGTGACTCGCTTGCTCTTTTGCCGCCCTATAACATAAAAATATATATATACACTAGCTGTTGCCCGCGGCTCCGCCCGCGTTAATGTCGTTCCCTTGGGAACAGTAGAAATGATAAAAATTCCATACAAACCCCTCCCCCTCTGCTTTTTCCCCTTAAGGGGGAATTTAATACATTTCACCTGCATAGATCTTTAGCCCTTAAGGAGGGGATTTTGCCCATTTCACCTACACATTGTCATATTTCTAAGTAAATAAAAAAAATCGTACAAACTTTACCCCACCTATTTTACCCCTTCAAGGGGAAATTTCGTCCATTTTAACTACACAGGTCTTTTTAATTGTAATGTAAACATATATACTTATTTTTATACTTCTATGTCCAGAAATGAGAAAATTTCCATACAATAACCCTTTATCCCTTAAGTGGGGAGTTTTGTACAATTCACCTAAACAGATCTTTTTTAATTTTAATTCAGAACTTGTGTACCTACTTTCAAACTTCTAAGTCCAGAAATGAGAAAATTCCATAAAACTTCACCCCCTTTGATTTTCTAAAAATCCTTTCTTAGTGCTCATTTACATCATAAAAAGAATCCCTGTGCCAAGTTTCTGGGCACAGTAGTTTCGGCTGTGCGTTGATATATAAGTCAGGTTTGAATTTGCCCGCGGCTCCGCTCGCGTAAGTGTCGATTTCTCAGGAACAATAGAATTACCCGGAATGAAACACTAAGGCGTTTCATTGAAAGTCATGAACTAATATATTGAATTTCAATTGAATAACTTCAAAAACGGAAAGTTTCATACTAACTTTGCATCCCCGTTATACCCCCTTAAGGGATGATTTTTGAGAAAAATATTTTACTTCTGTTTCATACCTTTCAGTAAAGAACCTTCATGCTGAATTTTATTCGACTAACTTCAAAAATGGCAAAGTTTCATGCTTACTTTGCACCCCTATTTTAACTCCATAAGGGATGATTTCTGAGTAAAATATTTTACTCGTGTTTCATACCTTTCAGTAAAGAACTTTCATGCTGAATTTCATTCGAATAACTTCAAAAACGACAAAGTTTCATACTAACTTTGCAACCCGTTTTACCCCCTTAGGAGATGAATTTCCAAAAATCCTTTCTTAGTGCTCCCCTACGATAAAAAAGGAACCCCTGTGCAAATTTTCAAGTTCCTAACCCTTATAGTTTAGGCCCTGCGTTGATATGTCCGTCAGTCAGCTTCTCCTTGTTTTTAGTATGGACTAGCTGCTACCCGCGGCTTCGCCCGCGTTCATGTCGATCCCTCGGGAACAGTATTTCCCCAGAATTTCCCCGAATGAAAAGTAACCTATGTCCTTCCCCGGGCCTCAAACTACCTCCATACCAAATATCTGTTCAATGTTTTTTTATAAGTGTTTAATCAACTAATATGTAGGAAGCCTTGTTTCATTAGTTGATTTTCAAATTCATTGTAAAATGAGTTGAATCAAATACCTCACTTGTAAAAGTTGGGTAGTTGTGAAGGTGACGTAAGCCTTAATACGTATAAGGGAAAATGGGATATGGTGGAGGATTTCGGCGCCGAGATTGAATTGTGCGGTAGCTCAGATGGTCTGCCGTAGATGGTCGATGGTATGCTCTGGCATAGGTCGTACATAGACCTAGGTCGCCGGTTCAAGTCACTCCGCATGAAATATTTTCACCATATTTTATTTCTTAATTTATTAAGAGTATATCTCTGCCGTCCTATTACTAAAAGGCCGTTAAGTGACATTTAGGCGATTTTGACTTTTATACACAGCGTGAAAGAGCAAATTTTTCTCTATCGACTGATCTATGCCACGATTTTCTATCTTAAATAGTCATGGAGATACGGTCACCGCGTACACCGTTAAGTAGACATTTTTTTTGATGTTCCAATACTTAAAAACAGCAAACTGACTCTACAACACTATAACAAGTATAAAGGCCTATAACCTGTGTTGACCAAACCCGAAAACTTAGTTTTCTTTACTGGCTACTACGCTTAAAAACGGTTTTATTTGCAGTAACTATCTTAAAAACGGTCAAAGGCTTTTAAACGTTACGCTATTGGAAGTAATCTTAAAATTATAAAAAAATCTTTTTCTATAAAACAGTCACCGTCTTTTTATAACGACAAACCGAAAAAAATAATTGAGTAAGACAATACAATAAAACGGCTAAGTGGTATTACTATACTTAAAAACAGCTAACTTCAGCGGCTCCTGCACCGACCCGCGCCCCGGCCGTCGCCGCTATGTTTACCAAATATTAGTTAGGGCGTGCTGTCGGGTCATCGTGGGTCAGTTGTAATAAAAAATAACCGACAAACGTCCATCCTCCCACCCAACAAACAGAACTAGCTATAACAGACTTCAAGACTAGTATTTAATATTTTTCTCGCCCAAACAACAACCATCTAATGATTGCTGCATCTTACAAACTTATTTATTAGGTATGTATTTATATATGAAATGTATGTATATTTTTTTTTTATGTTTATGTATATTTATAGGTATGTAATTGTAATAATGTTACTATGGTTAGAATCTTTTATTTTACAACCACATTAAATTCTCTGCATAACCCAAAGGCTGACTGTCAGATAATGCTTTTAGCATTAAGTTTTGTATAATAAAGATTAAATAAATAAATTAATAAAGACACAGAACAGCCAGAAGTTTCTGCATCTCCATTAGAAATTACTAGGTAATAGAGAAAAACAAGTCGTTAATGTAATAATTACTAAATTCGAAAGAGAGAAAAAACAACAGAAATGATTGACATATAATTTCAAACCTGGATGTAACATTAAATGTTCTAAAAAATGTTCAACTTAGTTATCACAAAATACTCGTAATAATAATGTTATTACGAGTATCTTCTGAAAACTTAGTTAAGAGATGAATAAATAAAATAGTCCTTACATAATATGAAATTGACGATTTAACGAACTGGCCACTCTGATTACTAAAATCCTACTTTTGTTTAGGAATTCCAAATTCAAAATTATTTCAATTTTAAGCTTGTCTTTTTCTGTTCAAATTTGCCAATTCATTTGTTTTAGCGCCTTTTAAATTTTGCTATTCCTAAAATAACGCATTATTTTCGAATAAAAGTTTCATTGTAGCGTTAACGCAGCTAAAATAGCTCTAAGGATTAATTATGTGTACGGAGAAGCCACCGAAAAAGTAAAACACAGCTTTCATTCAGGAAATTTGCTCCACCACCAGAACAAACCTCGTCAGAGATAGCTGCAGGCTTCGATGTAAGATTAAACCATTTGAAACCAATTGGAAAGGTGAAAATGGTGTAGAAATGGTGGCCGCATGAACTAAGTGAAGCAACAAACACGCGTCGCCTGCTGCGTCACAATACTCAACCGTCAAAATAACGAGGGGATTTTGAATCGTATCATTATTTGTGATGAAAAGTGGATCCTATAAGATAATCGGAAATGCTCATCACAGTGGTTAAACTCAGGAGAACTGGCCAAATCCTGGCCTAAGCAAAAGTTAACTCAAAAAAGGTACTGGTTAATGTCTGGTAGACCAGCGTTGGTTTCATCTACTACAGTTTCCTAAGATCTGGTCAGACGATTACGGCAGATCTGTATTGCCTTCAATTGAAAACGATGATGGAAAAAGCTAGCCGGTAAACAACCGAAATTGTCACCAATTTCGGTGCAGCTGTGGGCTATACCAGTTCACACTGGTATAGACTACTGCTGCTTTAGGACAACGTTAGACACTGCACAACAGACGGTGGTGAAACTACAGGAGCTAGGACTGGAATCTCTTCGTCACCCATTGTACTCCCCGGACCTTGCTCCTACCGATTATGTACCACCTTTCGGAATTTGGATAATTTCTTAACTGTAAAAAATCTATTCAGATGAGGCAGACTAAAACGCCTTCAGAGATTTTATTGATTCTCGCTCACGCAATTTTTTTCAGCTAAGGAATGAATGAACTGCCTATAAAATGGCAAAAATAAAAACTGTTAAAAAATAGTTTTTCTTTTTCCATATAAAACATCAATTTCATATGTAAGGACTTAATATTATTCGTATTATATTAATTTATTACACAATTGTGAAAAAAGTATAAAAAAATAATTATAATTTTCATTTTAATCAATAAAACTCGTTTTCAAATTACTTTTGTTAAGAAATCACAATATACCAAGTTTTGACTTGGCCGTCTATTTAACTTAATGCATTTACATTTCGGCGTAATATTGCTACTCTAAAACACAGTTAATTTGGATTAGATTTCAAAAAGTATTTTCTAATTTAGTAAAATATAGTATTTCTCATTGGATAAAAAATAAGTAAAGCAGTTAAAGTTTCTTAGCGTTTAATTTTGAAGTTGTCCTACTGTCAAATTTTACAAGTTACATATCAAAAAAACGGTTAAGTAGCTTAGCCGTTGTTTAGTTTTGTTATTTTACCTAACTGCTATTAGTAAGACTACATACATACAGTTATAATAATATCCAAATCTAAAACACAGTTACGCTTCAGCTAGCCGTCTTTTACTGTTGTAGAATTATTAGTTGTTATTTTATTTACGGCGCTAAAAAACAAAAATGTTAATAAAAAAAATACTAGATAACATACTAAAAAAATGTCTACAGATATTGAAAGTGCCAATTATGTTTGTTTATTATCAGCTGAAAACATCACGCTATGTTGTCAAAATATGTAGAAAATTTAGTTTCCCGCTTTTTTGTCCATAACTCAAAAAGTTGTTTTATCACTAAACGGCCTTTTATTGATAGGACGGCAGATCTGTTCAATGGTTAAAGTGTGAAAAGACGACAGAAAGACACCTATATAGATCTTTTTTAATTGTAGTTGTTTTAGGGGTTCGAACAAGGAACCTTATAGTTTCGCCATGTCTGTCCGTCTGTCCGTCCGCGGTTTTACTCGGAGACTAAAAGTAGTATAGAGCTGTAATTTGTTATGGATATGTATATTAATCATGCCAAAAAAACAGTGAAATAAAATGTTGAAAAAAAAATTTTTTTAGTGTAGCTCCCATACAAGTAAAAAAGGGAGTAATTTTTTTTTCGCGGCTTCCCCAACGTTTGGGGTGTTGTTGAATAGGTCTTTCAAAAATATTGTGAGTATGTAAACATTATTTTTCGATTTACTTATCCGTTTCGGAAATATTTGGTTTTATAGTCCAAATTTTTTGTTAGAGTCCAGTGCCAACCCCTCTATCTACTAAATGGTAAATGTACTCGGTAAAGTAAAATTTCATACAAATTGAATTAAAAATTAGTTAAGACAGTTGTTCATTACGTAAAACAACAACTGATTATAAATTTTAAAACCACGTAAAGTCAAATAAATATGAAATCATAGCAGTTTTAATAATTATAATACCTAAAATAATAGCAATGTGTTTACGTTCGACAGCGTGCGGCGCTTGGCGGAACGATAGGAGGCCGCTTGGTATCTATTGCGCTCGGGAATCAAAGTAGGTAATATACCTACGAAATCTTGTCACCAGCGCTTGCCTCTACTCGTGGTGGTACTCAAATGGATAATATTTTTTTCTAATTTCTCTTGTGAAGTAGGACTTTATAAATCTTTCTTCAATTACCAACGTCTTATGTGGGCTCGTTTTTGGATGTTAGATAATGGTACGGAACCCTTGGTGTGCGAGCCCGACTGTCACTTGGCCAGTTTTTATACTTCTAAGTCTTGAAATGAAAAAAAATCCATACAAACTTTACCCCCCTATTTTACTCCTTCAGGGGGAAATTTTGTACATTTCACCTACACAGATCTTTTAATTGTAATCGAAAACGTACATACCTTTTTTTATACATCTAGGGGAGAAGGGGGTAATGGGAGTCGCTTAAGCGAGCTATCAAATAAAAGCTTATTTCGAAATAATATCGTGATTAAAATTGTTTAATAATAGACTTTACTTATTTATTTACTAGTTGTTATCACTTTTCACCACTTTGGGAATCAACCAGGGCTTGTTACCGGTACCAAATTCCCATTATAAGTACCGGTAAGTACCGGTATTACTATTCTGTTAAAATTTTAACGGTAATATGAGGTACCGGTAATCTAGTATTTAACGGTAATAATATTGTTAACAGTTAACGGTAATTTTACCGCTACTTGTTACCGGTACCAAATTCACATTATAAGTACCGGTAAGTACCGGTACCTCTATTCTGTCAAATTTTAACGGTATTAAAATTGCGTTAATTTTACCGGTACCTACGCATTGTTGCCGTCTACCGCATGGGACTCGCTCGACTGTAAAAGTGCCGCCCTATTGTGGGCCCCCGCCTCACGCCGCACATGCACAACACGGCAACGACACACATTACCGAAATGATAATTCCCAATACGAGTACCGGTACTAAGTACCGGTACTGTTTACCGGTATTTGGTACAGGTACTTCTTTCAATTACCGGTACCGACGTTTTATTGAGGTACCGGTACCAATCCAATTACCGGTACCGTTGTATTATAGAGGTACCGGTACTTGATTTTTACCGTTACCAAATGTACCGGTACCAAACCAATTACCGGTACTGTCGTTTCATAGAGGTACCGGTAATGGATTTTTACCGGTATTCCAACCCCTGGAATCAACTGTGGATATATTTCCGCGTTTTAAAAAAAAACAAGTTTGACTCCCATTGCACTAACCTCAGTACAATGGGAATCAGACATGTGGGAAATCAGAGTCAAACAATCGCAGACATTACATTCGGCAGGATACCATCCAGTGCAATCACCAGTTGATCAGCTAGCCTATTTGGTTTTTCTGACTTGTAATATCGGCATCTATAAGCGAAAAAACATAAGAATATTTTTTGCGGGTAATGGTAATCACTAGCGGGCTCTTTGGCTCCCATTACCCAAAACCTATACTGTATGTTAATTGTAAAATTTAATAACACAAAGTATATTTAATCGCAATTTAATATGCTTATTTAAATTTTGAATATCAAGGATAAATCTATCCATAGTCATTAATTTGGTACAGCTACAACGTCTATACTCACCGTTAATGTTGTATCGACGAAAATTTACACCGACGAGGCGTGAAAACGAAACATAATTGTCACTCAAAAACGTGTGGAGCTACTAGCGCGAGTCATTCGTACAATGGGCATCGGGTACACAGCAAGCTGAACATGTCATTTACCTAGATATCGAACGTGTAGTTTTGCTTAGAGGCACCTGACCCCGATTGCCCGCTGACTCCCATTACCCTTTTCTCCCCTAAGTCCAGAAATTAGAAAATTTCCATACCTACAAATTTTACCCCCCTATTTTACCCCTTAAGGGCGAAATTTTGTCCATTTTACCAACACGGATCTTTTTTGATTGTAATCGAGAACTTATATACCTATTTTTATACTTCTAAGTCTAGAAATGAGAAAAGTTCCATACTAACTTTACCCCCTACATTACCTCTTTAGGTAAGAATTTTGTCTAGTTCACCTACACAGATCTTTTTTAATTTTAATCGAAAACTTATACACATGCTTTCTTATTTCTAAGTCCAGAAATGAGAAAATTCCATATAAACTTCACCACCCTATTTCACTCTCTCAGTGGTTGATTTTCAAAAAATACTTTCTTATTGTTCATTCACATCATAAAGAAATAATGCATTGATATATAAGTCAGGTTTGCCTTTTGCTCGCGGCTCCGCCCGCGTTAGTGTGGATCCCTCGGGAACAGTAGAATTTCCCGGAATGAAAGGTATATGTCCTCTCCCCTATGTCCTACCCCGGGCCTCAAAATACCTCCATACCAAATTTCATCTAAATTGATTCAATGGTTGAAGCGTGAAAAGAAGACAGACAGACAGACAGAGTTACTTTCGCATTTATAATATTAGTATGGATTTGGGTCATGGCTTTCAGTGAAACATCTTAATATTGAATTTCAATCGAATAACTTCATAAACGGAATGTTTCATACTATATTTGCATCCCAGTTTTACCCCCTTAAGGGATGATTTTTGAGGAAAATAATTTAACTCGTGTTTTATGCCTTTTAATAAAGTACCTTCATGCTGAATTTCATTTGAATTACGTCAAAAACACCAAAGTTTCATTCTAACTTTGCACCCCCGTTTAACCCCCTAAGGGATGAATTTTGAAAAATATATTTTACTCATGTTTCATGCCTTTCAGTAAAGAACTTTCATGCTGAATTTTATTAGAATAACTTCAAAAACGGCAAAGTTTCATACTAACTTTGCACCCCGTTTTACCCCCTTAGGGAGTGAATTTCCAAAAATCCTTAGTGCTCCCCTACGTTATAAAAGGAAGCCCTGTGCAAAATTTCAAGTTTCTAAACCTTATAGTTTAGGCCCTGCGTTGATATGTCAGTCAGTCAGTCAGTCAGTCAATCAGCTTCTCCTTTTATATATATATAGATTAGTATGGATAGGTATAATGCTGTCGTATAATGATGAATTGACGTTGGATTTTAATTTTCTTATGTCTCTTACTATTTTATTAGTATTTTTTTTTTTGCTATATGTTTGCAGGCAAACTCATGCCTTGAGTTCATTCAAATGACGATAACATTTTTTTTTAATGAACCGATTTTGATGAAACCAACTTTAAATGTTTTGCTGAGTAAAAACAAAGCAATTAGTGAAAGTTTGAAGTAAATCGGTTCAGTATTTTCGGAGATAATCGTGATCATACATACAGACAGACAATAAATTCGTAAAAAAAATTTTGCTTTCTATTATTATTTTTAAGTGTCCCTCTATCCATTTCAGTCAAAAAGTCTAAATGTACAGACAAAATATTTTTACTGTTTTATTATATGTATATAGACTAGCTGTTGCCCGCGGCTCCGCCCGCGTTTTTGTCGATCCCTCGGGAACAGTAGAATTTCCCGGAATCAAACATACCCTATGTACTTCCCCGGGCCTTAAACTACTTCCATACCAAATTTCATCCAAATCAGTTCAATGGTTGAAGCGTAAAAAGACGACAGACAGAGTTACTTTCGCATTTATTATATTAGTACGGATAGTATGGATAGGTATAATGCTGTCGTATAATGATGATGAATTGACTTTGGATTTTAATTTTCCTATGTCACTTATTATTTAACCACTTATTATAAGTGCTATATATTTGCAGGCAAAAGTATGCGTTGAGTTCATTCAAATGACGATAACTTTTTTTTAATGAACCGATTTTGATGAAACAAACTTTAAATGTTTTGCTGAGTTGAAACAAAGCAATTGGTGAAACTTTGAAGTAAATCGGTTCTGTATTTTCGGAGATAATCGTGATCATACATACAGACAGACAGACAGACAAAAAAAATTCCAAAAAAAATTTTTTGCTTTCTATTATTCTTTTTATGTGTCCCTCTATCCAATTTAGTCAAAAATTCTAAATGCACAGACGAAATATTTTTACTGTTTTATTAGATGTATATATACACCGTGTATCTTTGCACTCTTGCCATATTCACAGAACTAATAGTACGGAGCATTACCTATTATTTTCGATAAATAAGTGAATCCCCTAAATAAAGCACACCAAGTTATCAGTAAAATTTTATTTACGGTACACATGGGAGTAAACCAATTTTTTAGAGCGCATTCAACAGGCGCAATAGGAATAAACCGAGTGGGCGTGGCCGGGCGTGCCAATTAATAATTTTGATTTCAGATTTTCCTTCCTACTTTACGGGCTTAGGACCGACAAAAATGCCTAATTATTATTATTATCTTTAATTTTTCATTGCTTTGAAGATTTGAAAAGTTAGAGAAACTGTTGAAATTTTTATTATGAATAAATTAGTTATTTTTGGCGTAGTTAAAAAGCTGAAATCATTTTATTTACAATTGATTTAGGCATTTTTAAAGTTTATTTACAAAATCTACTTACAAATTTACGTTTTGCGTAGCAAGTGTTCAAAATGTCCTCCATTCTCATGACGGCACAGTCTAGCACGGCGCAGCGAATTTTGCTTGAGTTTTCGCAACACATAAGCGACTTGTTTCACCGTTTCGAATGCCAAAATAATCCTCTCACGTAACACTTCTACACTGTCTATCTCCTCTTCGTACACCAAACGTTTTACATCACTCCATAAATAAAAGTCCAACGGGGTTAGGTCCGGGGACCGAGCTGGCCATGCTACTGGGCCTCCACGCCCAATCCACTTGTCACCAAATGTAACGTTTAAGTAGTCACGAACTTGGCGTCCATAATGCGGAGGAGCACCATCATGTTGGTAATACAGATTTTGGTGTAAGTTGAGGGGTATGTCATCAAGCATTTCGTCTATGACGTGCTGCAGCAACTCCAAATACGTTAAACTGGTGAGATAGCCGTCGATGAAGTAAGGGCCGAGCAAATACCCGTCAATTATGCCAGCCCACACGTTCAGACTTAAACGATGTTGAAACGAGTGTCGTTTAGTTTTTCTGGGGTTCTGATCACGATGAGTCCACCAGTGCTCGTTACGGATATTAATAATTCCAACTCTCGTAAATAACGATTCGTCAGTCCACAAGATGTTGACATGTTGATGCCTCAGCAGCCAGCGACAAAATTCAATCCGTGCAGCGTTATCTTGAGGGAGCAAATCTTGAGCATGGATTGGGACGTCAAACTGGCGATGGTCTTGTAGTCTTTGCGTGGCACTAAGCATCACCTGACGGGACGGCCTTGGTCGATTGGGAAACATTTCTACTGCTCGTCGCAAGCTGTCACCACTTATTGCGTACAAGCGAACCATTTCCACTAATTCGTTATTAGAATATGCGTCAGTCATTTTTACGTGACACTCACTACTTTTCGCGAGACGACAAGAAGCGACACGCACGTCCGTTACGGTCAGCGGTTACGATTAGGGGGGTAGTTTCCCGGCAGCGCGTACGCGGCGCGACTTTGTACTTTGTTCTTGCCGACGCCGACGGAATAGTGATGAGCAAGTGTTACGATAATTAGTGGTGTGCATTACAGATTGTCGATAAAATAAATTACAAAAAATTAAAACGAAAAATTTTAGGTCATGATTTTTTTAACGATTTGTGTTCAGAATCAGTAATAGAGTTACCTCAGTAAATATGGCAAGGATGCAAAGATACACGGTGTATATATTATATGTATAGATAATATTGCTCTTCGTTATGAGCTTGAAGAGTTTCGACCAACACCTTAAGGTGATACCACTGTAAATAAGGTCGTTCTGAACCTTATTTATCTCGCAAAATACTTAAATTAGGAGTTTCAAATCTAAGTAATATGATTTTTGACTATTTCATCTCCAAAAATTGAAGATGAAAACACGTTTTGATAAAATTTTCTCGATAGAAATATTTTTTGAAAAATGGTCTTCGTTCGCAGAGTTTTTGTTATTGTAGCTCAAATGCGACGAATGAAATAATGATTTTTAGACTAAAAGATAGGTTATTTGTAATTCATCAAAATGTAAATATGAAAATACAATTAACCGGTCTGATTTTATATAAAATAGAAATAACGAATTTGGCGCTTACGTTTTTTTCTTTGAGCGACTCGAGACTATCTCCTATCTCATCATTCACGGGCTAAACCGCCAAGCGCTATCCCTTGCGCGCACTTGATCAGTCCTTTGCCGAGCGAAGGTACCAAACATTTGAGGCCTCGCCTTAAGGGCTCGTACAACCTCACACTGCTTTGCATGATTGTCTGTAATATCAATAATAATGAAATACTCAAGTTGTAATAAAAATGCAGCAAAGTTCAGGACTAACTCTGGTAACTATCTGACTTAAAAAACACGATTGCGTTTAATTTTCTCGATAGAAAAAAAATGCAAAGTTGCCTCCAAATCACGACTAATTTACTCGGTATACAGCGGTATTTACCAAAATACATTTAAATTAATCTTGAAACTTTTGATTATAATTGCATTACAGATAAGGCAGCCATCAAGTTTTTTTTTTTTTCGAATATCCCTTGAATATTCTTTAAAAACGAAAATATCCAAGGTAGCCAACGCACGCACTCCTGGACACGTCACGCATAGTCAGGACAGGAGGTTTCTTTCTCTGCAGCCTTAACCGCCGGTAGCTTGAGCTTTGCCCCGCTGCTGGCGGTGAGCTAGGTTTAGGTTTTATAATGTTATACATACACATATAGATGTATGGATGTTTGTTACTCTTTCATGTCAAAACGGCTTTTGATGAAATTTTGCACACAGATAGGTTAGTACTTAGATTAATACATAGACTACTTTTCATCCTGGTAAAAAGTACTGTCCCCGCGGGATTGACATAAACGCGAGCGGAGTCGCGGGCGAAGTAGAATATAAATATAATGGCGAAAAATTTTGAACAGTGCCATAGCTATTGCCCGCGGCTCCGCCCGCGTTAATGTCGATCCCTCGGGAACAGTAGAATTTCCCGGAATTACAGGTACGCTATGTCCTTCCCCGGGCCTCAAACTACCTCCATACCGAACATCCAAATTGGTTTAATGGCTGCAGCGTAAAAAAATGTCAGACAGACAGATAAAGATACGTTCGCATTTATAATATCCCTTAGATTATAATCCATACTAGGATTATAATCTATGGGATCATGATATATAGGCGATGCGGCTAGCAACCCATCGCTATTTTGATTCTTTTTGTCACCTACCCTCCCACCGACATGCTACATGTGACCTTTAGGTCTTATAGACCTAGGCTCTGTCTACCCCGCAGTGGAAAAAGACGTTAGTATGCATGGATTACGCGGATAGTCGCGCACAAAATTTATTAAAACAAAAATATTGCTAACGAATTTATTTCCAAAAACACAGTTCTAAATTTTGGATGGCGTATTTACACTTTATACAGGATTACTTAAAAAACACTATAACCTAGAAGCACTCAAAGATTCAAAGTGACAGCTAATATCATAAACAACGTTTCTTCTACGACTTTTGATAATCTGTTAGATTTCACTTACATACAAAAATAAATATTGTAACAGAACGCATCCGTACGCGTCGCGGCGGTTTAATTTAAATTTTGAGAACACGACCAAAAGGTCACGTGGTCAGCGCTCGGCCAATAGGAGCGCGGCCCGCTAGAATTTTTTTCTTAACGAAGAGACATGTTTTTTCAGCTTGAGAGATAGTCGACCCGGGACTCTGGTATTTTAAAATAAGTTCTTTACTTTTGTGTGATATCACGTTTTGTGTGTTCGAGAATAAATAGTAATTATATACTTACGTGGGACTTTAATTTGTATTTACGTGTATATCCATTACAATATTAATTTATTTCCCAGTTGAATGTTAACAACTCTACGCGCATCGCAAAGAACGATTACGCGCGAGCGTCGCGTCGTCCTTTCGTTTATAGACTTACAAATGTCACGACAGGACATTAAAAACTTAAAAATCATTTTATTTAATTTACAAAAAGATATTTTATAGCTCGTAGAACAAACGTTATTGTTTATAATTACGAGATTAAATGTTTTACAAGCTTTGATTAAATATAATGGTAGATACACGATTCGCGCTCGAAAAGTGGCACCGGCAAAACAGCGCACTAATCGAGTATCGGAGCTGTTTTCACCAAGGTTGTCGACAGTTTCAATAAACCGCGCTAGCACTCACACGTCTCGCGATGAAGGTACAGTAAAAAGATGCAAAAACTACGCATCAGAAGTGAAAAAAAGATGGAGTTATACTTTCAGTATGTACCGTTTTTGTCGTTGTTTGTAAGTATGCATGATGTTTTGACTCGGGGACATTATTAAGGCTTCATTTTGTATGAGACTGTGTATCTACCATTATATTTTATTTAAACAAGCAACCATTTATAGGAGTCTATATAGGTCCTTATTGAACTCTACGTTGAGCGTTGTACAGTCGGGCCAAGGGCCCATCAACTTTATCCCAAGGCACGAACAACTTCAGGCCTTGGTCATTTGCAGTAGATTGTACGTCGTCACGGACGCATCCCGCGTTACAGATAAAATCACATGTATAGGTAGCGGCGTTGAAATGTAAACCTTCAGAACAAGTGACTAAGACAGCTTTTTCTCCGTCACACTGCCAGAATTTGTCGCAGTCATCATGGGCCCAGGGGAGAACGTTGCAGCTTTCAGCACATTTGTTATCTTCTCCGTCTCCACTACCATTTCCACCATCCTCTCCGCCATTTTCGCCGTCTCCGCTATCTTCACCGCCATTTTCACCATTCCCGGTATCCTCTCCGCCATTTTCACCGTTTCCGCCATCCTCGCCGCCATCATCGCCATCATCCTCGCCGCCATTTCCGCCATCTTCACCGCTATTTTCACCAGTTCCGCTATCCTCACCACCATTTTCACCACTGCTGCCTGATTCGCAACCAGCATTGGCCGGCCAGTCGCATTTCTGAAAGTTTTATGTTTATATTTAACTATTTTTTTTAGTTTAGAAGTGCATAAATAAATAAATAAATATATACGGACAAATCACACAGATTGAGCTAGCCCCAAAGTAAGTTCGAGACTTGTGTTATGTGATACTAACTCAACGATACTATATTTTATAACAAATACATATATAGATACACATCCAAGACCCAGGCCAAACTGAAAAAGATCCTTTTTCATCTTGACCTGGCCGGGGATCGAACCCGGACACTCTCGTGCCGCAGGCTGGCGTGTTGACCGCTGCGCCACGGAGCTACCCATGCATATGGGCACAACGGAGCCAAGAAATCAGAAAAAGGACTAAACCTACATATGCTTTACACCAAGCCCTAAAACTGAAGTGGAACTGAGGCAGACACGTAGCAAGCAACACTGACCAACGCTGGACTCTAAAGACTACCAAATGGCTCAGTGGGCCACTTACCCACTGGGAAAAAGGAAAGTAAGAAAACCAAGGAAAAGATAGATGGAAGGAAAAAGAAGGTAGCTGGAAAGAATTGGATATAGCTGGAATAAATGGAAGAAATTGGTGGAGGCCTGTACTGTAAAGGGGTTTCTATAGATTTTATTTTGAAATAGTAATTTTCAATTGTAGCAGTGCAACTTATAGAATACTAGCTTTCGCCCGCGGCTCCGCCCGCGTCAATTACGATCCCTCGGGAATAGTACTTTTTCCTGGGATAAAAGGTAGCCTATGTCCTTATCTGTACTCCAGAGAACTTGTATACAAAATTTCATGATGATCGGTTCAGTAGTTACAGCGTGAAAGCGTAACAAACAAACAAACTCATTTTCGCATTTATAATATTAGTAAGAATTAATAAAAAACTAGCTCTTGCCCCCGGTCCCACCACGTATAAGTAGGTCCCTCTGGAACAATAGAATTTTCCGGACTGAACGGTACCAGCTTTGTACTTCCCCGGGCTACAAATGAATACATACCAAATTTCTTCCAAATTGGTTCAATGGTTAAAGCGTGAAAAGGTAACAGACAATTTTTTTGCAAAAGTTACATTTTTGTGTCAAGTTTTTATCATAAGCGATCCACACTGTAAAGTGTTTTGCAAGAAATCAAATGAGCCCAGACACGAATGATGTACCTTGTTAATTTTTGCACCAAATAAATAATTTTCTTTCTTTCTTTTTTTCTTTCTTTCTTTCTTTAGTTTAGGATTTGTTTGTTATGGCCTTCTGACTCTATCATCAGACCAGCACAACAATTCTATAATATTGTATTGTCATCTGATTTACACATGCATGCAAAATTTTATCGAAAATCGGGAAGTAAATCAAATTTAACTCGCAAGATTTGATAACAGGCAAACATCAGGACAGTGAAGGCTTATTAAAATGCATTATTGCAAATGCAAAACATAATTTTTAATAATATTACTCACTTGAATGGCCACGTTAAAGTGTAAGCCGGCAGGACAGCTCATCTCCACCTTATCGCCATACACGCACTGGTAGAACTTGCCGCAGTCAGCGTGAGGTAGTAGTTGTTCGATAGAAGAGTTAGCTGGGCAACCATTCGGCAATACATCTATTTCGCTTTCACCATCGTCACCACCATTTTCTCCGTCTTCTCCACCATTTCCGCTATCTTCACCACCATCTCCTCCATCTTCACTACCATTATCGCCATTTCCACCGTCTTCTCCATCAGCTTCTCCACCATCATCTTCACCATCATCTCCACCATCATTTCCATTATCATCTTCACCATCGTCTCCACCACTTTCACCATTTCCACCATCACCGTTGTCACCGCTGCCATCACTGCTGCCGGATTCACAGCCGGCGTTAGCAGGCCAGTCACAAATCTGCAATTTTTTATTCATATTTTAAACCATGGTATACTATACATGGTATAATTTACTCTTATATTACTTTTTTATTTATTTATTATATTTCTCGGATCCCCGAAAACAATTTAATTAAAACATACTTTTTCATAATTTTATACTCACTTGACTTGCCACGTTAAAGTGTAAGCCGGCAGGACAGCTCATCTCCACCTTATCGCCATACACGCACTGGTAGAACTTGCCGCAGTCAGCGTGAGGTAGTAGTTGTTCGATAGAAGAGTTAGCTGGGCAACCATTAGGCAATACATCTACTTCATTTCCATCATCTTCACCACCACTTTCTCCGTCTTCTCCACCATTTCCGCCATCTTCACCACCATTTCCTCCATCTTCACCACCATCTACTCCAGCATCTTCTCCATCATCTTCTCCACCATCATCTTCACCATCATCTCCGCCATCATCTCCACCATCATCTCCACCATCTTCTCCACCACTTTCGCCATTTCCACCATCACCACTGCCGTTGTCACCGCTGCCATCACCGCTGCCAGATTCACAGCCGGCGTTAGCAGGCCAGTCACAAATCTGTAATTTTTATTTATATTTTAAATCATGGTAGGTATACTATATTTACTACTATATTACTTTTTTATTTATTAATTACTATATTTCTCGGAACCCCGAAAACAATTTAATTAAAACATACTTTTTCATAATTTTATACTCACTTGATTAGCCACGTTAAAGTGTAAGCCGGCAGGACAGCTCATCTCCACCTTATCGCCATACACGCACTGGTAGAACTTGCCGCAGTCGGCATGAGGTAGTAGTTGTTCGATAGAAGAGTTAGCTGGGCAACCATTAGGTAATACATCTACGTCATTTCCATCATCTTCACCACCACTTTCTCCATCTTCTCCACCATCTTCTCCAGCATCTTCTCCATCATCTTCTCCACCGCTTTCACCATTTCCACCATCACCACTGCCGTTGTCACCGCTGCCATCACCACTGCCGGATTCACAGCCGGCGTTAGCAGGCCAGTCACAGATCTAGAAATTCAGTGCAACAATGTTTTTATTTTACTTATTGCTATACTCTCTATCTCTCCAATTTTATCGCTGTCATTGTGAGAATAGAAACTTATGTCCTAACAATAATTATATGGCGCCACCCTAGATTGCTTGTTTAAATTTTATGTATGTGACGTTTATATTCTAATTCAATTTAAAATATTTTTTTGTTTAATTGGTGTCCTCGAAAGACTAGCGTTGTGATCAGAAGGCCACAACATTATGCTGAGAGGAGGTCATTTTGATATAGGCACAAATATGTTAATTGCTGAGAATTGGTAACATTGTTTCGCCGTGTTTGTGATACATTAAATAAATAATTTTTCTTTCTTTCTTTCTTACAATTGGTAAATAAGAGGATAAAAAGGTAGAGAGTAATAGTAAACAACCTAGTGAAACTTCTTTGGACAAAAAGTAAAACGTTTATCTGCTACATTGTTTTGGAATCTATTGAAATTCTATGATACGTACTACAATATATTCTGAGATCTTAAATATTTTTTATCGTTGTTTTTTAGGAATTTTTTAAAGTAAAATACATATAACATAATCAAAAGCCTTTTACAGATCATGGATAAATACTTGTTATTTGATAAATACTTACTTGAAGGTCAGGATTGAAGTGGAGGCCAGGGTAGCAAGACATCTCAACTTTGTTTCCATGCACACACTGGTAGTACTTGCCGCAGTCAGCATTGGGCAGTAGCTGCTCGACGGAGAAGTCAGCTGGGCAGCCATTAGGTAGAAGATCTACATCGTCACCATCTTCACTGCCATTATCGCCATCTTCACTACCATTTCCGCCGTCAACGCTACCGCTGTCACTGTCGCCGCCGTCTCCGCTTCCTGATTCGCAGCCAGCATTTGCAGGCCAATCACAAACCTGAAAGTATTGAGTTCATCAAAATTAGGCTAGTTTCCTGGGTCAAAATAATACGGTCAAAATAATTCTGGGGGAAAAAAAAACATTACAATTAGTTCATCAGATAGATAATCAAAAAATATTTGACACGTATTTTTTCTTTTGTCAATTAAACAATAAATGGAAAAGATTAAGCGCGTCAAAATTCATGAGTGGGGGTTTGTGACGTCAAAGTTTGCTAAAAAGTGTAGCAAACTATGACGTCACACGGAATTTCAGAGGGCTATATCTTTATCATTTTTTATTCAATCGACAAAAGAAAAAATACGTATGCAATATTTTTTAAATCACTAACTGATGGACTAATTATATTTTTTTAGGAAACTAGCCTATTATCACCGGAAGCTTAGTACATGCGTACATTTATTGCAATGACTCATAGCGGACAACGATTTTGATTTGCAACGAAACCAAATAAAATCGGCCATGTGCGAGTCGTACTGAGAGTTCCGTACAATTTTTAACTGCAAAAACTCGCTTCTTGTGTTTGGACTATGATGTGGGGACACATAAAACCTCTTCCATGTGTCTTCTCTGGTGAAGTTAACCAAACTCTTTTTTTATGGTATTTTTTTTAGTTATCTGTAGTTTGATATCTTAGTATACCAATACAAAATAGATATCGAGTCGATTCAGAAACGAGGAGATCCGTAAAAGAACAAAGGTCACCGACATAGCTCAGCTGATTAGCTCTTTGAAGTGGCAGTGGGCAGGGCACATAGCGCGAAGGACCGATGGAAGATGGTGCAGAAAGGTGCTAGAATGGCGGCCACGTACCGGCAAGCCCAACGTTGAACACCCACCGACCAGGTGCTTGCATGACCTAACCAAAGTCGCAGGAAGACGTTGGATGCAGGCCGCTTCCAACCGGTCATATTGAGAAATTCTTGAGGGAGGCCTATCCAGCTTTGGACTTGATGATGATGATGACATTAAAATAATGGGTGGCGCTAATTTCGCTTATGTTCGTGATGTATTCAGTGTAAGTCTTCTCATGGAGGTCGTAAGAGGCGACAGGAAATACAAGCTAAAGAAAGCTCATAAACATCAATGAGACCTCTCTAACCCGTCTGGCCAGCGAGGAGAGTGTAGGCCAAATCCTCTATCTACTCCGGCCAAGTATGGCTCCGGTAGTACAGAGAGGGTCATGCTCCTGCAGTGGGGACTGGAAGGACCTGATAATGATGATGATGAAGGAAAGAAAAAGAGAGAGAAAGCTGTATACTCACTTGTAATACTGGATTGAAGTGCAAACCGGCGGAACATGAGATCTCAACCTTATCGCCATAGACGCACTGATAGAATTTGCCACAATCATCATGAGGCAGCAGCTGGTGGATGTGGATGTCAGCAGGGCAACCATTTGGCAGCAGATCTACATTGCCATCGTCTTCGCCGCCATTTCCGCCATCTTCTCCAGTTTCGCCATCTTCTCCGCTATTTCCGTCGCCATTTCCAACTGAGCAACCTTCAACGTTTTCAGGCCAGTCGCAAACCTGTATTTTAAATATAAAGATTTTCAAAATATTCCCTTTGTCTTGTGTGTTCTTACTCTTCATCGCTCTGCGATCCACTGTTTGTATATTGAGCGGATTCATACAGCAAATATTATTACCGTACTGTCAAAGACATTAATGTACCAATTTTAAACCTGTTAAAAGCCATTAATTTTTTCCTGATATTTTTAGGGATGATTAAGCATGGAAATATACACTACTTAGTAATAGTTACACAGATAGAGATTTTAATTCTTAGAAAAAACGTGAAATAAAAAATAACCCATCATTCAATTCTGCCCTGATTTTTTATGGGAGTAATTTCACAGACATGCAATTTAGGGTTGAAAAACGATCCGTCCTTAGAGGACCCCAATTTTTTTTTTCAAAAACTTTAACCCATAGAATTTACACAGTCATCTTTGGTCTATACAAAGAGATTATGAAAATTTCTTCAAAAAAAAATCCCATCATCCTTAGCTGCCCTGATACATTCAGGGAGTAATTTCACAGACCTACAACTCAGGGTTGAAATACGTTCCATTCCCACAGCTCCACTAATTTTCCCAAAAAAACGGTGATAAATTGAATTTACACAGTCACCTCTGGTCTATACAGAGAGATCATGAAAATTTCTTAAACCACAATCCTTAAAACCCATCATCCATTGCTGCCCCGATACATTCAGGGATTACTTTCACAGACCTGCAACTCAGGGTTGAAATACGTTCCATCCCCACAGCTCCACTCATTTTCCCAAAAATACGGTGATAAATTGAATTTACACAGTCACCTCTGGTCTATACAGAGAGATCATGAAAATTTTTTTAAAGGACAATCTTAAAATTCCCGTTATTCATTGCTACCCTGATACATTCAGGGAGTACTTTCACAGACCTGCAATTCAGGGTTGAAATACGTTCCATCCCCACAGTATCTCTCAATTTTTTTCTCCAAAAACACAGTAACCGATAGAATTTACACAGTCACCTCTGGTCTATACAAAGAGATTATGAAAATTTCTTTCAAAAAATACAAAATCCCAACATCCTTTGCTGCCCTGATATATTCAGGGAGTAAGATCACAGACTTGCAATTGAGGGTTGAAATACGTTACACTCATTGTCCCAAAAATACGGTAATAGATAGAATTTACACAGTCACCTCTGGTCTATACAGAGAGATCATGAAGATTTCTTAAAATACAATCTTAAAATTCCCATCAACCATTGCTGCCCTGATACATTCAGGGAGTACTTTCACGGACCTGCAATTCAGGGTTGAAATACGTTCCATCCCCACAGGACCTCTCAACTTTTTCTCCAAAAACACAGTAATAGAATTTACTGCAATCACTTTCGTGTGGCAGCAGGAGGTGCTCTTCGAAGTCTGTTGGGCAACCGTTGGGCAGATACCCTTCTCCACTTCCATCAACGATGGCTATATCGATGTCTATACTTCCTTCTCCACTGCCATCAATATCAACTTCTCCACTGCCATCAATATCTTCTCCACTACCATCAATATCATCTTCTTCACTGCCATCAATATCATCTTCTCCACTTCCTTCGTTAATGCATTCAACGTTTTGGATCCAGTCGCAGCCCTAATTAATTGTTACCTTTTTAGTAGCTGGTGTTAAACCATCGTCTGTGGATGGGTTGACATTAAAGGGTAACTTATGATTAAGTAAACGGTTATTTTTATCTCAAATATCAAAATCATTTTTAAACTAATAACGATCTTCAGTCTTGTGTTCTAATCCGTGGTTCTAATGTCTCTTTTTCTTTGCTAATTTTTTTGTGTAGCAATGTACATGATATGGAGAATGGAGATATTGCTCCAGTAATTTCTAACGGCGATTTGTCATGTAATGGCCTTAGGCCTGGTTTATCAAGAGGCGGCGCGTGCTATTAAAATCTCAAACATGGTGCAGTATGGGGCCAGGAAATACAAATAAAAATTACTTAATCAAACTAAAATTAACCCTTGCACAATAATTATAGAAGTGTTTTTTCTTCACGCTGCGTAATATATTTGCGGAATAGAAGCGAAATTAGACGCGTGCTCCGCAGCGTAAAACGCCACGCCTCACGTCTCCCAACGCGCCGCGGTCGCCTTAAACTAATTTATAGAGCTTCATATATTTGAGAATAAACACGCGATGCCGCGATCCGTAAACAAAAAAGGCTCCACGCGCCGCCTAACACCCGCCCTGGAGAGCTCGGTGCATAAGGTGTGTTGTGTATGCCGCCCTATGGAGATCGGCAGATATACCATAATCAGTTAATTAAGGGCCCGTACTAACTCACATTGCTTTGCATGATTGACTGTTATATCAATAATAATTAAATACTCAAGTTGAAATAAAAATGCACCAAAGTTCAGGACTAACTCTGGTAACTATCTGACTCAAAAACACGATTGCGTTAAATTTTTTCAATAGAAAAAAAATGCAAAGTTGCCTCCAAATCACGTCTAATTTACTCGGTATATAGCATTATTCACCAAATACATTAAAATTAACCTTGAAACTTTTGATTATTATTGCATTACAGATAAGGCAGCCATCATATGTTTTTCTTTTTCGAATAACCCTTGAATATTCCTAAAAAACGAAAATATCCAAAGTAGTCAACGCGTTTAGACCATCCGCGTTTGTATCGCCACGCCGCCTGGCATATGGCGGGCTCTTAATAAAATATTACGTGTTTTATATTCACGGAGCCTTTGGCTGCAGCCGAAGAAAATGTCAAAGCGTTACGTGGTTTTTTTCCCCTCGTACAGCAGGATTGTGGAATGGGCTCCTCCCGAGGGTTTCCCTGTGAGTTATGACGTGGGGTCCTTCAAAAGGCGTGTTTACAGGCATCTTAAGAGTCGGCAACGCATCGCTGGTGTTGCAGATGTCCATGAGCGACGTCACCACTGTCCATTAGGTGGCTCGTCAAATATACATTTAAAAAACCCATGGGTAGATCTGGCCATGGTAAGAAAGGCTGTATAAAAAAAATCTTACCTGAAGAACAGGATTAAAGGCCAGGCCTTCAGAACATGACCTTTCAGCCAATTCTCCAAAGTTGCAGTAGTAGAACTTCGTACAGTCCGACTCGTGGGGTAAGAGTTGATGGATGCTGAAGTCAGCTGGGCATCCGTTTGGCAAGAGTTCTACTGGGGACGGTTCCTCTGTCGCTGGGGCCGCCGTGGTAGTAGGCTCTGCAATCGAAGATATTTTTTCAGCAGAAGAAAGGTTCAGAAAGGTTCTCGAATGGCGACCACGTACTGGCAAGCAGCGTCGGGCACCCATCGACCAGATAGTCGGATGACCTGACTAAGGTCGCAGGAAGACGCTGGATGCTGGCCGCTACCCACCGGTCGTATTGGAAATCTTTGGGGGAGGCCTATGTCCAGCAGTGGAATTCTTGCGGCTGATATGATAATGATAATGATGATGATTATAGGATGCTGGAAACGATTCCCGGTTCCAAGGAAACCGTTATTTTTAAGATTGGCCTAGGACAGAACAGTATTTTTAGTCCGGGATGAAAAGTAGCCTATGTGTATTTCCATCTATTTTCTGACGGTAAGCCGGGATGGGCTCTAGAGATATTACCTTTGGAGGTATTCGCAGGTTCACTCCATAGATGCGTGCGAGGTTGCGGCTTCAAAATTAACATGTATTTAAACAACGAGACGAGCCTCTGCTTGTTTTCGATATACAAAAACCGGCCAAGTGCGAGTCGGACTCGCGCACGAAGGGTTCCGTACCGTTATCTATAAAAAACCCGACCAAGTGCGAGTCGGACTCGCGCACGAAGGGTTCCGTACCGTTATCTATAAAAACGGCAAAAAAAAATCATGTCTGTTGTATGGGAGCCCCCTTTAATATCAATTTTATTTTTATTTAATTATTTTTTTTTTTAAATTTAAGCGTTTACCTATTGCCGTTATCAATATCAAAAAAAACAAGCAAAAAAAATCACGTTAGTTGTATGGGAGCCCCTTAAATATTTATTTTGTTAAAAAATAAATATTTAAGGGGCAGAAATACATCACCTGTGAAAATTTGTCTCTGTCTAGCTGTCACGGTTCATGAGATACAGCCTGGTGACAGACGGACAGCGGGGCGAAATTAATAGGGTCCCGTTTTTACCCTTTGGGTACGGAACCCTAAAAATTAAATAGGTAGGTCTTACCTGCTGTAGTTGTAGGGGCAGCTGTTGTAGTAGTAGTTGTAGGTTCTGCCGTAGTGGTGGGGGCTTCTGTGGTCGTAGGAGCCGCTGTTGTCGTGGGAGCTGCAGTTGTAGTAGTAGTTGTAGGGGCTGCCGTAGTTGTAGGGGCCTCTGTAGTAGTAGGGGCTGCAGTTGTGGTAGTAGTTGTTGGGGCTGCCGTGGTGGTAGGAGCTTCAGTAGTCGTAGGTGCTGCTGTAGTCGTTGGAGCCGATGTAGTTGTAGGGGCTTCCGTAGTCGTTGGGGCCGCTGTAGTAGTAGGGGCCTCTGTAGTAGTAGGAGCCGCTGTAGTTGTAGGAGCTGCCGTAGTTGTGGGGGCCTCTGTAGTAGTAGGGGCCTCTGTAGTAGTAGGAGCCGCTGTAGTTGTAGGGGCTGCAGTTGTGGTAGTGGTTGTTGGGGCAGCAGTAGTGGTAGGAGCCTCAGTAGTCGTAGGGGCCGCTGTAGTTGTAGAGGCTGCAGTTGTGGTAGGAGCTTCAGTAGTCGTAGGAGCTTCCGTAGTCGTTGGGGCCGCTGTAGTCGTAGGCGCCGCTGTAGTCGTAGGGGCTTGAGTAGTTTCCGCCTCAGTGGCTTCAGTTTCGGGCCCCTCGGTGGGGGGGTAGCCGGGTAGGGTGCAATTTGCAAGTATGGGGTGGATACACACCTGTAGGGAAAATAAGTCTTGGTAGAGTAAGGTACCTGTCTGTGGGTACCGCATTCTCATTGGGAAATAGCCAGCAACTGTCAGAGCGTACTACTATACCATATGGTTACCAATCAAAGTGGGAATCACACCAGGGTTGATTAACTTAACCAGGGTCGTAAGCTCGTCCAATTAAAGTGTTGTCCAATAACTCGAACCAGTACCTGAGTAAACTTGCCCGAATGCCTTTTACGAGTACTAGGCTATCAGAATACAGAAGAAGCTCGAGATAATTTGACGGCCTCCCCCGGCGTTGCAAAACTTGTCCCTTATATTTATTTAATTTATATCATCATCATCAGGTCTTTTTAGTCTACACTGCAGGAGCATGACCCTCTCTGTACTACCGGAGCCATACTTGGCTAGAGCAGATAGAGGATTTGGCCTACACTCTCCTCGCTGGTAAGACGGGTTGGATAGGTCTCATTGATGTTTATGAGCTTTGTTTAGCTTGTATTGCGAAAATACCTGCAACTCAGCTGAGAATTCCGTGCCTGGAGCGCATTGGGTAGGTGCGATCCACTTCATCCCATATTCACAGTAGTAGAAAAAATTACAGTCGTATTCGTGGGGGAGTAACCAGTGACCCTGAGCTGGACATAAGTCTGAGGGTTCGTAGCGGCGAGACTCGACGTCTGCATCGCCCTGGACCAAGGCCAGGGTAGCGAGTATAAACAGTTTTCCTGAAAAAAATAAAGATAGATATACACACTAACACGTTTTTATCGACATACATACTAGTGATGTAACGAATATTCGCACATTTTTGTACATTCGCATTCCCATTTTTTTTTTATTATTTTCGGATTTTATTTATTGCGAATGTTTTGCGAATATGAATTATTATGAATATCAGAATAAAAAACAAATTGAAGGTAACATTAAGGTTAATAAAATCAGAATCCATTCATTTAAAGAATCATGGCGAACGCCCATACATCTAATGTACAGAAAAAAAAATAAAAAAAGAGAAGATGAATTATATAGCAGTATTGAGGTTTCCTACATTATTGTTTTACTACATATTTATAGGGGGGACAGGTCTGCTCGGCCTCTTTGAGACTACTGTGTATAATGTAAAATATTATCATTGCACACTCGATCGCTAACATAATATGTTCCAAAAAATAATAATGCACCTATATAATAAAAATTGTAATCATAAAATGAAAAAAAAATGATAAATGAAGAAATTAGATGATAAATGATAAAGATAGATGATAAAATAAAAAAGCCCTTCAGGCGAGTTGGCAACCAATACTGTTGAAAAGAGTTTCTTTTGGCGTTTCTTCTCTGCAGTGGTCGGTTCCGAAACGCTAGTAGTCTGTAGCTTTTGCACATTAAGTAATAATATAAATATGACTAAATTAGATCCTTTAAAATGTGATTTGACGTGAAAAAGTGCCTGCAAAGTCCTATTTTCTGAATAAACGTTTTGATTTTGATTTTTGGTTTTTATAAAAAAAATAAAAAGGGGGACCTGCGAGTTGTAAATATTAAAAGAATTATTGATTTAGTCGTGAAATTTACAAAATTTTTGAGGGCAACTATTTTTAGATATCCTAACATATATGTATCGTTTTTAAATTTCATATTATCTGTTTCCAATTCTAACAAGGCGGTGATCTTGTGCAATTATTGACCAGACTATACAAATCATTCTGATGCATTTAGTTAATCCAGATAATTGTACTAGTGATATAAAAATACATTTTGTGCAGTACTTCCTTAAGCGCCATGTTTTTTTTACCATTTTAACATAATTTTAAAGGAACCGAAAAACCGAGATATTTTAGAACCGGTTCTTTTGGAAACAATATCAGAACCGGGAATTCCCGTTTTTTTGAACCGTGAAAAACCGTTCCGATGCCCTTTTCGTCTGAGATAATGTAGGATTCTAATGATTGAAGTTTTTTCAAATATTTCTAGTAGTTTCAGAGCTTATTCAATGCAAACAAACAAACATTCGAATCTTTACTCTCTGTAGTATTAGTGTAGAAGTGTAGACAAATCCTAACTAATATTATAAATGCGAAAGTGAGTTTGTTGTTACGCTAAGCGACTCTTAAGATACCTGTGAACACCCCCTTTGGAGGACTGTAACAACCGTCTGTCTACCCCGCAAGGGAAAAAGACGTGATATTATTATGTATGTAATCAAATGTTGATGTTAATAAGTAACAGGTAACAAAAAAAAACAGTAGCACAGTACATTCGCTATCAAACATGATTTTGATTATTTGCGATAAAGATATTATTGTAATTATCTTCATGACGACTGATATCTGTAGGAGTTTGGATATTACTACTAATAACACGAGTGCCCAAACATGGAGTATAATAAATAAATAAATAGGTATATAGGGACATATCTACATGTGTTCTCTATGGACCAACTTCAAGTCAAAAACTTATAATGCTATGCGGATTCAATATAACAATACTTTCAGAGCTCTGTTGAGGCTTCCTCAATTCTGTAGTGCATCAGGCATGTTTGTGGATGCTGGCATAGATGATTTCTATGCCATCATTCGCAAAAAGTCAGCCTCGATGGTGCAAAGGATGAGAGGGAGCTCCAACAGAGTTCTGCAGCTCATAGATGAGAGGTTGGATGCCGATGTTTATAAGAGGCATACAGACCTCCACATAAATCCTCCAATTAATAATTGGTAAGGATGAAAATAATATGTAAAATCCTATTCTGTAGTGTAATGTGCCGATATGGACTTTAGTCTGAAATAAATGATTTTTATTTTATTTTAATGTTTTATTTTATATCACACTTCCACTACTCGACATAACGGCTCGTCGGGTTCAATTTCGTCTAGTGTAACGACGACTTTACCCTTGAGGGTAAGGAGAGTGGCTGATGGGCCCACCTGTAGGCCCGCTCTGATACCCTCTCTCCATGAGAGGGACCCCAGAGCGGGCAGAGACCACAGAAGTGGTCGCCGTGCCGGGCTGTGGAGCGAGAATAGCACACGGCCCGTCTCAGAACGGCTGAGAGTGACACCGCGGAGTTTTTAGTGGTAACACCTAACACCACATAACCGTACCAGCATCCCGTAGCTGGTGCGGTATTCGAAGGGATTTTCATCGCGTAACAAAAAAAACAATAAAAAGGACATATCACACAGATTGAGCTAGCCCCACAGGAAGTTGTGAACTTATGTCGTGGGATACTAACTCAACGATACTATATTTTAAAAAAGATACTTTTATAGATAAACATCCAAGACCCAGGTCAATTTTAAAAATATAATTTTCCATCTTGACCAGACCGGGGATTGAACCCGGGAACTCTCGTGTCGCAGGTTGCGTGTTAACCACTGCACCACGGAGCTCATCATCATCATCATCATCAGGTCCTTTTTAGTCTCCACTACAGGAGCATGACCCTCTCTGCACTACCAGGGCCATATTTGGCCACAGCAGAGGTCTTGGCCTACACTCTCCACGCTGGCCAGACGGGTAGGAGAGGTCTCACAGATGTTTATAAGCTTTGTTTAGCTTGTATTTCCTAAGTCGCCTCTTACGACATCCACGGGAAAATTTGGAGTGGTCCTATTCTACTCTGCCGGATACCACACGGCTATTATACTGCGCGACAAATATCGGCGCGATATTATCCAACCGGTGTCAAATTACCGCGCTTTTCCGTTTTTGGGGTTCCGATTTTTCATCGGAACCCTTATAGGATCACTTGGTTATCCGCCTGTCTGTCTGTCCGTCTGTCTGTCTGTCGGTCTGTCAAGACCCTTTTTCTCATGAATGCGTAAAGATATCATGTTGATATTCATATCAAATACTCAGGTCTACTGTCCTTTGGAGCTGTAAAAATTAACTTTTAAGCCAACGCAATCAAAAGATACAGCTGGTTACCGCAAAATTTTCGTGTTTTTACGATATTCGCAAGGGAATCAAAACCTACAGGGTACTTCCCAAAAACTCAGACTCTTCAAATTTGGTACGAAACAACGTCTTATAATATAACACAGTTGAAGGAAAAATTGCGAAAAGCATTAATTTTGAGTTACATCATATAATCAAATTATTTTTAATAATTTCATACTAATTATATAAAATACTAGCTGTTGCCCGCGGCTCCGCCCGCGTTAATGTCGTTCCCTTGGGAACAATAGAAATGATACAAATTTCATACAAACCCCTGCCCCTTTGCTTTTTCCCCTTAAGGGGGAATTTAATACATTTCACCTGCATAGATCTTTAGCCCTTAAGGAGGGGATTTTGCCCATTTCACCTACACAGATATTTTTTTATTGTAATGGAGAACTTCTTATTTTCATATTTCTAAGTAAATAAAAAAAATCCATACAAACTTTACCCCACCTATTCTACCCCTTCAAGGGGAAATTTCGACCATTTTAACTACACAGATCTTTTTAATTGTAATGTAAACATATATACTTATTTTCATACCTCTAAGTCTAGAAATGGAAAAATTCCATACAAACTTTACCCCCTATTTACCCCTCCAAGGGAGAATGTTGTCTGGTTCACCTAAACAGATCTTTTTTAATTTTAATTGAGAACTTGCGTACCTACTTTCACTTCTAAGTCCAGAAATGAGAAAATTCCATAAAACTTCAACCCCTTTGATTTTCTAAAAATCCTTTCTTAGTGCTCATTTACATCATAAAAAGAATCCCTGTGCCAAATTTCAAGTTTTTGTGCACAGTAGTTTCGGCTGTGCGTTGATATATAAGTCAGGTTTGCCGATTTCTCGCGTAAGTGTCGATTTCTCAGGAATAGTAGTAATTACCCGAAATACATTAGTTTATGACTTTCAATGAAACACCTTAATATTGAATTTTAATTGAATAACTTGAAAAACGGAAAGTTTCATACTAACTTTGCATCCCCGTTATATCCCCTTAAGAGCTCGACATATGCCAGGCGGCGTGGCGATACAAACGCGGTTGGTCTAAACGTGTTGGCTTCTTTGGATATTTTCGTTCTTTAGGAATATTCAAGGGTTATTCGAAAAAGAAAAACATATGATGGCTGCCTTATCTGTAATGCAATAATAATCAAAAGTTTCAAGGTTAATTTTAATGTATTTGGTGAATAATGCTATATACCGAGTAAATAAGACGTGATTTGGAGGCAACTTTGCAATTTTTTTCTATCGAGAAAATTTAACGCAATCGTGTTTTTGAGTCATATAGTTACCAGAGTTAGTCCTGAACTTTGCTGCATTTTTATTTCAACTTGCGTATTTAATTATTATTGATCATTTTTATTGATTATTGATAATTATTATTGATTATTGATCATGGTAACAGTCAATCATGCAAAGCAGTGTGAGGTAGTACGGGCCCTTAAGGGATGATTTTTGAGAAAAATATTTTACTCGTGTTTCATACCTTTCAGTAAAGAACCTTCATGCTGAATTTCATTCGAATAACTTCAAAAACAACAAAGTTTCATACTAATTTTGCAACCCGTTTTTCCCCTTAAGGAGATGAATTTCCAAAAATCCTTTCTTAGTGTTCCCCTACGTTATAAAAGGAACCCCTGTGCAAAATTTCAAGTTCCTAACCCATATAGTTTAGGCCCTGCGTTGATATGTCAGTCAGTCAGTCAGCTTCTCCTTTTTTTTAGTATGGATTAGTATGGATAGGTATAATGCTGTTGTATAATGATGATGAATTGACTTTGGATTTTAATTTTCTTATGTCACTTATTATTTTATTTTATTTTTGCTATATGTTTGCAGGCAAACTCATGCCTTGAGTTCATTCAAATGACGATAACTTTTTTTTAATGAACCGATTTTGATGAAACAAACTTTAAATGTTAAAATGAGTTAAAACAAAGCAATTGGTGAAAGTTTGAAGTAAATCGGTTCAGTATTTTCGGAGATAATCGTGATCATACATACAGACAGACAGACAGACAAGAAATTCCAAAAAAAATTTTTTACTTTCTATTATTCTTTTTAAGTGTCCCTCTATCCATTTCAGTCAAAAATTCGAAATGTACAGACAAAATAATTTTACTGTTTTATCATACATACAGACAGACAGACAGACAGACAAGAAATTCCAAAAAAAATTTTTTACTTTCTATTATTCTTTTTAAGTGTCCCTCTATCCATTTCAGTCAAAAATTCGAAATGTACAGACAAAATAATTTTACTGTTTTATTATATGTATTGATAATTATTATTGATTATTGATCATGGTAACAGTCAATCATGCAAAGCAGTGTGAGGTAGTACGGGCCCTTAAGGGATGATTTTTGAGAAAAATATTTTACTCGTGTTTCATACCTTTCAGTAAAGAACCTTCATGCTGAATTTCATTCGAATAACTTCAGCTTCTCCTTTTTTTTAGTATGGATTACTATGGATAGTATGGATAGGTATAATGTTGTTATACTGGGTGGCGCAAAAGTAAAGACCCTATTTGGTTCAGCTATAACATTTTTTCTAAATTAGAAAACTAGATTTAGGTTTTTTTAAATGTATATTTGTGCCATTAAATTTCGTACCATTAGGATTTAAAGATGATGTCTTTGAAATGGTGACCTCCAGAGTTGATACACATTTGAGCCCTATTTATGACATTTTGCATAACTTGCCGTAACACTTCCTGCGATATGTTCGTTATTTCTTGACGAATGTTTTCTTTTAGAGCTGCGAGAGTCTGTGGCTTGTTCACATACACCCGAGATTTCAAAAAACCCCAAAGAAAGAAGTCTGGACTGGTCAGATCGGGTGATCTTGCAGGCCAAGGCAAATCGCCAAAACGAGAGATAACTCGGCCTGGAAAAGCGTCCCTCACACAATTATTCCACGTTCTTGGGGAGTAAAACGGTCCATGTTTATTTTCAGTGTATTTTACATTTGTTCACTACACAATTTTCAAAAACAGAATGACAGAAAATGTCATATAAAAAAAATAAAAGTATTTTCTTTAGTGCCAGTACTTTTGCGCCACCCAGTATAATGATGATGAATTGACTTTGGATTTTAATTTTCTTATGTCACTTATTATTTTATTTTATTTTTGCTATATGTTTGCAGGCAAACTCATGCCTTGAGTTCATTCAAATGACGATAACTTTTTTTTTAATGAACCGATTTTGATGAAACAAACTTTAAATGTTAAACTGAGTTAAAAAAAAGCAATTGGTGAAAGTTTGAAGTAAATCAGTTCAGTATTTTCGGAGATAATCGTGATTATACATACAGACAGACAGACAGACAGACAAGAAATTCCAAAAAAAATTTTTTGCTTTCTATTATTCTTTTTAAGTGTCCCTCTATCCATTTCAGTCAAAAATTCGAAATGTACAGACAAAATAATTTTACTGTTTTATTATATGTATAGATATGGAAATTTCCGTTTCCTCTGGTACCTAATTAAGAGCAGCGGGGATTGGGAAATAGTAACTCAAGGATATCATCCTTTAGTCAACTAGCATATCAGTAACAGATATATTTTAGAGCACTGGAGGGCCAATGTGGATGTTGATCGTAGGGGCTCGCGAGGTCCACTGTTCTCGCAGAACCACTAGTTATATATAATATACGAAACCCTTCGTGCGAGAGTCCGACTCGCACTTGGCTGGTTTTATATCAATATCGCAATAATTACTTTCTGTTTATTTATTTAAAGTTTTCGCTATGCTGTATGTATAGCTAAATAAATTCTCTAATGTTTAAACGCATTTTTGAATAATAAATATATACGGACATATGACACAGATTGAGCTAGCCCCAAGTTAAGTTCGAGACTTGTGTTATGGGATACTAACTCAACGATATATATTTTATAACAAATACATATATAGATAAACATCCAAGACTCAGGCCAATCTGAAAAAGATCATTTTCCATCTTGACCTGGCCGGGGATCGAACCCGGGCACTCCGTGTCGCAGGCTGGCCTGTTAACCACTGCGCCACGGAGCTGTCAGAATCTGTACATTAAACCCTTTCTAAATTATAGGTTAAGTTCTTATAGGATATTACCGTGCCCCTAAGAAGATATGCTGATCGGTAGGTATAGGGGAGAGTTCTCCCCTATACCTACCGATCAACATATCTGCTACATGTAATCTATACATGTGTACATTTGAGTGTTTGATACAACTAATTAGCATGTATTAGGTACCTATATAAAGATTATGAATAGATAAATATAATATTTTTAAGCTTAGAACTAAAAATAAGTGGATTATCTATATCCGGATTAAGGAAAGTAAATGTGAATGTATGTATGTATGTATGTTGAAAATAAATTAATAGTAAGTAAGGAAAATAAAATTTGAAAACAAGCTTTTAATATGTATATCATTTTAAAAACAATTTTCTCGCTTTAGTTTAAAATTTTTATATTTTATCATTTGTTGTTATAGCCGCAAAAATATATAAATTGTGTAAAAAAATTCAAATATCTACCTATTACGGTTTCAATGGGCACAGCCATGGAGAACATACAGCCCTGTTGGACGGACAGACATCGGAGGCTTAGGTAATAGACTCCCGTTTTTTTTACCCTTTGGTTTTTTTTTTTTTTTTGTTTTTTATGTATATCCGACGGCAAACGAGCAGACGAGCCACCTGATGGAAAGTGGTCACCGTCGCCCATGGACATCTGCAACACCAGAGGAGCTGCTGATGCGTTGCCGACTCTTAATATACCTGTAAACACGCCTTTTGAAGGACCTCAAGTCATAGCACACAGGGAAAACCTCGGGAGGGAGTCCATTCCACAATCTTGCTGTACGAGGAAAAAAACCACGTGACGCTCTGACATTTTTGGAGACCCAAGTGTCAAGGATGTGGGGATGGACTTTACTCCTGTGGCGAGCGGTGCGGTGGTAGAAAGGTGACGGTGGCACCAATTCAAAAAGTTCTTCAGAACACTCCCCATAGTATAGACGGTAAAATACACACAGAGAGCCAACGTCTCTCCGTAGACCGAGGGTGTCTAAATCGTCTGTGAGTGTGGGATCGTCGATAATACGAATTGCCCGGCGTTGGATGGAATCAAGAGGAAGGAGTTGGTATTGAGGTGCACCAGACCAGATATGAGAGCAGTACTCCATGTGGGGCCGGACTTGAGCTTTATATAATAAAAGTCTATGACCCGGAGTGAAGTACTGCCTCGCTCTATTGAGCACCCCAAGTTTTTTAGAAGCCATTTTGGCTTTACCTTCCAGATGACTCCGGAATTGGACCTCCTTCGTAATATCGACGCCAAGGATCCCAATACTCTTAGAAATGGTAAGAGAGGTGTCCCGAAACTTCGGTGCTATGTTAAATGGGGTCTTCTTAGCGGAAAACTTGTCTTAGTAGGGTTGAATTGAACTAGGTTTAGTTTACCCCATTCAGAGACCTGCTCCAGAGAGGTCTCAATGTCAGACACAAGTCTCTTTCTGTTCTCCTCCACCTGTGTTTGAGGGATATTTGCACGACCTGCATAATATGCATCACCCGTACTGTCGTCTGCATAGCAATGGATGCTACTAGTGTTAAGCATGTCGTTAATGTGCAGAAGAAACAGCGTAGGTGATAAAACAGATCCTTGGGGGACGCCAGCATTGATGGGGACGCCAGCATTGGTTCATCATCATCAGGTCTTTTTAGTCTTCACTACAGGAGCACGACCCTCTCTGTATTACTAGAGCCATACTTGGCCAGAGCAGCCAGAGGGCTTGGCCTACACTCTCCATGCTGGCCAGACGGGTTGGAGAGGTCTATCAGATGTTTAAAAGCTTTGTTTAGCTTGTATTTCCTAAGTCGCCTTCTACGACATACTTGGGAAGACTTGGAGTGGTCCTTTTCTACTCTGCCGGGTACCACACGGCGAAACCCCTTTGGTTACGGAACCCTAAAAAAACCACGCTAGCTGCATTTTTACAATGTTTTAAGGGTATAGTATTGAATACATGTATCTACCCGTGGGGGGCGGGACGCTAGATTATACCGCGTGTATTGAAATCCTGAAATCAGAATCCGTAATGAAACATAGTATTGGATGTGTATCTATATATGTATTTGTTATAAAATATAGTATCGTTGAGTTAGTATCCCATAACACAAGTCTCGAACTTACTTTGGGGCTAGCTCAATCTGTGTGATTTATCCGTATATATTTATTTATTTATTTATTTATAAATGGATTTGGCGAGCTTTTAGATTTGGTTAACACGCCAGCCTGCGACACGGAGTGACCAGGTTCGATCCCCGGCCAGGTCAAGATGGAAAATGATCTTTTTCAGATTGGCCTGGGTCTTGGATGTGTATCTATATATGTATTTGTTATAAAATATAGTATCGTTGAGTTCACGGAGGTTGAGTTAGTATTCCATAACACAAGTCTCGAACTTACTTTGGGGCTAGCTCAATCTGTGTGATTTGTCCGTATATATTTATATTTATATTTATTGCAAAAAAAGGTTGATATCGTAAGAAAAATTAGGCTTCCCATTCAAAGTCGCCGATCGGATGGACGAATTTTACCTTTTTAGTGTTCCGTCCCTCAAAAGGAAAAAACCGAACCCCTAAGGGATCAGACTTGAAATTTGGTACAAAGCAACGTCTTATAGCAGAGATAAAGGAAAAATTGCGAAAAGCATACTTTTTTAGTTACATCGGTTGTACGGAACTCTTAATACACGAGTTAACAGCCTCCGTGGTCCAGTGGTTAAGGTGTTTGCCTGTTGACCCGGGGGTCGTGGGTTCGATTCCCACCGGAAGCATACTTTGTTTAGTTGTTTCCAGTTTGGTTAGGACATTGCAGGCTTGAATCACCTGATTGTCTGATAATAAAGATGATTCCGTGCTTCGGAAGGCACGTTAAGCCGGTGGTCCCGGCTGCCATCTGGTAGTCGTTAAAGGAACCACGTCAGAGGCCGAGAGGCGGTTCCGAAGAACTCTGACACCAGGGTGTGCATGGTCGATTGACCGTGACACCAACTCGAAATGATGATGAATGCACGAGTCCGACTCGCACTTTGCCGGTTTTTTTCTGTGTTCCATTAGGGGTTCTGATTCCAGGGTTTCAATTACAGATCAGAGGTTCAAAATCACACAGTATACACCATGTGAATGAACCTATGACGTCCCCTTAAAGGGGTGACTCAGACCATCAATATGAACAACTTTCATCTGGGATCAATGCTGGGAACTCGGTTTTTCCATACAAAAGAGTTCTGCCGCCCGGCCAGTTTGTATGGGAATGTCGTTTTTTTTTTATTTCCCGCATTGTTCCCATAGGAAAAGTTGTTCGTATTAATGGGCTGCATCACCCTGTTAACGGGAACGTCCAGGGTAGTGTTGCCATGTGTCCCGATTTGCGCGAGACGTCCCGATTTTCAGGGGTCTGGGGACGTGTCCCGATTTATATCTGATCTGACGCTAAATGTCCCGATTGTTAAAAAAATTAAAAAGGTTTTTCATAAAAAAAAATGTACCTATATTTACGCTACGTATTTTTCACTCATTACATCAATATGTCAAATTCAAAATGGCACACAGCGTCAGATCACATCTTTAGCGCATCGCATGAACGAGAAAGCGTAATGCAGTAGTAGTTTAAAACGCAATTTAGACCGAGCCTTAAAAACCCCATGTTTTTTGTTTACTGTCCCGATCTGCAACTCTAAATCCCGATTTATTGACCTCATGTATCGATTTAAAACAAATCTACTACACTATTAACTTAAAATAATAAGGTACATACCGAACATGGCGCCTAAGAGACGCTTTGACAAAATCAAGTAATCACTTTTTTATAACTGTTTTTTTCTGACTTTTGGTGTTAAACTGCGAAGTAAAAAAATTTGATTGTCTTTATATATTAATTCTATGACGAATTTTCTTATCAATGACAGTTATCTTGATAACTCTGAGGACATGGTAATCAAGAAAAATTACAAGTGATTATTGATAGCAAATTTACCTCGCAGAAATGTATTATTCATAAAAATTAGGGGGCAGTCCCTGTAATCCAAGAAATACATTTTTGACCTCGGTGTGACTCAGTGGTACCGCAAGTGCCTTTAATCGCAGGTTCCCGGGTTCGATCCCCGGCCAATGATCGGAAAATGATCTTTTTTCGTATCCCTATGTTTCGGCTAATCTTTTTTATCCTTATTTAATTTGGCATAACGAGTTCGGTATATTTTTATGTCTTCATAATACGATTTTGGCATAATGGTTTCTTGCCATACTATTTCAGTAGCGGCAATGCGGCAAGTATAATGGGAACCTTTGGGCCGGGAAGGACTTGGAGTGGTATTTTAGATGGATTATTTTGACGAAGCATGTGGTGGATTTCTATCTGTAAATTCTTTGACGAAGCATGTTGCTAATATAATAAATAAATAATAAATAAATATATACGGACAAATCACACAGATTGAGCTAGCCCCAAAGTAAGTTCGAGACTTGTGTTATGGGATACTGTGACATCGCGCGGGCTCCAGCACTTCTCCGCCCCTCTTCGGCGCAGCGGGGGGGGCCCATGCCCATATATAAGGCGCGGCGGCCGGCGCTCGCCCTTCTCTTCGGCTGCATCTCAAGCTAAGTAATTCTTCTACCTAGAAGGGCTACTAACCGGATCTAGTGCCTATACTCTCGACCCTGACTACCTAATCTGTACCTAATGTTCTTGTGAATCTTTGTAACTAATGTAATGTAATAGTTGTTCATTATACCTATCTCATTTGCCAATATCTAGTCTATCCTTTAACTCATCTATCCTCCTAGACCCTAAATCTAGGTTTTACTTACTAAAACGGTACAGTGGCGCCCAACGTGGGGCCACGGTGGAGGAATTACGTCAACTTATTTCTAAACTTTCCCTTGATTCTCCTTCTGAGGATATCTTGGCTTCTAAATTCACGCCAGTAGAGGATATTTCCGCGGCTAGGAATTCCTTATTCCGGGTTTCTAATAACGTTAAAGTTGTACAGGCTAACTTCGATAAAAAATTATTTTCTAGAACGGAATCTATTCTGAATCATGTTTTTCATAGGTTATCTCGTATTGATGACTCCTTATTATCCGATCTTAAACAACTTAAATCGGTTTGGGACGAGTTTCATGCTAACTATAAAATTATCTCCTCCATTATCTTCCCCTAAATCTGTAGTGTCGGGTGGAGTCGAGCCACAGAATGTTCGCGATCTTTCCACCGAGGCGTTACTTTACGAGCGCAAATTATTTTCTGATCTTACTAAATTTAAATATGTTAATGGCAAAACCTGTGTGCGCGCCTTCATTCAGAAGGTAAACGAATTCATGTCCTGTAGGAATATACCCGATAGTAAAATACTTTCTTTTGCTTTCGAAATATTTTCAGACGATGCTTTGCATTGGTATCGGTCGATTAAGGATAGTGTCGGGTCTTGGAGTGAACTTTGTCAATTTCTTAAGCGTGACTTTAGTCCGCATAACTACGACTATAAATTATTATCGGTAATAAGGCTACGTTCTCAAGGCGTAAACGAGAACATAACTTTATATGTGGCAAAAATGCAAGGGTTATTTTCTCGTTTAGATACGCCGATTAGTGAGTCGGTAAAGCTAGAAATTTTATTAAATAATATTCGGCCTTGCTACACAAATTCTCTTCTAACATCTAATGTTGTAGACATTCCTTCTTTATTTAGTGTCTGTAGGAATTTTGAGAAATATGACAGCCGTAGTAGGGAATTTTCTGAACCACCTAGGGTTACCACCGAAACTTTGGCACCTGAGTTTACTTACAACTATTCTACTTCTGCTAACTTAAATAAAAATTTACCTGACAACAATCTTTATACTAAAAATAATTATTCTAAAAATACTTATAAAAATTATGAGGTACCCTCGTCTTCTAATAATTTTATTAAAAGTCGTCAAATTAGTGCGGTCGCTAACTCGTTGGCTCCTAGCCCTAAACAATACTATCCGAGATGCAGAACTGACTCGCATTCTTTAAATAATTGTCGTCAGCCGCGCTATTTAATTTGTTTTAAATGTGGTTTGAAAGGCTTTAGGGTTGTCGATTGTCCTAATTGTAAAAATAATAATAATGTTCCAAAAAACTTGTAGGTTTCGATTGGGGAAATAAGAAGTCAGCTATTAAAACAAGTAAATCCGAATGGCATGATTGGCTTCACTATATCTCTGTTTTTTTAATTCACATAAACTTTCCTCAATCGATACCTCACTAAATCATACTCCTTATATTCCGGTTGTATTAAATGGGAAAAATACTATTGGTCTTCTAGATTCTGGGTCTTGTGCTACCATACTTGGGAACAATTCTCACAAAGTTTTCTTAAATGACTTAAAACTTGATACCTCTCAGCCCTTGGAATTTACCGCTGCTGGTGGTGAAAAATATTTATCACTCGGTTCTGTGTTACTGCCTTTTAAATTTTAAAATAAAATTGTTTCCCTTGTTACTCACATCGTACCTGAGATTAAAAATTCATTGATTTTGGGTATGGATTTTTGGAGAGGTTTTGGCTTGTTTCCGGATCACTTAGATTTTGTCTTGCTTCCTACTAAACTCGATTCTGGCATTACGGAGTTACAACCCAACATCGAAGGTAATTTGGTTTCCTTCGACCATTTAACAGACGAGTAGAGAGCTACCGCTGAGAATATTATTTCTAAATTTACCGACATTTCTTATCAAAAGCGGGGTCTGGGTCGTACTTCTCTTATTACTCATTCGATCGATACGGGGGATAGTCCTCCAATTCGCTAGCGTTACTATCGTATGTCTCCCGAGAAGCAACGCATTTTGGTAAATCTCGTCGACGAAATGCTTAAAGAAGATGTGATCGAACCTTCTGAAAGTCCTTGGTCTAATCCTGTAATTTTAACTCCTAAAAAGAATGGCGAAATGCGTTTCTGTCTTGACAGTCGTAAATTAAATTCTGTAACAAAAAAAGATGCCTATAATTTACCGTGTTTCAGAAATTTTAGACAACTTAAGGGATGCAAAATATCTTTCTAGTTTAGATATATCTAAATGTTTTTGGCAGACTTTAATAAAAGAAGAAGATCGTTTCAAGACGGCCTTCTACGTTCCTTCTAGAGGTACTTTTCATTTTAAATCAATGGCATTTGGGCTGACTAACGTACCTGCGACTCAGCAGCGTTTGGCAGACTTTCTATTTTATGGTCCAGAGTTCGAAAACAGAGTGTTCTGTTTTTTGGACGATATTATTTGCATTTCAGAGTCGTTCGAAGACCATATTTCACTCTTAAATAAAATCTATAACAAATTAAAGTACGCTAACCTAACTATCAATCTTGACAAATGTAAATTCTTTAGAAATAAACTAAAATACTTGGGTTACATTGTTGACTCAAAGGGTCTTCACGCCGATCCGGAAAAAGTAGAATCAATAACAAACTATCCTACTCCTACTAACAAAAAGAAAGTCCGCTGTTTTCTTGGTGCGGCGTCGTGGTATAGAAGATTTATACCTAATTTTAGTGAGTTGGCTACTCCCTTAAATAAACTAACCTCTAACGGTAAAAAGTCTCCTGCATTCAGTTGGTCAACTGAGGCAGATCTAGCTTTTAAAAATTAAAGGAATGTTTGGCTTCTTCCTCTGTGTTGTCTTGTCCAGATTACACACAGCCTTTTGAAATTCATGCCGATAGTAGTGACTATGGCATTGGTGCTGTTCTCTGTCAGGTCTTGAAGGGGGAGGAAAAAGTCATAGCTTACTATAGTAAATCCCTTACGGATCAAGAAAGAAACTATAGTGCTACCGAGCGTGAAGCTTTGGCCGTTTTATCCACCATCGAGCACTGGCGTTGCTATGTAGAAAATGGCAAAAAAATTATTATTTACACCGATCACGCCGCGCTCTACTGGTCGACTGGCCAGATGGGGAGTTCGTCTTTCCTCATATAACTTTGAAATAAGGCATCGTCGTGGTTCTGATAACGTCGTGCCAGATTTTCTTTCCCGTTCTCCAAATGTCTTGTCTACTGAGTGTAATTCTCAAATTTTTACTAACACTATAACTACAAATGATTCGTGGTACTTAAATATTTTTAATGGTTGTTCGCTTGGTTACCTATCTTCTATCTTTGAAAAGATACAGGCGGCTTTGCTATCCGCTCATCAGCGTAACTGCACTTCTTACAATCTTCGCCGTAAACCGGCAGAATTCAATGTAGGCGATATTGTTTGGAGACGAACATTCTATTTCAGCGACAAAGATAAATATTTCTGTAAAAAACTAGCTCCTAAATTTATGAAATGCAAAATTGTTTTAAAAAAATCACCTTTAATTTACAAACTTGCTGATATGTCGGGTAAATCGCTGGGTGAATGGCATATTAAAGATATTAAACAAATAAACTATAAACAATAATTGTATAATCTTATAACTTTGTAAACAAAACTAAGTCGTTTCTACATTTCTTCTAAAAAAAAAAATTTTTTTTTCCCCCTATGGTGTAGTGGTAAAAGTGTCGTACCTACTTGAATCAGGTATACAAGTTCAATTCTGTGAGTCATGCATGCGATACTTCATTTCAATAGCATCTGCTAACGATGTTGATTACGTAATTCGCTTATCTCTGTCGACGGCTCGCACACCTTTTGTTCACGCGTCGCTGCGCATTTAGTTATACATACTTATTTATCAATAGCTATTTTATTACCTGCGCATCTTTGAAACCATTTGTTTTCCATTCTTAAATACTTTTACACTTGTTTTGCTTTTGTGTGGCTCGTCTCAGCACGTTTCTACATCCTATATAGGTAGCTTCACTATCCTAAACTCGTATTTTCTTTCCTACTTAGTTTATTTAGTTCCTTCTTTTCTAAATTTCAGGTCGGGTGGTCTACGGCCGCGTTCCGTGCTGCTCCTGCCGGGTGCTCTGGCAGCCTCAACCAGCGCAGCTCGCAGCCGAATTTTCCGCCAGGAAAAATTCTGGTCTATCGAGGGGCGTGTGTGACATCGCGCGGGCTCCAGCACTTTTCCCGCCCTTTTCGGCGCAGCGGGGGGGGGCCCATGCCCATATATAAGGCGCGGCGGCCGGCGCTCGCCCCCCGGTTTGTGCAGTCGAACTGAGCAGACGTGTTGTCGCGGCACGCTCTCTCTGTGAGGCTGTATTGATTGGAACTACTGTTCGTTTGTGTTGTGTTGTTTCGGCCCACTGTCGCCGGAGACTCTGCCCACAAAGTGATTTAATCGCCACGTGGTAATTGTCCCCGTCGGCTCTGTGCGGAAATCGCAGGCTCCAACGCTCAGTGCGATTGCTCGGCCAGGCGTACCCTGGGATCGAGCCCATTAATTCCGACTTGTGTTCCAGCTGCAGCTCGTCGACCACTTGGACCCTGTGGGTGGCGAGGTTCCTGTCGACGCTTCGACGCCACACGTGTTCTTTTTAAGAACGCACGTGTTCGTTAGAACGCGCGTGTTCTTTTCTCGAACGCGCTTCGTGGCGTATACGCGGATCGGTCTGTCCTTTTGAGGGCAAGTACTGACCGTAAGCGTTTCTACTGTACCTACTGCGTTTTGCCAACCTTCGCACACTGTGCGTCGGTGGAGTAGTCCTCGCTTTTAGCCGAGGCCGTGCTTCGAGTGATCGTGTTGCGGTGTTCTACGCCAATACGGGTTACTCGTAGTTACGTAGTGCTGACCCTGGCGCTAGCCTTTACCCCTTCAGGGTAACGGCAAACTACAGGACGGGCTCTGGAGCACTTGGCCTTGGGGGCTACCCTCGTCAAGCCAGAGTATCGGTTAGGTAGTTAAGACCTAGGTTCGTCCCGCTTGCACAAACAAGGTTGGCAGCGGTCAGTAGGCAGGTTCCTTTGTAGTTTATAAGTAGGGCGGTAGGGTTCCCTCTGCGCCACCCAACAGAGGATAGGGCGTTAGGGCTCTGAGTTCACCCCTCAGAGACGTTAGGTTCTTTAGGGCCACGTTTTTACCCCAACGCGAACCCTCCATGCGGCCTTCGTAATGGCTGCCATCCCCTCCGATTATGAACTCCTCAAAGAGTTCGTAATCAACAATCCTTCCATAAGGAAGGATTATAACGCTTACAAGCGCAGGTACCGTGCTCGTATAGCCCGAGGCATCTCTCGCGAGGATCTCATCACCGATGGGACTCCAGACGTAACGCGTCCCCGATCACCGGTGGTATTTTCTGCCCCGGCTTCCCCCGTTCCGACCGCGACCGCGACCGCCCTCCCCGGTAATAGATACGACGGCCTCCCCGTAGATGAGACCGACTACTATTACACCGACGACCCGGCTGAGACCGCCGCTCAGCCCTTCGAACCCCGATACCCAGCTGCGACGTTAGAGACTGTCCTCGAGTCCGACGATATGGAGACGGAGACAGCCTCCCAGCAGATCCCACCCTCTGGACAGGAACCCGAGCCAGAGCAGTCGCGATGCTCCGACGACGACGATTACACCGTCGTCACCGGAGCAAAGCGCCAGCGTAAGGCGAAGGGCACCGAGAAAGAGCCTGCCCCTAAGGCACAAAAGACCGCGAACGGCACAACATCCGTCGCGAAGACGCCCTCCCAGCCCGCTCCATCTTCCACCGGAAGGAAGCCCCGACCACCTCCGATGGTGGTCCTACGCGACCCCAAGCAGTGGGAACCGCTTTCCCGCTCGCTAAATGCACAAAAGGTGCAATATACACGCGCGTCCACAAACCGCGACGGTAACATTGACATTAATGTCAAGTCCATGGAGAACTACCGCTCCCTTACCCGTCTCCTTAACGAGCGCCAAATCCCTTGGCACTCATTCGGCCTTCCTGAAGACCGCAAACTCAGGGCGGTCATAAAAGGCATCCCCGTTTCGACATCGGTCGAATACGTTAAAGAGACCCTTGTCTCTCAGTCACTCCCCGTAAACGAGGTCTTCCGCATGTACGGGAAAAAGAAAACCACGTACCCAATGGTGCTAGTTGTCTTAGACAAAACACCGGAAGGTAAGGGGATTTTCCAAATCTCGTCGTGCGCAGGGCTAACCTCGTTTAAAGTAGAGCCCCCCCACAAGCGTGTTGTCGGTCAATGCCACCGCTGCCAATGTTACGGGCACTCGGCCCGGAACTGTCATGCCCACCCCAGATGCGTGAAGTGCTTGGGGGATCACGGCACAGCGGACTGTGAAAGAGTCCGCAGTGCGGAGAACGAGACTTAGGCGGCCTGCGTACTTTGCGGGCAGGAAGGCCACTCCGCCAACTGGCGGGGGTGCTCAAAAGCCCCCAAAGCGAGCAGGAACGCCTGGGGCTCAAAATCGTCGCAAAGCGCTGCCCCCAAATCACGCACAAATCGTGCCCCCCAGGCGCCGGCGCCCATTCCTCCTCAACCCCTTATGAGCAGCCAAGCTGCCTTCCCCCCTCTGAAGCAGAGACAGCCGGTGTCTCACTCAGAAGCCCCAAAGGTTCCAACGTGGAACCGCGCTCCCCCCAGCAGGCCCCCACCTCTGTTGCGCCACAGCGCTCCTCCGGCTAGCCGGGACCAGGACGCTCTGGCCTTCGGAGTTCTTCTCGACATAGCGCGAGAAACACGTGAGGACCGCGCCGAGATCCTCGAAATGGGTCATGCCATTCTCGCGACCAACGGCGACGCTTACGCGATATTGGACATCGTATTCCAACACCGGTTCCTAATGGAAAGGTTAGAAAACGCGCCCTTCCTCGCACGTTACTTCCCCTCGCGTTAATATGGGTAGTCTCAATAAGAGAATTAAACCCCGCTCCCTCACTATCGCGTACTACAACGCCAACGGCATATTCACCGATGTGAAACCCCTCATCCAGGAGTTTCTTACAACACATCAGGTGGACATTTTCCTTGCACAAGAGACCTTTTTGAAGCCCCACCATCGCAATCCTCGGATTGCGAATTACAACATCATCCGTAATGACAGATTACGCACCCAAAAGGGCGGAACAGTAATCTACTACAAAAGGTCACTTCACTGCACCCAGCTAGACCCCCCCAGCTCTTACAAATATCGAGTGCTCCCTCCTCCGGATAGCCATGACCGGTCATGCGCCTATCAACATCGCCTCGATTTACCTCCCCTGCAAAAAGATGTTGCTCCGTAGCGACCTCGAATCCCTCTTCTCACTGTCAAACTCTACCATTTTGGCTGGAGCTTTTAACAGCAAGTCAGTCCGCTGGCACTCTGTCACGGACTCGCCCAACGGTCTTATCCTAGAGAGTCTCCATGACGAACTAGATTTCGACGTTGTGGCCACGTTAGCTCCCACGCGTTACCCCACACAAGAGGGACAAAACCCCAGCGTTTTTGACATTGCCCTCCTTAAGAACATCAGTAAAAAAAAGTAAAGTAAAAAAGTAATTTATTGCCAAAAAAAAACAATCCACTTTACAAAAACATTTTTAAACAATGAGGATGTACAATTCAGGTCGGTTTTCGTAATGTATGGCAAAGGAATGCCTCAGCTTTTGTTAGCCCGGAATAAGGTCCGAGCATAACGCTGTTTTTCAGGCATCCCTCTCCCTGAGATCGAGTGCGGGAGTGCATGTAATAATAAGAGGGCTGAATATTTAACTTACTTTTAACAAATTAAATTGCCTTAATTGGTTTAAATGGATACGAGGAAATAGATAAAATATATCACCCTTCAGGTGTGTTCAGTAGAGGTCCTTTGGAATTGGTTGAGCCTATATATCTCATTCTTTGACATCTGGGGTATTCCCATCTAAATGGAAGGTCGCTAACGTCACACCCGTTCACAAAAAGGGAGTCTCAGCGAATATAGCAAATTTTAGACCAACATCAATTTTATCTTATATAGGCATGTTGTTTGAATCGTTAGTCCAGAGACAACTATTTTCTCATTTTAAACCACATTTCAATGATGAGCAACATGGCTTTTTTCCTGGTCGTTCGACAGCGTCAAACCTGGTTGGTTATGTGGATGATATAACTGTGGCCTTGGAAAAAAATGAGGAGGTCCATTCTGTATACACCGATTTTTCTAAGGCGTTTGATGTGGTAAACCATATCAAACTTATAGAGAAGCTTGCTCATGCTGGAATTTGCGGTTCTCTGTTGAGATGGTGTGAATCGTATTTGCGAAATCGCTCACAGTTGGTTGTTGTTCGCGGCTTTAAGTCTCAAGCTAAATAAGTCCCTTCTGGCGTCCCACAGGGCTCGCATCTTGGCCCTCTTTTCTTTTTGGTTTTTATAAACGACTTGAGCTCTAGCATACGTTTAAAACATAAACTTTTTGCTGATGATTTAAAAATCTATCGAGACATAAAGTCAGACCAGGATATGGTATTATTACAAGACGACCTTAACAGTATCAGTCAATGGTGTCAAGTCAATTATATGATTCTAAATGCTACTAAATGTTTTTTCATAAATTTTTCACGAAAAATATACCCACGTAGTCCGGTTTATACAATTAATGGAACTCCTCTCCAAGAAGTTGATAATATACGTGATCTTGGAATTATAATGGATAAAAAGTTAGATTTCAGGGAACACGCTTCGTGGCTTCTAAGACGATCCCACCGAATACCCCCCTTGCCCCGACGACACTTGACGAAGTGAAGTCAATCATCCGCGATCTCAAACCCCGAAAAGCGCCCGGCGCTGACGGACTCTCGAACGGAGTGCTCAAATGCCTCCCACAGACCCTCCTCCTCCTGCTCGTAAGCATCTTCAATGCTTGTCTTGCAAATTGCACTTTTCCAGCCGCCTGGAAAGAAGCAATCGTGATCGGGATCCCTAAACCAGGCAAAGACCTGAAGAACCCCTCCTCCTACCGGCCTATCAGTCTTTTGAACTGTATAGGCAAGATCTACGAACGGATCATCCTTAAAAGACTCAAGGACTACGTAGAGTCCAAAAGTCTCATCCCCGACGAACAGTTTGGATTCCGGGCCAAACACGCGTGTCACCACCAACTGCACCGCCTCACGGAGCATATTCTCAAGTTGAGAAATTGGGGACGTCCTACGGGAGCACTCTTCTTCGATGTAGCGAAAGCCTTCGACAAAGTCTGGCATTCGGGCTTGATATCCAAGTTGACCAACTTGGGCCTGCCGGATAGTCTCGTGCACATCATACGAGACTTTTTGTCGAATCGGTCTTTTCGGTACAGAGTAGAGGGATGCCTCTCGAGGCCCCGTCCCATTCGAGCCGGCGTCCCGCAAGGCGCTGTTCTCTCGCCCCTCCTTTATTCGCTGTACACAAGCGATATCCCAAAGACCCCAAATGTAGAAGTGGCACTATTCGCCGACGATACGGCCCTCTACACGTCCCATCACCTTAAAACGGTCATCGTGAATCGTCTTCAGTCCGCCGTGGACGCTCTCGGCGGGTGGTTCAAGAGGTGGCGCATCGAAGTTAATCCGGAGAAAAGCACAGCTGTGTTTTTCTCAAAGGATAACCAAGCTGTGTCACGTCGAAAAATCACCATGTCCGGAGCAGAACTCCCCTCGTTAGGATCAGTATCGTTGTACGGAAAGCCCATTCAGTGGGCAGGCAAGGCTAAATACCTTGGAGTCGTACTCGATAGCGCGATGACCTTCGGCCCCCACATCACCAAAGTCCGCAACCATGCCGCCTTCGTATTAGGCCGTCTCCACCCCATGATAGGCAATGCTAAGATGTCACTTAGAAATAAGTTGACACTCTATAAGCTTTACGTCCGCCCTATCATGACCTACGCCGGCGTAGTCTTCTCCCATATCGCGCCCTCCCACATCGATCGGCTGCAACGCTTGCAGAACCGCTTCGTCACCCGTGCCACGAATACGAGTCACCAACGGTACTTGCGCATGACAGACTTACACCGTGACCTAGACCTCCCATCCATTCGCGGCTATCTCAAAAACGCCTCCAAGCGTTACTTTGAGAAAGCCACACGCCATCAGAACCCGTTAGTAGTGCAAGCTGCTAACTACTCCCCTAACTTACACGATACGACCTTACGTCGTAGACGTCCTAGGAACGTACTTGACGATCCCGATGATCCTATTGACATCGCACAAGCCCGCCCCGACCCCTCTTCGGCTCCGAATAGCCAGAGGAATCCCACTATCCGACCCCGTCGCACTCGCCACCGGAATAGAGTGCGTAGAGTAGGATTAGCTCCGATTACTGGTGACCGCCCGGCGGTCCCGGGTGACTTGCACCCAGGATAGGCCCTTCTGGCAACGTAGCTTTCGGCCCATAAGGCAAAAGATGAGAGTTGCTGCTCTCTAAAGTCTTTTGCCATTGTTTCTCAGATTGGCCCTTCAGGCTTGCATGCACGCATACGCGGCCCATCAGGCAATATGAGAGTTTGCTGTCTCTCCAAGCCTTGCGCACACAGGCAACGCCCAAAGCCGAGTTCCGTCCCTCCTGGGGGCCCTTTGGTGATGTTTTCTATAAAGGTTGAGGGCACTCTGCCCTCGCCTCAAACGCCCGGTGAAGTAGCGAAAGCTCACTTGGAGCTAGCTATATAGTCAATTCAAAAAAAAAAAAAAAGGCGCTCGCCCTTCTCTTCGGCTGCATCTCAAGCTAAGTAATTCTTCTACCTAGAAGGGCTACTCAACGGATCTAGTGCCTATACTCACGACCCTGACTACCTAATCTGTACCTAATGTTCTTGTGAATCTTTGTAACTAATGTAATGTAATAGTTGTTCATTATACCTATCTCATTTGCCAATATCTAGTCTTTCCTTTAACTCATCTATCCTCCTAGACCCTAAATCTAGGTTTTACTTACTAAAACGGTACTCAACGATACTATATTTTATAACAAATACATATATAGATATACAGCCAAGACCCAGGTCAATCTGAAAAAGATCATTTTCCATCTTGACCTGGCCGGGGATCGAACCCGGTCACTCTCGTGTCGCAAGCTGGCGTGTTGACCGCTGCGCCACGGAGCTAGTCTTGATATTTTTTGTTAGTTTTGACAAAGCTTGTTGCTGAAGAATCTGTAGGAGGCGGTATACTACAACTGCCGCACACACTATGCTCCTGGCTCCTGTGCTAATTTGTATAGAGTTTCTGTGAGTGTTCGCTATCCGTGTATAGTGTGTGGTCTCCTAGCTACGTTGAAGGTTGCACAAATGGATACACCAACACTGAGTTCACGACAGTTTATTTATAACCAAAAGTTTTGTACAATTACAGTCACAAGGAAAACGTACAAAAGTACTTATGACACTGCACTACAAGTAAAACCGACAAAGGTACTATTTAACGTGTTAACCGGCGCGGCTATCGGTGGCGACTGGCTGGACTAGCGAGCGCGATGCAGAAATGCTTAGATGACAATTTTGTATACCCCTACAGTACTCCCCTTCTAGATTTTTGGTTAATTACGAAAATCTTTACATAGTTTCAAAACCTAAAATATTAAAACTTTAAAACATCATACAACCAGTACAGAGTGCACGAACGACGCGTTGGAATGCAGCGCGTCAGCAAATGTGGCTCGGTCGTCAAAGTCGTAAACAACTTAGTGCTTGGAACTGAATGCTTGTATGATGTAATCACTCAATGTTATGACGTACAATCTTAATTGATATGATTCTAAATATCAGTAATAAATCGAATTAAGCATTGAAAACGAAATTTATACAATAGCAAAACCTTTGTCGGGGTTAGTATAAAAAGAAAAATATAATTTAGAATACATTATTTTAAACTTTACTTTTACAGAAATCAAAACGAATGCTTTTTAGAAATAAAAATTTGAAACAGCATGTATGCACAACTAGTGAACTCTACATTTTGAAAATAGAATACACTCAAATATATACTTTTATGTATACATAACTCTGAATTAAATTATTTTTGAAACACATATACGTTTTTTTACCAAATTAAACAATATTATATATTTAAACTACATATGTAGTGTGCGAAAAGATAACAAAAATTTTCACTCATCACTGTTAAAAACTCAGTACACTACTGTGTTCGCCTGGGCAGGCTGTCCCGGTGTAGCCTGTACTTTAGCGGCAACGGTTGGTAGGCTAACAATTACTTCTCGCCTCAACCAACTCCTTGTCTTCTTAACACAATGCCGGCGAACGAAACACGCAATAACACAAGCAAGCAATACAGCAGTCACTATCACTATTATTGATAAGTAATCTAGTTTGGACTCCACAGTTGTATGAGCCTGGGCCTGGGCGACGGCTATATTCTCTTGTTTACTTTGTCCCCAGCCCATTGTGACTTGCAATACAAAATTTTCTTAAAAGAATGAACAAATTCAGTGCTTGCGATTACTTTTAACTGACCAAAAGAAAACTCAAAATAATCAATTTTCACACACTATTACAAAACTGTTAATTACGAATTTTAATCTATTTCATATTACTAAAATAACGCTGTACTTTAGACATCCGAGTATGCATTTAGTTTGACCTACATTTGGTCCAATACCACAGTGATAACATTTTAATGTACAGTTGAGTACAGAATTACTAACTTAACCTACTGCGAACACCTAATTGTAGGGTCGACTTGAAATTTACATATACTTAGATAGATACATATTTTATATAAGTTTATCCTGGTATCTAAGTAGTGCTGTTAAACTTAAAAACAAAAAATGTCTTCATTATAAGAAAGGCATTAAAAAAAATAAAAAATACATAGCACTGAATGGCAACAATTACAATGTCTCAAAATATACTTAATGAACACTTCATTTATACCAGTTGTCAAGCAAATTCAAGTTACGTATGTCTTAACTAGCTAGTAGAACTCTTGGCATCCTTACAGTTTTATATAAAACTGTAAAGCATCGTGGCCTACGAGAACTCTTTGCGTAAAAACATAAAACATCTTCACAAAAATGATTAGCTCTATAAATTAAAACGAACTGGTGGTTTGACTGAACGACCACTACGGGTTTTAAAAGTGACACTAATTTTATCTTTAGGTACCACTGGATTTGACTGTACGCGGCTGTCACTGCTGGTACTAGGCTCTGTATCATTACAATTTTTAGTCGAGGAGCTTGACGTATTTTCGGATTCGTCATTTAACATATAAGCAGGCTTTAACCTATCAATCGAAATATTTGCCTGACGATTAGGTAACTGTAGCCGAAAAACTTTATCAAACCGTTTAAGGACGGGATAAGGTCCGTCATACGGTGGACGTAAAGGCCTCCTCACAGTATCGTCTCTAACAAAAACATGCGTACACGTCTTCAAATCTGGGTGCACGAAAAATGACCTAGAACTACCATGACACTTTAAACTAGGTTTTAAAGCTTTTATATTTTGACGTATCCTATCTACCAAAGTATCGTCACTAGCACTAGCACTCGTTATATCGTAAAAATCGCTAGGTAACCTAAGAGTTCGGCCAAAAGTCATTTCGGCAGCGCTGACGCCATTGTCGCTCCTCAGGGCTGCTCTAAGGCCTAACATGACTGTATATATCTCATCAATCCAAGAAGTATTATTACCCAGCCTAGCCATTAACGCTGTTTTCAAAACTCGGTGCCATCTTTCGACTTTTGCGTTACTCTGCGCATGAAAACTCGACGTTCTGTGTCTTTTTACTCCTAAACATTTTAATAAACTCGCAAATAAGTTACTTTCGAATTGTCTACCCTGGTCAGTAGTTATTCTCAAAGGACAACCTTATCGAACAATCCAACCTTCAAAAATTACTTTGGCTACACACTCAGCAGTGATTTCCTTCACTGGGAACGCTTCAGGCCAGTGAGTTTTTCTATCAATAACAGTAACGCAATACCTATATCCATCTGTTGTAGTTATTAATGGACCTATAATATCAATATTTAAATGTTCAAACCGACCCGAGTCAGGAATTTCCTTAAATTCGGATAAGGTGTGTCTTATAATTTTTGATTTCTGACACTGAATGCAACATTTAGACCATTTACCTACATCTCTGTTCATACTGGGCCAAAAGAATTTCTGTTTAATTAACTTTTTAGTTGTTCTGATACCTGGGTGGCTAAGATTGTGTACAGATTCAAAAGCAAGTTTTCTAAAATTTTCCGTTAAATATGGTCTAATATTATCCGTTGAAATTTCGCAATATATCGGCTTATTACTAGTTGGTAAAAACATCTTGCGTAATATTACATTGTTATTGCCCAAGTTGTTATTGTTCGACACAGTTCTCGCAACATACGGGTCTTGTTCTTGCTCGTCAGCTAATTCGTTGAAATCTAGCACTGTGGGACAGGAAATCGTATCTACGCGGGACAACGAGTCAGCGACTACATTGTTTTTGCCTTCGATGTATCGTATATCAGAAGTGAACTCACTGATGAATAACAATTGCCTTGTACGACGAGGCGTTTCTTTGTTATTATCCACGTTCCTAAAAGCAAAAGTTAAAGGCTTCTGATCTGTAAAAATGATTAACTGCTGTCCCTCAAATAGTTTTCTAAAATACCGTACAGCCAAGAATATGCCTAATAACTCTCTATCGTATGTGCTGTACTTTTGCTGAGCTGACGTTAACTTCTTTGAAAAATACCCTAAAGGTTTCCACGTGTTACCTACTCTTTGCTGTAAAACTGCACCTACACAAGTATCTGAGGCATCTGTCATTAACGCTATCGGGGCATCAGTCACTGGATGAGACAATGTAGCGGCGTTTTTTAAGCTCTCCTTACATTTCTCAAACGCTATTTCTGATTCCTGAGTCCACTGAATTTTAGTTTTATCATTCTTATTACAGTTATGCAGATACTTGTTAAGTTCTACCTGATTTTCTACCGCGTTAGGAATATGCGACCTATAAAAATTAATCATGCCTAAAAATCTACGTAAACCTTGAATTGTTTCGGGCTTGGGGTATTCTAAAATAGCTTTTACCTTATGTTGTAGCGGTCGAATGCCTTTCTCGGAGACGTCGAAACCTAAGAAATCAACATTTGTCTTACCAAAACTGCACTTGGAGATGTTGATAGTGATACCGAATTCCTGTAACCTCTCGAATACCTTCTCCAGATGCTCCATCATCAAGAGTTTTGACCGACGGTTCAGTGTAATTTCCCACAGAGGCATAAACTTTCATATTAGTTAAATTGTCTATTAATTTTCTAGCTTTTAAATCTACTAAAAGGCCAAAGTGAATTAAAAAATCTGCGCCTAAAATGGGTTGCTTGACATCTGCTATAACAAATGTCCATCGGTATGCACGACGGAGACCTAAATTTAATTCTAAAGTCTTAACACCAAATGTTTTAATCTCCGTTCCATTTGCAGCATACAATTTATAGCCAAAACTATTACCACAATGCTTTTTAAAATTTTTGACAGAAACTATAGAAATATTTGCACCTGTGTCCACCAAATATTTAAGTCCGCTGTTCTGGTCCAGGATGCTGAGGCGGTGTGAAGGCTGAATGGTGCAAGCTTCCGCCGGAGCTCGCACCTCATCTAGTTTTCCGGCTGTTCCTTCCACGCACAGGGCTGAACGCACTTAGTAGCTCCATTCCGAAACTTGAAGTGATAGTAGCACAGCCAATCCGGGCTCCCTGGTTTCGGTCTCGGTCCTCTGTTTCCACGCGAAGTCGAGCGGCGGTGATTAAAATTTCTAAAACCTCTGCCTCTTTGCCTGTTTCGTTGAAACCGCTCTTGGTATCTTCCCTTATTCCAATTTTCCAACTGCGTTGTTAATTTTGAAATTTCCGCTAATATTTTGTTATCGTGATTTGATGATGAAGGGCCAGCTACCTCCGAAACTTGAACTGGACGAGTAGCTTCCAACACTGTGTCTGCCGTTGTCGCCAGGCTTTCTAAATTTTTACTATCGGTGACTGCCAAAACTGCTCTTGCTGCCGACGGAAGGTGATTCTGCCATAAAATTCTCAAGGTCTCATCTGGAATTTTGCTTCGTGCCAATTCTCTCATTTTTCGTAATAACTGCGACGGTTTTTGGTCACCGAGTTCCATCTCGCTTAATAATTTCTGTAATCGACGTGTGGCAGATTCTTCATAAATAGATAAAAGTCTCTCTTTCAAGGCAATAAACTTCCCTGATTCCGGCGGATCCAGCAGTAAATCAGCGACCTGGCCAATAGCGTCTTTTGTCAATTTTCCAACAGCTAAATCATAGCGATGTTGATCGCTAATCTTCTGCGGGTTCAGGATAGCTTCGATCTGTATAAACCAATGCCTCGGTTGATCAGGCCAAAATTCTGGTAATCTTGAAGATATGGAAACGCTAGCAACTTCCATGCTGGCGGAAGGGCCTGCGAGCTGCGCTGAGCCCGCGTCGACAGGCGATCCGGTCTGCATGATTATTATTTTCTTCTAGCGAACTAGTAGGTACCTTTGTTGTTAAATAGTAGTTAGCAGGTTAGGTCTTGTGAGTCGCCGCCGCGCCGGGGTGTGCCAAAAAAACTAGGTGTATCTTCAAATCAGCTCAAACACGGGGTCACCAACTGTAGGAGGCGGTATACTACAACTGCCGCACACACTATGCTCCTGGCTCCTGTGCTAATTTGTATAGAGTTTCTGTGAGTGTTCGCTATCCGTGTATAGTGTGTGGTCTCCTAGCTACGTTGAAGGTTGCACAATTACAGTCACAAGGAAAACGTACAAAAGTACTTATGACACTGCACTACAAGTAAAACCGACAAAGGTACTATTTAACGTGTTAACCGGCGCGGCTATCGGTGGCGACTGGCTGGACTAGCGAGCGCGATGCAGAAATGCTTAGATGACAATTTTGTATACCCCTACAAATCGTTGTAGCTCCGACGAAGCATGTTGTGGATAGTCTTTTGTAAATTTTTTGTTTAAAGTAAAATAAATATGTGTATTTCAGTAGCCATGCTTCTAGTAGTAATGCTTAAAAATATTGTGCATAAAAAGTGATGCCAAATGAACACATATTATGCGTAACTACTATAAATAAGGATAAGTAAAAGTAGGTATGCCATGTCAAATTTCAAATTATGATATTAAATATTATTAAAAAACGTTAGTATCGATCCCATGGGAACAGTTCTTTTTTCCTGGATTAAAGGTGGGCTATGTAAGTTACATAGCCCACCATTAATCCAGGAAAAAGGTTACATAATGTAACCAATCTGTGTGCACAATTTCGCCAAATTCGGATCAGCCGTTTTGGCGTGAAAGAGATACAAACATCCATACATACTCATGAAATGAAATGATTTATTAATTAACATGAAATGTTGTTAAGATGTGACAAACAATAACCAGCATGTCTCGCCATCAAGAAGGCATGAACTTTTTTTTACTTAGTATTGAAGTAGACATTTGTCTCCCATCTCACCTGATGGTAAGTGACGATGAAGACGAGGATGTTACATGCCTATCCAAGAGATACCCATTTGTTCTACTTTTGAATGTCCCGGGACTGTACTTGTCTGGGAATATAGACGCAGGCAATTAATTCCACACCTAAGCTACTCGAACCAAAAAGGAACTGTCAGAGCGTTTAGTTCGACCGTCAACGTCAACAATCTTTTGTTGTAAAATAAATGTTAAGGTCATGATGGAAAATGATCTTTTACAAATTGACCTGGGTTTTGGATGTTTATCTATATAATTATCTATTACATAGATTCAATATATAGTATCGTTGAGTTAGTATCCCACGACACAAGTTTACAACTTACTGTGGCTAGCTTAATTTGTAAGATTTGTCCCTAATTTTATTTTATTTATGTACTAGCTTTCGCCCGCGGCTCCGCCCGCGTCAATGTCGATCCCTCGAGAATAGTACTTTTTCCCGGGATAAAAGGTAGCCTATGTCCTTCTCCGTACTCCAGAGAACTTGTATGCAAAATTTCATGATGATCGGTTCAGTAGTTACGGCGTGAAAGCGTAACAAACAAACAAACAAACTCATTTTCTTATTTATAATATTAGTACGGATTTCCTTTTTTTTTACTAAATGTTGGATTAGGCATTTGTCTCCCATCTCACTTGATGGTAAGTGACGATGAAGACGAGGATGTTACATGCCTATCCAAGAGATACACATTCTACTAAATAAATATATTAATTTACAAGCTGAATCGATGACGATTCATGACAGTGAAGTCAAATAAGACCTGATGATGATGATGACATCATCATCAGGTCTTATTTGACTTCACTGCAGAAGCATGACCCTCTCTGTACTAGCTTTAATGTAATAGAAATTTGGTTTTTGTAACAATCTGTACATGTTTAAAGATTATACTAAATTTGATATATTTTGTAACTTTAAGCTAAGGTAGAGGGCAAAAAATAATGTAAAAAAGTAAACAGAAATATATTTATTCTACATAATAATATACCTATATGACTTAGAAAAACGCAAAATTCTGCATTCTTTTTTCTTGCTTTTCTTATATTTGGCCATCAAACATCATTCAGAGGCTTATTTAAGCCAGTGTCAAAAGATGGTGTAATTCATTTCGCTGATTCGACGGAGCCCCTGGCAACAATTCCCATGAATCCACTGGCTTGATCATAAACGAGGCGAGAAATCACCATCCCGCTAAATAAATCTCACTTCAGCAGCACCATGACACTTTATTTTAGTTATTCCACACATTGTTCATAAACATGGGCATCTATAACATCAAATTACACCGATTTCAGATTATAATATAATATAGAAACATTTTGCAAAATAATCCAAAACAAAAACCGTACGTCGAAATTCCCGCCAAAAACTAAATTCTGCATTTAAAATCGATTCGATGACTTTTTTTTCTCCATACATCGCTCCACTGGACGTCATGTGCGCTGATCGGCTTGGCGTATGCCGCCGGCCATTTTCCACGACGAAGCCGCCGATGTTCGGCGTCGGTGTCATCGGCGTCAAAATCTTAATAATATTCTAGTTAAAATAACGCGCTTTATGTAACAAAAGTAGTATTTCTTTACTAGCAATACTCAAAACTAGATATTTTAATATCGTCTATTCAAAAAAAAAAATGGATGCCCGAGAATTTTGAACTGCGAACATAAGCTTCCGAAAATTGCCATGAGTAAAAAGGTCGAATCATATTTTTAAACAGCTTCACTGGCCAGTTACATTATTTGAAAAAAAAAACTAAAGAACTGGAGTATTCTCTAGTATTCTATGATGCATGCTTGTTTTATTCGCACCCTGAAAGGAGATAAATTTGATTACATTCTTATTTAATCGTGTTTTTACCCATATTTCAATTTACCAACGTACAAAATGTTTCTATATTGGTACAATTTGACAAGATATTAGTTTCGTGTTCTACACATTATACGTATACACTTATTAAATATTACTTAACTGTAATAATTTCGTTTCTTTTACCAATTAATTTACATTATTTATATTTTTTTATATAATTTAAATCAAGAGATCTCCGGACTAACATAATACCTATTACTTCGAGCAACATAGGTACTTTGCCTCCCTCGCTTCACTCATGAGTCTAATAATAATAATCATTTATTTCAGATAACTTTAGATCCATATTTTGTTAATACATGATAACCTATGTTAGTATACGAAACAAAATGCTGAATAAACACAAAAAAAAACTACAAACACTTGTGATCACTCGACTATACACGGGAAATTTTTCGTTTTGGACCCTTAAAGGGGTGACTCAGACCATCAAATTGAACAATTTTTCTCAAAAAAAATCGACGTTCCCATACAAACTGGCCGGGTGGCGGAAATCTTGTATGGAAATGACGAATATTTTTGAGTTCCCAACTATAGTCCCATAGAAAAAGTTGTTCATATTGATGGTCTGAGCCCTTTAAGGGTCCAGAACGATCAAAATTTCACCATGTATGAGATTTGAGGATCACCTACTCACAAAACATGCCCACAGCTGATATATAGGTATACCAAAAGGAACATGAGTATTTATGTTTAATGTCTGAAATAGAGAGTATAATATAAACAAACAAAAGTGAAAATGTAACAAAGTAACTCACAGCGAAGACGTGTACCTATCATATAGACTAGCTCCGTGGCGCAGCGGTCAACACGCCTGCCTGCGACACGGAGTGACCGGGTTCGATCCCCGGCCAGATCAAGATGGAAAATGATCTTTTTCAGATTGGCCTGGGTCTTGGATGTGTATCTTTATACGTATTTGTTATAAAATATAGTATCGTTGAGTTAGTATCCCATAACAAAAGACTCGAACTTACTTTGGGGCTAGCTCAATCTGTGTGATTTGTCCATATATATTTATTAATTATTTATTTATTATCAGCTAACGTCTTCAGGATGCAATTGGAATAGGCCCGTGTTCTGAAGATCAGCGACGGCGTCTTTTTTGGATAATGGCTGCAAAACCATCGACTTCATATTCCGCAAACATTCCCGATATTTATTTTTTTACTAAATATTGGATTAGGCATTTGTCTCATTTGTCTCTCTCATTTATTTATACAATATTGCCGATCTATTGTAATTGTACAATAATTTGAAAACGGATCACTCACGTGCTATTTTGTCGGAATTGCCGACTATAGTTTCGGACTCGTCAGTCAGGAGATCGAAATATTTATATCACGTTAGTTTTAATGATATAATTGCCGATGCACTGCAGAAACGGGGCAATCCCAGCATCACCTACGAGAGTCTACTATTTTTAGGGTTCGGTACCCAAAGGGTAAAAACGGGACCCTATTAATGTCGCTCCGCTGTCCGTCTGTCTGTCTGTCTGTCATCTGTCCGTCTCTCACCAGGCTGTATCTCATGTACGGTTATAGTTAGACAGTTAAAATTTTCACAGATGATGTATTTCTGTTGCCGCTATAACAACAAATACTAAAAAAATAGAATAAAATAACATTATTATTAATATTAAAGGGAGCCCCCTTACAACAGACATGATTTTTTGGCCGTTTTTATAGATAGAATGGTACGAACCCTTCGTGCGCGAGTCCGACTCGCACTTGGCCGGTTTTTTTATTTCGCTATCGTTGTTCACTGACGTGTTTTATCGGCGCCATTTGCATTTCTTTGTTACAAGTCAGTCTGGCACAAAAGTACTCAAAATCTTTTAAGACGAGGCCTCAAATGTTTGGTACCATCGCTCGGCAAAGGCGTACGCAGACTGATCAAGTGCGCGCAAGGGATAGCGCTTGGCGGTTTAGCCCGTGAATGATGAGATAGGAGATAGTCTCGAGTCGCTCAAAGAAAAAAACGTAAGCGCCAAAATCGTTATTTCTATTTTGTATAAAATCAGACCGGTTAAGTATTTTCATATTTACATTTTGATGAATTACTAATAACCTATCTTTTAGTCTAAAAATAATTATTTCATTCGTCGCATTTGAGCTACAATAACAAAAACTCTGGGAACGAAGACCATTTTTCAAAAAATATTTCTATCGAGAAAATTTTATCAAAACGTGTTTTCATCTTACAGTTTTGGAGATGAAATAGTCAAAAATCATATTACTTAGATTTGAAACTCCTAATTTAAGTATTTTGCGAGATAAATAAGGTTCAGAACGACCTTATTTACAGTGGTATCGCCTTTTTCTGCATTTGATTGATACATATGATACGGTGCCCTAACACTCGAAACTTCAATACAAAACACCAAAATAAATTTTGTTTTGTAAAAACAGTTGCCCTAAAGGGTATAAAACACGTTTTAATTCCCAAGGGACTGAAAGGATTTTGAATTTCCGTGACTAAAATGTTAAAATCACATTTTTAAACAGTTACTCTGATAAGTTACATGTATTAAGAGAAAATCTCACGAACTGGGAGTATTTTATGATGAATGCTTGTTTTTTTCACACGCTGAAGGTGCAATAAAATGAATGTTTCTATTCAAATTTGAATGACACGTATCTCTTTTTTAACATCAAAAGTCCTTTATCAGGCCTATTTTATTTTTACGGAAAAAATAATTGAATTGTTTTTCTCAGAGAGGGGGGCGAAAATTTTTTAATTGTTCTATGACAGTTAATAGATTCAGGTGTTACTTTGTCATAACTACATTTACTTTGAGACAATTTACTTTGCATAACGTGTATTTTGCGTGTCATTTGGACGACCAAGAGTGCTATTTTTGAAATTATGCCGATCGTAAACGAGCGATTTTTCCATAAAAATATCAAAATTCACACTTTCAAAAATAGTACCCCAATATCTAGGTGTCTGCCGACGATGCCCTTGAAACACGTGTCGCGAGCACGAAGGCTGACATTGCTGCAGCCTCAACGTATGCAGCAGTATCGACCAGGGTTGCATGCATCAACGGTGGCGGGCATAAGGGACTAACAGTAGTGGGTGGGCTGGCCAGCAATAAGTAGTTTGCATGAACTGGTGGCGGAAGCACGTGTTATACTTACTTCCTTACTAATATTATAAATGCGAAAGTGAGTTTGTTTGTTTGTTTGTTACGCTTTCAAGCCGTAACTTCTGAACCGATCATCATGAAATTTTGCATACAAGTTCTCTGGAGTACGAAGAAGGACATAGGCTACCTTTTATCCCGGGAAAAAGTACTATTCCCGAGGGATCGACATTGACGCGGGCGGAGCCGCGGGCGAAAGCTAGTAATAATTATATTTACTGATCATTTCGATCAGTTACCTTTTTAATCTAGTATCTAAATCAATTTAATAACCTACATTTAAAGTAATCAATTACAAGAAGCCAAAAGTATTAACACAAATGTTTTAAAGTCACTATTAATTAATATTCATAAATAAAATAGATTAAGAGTAGAAATATATCACATATACAATGTATGTACAACTTAGAAACCTATAATTAAAAATGAAACCTAAATTAAAGCGAAAATTAAAATTGAAAATTAAAATAAAATAAAAAAAATCTTAATTAAAGTCAATCAAAAATGCCACCCCGGATCGTTCCAGGCACAAAGGTACCTATTATGCTAGCTGCATTGCCTCTCTAAATGGCTATGGATAACCTTTGAATCAGGTACCATCCGGAGCGGTGGTCATAACCTCTTTCCCTCTAGCGACGCCCTATCTCACCAATGAAAGCCTTGGCTTCAAGACACCAAGGCCCTGCTGTTTCGACGGCGACTGGAACGAACTGGTACTGCGTAGACAAAATAGAGTATTAAGTAAATTTATGTCCAGCCGCCGTTTTTGCAGCTGCTCCTGCTCATCATCATCATCATCAGGTCCTTTTTAGTCTCCACTACAGGAGCACGACCCTCTCTGTACTACTAGGGCCATACTTGGCCAGAGCAGCCAGAGGACTTGGCCTACACTCTCCACGCTGGCCAGACGGGTTGGAGAGGTCTCTTAGATGTTTATAAGCTTTGTTTAGCTTGTATTTCCTAAGTCGCCTTCTACGACATCCATGGGAAGACTTGGAGTGGTCCTATTCTACTCTGCCAGATACCACACGGCTGCTCCTGCTGATCGTATGGTATTGGTGAGATAGGACGCCGCGTAGGTACTGACACAAGTTGCGTCCCATAAATAGATTAAGTAAACCGGAAGTGATATTAGGTAACTAATCGAAATTATCAGTAAATATTATTATATAACACACGCAAAGCAAATTGTCTCAAAGTGAATTTCCTTTGTTCTATCTCCGCCGATTACGCCGATGATGCCGATGATGCCGATGACGCTGATGACGCCGATGACGCCGCTGTCGCCGCCGCCGCCGCTGCCGCCGGCGCCGTCGCAGTCGGCAATTTCGACGCCAAACGCTGCCGCCGCTGGTCAAGTGACCATTTTCGCATTTGTCTACGCTCCACCCTAACGCTGGACCAATCGCGAACCAACTCGTCCAATCTCTCGATCAACTCTCTTCTCCTCTCTAGAATATAATTCAGCTGCTTTCTCTTTTCCTCCACTTTGTTCTGATCACGTATGCATATTTGCAGATGATAACTGTGCTGCTTAATTTCGAGGACCAGCTCGTCGATTTGGTTCATTTCGTCGGGACTCGGACGATTAATCATCATGATACATGTACGTTCTGCAACAAAATAAACAATCTTTAAATTAGAGAAAAAGGCCAAGTGCGAGTCGGACTCGCGCATTAAATATACATAAATATATACGGACAAATCACACAGATTGAGCTAGCCCCAAACTAAGTTCGAGACTTGTGTTATGGGATACTAACTCAACGATATATTTTATAACAAATACATATATAGATAAACATCCAAGACCCAGGCCAATCTGAAAAAGATCATTTTCCATCTTGACCTGACCGGGGATCGAACCCGGGCAATCTCATGTCGCAGGCTGGCGTGTTAACGTTAAAAGTTCTGTACCATTATCTAGTAAATAATCATCATCATCAGGTATTTTAAGCTTCACTGCAGGAGCATGACCCTCTCTGTACTACCGGAGCCATACTTGGCCAGAGCAGACATATTATATCTAAAATATGTTTAAAATTATTAAACATACTATCACGTATTTTTCCCTTGCGGGGTAGACAGAGCCCAGGTCTATAAGACTTGAACGCCACGTTTAGCATGTTGGTGGGCATTAGGTGGAAAACGGAATCAAATAACAATAATAATAATCATGATGATAGGGTTGCTAGCCGCATCGCCTATCATCATGATTCTTCAGATATTTGCCCATTCCCTCCAACAGCTTTTACGATCTGCGCGGGAAGAGAAGCAGCTGTTACATTCTACGTTTCTTTTCTCCCAGACCAGCTTGGAAGGAATTATTAAAAATATTTTTATTATATGATGTAACTAAAAATTTTTGCTTTTCGTAATTTTCCCTTTATCTGTGCTATGAGACGTTGCTTCGTACCAAATTTCATGATTCTGAGTTCACGAGAAGTACCCTGTAGGTTTGATTCCCTTGCGAATGTTAAAAATTTGCGGCATAAACGCCTGTATCTTTTGATTACGTTGGCTTAGAAGTTAGATTTTTTACAGCTCCAAGGGACCGTAGACCAAAGTATTTGATATGAATTTCAGCTTGATACCTCCACGTGTTCCTGAGAAAATGTTCCTACAAGTGTTTCTCTTTTTTGAGGTACGGAATCCTAAAAAACAAAACACCAAGTCCCACGGTCAATGTGAAGCTGCAGGCGACAATTTGAAGTACCAAATGGATTTGGATAGCGCGCACGGTTTTGTCATCGAAAAACTGATTAAAGTAACCCCAAAGGAACGATCCTCTTACCTTCAATCACGTCTCGAAAGCACCAAAAGTTGAAAGTGTCAGACCATGAGCTGGCGTTGTCCTGTTTATAGCGGTCGTAGGTACCAAGCAATTTATTGACTGATAGTAAGCTTTCAAATACATTGCGCGCGCAACTTCACAGCGCCCCCACTCGCTACAGGTGGCCGGATTCTTCGTCTCATGGGAGGACATTGCCATATCCACCGCGCTTGGCAGGCGGGTTGGCGAGCGCATTGGCTTCGTGTGCTTCCGATGCTGCGATGATGGAAAGCAGCCCATCGAAACTGATACTATAAGGGTGAGGACAGGAGTTAAATTAAAATATAAAAAAATGTTTTGAAATTAAAATACACAATATCGTACATCATACAATATCATAATGTGTTGTTGTTGCACGCTCGATTGCCAACATAACGTGTTCCACAAAAATATGTAAATTGAAATTGTATATAACATGACATGAGAAAAAATAAAGATAAAAATATTAAATACTTATCATACAAAGCCCTTCAAGCTAGTAGGCGACCAATACTGTTGAAAAGAGTTTCTTTCGGCGTCTTCTTCTCTGCTGTGGTCGGTTCCGAAACGCTAGTAGTTTGTAGCTTTTGAACAATAATTAATAATTTGAATATAATATAATGAGTATTATTTAAAATGTGAATTGACGTGAAAAAGAGCCTGAAATGGCCTATTTTCTGAATAAATCTTTGAATCTTTGTACGATTTCGTACAAAAGTATTTTTAAGCTGGGAAAGGGAGGAATTCGTTGGATTTCGGAAGGGAATTAAGGGATACTACTCATTTGGATAATCATCATCATCATCATCAGGTCTTTTTAGGCTCCACTGCAGGAGCATGACCCTCTCTGTACTACCGGAGCCATACTTGGCCAGAGCAGACAGAGGATTTGGCCTATACTCTCCTCGCTGGCCAGACGGGTTGGAGAGGTCTCATTGATGTTTATGAGCTTTGTTTAGCTTGTATTTCTTAAGTCGCCTTCTACGACATCCATGGGAAGACTTGGAGTGGTCCTATTCTACTCTGCCGAAAACCACACGGCTAGAACAAATCCTATCCTATCTATTATCCAAATAGGCCAATTTGGATAACAGATAGGAGAAAAGCAAGTAGCAGGTAGGGAATCCGCGCGCATATCGTTGCGATTATCTTTTTCTTATATTAATCTTCAAGGGGTCAATATCTGTTTCCTTTATTAATACCTATCTATCTCCAAGGGGTCAATAATAGGTTTGAATACTTTCTTTTTTTGGATGATATACTAATGATATAGGACGGAAAAGAAAAGCTCAAAACCGAGCTCAGTGGTGTGCCATGGGAGAGACCTATGTCCAGCAGTGGACTAGTATAGGTTGATGATGATGATGATGATGATGATAGGACAAGCGAGCAAGCTAGTCACTTGATAGTCTATAGTCAAATACTTTATTCATCGTAAGATATTTTAAATATCATTTGGTGAACGTTAACTTAAATTACACATTATTATTTACAACATTATTATTGTTGACGTCAATAACTTACTTAGAGCTAAGTTTACGCCGCTTCCAAGGGCTGCAGAAAGAAGCGACAACAAACTGCACAGCGCATTTTCTCCAAATGACATCAACTTACAATCTCCGACATAAGTACTTAGAACTAAATGTGTGGACTTCAGCTTACCTACAGTGTCATGTCATAAAATAAAATTCAATTTGTAATATGTAATAATAGTAATGAAAAAAACCTGCCAAGTTCGAGTCGGACTCGAGCACTAAGGGTTCCGTACCGTTATCTATAATAAAAAAACCAAAAAAATCATGTCTGTTGCATACAAAAGCCATGATTTTTTCCTCCCATAGGACCCCCCTTAGTGTTTATTGTTATAGCGGCAACAGAAATACATCATCTGTGAAAATTTCAACTCTCGAACTATCACGGTTCATGAGATACCGCCTGGTCATCATTTCGAGTAGGTGTCACGGTCAATCGACCATGCACACCCTAGTGTCAGAGTTTTTCGGAATCGCCTCTCGGCCTCTGACGTGGTTCCTGATGGCAGCCGGTACCACCGGCTTAACATGCCTTCCGAAGCACGGAATCATCTTTATTATCAGACAATCAGGTGATTCAAGCATGCAATGTCCTAACCAAACTGGAAACAACAAAGTATGCTTCCGGTGGGAATCGAACCCACGACCCCCGGGTCAACAGGCAAACGCCTTAACCACTGGACCAAGGAGGCTGTCACCGCCTGGTGACAAACGGACAGACAGACAGACGAACATCGGAGCGACATTAATAGGGTCCCGTTTTTACCCTTTGGAGACGGAACACTAAAAATGTTTATTTAAATTTTTGATTAAATGTCAAATCACAATACGTACAAATTGTAAGTACCAATTATGTCATTTTTAGGATTCCGTACCCAATTACTTAATTAAACTGGACAATTTGGATAAATACAGTGAGGAGCGAAAACATAAGAAAAGAGTGGTATCTTAAAGGCGATGTGTCGTTCCAATACCTATCCCATCATAATTCCTTTCTTCATTTCTCATAATCGTGAATTGCCATATTTCAAAATGGCATTGTTTTTGAAAACGGCTAGCCGTAATGTAATTAATGCGGCGGATTATACGATCAGACTGCGATATATAGACTGCGTGATAAAACCGTAACATACGCGGACGAAGTCGAAACAGCCAGTACACAATAATCCAAATCTCGTTTCAGTCACTGATAAAGATATAGATATATACAAAGATATGCTCAACAATACAACGGTACATAAACAAGACTAAGTAGGTATAATCCCAACTAACAAATTAAAAGTAATATAGGATTATAATTTTGCCAGATAATCAAAGTAATTAGCTTCTGGTGCCGAGACATGGCTCCTTCCGAAAGGAGCCATGATTACAGTGTCGCAGAGAGCCATGGAGCGAGCCATGCTTGGCATCAAAGATTCAAAAGATTCAAAGATTCAAAGATTTATTCAGAAAATAGGCCTTTTCAGGCACTTTTTCACGTCAATTCACCTTTAAAATTAAATAATACTTATTATATTATATTCAAATTATTAATTCTTGTTTAAAAGCTACAAACTACTAGCGTTTCGGAACCGACCACTGCAGAGAAGAAGACGCCGAAAGAAACTCTTCAACAGTATTGGTCGCCTACTTGCCTGAAGGGCTTTGTATGATATTTAATATTTTTCTTTTCTTTTTTTTTGGTGTCATGTTATATACAATTTTAATTTACATATTTTTGTGGAACACGTTATGTTAGCGATCGAGCGTGCAACAACAACAGATATGATAAAAGTCTCAAAGAGGCCGAGCAGACCTGTCCCCCCTGGCAGCACCCGTTCACGAGTTGACGCGTGGATCAGCCATCGCTGAGCTCAACCATATTAGAGGGAACTCGACGACCCGACACACAACGCCGCCACCAGTTTGAACATTTTAGTGAGCATGACTTACTCGATCTCAAGCACAAAACTCGAAAACTAATTGTCGACACTCGTTGACCGCAAACATATACATGTTTTACAATTGAGAGTTTATTTTAGACAATTATACAAAATAAAATAGCAGCAACAAAAAAAAGAAAACAATTATAAGTAAAATTAAAATAAAAAAGCGTTTAGAGAAGTCCTGCATATCACTCGAGGTCTCGACTCCAAGCATTCTTATCAACGAAATAATCATTAATGCCATAATAAGCTCTTTTCAATAATATATTTTTTGTAACGTCTTTAAACTTCGGAAATGGCAAAGCTGTAATATTGTCAGGAATTTTATTATACAAACGAATACTAAGCCCTAAGAATGTATTCATAGTTTTCTGTAGTCTAAAAGCTTCATTAACTAGTTTATTTTTGTTTCTAGTATTGTATGTATGAACATGACAATTCTTAACATATTTGTGAATATTTTGATGTACGTGCAGTATATTAGCAAGAATGTATTGTGACGCAACCGTTAAAATTCCAGTTTCCTTAAATAACTCTCGAAGAGAATCCCTAGCCCCTAGTTTATAAATTGATCGAATAGCACGCTTTTGCAGAACGAAAATGCTGTTGACGTTTGCACCATTTCCCCAAAGCAATATCCCGTAAGACATTATACTATGGAAATAGCTAAAGTAAACAAGACGTGCTGTTTCGACATCTGTCAGTTGTCTTATTCGCCAAACGGCGTATGCCGCGGAGCTTAGTCTACCAGCAAGAGCTGTAATATGTGGACCCCATTGTAATATTGAGTCGAGAGTTATTCCTAGAAATTTTGTCGAGTCAACAAATTCTACCACTTCATCATTAACAACTATTTTTGTGGGCACATGCCTAACATTAGGGGTACAAAATTTGACACATTTAGTTTTTTTAGCATTGAGCAGGAGATTATTAGCTGTAAACCAATCTAATACCTGAGCGAGAGTGTCATTTACATCGTCAAAATTTGTCTTCTGTCTATCAACTTGAAAAACAAGTGATGTGTCATCAGCAAATAACACAGCTTTACAGGCACAGGCGTAGAATGGCAAATCATTAATATAAATGAGAAATAATAAGGGCCCCAAGATAGATCCCTGAGGAACTCCCATTTTGACAGACATCCCACTTGATTTAACTCCATTAAAACTAACTTTTTGTATTCTATTTACCAAGTATGATTTAATTAGCCTCAAAGATTCATTTTTCACCCCATAATAACTTAATTTATTTAATAGCGTTTCATGGTCTACACAGTCGAATGCTTTAGTAAGATCACAAAAAACTCCTATTGCATTTTGCGACTTTTCCCATGCCTCTAGGATATGCGTGAGCAAAGCAACTCCTGCATCTGTGGTGGAACGACCTTTAGTGAAACCATATTGTACACTATGGAAAAGTTTATTTTTATTAAAGAAAGAAAGTAACTGTTTGAATATTAACTTTTCAAAAATTTTACTTAATACTGGTAGGATTGAAATTGGGCGATAATTATTAGGATCGTCTTTACTTCCCGCCTTATGCAGAGGTATAATCTTACTACATTTCATCAGATCGGGAAATGTTCCGGTATCTACACATTCATTAAATATTAACGCTAGATTTGGAGCTATATCGTCTCGAAATCGGAATCAAATTCCAAGACCGAGTTCACAACTCGATCCGACGCCGAACGAAAGTTCACGATGTGCTCTCTCTAGGGTTGCAATTCTAAAATGACAGTCAGAGGCCGACAGGCGGTCCCGAAGAACTCTGACACTAGGTGTGCATGGTGATCGATTGACCGTGACACCTACTCTAAATGATGATGACGACTCTTATTAAATTAAGAAATAAAATATGGTGAAAAAATTCCAAGCGGGCGGGATTTGAACCTGTGACCTTAAGCCTATGTACCTACGACTTAAGGCTAGGTCGCAGGTTCAAATCCCGCTCGCTTGGAATTTTTTCACCATATTTTTAATAAGAGTATATCAAAAATAGTATTGTGAATGCAAAATATGTAGGTATATACACTTAGGGCAGGACATCTGGCTAGAAAAACGATGATAGGTGCAATAAGCAATAAGCATGTCACAGAGTGGTATCCCAAAAAGGGGAAGGTAGAGTTGGGAGCCATCTTGGCCAGAGCAGACAGAGGATGGCTCCGGTAGTATAGACAGGGTCATGCTCCTGTAGTGGAGACTAAAAAGACCTGATGATGTTGATGATGAGTGTTGGGAGTCCAGCAGCTAGGGTCGAGGACATAAAGCAGATTTCTGATAAGAACTGGAATGCGAAGGCTTAGGGATAGAGAAGTATGGCGCAGATAAAATGAGGCTTATACCCAGCAGTGGGTCGTGGTTAGCTGACGATGATGATGAGCAAAAGTAATGGCTTATGGTAACACTGTAGAAAAAATGCTACATACGGCCGCAGGACAGCTTGTGGCGAGCTGTTGGTGAGTAATGACACCACGAACCCGAGTGCTCCAGAGAGTCGGTCAGAGCCCTCGCCCCCGACGTGTCTTCATCGGTCGGGGTGGACACCCAAGAGGGCTCGCGGGACTCTCGGCTCTGGCTTGCTTTAGTTGACCAGAGAGGAGTCGTGAGAGCTATTGCTCCAGTGGTGCCCGCGAGTAAGAGAAACGTTTAAGTCGTGGTAAAGCCACGCTACCGGCAAAATGAATTGCTAGCATGAATGGGCTGACTCGTCCGGGAAAGAACCACACTCTCACAGAAAATCCACGTCTGTGTAGAAGCTTTACCGCTTCTATGCTTCGCTCGGTGAGTGAGAGAGCCGGAGGCCCATCCTTCCCCGTTTTGGTGGTCGTTTACCATCAGGTGACCCGCTTGCTCGTTTGCCGTACTATATCATAAAAAAAAAACACGAGTAATATCTTTAAGAAGAAGAAAAATATATTTTTGACTTATAATAAAACCATTATTACTTGGTTTTACCAAGTTCAGGCTAACGCCATCTAGTGACGGATGGAAAACTCTGTAAATATTGCACTGCAGCGCCCTCTCCACCGCCCATAGTGGCAGTTAGTTTAACTAACTATCACAGCCTGCCGGCAACCGACCTGCTGCTTTTAACAGCCCTCAACATAAGCCAATATTTTTGTATGATGTTGACTATCTATACGATAGTAATTCAATTTTTTTTTCAAATTCAAATTCAAAACGTTTATTCAATAAAGTTTTCTTTGAACACTTAATTATTGTCATATTTCACTTCTCAACAATTGTTGACGTCAAAAATTTACTTATGGCTAAGTTTAATGCCGCTTCCAAAGCGGAGTGCAGAAGAAGCGGCAACAAACTGCACAGCGCATTTTCTCCAAGGACGACAACTCACAATTTTTGAAAACCTTAGAAATTAGGTATGTGGACTGAGTATACATTGGTTTATTTAAATGTCATGTTCGAATTGAATTTAAAAAAAAATGTCATATTATTGAAATTAATAACACCGAAATAAAAAAAAATGTCATATTAAGTACCTACCTACTAAAATTAAAATAAAAAAGTCATCTTTAAAAATATCACGTACAGACTGTACCATACATTATAGTCATATAAATACAGAACTACGAGGCGTCCGCGCCAAGCTCAAGCCAAACATTCTTATCATTAATAAAATCTTCGGTCTTATAATATGCCTTTTTACAAAGTAATTGTTTTACATAACTTTTGATTATTCTATCAGGCATATCAAGGACCGATTTTGGCAATTTGTTGTAGTAGCGTATACAGTTTCCCATGAACGACTCGCTAACTCTGCTTAGCCGATATCGCGGAAGAAATAATTTATTATTGTTACGCAAGGGTCTACTTATTAAATCACTAACTTTTTTGAACGACAAAATATTTTTCCTTGCATATATTATATTCTCGAATATAAGGGCACATAGAGACCAAGACTGGACTGAGTTTCTTTCGGCGTATTCTTCTCAGCATTGGTCATTCCGAAACGCTAGTAGTTTTTTGATTTTACAAACATAAAAGAAAGAAAAATAAACAACAGAAACATATGACGTTCAAAAAGTGATACATGTATCCTACTTTGAATAAAAATTATTCATTTTCATTTTTTTTTTCATTTTATATACAACGTGATTTTGAACCTCTTAGCTTTATTGAAATCTCAGAATCAGAATCCCTAATGAAATATAGAACTACAAGAAAAAAAGCTGAAAATCGAAAAAAAAATTAGGGTGTCCCATACAAAGTCGCCGATCAGCTGGAGGAATTTTTTTTTTTCGGTTTTTACCTTTTTTTCTTGCAATTCTGTGTTCTATTAGGGATTCTGATTCCCAGATTTCAATATAGTAACTAGGGGTTCAAAATCACGCTGTACTGTAATGCTAAACGGAGTCACGGGAAATAGCTAGTAGATCACGAACAATGTGATTTATTTAAATTGATGGGCCCTTTAATCCCCTATATCTAAATCCAGCTTCGTGTAATAAGAAATACGATGTGATTTGCAACAGATTTATTAGATAAACAACTAATGCCATATGAATATCATGCTTAGTAGGTAGTCGTTTTAAGGGTGGTTCACACCGCCAGCGAGTGAGGCGAGAGAGGCGAGGGAACATCGCTTCATCTCTTTTCATACTTTGGTTCACACAGCGTACTTTTTGAGCGATGCGGTCGAAGATATCCGAGAGAGCTAGCAAGCGACCGAGGCCGGCGAACATAGCTTCATCTTTTTTCATACTTTGGTTCCCGCAGCGAACTATATGAGCGATGCGATCGAAGATATCCGAGAGAGCTAGCAAGCGAGCGAGGCCGGTGAACATCGCTTCATCTCTTTTCATACTTTGGTTCCCACAGCGAACTATATGAGCGTTGCGGTCGAAAATATCCGAGAGAGCTAGCGAGCGAGCAAGGCCGGTGAACATCGTGTCATCGCTTTTCATACTTTGGTTCACACAGCGAACTTTATGAGCGATGCGGTCAAAGATATCCAAAAGAGCTAGCGAGCGAGCGAGGCCGGTGAACATCGTGTCATCTCTTTTCATACTTTGGTTCCCACAGCGTACTATATGAGCGATGCGGCCGAAGATATCCGAGAGAGCTAGCAAGCGAGCGAGGCCGGTGAACATCGCTTCATCTCTTTTCATACTTTGGTTCCCACAGCGAACTATATGAGCGTTGCGGTCGAAAATATCCGAGAGAGCTAGCGAGCGAGCAAGGCCGGTGAACATCGTGTCATCGCTTTTCATACTTTGGTTCACACAGCGAACTTTATGAGCGATGCGGTCAAAGATATCCGAGAGAGCTAGCGAGCGAGCGAGGCCGGTGAACATCGTGTCATCTCTTTTCATACTTTGGTTCCCACAGCGTACTATATGAGCGATGCGGCCGAAGATATCCGAGAGAGCTAGCAAGCGAGCGAGGCCGTTGAACATCGCTTCATCTCTTTTCATACTTTGGTTCCCACAGCGAACTATATGAGCGTTGCGGTCGAAAATATCCGAGAGAGCTAGCGAGCGAGCAAGGCCGGTGAACATCGTGTCATCTCTTTTCATACTTTGGTTCACACAGCGAACTTTATGAGCGGTGCGGCCGAAAATATCCGAGAGAGCTCTAGTTCTAGCTCTCTCGCGTTGTGAACTACATAGCTTAGCTCATAGTTTCTCACTCACTCGCATATCTCGCCTCGCTCGCCTCGCTCGTTGGCTGTGTAAACCGCCCTTTATGCATATTATAATTTCAGTCGTAAAAAGCCTACTGCTGGTCTTCCCAAGGATTCTTCATTCCATGGGAGGATATTACCATACTCACCACGCTTGTAATGCTTCCGACGCTGCTACCCATCTGATGCATTTCTAATTTAAGGGTAGGAGCAAGGTCTCAATTTTTCAAAAATTGAGACAAGGAGAGGGAAAGGAAGACCAAGACGAGCATATTTGGATGAGATAAAGGAAAAGGCTGGAGTTGTGTCATATGGAGAGGTGAAGAGAATGGCTGAGAACCGAGAGACATGGAGAGTACTCCACCGACAAGAACATAATTCTTAAATTAAAGATAGATAGAGGAGTAAGGTTTATTCTGTTTTTAGTATTTGTTTTATATCGGCAACATAAATACATAACCTGTGAAAATATCAACGGTCTATGTACTATCACGGTTCATGATATACAGCCTAGTAACAGGCGAACAGTGGCTCGCCGACCCGCCTGCCAAGCGCGGTGAATATGGCAATATCCTCCCATGGAACGATGAATCCTTGAGGGAGGCCTTGTCCAGCAGTTATCTTCTTAAGGTTAAAATGATGATGAGGAGGATTTTGTTGGTGGTAGGTACTACACTCTCACAGAAAATCCACGTTTGAGTGTTTTAGCGCTACTAATCTTCGTTCGGTGAGTAAGAGAGCCGGAGGCCCATCACCCCATCCCCATGGGGAGTCGGGGAAGGAAGGAAGTAAGGAGTTTGGGGTCCTTCCCCAACTCCTTGTAAGGCCGGCAACGCTCCTGTCACACCCTGGTGTTGCAGTTGTCCATTGGCAGTTATGATCACTTACCATCAGGTGACTTGCTTGCTCGTTTGCCGTCTTATCTATACTTCTAGTTTGTTTGTTTGAACGACCTAATCTCAGTAGCTACTGGTTCAGATTGGAAAATTATCTTTGTGTTGGATAGTCCATTTATTGAGGAAGGCTTTAGGCTATAAAACATCACGCTGCGACCAATAGGAGCGAAGCATCAATGAAAAATGTTTTGAAATCGGGGAAAAATTGTTCATCTATACTAATAAATCATAATAACAGAAATTGCCGCGGACGAAGTCGCGGGCAACAGCTAGTATATTATAAAGCTGAAGAGTTTGTTTGTTTGAACGTGCTAATTTTAGGAACTACTGGTTCAAATTGGAAAATTATGTTTGTGTTGGATAGTCCATTTACTGAGGAAGGCTTTAGGCTATAAAACATCACGCTGCGACCAATAGGAGTGAAACAGCACAAAAACATGTTTTGACAACGGGTGAAAAATATTCATCTTACAAAGAAAAAAAACAAATCATAATAACAGAAATTGCCGCGGACGAAGTCGCGGGCAACAGCTAGTATCATAAAAAGTGGTTTGCGACTGTCCTTACTATTTCATACACTATTATTTCGGTTATACTATTAGGGTTTGATCCCCGGCCAGGTCAAGATGGAAAATGATCTTTTTCAGATTGGCCTGGGTCTTGGATGTGTATCTATATATGTAGATATTTGTTATAAAATATAGTATCGTTGAGTTAGTATCCCATAACACAAGTCTCGAACTTACTTTGGGGCTAGCTCAAGCTGTGTGATAAGTCCGTATATATTTATTTATTTATTACTAGTGAAAACGAAAAGATGGGGACTTTGAAAGAAAGGACTTTGCTTACTCGAGGGCTATTAAGATTATTTTATGTACTTACTTGCTATCTGGCATCATTGATTTATTATTTCCTACACGCAATCACAAACTTATTATTCGTATTGCTAATCCTAATTCGCCGAAAGATAAGTTATCATTATGGATTTGTTTTTGCCCATTAATCCAAAGAAAAATTCCGCCGACGGCCACAATGAATACGGTATTATTTTGTATTATGAGTTTTCAATTTTAACAATATTTAATCATCATTATAAATAAATAAATATATACGGACAAATCACACAGATTGAGCTAGCCCCAAAGTGAGTTCGAGACTTGTGTTATGGGATACTAACTCCACGATACTATATTTTATAACAAATACATATATAGATATACATCCAAGACCCAGGCCAATCTGAAAAAGATCATTCTCCATCTTGACCTGGCCGGGGATCGAACCCGGGCACTCTCGTGTCGCAGGCTGGCGTGTTGACCGCTGCGCCACGGAGACCATAAGGAATATACACTGGACAAAGGGCTCTCCCAAGGGTTCTACGTTCCATGGGAGGATTTTGCCATACTAAACACGTTTGGCAGGCGGATTGGCGAGTGCAGAGCATGAGAATGGTTGTTAAAAGATCTTAATTCAGCAATAGTTGTCCTATTGCAGCACTGACAGGATAAGAAATTAAATTAAAGGGCCTTAAAGGGCCCGCGGCGTACACAAGATTATTTTCCTGAACAGAGTTTACTTGAAACTTTTATCAGAGAAGTGTGTATGATAATTGAAGCGATCATGCTGCTGGTGCGAGCATAGAGTGGTGTTATTCGGGAACCAAAGTGTATTACGTTTCACGACTCATAACTTAAAAAAACTATGCCTTGAACGAATATGTAATAGGTCCTCTTTTCCACTGGCTGTTAAACAGCCAGTGGAAAAGTTATGGATTCTTTTGTGTCATTTCAATCTCTGAATAAGGAAACCTGAGAAGGAAACTAATGGAACTGTCATACCTACGAAAAAATCGTGCATACCTACGCAGCTAAACATGGCGGCTTAGTGTTGTATACTATCAGTGTTTTTTGCCAATCTATCGATAAAATTTACGATGACGCTTATTTATTTCGTATCGTACGTTCACTCATTACCGTGTTTTGAACTTGGGTTACAAATTATAATATTAACCAGACTGGCTATGGTGCGGCCTTTTTTGTTATTATGTTTTATAATTTCTCCTGTGATGTAATGTCAAGCAGTTGCTAAGTTACTTGGTGTTTGGATTGTCTTGTGTCGATTTTCCACTTATTATTTTTCATGTTATTTTTATCATCTTATTATATACATCATCTAAACAGGTATTTTTATTATTATTCATCCTTACAGTCCACCGCTCACTAATAGCATTTTTTCACGTCAATTCACATTTAATTACGCTTTAAATGCTACAAACTACCAGCGTTTCGGAACCGACCACTGCAGAAAAGTAGAAGCCGAAAGAAACTCTTTTCAACAGTATTGGTCGCCTACTAGCCTGAAGGGCTTTGTATAATTTTTTATATTTTTATCTTTTCTGATTTCATGTTATATACAATTTCAATTTACATAATGTTGTGGACATAATGTAAATTTAAAATAATTTTTATGTTACTTGGGATTGTGGTGTCAATCAATCAATCAGTATCAATGACACGAACATAACATTCTTAATCAGTTGTTTTAAAATAGTATAAAATTATACATATTTTTAGACTAACTTTTGCCCGCGGCTACACTCGCGCTAATATCGATCCCTTGGGAACAGTAGAATTTTCCGGGATGAAAGGTACCCTACGTCCCTCCCCGGGCCTAAAACTACTTCCGTACCAAATGTCATCCAAATTTATTTAATAGTTGAAGCGTGAAAAGACAGAAGGACAGACAAGATTTACTTTCGTATTTATACTATAGTATGTATTAAATTAATCAAATATTTTCTATAGGTAACTAAGAATTTATATATAATAATTTGAAAACTATATCAAGTCTTACCATCAGACTTGATATAGTTTTCAAATTATTATATATAAATTCTTAGTTTTGTTCTTAGATTTATAAATAATAGTCAATATTATAAATCATTAGGATTACTGCTAAAATAAAAAGAATATTCGTACATACAGTCTTTATTTATTCATTTCTGAACAGGACAATTTTGTTTAGATCATTTCTAAATGATATTTTTTCGGTACATTTTTTCCCCAAAATAATTAAATCTTATATCTATATATATCTATGGATCATGGTCTGAAATAAAGAACTTATTATATATTATATTATTATATATGTTTTAATTACACTTTTCATCAATAAATATTTATGACTGGCGTCATGGTCGCTTGAATCAGTCCCAAAACCTTGTTCACCATAATTTTCGACAAAGAAAAAATATACAAATAATAACTATTAAAATTTTGTTTCTTAAAACAAAATTTTAGAATTTTCTGTTTTTTTACATAGATCCTCAATATCTTTCGATGGGTATACGAGACCACCTCGAGTTTTAAATTTTATTAATGAATGTGGTTCAATATCGCCAAATAACAATGACGCACAAATGACACATTTTATAGTGCGCAATAATTTTCTGGCTACAAAGCCTGCAATGTACGTCACAACGCTTTCAGAATATTTTGTGAGATTATTATTCAGGCAATCTAGATATTCTTCAAATAAACTGCTGTCATCCTCTTGGACCTCTATAAACGATTTTTTATTTGTTAAATCATTTATAGTGTCAACAGGGTCAGTTCTGCTTGAACAAGTTAAAATATTTATCTGTTCAAGAGGGATACAATTCCCTACTCCTCCGTCGCGAATTTCCGCTCTTATCAGAAGACGTTTAAAAGCAGCTCTAAATTGAACGGCATTCGGATTATTATTGAATCCACCGCGGGCTTTAATTGATGAAAAGAATAATTCGAGGTGGTCCTGACTTAACTTTATGTACAGGAAGATACTTTAACATTTTTGATTCAGAGACTAAATAGTGATACACATCTAAAGCACTTTTCATATCTATAATTAGTCCAATAAACCCTGTTTTCCGTATTGATTCGACAACTAGTTGTCCTGATGGAAACTTTAATCCATTAATATAACTGATGGCCCCTTCAAAAAGAGCCTGATTTAATCCTATATTTTCAGGGCACATCGCTTTTTTCCAACCTGCTGGTCTAATGGAGCAGCTGTTTAAAACATCAAAGACGTCGTTTATAAGACGTAAAAACTGTATAGTTCCGTCACAGTCTTCAAAACCACTAAGTTTTAATTGAACACTGCAAACTTCTAACGCATCTGCTACAGAACTACTAAGCATTTGCGTTGCCAACCGAACTTTCATTTTTTGCTTCGCAAAATATACATGAGCTTTTGTTATTTTCGTTCCCATGTGTAAACCCTCGCTTTCCTGTAATTTTCACAGTCGTTCGAAGAAACAAAAATCTATTTTACGCCCAAACATATCATAGAACAACTTAAGTTCCCCAAAGGTGTTTCGGATTAGTTTAACTGCATGACATGGATCGATAAAACAATACATTTTAGCACCATTTATTTCAAAGCACGTGGGACCACTGGCTTCCATTAGATTACATCCCATTTGTCCAAACATGCTGAAGTTGGCAGCAGGTCCATCACAAGTAACACTGATGATTTTCACCCCAATTTCTTTACATTTCTGCAAACATATTTGCAATAGTGCAGCTTTTTAAAGCATATGATTTTGTGCGTATGAAGTACGCACAAAATCATATGCTTTGGGAGACATAAAATTCAAGGTCAAGGCGAATTTCCGTAATTCCTCAGAATACTGTCTTTCTACAGGTAAGCCTTTCGCTTTACTAATTTGTCTTAAAATTAAGTCTTTTGGCCCCGCACACTGTTCTAAAAGTATGCAGTTTTCATGAGTCACCAGATTATTTTCTTTCAGCGTCCTAATCACTTCTTTAAATGTTTCTATTTTAATATTTTGCCGACGGACAGTTTCATTCAAACATTTTATTTTTTTCTTCTGGTTATTAACTTTCTCTTGCAATCGTTTCAATTCCTTTAGGGCCTGACCCTGAAAAGAAAATGCTGTTTTAGCTTTTATTGTAAAAGTTTTGTCTTCATTAAGTAAATATATTGGAAATCCTTGGGGGAGGCCGTCCAGCAGTGGACTTCTTGCGGCTGATATGATGATGATGATGAAGTAAATATTCAGAAACTGAATGGGTGTTCAGTATCAATATCAGTATCAGGGTAAAATATTTACTTATATTTAAGATTTCAATTACTAAATTGAATATTAAAATGCAGTCAACACTATTGATATTTTTTATAAATATCCTGTTGCCATAAAAATGAACTGACCAAAAGATTCAAAAGCTGGTCGAATCAATATTAATCTGACAAGCACTAAGAACTGAGAAGTGAACATGCACTGTGATTACTTACCAATTCTATGTTCTGATGGCTGGCAGCATTATCATCCGTGGTTGCAGCAGCAGATTGTCGTAGCATGAAAGGTTGCTGAAAGTAGACATATTGTTTGTAGATAATAATTGTTAAAACATTGAGTTGGTCGAGTTGGCATAAGAAAATATGAACAAATATTTTAAATTATTGATCTACACCTCTACACTATCTAAACTTATTTTTGTGTTTTTTTTTTTAAAGAGGAAAGATTTTATTGTTTGTTTGCATCGAATAGGCTCCTGGACAGATTATAAAAACTCTTTCACCATTAGAATCCTACATTATCACTGATGAACACAGGCTATAGAATATTGTCAAAAATTTTGGGATTCGTATGAAAACTTTGATAATAAATAAATAAATAAAATATTTTTATTAAATAAAATAAATAAAATATTTTTATTAACTGCAACATAGTCACATAGTACAGGACGACTTAATACTATTTATATTCGAACATATATTGCAGAATTAATTTTATTTACAAGAAGCTTATCCTATGGTTTCCTCACTAGGCAAGCCTGTATCGAGGAAGCCAGAAAAAATTACATATAAAGACATTAACACTAGAATTCTCAGTCAGAGCTTATTTTGGTAACAATAATAGAAGGTAACATAAAGATTCCAAATATAACATAAATAATTTAAACACAAATCTCCACTATTTTCTCAGTTTCTTCATAAGTCAATGTTGCTAACCATTTACAAATAATTATACGAGCCTGAGATGCAGTTTTACACTTAATGTCACACAATTTCGCTACTTTGTTATAAATATGTATTTTAATAAAAGTTCCTAATCTTTGTGCAAAAGTAGTGTTAACCACAGGAGTGGGAACACGAAAAACTCTTCGAGCTACTAAGTTTTCATAATAACTTGATGACAAAACTGCTTTGTGCATTTGTACCGAAGTTTTTAATATGTAAAGCTGCCGCACAGTAAGGACCCCAGCCTCCTTGTAAAGAGTTGATGTCGAGTATCTGTATGGTTTGCGAAGCATCATCTTTAGAACTGCACGTTGAGCTCTTTCTGCTCGAATAAGGAAGGTTTTAGCAGCACTTCCCCAACATGAGATGCAATATACAATTATAGATTGACAGAGCGCGTAGTATATCGTCTTTAAAGTCTCAACGCTCGCAACATGGCTTAATTTCCGCATCACACTAACCACCTTCCTTATCCTAGCCGAAAGGACTTCGATCTGATTTTTATATGATAGTTTCTCATCAATTTGGACACCTAAGTAATTAACCACTTTTGTGTGAGTAAGTGTATCACACTGACATATTTGCGTACTACATGATGAGTTATGCATTCGTATTTTTACGTCTGCTTTTCTGGGTGCCGATGCAGCAGTTTTATGAAAGCACATATACATTGTTTTTTTAGTGTTTAAGGTTAACAAGTTACTTTGGAGCCATTGAGATACTAGTGCCATTCCATTCTCGGCAGTAGTACGAACTTCAGACCATGTTGATCCATAAAATATAAGTGCTGTATCATCTGCATAACACAATATGTCGGAATTTGGGATATTAATGTCAAAAATATCATTGACGTATAATAGAAACAAGGTTGGTCCAAGTATACTGCCTTGCGGCACTCCATAGTTGATCGGCATTATGCTACTAGTGATATGGCCAATTCTGACACACTGCCTCCGATCCTTCAAATAACTTTCAAACCACGCCAATGTGGTGCCACGGATTCCCATTAAATCTAGTTTTTTAAGTAATATATGAACGGAAACGGTATCGAAGGCCTTAGTTAAATCCAAAAACATCCCTATGCACTTTCGATCTTTATCTATATGTGATGCTACATTGGTTGTTAATAATGTAACGGCATCTTCAGTGTTTTTACCCTTTCGGAATCCAAATTGCGTGGCAGATAATAAATTTTGTGACTCTATAAAACTAAGTAAACGTTTATTGACTAGCTTTTCTAATAATTTTGAAAAAGTTATTAAAAGCGATATAGGTCTGTAGTTGTCCAATAACTCCTTTGCTCCACTTTTGTAAATAGGAGATACACAAGCAATTTTCCAGGCATTCGGAAAAATGCCGCCTTGAAGACTTAAGTTGAATATATGAACAAGGGGGCACAGAATTTCTTTCTTCACGTATTTAACCAAATAATTGCCAAAACCATCGATACCGGGAGCCTTATCATTTTGTAGGCTCATTATAATGCGATCAACTTCTTCACAATCTGTCGGACTTAAGAAAAAAGAATTTACTGGAGAGTTTCGTAATTTAATATTAGCAGCAAGTTCTACTTCCGTTTTGTTTGTATTCGAAAGAATATTGTTTGCCAATTTTTGGCCTATCGATGAGAAGTGTGCATTAACTCGATTCAAAGATTGCTGAATATTTGGACAACCCGGTTGTTTTAGCAATCCTGTGGGCTCTTTGTTTGAGTGCGTTAGACTGCATATGTCCTTAATAGTACGCCATAATCCTTTAGGGTTTTTTTTATTTTCCGTAATCTTTTTCTTTTCGTATTCAGCTTTAACCTTTCTTAATAAGTCTACAAAGAAATTATGATAGCGTTTATATGTGATTTTTAAAATAATATTGTCCTTTCATTGTTATATGTCACTGAGCGTGTGAGATCCTCCAAATTTGACTTCACAGAAGAGAATTCCTGAGTGAGGATGCAAAGCTGTTCAGTTAGCTGATTTAATTCGTTGCCAGTTGAATCTGTCTTCTTTCGAGTGGTAACATTTTCACTGCCAGTTCGGATAGGAGTAAGACTATTATCACCTCCCTTTTAGTTTAAGGCACAACATTCAGGGCATTTCCATACCTTTTTTCGTTCCGCTGTGAGGCCGGATATATTTATGCACAAGGAGCAGAAACTCTTTTCACAAGAAGTAGATGTACATTTAACGGTATTTGCATCTTTACCAGACTTCATACAACCAGCACACTTCATTTTGACAATACACCAAAAGTTCTGTAATGCAATTGTAAATTTCCTCCCAGAGACAAAGTAAGCGAATGAACCTTCTGCGTTGATACTCTATGAAGCGCACGTCACTGCTACTCACGGGCGCGTTGCGCTAGCGCTGCACGCGATAATCACTCCTGCGCGGACTGCGTAACCGTGCGGATGCTCTGCCGTCCGCTGCGTGGTGACGATACGTTGATACCCGCACGAATTTTTATTGGTTTTATACAATGCACAATTTGTCGATGTTATTTCGTATTTGCAGCTACGTTTCACTTTAAAACTTATGAACACTATTTATTTGAGGGATAGTTAGTATTATTATTCAACAATTTTGTAAAAATGAACACTATTACAACGTTTATTTAATAAAATTGTCATGTATTTGTAAAACACAGTGTTGACTATCTGACTGAGATGGCAAAGATCAAAGATAATGTAACCAAAGGTTTGAAAAAAATACTAAAAAAATCCTTCTATCGCGTACGCTGCGGAAACTATTGACAATAGAGCAAAGAGATGTACTACAGTTTTATACACGACATCAATATCTACAAAAAAGTCCACGATACCATATTATGTTTAACTATTACAGTTATGTCACAATAACTACATTTTCATGTTAAAATATGGAAAGTCTACCAAGAGTGTATTAATATTTATATTTTTTGTTAAATACCTATATCTAGCGGGCCACTAGTCCTTACTTATCCTTATCCTTATCCTTCCTTACTAATATTATAAATGCGAAAGTGAGTTTATTTGTTTGTTTGTTTATTTTTTGGTTGTTTTTTTGTTACCTTTTCACGCCGTAACTACTGAACCGATCATCATGAAATTTTGTATACAAGTTCTCTGGAGTGCGGAGAAGGACAAAGGGTACATTTTATCCCGAAAAAAAGGACTGTTCTCGAGGGATCGACATTGACGCGGGCGAAAGCTAGTAATATTATAAATGCGAAAGTGAGTTTGTTTGTTTGTTACGCTTTCACGCCCTAACTACTGAACCGATCATCATGAAATTTTGCATACAAGTTCTCTGGAGTACGGAGAAGGACATAGGCTATCTTTTATCCCGGGAAAAAGTACTATTCTCGAGGGATCGACATTGACGCGGGCGGAGCCGCGGGCGAAAGCTAGTATTATATAAATAGAAATGCTGATAGCAAACTCCGCATAACAACTAAAATAGGTACTACATACTTACTAGAAAAATATACAGGGTTATACTAATGCAAAACCTGCTAAAGACGACTTAAGTACATCATGACTAACAATGTTTGTTCTATAAATTTCACCTAAACACAATACTTTTATGTGGGTTTCTATCAAACGTTAAGTCTATGGCAATCAGCAGCCGCCGGCCGCGTGCCACGAGATCGTAAGTACCTACTATTAGTACCTCGTAGCGCCGATTGCCATAGAATTAAGATGAGAAGAATTGCAAATTTGCATTTTTTTTTGTATGAAAAAAGCTAACATCAAATTACAAAATGTCATAGAACAAATGCAGTTAATCTTGATGTACCTTAGTCACCTTTAGGAGGTTATGCGTTAGAACCCACTTACCCTGTATATGCATAGGTAACCAAGATAAAATAGAATTATGTACCAGGTTCACTTACCAATTCAACATTCTGTTGGCTGGCTGCATTATCATCTCTGGTTCTAAGGTACGATTGGTGTAGGGTTGATGGTTGCTGAAAACAGACATATCGTTTGTAAATAATAATGGTTATAACAGTGAGTTGGTCGAGTTAGTATAAGAAATTTAAAATTATTAATATTATATAAATATATATGCTGATATCAAACTATGCATAATTACTAACACAGAAGGTAGAAGGCATAGTTACTACTGACTGTACTAGGCTACAGAGTCTAGACTAAGAAGTGAAAAAAATATAATCATAGGTAACCAAGATAAAATTAAATTATGTACCGGGTTTACTTACCAATTCAACGTTCTGTTGGCTGGCTGCATTATCATCTCTGGTTCTAAGGTACGATTGGTGTAGAGTTGGTTGCTGAAAACACACAAATTTTATTAATAATAATCCCTGCGATGTGGACATATATTATATTAAGATTTATGACCAATTTCAAGGTTTAACAAAATTAAAGTGATTTAATATTATTCTCACCTGTATAAACAGAGATGGTACTGCATCATCTTTTAATCTTATAACATCCAGTGTTCATGAATTTTCATCAAAATGCAAAGAACATATGTAAATGTTTTTAACATCTGTTCTTAAATTTTTCTTCCCAATGATCTCTAACCAAATTCTTTTTTTGTATTTACTTTGTGGAAGTCTGTAAACAAAAATAAAATACGTATAAAATACTGTAGACTGCAACATAAAATATCGATAAGTCAACCGTTAAAACAAGAACATCACTAATAGTCAAAACAAATACAATTAAAACATAACCAAATCGCTGATGTTTTAATGAAAACTACACATAATACTTTACTTATAATGATTTTATCAGGTTTTTTACCAATATTTACAGAATTACAAGGCTAAAAACAACAAAAAATTGAGATAAATTACTTACCGGTGAAATGTTACATTTGGCCGAGTTCGGCTTGTTGTAGCACCACAATTTATTATGCTGCACTTATTAGGCATCGCAAAGTATTGTTTTTACTATATTTCAGCAAAATATCGGAAATATCCTTAACAAAATATTATTTTCGACAGCGAAGTCACAGGTTATAGTGTAAGTAAACAGCGTCACAAAATGGCGGAAACGGCACACTCCAGACGTCATAAAAAATGTTGCCAATGTAGCGAAATTGGTATACCGTTGTTTTGTTTTAATTGCATACGTTGGACAAAGACGCCATTATGTTTATTTTTTTGGTCTTCTACATTAATACAAAAGCATCTATATGACATTATGGCATTTCCATTAGTTTCCTGATTCACAGATTTTTTAATAGCGAGTTCATAAAAAAAACATCGTTGTCAATCAACGTCAACGTCAAGTCAAGTGTCAAACAAAGTGAAAATAAACACCAAACAAACAATCTAAATGTACATTTTTCTATAAAAAATTAATTTATAGTACGAAAAGTAACGTAATATCAGTCATAGAGTACAATTTTATACATTTGTAGCGTGTAAGTAGTAAAATAATCCATACTTAAGCGATAATTGTAAAAATGTCTGACGAAGACGTGGAAGTTCCTGCTACGTTTAAAAAACGTAATATTATGAACAGAGGTGGAAGGAAACGAAAGACTTCATCTTCAGAAGGTAATTTAAACATTTAGTAATTATATTGTTGCTAAATATCATTGACTAGCTATTGCCCGCGGCTCCGCCCGCGTCAATGTAGATCCTTCGAGAATAGTACTTTTTCCCGGGATAAAAGGTATGAAAAGTCCATACATACATACTATGTAAAGGTACATACAAGTATGTCCTTCTCCGTACTCCAAAGAACTTGTATGCAAAATGTCATGATGATCGGTTCAGTAGCAGTAGGCGTGAAAGCGTAACAAATAAACAAACAAACTCACTTTCGCATTTATAATATTAGTAAGGATAAGGATTTCACTATATTATTAGTTATAATATTGAGGTTATATTTAAGAGTATATCATTGGGTGTTCAAGGCGGTTTGAGACTCGATACAATTTTTTTCGATCAAAGTAGGTCCGAAAAGATTAGAAAATGTTCTGCACTCAGTTGTTTCGGATGCTCATAAAAAAACAAACTCGAACCTAAAAAAATAAAAGGCATATATTATTTGCTGTAAATTCACCAAGAATTTTTCGGTGTCATCCCACCGTCTCATCCTCGGTCTACCCCTATGCCTACGGCCATCAGGTATCCACAAGGTGACCTTCTGGGCCTATCAATCTGATCTCATCCGGCACACATGTCTGGCCAAATCCCACTAAATATGTATTTAAACCATTATCCATGTAAAACAAAATGACAATGTTATTTGAACAAAATAACATTTTCAGGATGATGTTGAAACTTCCTCATTTCTGTAGTGTCTCCGCAATGTTTGCTCAGGCCCAAACTGACGGTTTTCATGCCATCTTTCGAAAGAAAGTAGCGTCCTTGGTAAGGAGGGTGCGAGGGAGTGACAACAGCATCATGAAAATGTTAGCTGAGGATGTACACGCACCTATACTGAGACACTTCGTCCGGACGATGACGGAAAGACAAGATTGTCGTCTGGAGGTACGGTCTCATCCGCACGGAGTGCCTCGTAGATATATGACTTATTAATGGTCACCTACCTATTGTTATTTTTACTTTTACTTAAATCATGTTTGTCATGTAATGGATCTAGTTGTCCGAAAATAAAGAAAATTTGAATTTGAATTTGACCGAACGTCAAAGTGATAAGTGTCGATTTATTTTGGTCGGGTAATGGTTTAAACCAGGTTTAGTCCTCGTTTTATAATAATACATAAAAAGTTTTAAATGGATTAGATAAAAGAAGATTTCAGGGGTGCTGGTCACCCTAGTTAGGTTTTTTTGGTTAAAAGCACTCATTTCAATGATTACAGAGAAAAACAGCTCAGACTCAGAAGACCAGACAGTGGTAGTGCCAACCAAAAGACCACAGAAGCAAAACCCAAACATCCAGAGCACAGGTGGGGTTAAGAAACAGAGACATGAAGAACAGAACAGTGTTGAGAGTAGTGATGAAGAAAAGGTACATTTTATCCTCTTATCATATTATCTAGACTAGCTCCGTGGTGCAGCGGTCAACACGCCAGCCTGCGACACGGAGTGACCGGATTTGATCCCCGGCCAGGTCAAGATGGATAATGATCTTTTTCAGATTGGCCTGGGTCTTGGATGTTTATCTATATATGTATTTGTTATAAAACATAGTATCGTTGAGTTTGTATCCCATAACACAAGTCTCGAACTTACTTTGGGGCTAGCTCAATCTGTGTGATTTGTCCGTATATATTTATATATCTATCTACATGTAAAGATGCTGTCACACATAATGATATACCACCATGGTATACAATTTGTAAAGAAATCCCTGTCTGATCCTCGAAGGGGTGATTCAGCCCGTCGATATAAACAACTTTTCCTATGGGACCAATACTGGGATTCAAGTTTTTTTTACATTTTCATACTAATTGCTTAACCCGCTAAACATTTTTGTATGAAAATGACAATTTGATTCGAGTTCCCAGCCTTGGTCCACTAGGAGAAGTTGTTCATATTAAAGGGCTGAGTCACGCCTACACGGGAACGAACGTCATGGTACACGTATATGAAAACAAATGTATTTTTCTGTTGATCTGTCTGTCATGACTGCCTGAAATAATAATATTAAATACTTTTTGCCATTTCAGAAAGAACTCCGCACCACGCTCTCAGTTCAGCAACAGAGGGAGAACGCGACAGCCACGTACCAGCTCGACACTGAGCATGACAAGGACGCTCAAGCGATCTTCGAGAAAGCTCAGAAAATCAATGAAGAGTTACAGGGCCAGGCTGATGATAAGGTAAGACTTCTTCATGCACTTTGAACTTATCTCTGTTATATTTTTTTACTTTTACTTTTTACTCTGTCTCTGACTGTACAGGGACAGAGATACTAGACCAAGCCCTACTATACCTTGAATTTTTTGTAAACTATAAATAATAATAACATGAAATTTCATATGCTTCCGGTCCCGACAGGTCTAAACATCCCAGAATATTCAAGTAAGTGGGATGGGACGCAAAAGTGTGAGCGTGAAATCTTCTTCACAATCGTATCCTCATGCCTGAGGGTCGTGACCATCGGGAGCAGCTCCCCTCACAATGGTTTTCCACCATGAACGGTCTTGCGCCAGGTGTATGGCTCCTTGAGTGTTTGTGCGCGCCACCCTACAAACGATATCATTCCATCTTGTGGGCGGTTTTCCTTGACCTCTGCGTCCTGGGACATGGCCCAAAAGTATGGTTTTTTCAAGACTATCCGGTGTACGTCGTGCTATGTGGGCGAAGAAATTAAGAAGCCTTTGGAGACACATTGTAGACAGTCGGTCTCGAATACCAAGTTCCTGCAAAATAGACACATTTGTGCGGTGAGTACTTTTGATTCTCTGGTAACAACTTATTAATTCACTTTTTCAGATTTACCGAGGCATAAACAACTACGCCCAATACTACAAGAAGAGGGACACAGCGGCAGGCAATGCTAGTTCTGGCCTTGTAAGGAAGGGGCCTATTCGGGCGCCAGCCAATTTGCGAGCCACTGTCAGGTACGTTAAAGAAAGAGGCCTATTTAGTAAATAAATATATACGGACAAATCACACAGATTGAGCTCGCCCCAAAGTAAGTTCGAGACTTGTGTTATGGGATACTAACTCAACGATAATTTTATAACAAATACATATATACACATCCAAGACCCAGGCCAATCTGAAAAAGATAATTTTCCATCTTGACCTGACCAGGGATGGAACCCGGGGCCCTCGTGTCGCAGGCTGGCGGATAACCTCTTCTTTCTACTTAGTTCCTTCATTTGCGTTGTAGAATTTTGCTTGAGTTGTAGATACTTAATTTTAATTATATAATATACTAGCTGTAGCCCGCGACTTCGTCCGCGGCAAGATTTAAACTATCCTATCTCTCAAGTTGGATCGAACTGCACATGGTGTGCGAATTTTATTATAATCGGTTAAGTGGTTTAGGAGTCCATTGAGGACAAACATTGTGACACGAGATTTATATATATTATAAGATAGCTGTAGCCCGCGACTTCGTCCGCGGCAAGATTTAAACTATCCTATCTCTCAAGTTGGATCGAACTGCACATGGTGTGCGAATTTTTTTATAATCGGTTAAGTGGTTTAGGAGTCCATTGAGGACAAACATTGTGACACGAGATTTATATATATTATAAGATAGCTGTAGCCCGCGACTTCGTCCGCGGCAAGATTTAAACTATCCTATCTCTCAAGTTGGATCGAACTGCACATGGTGTGCGAATTTTATTATAATCGGTTAAGTGGTTTAGGAGTCCATTGAGGACAAACATTGTGACACGAGATTTATATATATTAAGATAGTACGTATAGAGAGGGTCGTGCTCCTGTAGTGGAAACTAAAAAGGACCTGATGATGATATAATATAATATTGGAAATCACTTTACAGTGTGGATTCGTTTATAATTAAAGCTTGCCACAAAAAAATAATTTTTGCAAAAAAACTTGTTTCAGATGGGACTACCAACCTGACATCTGTAAAGATTATAAAGAAACTGGATTTTGTGGTTTTGGAGGTAAGCACAGCTACGAGTAGTTAACAGTACATTCTGTCACGAATAATTAATCAATCATGTTATATCTTAATATAAGTGTAACAATTATGTTGATTGTACCTACTTATTTTTTATTTTACTTTTGCATGCTGGAAACAGCTGGGTCTAAATGCACTTATGCGAAATAAATGAATTGATTGATTGATAAATTTACCATAAAGAGGTAACTTATTAACATTATTAGAGTTTGCGTGTACCACCCTAGACCTCATGGTTGCGTCCATCAGGCAAGATAGAGGTCAATCAAACGCACTCAAATTATAAAAAGCAAAAAAAATATTATTACAAAAAAAATTTTTTTTTTACTACAAAAAAAAACATTTTACAACAAAAAAAGTCGGATTTTGTTTACATATTGACATATATATATACAATATGTAAATAAAACCCTGTGCGATCCTTGAAGGGGAGATTCAGCCCGTTGATGTGAACAACTTTTCCTATGAGACCAATGCTGGGAACACAAAAATTTTTTTGACGTTCCCTTTCGAATTGGCAGAACATTTTTGTTTGAATATGCTCCCTTATAATATGATCCCTTAGGGAAAGTTGTTCATACCGACGGTCTCAATCACTCCTTCAAGTATCGGAAAGGGTTGTCTTTACAAACAGCATGTAATTTGAGCCTTGACATTCCCACAAAGGGGTGACTCAGCCCAACAATATGAACAAATTTTCCTATGGGAACACAAAAAAAAAATACATTTCTATACAAACGTTTTCAGTCGCCCGGTGTATTTGCATGGGAACGTCAAAAACATTTTTGAGTACCTAATTATGGGCTGAGTTGAAGGGGTACTTCAAGGATCTTAAAGCCTTAATGTTTTTATAGCTTTAGAGATTTGATGGAAGAAAGGGGGTTATCATAGCTGTTGTATATTTTTTTCTCTTTTTACCTCATAACTTTTTTTTTTAATAAGAAAAGGAAGTTTAAATTTCATCAAAATCGGTTCAGTAATTTGATTGAAATCTGTCTTTTTATATGACAGAATATAGCAAAACTTGTTTGTTGTTTGTACCTACATTTGTAATATCTTTTTAATACCATGTTTTTAAGCAAATAAATAGATTTGTTTGTTTCCATTGAATTAGCTCCGAAACTACAGTACCAATTTAAAAAATCTATAATTTTTTTTTGTTATTTAAATTATATTTACGTCAAAAAAGGTATAAAAGGCGAACTTAAAGCTAATAGCATTTCGTGGTTAGAATCGTATCCCTATGAACATATACTATAGAATCATCATCATCATTTCGTGTAGGTGACACGGTCAATCGACCATGCACACCCTGGTGTCAGTTCTGCGGAACCGCCTCTCGGCCTCTGACGTGGTTCCTTTAACGACTACCAGATGGCAGCCGGGACATCAACGGCTTAACGTGCCTTCCGAAGCACGGAATCATCTTAATTATAGATTTAAATACCTACATCTACACGTGCACGTCTGGTAGATTATTGAAAAATATTGGACACGTATTTTTTCTTTTGTCATTCAAACAAAAATTGATAAAGATATAGCCCGTTAAAGTTCCGCGTGACGTCACTGACCGGTACACTGTTTACCGGCCTGTTGCGTCATGAGCCCCCACTCCTGAACTTTGATGCGCTTTATCTTTATCATCTCTTGTTTGATGGAAAAAAGAAAAAAATACGTATCTAATATTTTTCGATAATCTGCAACACGGACTGATTATTTTAAATAGATTTTTTAAGGAAACAAGCCTATTCATGTTTTGAATTGAATTGAATTGAATTCTATTATTATTATTTCAGATTCGTGTAAATTCTTACATGACCGTTCGGACTACAAGCATGGCTGGCAGCTCGAGCGAGAGGAAACAGAGGCACAAGGTATTTCTTCTTTAATTTTATCTTTTTTGAAAGACGATATTTTTATACCAGGTCACGGGTGACTGCCTACCCGGTGGTTGCAGGCATGGCACCGGGTACGCGCACATTAACATCATTTCGAGTAGGTGTCACGGTCAATCGACCATGCACACCCTGGTGTCAGAGTTCTTCGGAACCGCCTCTCAGCCTCTAACGTTCTTTAACGACTACCAGATGGCAGCCGGGACCAACGGCTTAACGTGCGTTCCGAAGCACGGAATCATCTTTATTATCAGACAATCAAGTGATTCAAGCCTGAAATGTCCTAACCAAACTGGAAACTGCTAAACAGAGTATGCTTCCTGTGGGAATTGAACCCACGACCCCCGGGTCTACAGGCGAACGCCTCAACCACTGGACCACGGAGGCAGTTAAGTTACACGCACAGAACAAGAAAGACATTAGAAATGGCAAGGGGCGTGGCACGCGCTGACAATGCGCTCGATCAGCTCACTTGAATCGCCTAAGTAGTTTGTCCAGCGATCGGTAAAGGAACAAAAGTGAGATCTACGTGAAAAGAAATCAATAAATGCCGACGTGTGCTATTCTAACGTGTCAAGTGAGAAGTCCTAGTGAAACTTTGACCAAAGGAGGAGTTTCTACTCAATTGTGTTGCGTTAGTAGTATACTTGAAATGAGGCGACGCTGGTTTTCATAGAAATCACGCGTGATAACACTTCTAATCTGTTTTTGTTCTGTGGGTCCCGCGCCCGGTTTCCCGAGCTGCTACAATTTTTTTATGTTATGAGACGAAAGGCAGCGGAAGCAGAGTAGAATAGAACCACTCCTAGTCTTCCCATAGATGTCGTAAGAGGCGACTTAGGAAATACAAGCTAAACAAAGCTCATAAACATCTGTGAGACCTCTCCAACCCGTCTGGACAACGACGAGAGTGTAGGCCAAATCCTCTGTCTGCTCTGACCAAGTATGGCTCCGGTAGTACCGAGAGGGTCATGCTCCTGCAGAGGAGACTAAAAAGACCTGATGATGATGAGACGGAAAACGAGCATGGAAGTCACCTGATGGTAAGTGATTACCGCTGCCCATGGACAACTGCAACACCAGGGTGTGACAGGAGCGTTGTCGGCCTTTCAAGGAGCTGGAAGGAAGGCCACTAGGGGAGGGGAGGAAGGATGGGCCTCTGGCTCTCTCACTCACCGAACGAATCATAGAATCGGTAAAGCTTCTACTCAAACGTCGATTTTCTTTGAGAGTGTGGTACTTCCCTGGACGAGCCGGCCCATTCATGCTACTAGCAATTCATTTTGTCTGTAGCGTGGCTGTACCACAACTGAAACCGACTATTTGTTTCCCCCCATTTATCCGACTAAATAGTATCCCAACTTCCCAATACCTTCATTTCCTTGCCAAATTTCGACGAGCTCCGTGGCGCAGTGGTCAACACGCCAGCCTGCGACACGAGGGTGCCCGGGTTCGATCCCCGGTCAGGTCATGATGAAAAACGATCTTTTTCAGATTGACCTGGGTCTTGAATGTTTATCTACATAAGTATCAATAAAAAATATAGTATCGTGTAGTTAGTAGACTATTATGACACAAGTTCACAACTTATTGTGGGGCTAGCTCAATTTGTGTGATATGTATATATTTATATTAATTTATTATTAAAATCTAACAAATTCCTATATTTCTTCAGCTTAAAATGCTTCCGATGGCCAGCAGTGTTGGAAGCACAAGAAGTCAAAGAAACTGCGCTTGCCAACGTATTTCCTCCCCTTAACTTCTTGAAAAGCCGGCAACGCTGTCACACCCTGGTGTTGCAGTTGTCCATGGGCAGGTGGCCCGTCTGCTCATCATCATCAGGTCTTTTCAGTCTCCACTGCAGAAGCATGACCCTCTCTGTACTACCGGAGCCATACTTGGCCAGAGCAGACAGAGGATTTGGCCTACACTCTCCTCGCTGATGTTGGAGAGGTCTCATTGATGTTTATGAGCTTTGTTTAGCTTGTATTTCCTAAGTCGCCTTACGACCTCCATGGGAAGACTTGGAGTGGTCCTATTCTACTCTGCCGGAAACCACACGGCTGCTCTTCTGCTCGTTTGCCGTCAAATATATTGTTACGTGGTTAGGGTTCGGGATTTTGAGTAAAATACCAAACTCTTCAGAGGGAATTTATTCACTACGGAATCCCAACTGACACCTGACTGGTCTTCCAACACGTCGAATATCCAAAACGCAAAGTACTCGTAGTTCTGGTCCGTTGCTGAGGTCTTATCTATAGTAAGTTCCATATACTTCCGGTCCCAACAGCCGACAACCAAAACATTCCGGAATATTCGAGTATGTGTGTGAGCGGGGTAGAATACATATGTGTGAGCAGGATAGAAGATGTATGAAAGACGATGTTCGGAAAAGTTCTAGACTATTTTGTTCTGGGAGCTTCGCGACAATATATTAAAAAAGAAACCCTGTTATGTCTTCAGGAGGTGGTGGCGATTCAGACTACGAAGTTCACAGTGATGAGGAGCTGCCGTTCCGGTGTTTCATTTGTCGGGGGAGCTTCAAGGACCCCGTTGTCACCAAGTAAGTGATCATCAGACTACATCACACCTTGTTTGTTTTGTTTTGTGAGCCCTTTGTCCAGCAGTGGTCCTTTGCGACTGTAATGATGATGATGACTTAAGTGCCTATTCATCATCATCATCATCATCAGGTCTTTTAAGTCTCTACTACAGGAGCACTACCCTCTCTGTACTACTAGAGCAGCAATTAATATAAATATATTTAATAATATAATACATAATCGGAGCCATTCAGGCACGTAGGGACCAAGTCTGGATTGAGTTTCTTTCGGCGTATTCTTCTCACCAGTGCTCGTTCCGAAACGCTAGTAGTATTTCGATTTTGCATAAATTAAACAAAATATAACAAATACAAATATAGACTAGTAACTATTTATTTAAAATATAATTTCATTTTACCAAAAAACAATTCAACTTAATATTAAACATAATTAATAACAACATAAAAATAAAAAATTATAAATAACTTACAAATAAAAAACTTCTTCCAACGCACCACATCGAGGCAAAGTACCCAAAATACTGGCAGCAATATAAATAAACTAAAACATATAAAATAGATAAAAAAATAAAATAGATAAACTTAAAAAACAATATCTTAGGTTTTTGACTTTTTTTTTTACTTTCGAGGACTTGGCCTACACTCTCCTCGCTGGCCAGAGGGGTTGGAGAGGTCTCATTGATCTTTATAAGCTTTGTTTAGCTTGTATTTCCTAAGTCGCCTCTTACGACATCCATGGGAAGACTAGGAGTGGTCCGATTCTACTCTGCCGGATACCACACTGCGTTGTGATAACGTCTTATAAATCGATGAACACCGGCTGCACGCACGCAGAAATGTCACGTTCCGGAGCAGCAGTAGTAGTAGTATCTATCATGCATCTATCTCTCACCATTATCACGTAAAATTATCGTTCGTAAACCAACTTAATTTTTTAAGACCCACTTTTTTTGTTTTTTCGTGTGTAAGTAGCCAACAGTGGTGTCAGATTCTCCAAGCTGCCTAAAGGCATCTGACATAGCTTGACGACTGCCATCAACGTGCTTACGTGCCTTCCGAAGCGTGGAGGAGCTCGAGATATTTTTATGCCACTTGCGGTCACCCATCACAGTGATAACTGCGCCAAGGGTTGCATAACATGCGTAAATATAAGAAACAAGTAAAATAATAAGCTCGCGTCAACGCCGTTTTTTTCCGGGATGAAAGGTAGCCTATGTCCTAAAAAATTTCATGATGATCGGTTCGGAAGTTACGGCGTAAAGTGTATGACGTCATTTTAATTCCAACATGGCGGAACACCTAAGATGGCGGGCTACTTCTAGCTATTTTTGATGCACTTCGACAATAGAGATATCAAATTAAAGGGCTCAAAATCACTCGATGTAAAAAATGATTGTTTTCAAAAAGTTTTTCGTTTCCTTCTGGTCTGGGTGAAAATAAAAAACGTAGAATGTACCAGCTGCTACTCTTCCCGCGCAGATCGTAAAAAAGCGATCGAGGGAATGGGAAAATCTGAGGAATCATGTTAGTAGGCGATGCGGCTAGAACCCATCACTATTTTGATTCTGTTTTCCACCTAACGACCGCCAACATGTTAAACGTGGCCTTCAGGTCTTACAGACCTAGGCTCTGTCTACCCCGCAAGGGAAAAAGACGTGATACTATGTATGTATTAGGCGAGCTCAGTGGCGCAGTGGTTAACACGCCAGCCTGCGACACGAAAACGAGGTGCCCGGGTTCGACCCCGGTCAGGTCAAGATGGAAAATGATCTTTTCCAGATTGGCCTGGGTCTTGGATGTTTATCTATATATGTATCCTCACTAATATTATAAATGCGAAAGTGAGTTTGTTTATTTGTTTGTTTGTTTTCACGCCGTAACTACTGAACCGATCATTATGAAATTTTGCATTCAAGTTCACTGGAGTGCGGAGAAGGACATAGGCTACCTTTTATCCCGGGAAAAAGTACTATTCCCGAGGGATCGACATTGACGCGGGCGGAGCCGCGGGCGAAAGCTAGTTTGTTATAAAATAAAGTATCGTTGAGTTAGTATCCCATAACACAAGTCTCGAACTTACTTTGGGGCTAGCTCAATCTGTGTGATTTGTCCGTATATATTTATTATTTATATTTATGTATGTATGTAAGTTTTACGTTTGACTTATTTTTCAGATGCAAACACTACTTCTGCGAAAAATGCGCCCTGGACAACTACAAGAAGAGCACTAGATGCTTCATATGCAACACCCAGACCAGCGGCATGTTCAACCCTGCGAAAGAACTCGAAGCTAGGCTGAAGAACAAAGATAGTGATGATAATGATGATGATGATGATGATGATGATGATGATGATGATTGAAATAAATAGTGTTTTGTAAAAGAGTGTTTTAGTTCCAATAGGGTTGTTATCTAAAAAAATAGATACTTAGATAGACGGGTTGGAGAGGGAGGTCTCACAGATGTTTATAAGCTTTGTTTAGCTTGTATTTCCTAAGTCGCCTCTTACGACATCCACGGGAAGACTTGGAGTGGTCCTATTCTACTCTGCCGGATACCAGACCAAGTTTAGCAAGTCGGCATATAGGTGGCATCGTCAGGTCTTTTTAGTCTCCACTACAGGAGCACGACCCTCTCAGTACTACTAGAGCCATACTTGGCCAGAGCAGCCAGAGGACTTGGCCTACACTCTCCACGCTGGCCAGACGGGTTGGAGAGGTCTCATTGATGTTTATGAGCATTGTATAGCTTGTATTTCCTCTCTTACGACCTCCATGGGAAGTCTAAAAGTGGTCCTATTATACTCTGCCTAAACCACACGGCTAAGGAGTTATAATATTTTTGCCACAACGTGCGTCGCTTCAGCGTCATTCGCCATTATGTACGGGACCCATAATACTACCTTTATTCGAAGCCACAGCCACGTCCATGTAACTTCAAACGTCACCGCTAGATGGCGCTGAGTCTAAAGTAAACCGCGCTATGATTTGTTTTGCACACATAAGTAATACGACGATATGTTTAATTCAACTGTCAAAGTCAAATTCAAATCAAATTCAATAGTTTTTGGAGAATTCCTGTAACAAGGAGTTCAATTTAGTATCGTGTCATCAATTTTGAAGTTTCTACGACGATGAAATTGAAAGAAAGACAAAATTGTTTATTGGCGTCAAATATCATGCTAAAATATAACATTTTTGTAGATTAAGTATTTTAAACATAACGCGAAACCGATGTCCACTCAGCATGAGTCTAGGCATCTATCTTGCAATACTCCGACGCTGGTCTTCCGGAGACACCGGCCAATCGAGAAGTACTACTGCACGCTGCATCGATACGCCGAACCGTACAAATATTCATTTAACAATTATGAATTCAACATATAGATAAAAATGATGATTAATTAAATGGTAAAAATGTAAATATATTGTTTTTTAAAGATGGTTTGCAGTAGGGATTTACTGAACAGAATGCTCAAGAAAAAGAAGAAAGGAAATTGAGTAAATGATACCTATTTAGTAAACATACATACATACTATCACGCCTGTTTCCCATGGGGGTAGGCAGAGACCAGGGACCTCCACTTGCTACGATCTTTACAAACCTCTCTCGCTTCGTCTACATCCATCACTCTCTTCATGCATGCTCGTCGGTTTCGGGTACTCCTAACTTGCCCTTTGGCCAGAACGTCCGTAATCTGGTCACGGTATGTGCGTCGAGGCCGGCCCTGACCAACTCTTCCAGTCACATCTGAAGTATAAAACTTCTTTGTAAGTCTTCTTTCATCCATCCTTTCTACATGTCCAAACCACCTTAACATTCCTTTTTCAATTTTTGTCACTACATCCTCTTTCACTCCACATCGCTTTCGCACTACGTCATTTTTCACCCGATCTCTCAAATTTACACCACACATACTCCTAAGCGCACGCATTTCTACCGCATTTATTCTACTTTCATGCTTTTTCTGCCAAACCCAACTTTCACTTCCATACATAAGTGTGGGCAACAACACTCCCTGATGGACAGCAAGACGTGCCCTGTTGGACACCTTCCTACTGTTCATAAATGAATGCAATGCTCCATTCACTCGATTACCAGCAGCCACTCTTCTTTCTATATCCCTTTCGTGCCTTCCATCTCTAGTAAACACACATCCTAAATAAACAAACTCTTTCACTTGTTCCAGTCTTTCTCCATCTATAACAATATTACATTCTGTAAAACTTTCATCCCTTTCAAAAACTATCACTTTCGTCTTACTCACATTTATTTTCATACCCTTTCTTTTAAATGCATCATTCATACATGTTACCATCCTCTGTAAATCCTCCTCAGACGATGCAAGTATTACCTGGTCATCGGCATAGAGGAGGCATTTGATAAGTAACTCTTTCATTCTTAAACCACATTCATTTTCTTTCAAATCTTTCAAGAAACTGTCCATAAATAAATTGAACAGCCATGGCGAAGCTACACATCCCTGTCTGACACCTTTGTCAATGTCAAACCAGTCTGTGTAGTCCGCGTTAATTCTTACACAAGCACTGGAATCCTTATAAAGAGATTTCAGCGCCTGGATAAGACAGCTGTTCAACCCATATGCAGACAGCGTCGACCACAATTCTTTCCTTATCACTCTGTCATAGGCCTTTTCCAAATCCACGAATACGCAGTACACTTTTTGACCTTTGGCCAAAAATTTCTCCAAAATGCATCGCATGGAAAAGACCTGATCTGTACATCCCATTCCCTTTCTGAATCCCGCTTGCACATCCCATATCTTATCATCCGTATCTTTCATCACCCTTTCAATCAATATCTTTGCATACAGTTTGCCAACCACACTAAGAAGACTAATGCCTCGGTAATTCTTGCAGTCTTGCTGTGAGCCTTTTCCTTTATAAAGCGGCACTATAATGGCTTTACACCAATCTTTGGGGACCACACCTTTTTTAAAACACATATTGAAAAGACTACACAGCTGACTAGCCACGATGCCCTGTCCAGCCTTTAGCATTTCGGCAGTAATCCTGTCATAGCCCCCAGCCTTTCCCGCTTTCATACAAATTATCGCTTCCACAACCTCTTCTATTTTAATTTCATTATTATCTTCATTTTCATCATTTTCTTGCATTTCATTCTCTACAGTCGACACCCTTTGTTGATCTCTTTCAAATAATCCCTCAAAATACTCTTTCCATCTTTCTAAAACATCTTTTTGATTCATTAATATTCTTCCATTTTCATCTCTAATCTTATAGGGCTCAGATTTTGTATCTTTCCCTCTAACTCCTTTTATACATTTCCAAAAATATTTGACATTGCTCTTAAAATCTTGCGACAGCCTTCTATCAAAATCATCTTTTTGCTTATCCTTCTTTTCTTTTACAATTTCTTTTACACACACATTCATCTTCTTATAAACCTCTTTAGCAGTACGCACATCATCATTAGTCGCCGCTTGTACAGTTCCTAGAGCAAGCCAATCCTTCCATGCTTTTTTCTTTCTACACACGGCATCTTGTACCTCTCTATCCCACCATACATTCTTCAACTGCGTACCTTTCCTTCTTTTTGATATACCACACACTTCCAAAGCTGTATCAATTATTCCTTGTTTTAAAATATTCCATACCTCTTCGATCTCCCGTTGTTCGTCTATCTTTTCAAAACTTTTTACTAACATGTTCTTGTATTCTTCTTTCGCTCCCTCATCTTGCAATCTTTCCACTTTTATTCTTTCTACTTTATTTGAGGGTTCCGATTTACGGTGCCGCCATCGCTGTAAAATATTTCTGGCTTTACAAATTACCAAATAATGGTCTGTATGAATTCCTGTACCTCGGTACGACCTCGTATCAAACACATTCTTTCTCAGTCTTTCATCCACTATCACAAAATCAATCATACTCTTTGATCCATTCTCTTCTCTCGTATATGTGTGAATCATTTTGTGTTGAAACATAGTGTTCGTCACACAAAGATTCCTTTCCAAACATATCTCAAGCAAACTTTTCCCGTTTTCATTTCTCTTTCATCCCCAAATGAACCTAATACGCTTTCAAAACCATAGCGTTTTATTCCTACCCAGCTATTAAAATCTCCTAACATTACTAGCTTTTCATTTTCCTTACAACTACCTAATACCTCTCTCACATTATTCCAAAACTCCTCTCTTTCCTCTTTGTTCCTTTTGCTCGTACCTTCCGTAGGCGCATACACTCCTAACACAAACAACCTATTTAATCCAACTTTTATTCTTACCCAAACAATCCTCGAATTTACAAACTGATACTCAGTCACACAATCTACCATTCGTTTGGAAAGGATGAGGCCGACTCCTTCACGGCCTTTACTGGTATCTGGTACACCAGACCAATATAAAGTAAATAACCCACAATTTGTGGTTCCACATCCTTTCCGTTTCGTCTCATTCACACAAAGAACATCAATCCTTCGTTCATCCATCATCTGACAAACTTCTTCCACTTTACCATCCATCCCTCCTCTGACATTCAAAGTAGCAAAGCGGCTTTCCGTAGCCCGCTTTTCGCGCCCACGGGAAACGAGACGTGATGGGTTGCGAACCTCATCGCCGCCATATAGATTTGAATTTTTTAAAATCATTGCGTTCCCACGAGTGTAGGGGATAAACTGTCGCACCCGGCAGTGCCCCTTGTACCGGGTGAAGGCTAGCCTTAGTCTGGGGTCGCCCGGTCCCAGGGCAAAAATGGCACGCTTGGTATTAGGCTCGCCCCTAATCATGCATCCCTCAGCACGGCAGACCTTGGATTGGCGGAATAGGAAAAAGGGAAATAATATATAATGGGATCATAAGATAAATACGGACTGGATTACTTGGATTTTAGACAGGATGAAGGTGAAAGGATGCTACTAACTCGGAAGCTATAAGGAGAGAGTTAGTAACAGCTAGGGAAGCCGGGAACGCGTACCCGAATGCCACACTCAATATACCACCGGTCAGGCAGTATAGTATGACACCCCTGACTAAATTTACTAAACTTTTTATTATTAGTAAACATTTATTTAGTAAACTTTAAATTATATCTATACAACACAGCACAAGTTAAGTTAATTTCTGCATATTCAAAATGTAATGTGCCAGCTGCTTCCCTTTCCGCGCAGATCGTAATAACCGATCGAGGAATGGGCTAAAATCGGCAGAATCATGTCAATAAGCGATGCGGCTAAGAACCTATCACTATTTTGATTCCTTTTTCCATCTACACGCCCTCCAACATGCTAAATGTGGCCATAAGGTCTTATAGACCTAGGCTCTGTCTACCCCGCTAGGGAAATAGACGTGATACTATGTATTTTTGTATTAATATATATATATAATAATATTTGAATGACAAAAGGGATGGAAGAAAGAAAACTGCATGTAACAGAGATGCGAATGTTGAGATGGATGTGTGGAGTGACAAGAATGGATAAAATACGGAATGAGTATATAAGGGGAAGTATGAAAGTCGCGCCAGTAATAGAAAAGCTGCATAGTCATAGACTGAGCTGGTATGGGCATGTGATGAGGAGAGAAGAAGGTCATATCGCAAGGAAGGCTTTGGAACTGAAGGTGAATGGAACCCGAAACAGAGGACGATCTAAGAAAAGATGGATGGATTGTGTCAAGGAGAATATGAACAAGAAAGGAGCGACAAGCGACAAAGGATATGGTAGGTGACAGATCAAAATGGAGGAAACTGACATACTGTGCCGACCCCACATAAAAAGTGGGATAAGGTAAAGGAAGAAAAAGAATAATATTTGAATGAACAATATTGCTTATGCCACAATTAATAGAATATTGGTTAATTTCAGAGAGACGCAATTTTTTTTTTAAAACTATGCTTAATTTGAAAACTTGTTTTAAAATTTGCATGCCTCGACAGGGTTATAAGTGTGAGTCTATTATATTTTTAACAACTGTTTGTTACCACTTTTTACAGCAAATAATTTTATTTTTTATTTTTTGTAAAACAACACATAAAAAACTGTTATTAAATGGCAAGTAAAACATATAATGCGATTTCAAAATATATTCGGGAATTGCCTTTAAACCACTTTAAAATCCAATTAATCTAATTAAATGGCTTCTTGACAAGTGCTTCAACACAATTAATTAATTTATGACGACTAAATAATAATACATTTGGAGTTCTTGGCGGGAATTTTGGCGGATTGCACGGCTTGTGTTTTGGATTGTTTTGTAAATTGTTTCTAGTTATTACTTAGTCTTAATAATAATAAATCATTTATTTCAGGCAACACAAGTTTAAATTGACATAGGCCTATAGATAAATACCTTATAGACTAACATAAATATAAAAATATATCTTAAAAACTAGGTTTCACGTATTGACGGCGAATTGAGGCGCGGTGTATCCTACCTACATACCGATTTATTACTTTTTATTGATAAAAATTCGGTACGCAGCTCGGTGATGGTATTTTCCGAGACTACTTACCTAAACTGCATCTGTGCCAGGCTGGTCTTCAGGGCCGTGATGTCCTTGAGAAGCCTGGTAACGTCCACATGATCAAAAGATACTGGTGGAAGTCTGGACAGATTGGCAGCGCATAGCGCTGGCATGTCGTCGGGGTCGGTCTCCTTCATCAAGGCGATGATCTCCTGGAGACTTCTTTCGCCTTTCTCATCTCTCCTGCGAGATGGCATCTGCGCGGTCCTGCCGAGCACCTCGTAGAGAGCACCTTGCCGCTGCAAATATCCTCCACGGTGAAATTTGATTTGCAGATCTGCATGATGCAATAAATGCCAGCAACTCGTTGACTACGACTTGCTTAGAAGCCATAGTGGCAAGTTCAAGCAGCGGCGAAAGCCGCGCTAAACGCGAATTAAAAATTCGTATGCAGTGTATGTACTGAGACGCGTGTGTCACAGAGCGCGCTTCACACTGCACTGTCATTAAATTAAGAAATAAAATACTTAAGGTGAAAAAAAATTCAAGTGGCGGGGTTTAAACCCTTACTTTGAGTCTATGTACGCTCTTCCAACTGAGCCACCGCCTGTTTTAACCTCGGCAAATATATCAAAATAGCATTGTGAATGCAGAATATAACACTTAAAATATGAAATACTTAGGTCTACTGTCCCTTGGAGCTGTGAAAAATTCAAACTTCTAAGCCAACGCATTCAAAAGTTATATATAATACATTTTTTTTTTGAAGGACTATGTAGCTAGCTCCAAGTGAGCTTTCGCTACTTCACCGGGCGTTTGAGGCGAGGGCAGAGTGCCCTCAACCTTTTAGACAACATCACCAAAGGGCCCCAGGAGGGACGGACCTCGGCTTTGGTCGTTGCCTGTGTGCGCAAGGCTTGGAGAGACAGCAAACTCTCATATTGCCTGATGGGCAGCGATCAAAAGATACAGCTGCTTATGCCGCAATTTTCGACATTCGCAAAGGAATCAAAACCTACAGGTACTTCCCGTGAACTCAGAATCTTGTAATTTGATACCGAAGCAACGTCTTATAGGTAAAGGAAAAATTGCGACAAGCATTAATTTTTAGTTAAATCATGAATGAAACTACGTACATCATTATTTTTGTTTATTAATTATACTTAATACTAATTCAGGTACATAATAAAAATACGGTTTGCTAAAATATTTTAATATGATACAACAAACTATAGAAATCTTTGTACAATTTTAAATTTGGCACCTATACAATTGCTTAATTATCAAATCCTTATTTTATTTTATTTAAAATTTATTTATCACTCAATAATTTTCGTAAAAATAGTACTTATCTGTGTACCGATGGGGCCGTTCAAGTATTATATCAGCAATTTTTTACCCCCTCCCCCCTTGTCAGCAAAAGTAAGAAAAGCTCTTCCCCCTTCCCCCAAGCTTGTGTGTCAATGTTGCGGACGTTATCACTTTGCAAATCCCCGCCCACCATGTTAGCATAAATAAGCCTAGCCCCAACCTCCACCCCCCATTTGCTGGTTACGTAATATTTAAATGACCCCGATGGTTGGATAACAAGGTATAGTCTATCCGTTCAAATGGTTTGCGCGCTTTGACAAAGCGACGCCGCCCGGCGACAAAAGAAGTTTGGGGGTTGCGAATCCCCCTGTCGTTCAATGCTCCAGCCGCTGATGGGTATCGTGCCTTGTCGGTGTGAGTTTAAATAAAGTAAACTGGCTGTACGGTTGAATGTTTTTGTATTCGAAAAACCACAGAAGTTCACAATTAGCACAAACTAGTGAATTACACCTTAGTCTGAGAGAAAAAACTTGTAGTCTTGTTACCATTTCGGCGGGTCTATTGAGAACCCCGATTATCTCAAACTTTTAGGAAATCCGGTCGCACTGACAGCCACAAAGTGTTGCCAGAGCGACCGAATTAAATCCACAAAAATAAGTACAAAAATAGGCGCTAGTAGCGCGGAATGGCGCTAGTGTCGCCACAGAAGTATGGCCAAAGACACTATCAGAAGCTTCAAAGACTCAGCACGCGCTGTACAGACGCAGTACACATTAATGCGTCACGCGGTACGGTTGTTTCATTTTGTTACGCAATAAAAATGTTAGCAATTTCTTAAATTTTTCATGTTTAGTACTGAAATTAAATATAAATAAATATATACGGACAAATCACACAGATTGAGCTAGCCCCAAAGTAAGTTCGAGACTTGTGTTATGGGATACTAACTCAACGATACTATATTTTATAACAAATACATATATAGATACACATCCAAGACCCAGGCCAATCTGAAAAAGATCATTTTCCATCTTGACCTGGCCGGGGATCGAACCCGGTCACTTCGTGTCGCAGGCAGGCGTGTTGACCGCTGCGCCACGGAGCTAGTTTTGTTCTTCCTAGCTGGTCTCGGAGAAAAGAAAAAACGTAGAATGTACCAGCTGCTTCTCTTCCCGCGCAGATCGTAAAAGCCGATCGAGGGATTGGGCTAAAATCTGCGGTATCATGTCAATAGGCGATGCGGCTAGCAACCCATCACTATTTAATTCTGTTTTCCATCTACACGCCCTCCAACATGCTAAATGTGGCCATAAGGTCTTATAGACATAGGTTCTGTCTACCCCGCAAGTTTTCCAAATGAAATGATTTTATTATTTTCATTTCCTTTAGTAGCCTGTACATTTTTTCTTGTTAGTATACTTATTTTGTAACATATTATTTAAATGAGCTATAAAGTGTGACAAATAAAAAAAAAATTTAGTTTACGAAAACAGGAGATACAAAGAATGTTCCAAACAGATTTCATGTGTGTGCGTTTGATTACAGATTCTGGTCGCGAAGTCATCATGCTGAGTTCGCAGTGCATCCGTTGTCTGATATAATGACACATTGCTGAAAAGAAAAGAAAATATAGTTACATCTGGTAACAGTGATATAAATAATCCTTATCCTTATCCTTACTAATCCTTATCCTTACTATCCTTACTAATATTATAAATGCGAAAGTGAGTTTGTTTGTTTGTTTATTTGTTTGTTTGTTACGCTTTCACACCGTAACTACTAAACCGATCATCATGAAATTTTGCATACAAGTTCTCTGGAGTACGGAGAAGGACATAGGCTACCTTTTATCCCGGGAAAAAGTACTATTCCCGAGGGATCGACATTGAAGCGGGCGGAGCCGCGGGCGAAAGCTAGTAAATAAATAAATTCTTTATTCAATTAATAGGAACACATTTGACAATAAATTATAAATACATTAAGGGACATATGAACTAAGGGTGCCTGAGCTAGCATGAAAATCATCCATGACGTTATATGTGGTATATGCAGGTATGGCATCGGGTACGCGCCTGGCCTCCCGAGCTGCTACTCGCTTTTCCCCCTTCCATTCATCCAAGTGAGTAGTATCCCAATACCTTTCATTCCCTTCCCAAATCCAACAAGCTCCTATCCTTCCTCAGCTTAAAAATGCTTCCGATTGGCAGCAGCGTCGTTAGCACAAGAAGCCAAAGAAACTGCGTTCGCCAACCCGCCTGCCAAGCGTGGTGAGTATGGCAATATCCTCCCATGAAACGAAGAATCCTTGGGAGAGGATTTTGTCCAGCAATGGACTTTATGCGGATGACATGATGATAAAAATATACATATATTCAGAGGATATGGTAACGTCGATAATGAAACTATTAATCAAAAATATCATCATCATCATATCAGCCGCAAGAAGACCACTGCTAGACATAGGCCTCCCCTAAGGATTTCCCGTAAGACCGGTTAGAAGCGGCCTGCACCCAGCGTCTTCCTGCGACCTTATGCAGGTACATCAAAGGAAGTAAAAGCTTAAAGATACTTACACTGGCTGATGGATCGAATTCGAACCCGGGTTGGCAGGTCTGGAGCACCTCCATTCCATTGACGCAAAGATAGAAGGCATCACATAGCGTCGGGTGCCCCACATGTCCGATTAGCCCTGCCGGACAAATTGGACTTTGGGTTACTTCTTCTGTTGTTTCCTGTTCAGTTGTTAGTAGTTCTGTTGTTGTTTGTTCTGTTGTTGTTTGTTCTGTTGTTGTTTGTTCTGTTGTTGTTTGTTCTGTTGTTGTTTGTTCTGTTGTTGTTTGTTCTGTTGTTGTTTGTTCTGTTGTTGTTTGTTCTGTTGTTGATTGTTCTGTTGTTGATTGTTCTGTTGTTGTTGCTTCTTGTTCAGTTGTTGTTGATATATGAACTGTTGTTGGAAGTTCTGTGGATTGTTCAATTGCTCCGGTTGTTTGTTCGATAGTAGTTTCTGTTGATATTTCCTGTTTAACTGTTGTTAAACCCTGTTTAATAGTTGTTGGTAATTCCGTTATTTGTTCAGTGGTTGATATATCTACAGTTGTGGCTTCCTCAGTTACTTGTTCTGTAGTAAACACTTCAGTGGTAGAAACGAAATCTGTTGTCGCATGATCACTTGTTGGTTCTGTTGTAGGTAAATCAGTGGTTATTTCTTCTACTGTTTGTTCAGTTATATCCGTAGTACTTTCTTCGGTAATAGTTGTTGTCATATATGTTGTTGTTGTAGTATCAGCTGATTCTGTTGTACTTGAACCGAGAGTGCATCCTCCTTCGGCTATTAAGACACATTCCTGCAATAAATTGTAATGTAAATTATTAGTTAATATCAAAATCTGGCGGAGGAGCCCGATGGCCCAGTGGTCGTTAGCATTCATAGCGCTTACGTAAGTTATGCAACTTGGGCGCAGTCCACACTGTGATGGGTGACCGCAAATGTAACAAACAATTCTCGAGCTCTTCCGTGCTTCGGAAGACACGAAAAGACGTTGGTCCCGGCGGTCATCATTGATGGCAGTCGTTAAGCTATGTCAGATGCCTTTAGGTAGCTTGAAAAATCTGACAACAGTGTTGGCCACTTACACAAGCGAAAAACAAACAAACAAATCAAAATTTAAATCAAACCAAATGTTTTAAAGGGTAAATTTAAATTGTGTTTGTCACAAAAACTACTGAACGAATCAATCGTTAGTAACAATGTGTTTGACAATTATATGCTTAAAGGTTTAAAATTATTTTCAGTGAGTAAGTTTTCCACATACGCTATAATTTACGTGACCGAAGTTGCATGAAAATTACATGATGGCGCATGATCTAAGATAAAATTGATTTAGGCCGATAATTATTTTTGTAAGGAAATACTTTTTAAACAAAAAGTTAAATCTATGAAAAAAAACACTAATGAAGGGGACGTACCGTATATAGTACAGTCATCAATCATCATCATTACAGCCGCAAAACGTCCACTGCTGGACAAAGGCCTCTGGGGCAAGGCAAGTGTAAACGGGTGCCAGAGAACAGTTTCCGAACGGATACCGTCAGTGTTGTGCGTAGAACTTGAGCAATAAAAGACTAAGAAAGAGGGTAGACTGATACGGTTCCCCTTGACAGTTACAACATCCACCGCAGCTCTTCAATCAGTCTGTGAACATGGCGGCTGCAATGTTGCCGATATATAAGAGAAATCTCAAAATTAATCGCGGTATGTCCCGTAGTGACAATAATTAAAACTATTAGGTTATAAATATACTTACACCAACATTAGGGTCAAACTCGAACCCAGATTGACAGAAAATCTGCATCTCCAGTCCATTCGCGCACAGGAAGAAGGAATCACACCTTTCTGGGTGTGGCACATGCCCCAGAGTTCCTGGAGGACAGAATGACGCTGCTGTTGTCGCTTCTGTTGTTAATTGTTCAATTGTTGATGTTATGTCTGTGATTTTTTCCGTTGCTGTAACTTCTGTATTTTCTTCGGTAGTTGTTGTGGGTTGTTCAGTTAATGTTACATCAACTTGTTCAGTTGTTGATATCATTTCTGATGTTGTAGCCTCTTCTGTTGTTTGCGTAACATCTGTAACTTGATCAGTTGTAGATATATCTACCGTTATTTCTTCGACTGTTGTTGGTGACTCTGTAGCTTCAGTTGTGGTTCCAACTGTTTGAGTTATTTCTGTAGAAGAGTAGTCAATTGTTGTAACGTCTTCAATTGTAGTTAATAACTCTGTTGTTAAGAATTCAGTTGTAAAATCTGTTGTTTGTTCAGTGGTGCTTGAGTCTTCAATAGTCCTATCAGTAGTGGTTATATCTGTGCTAATTACTTCTTGTTCAGTTGACAGTATTACAGTTGTAAGCTCATTTTCGGTTGTTTTAGTATGATAATCTTCTATTGTTGTAGGTATTTCTGTTGTACTGGAGCCGAGTGTACAACCACCTTCGGCAATGAGAACACATCTCTGTAAAGGAAATATAATATCTTCTTAAAATATACGAATATAAAGTGTGGTTCATAATGATGAGCCTAGCATAAGCTTTTTGACGTAACAAAGTCTAAATCGATGAACTACGGCTGTAGGTACGAAAAAGTGTCACTTTCTGTGTGCAAGCGAAAGCGCGTAACAAGCGATAGAGAGGCACGATCGGCCTAAACGTTCGGCTTGTGATGCATGCTCTCTTCCACCATTATCACCTTAAAATTATAGTCCGCAAACCGACTTTACAGTCAACCAATTTTTTTTAGATTAACTTGGATAGTCTTGGATGTTTATCTATATATGTATTTGTTATAAAATATAGTATCGTTGAGTTAGTATCCTATAACACAAGTCTCGAACTTACTTTGGGGCTAGCTGAATCTGTTTGATGTATCCCTATTTATAGGATTGTGATATGATTTATTACACACTAGCTGTTGCCCGCGGCTCTGTCTGCGTTAATGTCGATCCCTCGGGAACAGTAGAATTTCCCGGAATGAAAGTTAACCTATATCCTTGAGCCTATTTCCTAGAATGCGTAAGTTTTTCGTTGTGATTTGACTTTTTTTACTTTTTATTACTTACCCCAACATTGACATCAAACTCGAACCCGTTCTGACAGAACAGTTGCGTCGTCATCCCATTCGCACACAGGAAGAACGAACTACACAACTCTGGGTGTGGTACATATCCATTCATTCCTGGAGGGCATAAAGGTTCTGTTGTTTCTGTTGTTATTACAATCTCTGTTGTTGAAGACAAACCTGCTGAGGTTTCTGTTGTTGGCGTTACATTATTTTCTTCTGTTGTTGAAACAATATCTGTATTTATTGAAGATGACTCTGTTGTAATTTCTATAATTGTTGTACTCTCTGTTGTTGTAGGGAAAAATGTCGGTTCATTAGTTACTGATTGTGTTGTAGATTCGGTAGGATTATTTGTCGCTGGTCCATCTGTATTTTCTGTACTTGGCGATCCTATGATTAGCCCATCAGTAGCACCAGTACTTGGAGAATCAGTTTTAGTATCATAAGTAGTTGGTCCATCAGTAGCCCAGTCCTTAGTTGTTTCATCAGTGGTTTCTGGCCAGGCCGTGGTTGGTCCATCCATAACCCAATCCGTAGTTGGCCCATCAGTAGCCCAGACTGTTATTAGCCCATCAGTAGCCCAGTCCGTAGTTGGTCCATCAGTAATCCAGTCCGTAGTTGTTTCATCAGTAGCCCAGTCCTTAGTTGTTTCATCAGAAGCCCAGTCCTTAGTTGTTCCATCAGTGGTTTCTGGCCAGGCTGTCGTTGTTACATCAGTAGCCAAGTCCGTAGTTGGTCCATCAGTAGCCCAGTCTATAGTTGGTCCATTAGTGGCCCAATCCGTAGTTGGTCCATCAGTAGCCCAGTCCGCAGTTGGTCCATCAGTAGCCCAGTCCGTAGTCGGTCCATCAGTAGCCCAATCCGTAGTTGGGTCTTCAGTAGCCCAGTCCGTTGTTGGTCCATCAGTGGTTTCTGGCCAGGCCGTAGTCGGTCCATCAGTAGCCCAGTCCGTAGTTGATTCATCAGTAGCCCAGTCCGTTGTTGGTCCATCGGTGGTTTCTGGCCAGGCCGTAGTCGGTCCATCAGTAGCCCAGTCCGTTGTTGGTCCATCAGTGGTTTCTGGCCAGGCCGTAGTCGGTCCATCAGTAGCCCAGTCCGTAGTTGATTCATCAGTAGCCCAGTCCGTAGTTGATTCATCAGTAGCCCAGTCTATTGTTGGTCCATCAGTGGTTTCTGGCCAGGCCGTAGTCGGTCCATCAGTAGCCCAGTCCGTAGTTGATTCATCAGTAGCCCAGTCCGTTGTTGGTCCATCAGTTGTTTCTGGCCAGGCCGTAGTCGGTCCATCAGTAGCCCAGTCCGTAGTTGATTCATCAGTAGCCCAGTCCGTAGTTGATTCATTAGTAGCCCAGTCCGTTGTTGGTCCATCAGTGGTTTCTGGCCAGGCCGTAGTCGGTCCATCAGTAGCCCAGTCCGTAGTTGATTCATCAGTAGCCCAGTCCGTTGTTGGTCCATCAGTAGTTTCTGGCCAGGCCGTAATCGGTCCATCAGTAGCCCAGTCCGTTGTTGGTCCATCAGTGGTTTCTGGCCAGGCCGTAGTCGGTCCATCAGTAGCCCAGTCTGTTGTTGGTTCATCAGTGGTTTCTGGCCAGGCCGTAGTCGGTCCACCAGTAGCCCAGTCTGTTGTTGGTTCATCAGTGGTTTCTGGCCAGGCCGTAGTCGGTCCATCAGTAGCCCAGTCTGTTGTTGGTCCATCAGTGGTTTCTGGCCAGGCCGTAGTCGGTCCATCAGTAGCCCAGTCCGTAGTTGATTCATCAGTAGCCCAGTCCGTTGTTGGTCCATCAGTGGTTTCTGGCCAGGCCGTAATTGGTTCATCAGTAGCCCAGTCCGTAGTTAATTCATCAGTAGCCCAGTCTGTTGTTGGTCCATCAGTGGTTTCTGGCCAGGCCGTAGTCGGTCCATCAGTAGCCCAGTCCGTAGTTGATTCATCAGTAGCCCAGTCCGTTGTTGGTCCATCAGTGGTTTCTGGCCAGGCCGTAGTCGGTCCATCAGTAGCCCAGTCCGTAGTTGATTCATCAGTAGCCCAGTCCGTTGTTGGTCCATCAGTGGTTTCTGGCCAGGCCGTAGTCGGTCCATCAGTAGCCCAGTCCGTAGTTAATTCATCAGTAGCCCAGTCTGTTGTTGGTCCATCAGTGGTTTCTGGCCAGGCCGTAGTCGGTCTATCAGTAGCCCAGTCCGTAGTTGATTCATCAGTAGCCCAGTCCGTTGTTGGTCCATCAGTGGTTTCTGGCCAGGCCGTAATTGGTTCATCAGTAGCCCAGTCCGTAGTTAATTCATCAGTAGCCCAGTCTGTTGTTGGTCCATCAGTGGTTTCTGGCCAGGCCGTAGTCGGTCCATCAGTAGCCCAGTCCGTAGTTGATTCATCAGTAGCCCAGTCCGTTGTTGGTCCATCAGTGGTTTCTGGCCAGGCCGTAATTGGTTCATCAGTAGCCCAGTCCGTAGTTGGGTCTTCAGTAGCCCAGTCCGTTGTTGTTCCATCAGTGGTTTCTGGCCAGGCCGTAGTCGGTCCATCAGTAGCCCAGTCTGTTGTTGATCCATCAGTGGTTTCTGGCCAGGCCGTAGTCGGTCCATCAGTAACCCAGTCTGTTGTTGGTCCATCAGTGGTTTCTGGCCAGGCCGTAGTCGGTCCATCAGTAGCCCAGTCCGTTGTTGGTCCATTAGTGGTTTCTGGCCAGACCGTGGTTGGTCCATCAGTAGCCCAGTCCGTAGTTGTTCCATCAGTAGCCCAATCCGTAGTTGGTCCATCAGTGGTTTCTGGCCATTCTGTGGTTGTTATATCAGTAACCGAGTCCGTATTTGGTCCGTCAGTGGTTTCTGGCCAGTATATAGTTGGTCCAGCAGTAGCCCAGTCCGTAGTTAGTCCATCAGTGGTTTCTGTAGGCTGGTTCGGGTTTGTTACAAGCACTTCAGTGGCTGTTCGATCAGTTGTTGGTCGCTCTGTTAATGTGGTTGGCAAATTTGTTGTTGCTTCATACGTATCTTCAGTGGTTAACCATGTTCCTTCATCCGTTATTCCAGTATTTGGCCAATTTGTTGTTTCTTCTTTTGTCACGCCTGCAGTTGTTGGTTCTTCTGTGTATGTTGACAAATTTGTAGATGTCACAAACGTGTCTTCGGTCGTAGACCAATGAGTCGTTGGAATAGCAGTAATTCCTTCAGTAGTCGATTGATATTTTGTTGTTTGGTCTATATTTTCAGTAGATGGCCTTTCTGTTGTTGTAACATCTGTATTGTCAGTTGTAGGCCTATCCGTTGTCGTTTGGTCTATGTTTTCAGTTGTTGGCCTATCTGTTGTTGTAACATCTACATTTTCAGTAGTTGGCCTATCCGTTGTCGTTTTATCTATATTTTCAGTAGTAGGCTTATCTGTTGTTGTTTCTTTATTTTCAGTAGTTGCCCAGTCTGTGGTTGTAGTCACTGGTTCTTTAGTTACAGTTACTGATTTTTCAGTTGTAGTTGTGGGTACATTGGTCAGTGTAGTTAATTTATCAGGTACCGTGGTAGGTATATCTGACACTGTTATGGCTTCAATTGTCACTGTAGTTGGCTCGCCAGTTGTTGGTTCTAGAGTAACGGTAGTAGATGTATCTGTAATTACGGTGGCAGGTGCATCCGTTACCGTTGTTGTTACAGTAATTGGTGTGATTGTGATCGTAGTTGGTATATCCGTTGTTGTAGTGAGTGTATCTGTTACCGTTGTAGATTCATTTGTTAATTCATAATCAGCTTCAGTTGTTGTTGAAAAAAGATTCGTTGTTGTAGTAACTTTTGTTGTTGTTTGTACATTTACTGGGTATGGCACGCAGTTTACTTGAATAGGATAATCGCATACCTGAAAATCAAGAAAAGAAATATGTAAATAAGCTTGTACGTCTTTGTCCCTTACGGGGTAGACAGAGTTGTGCCAGTATTTTCGTATGAGGTTGGCAGTCTTTACGTTATTATTATTTTGTCTCTGCCTGTACACGAGTGGATTCTCAACAAGCATGAAATGGAGTATGATATGGAAAGCATTGGCCATTTCAATATTATGGTCAACAATATTCTTTGTTTGCTTTTCTTTCCACAATTTGACATCGAAAAGAGGCAAAGCACATTTCAAAGGATCTCATTTATTAATATTTATATTTTTATTTGATGTTCTGCCTGCGTGGTCCAGTGGTTAAGGCGATTGCCTGTAGACCCGGTCGTGAGTTCGATTCCCACGGGAAGCATACTTTGTTTAGTTGTTTCCAGTTTGGTTAGGACATTGCAGGCTTGAATCACCTGATTGTCTGATAATAAAGATGATTCCGTGCTTTGGAAGGCACGTTAAGCCGTTGGTCCCGGCTGCTCTCTGGTAGTCGTTAAAGGAAGCAATTCAGAGGCCTAGAGGCGGTTCCGAAGACCTCTGACACCAGGGTGTGCATGGTCGATTGACCGTGTCACCTACTCGAAATGATGATGAATTGATGTTCAAAAGCTACAGACTACTAGCGTTTCGGAACCGACCACTGCAGAGAAGAAACGCCAAAAGAAACTCTTTTCAACAGTATTGGTTGTCTACTCGCCTGAAGGGTTTTTTTTTAATCAATGACTATTTTAATTTTTCCTTCTTTTCTTTTTAACGTGATAACGACTTATAAATCGATAAACGCTGGCTGCACACACGAAAAAAAGTCACGTTCCGTGACCAAGTGAAAACGCCGAACAGGCGATAGAGAGGCACGATCAGCCTAAGCGTTCGGCTTGTGACGCATCTATCTCTCTTCCACCGTTATCACGTAAAATAGTAATTATTCGACTTTACTTTAGTCGACTTTACCGACAACAATTTATTTTTCATTTCAAGTAATGTTTACAATTTAAATACATACATAGTATCACGTCTGTTTCCCTTGCGGGGTAGACAGAGCCTAGGCCTATAAATAATATATATAAGACCTTATGGCCACATTTAGCATATTTGAGGGCGTGTAGATGGAAATCGGACTCAAAATAATGATGGGTTGCTAGTCGCATCGCGTATTGACATGGCTCTGCAGATTTTCGCCCATTCCCTCTCGATTGGCTTTTTCGATCTGCGCGGGAAGAGAAGCAGCTGACACATTCTACGTTTTTCCTTTTCTCCCAGACCAGTATGGAAGAATAATTTAAATATACACATGATTTTTTTAAACATATTATTATTATCAAATTTGTACTATTTTTTCTTTACTTAGAATCTCGATTGTTCAACAAATTATCCTACTCAAGTAGTCATGATTCTTCGAAGATTATCACAAGTATTTTATCACTATAGGGTACTTCTTCAGAACACTATACTTGGCTTAAAGTGCCTTATGTGGTCCTCAAGATAATACTTTTTAAGTGTCTGTTGCTACTTGGACACGTCATATCCTTTAAATCCACACTCATCTATCTATACTTACAATATAACTTATACTTATAATAAAAATTATTATTTTTTATATTATAAAGCTGAAGGGTTTGTTTGTTCGAACGCGCTAATCTCAGAAACTACTGGCTCAAATTAGAAAATTATTTTTGTGTTGGATAGTCCATTTATTGAGGAAGGCTTTAAGCTATAGCACATCACGCTGCGATCAATATAAGCGAAACATCAATAAAAAATGTTTTGAAAACGGAGGAATATTATTCATAGTTGAGGACATCCGACGCGTATGATGCGTAAACGGTTCAAGTTACCCAAAAAATGTGTAATAAAGAATTAAAACTAAGAAAATGTCGCGACAGTATATGTCTATAATAACAGAAATTGCCGACCAAGTCACGGGCAACAGCTAGTTGTAATACAATTTAAAACACGAAGCGTGTGTGGCCAACACTAGTATCAGATTTTTCAGGAAACCTTAAGGCATCTGACAGCCGTTACGACTGTCATCAATACATCCCGAACCAACCCGAAGTCCGATTTTCTATTTTTCGCGATTCCTAGTCGCCTACCGCTTTATGTGATGTAACAATGTTTAAAATTAAATCCTAAAAGCCTTTGCTACGATATTTTAAATAGTTACTATTTATTTTCTTCCATTTGGGTCATATAGCCGTGTGGTATCCGGCAGAGTAGAATAGGACCACACCAAGTCTTCCCGTGGATGTCGTAGAAGGCGACTTAGGAAATACAAGCTAAACAAAGCTTATAAACATCTAAGACACCTCTCCAACCCGTCTGGGCAGCGTGGAGAGTGTAGGCCAAGTCCTCTGGCTGCTCTGGCCAAGTATGGCCCTAGTAGTACAGAGAGGGTCGTGCTCCTGTAGTGGAGACTAAAAAGGACCTGATGATGATTTGGGTCTGGGTGTAAGAAAAACACGTATGTACCAGCCGCTTTTTCTTTCCACTCAAACAATCAACGCCAGCCATACAATACCAACCCATCACTACTTCGATTCACGAGTCTGATGATTATGATGTTGGGGTTGCTGATTATCAGGGGCGTGCGTCTCGATTCACATTCGCCCTGAGGAAGATATCCGGATGTGGTCGAAACATGTCGGCCATTAAAATGACATCCTTCCTAATATTATAAATGCGAAAGTGAGTTTGTTTGTTTATTTGTTTGTTTGTTTGTTTATGTGTTTGTTGGTTTGTTTGTTTGTTTGTTACGCTTTCACGCCGTAACTACTCGACCGATCATCATGAAATTTTGCATACAAGTTCCCTGGAGTACGGAGAAGGACATTGGCTACCTTTTATTCCGGGAAAAAGTACTATTCCCGAGGGATCGACATTGACGCGGGCGAAGACGCGGGCGAAAGCTAGTTGATATATAATAGGTCTTCTTACCTCTATTTCCGGATTGAAATGCAATCCCGCAGGACACTGCTTCTCAATTTTTTGTCCAAAATCACAGTAATAGAATTTAGAACAATCTAACTCGTGCGCCAAAAGTTTATATACGCTATAGTCTTGGGGACATTCGGATATTGGGTTGTTTGTTGTTGTCAATTTTTCTGCTGTTGTCAATTCTTGGCTATTTGTTGTTGACAACTGTTCAGTTGTCGATTCTGGGCTATTTGTTGATGATATTTGTTGTGTTGTCGATGACACTGGTCTGGAAGTGGTTGATAGGTTTTCTGTTGTCAATACTTCCGGACTATTTGTTGTTGGATTTTGGCAGTTGACCTCTGAAGGCCAGTTGCAGACCTGAAATTTAAAATTTGGTTACTAAACTGTCTTAATTCGTCTATACATAGTACTCTATAGCGCGTGTCGCCCGATGAGATATCTATTGTTGTAGAATTATAATATTTATGTTCTAGTCTATTCAACTAACAGTGGACCTACTGGCATCTACCGGTGACTTTTGGAACTAAGCTTGCCAGAGCCTTTGCCAGAGCGAGTGTCATCCGATGATACATCTATTCCTGTACAACTTATACCTAGATACCGAATTAATAGGTAGATATGAGAGTAGAGCCGACGGAGCAGAAATGTTCTCGAATGGCGACCACGTACCGGCAAGCGCAGCGTCGGACACCCACCTACCAGGTGGTCGGACGAACTGACCAAGGTCGCAGAAAGACGCTGGATGCAGGCCGCTTCCAACCGGTCGTATTGAAAATCCTTGGGAGAGGCCTATGTCCTTCACTTCTTCCGGCTTAGATGATGATGATGATTAATGCCTTCATCATCAGGTCTTTTTTAGTCTCCACTACAGGAGCACGACCCTCTCTGTAGTACTAGGGCCATACTTGGCCAGAGCAGCCAGAGGACTTGGCCTACACTCTCCACGCTGGCCAGACGGGTTGGAGAGGTCTCTTAGATGTTTATAAGCTTTGTTTAGCTTGTATTTCCTAAGGCACCTTCTACGACATCCACGGGAAGACTTGGAGTGGTCCTATTCTACTCTGCCGGATACCACACGGCTTAATGCCTCCTCAGTTTAGGCTAAATACAAGAACCAAAATATTTTTATTGTTACCTCTGTCATGTGTTGTATTTAGAACAAATAAATGATTATGGTATGCTTCGATCAAATATAATGGTAGATACACAGTTTCATACAAAGTTAAGCCTTAATAATGTCCCCAAGCCAAAACATCATGCACACTTACAAACAACGACAAAAACGGTACATACTTTGTTTTTTTACTTTTGCTGAGTAGTTTTTGCATCTCTTCACTGTACCTTCGTCATCGCCAGACGTGTGAGTGCTAGCGCGTTTGTTAAAACTGTGGACAAAACAGCTCCGAATCCGAAACTCGATTAGTGCGCTGTTTTGCCGGTGCCACTTTTCGAGCGCGAATCGTAGATACACGATTCATTATATTTGATCGTCGATGGTATGATTACTTATATTAGATTCAAATAAATATTATTGACAAATTACCTGCAAAACGTCATCAAAGAACAAACCACTTGTACACTCTCTTTCCAGTTTATCTCCGAAGTTGCAGTAATAGTATTTAGCACAATTACTTTCATGTGGTAATAGTATATGTATGGAAAAGTCCCTTGGACAACCATTGGGCAAAAGTGGGTCTTCGGTCGTTTCTGGTTCGTTTTTGCAGTTCACTTGTGCTGGCCAGTTGCATATCTGTAAACGAAAGCTCATCATTATCGTCATTTCGAGTAGGTGTCACGGTCAATCGACCATGCACACCCTGGTGTCAGAGTTCTTCGGAACCACCTCTCGACCTCTGACGTGGTTCCTTTAACGACTACCAGATGGCAGCCGGGACCAACGGCTCGTGCCTTCCGAAGCACGGAATCATCTTAATTTCAGACAATCAGGTGATTCAAGCCTGCAATGTCCTACCAAACTGGAAACAACTAAACAAAGTATGCTTCTCGTGGGAATCGACCCCGACCCTCGGGTCTACAGGCAAACGCCTTAACCACTGAACCACAGAGGTAGCACAGAACAGAACAAGTACTAGTACTTACGTATAGAAGTCGCACTGCAAAGGTATTCAAAGAAATATCAACTCAATGTAGTTAGCGATACGGTGTAATTTAGCTCGCGTCAGAAGAACGCGACACCTTTTAGTTTAGACACCTGCAGCAAGCCAATTTTATACTTATAGCATATAAACAAACGATTCATAATTCGTTGCAGTCGGTGAATACATGTGACAAAACGCGCGTTGTTCCTACCGGATTTGTTCGAGTTTTACCTTCAAGGGGGGACGGGTCGCCGCATATGGGTATGTTTTCGATACCGACACGAGGAGTGAGACAGGCCTGACGAAAGTAACTTAATCATTTTAACCCTTGACCGACAACTCTACCGAAAAGAGCCCAGCTCTCAAAGAGCCAAGATAGATACCCTTATAGTTAATAGATTCAGGTGTTATTTTAATGTAGTTCAAGCTACGTTTACTTTGAGATAATTTACTTTTGACTGACCAACCCAGAAAGAGGGTAATGTTTTCCGCGCGTATGTAGTTATGTATATCTGTATGAATGCATGTAATTATGTCTGTTCCATTGTCCACTCCTGTAGCCTAAACGGCTTGACTGATTTTGAAGTGTCACTTTACACTTCAAAATCAGTCATGTGATTTGTATTCTTCCCTGGAGTGTCATGTGACGTCAGTAGCATATCAATATAGCGAACGTAAACTGACAAAAACTTGCAAAGAGTTGTTACTTCCTGTAGCCCCAATGGCTTGACCAATTTTGAAGAATGAGGCCTCATTAGATTTGTATTCTTCCCAAGAGTCTTATCAGCAATGTGACGTCAGCTAAAACAGCAATTTCACGGACATATATGCAACAATTTATAAATAGCAAATTGATAAACTTAGTTCCTAATTCACAAAATAGATAGCGCTAGGTAAATCGTCAGTCGGGATGTCGGGATTTCTAGATGTTTTAAATTAAATTACTTGTTAAGTACTGAATTAGGCATTTGTCTCCCATCTCACCTGATGGTAAGTGACGATGAAGACGAGGATGTTACATGCCTATCCAAGAGATACCCATTTATTCTACTTTTGAATGTCCTGGGACTGTCTTGTCTGGGAATATAGACGCAGGCAGTTCATTCCACACCTTAGCTACTTTTGGTTCGTCTCTTTGGTATTTCAACGACAAAAGGGTGAAATTTCTGTCTGCGTCTGGTCGTCCGATGAAGAAATACTTTGCTTGCCAGCAATAGTTTGCATGAACTAACTGGTGGCGGAAGCAAGCAAAGTGAATTATCTCAAAGTAAAGATACCATATATCATATCCGTATTTCTTTTTTCTTCACTTTTTCCTCCCCCCCAACTCATTAGAAAGCCGGCAACGCTCCTATCACACCCAGGTGTTACAGTTGTCCATGGGCAGCGGTGATCACTTACCATCAGGTAACCCGCTTGCTCGTTTGTCGTTCTATATCATAAAAAACAAAAGACTAGCTCCGTGGCGCAGCGGTCAACACGCCAGCCTGCGACACGGAGCGACCGGGTTCGATCCCCGGCCAGGTCAAGATGGAAAATGATCTTTTTCAGATTGGCCTGGGTCTTGGATGTGTATCTATAATGTATTTGTTATAAAATATAGTATCGTTGAGTTAGTATCCCATAACACAAGTCTCGAACTTACTTTGGGGCTAGCTCAATCTGTGTGATTTGTCCGTATATATTAAAAAAAAAAACAAAAGAAACAACGGGTTGTACTACGGGAGTGCCGGCACACGTGAAAACTCCGCGCGGTAGAAAGAGACGGATATTACTTCCTTTCCTGCGCCACGCCGGTGGTCTCAGGTCAATTCAATTTATTTATTGCATTTTCACATTGTACGGTTCTTAACATCTATACTAATACTAGCTGCCCCGGCGAACTTCGTTTCGCCATAAGTTAAAAACTATCCTATCTCTCAAGTTGGATCGAACTGCACATGGTGTGCGAATTGTATTATAATCGGTTAAGTGGTTTAGGAGTCCATTGAGGACAAACATTGTGACACGAGATTTATATATATTAAGATAAAGCTGAAGAGTTTGTTTGTTTGTTTGAACGCGCTAATCTCAGGAACTGGTTCGAATTAGAAAATTCTTTTTGTGTTGGATAGCCCATTTATTGAGGAAGGCTTTAGGCTATAAAACATCACGCTGCGACCAATAGGAGCGAAGCATCAATAAAAAATGTTTTAAAGTCGGGGAAATCTATACTAATATTATAAAGCTGAAGAGTTTGTTTGTTTGTTTGTTTGTTTGTTTGTTTGTTTGTTTGTTTGAACGCGCTAATCTCAGGAACTACTGGTTCAAATTGGAAAATACTTTTTGTGTTGGATAGCCCATTTATTGAGGAAGGCTTTAGGCTATAAAACATCACGCTGCGACCAATACGAGCAAAGCATCAATAAAAAATGTTTTGAAAACGGGGGAAAATTATTCATCTATACTAATAAAACTAATTCATCATAATAACAGAAGTTGCCGCGGACGAAGTCGCGGGCAACAGCTAGTATAATATATACAGTGATTTTCAACCATAGGTACAACATGAACTATGTCCCGTCGGTCGGTGTCTGTCTCATGAATTTTCGACCAGGTCGCGTGTCCTGACGCGAGTTTATAATTTACTAGCTGACCCGGCAAACGTTGTTTTGCCATATAAATAATGTCTAAAAAATAAAAAATAAATTTAGGGGTGGACTACCCCTCACATTTAGGGGGATGAAAAATAGATGTTGGCCGATTCTCATAGATACCGGATAAGCACAAAAAATTTCATCAAAATCGGTCAAGCCGTTTCGGAGGAGTATGGCAACGAAAACTGTGACACGAGAATTTTATATATTAGATTACCCATCCTTAAAAGTGCACAAGTTATCACTTCAAAATAGAGCTAGGAGGAGGCTAATTCGTTTTTGAATTGTGTCTCTTTTGTTTAGTAGGGTAATAATTGTAATAATTTCGGTGTAATAATTGTAATTATTTCGGTGTAAGAATTGTAATTATTTCGGTGTAATAATTGTAATTATTTCGGTGTAATAATTGTAATTATTTCGGTGTTATAATTGTAATAATTGACGGTGTAATTTTGGAAACTGCTGGTGAGTTTGAATCACCGTCATAATATTACCTGTAGCACAGGATCGAAGTACAGACCATTGGCACAAGACATCAATGTCTTTTGTCCCAAATGGCACACGTAGTATTTGTCACAATCATTCTCATGTGGGACCAACTGGTTTGAAGCAGTCGATGGACAGACGTTTGGCAGTGGAATAGCAGACGACGTCGCTAGGGTGGCCAGCAGTACTAGGATGTGCATTTCTGAAAGAAATCAATCAATATATTTATTTGTCAACCATAGGTACATAGACACAGATGACAGAAAATATGGTAGATACTATGTTTTGCATTAAAAAAATATTAAGATAACCACTTAACTAATCTATAATAATATTATAAAGCTGAAGAGTTTGTGTGTATGTTTGTTTGTTTGAACGCGCTAATCTCAGGAACTGCCAGGCGGCCGAAATTTGTTATATAGAACTGCCCATTTTTTTGGGTTCCTAGCACTGGTCCCATATAGAGAATACAATCCCGGGATCCCGGGATCCCGACCGTTTTCTGGCCCCGAAAATCCCGGGACTGTACTCGGCTAATCTCGGGATTTTCGGGATTGCCACAAACAAGTCTAGTTCGTATTCCGTAGTCCGTTGCGCCTTGAAATAACCTTGCCTAGATTATTTTAATACATTAATTACAACAAAAAGCAACGCGTACAATACGTAGGTACCCACTATTTACTACACAGGTACAGTCCTAATAATATGTTTGTCGTAGAACTTAGAAGGGACTTCCCCACTCGGAATACTTTAATACAATACTCTTAAGGTAATTCCCCAACGAACCACGACAGGGGAATCACCCAATCATCTCATATCATAATATTGTTGTTGGTATTTCCCGTCGGGGATTCCCTGTACGAAAGTATAAATATGCAAATCAGGTTTTATTTTTTTCATTTATTGTTCTGTCAGTGACGGGTTACGTAGGCTTCGTCATTAAAATTTAAAAGTCAATTATCTGAAATTAAGTATTTCAAATGACGGGAGACTTTGTTAAACATAAAAAAGACAGTGATACGACGTATACATTTGTGTTGTGCAAAGACATTAAAGACATTTTTTTTTTAATTACTCGTACTTTTTTTATATTATCCCAATTAGAAACCACATAGTCTAATCCCGGGATAGGCCCGGGATCCCGGGAAAAGGCTTCAAGAATCCCGTAAGCCCGGGATTGAAAAACATGCTCGGGATTGTATTCTCTAGTCCCATAGGAAAAGTTGTTCATATTGACGGTCTGAATCACCCCTTTAAGGATCCAGAGCGATAAAAATTTCACCGTGTAGATAAATATTATGAAAAATAACTTCGAATCTGTAATTTTGTGACTTGTTAGTTTTTCGTGTGTGTAAGTGGCCAAAAATGGTGTCGAGCTGCCTAAAGACATCTAACATAGCTTAACGACTGTCATCAATGATGACAGCGGGGACCAACACGTGCCTTCCAAAGCAAGGAGCGCGAGATATTTTTATGCCACTTGCGACACCCCACAATGGAGACCTAGATCTTCCACCGAATGCCTATCAACAAGCCAAACGTGGCTTTTAGATCTGGAAGGCCCAGGCTCTGTCTACCCCGTAGATGAAAAAGACGTGACAGTATTATGCTTTCTCGTCCAAAATCCCTCGGTGACTTGATGAATGTATATAATCAGTATGTGTTACCAGTGATAACTTACGGGTCCGAAACGTGGTCCCTTACTATGGGCCTCATAAGAAAGCTCAAAGTCGCTCAAAGAGCTATGGCGAGAGCTATGCTCGGTGTTTCTTTGCGAGATCGAATCAGAAACGAGGAGATTCGTAGAAGAACGAAAGTTACTGACATAGTTCTGCGGATTAGCTCTTTGAAGTGGCCGCGGGCGGGGCACATAGCGAGAACCGATGGCCGATGGGGCAGAAAGGTTTTCGAATGGCGACTACGTACCAGCAAGCGCAGCGTTGGTCGCCCACCGACCAGATGGTAGGACTACCTGACTAAGGTAGCCGGAAGACGCTGGATGCAGGCCGCTTCCAACCGGTTGTATTGGAAATCCTTGGGGAGGCCTATGTCCAGCAGTGGACAGTCAGGGACAGAGATACCTGACCAGGCCTCTACCTGTATCTTGAATTTTCTCTTAAACTATAAATAATAGTAACATGAACATTTATACCTATAAAGAAAGACTTTTTAAAATCTTTCTGTATACCTATACAATTTCATGTTATTAATATTAATAGTGTAAGAGAAAATTCAAGATAGGGATCCCTATCCCTGACTGTACGTCTTGTGGCTGAGATGATGATGATGAGTATGTATGTACTTACGTTATAGCTGAATAACACGGAAGAAAAAACTATAAGTATGAAAAATAATGGCTAATTACGCATAATTATGTCTAACATTATATGAATCACATTATCTACTGAAAAATCATAATACCAATTTAATAGGATTAGTTGTATCTTGTAGATTTAATGATATATCTTGTTTACCAATGTTAGTATGTTACAGCCGTAGAGATTGAATAGCTATCATAATATCGGTCTAGCTCCGTGGCGCAGCGGTACGCGCCAAGTAACACGCCTGCCTGCGACACGGGGTGCCCGGGTTCGATCCCCGGCCAGGTCAAGATGGAAAATGATCTTTTTCAGATTGGCCTGGGTCTTGGATGTGTATCTATATATGTATTTGTTATAAAATATAGTATCGTTGAGCTAGTATCCCATAACACAAGTCTCGAACTTACTTTGGGGCTAGCTCAATCTGTGTGATTTGTCCGTATATATTTATATTTATTTAATAATGAAGACTTACTGGTCTTGGAGAAAAAACGTTGAATGCACCAGCTGCTTCTCTTCCCGCAAATCGTAGAAGCCAGCCAAGGGAATGAGCGAAAATTTAAAGATTTGTTTCAATTGGCGATTTGGCTAACAACTTATTCCTATTTCAATTACGTTTATCAACACTCAATGAAGCCTTTGGGTTTAATCACGAGGTTTAATGGCCAACTGCCTCCTTGTTCAGTGGATAAGGCGTTTGCCTGTAGACGGGTCGTGGGTTTGATGCCCACGGGAAGCATACTTTGTTTAGTTGCTTCCAGTTTGGTTAGGACATTGCAGGCTTGAATCACCTGATTGTCTGATAATAAAGATGATTCCGTGCTTCGGAAGGCACGTTAAGCCGGTGGTCCCAGCTGCCATCTGGTAGTCGTTAAAGGAACCACGTCAGAGGCCGAGAGGCGGTTCCGAAGAAATCTGACACCAGGGTGTGCATGGTCGATTGACCGTGTCACCTACACGAAATGATGATGATGGCCTTAGAAATGTGGTCAGTCTCATCACATAGATGGCGCCAGAGGTTTAGTCGCAACAATATATCCACCATATTAAGAGATAATAAAATCAGTATTTACAAAAAAAGATGAAAAACAATTTTTCGGGTTTATAAACAATATTTTTCAGTTTTACTTGGTTTTACCAAGTATAGGCTAGCGCCTATACTTATATCTAGTGCGGGTGGAAAAGTCTGTAACTATTGCACTGCAGCGCCCTCTCCGCCGCTCATAGTGGCAGTTAGTGGAACTGACTACCACAGCCTGCCGTTAACCGGCCTGCTGCTTTTAACAGGCCTTAAGTTGGGCCAATACTTTTGTATGAGATTGGCAGTCTATACGTTAGTATTATATTGTCTTTACCTTAGACTCTGTTTACCCCGTAAGGGATAAAGATTAGATAATAGGTCATCATTATCATCAAGTCGTTTTAGTCTCCACTGTAGGAGCATAACCCTCTGTGTACTACCGGCGCCATACTCGGCCAGAGCAGACAGAGGATTTGACCTACATGCTCCTCGCTGGCCAGACGGATTGGAGAGGTCTCATTGATATTTATGAGCTTTTTAGCTTGTATTTCCTAAGTCGCCTTCTACGACATCCATGGGAAGACTTGGAGTGGTCCTATTCTATTCTAATAATATGTATGTATAGATAAATACAAGATAATGTATGTAAGTCTAACGCCACATACCGCTTTTATCTTCAAAATAAATCATAGTACCAATTAGACGATAAGTTGTAGATATAAAGATATAGCCGAGATATTGTATCTCTATATAAAACAGTAGCCAACACGTCAACAAGTACTTTTATCTTTAGGTAAATACACTTTAGTAGCGAAAATATCAAGTAATTCGCGACAAAACTATTTCTGGGTATGGCTTTTTTGATATTTTATTTGCTAGGTTTTAAATATTTTTTTATGAAAATATTTTGATGTAATCATTTACTTTGATCTTTGAACTGTACTTCATATTTTTTTCATGCTAGTATTCCATGAAAAATAAGGCACGCACGACGAAAAAATAGACGTGTTACGGTATTCTTCTGATGCACAACGCCTTAATGGTATCGAAGGAGCGGAGTTTTCTGACACAAGCTACCTTTGCTTAAAAGGGGACTCCAATTCGCCATCTGTTTTGTACATTATTTTATGTTAAAGAAATAAAGATTTTTTGATTTTGAGTTAAGGCTAGTCGTGTTAGAGCCACGCTACCGGCAAAATAAATTGCTAGTAGTCTGAATGGGCCGGCTCGTCCGGGGAAGTACCACACTCTCACAGAAAATCGACGTCTGAGTAGAAGCTTTACCGCTTCTATGCTTCGTTCGGTGAGTGAGAGAGCCGGAGGCTTATCCTTCCCTCTCCCCTCCCCATAGGACATGATCGGACGGAGGATGAGCCCCCGGCTCTTTCATTCACCAAATGGAGCATATAAGCTTCTTCTTATTCCAGACAATGCGTACAGAATTTCATGATGATTGGTGTTTTTTCAGTCTCCAAGCATCACAACACTGGAATGCTTTGTCCATTGACATAAAAAAATATGTTTAAGCCTTCAAAAGAAAAAAAGTATAGTATCACTTAATAAATAAATATATAAGGACAAATCACACAGATTTAGCTAGCCCCAAAGTTAGTTCGAGACTTGTGTTATGGGATACTAACTCAACGATACCAAAGAATATATACACAACGCGAAACGATACTATATTTTATAACAAATACATCTAAGACCCAGGCCAATCTGAAAAAGATCATTTTCCATCTTGACCTGGCCGGGGATCGAACCCGGCCACTCTCCTGTCGCATTCTGGCGTGTTGACCGCTGCGCCACGGAGCTAGCTCGCTAACTGTGTTATTGATAATCAGTGTGTATAAATATGTATACATATATAATATCGTCAAGTAACACGCCTGCCTGCGACACGGGGTGCCCGGGTTCGATCCCCGGCCAGGTCAAGATGGAAAATGATCTTTTTCAGATTGGCCTGGGTCTTGGATGTGTATCTATATATGTATTTAGACAGACATACGTTTATTTGACACAGCAACACACATATATTACAAAAAAACAATAAGTAAGAAAATATACAAGCTTAAGCATATAAAACACAGTTAATATACTCATTAGGCATACACATTAATTAAACATGTGTGCGTTGCAGTAATCAAAAAGGATGTGGCTCAGCGTGTATATTACTCATACATAATATGAGTAAAACGCTGATATTCTGCCACTCCAAAAGGTGGGTCCGTTGAAATTTGTACACATATAAAGTATAAAAGAATAGTTAAAATAAATGAAGAAGAGTGGATTGTGCCATTACAGTTCTGAGAAATTTATAGATATAAGAAGAAGAAAATAAAAAAGAAAGGCTGAAAATGAGAACTGTGAGTACCTATATCATATCACCTACCTATATGATAAAATCAGCCACCAAGTAGCCGGATGGAATTCCTAAATTTTGTTTTTCTAACAGATACTTCTTAAGTTGTTTTTTAAAATTTAATTTCGACTTTATATGTGTAATGGGTGGTGGGAGATTGTTCCAGCACTTAGTGGCTAGATATCGAAAACTACCGGCAAAAGCAGCCGTGCGGTGACGTTGAGTCATTAGAGTACATCGAGTTGATCTAGTGCCGTATCTTTTGTGAAAAGGTGAAGTCTTTATTTTGTCTGATAGGTACTCAGGCTTCCTAAAATTAATCACATCGAACAACAAGCTGGCCAGGTGCAAATGTCTACGTGAGGACATATTTAATGTGCATGTCTTTTGCAGGTATGGTGTGATGTGAGCTCTGTGTGGAATATTGAAAGAAAAACGACAACAAGCATTTTGAATTCTTTGAATCATGCGGCGAGTCCTGGACTGTAGCCTTGGACCATATATTACGTCACCGTAGTTGAGTCTAGATAAGATTAAGGACTCACATAATGTTATACGAACTGGCTCACTTAATAGACTTCTAATACTGTATAACACCTTCAAGCGGTAAAAACAAGACTTTACCAAGCCCGCCACATGACTCTCAAAACGTAGCGTGTCATCAAAAACTAAGCCCAAGCTTTTAGCTTCATGTACACGTTCTATATATTGACCCCGTATGCTTACTATGAGATTACGACTCAGAACTTTAGACACCTGCTGCCTTGAACCAAGGACCAAATATTTTGATTTATTAGGATTAAGCAGTAGACCATTATCATCAGCCCAGCTCGCAATACCGTTAAGGTCCTCATTTAACTTCATCATCATCAAACGAAACTCTTTAGGCTTTCCGGAAATATACAGCTGCACATCATCTGCATATAGATGGTAGTTACAATGTTTAATGGATTTTATAATATCTGCACTATATAAGATAAATAATAAAGGCCCGAGTATAGAGCCTTGAGGAACACCACAATTCAAGGATTTTATATCGGATACAATGGTGGATCCATCATCTTTTTGTATTTTGACAGATTGTGTGCGATCAGTCACATAACTCCGAAGCCATGCCAATGATATCAAGTCTAAGCCATAATAATATAATTTAGAAATAAGTAGTTCGAAGTTAATACAGTCAAAAGCACGAGAAAAGTCTAGAAATACGAGGCAAGTAGCATTTCCAGAATCTTGTTCATACAATATGTTGTCCACGACATCCACTAAGGCAGTGACCGTTCCCATGCCCTTGCGAAATCCAGACTGATACTTAGGCAGTATATTATGTGAGTCAACAAAAGCATAAAGTTGAGTATATGTTACTTTCTCTAGAACTTTCGACAAAAATGGCAAAACACTAATGGGCCTTAGATCTTTTGGCTCCTGCGGATTGTTAATTTTAGGTACTGGAGTGACTACGGCCGATTTCCATAATTTAGGTACCTGACCAGTATTGATGGATTTGTTAATAATAGCAGTTATGACAGATAAGGTCTGAGGAAGCGTAAGCAATATCATATCCCTTCCAATACCATCAACACCAACAGCATTAGTGGTAATAGAAAGAATATATTTCGCCACGTCGTTTTCTTCCACAGGCTTTAAAGAGAAAGAAGCGTCACCGTACCTGTGAGACTTGAAAAATAAGGAATTGGCTAATAAAGAATTAGCTGTAGAAGACGAGCCCTGACCAGGAACGTCAAGGAAACAATTGTTCAATGAGTTTGCATCCTGCAATTGTTTGGGGAGGGGTTGATGCTTCTTGTCGTCACCAATTACGGTTTTCTTTAAGTTTCCCCATAGTGTCTTAGAATCTTTATAGACGGAATTTATATGGAAATTATAATAGGCCTTTTTTTCGTTTAAGATACATTTAATAACCATTTTTTTCAAGTCCAGGTAGTATTTCTTATCGTTATCTGACTTGGACTTTCGGTACTTTAAGTAGGCCTCATTGCGCTCGTCCATCATAATACGAATAGTATCCGTAATCCACGGCAAAGAATGATTGGACTTAATCTTAATTGTTTTCATGGGGGCATGTACGTCAAAAAGAGAGATTACAAGAGAATTGAAAGTCTCAACCATACTGTCCACTGTATCCATACCAATAATCGACTCCCAGTTGATTGAGTTCAGGTCTTGATTAAACTTAATCATGTCAATTTTTTTTAAATTTCTAAATGTGATAATTTTAGGACATACTTTTTGTCTCTTAATTGGTATAGTTAAATTTATCATGGAGTGGCCTAGTGAGGCCGTGATATTAGTTACCGATACTTCACGAACGGGGGCATTTGTACAAACAACATCTATAAGAGTTTCATTGCTAGTAGAAAGGTGAGTGGGTTCTGTAATTATTTGATTTAAGTCCATGCATCGCAAAAAATCCTTAAACTTAAAAGATTTATCATCATCAGCATCTAATTCATTTATGTTAAAATCGCCGAGCAATATGATGTAATCGTGATTAGAGAAAGACGTTATAGTGTCTGTTATACAATCAAGGAAATAATCCACATTTACCCATTTTGGTCGATAAGCCGTTCCGACCAGAATTTTTTTGCCGTTGACTGTCATGAGCAACCACATTTGTTCAATCTGAGCTGCGGGGTGTGCTAGAAAACGAGCTCGCACTCCTTCTTTTATGTACATACCTACCCCACCGCCCCGACCGTTACACATGTACCTCGGCCGCGGCGTATGATGTAAGCGGTACCCAGGGGCGTTCGGAGCGCGCCAGTCCTGACCGTCCTGCAACCATGTCTCGTTGATAGCAACTATATCAGCATTAAAACGATCCATGGCCACAAGAAAATCGTCATGACCCGTACCTAGCGAACCCGCGTTATAAAATCCAAATTTTAAAAATTGGGTCTTATTAATCATTTATATTTGCATAAAAAATAGTTTACTGACACGGTAGTCAACGGTGAGTCGAGCCATAACCGGTTTACGCTGATAAGGATCTCACCTGCATTGCACTGACCAGTGACGCGATCTCGATGACACAGGGCGGTTATGCAAAACGTGTAATAAAGACATAGACGGATATTAAGTGAATTTATAATTAATACTAGATGTGTAAACGTGTGTGTGATAATTAAGGGACATGTATTAGTCGTTACTGCAACGCACAAATGCATAAAACAAATAAAACCAGCAGTAGGCATGATAAATGAGTGAGAGTTACATAATAAACACCTAACAAACAAGTCATACTTCATTCGGCTCAGTAATCGCGTTTTATTATGTAAATAAAAATAACGTGTTTCAATGCTTATTACATTTATCAAGATTTCTTGTTGAAGAGCAAATCTATTTTTAATTAAAAACACGTCTTAGGTCATCCTCAGTGCGTATACGGTGGCGGGGCGAGTCGGCTTCGGCCCGCTGCCTAGCGTAAATTCTACCGTCGCGTGTCCAGACATAACGCCAATTGTGCTGCTCCTTCAAACTGCGTGCCTGCTGGAACAGCTGCCTGTTGACGCGGGTCAGACGCTCATTGATGTAGAACCGCCTCGGTGTACCAGGCAAACCCGTGCCCTCTGTCGTTGCACCTCGACGCACCCGCGCCGCACGCAGCATGTCATCACGAGTCGCTCGCCGTGCCAGTCGCACCACGATAAGACGCGGGCGAGGAGAAGGTACATCCTCGGGCCCAGGTGCTCGGCCCACTCGCGCAGCACTGACGACATCCTGCTCAGAAAGTGGAACGCCAATCTTCAGCCCCAGGGTTGTCACAATATGAACGACGTTTTCGCCCTTTAGCTCAGGAATACAAGATATTTCCAGGTCGTTCAGAAGCAAATCCTGGTCCCTATCGTTGATTTCTAACTTCAGCTGTGAAACAGTCAGTGAGAGTGCATTCTCCGATTGAAAAGGAACACTGGATTCAATGCGAGCTTCGACGGCCACCAAGCGGCTATTGATGTCTTCAACACGCTTATCACAACCGTCCATTCTGGATAAGACGGATGTCATTGATAAGGATAAACTCTGCATTTGTGCCAACATAGCCTGGAACTCAATCCTCATCTGCTCACGTTGCTGCAAGTCTCTCTTCAGCTGGTCATGAAGCTGGCGAGTCTCCATCGACAACAACTGTAAGTCTGTCATTCCTAATGTATCATTATGCGCTGTGTCATCGAGTGATATGGAGTGGTCACTCTTGGAATGGCCCTCCGGACTCATATATGTATGTTTGCCACGATGTAGATTGACATACTCATTACCTCCTCGTACTGGAGTATTTGTGTTGTCTTGCTTAGGCTGCCTACTAATACATTGAATACATTTCCAAGACAGTTTATGCTCGGGAGTCATAGTGCCATAAAATCTTTGTTCAGAGACATTTGCACATAGTAAGTCGTAGTGCAAATTACAGCTGCAACATTTTAAAAATCGCCGATCAGTAACAGTATTGTGACATCCTGCACAATTTATTTCATTGTTTGCCATTTTGTAGTGTAGACGTTAAGACAAGGTGATAAGGTGTAAAATTGAAGATCAGCAATCGGTAGTTAACGACGATGACGTTGATGTTATCGTGTACAGGACAACAGCTGATTGGCTAATGTTTACGGTCACTGACCCGCACTTAAATAAAATTGTTAGGGCTTTTTGATGATACAAATACACTCTAATTACGCTTTTTATGGTCAAAATTCTACAAAAATAATAACACAATGAATACAAATAAAAGTATTTGTTATAAAATATAGTATCGTTGAGCTAGTATCCCATAACACAAGTCTCGAACTTACTTTGGGGCTAGCTCAATCTGTGTGATTTGTCCGTATATATTTATATTTATTTAATAATGAAGACTTACTGGTCTTGGAGAAAAAACGTTGAATGCACCAGCTGCTTCTCTTCCCGCAGATCGTAGAAGCCAGCCAAGGGAATGAGCGAAAATTTAAAGATTTGTTTCAATTGGCGATTTGGCTAACAACTTATTCCTATTTCAATTACGTTTATCAACACTCAATGAAGCCTTTGGGTTTAATCACGAGGTTTAATGGCCAACTGCCTCCTTGTTCAGTGGATAAGGCGTTTGCCTGTAGACGGGTCGTGGGTTTGATGCCCACGGGAAGCATACTTTGTTTAGTTGCTTCCAGTTTGGTTAGGACATTGCAGGCTTGAATCACCTGATTGTCTGATAATAAAGATGATTCCGTGCTTCGGAAGGCACGTTAAGCCGGTGGTCCCAGCTGCCATCTGGTAGTCGTTAAAGGAACCACGTCAGAGGCCGAGAGGCGGTTCCGAAGAAATCTGACACCAGGGTGTGCATGGTCGATTGACCGTGTCACCTACACGAAATGATGATGATGGCCTTAGAAATGTGGTCGGTCTCATCACATAGATGGCGCCAGAGGTTTAGTCGCAACAATATATCCACCATATTAAGAGATAATAAAATCAGTATTTACAAAAAAAGATGAAAAACAATTTTTCGGGTTTATAAACAATATTTTTCAGTTTTACTTGGTTTTACCAAGTATAGGCTAGCGCCTATACTTATATCTAGTGCGGGTGGAAAAGTCTGTAACTATTGCACTGCAGCGCCCTCTCCGCCGCTCATAGTGGCAGTTAGTGGAACTGACTACCACAGCCTGCCGTTAACCGGCCTGCTGCTTTTAACAGGCCTTAAGTTGGGCCAATACTTTTGTATGAGATTGGCAGTCTATACGTTAGTATTATATTGTCTTTACCTTAGACTCTGTTTACCCCGTAAGGGATAAAGATTAGATAATAGGTCATCATTATCATCAAGTCGTTTTAGTCTCCACTGTAGGAGCATAACCCTCTGTGTACTACCGGCGCCATACTCGGCCAGAGCAGACAGAGGATTTGACCTACATGCTCCTCGCTGGCCAGACGGATTGGAGAGGTCTCATTGATATTTATGAGCTTTTTAGCTTGTATTTCCTAAGTCGCCTTCTACGACATCCATGGGAAGACTTGGAGTGGTCCTATTCTATTCTAATAATATGTATGTATAGATAAATACAAGATAATGTATGTAAGTCTAACGCCACATACCGCTTTTATCTTCAAAATAAATCATAGTACCAATTAGACGATAAGTTGTAGATATAAAGATATAGCCGAGATATTGTATCTCTATATAAAACAGTAGCCAACACGTCAACAAGTACTTTTATCTTTAGGTAAATACACTTTAGTAGCGAAAATATCAAGTAATTCGCGACAAAACTATTTCTGGGTATGGCTTTTTTGATATTTTATTTGCTAGGTTTTAAATATTTTTTTATGAAAATATTTTGATGTAATCATTTACTTTGATCTTTGAACTGTACTTCATATTTTTTTCATGCTAGTATTCCATGAAAAATAAGGCACGCACGACGAAAAAATAGACGTGTTACGGTATTCTTCTGATGCACAACGCCTTAATGGTATCGAAGGAGCGGAGTTTTCTGACACAAGCTACCTTTGCTTAAAAGGGGACTCCAATTCGCCATCTGTTTTGTACATTATTTTATGTTAAAGAAATAAAGATTTTTTGATTTTGAGTTAAGGCTAGTCGTGTTAGAGCCACGCTACCGGCAAAATAAATTGCTAGTAGTCTGAATGGGCCGGCTCGTCCGGGGAAGTACCACACTCTCACAGAAAATCGACGTCTGAGTAGAAGCTTTACCGCTTCTATGCTTCGTTCGGTGAGTGAGAGAGCCGGAGGCTTATCCTTCCCTCTCCCCTCCCCATAGGACATGATCGGACGGAGGATGAGCCCCCGGCTCTTTCATTCACCAAATGGAGCATATAAGCTTCTTCTTATTCCAGACAATGCGTACAGAATTTCATGATGATTGGTGTTTTTTCAGTCTCCAAGCATCACAACACTGGAATGCTTTGTCCATTGACATAAAAAAATATGTTTAAGCCTTCAAAAGAAAAAAAGTATAGTATCACTTAATAAATAAATATATAAGGACAAATCACACAGATTTAGCTAGCCCCAAAGTTAGTTCGAGACTTGTGTTATGGGATACTAACTCAACGATACCAAAGAATATATACACAACGCGAAACGATACTATATTTTATAACAAATACATCTAAGACCCAGGCCAATCTGAAAAAGATCATTTTCCATCTTGACCTGGCCGGGGATCGAACCCGGCCACTCTCCTGTCGCATTCTGGCGTGTTGACCGCTGCGCCACGGAGCTAGCTCGCTAACTGTGTTATTGATAATCAGTGTGTATAAATATGTATACATATATAATATCGTCGCTCCATCTAGCCCACGGGCGTCCTACGAGAGACCTATGTCCAGCAGTGGACTAGTATAGGTTGATGATGTTGATGATATAATATCACGTCTTTTTCCCTTGCGGGGTAGACAGAGCCCATGTCTTTAAGACCACGTTTAGCATGTTGGTGGGAGATAGGTGGAAAACGGAATCAAAATAGTGATGAGTTGCTGTCGCATCGCCTGCCTAATATGATTCCTCAGATATTGTCTATTCCCTCGATCGGCTTTTACGATCTGCGCGGGAAGAGAAGCAGCTAATACATTCTACTTTTTTTTCCTATCCAGCATGGCTGACTAAACCAATTTTGATGAAATTTGAGGAAATTGAACCAATAAGAAATTGACCCTTTAACACGTTGACTTCTATGGGCCATAAACAAATACATCATCATCAGGTCTTTTTAGTCTCCACTACAGGAGCATGACCCTCTCTGAACTAATCGGTTTAAAATGACGAAGTTGTGTGGTAACAAACATTAAAAAGAACCGGCCAAGTGCGAGACGGACTCGCGCACGAAGGGTTCCGTACCGTTATCTATAATCATTTTAAAATTATTAAAAATATTTTTATAAGATAATGGAACTAAAAAGAGCTTTTGCAACCCGGGTTAACACGGCCCTCTTTGTTAGAGGTGTAGGAGACACAAACAATAAAATGGGAAATAAAAAATTTACCTTTGTGTCGATTTATCTACATTATCTAAGTGTAAGTAATTAAATAAGTAGATGTTTTATCTTAATTGGTATTTTGGCGAACAAGATTTCAAATTGGATTAATAAAAAATATTATTATAAGCATATATAATTATATTCTATAGGCCTATGCCTGTTGCCAGAGCGCGAGCCACTGAGACACTATTGTCTCAGTGGCTCGCGCTCTGGCAACGAGTTCTTTTTAGTCTCCACTGCAGGAGCATGACCCTCTCTGTACTACCAGAGCCATACTTGGCCAGAGCAGACAGAGGATTTGGCCTACACTCTCCTCGCTGGCCAGACGGGTTGGAGAGGTCTCATTGATGTTTATGAGCTTTGTTTAGCTTGTATTTCCTAAGTCGCCTCTTATGACATCCATGGGAAGACTAGGAGTGGTCCTATTCTACTCTGCCGGAAACCACACGGCTAATTTAGAATGTGTTAACACGTGAAAATAGATGGAAAGCATTTATATAAATAATAAAATATAGTCTGAATAAATTAAGTATATTTTCAGGGTTCCGTACTTCAAAAGAAGAAACCGGAACCCCCATAGTCATAGGATCACTTGGTTGTCCGTCTGTCTGTCAAGACCTTTTTCTCAGGAACGCGTAGAGGTATCAAGCTGAAATTCATATCAAATACTCAGGTCTACTATCCCTTAAAGCTGTGCAAAAATCAAACTTCTAAGCCAACGCAATCAAAAGATACAGCTGGTTATGCCGTCAATTTTCGGGTTTTTTCGACATTCGCAAGGGAATCAAAACCTACAGGGTACTTCCCGTGAACTCAGAATCTTGAAATTTGGTACGAAGCAACATCTTATAGCACAGATAAAGGAAAAATGCGAATAGCATTAATTTTGAGTTACATCATATAATAAAAATAATTTTAATAATTTCAAACTTTTTATAAGTACGAAACCCTTCGTGCGCGAGTCCGACTCGCACTTGGCCGGTATATTGAAGAGGGCATGATCAGTCTTTAATATTAACTGTACCTAATGACGAACATACAAATCAGTTCCCAGGAAATCCAGTTTATCGTACAAAATATTTGAGTTATCATTTTTATCTTGAGCATGATGACTTGTGTATGTTATTATTCCATGTTATGACACTCGTGCTTGACGGTTACACAAGGCAAGCAATGTTGGTAGAGGATATACAGCGTCATTTTGTACATATCATCATCATCATCAGGTCTTTTTAGTCTCCACTGCAGGAGCATGACCCTCTCTGTACTACCGGAGCCATACTTGGCCAGAGCAGACAGAGGATTTGGCCTACACTACTCGCTGGCCAGACGGGTTGGAGAGGTCTCATTGATGTTTATAAGCTTTGTGCCTGTATTTCCCAATTCGCCTCTTACGACCTCCATGGGAAGACTTAGAGTGGTCCTATTCTACTCTGCCGCAACCACACGGCTTACACATGAACATGTATTTGTACATATGAACTATTAAAATTCTGGAATCAGAATACAATACAATATATCTTTATTGCGCCCTAATAACAGTAACACATAGGTCATAATAACATACATAATAACACATAGGTCATAAAAACATATGACACAAAGGCGGACTTATCGCTAAACAATGTCTTCTAAAGTCTTAAGTAATAAACAGAAACACTCTTCTAACAGACCAGATCTTTGACACTCAACTGTATTAAAATAGAAGAAATAAATAAATTTAAATATTTAGGAAGTGTTATAGACTCCAGATGTAAATCAGACATCATTGCCAGAATATCCATGGCCAAAAGAGCTTATAATATCAAAAAACATATCTTTCACTCAAAAATGAGACGGTGTCTAAAGAAACGCCTCATAAAGACATACATCTGGAGTATCGCACTGTACGGTAGTGAAACGTGGACATTAACTAAAAAGGACAGAGAACGCTTGGAAGCTTTCGAGATGTGGTGCTGGAGACGTATGGAGTGTATTAGTTGGACACAGAAAAAGACGAATGAAGAAGTGTTGGGACAAGTAAATGAGAAACGAGAACTACTGAAGACGATTGGAATGAGAAGAGGAAGGATGTTTGGTCACTTTATACGGCACGATCAATTTATGAAAAATATTATAGAGGGAAAAATTGAGGCAAGGAGAGGGAAAGGAAGACCAAGAAGAGCATATTTGGATGAGATAAAGGAAAAGGCAGGTTGTGTCATATGGAGAGGTGAAGAGAATGGCTGAGAATCGAGAGACATGGAGAGTACTCCACCGACAAGAACACAGTTCTTAAATTATAGATAGAATCTCTTCTAGCCAACCTTTGGGTATAGTAGAAGTAAAATAAAAGAATGTAGTTGCAATATAGAGCAGTATAGAATCCCTAATTAAATACAGAATTGTAAGAAAAAGGTAAAAGTCGAAAAAATAATTGAATTCCCATAGAAATTCGCTCAGCTGATCGGCGACTTTGTATGGGACGGCTAATTTTATTTTTGTTTTTTTACCTTTTTTTCTTGCAATCTATGTTCTGATTCCAGGATTTTAATATAGTTTAAAGGTACAAAATCACGGTGTATGTACACACATTTATCACTAGCTGTCGCCCGCGGCTTCGCTCGCGTTAGTTAAGTTAATATCTATCCCGCGGGAACAATGCTTTTTTCCGGGATGAAAGAGGAGAAAACCCTCCAGGCAAATCTATACTATAATATTATAAAGCTGAAGAGTTTGTTTGTTTGTTTGAACGCGCTAATCTCAAGAACTACTGGTTCAAATTGGAAAATTCTTTTTGTGTTGGATAGTCCATTTATCGAGGAAGGCTTTATGCTATAAAACATCACGCTGCGACCAATAGGAGCGAAGCATCAATAAAAAATGTTTTAAAAACGGGGGAAAATTATTCATAGTTGAGGACATCCGACGCGTGCGATGCGTAAACTGTTCAAGTTACCCAAAAAATATCGACAGTTTAATTTTCTAATAGCAGAAATTACCGTGGACGAAGTCGCGGGCAACAGCTAGTATCAACATAAGGCATAACTACACGGAACAATAAAAAAGAGTTTTTATTGTGCATAACTATTACAATCATATCATCTTCAGGTTTTTTTAGTTTCCACTGCAGGAGCATGACTGAAACCTTCCTCAATAAATGGACTATCCAACACAAAAATATTTTTTTAATTTGAACCTGTAGTTCCTGAGATTAGCGTGTTCAAACAAACAAACAAACTCTTCAGCTTTATAATATTAGTATAGTATAGATATATGCCAAACTAGCTGTTGCCCGCGACTTCGTCCGCGGCAATTTCTTTTATTATGATTCATTCGTTTTTTATTCGTATAGATGAATATTTTCCCCCGTTTTCAAAACATTTTTTATTGATGCTTCGCTCCTATTGGTCGTAGCGTGATGTTTTATAGCCTAAAGCCTTCCTCAATAAATGGACTATCCAACACAAAAAGAATTTTTCAATTCGAACCTGTATTTCCTGAGATTAGCGCGTTCAAACAAACAAACAAACAAACTCTTCAGCTTTATAATATTAAGTATAGATAATATCATCCTAGTTATAAAAAAATCAACCCGTAACAAATTGATAGCAATTGAAACACAAAAACGAGTAGGCGTAACAGTTATGTGCGTTTTATTTTATGCGAAATATAAATTACTAGCTTTCGCCCGCGGCTCCACCTGCGTCAATGTCGATCCCTCGGAAATAGTACTTTTCCCGGGATAAAAGGCCTATGTCCTTCTCCGCACTCCAGAGAACTTGTATGCAATATTTCATGATGATCGGTTCAGTAGTTACGGCGTGAAAGCGTAACAAACAAACAAATAAACATACAAACAAATTCACTATCGCATTTATAATATTAGTAAGGATAAGGATTCATTGAGAATATTAGAAGTGAAGTACTAGCTTTTGCCCGCGGTTCCACCCGCGGTAATGCCGATTTCTAGGGAACAATAGAATTTTCCGTAACGAAAGGAAAAGGGTTTCCTTCCCCAGGCCTCAAACTACCTCCATACCAAATTCCACTTAAATTGGTTCAATGGTGGAAGCGTGAAAAGGTGACAGACAGACAGTTACTTTCGCATTTATAATCTTAGTATGGATATGGATTAGACCTAATGAATAATTTGGTAACGGCTATATAATACGGCGTAAAAACTAATTATACTATACAAAATTAGGATTAATGATAATGTTCTAAGAATTTTTTACGAAAAATTTGTGCTCCAATCTATATTAGGAATATCAAATATTAGGGGAACCAATATATACCCGTTTGACTCACAAAGTCCCTTTATTCTAGCAATCAAGCAGACGGCTTTTCCTATTTATCATGGTGAGTGTTAAGGTCTAAACAAACATACATACATAGTATCACGTCTTTTTCCCTTGCGGGGTAGACAGAGCCCAGGCCTATAAGACCTAAAAGCCACGATGGTGAAAAATCAAAATAGTGATGGCTTGCTAGCATCGCCTACTAATATGATTGGTCAAATTTGCTCATTCCCTCGCTCGATCGGCTTTTACGATCTGCGCGGGAAGAGAAGCAAATATGAGACTAATGTTTGCAAACCATTACCACGTTGACCTTAACATGTCTAACATTAATTGAAATGTTCTTCATAACCCCCGTCGCGCTTTCAAAAGGATCACTAGATGGCGCTGTATTGTTTACGCGTTTTCTACATCGCGCTATCAAGATTTTTTCGCCGAGAACGACCTTCCGGGTTTTGATTTATGAAAGCATACTTACCTGGCGTAGGGGATACCGTGATCAAGAAGGCGGTTCCCCCAGGGCGAGGTCCTTCCATTGCACTGCGGTTGGGTTGACCCCTGCGATTATCCCTAATGTGGATAACTCGGACGCGTAATTTTTGGTAGTGGGGACTGCGTACGCGCTGTCCCCCCAGAAATCTATAGTTATATTTTGAGCGCAAGCCTCTCGTAAAGCGCTTCACTATCCAATTAGGAAAACTAATTAGAAAATTGGAAGATATAATCGCTTAAATCGGATCCAATCTATGAAATAATAAAAAACCGGCCAAGTGCGAGTCAGACTCGCGCAAGAAGGGTTCCGTACCGTTATCTATAAAAAATCATGTCTGTTTCTGTTGGGAGCCGCCCTTTAATATTTAATTATTTATTTAACTAAATATCCTGTGAATATTTCAAGCGTCTACATGTTGCCGTTATCAATATCGAGCAAAAACAAGCAAAAATCATGTTTGTTGTATAGGTTCCCCTTCAATATTTATTTTATTCTATTTTTTAGTATTTGTTATTATAGCGGCGACAGAAATACATCAGCTGTGAAATTTCAACTAACTATTACGGTTCATGAGATACAGCCTGGTGACAGACGGACAGACAGACAGACAGACAGCAGACCGATATTAATAGGGTCCCGTTTTAACCCTTTGGGTACGGAACCCTAAAAATGACCAAACCTTTTTTAATAAGCCATTGGATACCAGACATAACAAATCTTCAGGCTCAATTTTTTTCTAAATGATAAATTTTCTTTAACCCAGCATTTTCTCTTTTTCCTTTTTTTTTTATATCTATTGTTGCCACTGCTACGGCTTAGGCAAGCCCTACTTATTTTCTGTTGCTTTGTTAAATACTGCGCCATACATACTCATTCAAATCTGTAATTGATAGGGACGTGCAGCCCCAGCGCAATCGGTCGATGGACTGTGCGTTGTCCCGATTTAGGAAACAATTTAGTGTGGTGTGATCACTAGCTTCCAATTAAGGTTCCTAACCGTTCCTAATTAGATTTCCTAAAAATTGGATAGTGTAATAGGCGCTTGACAGCGATTACATATTGCAATTTCCTAATTAGGTTTCCTAAAAATTGGATAGTGTAATAAGCGCTTTAGAATAGATTGGATCCGATTTAGTCGAGATCGGAGGTCCCGACCGCTCTGTTTCCTAAATTGTCTACGATTTAGGACAGTGTAATCGCAACGCTACGATTTAGGACGACTATTTGCCGGCCCGCGCTTGATCGAAGTGGACGTATGCAATGGCGACTGTCTCAGAAGCGGCGGCATTGCCCACCGAAAAAGAAGTGTTATTACAGATAATCGAAATGTATAGGGAAATAATAAAAAACCGGCCAAGTGCGAGTCGGACTCGCGCACGAAGAGTTCCGTACCGTTATCTATAAAAAATCATGTCTGTTGCATGGGAGCCCCCCTTTAATATTCGTTTTATTTTTATTTAATTATTTATTTAACTAAATATCCTGTGAATATTTCAAGCGTCTACCTGTTGCCGTTATCAACATCGAGCAAAAACAAGCAAAAAAACATGTTTGTTGTATAGGAGCCTATACAACAAACATGTTTTTTTGCTTGTTTTTGCTCGATGTCATCATCATCAATCATGAAAATCATGTCTGTTACATGGGAGCCCCCCTTCAATATTTATTTTATTCTATTTTTTAGTATTTGTTATTATAGCGGCGACAGAAATACACCAGCTGTGAAGTTTCAACTGTCTAACTATTACGGTTCATGAGATACAGCCTGGTGACAGACGGACAGCAGACCGATATTAAATAGGGTCCCGTTTTAACCCTTTGGGCACGGAACCCTAAAATGACAAAACCTTCTTTAATAAGCCATTGGATACAAGACATAACAAATCGTCAGGCTCATTTTTTTTCTTAATGATAATTTTTTTTTTAACCTAGCATTTTCTCTTTTTCCTTTTTTTTATATCTTTTGTTCCCACTGCTACGGCTAAGGCAAGCCCTACTTATTTTCTGTTGCTTTGTTAAATACGGCGCCATACATACTCTTTCAAATCTGTAATTGATAGGGACGTGCAACCCCAGCGCAATCGGTCGATGGACTGTGCGTTGTCCCGATTTAGGAAACAATTTAGTGTGGTGTGATCACTAGCTTCCAATTTAGGTTCCTAACCGTTCCTAATTAGATTTTCTAAAAATTGGATAGTGTAATAAACGCTTAAAGTATATTCCTATGCGTAAGCTCACTTGGATATGTTCTCGACGTAACCTTCGCGGTGAAATTTAAGGCGTAAAGCACATTGATCTGGCGTCGGGCACGGACATAGCTTAGATCGGGCAAGGACATGGCTCTGATCGGGCGCAGGCATGGCACGTTTCTATTACAATAATCATGGCGAGTATGATCATAAATGACTGGATGTTTCTCTATTAATTCACAGAATGCTATGTTAAACTCGATGTCATCACGCATTTTTATTTTCTATAATCGCTTCTCTAGAAGACATATGCCATACGTGCGCGCTGACTGCGAACTGACGCCATACTGAGGGCCAACTGGCGCGGGCGCCGAAGTGGCGCGCTTTAGCGCGTCCGATGATGCTCGTTGAAGTGTGTTCAAATTGCGACTTTATTTCCAAACATTTAGTACGGTATTTAAATAGAAAAGTAAATGCCCTTGCCACGTCCGTTCCAGACGCCAGACCAATGTGCTTTGCGCCTAAATGTGCAATAATCGTTAAGAAAAAAATCATCTTAAACATAAATAATATTCTTTTTGAAACGTGTATTTGACCAATAAATTAACAAGATTATATGAAATTCAAAATTTTTACTTTTCACGAAAGTTACTACTAAAAAATTTTTTGCATTTACATTATAATTCTGATAAATATTTATTAAATTAAGAAATAAGATGTGATAAAACAATACCAGAGAGATTGAACCAGCGACCCTAGGTCTACGATACCTTAGGTCGCTGGTTCAAACTTACCCGCGTGGATTTTTTCACCACAGTATTGAACTTTATTTGCATGCATTGTACATATACAAGTTCCATTTAAATTAAGCGCAAATATTTTAAGAGCTAGGTCTCATAGGTCAAAGAAATGCTTTAGTAACAAATTTTAGGAAATCAAAACGCTAGTTTTTTTTTTTAATTTTTTCATACAAAATAATTCTTATTTTTATTAAAATCGTTAAATCAGCTGTTTTGACTGTAGAGGTCAATGACCTAGTATCCATAGTAGATAATAGAAAAAAGTTGTTGGCCAAGAAAGTGTTTATTTGTACACAGGGTGTTTTTTTTCGTCTGTTATTTTACCTGTTTAGGTCCAGATATCTCGAAAACTAGCGTGTCAACTTTTTTTATTTTGCTTCTAAAGTATTTTTCTAGCTTATGGGTGTCAGCCTTTAAAATATTTGGGTTTAATTTAATTTGATATAGGTCTTTTTAGAATGGTACAGAAGCAATTAAGGACCCTTACGGGCAGCAATTGAAGAGGGGCTGACTTGTCATTTTTTAATTATAAATATCAATCATTTCTTGTATTGATCCTCTGTTGAAAATATTTTATTTTGATTTTGACTATTTAATATTGCGGTTTGGTTATGTTGTTTTTTATAATGTTATTTAATAAGAGGATACCACAAAAATTAATTGGAATGAAAAACATTAATTAACTAACAAAACCGGCCAAGTGCGAGTCGGTTTTAAGTAATCTTATTTCTTAATTTAATAAATATTACTCAGAATTGCATTGTAAATCCAAAAAAATCTTTATATTTTTTCGTGGTATCGTTAGTAAGTTTCGTGAAAAGTAAAAATTTTGATTTTCATATTATCTTGTTAATTTATTGGTCAAATACACATTTCAATAAGAATATTATTTATGTTTATGATGAATCTTTTTCTAAACGATTATTGCACATTTAAATTTCATCGCGAAGGTTACGTCGAGAACATGTTCAAGTGAGCTTACGCCTAGGAATACAGTATTCTCTTACGAGAGGCTTGTCGCTCACATCTTTATAATAGAAATCTGGGGGGACAGCGCGTACGCAGTCCCCACTACCAAAAATTACGCGTCCGAGTTATCCACATTAGGGATAATCGCAGGGGTCAACCCAACCGCAGTGCAATGGAAGGACCTCGCCCTGGGGGAACCGCCTTCTTGATCACGGTATCCCCTACGCCAGGTAAGTATGCTTTCAAATACCGAAAACCGGAGGGTCGTTCTCGGCGAAAAAATCTTGATAGCGCGATGTAGAAAACGCGTAAACAATACAGCGCCATCTAGCGATCCTTTCGAAAGCGCGACAGGGGTCAGAAAAGCACCCATATATCAACGTGGTAATGTTTTACAAATATTTCAGTAGATGTTATTTAATGAACTTTGTCTCATATTTCGATTTGGAATTCATAAAATAGGCCTTTTCAGACACTTTTTTCTTGTCAATTCACATTTTAAATGATACCAAATATAATAAAATTATTATTTAAAAGCTACAGACTACTAGGATCCACATCGTTTCGGAACCGACCACTGCAGAAAAGAAGAAAGAAAACTCTTTTCAATTGTATTGGGTGCCTATTCGCCTGAAGGGTTTTTTGTATACCTACCTAGAGACGAAAATTTTTTTTTTAAATCTATACAATATGTTTTTTCTTCAATAATTTAATGGAACTTTCATTTTCGTTATAATTATTTCCAAATTTTCTTGTCTGTTTGTTTAGACCTTATCACTTACAGTAGCTTGATAAATAAAAAAAGCCGTCTGCTTGATTGATAGAAATAAATACTCCTTATTAAAAAAAAAAAAAACACTCACCACATGTAAGGACGAAATTTTCGTCAACCTCTTTCTTTTACACTTCAAAAACGTTTTTAAAAACAAATTAATATCAGTACTTACTTATAAACTTTTTAAAGTATATTCCTCAGAACAATAACTAAAGGTATATTCACACACAACCATTTGCAATTATGTCCACTACATTAATATGGCGATAAGAAGATATATCATTGTAAGTACATGATCATAGATAAGCATCAACATATTGTATTTTATGATACATAGTTTTGATTTCAATTATTTGACTTTATCTTTATGGTTGAACTTTATCTGAATTGAGATTTGTGGGCCCGCTTGCATCCTCTGATGGGGCAAAGAATAGGTTTCCTTTAGTCGTGGTAGAGCCACGCTACCGGCAAAATGAATTGCTAGTAGCATGAATGGGCCGGCTCGTCCGGGGAAGTACACCATTCCACAGAAAATCGACGTCTGAGTAGAAGCTTTACCGCTTCTATGCGTTCGGTGAGTGAGAGAGCCGGAGGCCCATCGTTCCCCCTTCCCTCCCCATTTCCTTTCCCCAACACCTTGAAAGGCCGGCAACGCTGTCACACCCTGGTGTTGCAGTTGTCCATGGGCAGCGGTGATCACTTACCATCAGGTGACCCTCTTGCTCGTTTGCCGTCCTATAACATAAAAAAAATATATACTTACTAGCTTTCGCCCGCGGCTCCGCCCGCGTCAATGTCGATCCCTCGGGAACAGTACTTTTTCCCGGGATAAAAGATAGCCTATGTCCTTCTCCGTACTCCAGAGAACTTGTATGCAAAATTTCATGATGATCGGTTCAGTAGTTACGGCGTGAAAGCGTAACAAACAAACACAGAAACAAACAAACTCACTTTCGCATTTATAATATTAGTTAGGATAAGGATGTCACGGCTAATAGGCGATGTGCGGATACACCTAGTTCTAGCCGGCTACAACTAGGTGCTGCCGGGCACATGCGGTTAGACTTAGGTGTATCCTACCTATCTTCGGTTAGAACTTAGAAACTAGGTAAAGCCTTCATCATGGCGGCTAGAACTAGGTGCAGCCGCACACCAGTGCTTAAACTTAGGTGCAACCTATTCATCATCGGCTAGAACTAGGTTTTCAGGTCAGTTATGGATTTTGACTTTATTTTGATATTTTTACTTTGCGTTTCCCAATTGATTAGATTACATGAAAAAAAATAAAAGAGGAAGTTTCGAGTGACGTTTATTATTAAGTATTTGACACATTTTAGAATAGTCATGCATAAGATACAGCCTGGTGACAGACAGACAGACAGACAGCGGTGCGATATTAATAGGGTCCCGTTTTACCCTTTGGGTACGGAACCCTAAAAACGTAAAATGTGCCTGCTGCTTCTCTTCCCGCGCAGACCGTAGAAGCTGGTCAAGGGAATAGGCGATGTGGCCCATCACTATTTTGATTCTGTTTTCCAACTTTACGCCCACCAACACGCTAATCGTGGCCTTTCGGTCTTGTGACCTTAGCCTCTGTCTACCCCGTAAGGGATGATGACGTGATAATATGTATGTACGTATGTAAACATTTACTCCTCAACTGTGGAAAAATGATTTTGCATCGTGGACATGTGTACGAAAAAGATAATCCAAAGTTATCAGAAACCCCGTTATCTTCAAACCAATTAATCTTTTAATCATATTCGTCCAGTATTGTTGTATTTCCTAGAATATCAAAAACAATTAATAATTACATAAGACAGAGTTTTGTTCATAGTTCATAGTTCTTTATTCAATAACAATATACATTGTGTTTGAAATAAAATAAGTTTAACATAATTATCATATAATCCTATCTATCCTAGTGTGTTAATTTGGGATCAAATATAAATATTAAAACACAACAGCAGAACATTAATATACAGGTCAATGACACAATGGCGTATTGAAGCGTCCTTGATGTCACAAAAGGTGACGGCTGAAAATCAGTGCTGGTCACAAATGTTAATTTTACTGTTTATCATTTTCAAATGCTTCGGCACTGGTCTAACTGTCCCTTGAAGCTGTGAATAATCAATCTTCTAAGCCAACGTAATCAAAAGATACTCGTACAGCAGTTACAGCCGCAAATTTTCGTCATTCGCAAAGGGATCAATCAAACAACTACCTACTTCCCGTAAACTCAGAATCTTGATAAGTACAGATAAAGGAAAAATTGCGAAATGCAAAAATAGTAACATCATATAAAAAAAATATATAATTTCAAGCAGAACTCATTAAAGGTCATGTTACGATACCCTTCGTGCGCGAGACCGACTCGCACTTGGCAAGTTTTTTACTTTTCTTCTCCTTCTTCCTCGCCTATTTGGTGTCGGTTCTGTATGACTCTCTCTTTCCCATCTTCCCCCCCCCCCCCCCGATTTCCTCCCCACTCATGTTCGCCCCCAACTTCTTGAAAGGCCGGCTCTTGCCACACCCTGGTGTTGTAGTTGTCCGTTATTATCATCATCATCATCATTATAGGGGGGCGTTCAAGTATTACGTAAGCAATATCATCATCAGGTCCTTTTTAGTCTCCACTACAGGAGCACGACCCTCTCTGTACTACTAGGACCATACTTGGCCAGAGCAGCCAGAGAACTTGGCCTACACTCTTCACGCTGGCCATACGGGTTGGAGAGGTCTTTTAGATGTTTTTAAGCTTTGTGTAGCTTGTATTTCCTAAGTCGCCTTCTACGACATCCACGGGAAGACTTGGAGTGGTCCTATTCTACTCTACCGAATACCACACGGCTACGTAAGCAATATATCAACTATTTATTTAACCCCTTCCTCCCCCTTGTAAGCAAAAGTAATAAAAGCTCTCCCCCTCCCTCAAGATTACGTAAACATTCTCTCGTAGTCTCTAGTATATCATACAAAATAGGCTTCTTAACACGTTCCCTGACACTGAACCAGACACAAAAGAAATAACAATAGAATTACTACAGGCGGGCAGTGTCAGTGAAAGTATAGTTGTAGAGCCACGCTACCGACAAAATTAATTTTTGCTAGTAGCTTGAATGGGCCAGCTCGTCCGGGGAAGTACCACACTCTCACAGAAAATCGACGTTTGAGTGAGCTTTGCCGCTTCTATGCTTCGTTCGGTGAGTGAGGGCGCCGGAGGCCCATCATTCCCCCATGTCCTTTCTCCAACTCCTTAAAAGGCCGGCAACGCTCCTGTTACACCCTGGTGTTGCAGTTGTCCATGGGCAGCGCTGGTCGCTTACCATCGGGTGACTCGCTTGCTCGTTTGCCGCCTATAACATAAAAAAAAAACTTAAAATGGGTGCGCTAAGTATGTGAAGGTAAAAATGAAACCACAAATATTTTTCAAACGTTTATTTTATTAAAACATTGCAACAACCTTATTTTCAACTACTATACATCCGACTTTAGGCGTAACGTGCACGTACACACAAACACAGACCACTGATACATGGTCTACGGCCCGACATACCATAGCATACAGATTGACAAATTCATCTCTAGTACTCGAGCCCTGTGGCGTAGTCGTTATCAAGCCAGGCTGCCACACCGAAACTCCCGGGTTCGCTCCCCGGTCAGGTCTAGATGGAAAATGATCTTTTCAGAATGACCTGGGTCTTGGATACTTTTGTTTATGTATTTGTTATATATATAACACAAATCTCCAACTGCCTTCGGTCCAGTGGTTAAGGCGTATGCATATAGACCCGGGGGTCGTGGGTCGATTCCCACATGAAGCATACTTTGTTTAGCTGTTTCCAGTTTGTTTAGGACATTGCAGACTTGAAACACCGGATTGTCTGATAATGAAGATGTTTCCGTGCTTCGGAAGGCACGTTAAGCCGTTGGTCCCGGCTGCCATCTGGTAGTCGTTAAAGGAACCACGTCAGAGGCCGAGAGGCGGTTCCGAAGAACTCTGACACCAGGGTGTGCATGGTCGATTGGCCGTGGCACCTACTCGAAATGATGATGAGTCTCCAACTTACTGTGTGATTGCCATTTAAGGCAACGAAAAATTGAGTTTCCAGCATTGGTGCCATAGGAACAGTTGTCCATATCAATGGGCTGAGTCACCCCTTCAAGGATCGGACAGGGTTTTCTTTACATATCTATACTAATATTATAAAGCTGAAGAGTTTGTATGTTTTTTTTGAACGCGCTAATCTCAGGAACTACTGGTTCAAATTGGAAAAATTCTATTTGTGTTGGATAGTCCATTTATTAAGGAAGGCTTTAGTCTATACAACATCACGCTGCGACCAATAGGAGCGAAGCATCAATAAAAAATGCTTTAAAAACGGGGGAAAATTATACATACTAATTAATCATAATAACAGAAATTGCCGCGGACGAAGTCGCGGGCAACAGGTAGTTGTATAGATAAACATCCAAGACCCAGGTATATCTGAAAACGACCATTTTCATCTTGACCTGACCGGGGATCGAACCCTGGATCTCGGGTCCTAGGTTAGTCAAATTGCGGCTCTCTGGTTTGAGACTTGTTGTCTTAATTCTCCACATAGAGATCTCAATTTTTATATCTACACCATACCATTCACACAGTAAAATAAAATGCCGCATAAAATTATAATAATACATATTTTGTACTCAAATAAAAATTCATAAACAATATTTGTTTTTCATCCGTTGAAAACATACATAACATTTGTAAGGAAAATTTATACATTCTACACAATTTGACCGTTATTTTTTTATGAAAAATTCAATTTTACGGCGTGTAAATTTAAAACCGTTGTTCCCTTGAAGGGTCGACTCAGCCCACAACAATCAGCAACTTGTCCTTTGGGATTTAGTATGTAAAACATGCTGGGAGCATTTATCCACTCGAAGAAAGTCGACTTTTCCGCCCAAAAGTGTACGACCGGCGCAGCTATTTGTCGGGCTCAGTCACCCCTTCAATATAATGGCGGTGGTAAATGTACACGCGTAAAAAAAATAATATTTTAACAATATTACCTATCATATGATTTACAATATTTTCTTTTTTTCTCTAATTGTGACAATGTATTTTTGAGATCACATTTTAACGAAACTTATATTGATGTTTTGACGTGATGACGGCATAAATTAACCTTATAATAAAAAAGTGTCACGATCCGTACGCAAGCTAGAGCACGGAACAAGCGATAGATCGGCCTGTGACGCATCTATCTCTCTCTTCCACCGTTATCACGTAAAATTATCGCCCGTACACCGACTTTACAGATAACCATTTTTTTTAATATTTATAACTGAATACAAAGAAAATGCATCATAAAATGCATGTTTAAAATAATTTAACAATTTTTGTCAATGTTCAAATAAAATTCAATTACTAAATATGCAAATTATATTAATTAATTAAGTATATAACTATTATAATTAAGCAAACTATACTCTATTTGATGGTGTAAGTTATATACAATATTCAGTTTTACATTAATGTCGGCATTATAATTAACTAAAACTACACTATTATGTAATAATTAAAATAACACTTTACTGAACCACATAGTTTTCGCGCTAAAATGTTGATTTATGAGATCTTCGTAATTTAATTTGACATTTTTATATCGGGTGTGAAGTTACCCTCAACATTCATTTGAAGAGGCGATATGGGCAACTCATCCTATGAGACAAAAACTGGAAACTGAAATATTATTTTACATTTTCATTAGAAATTGACCCGGCCGGCTGAACATTTGTACGATTTTTTTAGTTTCTAGCATTTTTCCCATTGGAAAAAATTATAAAATGTATGGGCTGAGTCGCCCCTTTAAGGGAATGGCCAGGGTAAATGTACACGGTATTAGTATCATAGGTAATCATAGTAAGTCAAAGGTAAATCAATATACAAGGTAGATTTAAAAGCGCAAATATTTTAAGGGCTGGGTCTCATAGGTCAAATTAATGCTTTATTAGCAAATTTTAAGAAATCGACACCCCTCTTTTTTTTTTATCTTTTCATCAAAATAATTATCATAGTGATTTAGTATCCATAGTAGATAATAGTAGAAGTTGTTGGCCAAGAAAGTGAATTTTTTTACTCAGGGTGTTTTTTTCGTCTGTTTTTCTAAATGTTCAGGTCTCTCGAAAACTAGCGTGTCAATTTTTTTTTGCTACTCAAGCATTTTCCTAACTTATGGATGGCGAGTGCCAGCCTTTAAAATATTAGCGCTTAGTTAAAATAATAGACCATATAAAAAAAAACTTAGTGAAACTAAACAAACCTAGAATAATCGGAAGTAATAAATACTTGAATATTTAAGGTCATAAAAATATCTGAAGCTAAACTTTTTTAATATGTACTTATTTATATTTAATATAAAATTTTAACCGATTTCAAAAAAAGGAGCAGGTTCCAAATACTTTCTTTGAAACATTTTAGAGATTTTTTCAAATGTCACTACTTAAATTCACTATTAAAACATTAATTTTAGGCCAATTTATATGAAAAATATTGTATTTTTCATCCGACACGCTTTTTTACTCCCTATCGCCGTCAAAATCTTAGCGAAATAAAAAAAAAACTCTCCTCTCCATATTAAGGATGTATCCTTCTCAGCTCAGTCTTGATAAGACTTCAAAATAACTCATTGATGTTTTATTTTTTACGAATTAGTTCAAAGAAGTAGCAGTGGGCGGGGCAAAAAATCAAACTGATATTACGCGAAAATAATCAACAGAACTGTATATTCTGCTGGTTATTATCGCGCATATAAAATAGCAGCAGTATATCGTTTAAACCAACAATTTTTAACCAAAAACAAGTATGTATTTTGCTACTACGCATCTCAACATTTTCTTTATGCCTCATGCGGTGCGGACTCAACATAATTATAAGGTCCAATTACATTAAGCGCATATATTTTAAGGGCGCCAACCCACAAACTAGAAAAATGTTTCAGAAAAAAAAATAACACTAGTTTTCGAGATAGCTTGACTTGAACGTTTAGAAAAACAGACACAAAAATCACCCTGTATACATAAACGTTCTTGGTGCACAACATTTTACTAATGGATACTAGGTAGGACATTAGCGGCGTTTGCCTGTAGACCCGGGGGCGTGGGTTCGATTCCCACGAGAAGCATACTTTGTTTAGTTGTTTCCAGTTTGGTTAGGACATTGCAGGCTTGAATCACCTGATTGTCTGATAATAAAGATGATTCCGTGCTTCGGAAGGCAAGTTAAGCCGTTGGTCCCAGCTGCCACCTGAGGCCGAGAGGCGATTCCGAAGAACTCAGTAAGACTCTCCGGGTGGGCATGATCGATTGACCGTGTCACCCACTGACACCTACACGAAATGATGATGATAATAATTGGCGTCGACAATCAATACAGCTTATTAATCGATCTTCATACCACCAACGTGTCAAGATTCAAAAAATTTACTAAAGTATTTCTTTGTCCTATATATAGCCAGCCCTTAATAATATTCGCGCTTAATTTAAATGGACCTCATTCAGTCTGACTCGTAAATCACGTTACATTCTGAAAGGGGGCCACTCTACACTCGATTCTCGTTCCAAATATTCGATCACCAATATATATATATATAAAGATAGGGGCAAATTAGCTCTTTGAAGTGGCAGTGGGCGGGGCACATAGCGCGTAGAACCGATGGCCGATGGGGCAGAAGGGTTTTCGGATGGCGACCACGTATCGTCGGTCACCTACCGACTAGAAGACGCTGGATGCAGGCCGCTTACAACCGGTCATATTGGAAATCCTTGGGGGCGATCAAATATAATGGTAGATACACGATTCGCGCTCGTAAAGTGGCACCGACAAAACAGCGCACTAATCGAGTTTCGGAGCTGTTTTGTCCACAGTTTCAATAAACCGCGCTAGCACTCACACGTCTCGCGATGACGAAGTTACAGTGAAAAGATGCAAAAACTTCGCATCAAAAGCGAAAAAAAGGTGGAGTTTTACTTTCTGTGTGTACCGTTTATGTCGTTGTTTGTTGAACATGATGTTTTGACTCGGGGACCTTATTAAGGCTTCGTTTTGTATGACTGTATCTATTGTTATATTTGATCGAAGCGTTTCACGTCGAAACAAGATGTATGAACACTCGCGCCAATCAAAGCGCGCATACCTATTTTCGTGTCGACAACGAGCCGTCTAGTTGGATGCGTGTAACTCACGGAGCAGATACAGAGTGGAGACGGCGTATGCTACTGTGCACTGTGATTCCAACTAGGTCCTGAGTCCTGACGTCATCACGTTAACATCGAGAGTAGGCGTGGCCTATTAGTCTGCTGTTGTAGCTGTCAATGTTCGTACGTGGTTCGTTCTGTGCACACAGTTATACACAGTTATTTACACATTACACAGTACACATTTACACATACACTCTATATCTGCTCCGTGGTGTAACTAGCACGCGGTTTCCAAACATTCTGTGGCTCTGCAGACTAATTTAGTAAAATTTTTCATTTTAAATAAATACGTATTTTGTTTGTTTTATATTTTTTGACGTTGCGTGTCGTGTATTTATTATGTCCTTAAGTATGTCATGTGATTTACCAGTCAGGCTGTATGTGAGTCATTTTGGAATTTAACTTGTCATTTCAAATCATAAGTATAACAATTAATACACATTGAACAAACGTCCTATCCTGCGTCTATACAAATTAATAACACAACTAATATTCTATTATTATTATATTTTAACATAAAATGGCAACTATTACACAACTTTATTACAAATTATTATATTTTTCGTCTGTTTCATAACATTATTTATTTTAAAGTAGCTGTGCCCGCGTCTGCATTCGCGTACATTACGATTTCTAAATTCTAAACTAAGAAAAAGAATTAGGAACCTATCCTGTGTCCTATACGGCTAACTAATTGTTTATCTACTAAGTTTCATAAAATTCAGTTAATTCGTTTAAGACCTATGGAGAAACATACATACATACATACAGAAAAAAATGACATTGACACCAGGATGTGCATGGTCGATTGACCGTGTCACCTACACGAAATAATGATACGATAGTTGTATCCGAAGCTCTTAAAATGGTATCGAGTAAAATAGTTATAAAACTTCAGGTCATAAAAAATGCTATTTTACGACCGTTTGTCTGTCTTGTGTTATTTCTGCCTGTTGTGTTTTTAACTTCGAAAGAGTTCTCTATTTGATGCAAAACATCTTTTACAGCGCCTTCACTGTAAAGTTAGCAAAGTTGCTGCATAACGCTCGTTTTAATGTTTCAGTATTCATGACCGGATCATTGGTGTCGGCGAACTAATAGCTTTATACAATGAAAATGGCACCTTCACTAAATTCTTTTAAAAATAGTCCTAAAACTTGTTCCTTTAGGTAACTTCGGTTGAGCTAACTTGAGCCAATCATTTCATTGTAGTAAGTATGATATATGTATTTATATATTTATCTAGTGAGTATATGTATTTATGTAGTATGCATTATGTGTTTTGTAATATTGTAGGTAAATTTATATATATTTTGTACTACTAATATGTAAATGTTTAACATTCCTCTCAATTACTCGCCGGTTGACTGGAAGAGATGGGATAAGTCCGCCGTTGTATATTTATTTACTGTTTTTCTATTTTGTATATTCTCTTTCTTTTTAAGTACAATAAAGCTTTACAAACAAACAATTACTTACTATACTTTATTACATGACCATTGGTTTGCGAATGTGTAAAATACGACCTACCTCGTTAAGACTAGATATGTTCTATTAAAATGCATAAAGTTATGAAACAGAGTAACTTAAAGCGTAAAGCTATACAGCTATTCGTCTAGTTGAAATGTACATTCGGCCCACAGTTTCTCGTGTATTTGTGTCATTTTAAATGTGGATATAATTATAAGAAGAGCTCAATGGTACACATTATTAACGTTTAAGTATGTTAAACGACTTCGAGTATAATTTACTCCTGGATGATTAAAAAGGACCAGTGGCATACAACATCTCAAGCTCCTCATTACATAAATGAATAGCTTCTACGAGAATTAATACACATGTTCACATGAGTTAATACAATAACTATTAAGATTTTAAAATAATGCATTGCTTGAATGCACTGGCATGTCTATCAGCACTGAATGCATTATGGGACGTGGGATTTTACGTCGGTTAAGACATTTAGTATAATTGTTCGATTTCTGGCTAGTATTGGCATACATAATAGTGATGAGATATCTTAATATTATCTACACATTTAAAATGACGAATTTTATAATAAAAATCGTGTTTCTCATGACACTCGTCTCAAAGCTTACATTCGTCTCAAAAGCGGTTAAAAGCTTCGTGCGATATAATAATAAGTGTGACGCCATTATGCTCTCGATTCCTTTATAATTTATACGTAGGAGATACGCTCCGAATCATACTTATACGATTATACACTGCATTAGTATCGAAACTAATCTAATAAGATGAGAAAGTCACTGCCTATATTGCTCCGTCGTAACCTATTCATATAGCTATCACATAAATTATGTAAAATTAATCCTTGCAGACATTCTTCCGCTGTTAATTAAGGTGCTTTAAATTTGAATATTTGTCATAATACGCTGCCTTAAATTTATTATCCCTGTATAGTGGCAATATATCTATATTATACTGCCACTATACAGCCATAAAAATTGGATGATAATGACCACCAACTTGTTTCCTCGGCACCCGAAACAGTTGCCTTAGCGCTCATTGATGACAAACACTATTCACTGAACATTATTGACGTAATAACGTCTTATAAATCGATAAACATCGGCTGCATGCACGAAAAATGTCACTTTCCGAAGCAGGAGCATCAGTATTATCGTCCATAAACCGACTTCATAGACAACCAATATTTTTTCATTTAAATCCGTATTACGTTTAAAACATTGAATAAGAAAAACTATGGGAGCAGCATTGCACTCAAAACTGACACCACGCAAAGTAGATCAAAGCGGGCGGGCCTTAAAAAGTATATCTTTTCGCGAACTAGTCTGCCGCGCGCTCCGTGACGGAAAGACGCGTCGATAAAATCATTTAAAATGACTTCTTGTGTAGTAAAGTGGTACAGGAAACGCCATGAAAGACGGAAAATTTATACTGGATTAACTTATCATTGGTGAGTAAAATATTTTTTGCGACTGCTAGCCTGCCTACCTTCCTCTATGTTGACACCATAGCGTTCAATTAGACGAATCAACGGCGTATCTCCCACGTTTCTCCTACATTCACTTCACTCCTTCCCCCGCCGACACGTATTATTATTCGCGTACACTATTTTGTGCTAGTACCTATAGTAGTTGGGCTTGAAGGGGCCCACCTTGTTAAGGCCGAGGTACTTGGCTTGCTCGTCCGTGAGCTCGGTAAGATGGGCGTCGAACGTGGGTAGGTGCAGACTGGCTACGTATTCATCCATCTTCTTCGGTAACAAGTACACATCCGCCTGAAACATGTTTATTTTGATTAAAACTAATATTTTTTTTTTTGTATTTGATGTCTTTACTGATGACTTCATTATTAAACTGACTTCACCGATGTATAGTATAAATAGATTTTGCATTTAAAAATGTAATTTTATAGAATTTGAGGTATTTATGTATTAATTTTGCATGCTGGAAACGGCTAGGTGTACGCCCTTTATTTTAATGTATTCCAACTGTTACACGACACTTATGCGAAATAAATTTCATTTCATTTCATAAGATATAGCCATTATGAAATATAACCAAATCACACATTCGAATCAGGTCGTCCAGTAGCTAACTCCGTACGCGAGTAACCCGTTGTTACATATTTTATAGTTTTTTATTATTATTACTACTGCTTACAATATTGGGCTTTTGTTACATAAAATGATGATTTTTACCCCCCAGAAATGCCAATTACAAGTATTTTGTGGTAAAATTCTAAATAATACTCGATTAATATACCAGTTCACATCTATTTTTCTTGCTGTTCTCGTCTGTGGACTTGTACTTTATTTTTTAACTAAATGTTTTTAACCATTTGACTGCAAACGTCGGATAAATCCGACATACATTTTCTATAAGTAATAATGTTTGTCGGATTTATCCGAAGTTCGTGGTCAAAGTGTTAAGCACATTTAAAATTAAATCAAGTTCTAAAAATACTCAATATTCATCACTTTATTAAAATTAGTTAATATATAGACAGAGATAAAGATTGATCATATTTGTGCTTATAATTTACAATCATAATTCAATTCTCTTTGAGGGGCAAGATTAAAACGTGAATATTAATAAATATACACAATTAAGACTGTGTAATAAGTGTAACAAACTGCTGTATGATCAAAAACGATGAGCAAAAAATTAAAATAAAATTACCTTGTATCGATGCTGTGGTGCATTATACAGCTCTATTAGCGCTAAAGCCTGTGTAGCAGCAGTAACAGAGACTACAAACGATGGCAGTGATGAACAGCAGAGGTTGGCTAGACGACCTTCGGCTAGTAGCACGATGCGTTTGCCGTTTGGCCATATTATGTGGTCCACCTGAGAATAACGAAAAATGCAAAATTACTTCCGATACACGTGACGTCTTAAAGGTTAAGGGTACCTTATGAGCACTGGCGCTTACGATATTGTGTTTATTTAAGCTAAGTAAAATTGTATCAATTATTTTCCTAAACGTCTTAGGCGCCAGCGTCCGTAATATACCCTTACCCATGGAACGTCATTAATTATCTTTATAGATATTATCTACACAAAAGCTAAGAAGAAACATATATTCATCTTGAATTAATCAAACGCTTTTTTGATTTGGTCTATAATGGTTTGCCGTGTGGTATCAGGCAGAGTAGAATAGGACCACTCCAAGTCTTCCCGTGGATGTCGTAGAAGGCGACTTAGGAAATACAAGCTAAACAAAGCTTATAAACATCTGTGAGACCTCTCCAACCCGTCTGGCCAGCGTGGAGAGTGTAGGCCAAGTCCTCTGACTGCTCCGGCCAAGTATGGCTCTAGTAGTACAGAGAGGGTCGTGCTCCTGTAGTGGAGACTAAAAAAGACCTGATGATGATGATGACGATAATAATGTATAATGCGTAGGCAAATTTGTTTGCTTCACATCATATTTGTTCTCTCTTTTTGACACTAAATTACTAATTCTAGTAGTTTTATTCGATTGCTTTATATTTTTTCTTATGTGATAAATAAAACAACTTGATTCTAGTAGCATGCATTGAATTGTGTAACAAAAAGCAAGGATTTAGCTTTTACCTGGCTTCTAACCCTCTCCCATAGTAAATCTGGTGTTCTTAAAGAATGGACATCTACTTCTGTATTGCTGTGTCCCATATTGCATACAACTCCACCATTTTTCATCCGCTCCATATGTTCTCGTGTTACAACGCCCTTATTTCCGGTGGCTGTTATGACTATATCTACTTGTCTGATGACCTGAAAACATGACATTTATTAAAACTTAAAATTATGCTAAGCAACCTAAAGTTCGGGTACACCTCAGGTTAAGATGTTTATTTTTTTCCTTTGGACGTATATCAACGAGCCACCTGTATAGATTTTAACCGATAAGTAAAAAAATACAGTTTTCTTAGCGCAGGGGTTAACACGCCACCCTGTGACATGTTCTGTACACTTGGGGCACCGGTTTTTTTTTTATGATGTAGGACGGCAAACAAGCAAGCGTACAAGCCGAACGCTTAGGCCGATCGTGCCTCTCTATTGCTTTTTACACGCTCTCGCTTGCACGCGGAACGTGACATTTTATCATGTGTACAGCCGATGTTCATCGATTTATAAGGCGTTATCAGTTATTACGTCAAAAATTAAAAACAAAAACGGTAACATGCCGACTAACATTCTACATCTACATATTGTTTTTTTGATAGGATATACACTACTAAAAATTGTCTGTTTACTTACTTCGTTTAATTTGACAACTCTAAATCCATCCATGGCAGCTTGTAAGGCGCATATTGGGTCTATTTCTGTTACATACACCTGAAAGAGTAGAAAAAGTCGTATTAAAGTATTGTGTATGACTGTTATAAAACTACTTAAGCACCTTATGTATGATTGTACTAAAGTAATACACATATACATTAAAAATGTTCAAAGAATGTGTTTTTTTCCATTACAATCAAAATAAAGAATGCAATCATAGAAAAGCAACCGCACTTTCATAGCTTTATGAGATAATAAGCACTTAAAGATCTTATATAACTCTAAAAGATGTTGAAGCTGTACTATGATCACATATAAAATCTGAAAGCAATATAATGGATTATTTTTATACTCACCACACAACCTAAAGCCTTAAGCGCCTGGCAGCACCCTTTCCCGACCTCACCATACCCGCAGACGACAGATTGCTTACCACCAAACATTAAATCTGTGCTTCTTTTTAATGCGTCTATGATGCTTTCCCTGTAATAAAATAAATATAAAAGTAAACTAAAACTGAAATCAAACGCCGAATTCTACTCTTCATTATATTTTTGTTAATCACAAAAGCATTACGATAAATAGTAATAAATATTCACTAGTACCATACATATAAACCAACGAGCTTCTGAAGGCATGTTAAGCCGTTAGTCCCGGCTGTTAGTTAGTTGCGCGGCACTAGGTGGCGGTCGTTAAGTTATGTCAGATGCCTTTGGGTAGCTTGAGAAATCTCACACCAGTTTTGTCCATTTACATACACGAAAAGCAAGCAAGTACCACATTTTTTAAGGTTTTTTAAGTAACGCAAACGGCTTAATTATCTCCGTACATTTACTGTTTTAATTATTTTTTTATGGGATCTTTACTTTGCGTTTATTGGACTGGATGAGATGGAGTGATCCTATTTTATGCCGGACGCCACACGGTTATATAAAAAAGTTAAACTTACCGACAGGAATATAAATTATCGAATTTGGTCTTCGTGACTGAATCGTTTACGTTCATGGCTGGGACGCATAGCTTTCCAGCTTTGCTGAGTTGATACAGTCTATGAACACCTGTGACGCTTTCTTCTACAATACCTATAAAGAGAAAACATTTGTTTTTAGTATGTCGATCGGTGACTCTTTATGGACTGACTCTGCTATATAAGTACAGACGGTGCAAGACTATATATGTGCCAAAGTCTAGGGAGAAATCCTTAACGGATAACGGATACACAACGGAATACAGTGTCCCTGAAATTAGTTTAGAATATCTCAAAATGTATACGATACGATCATATATTAGGATAAAGGGACATCCAAAAGACAACCGTACTAATCCTGCTAATTATACCAAAAGCTTTTATTGCCTTAGTTTTTGAAATGTTCACAGCAGATTTCAAATAATGTTTTAAAGATATACGACGGCAAACGAGCAAGCGAGTCACCTGATAATAAGTGATCACAGCTGACCATGGACGACTGCAACACTAGGGTCACAGGAGCATTGCTGACCTTTCCAGGATTTGGAGGAGGACACAAGGAGGAGGAAATGGGGTGGAGAATGGTCCCTCGGCCTCGTCGAGCGAAGCACAGAAGCGGTAAAGCTTCTACTCAAACGTCGATTTTCTGCGAGTGTGCGGTACTTGCCCGGACGAACCACACGAGATGCGAGAGGATGCCATACGAGAGTATATAAATAAAACTGTGAATTTAGTCAAAAAGTGCAGTGTCTTGCTCTTTTGATACTAACGGTTTAGAAACAGGTCTAAACTTAGGTGTCAGTAACTGCACTTTATTTACTCACCCTTAATGTGCTTAAAAGCAGATGCGTGTTTCTTCAACATAAGATGGGTGGCATCTCCGCCATCGTCTAGAATCATATTGGGCTGCCATGTAGCTGTAGGAGTGCAGCATTGATCGATGCACCACCAGAACGCCTCTTCGCTCTCCCCGCGCCATGCGAAGATTGCGAAGCCTGAAGTTGATATTTTTAAGTTTTATTAAAAAGCTTTATAAGTGTTACTGTGAAATAAAGTTATATAATATAACTAATATTATAAATGCGAAAGTGAGTTTGTTTGTTTGTTTATTTGTTTGTTTGTTTGTTACACTTTCACGCAGTAGTTACGCTACTGAACCGATCATCATGAAATGTTGCATACAAGTTCTCTGGAGTACGGAGAAGGACATAGGCTACCTTTTATCCCGGGAAAAAGTACTAATCCCGAGGGATCGACATTGACGCGGGCGGAGCCGCGGGCGAAAGCTAGTAAAGTTATATAGAGGTAATATTAAGCACCGTTACAAGAACAACTTTAAAGTTGACTTTGAATTGACATTTGTAGCCTAGTGGTCATCATGCCAGCCGGTTACACCGGAGGTCCAGGGTTCGATCGCCGGTCAGGTCAAGAGTTAGGAGTGTCAACATCAGCCTCAACTGCCTGTCAGGTGGTAGCAGGTATGGCATCAGGTACGCCCGGCCTCCCGAGCTGCTACTTGCTTTTCCCCCATTCATCTGAGTGAGTAGTATCCCAATACCTTTAATTCCTTTCCCAATCCTAACAAATTCCTATCCTTCCCCAAAGGCCCTTGTCCAGCAGTGGACTTTTTGCAGCTGTAATGATAATTAAATGATGATGATATTGCATATATCAATGCTAACATATAAAATACAACTATGACTAGTCTCCACCATATTCTAGTTTTCATCTAACACGTAGACGCACCCCATTCTTTTTGAGTAATCAATACTATATTTAGTTGATAGTGAATCAAATAAGTTTATGGGGATTTATAAACCTGCAAGATGCACTAAAAATTAAGAAATGGTAAAATCAAGAGTTTTCATAAATAAGAATTCGTCCCGATAATAATTTTCAATAAATCACACGTGCAAAATTAAGAACTTGACACTAATCGCTGACATCTACTAAAGTTCTCTTAAAACTTGTTAATGACACTATCATCTATGTACGCAAGAACTATTAAGTTTCACTTGTACTTAGTTGAATTTCCGTGAAAATAGTATAACGTACCAGCATGTGCTAGAGCTGCAGCTACTTCGTTCTGCGTGCTGTAAATATTGCAAGCAGCCCAACGGACGGTGGCACCCAATGCTGCCAAGGTCTCGATCAGAACCGCTGTCTGAGCGTTGATGTGTGTGCAGCCTACGATCTATAAAAAACATTGAGAAAGAGTTATAAGAAATGTGATAGCTTGTTTTTGGTTACTTGATCACACTTCAGTCTTTTTGAGGAGCCCATTGGCCTAGTGAGCTTGAGCATTATTAGCGCTTATGCATGTTAAGTAACGCCAGGCGTAGTCCCCACTAGGATGGGTGAACGCAAGTGGCACAAAAAGTATCTCGGGCTACTTCGTGCTTCGGGAGGCATGTTATTAGTTCAGTCTGTCATCATTGATAGCGGTCGTTGAGCTATGTCAGATGACTAGTCCGATGGAAAAATCTGACACCAGTGTTGCCCACAAAAAAAAAACTATAATTTTTTTAAGGATTCGTAATTCATCATCATCATCATTATCCGGCTATCACGATGGCTTTCACGTGAGGTTCTGGCTCTACACTTACACGCTTTATTTAGTGATTATTGACACTTTGTATGGCCTTAGTTACCTAATACGACTTCTTTATAACGACTTTATACGATTTTTATATAACTATACTAAAACCTTATTACGACCATTATACGATTATTATATGAATATACTAAAACTTTATTACGACTAATATATAACTATACAACTTTTCTTACCTTAGCCTCTTTCAAAGGCTTGTCTTCTTTAGCCCTCGCCCTAAGAGCCATGATTCCCGGCATCTCCTGCTCAGCAATTTCAATCTCCCGTCTCCCGAAGGCATGTTGTTCTATGTTCCTGACGCAAAATGGGGGGTTGGCTTGGCCTGCAGCGATGGCTTTCTCATGGGGTTGGACTCCTTCGTCCTCATCTGATGATGACCCTGAAAGAAAAGGGGTTGCATGCAATTTCAAGAGCGTTTTAGGAGAAAGGGGAGGGAATGATGATGAGATGAATACAAGGACAAACATATATTTTTCTTGAAAGGGTGGACTAGGGATAGGCAAGTATTTTTACTGTGGTCATTTAGTTAGGTACTTTTTTTTAGCCGGGTACATAAAATTGAGTACTTTTTATTTTGCCTTCGAATTAAATATACGACAAGTTGAAGGTATTTAATAAATTTAAAAACCCGGCTGTCGTAAGTAAAGCTATGTCAGATGCCTTTAGGCAGATTGTTAAACCTGACACCAGAGTTGGCCACTTGCACACACGAAAAAAACAAAGGGATGCACTCCGGGAATGCTGGCAGAAGTAAAATCTCCGCGCGGTAGAAAGAAAGGGGGATATTACTGCCTCTCCTACGCCGCGCCGGCGGCGGTCTCAGCCTGGCGCGAGTTTAACATTTTTACCCATCCCAAAAAGTGAATCAAGTCGCTAAAAAAATTCACTTTAAAAGTAAAAAAAAAAAACAAAAGTCAAAGATTTTTATTCAAAATACATGTTTATGTAACTCTTTTTCTTCAAAAAACAACTTACAAAAATCGCTCCTTCCCGAGATGACAGAGTGTCTCTTCTTGATGTTCTTACTCTTCAAGATACCACTCTTATCCGTGACGTCAGACAACATGTCGGTGGCTATTTACTTTCTGATAGGCGTGAATTAAAGTGTCTTACTAATTATGGTTCCTAACTTTTTTGTTTGGACTAGTGTTGTACTATGCTCGATATTTTCGAGAATGGTTCGGAATTTTTTCCCGAGAATTTCTTCTTTTTTCTCTCAAGTGCGGAAAGTATTAAGAAATTCACGAGAATTACTTGTAATTTACTGCAATTTATGCGATAATACCATATTGTATTGACAGCTTCGTGGCGCAGTGGTTAGCACGCCAGCCTGCAACACGAGGGTGCCCGGGTTCGATCGGCCAGGTCAAGATGGAAAATGATCTTTTTCAGATTGGCCTGAGTCTTGGATGTTATCTATATATGTATTTGTTATATAATATCATTGAGTTAGTATCCCATAACACAAGTCTCGAACTTACTTTGGGGCTAGCTCAATCTGTGTGATTTGTCCGTATATATAAGTGCGGAAAATATTAGGAAATTCTCGAGAATTATTGAAAAAATTTCTACAATATATACGATAATATCGTATTAAAGTGTGTAACAATCGCGAAAACATTAGAAACCAATTTCCTGCAAATTTCCGTGAGAAGGAATTCATGAGAACAGTGAATTTCTCTCTGGCACATCACTAGTGTGGACCAGCCGGCCTATCAGTGCTAACTTAGTGTACAACGTTTTGATATCACTTCAATCAAAATACATCATCATCATCACACATCACCACAGCCGCAAAAAGTCCACTGCTGCACAAGGGTTCCCAAGGATTCTTCGTTCCATGGGAGGATATTACCATCTCACCACGCTTGGCAGGCGGGTCGGCGAGCGCAGTTTCTTTGCCTTGTGCTTCCGACGCTGCTGCCCTTTGCAAGCATTTTTAAGCTGGGGAAGGATAGGAATTTGTTGGATTTGGGAAAGGATTGATAGGTATCCTCTGTCTGCTCTGGTCAAGTATGCCTCCAGTAGTACAGAGAGGGTCATGCTCCTGCAGTGGAGACTAAAAAGACCTGATGATGATGATGAGTATTGGGAAACTACTCACTCAGATGAATGGGGGAAAAGCAAGTAGCAGGTCGGGAGGCCGGGCGTACCTGATGCCATACCTGCTACCACCGGACAGGTAGTTGAGAATGACACCCCTGACCAAACCCTGACCTAATTTTATACATCATAAATATTAATCTTTCATATAAAAAAAAAAACTAAACTGGGATTCGGCTGATCACAACTGTCGAATGCATCCTGAAAAATGGGCTTACATCACCACCCAATGGAAACCAAGTGGGCGTAGAAAACGAGAGACCGAGGAAGAGATGGATAGATGACATCAACAAGTTTGAGAAGGAACGGAAGAGTTTATCAAGGGAAAGGAATTTATGGAAACAACGAGGGAAGGCCTTTGCCTAGCAGTTGGACAAATGGCTAAAGAAAAAAAAAACTTCAATCAAGGTAGTGAACCGATTGCGATGAAACTTAAATGATACCAACTTGAAAGTTGCAATCAAAATAAGAATTTTTAAAATTAATTTATATAAATGACTGAGTTCTAAGGTTACAAACACAAAAAAAATATACAATCGAATTGACCATCCCTTTTTCTTTGATGTCGGTTAAAAATAGTCCTTCTCTTCTTCTTATTCAGCCAATGCTGAGTGTAGGCCTCTAATAATGCACGCCATTCTCTTCGGTCTTGCGCTTTTCTCATCCATCTTTTTCCAGCAATTTTGACCACATCGTCGGTCCAACAAGTAATTGGTTTACCCACACTTCGGCGACCGGTTCTGGGTTAAAAATAGTCAATTATACGAAACCCGCAATGTATTTTGAAGTGACTATCAAAACGTTGTACACTGAGACTGAGTTAGCAAATAGGCCGGCAGTGTAATATGTTAATTTTCTTTCTTTATAACAAGACAGAACAAAAATCGGCTAAGTGCGAGTCGGACTCGCGCACGAAGGGTTCCGTATCATTATCAGACTACCTGTTGTCGTTAAGATCGAGAAAAAATATGGCAGAAAAATTACGTTTGTTGTATGGAAGCCCCCCTTGATTAATTTTTGTATAATTATTTATTGTAAAAGCGAATATCAGCTAAAATAATAAAAATATTGGTGCTAAGTCCTGTTTTTACACATATTTAATATGTATTTTTGTATACACGTGCATTTTGCTTATCTATAAACATATAATAAAACAGTAAAAATATTTTGTCTGTACATTTAGAATTTTTGACTGAAATGAATAGAGGGACACTTAATAAGAATAATAGAAAGCAAAAAAAAATTTTTGGAATTTTTTGTCTGTCTGTATGTATGATCACGATTATCTCCGAAAATACTGAACCGATTTACTTCAAACTTTCACCAATTGCTTAGTTTTAACTGAGCAAAACATTTAAAGGTTGTTTCATCAAAATCGGTTCATTAAAAAAAAAGTTATTGTCATTTGAATGAACTCAAGGCATGAGTTTGCCTGCAAATATATAGCAAAAAAAAATAAAAATAATAAGTGACATAAGAAAATTAAAATCCAAAGTCAATTCATTATCATTATACGAAAGCATTATACCTATCCATACTATCCATAGTAATCCATACTAATAAAAAAGGAGAAGCGGACTGACTGACTGACATATCAACGCAGGGCCTAAACTATAAGGGTTAGAAACTTGAAATTTTGCACAGGGGTTCCTTTTATAACGTAGGGGAGCACTAAGAAAGGATTTTTGGAAATGCATCTCCTAAGGGGGTAAAACGGGTTGCAAAGTAAGTATGAAACTTTGCCTTTTTTTAAAGTTATTCGAATGAAATTCAGCATAAAGTTCTTTATTGAAAGGTATGAAACACGAGTAAAATATTTTACTCAAAAATCATCCCTTAAGGGGGTAAAATAGAGGTGCAAAGTAAGCATGAAACTTTGCCATTTTTGAAGTTATTCGAATAAAGGTTCTTTACTAAAAGGCATGAAGAAACACGAGTAAAATACTTTTCTCATTATCCCTTAAGGGGGTATAATGGGGATGCAAAGTTAGTATGAAACTTTCCATTTTGGAAGTTATTCAATTGAAATTCAATATTAAGGTGTCTTATTGAAAGTCATGAACTAATGTATTACGGATAATTCTACTGTTCCTGAGAAATCGACACTTACGCGGGAGGAGCCGCGGGCCAAAGGTAAACCTAACTTATATATCAACGCACAGCCGAAACTACTGTACCCAGAAACTTGAAATGTGGCACAGGGATTCTTTTTATGATGTAAATGAGCACTAAGAAAGGATTTTTAGAAAATCAAGAGGGTGAGTTTATATGGAATTTTCTAATTTCTGGACTTAGAAGTTTAAAAGTAGGTATACAAGTTCTCAATTAAAATTAAAAAAGATCTGTTTAGGTGAACCAGACAACATTCTCCCTTGAAGGGGTAAATAGGGGGTAAAGTTTGTATGGAATTTTTCTCATTTCTGGACAAAGAAGTATAAAAATAAGTATAATGTTTACATTACAATTAAAAATATCTGTGTAGTTAAAATGGACGAAATTTCCCCTTGAAGGGGTAAAATAGGTGGGGTAAAGTTTGTATGTTTTTTTTTTTATTTTTAGACTTAGAAATATGACAAGAAGTATATAAGTTCTCCATTACAATAAAAAAAATGTAGGTGAAATAGGCCTTTAAGGGCCTTAAGGGCTAAAGATCTATGCAGATGAAATGTATTAAATTCCCCCTTAAAGGGAAAAAGCAGAGGGGGTGGTGTTTGTATGGAATTTTTATCATATCATTTCTACTGTTCCCAAGGAAACGACATCAACGCGGGCGGAGCCGCGGCCAACAGCTAGTGTTTTCTAAATGTTTAAGGCGCTGTGCATCAGAAGAATACCGTAAAACGTGTATTTTTTCGTCGCGCAGTTAGCCTTATTATTCATGGAATACTAGGATGAAAAAAATGTATAGAATAGAAAATAGAAAAATGTTTATTTGCCAAAAAGAAAATTACAAGTACACAGATGCATGATATGTACATAGTTTACTCGTGATCCCCACACTAGGTCAGGCCTGTCTCGTGGGGACCTAAATAATGAAGCGTTGTAATATCTCAAGCAACAGTGCTTAGTTCGAATCGTGATTAATACAGCATGAAAATTTGGATTAACATAATTAGTAAATTGAATACAGTAATGTTCTTATATCAAGCAAGAATTTTATGACTGATAACTGTTAAAAATTATAATCACATTTTTTTAATGTACATACATTGCAAGATATACAAAATCCTTCGGTGGAAGATATCTACCACATACACACAATATGTATATGTGTGCATGTAGCAGACATCCTCCACCAATTGAGCTGAATTTTTTATACTCGTTTAGTTTACATGATAAAACAAGATAAGCTGTATGACCGCATTCTAAATCCAACATGGCAGAATACCCAATATGGTGGAATAGCTATTTTTGATCCACTTGGACAGCATGGATATCAAATCAAAGGGCTCGTCAAAAATAACTCGAAACATAAAGTGAGGTAAAAGCCATTTTTTTTTTTTTTTTACTTTTATCTTATTTATTACGCTTAACCTTAGTATTTAGTTATATTATATTATTACCTACTGCGTTTCACTCATGAAGGTATTTTAATTATATTTTCAGATTCGTCGTACGACAATGTCAAAAGCCACTTGAGCAACTTGTGCTTGGCCTGGCGATTTGTGCAGTTTTTTAAGTCCACTGATTTTGATACAGTTTTGTACAGATATGGTATCATGAATCCCGGAAGTCTTTGAGCAAAGGTGGTTTTTACAAAGGGACAAGGGGGTCTGAAAGTGCGACTTTTTAAGAGATTAGGATAAATAGGTGAGGTGACTATTTTGGCGTGATGCTTTAGGAACGCTCTAAGGATATAAAGTTGATGTACTGTAGGGACGCGGGCTAGCGTATAAAGATCAGTAGTTGAGTAGCGGTAGGGTTTGCTAAGCATGGCTTTGAGAACAGAGCGTTGCGCTCTTTCTAAAGAAAGCATAAAGGTGACTCCCGTTCCCCCCCAAACCGTCACACAATAGCCAAGTATAGACTCGCACAGTGCCGTGTACACAAGACGTAGCGCCCAGGGATCGGCCGCTTTGCGCAGTAATTTCATAACGTAAATAATTTTCCTAACTCTTTTAGCTGTACAGACTAGGTGCGCATTAAAGGTGAGACGGGAATCAATCTCCACGCCGAGGTAGCGAACTGAGTCTACTCTGGTTAAATTTGCACAGATGCAATCTGTGGTATGACACGAGTAAGAGTGATTTTTTAGTATGGTAGGATCTGGGGGAGACGATGCTCTAGTTTTATAAAAGCAAACATAGTTAGTTTTATTTTCGTCTAGTGTGAGAAGATTATTGCTGAGCCATTTAGATATCGATCGCATGCCAACTTCCGCCTTCTCCATGACATTTTTCCAAGTATCACCTTCAAAAATAGCAACAGTGTCATCCGCGTAGCAAATAAGTTTAGTTGATTGATCAACAGCAAAGTGAATGTCATTCATATAGAAAATAAATAGTGTCGGGCCGAGGACACTGCCTTGGGGGACACCATATGAAATAGGGAGTTCAGTGCTGATATTATTTTCCACCTTAACGGCTTGGCGTCTGTCAGTCAAGTAGCTCTGAAACCATGTCAGTGAGACACCTCTGACACCAGCCTGCTCAAGCTTACTTAAAAGTATTGGAACCGAAACGGTGTCGAATGCCCTAGCAAGGTCAAAAAATACTCCAACACTTTTTCGATTTGCATCAAGAGAGGTACACACCATATTTGTGAGACTAGTAACCGCATCCTCAGTTGATCTACCTCTCCTAAAACCATACTGTTGATCTGATAGCAGCTTGTATTTTTCAAGATAAGCAATCAGTCGTTTGTTAACAATTTTTTCCAGCAGCTTGGAGAATACAGTGAGAAGGGATATCGGTCTAAAATTTTCTGGATTGTCAGTGGGACCTTTTTTATGAATAGGGATTACTAACGCATGTTTCCAAGAGCTTGGAAATACTCCACTAGCAAGACTTATGTTAAAAATATGAGTTAATAGTTCTAAAATCTCATTTTTTATTGCTTTAAGGAGTCTAACCGTCAGACCGTCAATACCTGGAGCACTGTCATTTCTTAATTTCATCAAAAATGTGTCTACCTCGTATATATCGGTCGGCTGCATGAAGAATGATTGTGGCAAATTAACACCTATCATGGCCTCAGATGCAAGAGTTTCAGGGCTTTTATTTATTTTATTGATCAGTTCGTTTGCCAGATTTTTGCCAATATTGGCAAAGTACTCATTGCAGTTGTTTAAAGCTTCATTAGGGAATTGACCATTCATTAAATTTATTGGGATTGTTTTTGCAGTGTTTCGTTCACTGATTGTTTTAATAGATTGCCACAGCCTTTTAGGATTATGTTTATTTGAATTGAGCTCATTGCTATCGTAAGCACGCTTAAGCTTATGCATTAAGTCAGTGAACACGTTACGATATCGGGTGTATTCTAGTTTGAGCGCTAGATTGGTGGGACATTTTTTTACTTTAAGGTGAAGTTTATCTCGCTTGTTCATACACTTAATGAGACCCGGAGTAACCCACGGTTTGATAACAAAGTTTGAGCGGCTGATTTTTTTAGTGATTGTGAAGTACAGTTCAAAGTCCATAATAAATGATTACATCAAAATATTTTCAAAAAAATATTAAAAACAATTTTAGCAAAAAAGCTATATACTTATAGAAAAAGTTTCGTCGCGGTATTACTTGATATTTTCAGCGATCACTATAACTAAATGAGCAAGATGGATACCTAAAAAAATACAATATTTGGTTATAATTATTGAATTATTAAATTAAAAGTGAAAACTAACGGAAATGGTCGGTTTAAAATATAAATAATAAATAGTATTAAAGTATTTAAACTGCATCGTATGCAAGTTAATAAAAATGTTCATGACGTCACCACTTCGCGAAAATGAAACCCTATCAAAATCACCACTACTGACTATGGACACAAACATGGCCGACCAGAGGGTGGTCCTATGACGACTGCATTAAACCGAGCTGCATGTGGCCATTCAAGCATTGCATAATGGCGGCCTTTATGGACTGCACTATGCAAGAACTAGCCAAGAACAAAAGTCAAATCACCAAAAAAAATTGGTTGCCTGTAAAGTCGGTTTCATCATCATCATCATCAGGTCCTTTTAGTCTCCACTGCAGGAGCATGACCTTCTCTGTACTACCGGAGCCATACTTGGCCAGAGCAGACAAAGGATTTGGCCTACACTCTCCTCGTTGGCCAGACGGGTTGGAAAATATATTAATTAAAACACAGAAAATATATTATATTTTTTTTGTGTATACTGATTTTATTTTCTCATAATATGGTGGATACATAGTTGTGAATAAACGTATATCGAATGTTTTATGCTTATCACATAGCGCAAATCAAACAGCCAAACAGCCTCCGTGGTCCAGTGGTTAAGGCGTTTGCCTGTTGACCCGGGGGTCGTGGGTTCGATTCCCACCGGAAGCACACTTTGTTTAGTTGCTTCCAGTTTGGTTAGGACATTGCAGGCTTGAATCACCTGATTGTCTGATAATAAAAATGATTCCGTGCTTCGGAATGCACGTTAAGCCGCTGGTCCCAGCTGCCATCTGGTAGTCGTTAAAGGAACCACGTCAGAGGCCAAGAGGCGGTTCCGAAGAACTCTGACACCAGGGCGTGCATGGTCGATTGACCGTGACACCTACACGAAATGATGATGATGATCACATAGCGCCATCTTTGCGATGAGCATAAAACATTCTTACGCGATAGGAGTTGGGTGAACAGATATTGCATAAACCCGACCAACATAACACCTCTATACAGTTACTGGGTCAGATGTAAACACACTGTATGTATGTTTGGTCATCTCATTCATTGGACTCAATTTACTACGAACATTTTATTTAGTATTATAGGTATTTTAATATATCACAAAACGGTTTAACTCACCTTTTTTTAGTCGGAAAAATGCCGACAGTTTCAGCCTAGTCGGTAGGCCATCCTCAGGGCGAGTCTCAAGGACGTCGAAGGAAGGATAAAGAAGGAAATTTTGTGATATATTATAATGATATCTCGCGTAAGTTATAATAATATTACTATAGGTATTGTTTAGTGACTTGCTAATGTTTATAGAATGGACCCTAAAAGACTACTTAGGGAAGTTCTGTTAGGACAGATTGCAGATAGCCGTGTGGTTTCCGGCAGAGTACAATAGGACCACTCCAAGTCCCCCATGGAGGTCGTAAGAGGAGACTTAGGAAATACAAGCTAAACAAAGCACATAAACATCAATGAGACCTCTCAACCCGTCTGGCCAGCGAGGAAAGTGTAGGCCAAATCCTTTGTCTGCTCTGGCCAAGTATGGGTGCGGTAGTACAGAGAGGGTCATGCTCCTGCAGTGGAGACTAAAAAGACCTGATAATGATAGGTACTGTTAGGTACTCACCTCTCAATTAAGCGGGGCTTCCTAATTATATACATCGTCATCTGTGATTAGTTTTACCATACCACATACAAAAAGCCAGATTTTTCAGAAAAACGCCTGTCAAAAAAATTCGATAATTATAAGTTATAACGGTGGTGGAAGAGAGATAGATGCGTCACAAGCAAGCCGAACGCTTAGGCCGATCATGCCTCTATCGCTTGCTCCGCGCTCTCGCTTGCACACGGAACGTGACACATTTTTGTGCGTGCAGCCGGCGTTCATCCATTTACCAAACGTAATCACGTCGAAAAATAGTGAACACATAGTATCACGTCTTTTTCCCTTGCAGGGTAGACAGAGCCACGTTTAGCATAAATAAATAAATATATAAGGACAAATCATACAGATTAAGCTAGCCCCAAAGTAAGTTCGAGACTTGTGTTATGGAATACTAACTCAACGATACCATATTTTATAACAAATACATATATAGATAAATCCAAGACCCAGGCCATTCTGAAAAAGATCATTTTCCATCTTGACCTGGCCGGGGATCGAACCCGGGCACTCTCATGCATGTCGCAGGCTGGCGTGCATGTATGGGCATTAGGTGGAAAACGCAATCAAAATAGTAATGGCTTGCTAGCCGCATCGCCTATTAACATGATTCCTCAAATTTTACCCATTCCCTTGATCAGCTTTTACGACCTGCGCGGGAAGAGAAGCAGCTGGTACATTCTACTTTTTTCTTTTCTTTCAGACCAGTATGGAAGAGAAAGTTTAAGATACATTAAAATTATCCAATATCCGCTGCAGCCCAGTTTTCCCAATGACGAAGTATTAAAACGGTTATTCCCATGACGTCAGGACTCGCCAAATAATCAGAGAGGGCGGGGGCGTATCTACCACATATAAATAACGCCCGCCCAGGGCAGCGACCTGAAAGGATGGCGACAGTTTCTCTCGTCTTTGAGTATGTACCCCATTGTGTCTGCGTTTCTCACGTGTTTAAACTTGAAAATGGACTATATTGTTAACATTCTGCATGCATTAATCTTTTTGTTTTTTTGAATTTAATTATTGGAAAATGCTGATGAAAAGAACTCGCTTCAGATGTTATGCGTTTTATTAAAAAAATCGTCATTTTTTCTATTCTTTTTCTAACTTTTTGTAAATTTGATTAATGCGTAAATCAAGCTTACTGTTGTCAATTTCACTTTAGTTGCATGAAGTCTGTAGAGTCGGCTTATGGACGATAATTTTACGTGATAACGGTGGAAGAGAGATAGATGCTTGATGATGATCATGATCAAGATGATGGTAACGATAATAATGGAACGTGACATTTTTTCGTGCATGTGTTACTATTTTTTTTTATTTTAACTTAAGACAGTTGCCGATGGCGAATTAAGGTTTTAATATTAAACAATACGGTTTAACTCACTCGTCCTGGCGCGGCCGTCTCTGACACTCGCCTTGAAGATGGTCTACTGACTAGGCTAAAATCGTCGGAATTTTTTCGACTAAAAATATTTGGGTTACCCCGTTTTGTTAAATATTAAAATGATATCTCGCGTAAGTTTTAATAATATTAACGCCTAAGGTCTCCACGGCGCGGCGTGCAAAAGTTTTACAGCAGACTATTATTGAAAGAAAGAAAGAAAAATTATTTATTTGATATATCACAAACACGGTGAAACAATGTTACCAATTCTCAGCAATTAACATATTTGTGTATCAAAATGGCCTTCTATCAGCATAATGGTACTGTATTGTAGTATTGGGTACTAATATTATAGCCGTGTGGTTTCCGGCAGAGTAGAATAGGACCACTCTTAGTCTTCCTATGGAGGTGGTAAGAGGTGACTTAGGAAATACAAGCTAAACAAAGCTCATAAACATCAATGAGACCTCTCCAACCCGTCTGGCCAGCGAGGAGAGTGTAGGCCAAATCCTCTGTCTGCTCTGTCCACGCATGACTCCGGTAGCCGGTAGAACAGAGAGGGTCATGCTCCTGCAGTGGAGACTAAAAATACCTGATGACGGAGCAGCAAATCAAATGGGCCCTGGGCGATAATTTTTGCAATACGCCACTGCAGGAAGGAGGCCATGAACTGGATTGTTTATAGCATGGTAAATACAGAAATAACTGGACCAATATTTTACGCATACTCCATCCATGACGAAAAGACTTGACATTTCAAGATAAACGATTGGCCAACACAATTCATACATATTCTTGGGCTACTCGATCGAACATAGACTTGACTAGCTCCGTGGCGCAGCGGTCAACACGCCTGCCTGCGACACGGAGTGACCGGGTTCGATCCCCGGCCAGGTCAAGGTGGAAAATGATCTTTTTCAGATTGGCCTGGGTCTTGGATGTTTATATATATATATATATGTATTTGTTATAAAATATAGTATCGTTGAGTTAGTATCCCATAACACAAGTCTCGAACTTACTTTGGGGCTAGCTCAATCTGTGTGATTTGTCCGTATATATTTATTTATTATTATTTAACATAAACAAAAAAAACTCAGAATCTTGAAAGGTACGAAGCGAATTCGAAAGAAAAATATTTTTTCTTTATTACGACACCACTTTTATACCACATATTTCACCCTATATTTCATTACCATAATTTATTTTATTATTGAACATTTAATAATCAAACATTATTTATTACAAACTTTTATTTAGTTTCACCTGTCCCGATGTTTGTCTGTAATCAAATCTTGCGAGTTAAATTTGATCCACTTCCCGGTTACCGATTGAGTTCATTCATTTCGAGTAGGTGTCAAGGTCAATCGACCATGCACACCCTGGTGTCAGAGTTCTTCGGAACCGCCTCTCGGCTTCTGACGTGGTTCCTTTAACGACTACCAGATGGCAGCCGGGACCACCGGCTTAACGTGCCTTACGAAGCACGGAATCATCTTTATTAACAGACAATCAGGTGATTCAAGCCTGCAATGTCCTAACTAAACTGGAAACAACAAAGTATGCTTCCGGTGGGAATCGAACCCACGACCCCCGGGTCAACAGGCAAATGCCTTAACCACTGGACCACGGAGGCTGTTAAACATTATTTATTACAAGCTTTTATTTAGTTTCACCCGTCCCAATGGTTGTCTGTAATCAAACCTTGCGAGTTAAATTTGATCCACTTCCCGGTTACCGATTGGATTGAAATTTAGCATGCATGTGTAAATCGGATGACATTGCAATTGCGTAGGTCTACTAGAAAATTGAAAATTCTTTTTAGAAATCGATTATAGCGACAAATTTTCGAAAACCAGTTTTTTTTTTCCTTTGAATAAATAAACTTTTTGATCAGTTGCGTCATTTCAAAATTATAATAATTAATGAAAATTATATCGGACATGTAATGTTATGTACCTGGCATATGTATGGCAATAAATGGCTTTATTATTATTATTACATGTTATACCCTCCACGACCGGAGATATCCATTTTCACTTTTTGGCAAAATGGCCGATCTATTTTATTATCACATCACGAATTTTTAAATTATTATGAACTCTGTTGATAACAGAATGCCACAAAAAGTATACAACGGTGAATTATATAATCAAGATGGCCATACAACAGACGAATTTCGTAAAATGATGCGATCGGGAAATTTGGCTTATAATTGGGTTGCAAACAATTGTTGTTGGTTGTTTGTTGTTTTCGTTTGCACCAATTAAATTGGTTGTTGGTTGAATTAAAATATAAATATATTGAGACTAAAACTTTGGAGAGAGAAAGATATTTATAATTTTGGTCGTGCTGGCCATTTAGACAATATCATTTTTCATTAATAATTCGGTAGGTATCACGAAGGTAGGTATGCTTTCAAGAATACCAAAATATCAACATTAACGCGGGCGAAGCCGCAGGCAAAAGCTAGTAGTATATAATAGTGATGTAACGAATATTCGCATTCGCATTCGCATTCGCGGATATTCGCATATTTTTGCATTTTCGCATTCGCATTCGCATTCGCGAATTTACTGCGAATGTTTTTGCGAATATTTTTTTTTATTTTTTTTTATTTTTGGTTGATATAGTAAAACAAAATCTATACATTAACTATGTTTTAATTCAAGAAAATTATTTAACCTCGTCATCACATAATCAGTCTTCTCTTTATCATTTGGTTGGTAACATTTATTTATTAACTTTGAGAAATTAACTTTAAATCTAAAATTATATTGTCTTTGTCTACAAACATTGTACACAAACAAAAACAATTCTTCTATGAATTTTTACCTTTTCTACTTCTTAACAAAACTAAAAATAACAATCAAAAAACATTATTTGTCAACAAAAAATAAACTATAATTATGAGAATCTTAAGTAAACTCTTTAAGAAACAAAATAATTTATTTTCTTTTATAGCTTTAAAATTAAATTGTCGCCATAAACTATAACCAATATTTTATTTATTTATTTAAACTTTATTGCACAAAATACGTACAAATAGGTGGACTTAATGCCATAAGGCATTCTATGCCAGTCAAACCTTTAGACCAATCCGAGATATATATTAGGTGGTGCCATAATGTGTCGAGAAATTAATTAAACAATTGAATAATACATACATAAATGCATATAAATATATATACACAAATATATAAATGTAAATAAATATATGATACATATATAAAATACATATATGAATACTTATAATATATAAGTATTGTATTATGTTCTTCTAATAACAAAAATATTTTTTACAATTAAACTTTTCTCTGTCTTAAGATATATCTTTAATGTTTAAATAATCAAACTAAAAGTAATTATATTCTTCTACAGTAGACCATAAATATAGCCTTAATCAGTCTTAACACACAGAGAAAATGCTTCTTACACAAAAATCTTTTCTCTCTTAAAAATAACAAATCGAACGCGCTTCGCCTCGTTCGAACGGAACTGCTATCAAGGTCACCAAGCGATAGTGAATTGGCGCCAAATTTAAACAAAATCTGAATATTCGCATTCGCATTCGCATTCGCGAATGTCGGCAGCAAATATTCGCATTCGCATTCGCATTCGCGAATGTCCAAAATATGACATTCGTTACATCACTAGTATATAATAGTAAAAAGCTAGAAGCCACGATGGGTTCCGTACCTCATAAGGAAAATACGGACCCTTATAGGATCACTTGGTTGTCCGTCTGTCTGTCTGTCAAGCAAGATCCCTTTTTCTCAGGAACGTGTAGAGGTATCAAGCTAAAATTCATATCAAATACTCAGGTCTGCTGTCCCTAGGAGCTGTGAAAAATCAAACTTCTAAGCCAACGGAATCAAAAGATACAGCTGGTTATGCCGCAAATTTTCGTGTTTTTTCGATATTCGCAAGGGAATCAAAACCTACCGTGTCCTTCTCTTGAACTCAGAATTTTGAAATTTGGTACGAAGCAACGTCTTATAGGACAATTAAAGGAAAAATTGCGAAAAGCATTAATTTTGAGTAACATCATTTAATAAAAATATTTTTAATAATTATAAACTATTCAATGTACGGAACCCTTCAGGCGCGAGTCCGACTCACCCTTGGCCGGTTTTATTTCATAAACAGTACCTATTTCCTAAGTCGCCTCTTACAACCTCCATAGGAAGGCTAGGAGTGGTCCTATTCACACGGCTAATTGGATTAATTTGCGCTTAATTTAAATTCACCTTTCCTATACAGCCTGATTTTGAACTCCCTAGCTATATTGAAATCTGGGAATCAGAATCCCTTATGGAATACATAATTGTAAGAAAAAAAGGTAAAAAACAAAATAAAATATTTAACCTTTCATAGAAATTCGTCCAGCTGATCGGCGACTTTGTACGGGAAACCTAATTTTCTTTTTCGTTTTTCACCTTTTTTTCTTGCAATTCTGTGTTCCATTAGGTATTCTGATTCCCAGATTTCAATAAAGCTCAGGTCAAAATCACGTTGTATAGATACGCATAACCCTCTCTGTACCGGTAGTACAGAGAGGGTCATGCTCCTGCAGTGGAGACTATAAAGACCTGATGATGATGATGATATAGATACTTAGTTAACACAACTACCTACGTATGCTAATTCCCTAACGACAACAAAACATTAAAGTTTGGTTAATTATCACTTAGCACCAGACCAGACTAACTACAGACTTGCTCATTATAACAAAAACTTTTGTCTATTCTTAGAAAAACTTCTAGTGTGACATGAAAAGCGTTTTCAAAGCTTTTATCTGTACCTGTTATAACTACACCATACATGTTATAACGTCTTTATCTCTTACGGGGTAGACAGAGCCTAAAGTCATAAGACCGAAAGGCCACGTTTAGCGTGTTGAGGGTGTAAAGGTGGAAAACGGAATCAAAATAGTGATGGGTTGCTAGCCGCACCACCTATTGTCATGATTCTTAAGATTTTCGCCCATTCCCTTGACCGGCTTCTACGGGATGAGAAGCAGCTGGCACATTCTACGTTATTTTTTCTTTTCTCCCAGACCAGCATGGAAGTTATAACTACGAGCACAGAATAATTACTATTGCTTACGTACACAAGTCGCACTCTGTAAAGGTATTCAAAGAAATATCAACTTAATGTAGTTAGCGATACGGTGTAATTTAGCTCGCGTCAGAACGCAGCACCTTTTAGTTTAGATACCTACAGAATCCACTGCAAGCCAATTTAATTCTTATAGCTCTAAACAAACGATTCATGATTCATTGACGTCAGTCAACAAGAACATAAAACCGAATTGATAACCTCCCCTTTTTTGAAGTCGGTTAATAATAACAAATAATTACACATACAATGTAATGTTATCAATAAATCTTTATATGCATAGTTACAAAAACAAAAACCCATAAAGTCCTACGGCCACTTAACAATAATCAGTTACACGCGAAAATACTGCAGTCAAAGAAGTTTGCTCGGTAAAAATTCCGAGAACCGATTGAATCGATAAAAGGGCACACTTCACAACACTATCAGCTTCAAGGAGTTTTTAAAATCGATATTACCCCAGGAATGCTATTTCTGAAATTTTGTCATTCGTAAACGAGCGATTGTTACGGAACCCTTCGTGTCATCAGTATCACCCTTGGCCGGTCTTATTTAAATGTAGAGTACCATGCATACGAAAACTACTGCAGCAAAAATTAACGCAAAATTACTGGCAGTAAATCCATGAATCTTACTACACACTGCCAAGAAAGACCAAAGCAAATTAAAAAAAAAGTCACGTGGAATAAAAAAGTCACGTGGAATACTAAATTCACTGGTCTCGAAAATAAATTAATAAAAACTTCAGCGCAATATTCCTGGCTGGAAATTCCGAGAACCGATCAATCGATACCACGTCACGAGTCCACAGCACTATCACCAGAGACAAGCGTCAATTTAATAACTGTTCGAATTTTAAATTCAAATTTTAAAATTTGAATACGACTCACGTTCTCTGCACGGAAAGTGTGACTGAGGTGCATGACGTTGATGTTAGGTTAGTGTGGAATTGGCGTTTGTTTTATGACAAGTTGATACTACATAGAAAAAATGTGAATACCACAGAGATAAGACTAGCTCCGTGGCGCAGCGGTCAACACGCCAGCCTGCGACACGGAGTGACCGGGTTCGATCCCCGGCCAGGTCAAGATGGAAAATGATCTTTTTCAGATTGGCCTGGGTCTTGGATGTGTATCTATATATGTATTTGTTATAAAATATAGTATCGTTGAGTTAGTATCCCATAACACAAGTCTCGAATTTACTTTGGGGCTAGCTCAATTTGTGTGATTTGTCCGTATATATATATATATATATATATTATATATATATAAGATTATTCAGAATTTTTACAATCTACTTTGTGTCTTAGATCTATGATGATTCAGAGCCTGGAATCCATCTTTCATCATCATCATCATGGCAGCCGTAAGAAGTCCACTGCTAGACAAAGCCCTCTCCCAAGGATTCTTTGCTCCATGGGAGGTTATTGCCATACTCACCATGCTTGGCAGGCGGATTGGCGAGCGCAGTTTCTTTGGGTTTTTGTACTTTCGACGTTGCTGCCCATGGAAAGCATTTTAAAGCTGGGGAAAGCAGAGGATAGGCATTCGTTGGATTTAGGAAGGGAATGAAGGTATTGGGATACTACTAGCTTGGATGAATGGGGAAAAATTAAGTAGTACCTAGCTTGGGAAGGCCGGGCGCGCGTATCCGATATTAAACCGCCAACCACCAGCAAGGCAGTTGAAAATGACACCCTAACCGTCTTTAAAACTGCATAATTACACTGCTGGTTGGTCATACTGTAAAATGATTTGGCGAAATTTTTACAGCCAGCTTTCACGACTGACACCAACTCCCCTTGGGTATGCTTTTAAACTCCTAGACGGTGTGGGGACTTTCAAAGACAGATTGTAGTCATGGAAGACTCTTACTGATATGTATAAAAACCCTCTCCGATCCTTGAAGACTCAGCCTGTCGATATGAACAATTTTTACTGGGATCAAAGCTAGGAACTCAAAAAAATTTATATTTCCAAACAAAAATGTTCGGCCGCAATTCAATTTGTAAGAGAACGCCAAAAAAAATTGAGTTTCCAGCATTGGTCCCATAGGAAAAGCTATTCACATCGACGGGCTGAATTTCCCCTTTAAATTACCGCGAACATCGTTGGTTTATATAGAGAATTTTCCTCACGATTGATAAACTGTCTAAAAAATTGGGTGATTGTAAATAGTTGTTTAAACTGTCTCAAAAAAATGGGTAAAATTTAGTAGCAGTAGTTTACTCAGAACTTACAAGCGACCCAAATCATGATTCAAAACTTCAAAAAAATGTGAAATCTTAAGCTTCGAGATCGCAAAATATTTGCCAAATATCGTGATAACGCCAGAGATAACCATGGCATGCCTCACGCTAGGGCCGCAGATGAGATTCATGTACGGAGACCAAGCTTAACACAAATACTATGCACGGAAATGTCCCAAAGCATTACATTAATCCCTGAGTTAATGCTTTTGGACATTTGTGCCAAAAACTGTTTACTTTGATGCGGCTAGATGCCAAAAAAAAACCCAAATTTGAAACTTGCAAAAAAATATGAAACAAAGCATTTTAGACCCTAATTATTGGGCTGGAAAAATGTAGTAACTAAAGTACCATCGACACGAAAAGAAGAAGAAGACCTTAACTCATCCAATTTGAACAAAATAAAAAAGAGACACGTCAAGGAGCACTAATAAGTGCTTAAAAACAGTCAACGGTGGTAGGCGAGTACTAATCAGTGCTTCCAAAGCTGACTTCTATTTCACACATCGTCTATTTTCTGTGAGAGTGTGGGACTTCCCCGGACCAGCCCATTCATGCTTCTTGCACAAATGGATTTTGCCGGTAGCGTCGCTCTACCACAGTCCACAACTAAAATTTAACTCAATGTTAAACTACTGAAAAAATATCAACAACTTGCTATCTTGCTCTCTACGTTTTATCTATTTTGTGAAACATGACAATCAAATAGAAGGTTGAAGGTGCAACGAACTTTATCGATTTCGTTTTATCATGTTTTGCTTTCTATGATTGATCACCAAAATCTAGCTTAAATTCAAGCCTTCCTTTTGTTGTACAACAAATGTTTGTTGACCTCATTGAATCATCTCCGTTTCAGCTATAGCAAAAAGTCGTTCGTATGACCCGCTGTCCTGTTGTTTATCTTAACAGGTCGTATTTCTCAACCGTTCTCATGAAATTTTGTGAGATAGTTCAATAATTACATATAATATTTTTGTCGATTCAGGTTTTGAATGGATTTAAAAATGGCGGAATTCGCACAAAGGACGAAGGAGAAGGAGTATATGCGCTTAGGAGCATTGAGAGTTTTCTCATCATCAGTTTGAGTAGGTGACACGGTCTATCGACCATGCACACATCCTGGTGTCAGAGTTCTTCAGGACCACCTCTCGGCTTCCGACGTGGTTCCTTTAACGACTACCAGTTGGCAGCCGGGACCAAGGGCTTAGCGTACCTTCCGAAGCACGGAATCATCTTAATTATCATACAATCAGGTGATTCAAGCCTGCAACGTCCTAAACAAACTGGAAACAACTAAACAAAGTATAGACTAGCTCCGTGGCGCAACGGTCAACACGCCAGCCTGCGACACGGAGTGACCGGGTTCGATCCCCGGCCAGGTCAAGATGGAAAATGATCTTTTTCAGATTGGCCTGGGTTTTGGATGTGTATCTATATATGTATTTGTTATAAAATATAGTATCGTTGAGTTAGTATCCCATAACACAAGTCTCGAACTTACTTTGGGGCTAGCTCAATCTGTGTGATTTGTCCGTATATATTTATTTATGGTCTACAGGCAAACGCCTTAATCACTGGACCACGGAGGCAGTGAGTTTGCTGTGATACGAGTAAGTCTCACGAGGTCTACAGAGCCACTAGTACTATACTATTCAGTGATTACAATAATATTCAGTAGGCATAGGCACCTACCGCCTTTATACACCCAAAAAAGGGAGTATTATTAATTTCAGGGTCCAGGTATGTCTGTCAGTTTCTTTAATCCACCATATTTGAATTTGTGGTACTGAATAAAGATTTTATTTATTATTTATTATTATTTATATTACCTAAATTCTGACGATAGATAATAATCTATCGTCAGAAGAAAGTATATCGTTACTATGGCTTCACAGTGTGTTACAAAATGGCATATATATTAAGGGGAATGATTAGTCCATGATACTGAACAACTCTCTCCAAGAGACAAACATCGAAATCCAAAAAGTTTCTTCCCATAGAAACTAGCTCAGCTGAATGCTCATTTCGTTTTACGTTGAAAGTAGTAAAGTTGGGAAAGTTGTTCAATATCATCACCATCATCAGGTCTTTTTAGTCTCCACTAAAGGAGCATGACCCTCTCTGTACAACCGGAGCCATACTTGGGCAGAGCAGACAGAGGATTTGGCCTACACTCTCCTCGCTGGCCAGACGGGTTGGAGAGGTCTCATTGATGTTTATGAGCTTTGTTTAGCTTGTATTTCCTTCTTGTTCAATCAATATAATGACGAAACGACCAATATTCCACCATTTCAGGGTTTCTCGAAGTGTGGTACGCGAACCCCTACGGGTTCGCCAATTGACGGTATTGACAATTGACAGTTTGCGACAAGATTTACATAAAATATTGCAAAATTTTGCAATCTGATCTGCGACAAAGAACAAGCCCACCCATCACATTAATTATAAAAAGATATTGCTTACCTGTGTTTGTGACCTTTTATTAAAAGTAAAAGCCTTAGTTTCTAACAGCCAAGTCTATTGTCCCATGGAGCTGTAAAAAAATCAAACTTCTAAGCCAACGCAATCAAACAATACAGCCGTTTATGCCGCAAATTTTCGTGTATTTTTGACATTCGCAAGGGAATCAAAACCTACAGGGCACTTCCCGAGAACTCAGAATCTTGAAATTCGGTGCGAAGCAACATTGTATAGCACAGATAAAAGACAAATTGCGAAAAGATTATTTTTTTTGTTACATCCTATCCTAACTAATATTATAAATGCGAAAGTGAGTTTGTTTGTTTGTTACGCTTTCACGTTGTAACTACTGAACCGATCATCATGAAATTCTACATACACGTTATCTGGGGTATTGAGAAGGACATAGGGTACATTTTATCCCGGGGGACTGTTCCCGAGGGATCGACATTGACGCGGGCGGAGCCGCAGGCGAAAGCTAGTCATATAATAAAAATATTTTAAATAATTTTTAACTTACAGATAACGGTACGGAACCCTTCGTGCACGAGTCCGACTCGCACTTGGCCGGTTTTTTTTATAAGTTTGTGAACCCTGCGCCATGTTGTCACCCTTTATAGGTAATAGAAGTGACGTAAAAAAGCCGTATCCATATTAACATATCCCGCAGTCCGCTGCATGAAATTGATTAGCTCCGCCCAGGTATTGAATTGACCACTTCGTTATAACAAAACAAATAATTTCATTTGCAATGTATGTTATTTTGTCCATTGAGATTCTGTAAGGCAAACAAGATGACCACTTCCATGCTGATTTGGGAGAAAAGAATAAACCGTAGAATGTGCCAGCTGCTTCTCTTCCCGCGCATACCGTAAAAAGCCGATCGAGGGATTGGGCTAAAATCTGCGGAATCCTAGGGAATCATGCCAATAGGCGATGCGGCTAGCAACCCGTCACTCTTTTGATACCGTTTTCCATCTACACGCCCTCTGACATGCTAAATGTGGCCATAAGGTCTTATAAACCTAGGCTTTGTCTACCCCGAAAGAGAAATAGACGTGATACTATATATGTATATATGATTAGCAAGGATTCTTTTGAGGGTTCCGTACCACAAAAGGAAAAAGCTGAACCCTTATAGGATCACTTTGTTGTCCGTCTGTCTGTCTGTCAAGAACCTTTTTCTCAGGAACACGTGGAGTTATCAAGCTGAAATTCATATCAAATACTCAGGTCTACTGTCCCTTGGAGCTCTGAAAAAGTCAAACTTCTAAGCTAACGCAATCAGAATCTCAAATTTTTGACATTCGCAAGGGAGTCAAAACCTACAGGGTACTTCCCGTGAACTCAGAATCTTGAAATTTGGTACGACGCAACATCTTATAGACACAGATAAAGGTAAAATTGCGAAAAGCATAAATGTTTAGTTACATTATAATAATTAAAATATTTTTATAATTTTAAACTTATTATAGACTAGCTGTTGCCCGCGGCTCCGCCCGCGTTAGTGTCGATCCCTCGGGAACAATAGAATTTCCCGGAATCAAACATACCATATGTCCTTCCCCGGGCCTCACACCTCCATACCAAATTTCATCCAAATCAGGAGAAAGTATCGTCCATTTTACCTACACAGATATTGTTAATTGTAACCTAGAACTTATATACTTATTTTCATACGTCTAAGTCCAGAAATGAGAAAATTTCCATACAAAGTTTATACCACCCACCCACGCCCATTTTACCCCTTAAGGGGGAAGTTTGCAAATTTCATCTACCTACACACATCTTTTTTAATTTTAATCTAGAACTTATATACCTACTTTCATACTTCTTAGTCCAGAAATGAGAAAATTCCATATATTTTACCCCTTAAGAAGTTAAATTTCTTAAAAATCCTTTCTTAGCGCTCACTCACATCATTAAAAGAACCGCTGTAACAAATTTTAAGTTTCTAGGCGCAGCAGTTTCTGTTGGTTTGCCGTTTGCCCGCGGCTACGCCGCCGCCGTTAGTGTCCATCCCTCAGGAACAGTTTGGACCCTTAAAAGGGTGACTCAGGTCATCAATATGAACAGCATTTTATATATTTTATTATCAATATGAACCAATGCTGGGAACTCAAAAAAAAATTCGTCATTTCCATACAAAAGAGTCCCGCCACCCGGCCAGTTTGTATGGGAATGTCGAATTTTTTTTGAGTTCCCAGCACTGTTCCCATATCAAAAGTTGTTCATTTTGATGGTCTGAGTCACCCCTTTAAGGGTCCAAAACGATAAAAATTCACCGTGTATATTTGCAGGCAAACGAATGCCTTGAGTTCATTCCAATGACGATAACTTTTTTTTTAATGAACCGATTTTGATGAAACAAACTTTACATGTTTTTCTGAGTTAAAACAAAGCAATTGGTGAGATAATCGTGATCATACATACAGACAGACAGACAGACAAGAAATTCGAAAAAAAATTTTTTGCTTTCTATTATTCTTTTTATGTGTCCCTCTATCCATTTCAGTCAAAATTTCTAAATGTACAGACAAAATATTTTTACTGTTTTATTATATGTATTTATTATTTTTATTTTATTATTGTATGGAGACTAAAAAGGACCTGATGATGATGATGATGATTATATGTATTAGTGATGTAACGAATGTCATATTTTGGACATTCGCGAATGCGAATGCGAATGCGAATATTTGCTACCGACATTCGCGAATGCGAATGCGAATGCGAATATTCAGATTTTGTTTAAATTTGGCGCCAATTCACTATCGCTTGGTGACCTTGATAGCAGTTCCGTTCGAACGAGGCGAAGCGCGTTCGATTTGATTTTTGTTTCGAGAATAGCCGACTTAAGAGCCCGCCATATACCAGGCGGCGTGGCGATACAAACGCGGATGGTCTAAACGCGTTGGCTACTTTGGATATTTTCGATTTTTAGGAATATTCAAGGGTTATTCGAAAAAGAAAAACATATGATGGCTGCCTTATCTGTAATGCAATAATAATCAAAAGTTTCAAGGTAAATTTTAATGTATTTATCTAGGCTTCAAAGAATGTTGATACGATTGCAACCATATACATTTAAACTTGTGTACAAACCTGGCAGGTATCTTTACTTGGCTGACACCTTATCACGCGCGGTTGCGGCCGGCCAAGTAGTACATACAACGCCTAGAGATCATCTTAGTGCGCAAGCACAAGTGTGTGCATTGACGTCGACTAATCCGTTAACAGATTCGCATTTTCTACAAATTCAAAAATGTACTCACTATGATAATGAATTACAGGAGGTAATAAAAATAATTAAAAATGGTTGGCCTAATGAGAAAAACAAGTTAGATGACAGCCTTAAATGTTATTGGGACAGTAAAGAGGAATTAACGGTGAATTTTGGAATAGTCTGGAAAGGTAGCAGAGTAGTTATTCCTAAATGCATGCGTCGAGAAATGCTAGTAAAACTTCATAGTAGTCATTTGGGTATAGAAAAATGTAAACTAAGAGCACGTGAAATAATATATTGGCCAAATATGAGTTCTCAATTACAAGACTATTTATCTAATTGTCAGGCATGTTTGACTTACAGAAAAAATAATTCTAAAGAACCATTAATATCACATGAAATACCAAACCGACCCTGGAACAAAGTAGGTGTAGACCTATTTCATTTTGGCAATAAGTCATTTATTTTAGTAGTTGATTATTTTAGTAAGTTTGTTGAGTTATCTAAATTAAACTCATTGCAATCTGATATTATTATTAATAAATTAAAAAATATTTTTCGTAGACAAGGAATTCCAGAAGTTGTAATATCAGATAATGGTCCAGAATTTTCGTCTAAATCTTTTTAAGAATTTTCTTATGCTTGGAAATTTGAACATATAACATCGTCTCCAAGATTTTCGCAATCAAATGGTCAGGTCGAAAGGGCCATTCAGACAGTCAAAAACATTATGAAAAAGACGGAGTATGATAGGAGAGATTTTAATTTGGCATTGTTAGAATATTTAAATACCCCCATAAGTGTTGATATTCCCTCACCGGCTGAACTATTGTATAATAGAAAACTCCGTAGCATAATCCCATGTTCACCAGAATTTTTCTTTCCAAAAATTCATAATGATGTAATAAATAAATTAAAAAAACGTCAAGAATATACCGAGTAAATTAGACGTGATTTGGAGGCAACTTTGCAATTTTTTTCTATCGAGAAAATTTAACGCAATCGTGTTTTTGAGTCATATAGTTACCAGAGTTAGTCCTGAACTTTGCTGCATTTTTATTTCAACTTGAGTATTTAATTATTATTGATATAACAGTCAATCATGCAAAGCAGTGTGAGGTAGTACGGGCCCTTAATACGCGCCTATACGAACGCATCCGAGTAAAATGTCATTCTGTAGTCTATGGTGCCGGTGTTTTCGTAAACAAGTTGAACAACCAAATGATGCTGCATTTTTATTTCAACTTGAGTATTAATTATTATTGATATAACAGTCAATCATGCAAAGCAGTGTGAGGTAGTACGGACCGTTAATACGCGCCTATACGAACGCATCCGAGTAAAATGTCATTCTGTAGTCTATGGTGTTTTCGTAAACAAGTTGAACAACCAAATGATAAAGAGAAGACTGATTATGTGATGACGAGGTTAAATAATTTTCTTGAATTAAAACATAGTTAATGTATAGATTTTGTTTTATTCATAGACATACCTTAGACTTTCAAAATGAAAATGAGTAGTACGTCATTATACGGCTTCACTGTGCTTTAGAAAGAGAGATAAGACTGCTGGCTGACAGCAGGCCCATTTTTAATGACATTTGACATTACCTGGGCACAACAAGGCCCGCTGAATTTGAAAAGGAAATTATTTTACCAAAAATATAAATAATCTTTTAACTTACACAATAAAATTAGGTAAATACCAACATGGTGTCTTGTGCGGTTGTCGAGTGCACTACAACCCGTAGGAATAATCCTAGGAAATATACATTTCATCAGTAAGTATACATTTTTGTCACCGGTATAATTTCGGTAAAAAACTCGGAACAGTTTTGATTTCTACTAGGATAGTATTGTTAAGTATGCTTCATAATTGATAGGAAAATGAAAACATTTAAACATAAACGAGAATTAGCGAAAATATTATGTAAAGAAAGTTCGCACACGTTTACACTAGTGCTTGAAGTTATTCATATTTTATCGACATCGACAATAGTTTCGATTGCACTCACTGAAATATTGTTACTTGATATTTTACCCGACTGCGTCCAGAGCAGGTTTATTGTAGCTTTCACGTACTTATATGTATGGTATGCTATTTCACTCTTCCGTACTGTTCAGACAGAAAAGAATAAAACGTAGAATAAACCGACTGCTTCTCTTCCAAAACATTTTTGTAAAAGCCGATCTAGGAAATGGGCAAAAATCTGATAAATTATATTAGTAGGAGATGCAGCTAGCAACCCATCAATATTTTGATTCCGTGCTGAACGTGGCTTTTAGGTTAGACCTGTCTACCTCGCGAGGGAATAAAAATGTAATAGTACAGATGTATCTATACATTTTATGGTACGCTCCATAGCCCAAACTAACATAATTGTTTGTGTTTTATTTATTGCATTACAGTTTTTAATAAGAGCAGAGCTAGTAGAGCATCATAAGCATACTTTGAGTACGATGACCAATTTGTTAAATATTGCATTGTTGTAAATTGCTATGAATAACAAGTGTCATAGTTGTATTATTTCTTTTAATTTTTAACTTGCCCATTGAAGTTATTCCAAAATTAACGTCATCATCATCATCATCACCTCAGCCACAAAAAGTCCTTTGCTGGACATAGGCCTTCTCCAAGGATTTCCAGTACTATAATTGGAAAGGTCAACTCAGGTCGTCAGACCACCTGGACTGTGGGTGTCCAACGCTGCGCTTGCTGGTACATGGTTGCCATTCGAGAACCTTTCTATTCCATACGCCGTCCGTCCACTTCACGTAACGATATCTAACAAAAGTGTGCTCAAAAGTATTTTCAGCTAGATGCTTACGTCGCCGTATTTTTTTAGAATCTATTTGTTATGCATGTTTCTTATTCTTGCAGACTCGCGGGTGAAACTATTCACATGGACATAAAAAAATCATACAGCGAATCTTTAATAAACATCATAGAGTTTATTCAGGTACGACTAACTTAACAAATTATGTTTAGAGTAGCCTGAGCCTGTATCATCATCATCAGGTCCTTTTTAGTCTCCACTACAGGAGCACGACCCTCTATGTACTACTAGGGCCATACTTGGCCAGAGCAGACAGAGGACTTGGCCTACACTCTCCACGCTGGCCCGACGGATACGGATACGGATACGGCCTGAGCCTGTATATCAGGTGTGAAATATGTTTGTATACTTATGGTTTATTTTTCGTAAAATATTTTGATATGCAAAGTGAAAATGTACGTATTATATATCCTCGGTGGGGTCATTTAGTCTGTGCACATGACAAATTTTCTCTATAGGAGCAATACTAGTTAAAATACATTGCTAAATCTATTGATTGTCTGGTTAAATTATTATCTTTTTATCTATTGTTATTATTATATATTATTAGCTGACCAATCAAAAATGGGCTGATTTGTTACCCGACTTCAAAAAAGGACGAATACTACGAATACATACGACTACGAATTCGGCCGTATGCCTTTTTTAATCGCATGACTGTTTGTGTCCTCATAACCGCATAAATATTTTTTTATATAAAACGGTATGCTTCCAAGTTTTTTCCATTTAAATTTTATCAAAATAAGTACTGTAGTTTGATTGAAGTCGGTTTTTTGTATGAAAAATATTTAAACTATTATTTGTGTCAATAAAGAAATGAAAAAGGTATCTATGTTTTATTTGCTGTGTTTCAATGTAAATAAATTATTTATAGATGTTCATTGCCTTTTACTCTTTGTAAAGTTTCTTTTCGGAAAATGTATATATCCCTGTAAAACTGTATAATTTTGCTTCTTTTCTCAATGGAAAGGTATAATGATTTGACTATCGATACATTGACATACACCAGGTACATTTTAGCCAAACACTGCTGAATACATATGCAAAATCACACACACAACTGCATTTCAAAATCGGTCTCGTTTGACAGCATCCGTTTGAATCTCTATCCGTCAGAATTATATTATCTCTATGGTTTTATTATATCAAACAACAATAAAAAAAAATTTAAAAAAAAAATATTCGCAAAAACATTCGCAGTAAATTCGCGAATGCGAATATGCAAAAATATGCGAATATCCGCGAATGCGAATGCGAATATTCGTTACATCACTAATATGTATAGATAGATAATGTTACGCAACCCTTCATGCACGAGTCCGACTCGCACTTAGCCGTTTTTTTTATTTGGAAGGGATACTTCCGAATCGGCACATTTAAATTTAATAAAAATCGGTACAAAAGTTTGCTTGAAGTCGATTTTGTAGTGTGGTGTGATAGATTATCAGTTATTCATTAATCTATCTACATAGTATATTGTTTATTCTTGTTTCATCATCGTCATCATCATCATCAGGTCTTTTTAGTCTCCACTGCAGAAGCGTGACCCTCTCTGTACTACCGGAGCCATACTTGGTCAGTGCAGACAAGGATTTGGCCTACACTCTCCTCGCTGGCCAGACGGGTTGGAGATTTCTCATTGATGTTTATGAGCTTTGTTTAGCTTGTATTTCCTAAGTCGCCTCTGACGACCTCCATGGGAAGACTTGGAATGGTCCTATTCTACATTACCGGAAACGACACGGCTACTTAAATTTGTTTTGTTCAGATTCTTGTTTAGTTCGGTTCAATAGTAGCATATAGAAAGGCAATACGAAATCATGTGACTAAGTAAAAGTGCCATCACGTGGATTTCTTAAGGCACTGTATCCCTTAACCGTTTATAGCGGACATCGCGCGATATATTATATGCTCGTAATAAAATAAGCTTGAAAGTGGCGATACCGGTTGGCCTGCCACCAGTCTCACTTCAAACCCGTGTCTGCCATTTCCGTGTTAATTTTCACTTTTCATTAAATAATTATAACCAAATATTGTATTGTTTTAGGTATCCGTCTTGCTCATTTAGTTATACTTTTTATAGACGTAAAAAAGTTGGTAATTGTCGCCGAAAATATCAAGTAATTCGCGACGAAGCGTTTTCTGGATGTAACTTTTTTGCTATTTTATTTTGCAAGGTTTTAAACATTAATTTGAAAATATTTTGATGTAATCATTTATTTTGATCTTTGATTGAACTGTATGATTATGTAAAATAGAATACTTTAACTTGAACCTCATATTTTTGTAATGCTAGTATTCCATGTAAAATAAGGTTAACTGCGCGAAGAAAAAATAGACGTTTTACGGTATTCTTCTGATGCACAACGCCTTAAGGTTTCCAAAATGGCGGTCGTGGGACAAGGGCGGCAACCCCTCAAACTTGAACTTAACTTTACACAAAGCCTCCCTTCACATCTAAAAAATAAAATTGAGTCCTCTGACAAACGGAACTTTTCAATGGACTAAAGGCTGAGGATTGTGACGGGGCCCTATTTTTTGCATAACATTTTATGGCATAATTTATCATGGCATACTTTTAGGCACAATTGTTTTAAGCATAACTACTACCTATAACCGTAATAATTAAGCATAGTATCTACAGCCTCAATATACTTACGCATAATGTTATTTAAGCATAATACATAAAGGCATAATAATTATGCGCCGCATAATTAAGTTCTGCTAAAACATTATAACATAATTTATCTTTCTGATGGTGACTCGTTTCTGATGGCGATTCGTTTTCTGATGGGATCGCAGATCGCATCTAACCCAACCTAACCTACTTTTCTGGTAGCAAGTTATTATGACGAGGTTCGCAATTCAAAGCAAACCTAACCTATTTTTTTATTAGCAAGTCGTTTATGACGGGGTCGCAGTTCTAACCCAACCAAACTACTTTTCTGGAAGCAACTTTACAGATAGCAATTATAACTTGATATATATTTTTATATAATTTGGAATGAAATAATACCATGGAAAAATACACACAGTGGATCTCTAACTCCATTATGCCTTTTAATCTTTATGCTTAATAACTATAAGACGAATAAACAATACGCCCTACAACTTTATGTCAATCAAAATGAAGGCAAGAAACATTAGCCTAAACAATATTGATGTCAAAATATTAATATAATAACAAAAAAAGGCCTATCTCGTTATGCCAAATTAAATTAGAACAAAAAAGATTCGCCAAAATAAAGGGATCCCGATTGTGACACGCACATGCATTCTGCTGAGCAATAATAAAGATATAGATTTTTATAGGATTCTGTTACATTATTTTAAATATTTTATTCGTAAATGGAAGCAATGTTGTTCGTACCTAGGTGTAGGTTACGTAGGTAAAGCAAATTGTGACGATCATATCGATTTCTGCAGCTACAGAACTGATTTATTTATATGACTAGCTTTCGCCCGCGGCTTCGCCCGCGTCAATGTCGATCCCTCGGGAAATATAAGCCGAAAATATATTTTTCATCTGAAATAAGGTATTTCTCGTGAATTTTGATTTTATTTTCTCATACGGTGTATCGCCGTTTTCGCGAGACGATATCCGGCGGATACCGTCATTTCGAGTAGGTGTCACGGTCAATCGACCATGCACACCCTGGTGTCAGAGTTCTTCGGAACCGCCTCTCGGCCTCTGACGTGATTCCTTTAACGACTACCAGATGGCAGCCGGGACCACCGGCTTAACGTGCCTTCCGAAGCACATCTTTATTATCAGACAATCACGCGATTCAAGCCTGCAATGTCCTAACCAAACTGGAAAAAACTAAACAAAGTATGCTTCCGGTGGGAATCGAACCCACGACCCCCATGTCAACAGGCAAACGCCTTAACTACTGGACCTCGGAGGCTGTTAGCTCACTTGAAATAAAATAGTCATTATATGGATCATATTCCCCAAGGACCCGTTTTGGTCGAGTGCTTGCTATGACAACCCATCGTTAATTCATGAGGACGTATTACCATGAGCGGTGTAAGGGTCCGTCCACATACACCCCATAGGTACGGAACGTAACAAAATAAATAAGACGCTTTATGCCCATCAACACGGTAAATGAGACCTTTGGGTCTCTCTAGCCCGTAAAATAAAAAGATGTAAATATTATATTCATATTTATTTACTAGCTTTCGCCCGCGGCTCCGCCCGCGTCAATGTCGATCCCTCGGGAATAGTACTTTTTCCCGTGATAAAAGGTAGCCTATGTCCTTCTTCGTACTCCAGAGAACTTGTATGCAAAATTTCATTATTATCGGTCCAGTAGTTACGGCGTGAAAGCGTAACAAACAAACAAACAAACTCACTTTCGCATTTACAATATTAGTAAGGATAAGGATAAACAACCCCGCCCCCCCCCCCCCCTTCTGAGAAAAAATAAGACCGGGATCGGGTTCCGCGCTCTCGCTTGCACTCGGAACGTGTCACATATTCGTGCGTGCGGCCGGCGTTCATTGTTTTATTAGACGTTATCACTTCATAGGCCAATGTAATCAGAGCCCTTCAGGTACGTGGCTAAGTCTGGATTGAGTTTCTTTCGGCCTATTTTTCCCACCAGTGATCGTTCCGAAACGCTAATAATATTTCGATTTTACAAATGTAAATGTATCTAATACATGTATAAATAAAAATAAATAAATATATACGGACAATCACACAGGTTGAGCTAGCCCCAAAGTAAGTTCGAGACTTGTGTCATGGGATACTAACTCAACGATACTATATTTTATAAAAAATACATTAATAGATGAACATCCAAAACCCAGGCCATCTGAAAAAGATCATTTTCGATCTTGACCTGGCCGGGGATTGAACCCGGGCACTCCGTGTCGCAGGCTGGCGTGTTAACCACTGCGCCACGGAGCTGTCATTCCTCCAATCATCATCCAATTTTAAATAAAAATCTTTGAATTTGACTTTGAATGTATCAGTCAGTTATTGTCTCCACATTGATCTTCGCGATTCAAATTCAACACTTGTCACCTTCCATCAAATATGGTAGATACACAGTCTCATACAAAATGAAGCCTAAATAATGTCCCCGAGCCAAAACACCATGCATGCACACTAACAAACAACAACAAAAACGGTACATACTGAAAGTATGACACTCCATCTTTCATTTTCACTTTTACTACTTGTAGTTTTTGCATCTTTTCATTGACCTTCGTCATCGCGAGACGTGTACACTTACACGTCTCGCGCTAGCGCGGTTTATTGAAATTGTGAACAAAACAGCTCCGAAACTCGAATAGGCCGCTGTTTTTCCGGTGCCACTTTTCGAGCGCGAATCGTGTATCTACCATTATATTTGATTGGAGCCTGTCACAATACAAATCCATCAATAAAAGTTAGACATGGTAAAAAAAATCGCTTCCCTAGTAGTAACACCGCCCCAATGTCAATATTCAAAGATTTATTTAGAAAATAGGCCTTTTCAGGCACTTTTTCACGTCAATTCACATTTTAAATAATCTAAATAATGCTTATTATATTATATTCAAATTATTAATTATTGTTCAAAAGCTAGAAACTACTAGCGTTTCAGAACCGACTGCAGAGAAGAAGACGCCGAAAGAAACTCATTTCAACAGTATTATATATATGAACGAGCCCTTAGTAGGATTTAGCAAATAGGCGTTCATTTCAGAAGGCCACTTCGAATGACGCGCGCGGTTATACAATATTATGTATTGTCAAGTATTGTTTACTTACAGGGTAGTGGGGCTGCCACCCCTATTTTTATTATAAGTGTTTTATTTTGCATTCACAATGCTATTTTGATATACTCTTAATAAATTAAGAAATAAAATATGGTGAGTAAATCTAATGCGGGCGGGACTTGAACCGGCGATCTAGACTAGATCCATGTACGACCTACAAGTACAGTCCCGGGACATTCAAAAGTAGAATAAATGGGTATCTCTTGGATAGGCATGTAACATCCTCGTCTTCATCGTCACTTACCATCAGGTGAGGGAGACAAATGCCTAATACAACATTTAGTAAAAAAAAGAAAACCTATTCTCTGCCATCTGAGCTACCGCACAATTCTATTTAGACGACGAGATTGAATTGTGCGGTAGCCATCACCATAATTTTTTTTCCTAATTTATTAAGAGTATATTAGAATTGCCACCCCTACTTTATAAAAAAGTAATCAGTATTCAGCTATCGTACTCTATAGTTTATGAGAATAATAAAGTACGCGAAAATTCTTTAATTCGCATGATTTGATTTCTTTGAGATTTGGAAAAGTTTAGTCGCAAGTTCATTAATCAATGTTGCGACTCGCCAGCACCATAAATTTTTATTTCGGACAGGGTCCATAGAGTTTTAGTAATGATAAATACATTTTTTTTTTATATACTAGTGTTAATAAATAAATATAAATAAATATATACGGACAAATCACACAGATTGAGCTAGCCCCAAAGTAAGCTCGAGACTTGTGTTATGGGATACTAACTCAACGATACTATATTTTATAACAAATACATATATAGATAAACATCCAAGACCCAGGCCAATCTGAAAAAGATCATTTTCCATCTTGACCTGGCCGGGGATCGAACCCGGGCTGTCGCAGGCTGGCGTGTTAACCACTGAGCCACGGAGCTGTCAACTAGTGTTAGTAAAACATAAACATTAAACATAATACATTATGGAGCTCCATCCACGCAACGAAATCGGCGGAAAACCTTACCTCGTTTCTGGTGCAACGAATGTCCATCGCAATTCAACGTGGTAATGTCGCTAGTGTTTTGAGCACCTTTGCACCAGAAACGCTGACGGGTAAATATTTTCATAAAATATTTTAAAACAAAATAAAGAAGCATAAATCATAAGTTTTTGGTATTTTTTTTTTAATATTTTATCTTCGTTACATCTGGCCGTCCATTTTTTTTTTTTACTAATTATTGAAGTAGGCATTTGTCTCCCATCAATTTATCGAGGTCGTCCCTCCACCTTCTTAGTCTGCCTCTGCCACGGCGGCCGTCCGGTACCCAGAAAGTGGCAAATTTTGGCCACCTTTCTGGCCGCATGCGACAAACTCCGCCCAGTCCCATTTCAGCCTGGCAGTTGTAGCACCCAAACTGCCTCCGTGGTGGTGGTTAAGGCGTTTGCCTGATGACCCGGGGGTCGTGGGTTCGATTCCCATGGTAAGCATACTTGATTTAGTTGTTTCCAGTTGGTTAGGACATTGCAGAGTTGAAGCACCAGATTGTCTGATAATAAAGATGATTCCGTGCTTCAGAAGGCACGTTTAGCCGTAGGTCCCGGCTGCCATCTGGTAGACGTTAAAGGAACCACGTCAGGCCGAGAGGCGGTTCCGAAGAACTCTGACACCAGGGGTACATGGTCGATTGATCGTGTCACTCGAAATAATGATGATGATGATGAGTTGTAGCACCTACATCCCCAATTCGTGTCAGTGTACTCCTTGACATATGCTGCCCATCCTGACCTATGATGCACAGACATGATCTTTTACTTGACTAGCTCCGTGGCACACCGGTCAACACGCCAGCCTGCGACACGAGAGTGCCCGGATTCGATCCCCGACCAGGTCAAGATGGAAAATGATCTTTTTCAGATTGGCCTGTGTCTTGGACGTGTATATGAAAATATAGTATCGTTGAGTTAGTATCCCATAACACAAGTCTCGAACTTACTTTGGGGCTAGCTCAATCTGTGCGATTTGTCCGTATACATTTATTTATTTACTGAAACTCAAGTCCAGTCTCAAGGTTTGCCAATGAGTAATGGAGCGCAGCTTGCTAGGACTTATAGACGAATAATAGAAATAAAAAACACATCCCACCTGTATAGCTAGTCGAACTATAAGAATCCGCCGAAGAGGCCGAAAGCGAACGACTTCTGTATCTTGCAGACTTCTTCAACGCTCCCGACTTCCCGCGCTGCCCCTCGAATTTCCCAGCTGTCCCTTCTGGAGCTCCCCCTCGCACCTGTCCTGGGTCCGTCACGGGACTGTCACTTGGTACATTCGCCGCTGCAACACTCTCTTTCCTATGCTGAATCGGCTCCCCATGGGAATCCGACATTTTTTATTTTTTATTGACTAAGGTGTTTTATTATATAAGTCTTAATTTTATCAGTAAATTGAATTTGTACAGCAATTTATTGTGTGAATTAACAAAATTAAAATATCAATAATAAAAACAATACCACACAACCGCAGTGGATTAAACGAAAACACTTGGCACTGAACAGATAAAAAATTGTAATCTTATTTAGGACGTACAATCTAAGGATCGTTGCATTAGTTCGTAGGTTTTTGGTGAGAAAACTAGCAAAATACTGATTTTCTAACACATCTATTGTAAAACCCCGCACTTCATGTATTTTCTGCCGATACTGAAATGTCATTTTTCGATCGGCTTTTCCACTAGGGATGGGCGCGGAAAACTCGTGAAAAACCGGTATTTTGTCCATGGATTTTTACGATTGAGAACGTAAAAGTGTTAATGAGGTTAAAATAAAATCTTTAAATTATAAGTATTACACATAAGACCAGTTTCAGTCATAATTTTAAAAGAGGACATTATCAAATTCAATATTTGGTATCTAGGCTCGTTCGAACTTCGTCATGAACTTGAAAAAAACAATATTAACTACCTACTTACATATGTACTTACTTCACAAAAATATATGTTCAAAAGATTTAGTAAGACTCATATAAGCATCGGCCTATTCAATAAGGGAATTTATATTAAATTATTAATAGGTTAAGTTAAGCGTCTGTGCATATTTTTGATTGTACAAATTATCGATTTTTAGCCTAGGGTTCAAAGGAAATAATTACTTATGCAGACTTCTTTGCCCATGCTCAAAAACAAACAAGTTAGCGTATGACAGCTGCGAATCGTGTCGCACAGATCATAAACGCCGGTCAAGGGAATGAAGAAAGTCGTAGATATGGTTCATGTTGATTTGGAATTCGCTCAAAATGCTTCTTATAATATGATATGTTAAGATAAACCTGTCCGACCCATGAAGGGGTGATTCAGCCCGTCGATATGAACAACTTTCCCTATGGATGAAAGATTTGATTGTTTGTTTGTTTGAATTGAATAGGCTCCGAAGCTACTGGACCCATTTAAAAAATTCTTTCACTATTAGAATCCTACTACTTATTCCTGATGAACATAGGCTATGGAATTAAATACCTTTATCTACCCGTGCGAAGCCTGGGCGGGCCGTAGTTAGTTAAAACACTGTCCGACCCTTGAAGGGGTTATTTAGCCCGTCGATAATGAACAACTTTTCCGGTTTCGGTTCCGAGATTCCCATACAAATTGGCCGGGCGGACGAACACTTGTGTATTGAAAGAGAGGTTACAAGAAGGAAGGATTTAAAAGTTGAAGACACCTCTAACTTAAATATTGTGCAACAGAGTTTCTGCTACCAATCTATAAGAATATTTAATAAATTGCCAATCGAATTGAAAACGCTGGTATACAAAGCAGACTTTAAATCCTTACTAATATTATAATTGCGAAAGTGAGTTTGTTTGTTTGTTTGTTTGTTACGCTTTCACGCCGTAACTACTGAACAGATCATCATATAATTTTGCATACAAGTTCTCTGGAGTGTGGAGAAGGACATAGGCTACCTTTTATCCCGGGCGAAAGCTAGTACAAAAGAAATGCATTTTTACTGGAAAAGTGTTACTACTCGGTCGATGAATACTTATTATAAATTATATTTAGACTGATACGCATTTATTTATTTTTATATCCTAATTTATTATTCTGACATTTATTATAGTCTTTAATTTATTTAATTACTAGCTTTCGCCCGCGGTTCCGCCCGCGTCAATGTCGATCCCTCGGGAATAGTACTTTTTCCTGTATAAAACGTAGCCTATGTCCTTCTCCACACTCCAGAGAACTTGTATGCATAATTTCATGATGATCGGTTCAGTAGTTACGGCGTGAAAGCGTAAAAAACAAACAAACTCACTTTCGCATTTATAATATTAGTAAGGATAAGGATGTTTCAATCATTTTATAAGTAGCTACTTCTTAATTTGTGTTTACTTATACAATTTTTAACACAATGTAAATTGTTATGAAATAAATGAACTTGAACTTGAAATCTTGATTTTTTTTGAGTTCCCAGTATCGTCTATACATCAATACTAATAATAAATCTGTAAGGATTGGTCATGCAACTGCCTCCGTGGTCCAGTGGTTAAGGCGTTTGCCTGTAGACCCGGGGGTCGTGGGTTCGATTCCCACGGGAAGAATACTTTGTTTAGTTGTTTCCGCTTTGGTTAGGACATCGCAGGTTTGAATCACCTGATTGTCTGATAATTAAAATAATTCCTTGCTTCGGAAGGCACGTTAAGCCGTTGGTTCCGGCTGCCATTTGGTAGTCGTTAAAGGACCCACGTCAGAGGCTGAAAGGCGGTTCCGAAGAACTCTAACATCAGGGTGTGCATGATCGATTGACCGTGTCACCTACACGAAATTATGATGGCAATATCCTTCCATGGAACGAAGAATCCTTGGGAGAGGTCTTTGTCCAGCAGTGGACTTTTTACGACTGAAATGATAAAATATAGTATCGTTGAGTTTATTAGTATCCTACGATGCACGTTCACCACTTTCAAAGGGGCTAGCACCTATGTGATTTGTCCCTTGGATTTGTCCCTATACAACGTGATTTTAAACCTCCTAGGTAAATCGGAATTTTGGAATCAGAATCCCTAATGGAATACTGAAAAAATTACAAGTGAATTAAAAATATTTAAGGAAGGAATATCCGATTCTCTAAACTTTATGAGTAAAACATATGAAGAGTTGATTAGTAGAGTGGAAAATATCGAAAAAGATTTTAAATCTTTGTGTTCAAAAAGTTCGGACATAGTTAACATTAAGGAAGCCCTGAGCAATATGGAGGTTGAAAATAACACTAGAGAGCAGTGGGCTCGCCGTTCTAATATTGAAATTTATGGTATTCCCCAAAAGAAGAGTGAAAACTTAATTGAGTTGTTAAAGACTATAGCCATTCGCTCTGAGGCGAATTTGGAGCCATCTTCAGATATTGATTTTGTAACCAGAGTGGCCCCTAAAAAAAACAACAATGACAATAACAAAATTAAGCCCATTGTAGTGCGCTTCCTGTCCCGCTGGAAAAAGGACGACTTCCTAGTAAAAATCAAGAAGGCGAAACTAAAATGCTGCGACATTGGTTTTCCATCTAACAATAGTCCAATTTTCTTTAACGACCATCTGACTAGTAGCAATAAAACACTTTTACAGGAGGCTAAAAAACTAGCAAGTGAACATAAATATGACTATGTCTGGGTCAAGAACTGTACCATAATGCTGCGCAAGTCGGATACTAGTCCAGTTATTCATATTTTAAAGAAAAGTGATTTAAAAAAAATTGTATAAGGAGTAGTTCTCTTTTAGTTGTCTATTTTATTATTTTGTTTTAGATATTTTCCAACATAATTTATTATTTTTTAAATTCATTTTACAGTTTGATGACTTTGGCATCACGATAGTGTTAACTTTTTATTATATTTATGTAACTGGCATATTACGTGGGCGATTTGGTGGCAATGGGTTAAGAAGTGGATTTGCTTGGTCTTATAAGATTTATTCTTTAAAAGTATTATACCCAATAAATTTTGATTATGGTTAGTAACCTTTCAACGTATTACCAGAATATGCGCGGAATGCGTACTAAGATAAATTTATTTTATCGTAACCTTTTGCAGGCTGATTATGACGTTATATGCTTAAGTGAGACTTGGCTGTTCGATGGTATTTATGACTCAGAATTATTTGACAGTAGGTATCATGCCTATAGATGCGATCGAAACTATAACGCACGTGGTGATTTGTTTGGGGGAGGAGTGCTTATAGCTGTTAAGCGAGAATATTCTGTACGATCTTTCAGCATAGTACCTCAAATGAATTCTGTGGCCGTGGTTATTAAAATATCCGTTTCTCTCAATCGATCACCGTTGTCTAATCTACTTCACATTTATTGCTGTTATTTCCCACACTGCTCGTTGCATTATGGTGCTCTTTGCAATTTCTTCGAAAATGTATCAAATGATGTACTAAGCAACCCGGCAGACAATTTTCTTATAGTGGGAGATTTTAACATAACACATGCTAAATGGATTCAATCTGGGGATAATATGTTACTATCTGATGATAATGGATATGAGCAGTTAATTATTGCCATTAAGGAATTTCTCAGTTTTGCTAATCTTAATCAGTATAATACGATATCAAATGTCAATGGTAGATATCTAGACCTTATAATTAGCGATATTAAATGCTCCGTTAGTCAGAATCCCGCACCTTTAGTTCCCGAAGATGAAAATCACCCTGCTTTAAAAGCAGAACTTCACTTATATATGGAAAAGAAATTGAAGCCTCAATCATACACTGTAAGATTATTTAAAGTTGCGGATTATGTTCTCATCAATGACAAATTGTCATCGATTGATTGGTCGATATTAAATATTCCAGATATCAGTGAAGCAGTGAACAAATTTTATCAAGTTGTAAACAAAATCATTGCTAATCACGTTCCAAGTAAAGTTGTAAAATATAATATTCGTTTTTCACCTTGGTACTCTAAGGCACTTATAAAAATAATTGCTGAGAAATTAAAATATCACAAGAAATGGAAACGGTATGGTCGATTGCGAGATTATGAGACTTTCTGTATGTTACGTGATAGACAAAAACAAGTTCAAGTTCAGTGTTACGACAAATTTATAATAGATTCTGAGGCTAACATAAATAAAAATAGTAAAAATTTTTGGACATTTGTGAAATCGAAAAAGAATACAGGAGACCTTCCAGAAACGATGAACTATGACACAAAATCTTCTACTGATGGGGATGAAATTTGTTCAATGTTTAATAACTATTTTAGTTCAGTTTTCGAAAAGCACGCCCCCAATAATGTACCTTCTGTAACGGGACATTGTTCCCTTAGTAATATCTCAATCAGTTCAATCGAATTATCCCCAGAAATTATTGAAAAATATCTTAGAAACCTTGATGTACACAAAGGTTGTGGCCCCGATCAGATTCCACCTTTATTCCTGCGTAATTGCTCCAAAAGTCTGGCACTTCCAGTATACTTTCTCTTTAGAGCATCTTTGAAATCCGGAACTATGCCACAGATTTGGAAGCAATCGTATATTACCCCAATTTTTAAAGCTGGAAACAAGCATGATGTTCGTAGTTACAGAGGTATTTCCAAATTAAATACATTACCAAAGCTATTTGAAAAAATAATCTATGACTTTATTTTTCCAATTTTAAAGCCAGGTCTTATAGAAGAGCAGCACGGATTTGTAACTAAAAGAAATACAGAAACGAATCTATGCGAATTTGTTCACCGTGTGAGTTCAGCAATGGACCAAGGTCATCAAGCCGATGTGGTTTACACAGATTATGCTAAAGCATTCGATAAAATCCCACATTCACTCTTAATATCAAAACTTAAAGCATTTGGTATTCACGGTGACCTTCTTCGTTGGTTTGAATCATACCTCCGCGATCGTTCTCAGGCTGTTGCAATAAAAGGTTATTGTTCGTCTTTTGTACCAGTGTTTTCTGGAGTTCCACAAGGTTCTCACATAGGGCCTTTATTATTTAATTTATTTATTAATGATATAGTTTCAGTTTTTAAAAATTCCAATATACTTCTGTTCGCAGACGATATGAAAATTATAAAAGTTATTAAATCCCCTGATGATTGTTTGTTGCTACAAAACGACCTCAATAACTTAATTGATTATTGCAAACATAACCTATTACAGTTAAATATATCGAAATGCCATGTAATGTCCTTTTCACGCAAATTGCAACCCATTAAACATCCATACCATTTTAATAATGAGCAAATAAGTAGAGTATCTGTAATGAAAGATTTAGGTGTTTATATGGATGACAAAATTTCTTTTAACTATCACATTAGAAAAATCACATCTAAAGCCTATAAAATACTGGGGTTCATTCTTAGAACGGGCAGAGAATTCAAATTAAATTCAACACGTATACTTTTATATACTTCATTTGTTCGTCCTGTGCTGGAATATGCTTCGACCGTCTGGAATCCCCAGTATAATGTCTATATTAATATGATTGATAAAATTCAAAGAAAATTCACCAAGCATTTAAAGTTTTTCGAAAATTTCCCTAATAATAATTTTAACCCTTTGCCAACATTATGTGACCGTCGCAAGGAAAAAGATCAACTCTTTCTTTTTAAGCTCTTACGTTATTATGTAGACTCTAATTATCTTGTTAGCAATATAGGATTAAGATGCCATCGTCCTAATTCTAGAATAAGAACTGTATTTTATGTCCCATTAGCCAGAACTAGTTATACTACAAACACATTTTTATATCGTGTTTGCCATAAATGCAACATTTCTCATAATAATTTAGATATTTTTTCGACATCCATAGCTTTGTATAAAAAAGGTTTAAAGTCATAAATGTAAGTAGAACTTTGGTTATCTTTTGTTTATTTTATATAATTACGATTAATTTTACTTAAAGTTTTTTTGCTCTGTTCGATAGTTTGTATAAGTTAAGTGAGGAAACTTAATTGGTTTAAGTATTATTTATATATCTTTTACTTTGTTAAACTATAATAACTGTATGTTTCCCTAATATAAATAAATAAATACAGAATTGCAAGAAATTGCAAGAAATTTTGGAATCCCTACAAAATGGACTCCGGAAGATGGATACAGAAAAAGAGGTAGGCCTCGAAAGCGTTGGTGTGATGATATCACGAGCCATAAAAAGAAATGGTCTGAAGTGGCACAAAGTAGGGATGTTTGGAAGGAAATGGGGGAGACCTTTGCCCAGCAGTGGGACAGTATAGGTTAATAAAAAAAATGGAATACAAAATTGCTAGAAATAGCTGATTGCAAAAAAAATTGGTTTCCCATACAAAGTCGCCGAGCAGCTGAACGAATTCTTCTTCTTTTCAGCCTTTTTCTACCTTTAAGGTGTAGTCCTCCTTCAGATTATTGCCACTTTTCTCGATTTTGGGCTTTCTCCATCCACTTCACAGCCACTGTTCTTTTAATGTCGTCGTACCAACGGATCTGCGGTCTGCCTTGCGCGCTTTTCGCCCCACGGTCTCCACTCCACAAGCGTTTTGCACCATGAGTCTTCTTAGCGACATGGCCAGCCCATTGCCATTTCAGCTTCGCTATACGCTTGCTAACATTTGACCTTGCTCTTTTCTCTGAGCCACTCATTCCTTTTCCGGTCTTTGAGTGAAACACCTACCATTTTTTCTCTCTATTGCTCGTTGAGTTACCCTGAGTTTATGGATAATCTTGGTGAAAACCCAAGTCTCAGCCCCATAGGTGAGAATTGGCAGGATGCACTGATCTTGTACGCTAGCAGGTTCAAAATCACGCTGTATCACCTATATATTTTTCTTTCTGTTTTATTTGCTCCCAGCAGACTTGAAGTCTAAATAAAATAGAAACTAAAAAGGTAAAGATTTTCTACTTATACCACCAACACGCTAAACGTGGCCTTTGAGTCTTGTAGCTTTAAACTCTGTCTACTCCGTAAGGGATAAAGACGTGATAATAAAGAAGCGAGTCACCTGATAGTGATTACCGCTGTCCATGTATAGTGGCCAAGGGTAACGATAGTCCGGTGATTGAAGAAAGAAAGAAAGAAAATGATTTATTTGGTGCAAAAATAAACAAATATATTACAATTAATATTGCACGTATGGCATCGGCTCCCCGAGCTGCTACTTTCTTATCCCCAATCGTTCCTAACAAGTACATACATACATACTATCACGCCTGTTTCCCATGGGGGTAGGCAACTATATGTTTCCTAACAAGTAGCATCCCAAATATCTTTTCCCGTTCCTTTAACTCAATAAATGCCTTCCCTTCCCACGCCCATGGTTTGATGATTGCGCTCGCCAACCCCCCTGCCAAGCGTGGTGAGTATGGCAATATCCTCATGAGAATCCTTGGGAGAGGCCCTTGCCCAGCAGTGGACTTGTGGCTAGGGGTCATTCAAATTTTACGTAAGCTCCAAATGGGGAGTTGGGGGTCGGGGCTAATTTTATTTTTGCTGCCATGTTGGGGGGATTCGGACAGTAATGACGTCAACAACATTTAGCAAAATAAATATATTTCGTCGAGAAAATGGGCCTCTGGCCCTCACTCACCGAACGAAGTATAGATGAGTTGGGGGCGAACATGTGGGGAGGAAATCGGATGGGGGGTAGTGGTTTAGGGGAGGAAAGATGGGCCTCTGGCTTCTCTCACTCACCGAACGAAGCATAGAAACAGTAAAGCTTCTACTCAAACGACGATTTTCTGAGAGTGTTAAAGGCACAGATAAAAACTCCTTAAACAAAAACAACATTGTTTGGTAGTAACATAGTTTATTTATTTTTATTTGAATAATACATTTTATAATAGTGGCCAGCGACGAGATTGTAGGTCAAATCCGTAGTACAATCGGTAAAATTACATCATATAGGTATAATCGGTAGAAGATTTGTAAATGGCAATACTGTTGTTTAATTCTTTTTTTTTTGTAATGTTAATTCCGAAAAGAAATAGATAAATAAGTACAGAGAGGGTCATGCTCCTGCAGTGGAGACTAAAAAGACCTGATGATGATGATGATGATGATGATTTTATAATAGCGGCTCCCGAGCTCCGATAAACCACACCTAGGATGCAACCGGGACGCTCAGATAATGAGGATGATGATCATGTACCAATGCCCCCTTGGCGACGGCCAAGGGGGGCAGGTAAACACCCCCGCCCCCGTCCGTTTTTTCACTTATCCTATATTTCAGAGCTGCAATTATATAACTATTGCTGAACGAAGGTATCTTTTCAATCTAGCGGTGATTACAACCACCTTTCCAAGTAGTTATACACTAAAAATATCATGCCTCCCGTCTGCCTCCCCACCCCCTCTCTTAGTTTCTACCCCCTCTGACTCAAAGACTGACTACGCCTTTGGGTAGTAGTTTCAGACTTTATACTTTACGTTATAGGTACACGTGTATATCAGTAGACTATACAGGTTTACTGGAAAAACACTAAAAACCTCGCAACACTAGAATGCTACCATGATAAATAATTTCCACAATTTCGTGCGGAACCGTCTTAACATTCAACCGGCAAATAAATATTTATTTTTGTATGAAATTAAAATCTATCAAATTATCAAAAGTCGTAGAACAAACATTATTGTTTATGATGTTAGCTAGTGCTGCGAGATTATTAGTGTTTTACAAACAACCCTGTATATTATACACGGAGAAATTTTTATCGTTCTGGACCCTTAAAGGGGTGATTCAGCCCATTGATATAAACAACTTTTCCTATGGGAACAATGCTGGGAACTCAAAAATTTTTTTGACGTTCCCATACAAATTGACCGGGCGGCCGAATTTTTTTGTATGGAACAGCTAATTTTTTCTGAGTTCCCAGCATTGGTCCCATAGGAAAAGTTATTCATATCGATGGGCTGAATCGCCCCTTTAAGGGTCCAGAAGGATCAAAATTTCACCGTGTATAACACTAAATGTGTATTTTATACACTATATAGCTTTATATACACTTAATATAATCTCAGAACAACAAAGACATTAGAAATGGCAAGGGGGCGTGGCACGAGCGCCGACAATGCGCTCGATCAGCTCACTTGAATCACCTAAGTAGTTTGTCCCGCGATCGTCAAAGGAACTGAAGTGAGATTTACGTGAAAAATGCCGACGTGTGCTATTCTAACGTGTGAAGTGAGAAGTCCTAGTGAAACTTTGACCAAAGGAGGAGTTTCTACTCAATTGTGTTGCGTTAGTAGTATACTTGAAATAAGGCGACGCTGGTTTCATAGAAATAATAAATAAATAATACGGACAAATCACACAGATTGAGCTAGCCCCAAAGTAAGTTCGAGACTTGTGTAATGGGATACTAACTCAACGATACTATATTTTATAACAAATACATATATAGATATACATCCAAGACCCAGGTCAATCTGAAAAAGATCATTTTCCATCTAGACCTGGCCGGGGATCGAACCCGGTCACTCTCGTGTCGCAGGCTGGCGTGTTGACCGCTGCGCCACGGAGCTAGTCACGGAGCAGAAATCACGCGTGATAACTAACACTTCTAATGTGTTTGTTGTTCATGTTCGTAATACATACAAAACTAATGCATAAATAAGCCCGTCAACAGTCTTTCCCAATATCAATTATATCTTTGGTCTATCCAAGAAAAGTCACATAGACAAGCATCTTATTAGGGTTCCATGCCCAAAGGCTTGATAATGGGAACCTTTATCAAGCCTCCGCTGTCCATCCGTCCATGCGTGTCATAATGCTGTATCTATAAAAAATGTTTATTTTGGTATTTATAGAAAAACTGTTTAATTCTACCAATATTACATACATACAGATCAAATTGATAACATCCTTTTTTTTAAGTCAGTAAAAAAACCTTTTATTTCTTTCCTAAACAAAAACTTAATAAAATCATAGTGAATGAACTTATTATCTTAAGGCGATACCACTGTAAATAAGGTCGTTCTAAACCTTATTTATCTCGCAAAATACTTAAATTAGGAGTTTCAAATCTAAGTAATATGATTTTTGACTATTTCATCTCCAAAAATTGAAGATGAAAACACGTTTTGATAAAATTTTCTCGATAGTAATATTTTTTGAAAAATGGTCTTCGTTCACAGAGTTTTTGTTATTGTAGCTCAAATGCGACGAATGAAATAATGATTTTTAGACTAAAAGATAGGTTATTAGTAATTCATCAAAATGTAAATATGAAAATACAATTAACCGGTCTGATTTTATATAAAATAGAAATAACGAATTTGGCGCTTACGTTTTTTTTCTTTGAGCGACTCGAGACTATCTCCTATCTCATCATTCACGGGCTAAACCGCCAAGCTATCCCTTGCGCGCACTTGATCAGTCCTTTGCCGAGCGAAGGTACCAAACATTTGAGTCCTCGTCTTAATTTTATAAATGCAAAAGTGAGTTTGTTTGTTTGTGACGCCTTCACGCCCTATCTACTGAACCGTTCAGCATGAATTTTTGCATACTCATCGTCTGGGGTAAAGAGAAGGACATAGTGTACATTACGCAGGCGAAGCCGCAGGTAAAGCTAGTAGAATAATAATTTGAGTCACATTTTAGTTGGTTCAATGGTTTTTCTTATTTATCTTTATGACTCAATAAAGATAAATAAGAAAAACCATGACTCAATAAAGATAAAAACCATTAATTTCAACAAAAATAATCATTTTAAATGTCGTCTGAGTTTTGAAGAGTCAACAGCCCTTGATATTCCATCTCTTTATACATGATATCCTTGTTCAAAGAATGCAACGCTTCAGAAAACCGTTGACGCAACGCCTGGTTCTCCATTCCTGCAATTTCTTGCTGAGTTTTCAGTTTACGTTGCTTCAACTCCTCAAGTTCCATCCTTAGTTGTCCAATACGGTAAGTCATATTGTCTTTAGTCATATCCCGTTGATATTCAGCATCATCTTCCGAAGATATACCACCTTTGGCAGTTGCTGGTGTCATGGATCGACTGGTAGAAGCTTTAGTAGTATGCGTAAACATACGAGATTCAAATTCAATTGGCAACTCCCTTTTAGATGATTCACCCATGCCGTAAATGGAGTTTGTGTCTGATAAACGACTGTCGTATGGTGATAAACGGCTATCCTCCAATTCTACATTAATATTCTCATCTTCCAAGTCACTGTCACTGACAGCACCTCCGAATATATCAACAACATTAGACGTTTCAGCCTTAACGGGACGAGTTGCCGTCTCTTTTTTAGCTTTACCTTTCTTCTCTGACTTTACCTTTTGTTCAGGTTTAGTGTGTTGTTCATCTTCTTCTTTTATAACCTCCCATGTGACACTAAACGCTTCGTTATCAGCTCGTAGCAATCTTTTCACCTCTTTTTCTACTTCTGGAGCTTCTACGTACTTTTTCTTTAGCGTTTTCCTGAAACGACGCTTTCGTACGTTCTTGGTAGGTGGAGTGATCCCATGAGGGAATAGAAACTTCTTGTCAACCTTGTACGGATCTTTTTTTTTATTTTTCGCTGGTGATTCCTCTTCCGTAGCAGGCTGGTCCGGTTCGTCCTTGCATATCATCATTTGGCATATATCAGCAGTCTTATAAAAGCTCTTATTGTCTATAGTTTTTAGAGATTCTACAATAGTCGGTAAATCAACAATTTTGGCGTGCATTAGCCAATGGTCGAACCTCACTTCGCCTTGTCGCATATCATTTTCTACTTGTATGGTCAATCGATTTTTCAGGTTTTCGCCTACCTTGAGCACTTCTCGTAAGACCTTAGCTGGTTCTTCAGGGAGTCTCAACACATATTGAGACTCCAATTCAGTGGGGTATTCCGGTTCACGTTTTACATCACGATTCATCATGGCTGATTGATACGCACTTAATGAACAGGATAGTCTTGCAAATGACAAATTAGAATATTTATCTTAGGAACTTTTCAATCAATACATTCAGCAAAATTTTGCAATATGTAGGAACACAAACTACTAAGAGATACTATCAAAGAAAATAATACTCTCTGATATGTAGGAAGGAACCTACCTATCTATATTTATTTACCGGGTTGTCAATGTCAAAATTGTTTTTCTTTTTTGTATTGTATTGGAATTATTCAACGTAAAGCCTATCAATTTATTATATTTACAATGGGCTTAATTGAAAATATAGATGAAAATAAGTCACATCTGTATTCCTTTAATGATGAAAATAGTTTCCATGAGTATTTTATTGATATATTATTTAAAAATAAAATCGTAATTTACCGATTTACTTTATGGTTAGTTAATCATATAATAAAATTCGCATCACTAGCCCATAGCGCTGTTGCCATATGTTGAATTTTTTTACATTTTTTGTTGTAATTTGTATCTTTTGATTATACATATATTTCCATGATGTATTTCGCTACAGAAGTGTTATTTGGCGAATTCACCAAAGAGGAAATAAGCAGGCTCAGGCGTGTTTCTTAATAACAACCCAATCAGTTTTTTGAGCACCAGTTTACAAGTTTTTTGTGTCTTGATTTATTGACCTCTCAGGAAGTTATAGTATCATTTTTGAGGATTGTATTAGGGACCTGCTGGACTTCCGGCAGTAAATAAATAAATATATATGGTGATAGTATGTAGAGTAGTTCGATTTTGGTCTCTATTTATAAGTCTTTAATGCTTGTGGCGAACTGTATGAGAATTGCTACCATGGTACCTTCTGGGGATTATCGGTGAGCAAAATTCTGTGGTACGCCGTGACCTGAATAGTGCACCACCCTATTTTATAGCAAACATCTAACAAGTCCTCTATATGTTGGACCTGTGTCCCCTGCAAACCTCAAAAGACCGGGCTACGGCCCATTTTCAGTATAACCGTTTCAATCATGGCCGTTCATGACGTCACCGTGTACTTTATTAGGGTCGCGATGCGACTTAAGAACTTGTACTGTAGTGGCTACATAACAGAGTGAAGCAAATCAATGAGATGTAGTGTGTGACGACACGCAACTATCACAGCTACGATCACTTCGATCCTCCTTCATAGTGCATGACGTAGCACGTGACGTCACGCGTATCTATTTACGTAAACACATAGTATATAAGCATCTGTAGAAACCACAATAAATCAGTTCAAGTTGGGAGACCAGTACTCCAACAAATAAGTGTTTTCATTACGACACCCCCCGCCGCGTCCTACTATCATATGGCGACCCTGCCAGGATACAAAAAAAAAGGGGGAACGTGTAGTGTGTGACGACACGCAACTATCACAGCTACGATCACTTCGATCATCCTGACGAGCCAGTGACGCGTGACGTCACGTGCTGCGTCATGCACTATGAAGGAGGATCGAAGTGATCGTAGCTGTGATAGTTGCGTGTCGTCACACACTACACCTATACTATGATAGTAGGACGCGGCGGGGGGTGTCGTAATTTGTGACGTATAAATCTTGTAATACGTACTCAGCATTCATCTGACTACTATGTTTAATGTATTTGTAACATCCTAATATTATAGTCATGAATAGATAAGAAATTGTATAAAGATTTGTTTTTTTTTCTCTATAATAGTTATAAGTAATAATTAAAGGCATTGTAATCCAATACACTTGCTATTTTTAGAGATATTTTATCATTACGTATTAAAATTATGATAGAAATAAGATATAACTTATGTATGCTTATTATTGTATTATGTACCTTAAGAAAAAAAAAATAAAACAAAAACAAAAGGAGCTGGTTCTATTCAAAATATGTACTTATAAATACTAAAGTTGCTTTGTGATTCCTTAATATTGTATTTAAAAAAAAAGGAAGGAAGGTGTACTATGTAAACTTAAGATAAATAGGCAAAAAAAAATTCATAAATTTTGTCTACAAAAAAAAAGGGGGACGGTGTAGTGTGTGACGACACGCAACTATCACAGCTACGATCACTTCGATCCTCCTTCATAGTGCATGACGTAGCACGTGACGTCACGCGTCACTGGCTCGTCAGGATGATCGAAGTGATCGTAGCTGTGATAGTTGCGTGTCGTCACACACTACAGAGAAGCCGACCACAAAGTAGCCGCTCATAGTGGTATGGAGCGGATGAAAGACGAAAAGTATTATTGAAATAGGTAAACCAATAACAGGTGTGTTGAATGAAATAAGAACACAGTTAGGTATATAAATGAAAAGAGACTTTGTAGATATTATATTTATTCAATATCTTACTAACATTACAAACATTGATTATTTTCGCAATTAAAGGGATAAAATATAGTTATTATTAAAAAAAACTTAAATTACGATGAATCCTAACTAAAATTATAAATGCAAAAGTGAGTTAGTTTGTTTGTTACGCTTTCACGCCGTAACTACTGAACAGATCATCATGAAAAATTGCATACAAGTTCTCTGGAGTACCGAGAAGGACATAGGCTACTTTTTATCCCGGGACAAAGTGCTATATGACGCGGGCGGAGCCGCGGGCGAAAGCTAGTATTATTATAAATGGCTAAACAAGAACAACCAAACGCTTTTCAATATTTTTTGGTTGCATTTTCACTCGTGCGAACTAAGCAGCGCGCTTCCTACCTTCTAATTAACCGGTCCGGACCGGCCGCTTGTAGCTTTAATCCTAAAGTGCGGAGTGCGCCAAGCCTGCTAGCGGCCCCCCTTCTTATTATTGCTGTAAAATCGTCCTCACGTGAGCATCCGCATACCCGAGGCGCTACAGAACCGCGAAAGACCCAAGAGTATTAAGGAGGATTATTATTTTAGACGCGTATAGCGCGAATGAATATATACAATTGTATTCCAAATTTTAGACTTTACTAGCTGTTGCCCGCGGCTCCGCCCGCGTTAGTGTCGATCCCTCGGTCCTTCCTCGGGCCTCAAACTACCTCCATACCAAATTTGTTCAATGGTTGAAGCGTGAAAAGAAGACAGACAGACAGAGTTACATTCGCATTTATAATATTAGTATGGATTAGTATAGATAGTATGGATAAGTATAATGATGTCGTTTATCGATGATGAATTGACTTTGGATTTTAATTTTTCTATGTCACTTATTATTTTTTATTTGCTATATATTTGTAGGCAAACTTATCCTATGAGTTCATTTAAATGACGATAACTTTTTTTAATTAACCGATTTTGATGAAACTAACTTTAAATGTTAAACAGAGTTAAAACAAAGCAATTGGTGAAAGTTTGAAGTAAATCGGTTCAGTATTTTCGGAAATAATCGTGATCATACATACAGACAGACAGCCAAAAAATTCGAAAAAAATTTTTTTTGCTTTCTATTATTCTTTTTAAGTGGCCCTCTATCCATTTCAGTAAAAATTCTAAATGTACAGACAAAATATTTTTACTATTTTATTATATGTATTTATGTATATAAGATCACATTGACTTAAGAACCGAAGTGTATATCATATATTGGTCGTAACTGTACAGCGTGGAAACCTCCTAACAAGCATATTACAACGCACCACCAGCGCCCTTCGTTTCCTTTTGTTCATCTTCGTTGCCTTTTAAATTGTCTGTCATGATGTGTAAATCTCGATTTATTTCTGTGGTGTAAATGTACCTACTTACAATAGTTATGAACATGATTTAATACAACATTGTTTAATTCAATAGGCGGATAATATATTTCTCTCTGCTTATGACCGTATAATGTTAAAAGAGTGAAGTCTCTTTTAACATTATAACTTAAACCGTGCTCATTAGCATAGGTCTCACGAAACTTCTTTTAATTCTTTCATCGCTGCTACTGACGACTGAGCAACGCCATATTACCCGTCAATGTGATACCCTTGGTTCAAACTGCTAAGTTTAATAATTGAATCATTGATGTAGAGGTTAAAAAGGCACCTTTTCTGACATGGCGTCACGTAAGTACCTATCTACCTATAAAATGCCGAACAACTAAAACACCTTATGTTTCCTCCGGCGCACAGAGTTTACTACCTGTTAGCACATCTCCCCTTTCACCGCTCTCATCTTTTACACAAATTACCGGCTGCGCATTCGGTATTGCAATTTACCTAGGCAAAGTATAAAATAAATAATAATTTCTATATGACCTAGGTATTGCATGCAATACCGGATCATATAGAAATTATTATTTATTTTATACTTTATTTATTGATCATATAGATTGCCGGTAACATAATACACCTTATTTATAAGGTGGTTTCATTCAAGTACATACCCAGTTACTTTTTTCCAGTAATGCGTAATTTTTTTGTAACTTATTCGCTCAATGCACCTAGCAACACTGTTAGATTCGCCAATATGGAAGTGAAACGTATGACAACCTAAACGCGACTAAACAACTAGGAAATAAATAAGTTTGTTATTTGTTTTAACACAAATTTTGGTGAGTAAAGTTCAAGCATAATCTAAACTATCTATCCCGTGCACCACATTAACATGTACGTTTGAAGAAATTTACGTCAAGTTGAAACGTAAAAACCCCGTTGATCGTCACAAACAAATTACCGGCAAGACAAAGATTGTATCTTTTAGAATAATAAATTTAAATTCTATGCAGTTTCTGTGAATATATACAACATATATCTACTTTGATAACAGTTAGTAAGTGGGGAAAATTCTGCAATCACGCGCGCTGCAATACGGAAATGAATTATTTTCGTTAACACTTCTGTAGCAAATAATTTATTATTTACGCAAAGATACATAGGTAAGTCAATATTTGTGTGATAAAAATATATAAGACTATGTTTATTGTCATCTGAAATGGCATTGCGATCTTCTGTTTCGCTCGCACTTGTGTTATTTCCTATGCAACTGTCTTTGTTGCACTCGATGCATGGTTGCAAGTCAAGAGGTTATTCGTAGTTTTATTTGAATGCAATGACAAATATTACAATTTATTACAGAGCTTGAAAGTTATTTTCCACGATGTAGTGTTTATTTGACAATACAATTAATAATATGTTATAATCATAAGGAAAAGTCATTTTCTAAGTAATCACTTGAGAGCGCGACTTGTAACCAAGAGGTTCCAGGTTCAATTGCTTGGTAACTCAACTTGTACCCCAACAGTGTGGAATGTAAGGTGATGGTATGGTGATTTTCACACAATACAAAACAACCTATACAAAAAACCTTTCCATCACGATTGCTCATTTAGGGAAGTTCAGACCAAAACCCTCCAATTTCTTGAAAAAATAGACCTCCAAAAATGGAGATGGCCATATGTTCAGATCTAGACAGAAAAAATGGAGCCAAAGAATAACAGACTGGTACCCAAGAGTTGGAGAGTCATTGAGGACAACAACAAATGCACTGGGAAGATGACATGAAACTTACTGCGGGCCCCAAATGGAAGAGAGTTGGAAAAGATAGGATGCAATGGAAGCCACCGGAGGCCTTTGCCAACAAGCACACTGAGTTAGACATCCTATAGCCAAACAACAGCCACCACAATCAAAAACATATATTCTTTCATACAGTGCTACTAACGGGCTAAATAAATAAAAATAAATATGGTGATTTTTACTGACCACTGCAGGCTTTCAGTGAAGACAATCATTAGAATTAATTTACACAAAGGATTGTCAATGCCGAATTTAGAGGTCTGGAGGTCTCGGGCCAACAAAGGAGGCCCCTCTGACCCCAAATTATTTTTGAAACAAAATAGAGAGCTTTTTAACAAATAATTTACTATGAAACCAATATAGATTCTTTTATTTAAACAATAATTATCTGAAATGAAACTTTAGCATTGACAAACAGAACATTCGGAGCTTTTTTCGAATTTGTTTTTTTTTTCGTAAGACTATTATCATCTGTGATCCTCTTTTGTGGAGGCCGCAGACATTTGTTTTGACTGTATTTATAGATAATAATATGAAACACTGCGTGCGTGAGTCTGACTTGCGCTTGGCCCGTTTTTATGGTATAGGAACTGTAGCCCTGTTTTCCCTCCCATAAATCTGATCCAGAGAGTAGTTGTGAGAGCTGTTGGTCCAGGGGTGGAAGTGTTAAAGGGCATAACACCGCGAGTAACTACGGAGAGAGCGCAGCACACCTCTCGACACCCCTGAGTCGCCCACACCGGTATTGCCCCTTTTGCCGGGAATAATCGTCGGCTAGTTTGAGGGGCCCATTTAGTGGGTGGTAAGCCATCACCTGTCAATTATAGTCAGTTATCATGATTATGGCAGGTGTCCGACCCTTTGCAATAACCCAGCTTAAGTCCACCCATATTTCAATCCCATAACCCACTTATTTTTCTTTTAAAACGCAATAGTTTCTCCTCCAGCCAAGACCTGTCATACATTAGGACATATCATATATTTATATTTACAGGAATAGGTTCTGGCTGGAGACCAACTTCTCCAAAGGGCCTCAACGTGTTGGATCTATATCACGCAAGCCTCTCAAAGGACCGGGTAACACCGTGAACCGTTAGGAGATACAAATAAAAATTGTTTATTGCAGATAACAGAGATACAAATTTGTTAGTCAACAATAACAAAGAAACTTACGACTAATGTTAGTAGGTAATTAGCATGGGACCTGAGCACCTATATTTCACCATGCAAGGCTACAGACATGGTCTCACGCACAAAATGCCGCATCATTTGTGAATGCGGTCTATCCGCAACAGATTTTCGGATGCTATGTCTCGTCCTGATTCTCCTCAGCAATGACGTTATTTTTAGGGTTCCGTACCCAAAGTGTAAAAATGGGACCCTTTTAATATCGCTCCGCTGTCCATCTGTCTGTCTGTCTGTTCGTCTGTCACCAGACTGTATCACATGAACCGTGATAGTTAGACAGTTGAAATTTTCACAGATGATGTATTTCTATTACCGCTATAACAACAAATACTAAAAAATTTAATTAAATAAATATTTAAGGGGGCTACCATACAACAAACGTGACTTTCTTGCTAGTTTTTGCTCGATAAATAAAAATTAAATTAATATTAAAAGGGCTCTCAAACAACAGACATGATATTTTTGCCGTTTTTATAGATAACGGTATGGAACCCTTCGTGCGCGAGTCCGACTCGCACTTGGCCGGTTTTTTTACATAAGCAATTTATAAAAAGTGAATGACATGGTATTTAATTATGTATATAAACGGGACTTAGCACGAACCTCTTACTTATTTGTTTCCTTTGACGTTTCAATGGAGTTACATCCATCGTGGTCGCAACGAGACTGGTATGGTATTTTTTTTTTCTTTTGTATAAGGCTTTCACGCGTTACGTATTTAGCCAGTATCAAGTATAAATGAGATTTTCCGCGCTTTTTATAAGTCTTGTTATCAATGAAACGATGGTGTAGGTAGTTCATTTCATTGATTCTACGGAGCCCCTGGCGACAATTCCCACGAATCCACTGGCTTGATCACAGACGCAACGAAGCCAGGCGGTCCACCAGCCCGCTAAGTAAATCTGACTACAGCCGCACTGTGACAGTTTATTTCAGTTATTCCACACATTGTTCATAAACATGGGCATTTATAACACCAAATTACACCGATTTTACATTATAAAGTCCACTAGAAACAATTTACAAAACAATCCAAAACACAAGCCGTGCTCCGCCGAAATTTCCGACAAGACCTCCGACTGACATGGCATTGTTTGCAGCAGCCGCCAGCGATGTCCATTCCGGGCCGCGGGCGCGGCTACACCGGGAGACACCACGCGCGCGAGCCGCGCCCCGGGGACGCGCCGGAGCCCGAGGAGATGGCTGCGGCCAGGACTTTGGCGGAATTGAGCCCTAGAGCCACAGGTAACTTAAGCTCCTTTTTTTAGGGTTCCCAAAGGTTTTTAAGTGTTTATACATATTTTGCATTCACAATGCTATTTTTTGATATCATCATCATCAGGTCCTTTTTAGTTTCCACTACAGGAGCACGACCCTCTCTGTACTACTAGAGCCATACTTGGCCAGAGCAGCCAGAGGACTTGGCCTACACTCTCCACGCTGGCCAGACGGATGGGAGAGGTCTCTCAGATGTTTATAAGCTTCGTTTAGCTTGTATTTCCTAAGTCGCCTTCTACGACATCCACGGGAAGACTTGGAGTGGTCCTATTCTACTCTGCCGGATACCACACGGCTTTTTTTTTATATACTCTTATTAAATTAAGAAATAAAATATGGATATTTTATTAATATAATAAGAGTAATTTTTAATTTAATATGAGTATATCAAAATAGCATTGTGAATGCAAAATACATATTAGTTGATTTCAAATTCATTGTAAAATGAGTTGAATCAAATGCCTCACTTGTAAAAATCGGGTAGTTGTGTAGGTGACGTAAGCCTTAATACGTATATGGGGAATAGGATATGGTGGAGAATTTCGGCGCCGAGGTTAGAACAGGCAGTGGCTCAGTTGGAAGAGCGTAAGTTGTACATAGACTTAAGTACTTCGCAGGTTCAAATCCCGACCGCTTGGAATTTTTACCATATTTTATTTCTTAATTCTCAAAGGTTTCAGAACTTTCAGAGCAAAACCTTCTTTTGGACACAACTCCTTCAATTCTCGTATATTGCCTTCTTCCACTTTTGTGTGTCCCTTTGCCAGGTGGCAAAGGCCTCCTTCAGTCTTCTCCATTCTGACCTTTCTATGGCCACTCTATCCCATGTTGTTCCGGCTACTTGTCTAATGTCATTAGACCAAAACCCATCTCAAAGGTAAACCTTACCTTTAGGGTCCCGTTCCCTATTAATATGGTTCCGCTGTCTGTCTGTCTGTCTGTCCCCTGTCTGTCTGTCCGTCCGTCTGTCACCAGGCTGTATCTCATGAACAGTTAGAAAGTTGACATTTTCACAGATGCTGTATTTCTATTCCCGACATACCAACATATACCAGAAACAGAACAAAATAAATATTAAAGGGGGCTGCCATGTAACAAATGTAATTTTTATGCTTGTTTTTGCTCATATTTATAATGGCAACATTATAAAACAACAGCCACCGTGGTCCAGTGGTTAAGGCGTTTGCCGGTTGACCCGGGGGTTGTGGGTTCGATTCCCACCGGAAGCATACTTTGTTTAGTTGTTTCCAGTTTGGTTAGGACATTGCAGGCTTGAATCACCTGATTGTCTGATAATAAAGATGATTCCGTGCTTCGGAAGGCACGTTAAGCCGGTGGTCCCGGCTGCCATTTGGTAGTCGTTAAAGGAACCACGTTAGAGGCCGAGAGGCGGTTCCGAAGAACTCTGACACCAGGGTGTGCATGGTCGATTGACCGTGACACCTACTCGAAATGATGATGAATGGCTACATGTAGACGCTTGATATATTCATAGAATATTAAGTTATATATTCCCTCTAAAAATATATAATTGAACTAGCTGCCCCGGCGAACTTCGTTTCGCCATAAGTTAAAAACTATCCTATCTCTCAAGTTGGATCGAACTGCACATGGTGTGCGAATTTTATTATAATCGGTTAAGTGGTTTAGGAGTCCATTGAGGACAAACATTGTGACACGAGATTTATATATATTAAGATTAAAATAAAACAAATATTTAAGGGGGTCAATCCCATACAACAGACATGATTATTTTGCTATTTTTATAGATAAAGGTATGGAACACTTCGTGCTCGAGTCCGACTCGCACTTGGCCGGTTTTTATGGTATAGGACGGCAAACAAGCAAGCGAGTCACCTGATGGTAAGCAATCAACGCTTCCATAGACAACTGCAACACCAGGGTGTGAAGGCTCGACCGTCCCGACGCTCTAGCCGAGTTCTCACATAAATAGGAAGGGAAAGCACAAGACGAACACACAGAACACAGCTAATAACTTTATTATAATATTTGCTTTACAACTTCGATAAATTACAACAGAGACTTATGCTCCAAGATATGGTAGAAGACTCAAAGATGTTAGTAGACTGAAAGATGTTAACAGATTGAAAGGTGGTAGCAGACTGAAAGATGGTAGCAGACTGACTGATGAGTGATGAGAGAGAGAGAGAAAGTAATATAAAAATGGAATGGAATGAAATTTGAACTTAAATGAGGAATGAAAAATGGACAGGATGAGAGAAATGAGGTTAGATGAGATGCAGCATGCAGGTGGCATGCTGCAACGTTACAAGGGTATGACAGCGTTGCCGGCTTTTAGGGAGTTTGGGCGGACATTGGAAGGAGCTCCATCCAGCTCTCTCACTCACCGAACGAAGCATAGAAGCGGTAAAGTTCTACTCAAACGGCGATTTTCTGTGCGTTTCTCGTTATAAGTCGTGAACTCATCATCATTTCGTATAAGCGACACAGTCAATCAACTATACACACACACCCTGGTGTCAGAGTTCTTCGGAACCGCCTCTCGGTCTCTGACGTGGTTCCTTTGACGACTACCAGATGGCAGCCGGGACCGACTTCCGAAGCTTCCGAAGCATGGAATCATCTTTATTATCAGACAATCAGGTGATTCAAGCCTGCAATGTCCTAACCAAACAGAAAACAACAAAGTATGCTTCCCGTGGGTATAGAACCCACGAGCCCCGATCTACAGGCAAACGCCTTAACCACTGGACCACGAAGGCAGTTGACAAGGAGGAGAGTATAGAAATAATTTAAAAATATATACAGTCTGTCCGTTCAAATGGTTCCCATGCTTTGACAAAGCGCCTTAACCACTGGACTAGACAATTTACAGTTGTTAACTTGTGGTGTAGGATACTAACTCAATGGTACCCCCTCATCATCATTTCGAGTAGGTGTCACGGCTCACCGTCAATCGACCATGCACACCCTGGTGTCAGAGGCCTCTGACGTGTTTCCTTTAACGACTACCAGATGGCAGCCGGGACCACCGGCTTAACGTGCCTTCCGAAGCACGGAATCATCTTTATTATCAGACAATCAAAACTGGAAACAATTAAACAAAGTATGCTTCCGGTGGGAATCGAACCGCCGGGTCAACAGGCAAACGCCTTAACCACTGGACCACGGAGGCTGTTATACCAGGCGTATGGGTGTGCCCCCACACCCCTTTTACCCCCGAGTTAAGATGGCCTTGACTATCTATTTAAAGCATCCTGAATATTGGATCCGATGAGAGGGACGCCGCTATACGGGCGATACGATTGGAGATATCTCGTATCGTGTCTAACGTATAGCGGCGTCCTTCTCATCGCATCCGATATTCAGGATGGTTTCGTAGACGCTTAAATAATCATGTATATTCACATTCACCACATAATGCACATTTTTTTAATTATCTGTACAGTGGTGCCTCCTGTTGCAGAGCCCGACACTACAAGCACGGACGACGAGGGAGCCCTAAACGAGTTGCTCGCTGTCGATGAACAATACGCCCCACTATTGGCTTTGGTAAGCTCTTTTTAGGGTTCCGTAGCCAAATGGCAAAAAACGGCACACTTATGGGTATTAGTCTGTCTGTCCGTCCGTATGTCACAGCCAATTTTTTTCCGAAACTAATTATACTGTTGGAACTTGGAAAGTAGATGTATTCCGTGAACGGCATTAAGGGCCCGTACTACCTCACACTGCTTTGCATGATTGACTTTTATATCAATAATAATGAAATACTCAAGTTGAAATAAAAATGCAGCAAAGTTCAGGACTAACTCTGGTAACTATATGACTCAAAAACACGATTGCGTTAAATTTTCTCGATAGAAAAAAAATTGCAAAGTTGCCTCAAAATCACGTCTAATTTACTCGGTATATAGCATTATTCACCAAATACATTAAAATTAACCTTGAAACTTTTGATTATTATTGCATTACAGATAAGGTAGCCATCATATGTTTTTCTTTTTCGAATAACCCTTGAATATTCCTAAAAAACGAAAATATCCAAAGAATAAAATAAATATTTAAGGGGGCTCCCATACAATAAACGCGATTATTTTGCTTGTTTTTGCTCGTTATTTATGACGGCTACAGGTAGACGCTTGAAATATTCACATAATATTTTGTTGCATGTTCACTTTAAAAATAAGTAATAACATTAATATTCAAGGGGGGGCTCCCATGAAACAGGCATGTTTTTTTTGCCGTATTTGTAGTTAACAGTACAGAACCCTACGTGCGCGAGTCCGACTCGCACTTGACCAGTTTTTTTATATGAAAGTTTATTTAAAATTAATAGTTGGCCTTGTTGCATTAGTTTTTAAAAATTTTGACTTGTTTTCTCGTTTCAGCTAGAACAGTTCTCACCGGGTGAAGATGGTATACAGTTCAACCGGAAACTACGTAACTTCGAGGCGACAGTCACTAAGATGTGCCCCGATGAAAACACACTACAGTGAGTTAATAAAATTAATAAATCAATCATTTATTTGCTTAAGGGCTCGTACTACCTCACACTGCTTTGCATGATTGTGTGGTTTCCCAAGTTACAAGCTTTGCTTAGTTTGGGAACTCCTGGTAATTCATTTAGGATAATAAATATCATATATAATAAAACTAACATGTACACGCTATGGTAAACTTCTTTAGATATGTTAAATATAAGTGTATCTTCTCTACTTCACATCAATATCTTTATGGTTTTGATATAAAATAATAAATATATACGGACAAATCACACAGATTGAGCTAGCCCCAAAGTAAGTTCGAGACTTGTGTTATGGGATACTAACTCAACGATAATATATTTTATAACAAATACATATATAGATACACATCCAAGACCCAGGCCAATCTGAAAAATATCATTTTCCATCTTGACCTGGCCGGGGATCGAACCCGGGAACTCCGTGTCGCAGGCTGGCGTGTTAACCACTGCGCCACGGAGCTGCCGCTTAAGCTGGAGAAGTATAGTAATTTGTGGGATCAGGAAAGGGAATAAAGGTATCGGTATACTACTCACTCGGGATAAATCGGGAAAAGCAAGTAGCAGTGTTAACATTGTAAAGGGCGACATCTGTTCGTGACGTGGCACACTAATTCCTAATCTCCATATAGAGCACACATATTAGAACCGCGCTACCATAATACTTGGTAGTTTCGTCACGCACGAACAGATGGCGCTTCCTATTAGTATATAAAATCAATGTTTAGAGATGTAAAGAACTCGAGTCTTTGAGTCTTAATTCGATAGACTCGGCTTAATTTTACAAGACTCGGTGTACTAACAAAACTCAGAGCCTTGAGTCGAGCCGAGCTCCAGTCCTTTCTCGAAAACTCGAGCACCAAAATAGAACTCGTATTTTAAAAAGAGCTCGAGTCTTAAAAAGAAGCTCACGTCTCAAAAAGAACTCGAGTCTTAAAAAGAGCTCGAGTGTATCGAGTCTTGAGCGTATCAAGGTTGATTTATTTACAAATACATAGTTCATTTGGCAACATGCTAAATATGGCCTTTAGGCATAGCATTATTAGGATCTGTGTACCTCAAGAGGGATAAAAACGTGACACTATTTACTATGTGGGTACTGATCCATTTTTATTGCTCGTTATTTTACGAGTATTTAAAGCTAAGAATACTAGACTTTACATAAATAACTAAATTACTATTATATGTCACAAAAGTTACATATTTTATTACCTGTTTATTTATAAAGGAATATACGAATACGCACTACCACTGGATCTCATTCATCCCCAATCTCGCCAAGCAGCTCGGGAGGCCGGGCGTACCTGATGCCATAACTGACACCACCGGACAGGCAGTAGAGGACGACACCCATCCCTTCCATCATCTTTATAGTACATTATTCCCCGGCCAGGTCAAGATGGAAAATTATCTGTTTCAGATTGGCCTGGGTCTTGGATGTGTATCATATATGTATTTGTTGTAAAATATAGTATCGTTGAGTTAGTATCCCATAACACAATTCCCGAACTTACTTTGGGGCTAGCTCAATCTGTGTGATTTGTCCGTATATATTTATTTATTATTATTTATTATTTACTGTCTAGTATGTTATAAGACGCCAAACGACACCACCGGACAGGCAGTTGAGGACGACACCCATCCCTTCCATCATCTTTATAGTACATTATTCCCCGGCCAGGTCAAGATGGAAAATTATCTGTTTCAGATTGGCCTGGGTCTGGAATGTTTATCTATATATGTATTTGTTGTAAAATATAGTATCGTTGAGTTAGTATCACATAACACAATTCCCGAACTTACTTTGGGGCTAGCTCAATCTGTGTGATTTGTCCGTATATATTTATTTATTATTATTTATTATTTACTGTCTAGTATGTTATAAGACGCCAAACGACACCACCGGACAGGCAGTTGAGGACGACACCCATCCCTTCCATCATCTTTATAGTACATTATTCCCCGGCCAGGTCAAGATGGAAAATGATCTTTTTCAGATTGGCCTGGGTCTTGGATGTGTATCTATATTTTTTATTTTTACTAGCTATTTATGTTCTGCTGGGCAAAAGCCTCCCCTTTATTTTTCCACTTTGCTCTATCTCTTGCCATCTCTCTCCAAGTTTCATCGAATACAGTGAAGTCGTCTGTCCATCTTGTTTTTGGTTTGCCTCTTGACCGTTTCCCATCAGTAGGTACCCATGAGGTTGTTCTATAAGCCCATCTTTCCGGCACCATTCGGCAAACATGGCCCGCCCAGTCCCACTTCAGCCTAGCAGACTTCGTTCCAACATCGACTACTTGTGTCATGGTGCGCAGTGTTGTGTTTTTTACTCGGTCTGTCCTTTTAATTCCTAACATACTGCGCTCCATCGCTCTTTGTGTATCTATATATGTATTTGTTATAAAACATAGTATCGTTGAGTTAGTATCCCATAACACAAGTCTCGAACTTACTTTGGGGCTAGCTCAATCTGTGTGATTTGTCCGTATATATTTATTATTGTTTTTTTTTACAATTAAATAAGGGCTATAAACTAAAACTTAAATTAATTATAAAATTTTATTTACAAGCAAAAATTAAATTGATTCATCATCTTGTACTGCTAATGATTGTTCCCAAATCTGCACATGGAAGTAGGTTGTTTTTTTTTTATAATAATAATAATGTTATATTTACACAAGAGCATAATGACAGTAATCTTAAATTATAAAAGGAGGTCAACCAAATATTTAGTTATACAACGTGATTTTGAACCCCCTAGCTTTATTGAAATCTCAGAATCAGAATCCCTAATGAAATATAGAACTGCAAGAAAAAAAGTTGAAAATCAAAAAAAAATTAGGGTTTCCCATACAAAGTCGCCGATCAGCTGGACGAATTTCTATGGAAAGTCAATTTTTTTTTCTCGGTTTTTACCTTTTTTTCTTGGAATTCTGTATTCCATTAGGGCTTCTGATTCCAAGATTTCAATATAGCTAGGGGGTTCAAAATCACGCTATATAGGTATAGATGATTTACTCAAATTGTAATCGTGAAGAAAATATATAAATGTAAGACATTTAGAAGAATTAAACTGGTGATGATAATAAACAATTAAACAATTGTTTATTTCAGACAAGCTTTCGGCTCGTTTCGTGCCGCCGCTCTCCGTAACTCGGCCACGGCTCGGAAACTGGCGTCGGTCGGAGCGTCCTTCACGAGGCAACAGCGACAGCAGTTGTTAAGGGGAGCCTTACTTAATGTCGTCATGCAGGGAACATTCTCAAGTAAGTCATCATCATCATTTCGAGTAGGTGACAGTCAATCGACCATGCACACCCTGGTGTCAGAGTACTTCGGAACCGCCTCTCGGCCTCTGACGTGGTTCCTTTAACGACTACCAGATGGCAGCCGGGACCACCGGCTTAACGTGCCTTCCGAAGCATGGAATCATTTTCATTATCAGACAATCAGGTGATTCAAGCCTGCAATGTCCTAACCAAAGTTTCTTGGTTCGTGGGTTCGATTCCCACAGGAAGCATACTTTTAGTTGTTTCCAGTTTGGTTAGGACATTGCAGGTTTGAATCACCTGATTGTCTGATAATAAGATGATTCCGTCCTTCGGGAGGCACGTTAAGCCGGTGGTCCCGGCTGCCATGTGGTAGTCGTTCAAGGAATCACGTCAGAGGCCAAGAGGCGGTTCCGAAAAACTCTGACACCAGGGTGTGCATGGTCGATTGACCGTGACTCCTACACGAAATTATGAATATTCCTGTAACACCTATTTCGGTGTTTTGAATCTGTATTGCTGTTAACACTTATAAAAGTGTAACATATATAATATTTTCTGTAAGAAACCTGTTAGAAAACTGTTTCATTTTTCTATGTACGCGTTTACACAGTTCGTTATTTCGTATCCATATAGGAATTTCTCAGGCAAGTGTGCGTGTAAATAATAATAATAACGGAAAGTGACATTGTTCGTGCGTGCAGCCGGCGTTCAACGATTTATAAGACAGTCCCAAAAATAAAAATTAATTATCTCTGTTTCAGAATTAGATGTACTGGAGCGAGCTAATCCTCAGTTTTTAATAAACGCAGCCAACCTCATGGGAGACTATTTTGCAGGTAAAAGTTTATTATTTTTATGCATTGAATTAGAAAAAAATATTGAAGCGTAACTCTCATACAATTTACGATTCAATATCAATCCCATTTACGCAAAAAACTCAAATCACAACGAAAAACTCACGCATTCATAAACGAAGCTAGTTTGCGATTGGCCGCGTCAAGGTCACGGGGCGGTGACAACATATCTATTTGATAGGGTAAATCATTCTCTATTATTAGTGAGGCTGGAAGTATGTGGTATTCACGGATCCCTATTAAATTGGTTTATGTCATATTTAGAAAGAAGATCTCAAATTGTCGCGGTGCTCAGATATGAATCTCAAGTCTACTTTGCTGAGTCTGGTGTCCCTCAGGGCTCACATCTCGGTCCCATTCTCTTTTCACTTTTCATCAACGACTTACCGAATGTGATCTCAAACCCCAAATGTTCGATCTTTGCGGATGACACTAAAATATATAAAGTCATACGTTCTCCAAATGATGCTTATCTCTTACAAAACGATATAGATCAGCTGATTGCCTAGTGTCACGCAAATGGTATGGAAATTAATATTAAAAAATATTGTACATATTACCTTTTGGTACCCGTTATCATTGTCTCATGTTCTTTCACCTACTTGGTTGACTGGAAGAAATCCCTTCAGGGATAAGTCCGCCACTGTACTTATTTATCCTTATTTAGTATGTAGTTATTAAAGATGTATTTTTTATGTGTACAATAAATAGTATATAATCATATCATCTTTACAAGAAAAAAGAAACCAATCGAAACATCCTATAAAATAGGCTCAGAAGAACTGCCAAAACTAATGTTGTAAAGGATCTTGGCGTCTGGTTGGATTCTAAGCTTACATTCGTGGAGCACATTGACCATATTGTTACGAGATCGGCAAAGTTGCTAGGCTTTCTTAAAAGGAACTTTTTTTTTCAAGTTTCGTTGATACTTGTATTCTGCTCTTTAATAATCTAGTGAAGTGCCACTTATATGATGCTAGTTCAGTCTGGAATCCAACATATGCGGTGCACTCGCAGCGAATCGAAAAAATACAGAAAACCAGACTCCTTGCGTTCACAGCACCCAGTATTTTTTCCTCGTACAGCAAGATTGTGGAATGGACTCCCTCCCGAGGTTTTCCCTGTGTGCTATGACTTGAGGTCCTTCAAAAGGCGTGTTTACAGGTATCTTAGGAGTCGGCAACGCATCAGCAGCTCCTCTGGTGTTGCAGATGTCCATGGGCGACGGTGACCACTTTCCATCAGGTGGCTCGTCTGCTCGTTTGCCGTCGGATATACATAAAAAAAAAAAAAACATTTCTCATCGTTGTCCTTATAACGACCGACTAAAACACTTCGGTGTGATCTCTTTGTTCGATCAAAGACAAATTCGCGATATGACATTTTTATACAAAATACTAAACAACATCGTGGACTCGAGCGAATTGTTATGGTCCTTTAACCTTAAAATCCCATATAGACCGCCGCGTCATCCTAACACAAAAGTACTGAGTGGACCGCCATATCGTTCAAATTTAGGATGCCATGCACCTATTAACCATATGTGCAACACATACAATTTTCTTAACCGCGATATAGATGATCTTGATATATTCTGCGACAAATTTTAATAATAATAAATAAATATATACGGACAAATCACACAGATTGAGCTAGCCCCAAAGTAAGTTCGAGACTTGTGGTATGGGATACTAACTCAACGATACTATATTTTATAACAAATACATATATAGATAAACATCCATTATTCATAAATTGAATGTCTTTAAAGATAAAATAGGGAAGCTTATCGATACAATTAGTTCACGATTGTTTTGTTTGTCTAGCTATATTAATAGTCAATGTCATGTTTACCTGTTATTGGTGTTTACATTAAAACTTAGTTTTAAGTGATTATTATTTCCTTGAATGTTGTATGTAAATACTGTTGGTGTACCTTAATAAATAAATATATAATGAACGCTATTGTGTCAATATAGCGGAGTAGATCTGCTAGCAGTTTGCCTCGCTCGCTATAATAAGTTACTCCAGTGTCACTTTACCGTCTTTCCTTGCGTTTCCTGCACCACTTTACTACGCAAGAAGGCATTTTTTCTTAATTCGTTAAGATTGAATGAATGAATGAATGAACTTTATTGCGTTAAATGTGGTACAAGTGATGGATTAAAAAGAAAGTCTCACACGTTAGTCATTTCTGACATGCAACAGACCATATAAATGTCAATTAAATATTATAATTCTAATTACGTTACACAATTCTAATATGTCATTATATTTAGTGTCGGTATACAATTTATTATCATCATTAAAATCAGTAATTAATTTTCGCTTTGTTAGGTATTCTTTGACACTATAAAAGCACTTGTTTACTACTAATTGAACAATTTTTCGCACAAAACATATGTCGTTAAATACTTTTATCGACGCGTCCTTCCGTCACGGAGTGCGCGGCAGACTAGTTCGCGAAAAAAATCTACTTTTTAAGCAATCCAATTTGAACTACTTTACATGGTGTCAGTTTTTGATCGCAATGTTGCTTCTATAGTCTTTCTAATTCAATGTTTTTATACAATCCACTATAATTACAGAGCGTTGACCCAGGAAAGATAGGAATTTGTTGGACCTGGGAAGGGAATGAAGGTATTGGGTTACTACTCAGTCGGATGAATGAGGGAAAGCAAGTAGCAGGTCGGGAGGTCGGACGCGTACCTGATGCCATACATACCTGACACCACCGGACTTAGTGAGAAGAGAACAGAGTTATTGTAATAAACCTACCAACTCATTCATAAAAAATAGCAAACGTTTATTAAACCTATTTTAGTTAAATTATGTTTTGTCCTTATCCCCCTCTGCAACGATTGGCATGGAAAGAACGAGACATAACGTATTTTTTAACTAAAATAGGTTAAAAATGTGTTTGATAATTTTTATAAATAAGAGGGCTAGTATTTAAATAATTAACGCAATTGTTTCATTTTCGTGTGTGTAAAACTCATTCCGTTATGACAAGAGTGAAGGTGATAAAAGAAAATTGATTTAAATGCAGCCAGCCTTTTGGGCACCCCATACCGGAAGGCAATGATCTGCGGGACATTTTTTATTTATAGATAACTTTTATTTAGTGTACATATTATACAAGTTATACTAGTTCTAGTAGTTAGTTAGTATTATTTTTTAAGTTGATTTAGTGTTAATCTTTATTCTTTTGTAAATTATATCCGATTAAATTAAAAATAGTTATGAACACTTTTCGATAGGCAAGTTATCATAAGCATAGTTTATAAATTATATTTGACCCTGTGTTACATGTATAATTTGAATTTTCATCTATTTTAATATGTTATTTTAGTGTGTATAGGTTTTGTATTATTATTTTATTGAAGTTATTAATTGTTATTGTTTTTTTACAATACAACCTATATAGTTTATTTCCGTCCATCGGAAGGCACGTCAAGCCGTTGGTCCCGGCTGCCATCTAGTAGTCGTTAAAGGAACCACGTCAGAGGCCGAGAGGCGGTTCCGAAGAACTCTGACACCAGGGTTTGCATGTTCGATTGCCCGTGACACCTACACGACATGATGAAGATGATGAATTAATTACATTTCAGAGGCGCGACTGTGCAACGGCAACAAAGTACACATCCTGGCCAGTCCGCTGCTGCAGTATCTCCGCGCGCTACTGGCCTCTGACCACATCAGGGCGCACAGAAGTTTAGCCACACAGGTACGTTACATACAGCTAAGTACATTTCGTGTACATTCATTCATTTATTTAATCACAAACAATTTTTACATTGACCGTCAACGGCCCCGCGAACACGACGTGTCTGCTCTCGACCGCGGATAAAAATCAGCGTATTTGCCGGTTTAAGACGGCTTATTGTGAAAAAAGACGTGTTTTCAAATCACTGGTACTATGCGCTGAATTAATTAAGTACATCAAAATTTTTTTTTTTTTTTTTTTTTTTTTTTAATTTAAAAAAAAAAATTAAATAAAAAAAAAGTATTTGTATAATTTATATCGATCCTTGAACAAGATCGCCCCTTCTTGGAATTTGGAACAGATACATATTAAATTTAAAAATGATAAATATATAGTATGACTAGCTGCCCCGGCGAACTTCGTTTCGCCATAAAGTTAAAAACTATCCTATCTCTCAAGTTGGATCGAACTGCACATGGTGTGCGAATTTTATTATAATCGGTTAAGTGGTTTAGGAGTCCATTGAGGACAAACATTGTGACACGAGATTTATATATATTAAGATATCTAAAAGCATTTTTGTCCGAAAATTTTGTAATTTTTACGTCTAAAACAATAATTCTCACATGACAATATTTATATTTACATCTCGGAGGTCGCCCCCTTTCTTATTTTTTATAAAGATATAAATATGAAAATATTAAGAATTTTCATCTTTTTTTCATAATCGCCGAATGGTTCTGCGCAGCCTAATGGCTTGTGCAGTAGCGACGTTTTTCGTTCGCGCGGCACCCGCTTAAAATTGTTAGGATCGGCCTAAAATTGGAACAAACCGCTTCTATAATAACAAAAGAATAAAACCAAAGCATAAGCAGGTACCCGACCATAGATTTTTTAATGTAATTGTTTACTTTTGTGGACTGAATTTTCTCGTCACAACACTCACAGCTAGCAGGCCTGTCTCACTCCCGTGTCGGTATCGAAAACATACCTACGCGTGGCGACACCTTCGAAGGTGAAACCCGAACAAATCCGGTAGGAACGACGCGCGTTTGGTCACATTCACATGTGTTCACCGAGTTCAACGAATTATGAATCGTTTGTTCAGAACTATAAGAATAAAATTGGCTTGCAATGGATTTTGTAGGTATCTAAACGAAAAGGTGCTGCGTTCTGGCGCGAGCTAAATTACACCGTATCGCTAACTACATTGAGTTGATATTTCTTTGAATACCTTTGCAAAGTGCGACTTTACGTAAGTACCACTACTTAATTCTGTGGTAGTTTTTGATAAAAATTTTCTTGTTTCTCTTACAGTTAATGCAAAATGGCCGAGAGCTACTCTCTCAGCACACCGCACAAGAACTTGACGATCTCTCCATCTCTATCAGACTCCGCTTGCTCAACCCACCACCCGTCTCCATCATATGGTTGCTGCTGTCCGCTGATCTCTGCCTCAACAAATTCCTACCACTACCGAACACGTTACAACAATTCTACGCTTCACATCTAGAGTTGACAACGGATGAAAACTACAGCGAAGTGAGCTACGGATCGTGGAAGAAAGAGAAAGATGAAAAAGACTCGGATGTCAGCACGGAGAAGGTTAACCAGAATCTCTCGCAGATAAGTCTAGAGGAGAACGATGCTAAGCCAAAATTAAGACCGATATTAGGAGCAGGAGCAGGCTTGTTAAGACAGGAACAAGCATTCTCTGTAAGTCAAGATAGCTTCGATACGTGGACAGCGAAGAATAGTTTATCCAAACGGTACGATTTGAACTCGTGGAGGCAAAACGAGGAAGAAAAAGAAGACCCGTTACCGTCTAACTTGAATTTCCCAGTGACCGTTCCTGACTATCCACCTCCGAATAGGTTCTATCCGGAGAATATGGTGAATTATCTTCAGCAAGGAGACGGGACGTATATACAAAATCAGTTTCAACCACTAGCGGCTCCGCCGCAGAATTTTGCTCAAGGTATTTTTATGATTTATTTCTTTGACAGCTCCGTGGTGCAGTGGTTAACACGCCAGCCTGCGACACGCCCGGGCTCGATCCCCGGTCAGGTCAAGATGGAAAATGATCTTTTTCAGATTGGCCTGGGTCTTGGATGTTTATCTATATATGTATTTGTTATAAAATATAGTATCGCTGAGTTAGTATCACATAACACAAGTCTCGAACTAACTTTGGGGCTAGCTCAATGTGATATATTTGTCCGTATATATTTATTTATTATTATTTATTACTTACTGTCTAGTATGTTATAAGACGCCAAACGAGCAAGTGAGTCACCTGATGGTAAGTGATCACCGCCATGGACAACACAGGTTGTGACAGGATCGCTGCCGGCCTTTCAAGGAGTTTGGAGGACGTGGTCTGTTTACCACATAAGGAAAAAGACATTCATCATCATCATCAGGTCTTTTTTAGTCGCCACTGCAGGAGCATGACCCTCTCTGTACTACCGGAGCCATACTTGCACAGAGCAAACAGAGGATTTGGTCTACACTCTCCTCGCTGGCCAGACGGGTTGGAGAGGTCTCATTGATGTTTATGAGCTTGTTTAGCTTGTATTTCCTTATTCGCCACTCCTAGGACCTCCATGGGAAGACTAGGATTGGTCCTGTTCTACTTTGTCGGAAACCACACGGAAAAGACGTTAAGATATTAAATCTCTGATGTATAAAATTTGTATTTTTTTCCATTCAAAGGTGACTTCATACAGTTCCAACAAGAGCGGCCACCACCCACCGTTGAACGGATCAACAATGAAGTCCAGAAGACTGCCCGGAGACCCGTTGAGAACTGGAGAAGGGAACAGAGCGATGTGAAGGAAGATCCTAACCGGAATAAGCAAAGAAACTGGAATAGACAGCGGTCTAGGGACGATGAAGAAGAAAAAGAAAAGCGTTCCACATCTAGGTAAGGGGGATAAGAAATAATCCACGTTTTATTATATTTGGCGAGCTCCGTGGCGCAGCGGTCAACACGGCCTGCGACACGAGAGTGCCTGGTTTCGATCCCCGGCCAGGTCAAGATGGAAAATGATCTTTTTCAGATTGGCTATATAAAGTATCGTTGAGTTAGTATCCCATAACACAAGTCTCGAACTTACTTTGGGGCTAGCTCAATCTGTGTGATTTGTCCGTATATATTTATTTATTCATTTATTATTATTAGCCGTGTGGTTTCCGGCAGAGTAGAATAGGACCACTCCAAGTACCATGGTTATAATGTGATTTATTGTAATAGGAGTTCGAGAGACTCCAGACCTACCACCAGAGTGACCCGTCGCGACAGCGCGGACGAGAACGGAGCCAAGTCTCCCGCCCCGCGGCGCCATGTATCTGACGTCCCGCGGAACCACAAGTACTGGGACCACGACGATCGCTGCGACAAAGATTACAATAGTTAGTCCAATTTAGCTCTTTAGGCTATTCTGTAGCACAAGTTATAAGCATAATATAATGTTAAGGCCGGTGGGGCTTCATAGCTGGGGAGGATCTCAAAATATTGCTAGAAAAGATTAGATCTATGTATAATTTTGAATTGAATCCCCGGATCTGCATCCGGTCAAAAAGACTTGCATCGCGATCTTTGATAGATACGCGTAAATCCGAAAATCTTAAAAGCAAAGCTTTCTAAAAGGTAGTTACTTCCATGTATAAAGAATTGAATCCGGATCTACATCCGATCAGAGAGAATTGCATTACGATCTTTGGTTTTGAGTTTTAGATACTCGTAAATCCGAAAATCTTAAAAGCAAAGCTCTCTAAAAGGTGGTTACTTCCATGTATAAAGAAATTGAATCCGGATCTGCATCCGATCAGAGAGAAATGCATTGCGATCTTTGGTCTTTTTAAGTTATACATGGTGAAATTTTGATCGTTCTGGCCTCTTAAAGGGGTGATTCAGCCCGTCGATATGAACAACTTTTCCTATAGGACCAATGCTGGGAGCTCAATTTTTTTTTGACGTACCCATACAAATTGACCGGTCGGCCAAACATTTTTGTATGGAACTGACCTTTTTTTCTTTGAGTTTCCACTACACAATATCGACGGGCTGAAATACCCCTTTAAGGGTTCAGAACGATCAAAATTTCACAATGTATATACTCGTTATACTCGCAAAGCTTTCTCGATAAACATTCAATAGATGCGAGCTTTAGTAACAAAATTCATATTTACCAAAATAATCGGATGCAAATCCGCAATGTAGGTGTCGGATCGACATCCATCATCACAAAGACTGATGCAGATCCGAGGTACCGCACCCGAACCTTATTTTTTACAATGGAATGGTACCGATAGTCTAGAAAAGGGATATTGGATATTTCTTATTAAATTATAGGGTTCCGTAAAGCGATTTGAAGCCCCACCATTGGTAATTGCAAGATAATATTTTTATGTTCTAACATCATACAATTCATCAATACAAACATACTGCTCTGGCCAAGTATGGCCCTAGTAGTACAGAGAGGGTCGTGCTCCTGTAGTGGACACTAAAAAGGACCTGATGATGATGATGATGAACATCATACAATTACAGTACAACCACTTTTATAAAACACTGATGTAGGCACAAAGTTTTGCATGGCGCGAAAATACCCGTCCGCTATTGGCTGATGCGTTCACGCCATGTCTGAAGTTTGCTGCAGCGCCGCGCCGTACGAGTATTATGAGCGAGATCGAGTCCTGTTGCTTTTGGATTTCGAATCTTATGTAGTAGATATAAGTTCGTTATTTCTGAAAATACGTTGTATTTTAATTTGACGTCATATTTTTTAGAGAAAACTCAACATATTTTGCTGGAATTTTGCAAAGTTACAGTTTTTAATTATTGTAAAGGCCGAAGGGTATTATTGTATGGGTGGATATGCGAATTGAACATACAGTGTATAAAAAATACCTGAAATCCAAGTACAAGGTGATCAGTGTGGGCCGTTAGGCGTAGTTGCGTTGTTGAATAGCTCGATAGCTCAATAGTAGATATATATCCATCCACCATATATATCGAGCTCCGTGCCTTAGGAGACGAGTTAAGGCCTTTTTTATCCGATATACCCAAACCTCTCGTTTTTTTCCGACAACTTAAAAAAATCTGGTTACTCACGTCTGAAGTCAGCTATTGGCCGACATGTTTTGACCTTATTTGAAGGTCTTCAAGGCGAATATGAACAAGACATCATAACGCATGTATGAAGTCTTATATACCCGTATCTCATCGAACTCCTATTACAATAAATATTTCCAATCTAAGTTTCTAAAGATTTAAACAGTTAAAAAAAATGGATTTATATGACTGATGATGATCATCTATGTAAGGGCGTCGCCAGTCTTTGGGTGAGGAGCAGAAACTCAATAATGAGGGGGGGGGGGGGTTCAACAAGCGCCCCTGATATTTTCGGGGACAAGAGAACTTCATTCAGCAATGATTATAGGATAAAGAAAGAAAAAAATACTGGCAGCTGCATTGGCTACGCCCTTGCATCTACCGCGTGATTTTTTGAACCACTGAAATATACTCAAATCCTGGAATCAGAATCCTTAATTAAGTATAGAATTGCAAAAAGAAGTAAAAATCGAAAAAAACAAAGTCGCTTATCAGTTGGGCAAGTTTCTATGAAAATGTATTTTTTTTTTTCGTTGTTTTTACTTTTTTTTTTCTGGCAATTCTGTATTGCATAAAGGGTTCGCAATCCATGATTTCAGTATAGTTCAGAGGTTCAAAATCGCGCGGTTATTTAAGATATGATGTTAGAACATAAAAGGATAGTAATTTTGTACCTACTTTGATAATTTAAAACCCTTCCCTTTAAACTAGGAAGGAATTTAGCAAATAGTTTAAAAATAAGTACACTGTGCTACAGAATTTAAGGGAGGCATGTTGTGGTGCCGGTGACATTGTTTTTTTTTTGTATATGTCACGTCTGCATCGAGAGAAAGTAATATTTTGATATGTAACGGAAGCCTATATTGATTTAGTTCAATTTTTGAAAATCACGTCTACAATTTTGACAACCAAAGTAGATAGCCGAATTTTCGGCGCGAAATTACGTGACCGAATTTTCGGCGACCGAAGTTACGTTATATTTTAAGCGGATAGATTTGTGTAACCTAAGACAATTTTGCTATGAAATACTTATGACTACTGATTCCTAATATAAGGACTTTGTCAAATGTTTAACGTGCCTTCGCTAAAAGTTCGATGTAAAATGCATGCATTCCATTGCGCTTTGGATGGTAGGGAGCCGTTTAAGTTTTACGTAAGCAAAATACCCGCTATTTTTAACCCCCTGTTGTAAGCAGAAAGAAAAGTTTTCCCTCTTTCCCCTGTGTGTACGTAAACTTAGAATCATTTTGAAAATTAAGCTAGGCTTATATGTCGATAGGATCTCTAGACTAGATAGGAATGCTTACGAATGACCCCTTAGGTGTAAAAGAGAATGTTTTCTTGAGCAACCTTAGATGTTTTTCTTCATTACCATCATCATGTCAATCGCAAGAAATCCTATGCTAGACATAGGCCTCCCCAAGGATTTCCGTCATAAGGTGGTTTTAGGAATATTCATAATAACTAGTATTGTGTTCACTGATTTCATCGAATTATGAATCGTTTGTTCAGAGCTATAAGAATAAAATTGGATTGCAATGAATTCTATAGGTATCTAAACGAAAAGGTGCTGAGTTCTGACGCGAGCTAAATAACACCGTATCGCTAAGTACATTGAGTTGATATTTCTTTGAATACCTTTGCAGAGTGCGCCTTCTGTACGTTAGTACTATTACTTATTATGTGGCTCTGTCTTACCCGCAAGGAAATGAAGACGTGATGATAATGTATCTGTATATCTCTCTTGATGTAGACGTGACAAGACGGCTCGGCCACATTAAATAATTTTGTGAATATTTATGAAGAGATGTCGAAATTTCAGCAGATTTATACAATTATAATAAAATTCGTATGTACACAGCTTGTTTGTATTTAATGTTTATTTATGTATGTATATTTAAATTATACAGTGTGTTGTAACAAATTGACAGATTGATGAAAGCAAATTTTCCTTTGTAATATACAGGATGTTTTCAATATTTTTTTAAGATTGAATGTAAAATTATTATGAAACTTAAAATTTTGGTAATTTGTGTCCTACCTACAATTACGGAATACGTAAAAATATGCAAATATAAGAGCATTGGTAACTTTTTGGTATATTTTCGCTGTATGTGTCAAAGGAAAAATTGATCTTTTTCATCAATAGCTAATATTAAACAACACAATAAAATTACAGAAATTGCTAAAAAAGTGCCTCAATGCAAGAGAGATATTTGTTATCAATTTGTTTGCATATTTTAATAGCGCAATGACCTAGAATGTAGTTTGAAGGGTGCATCAAGCCCTAGTGTCCATGCCCGGTCAATATGAACAACTTTTACTAAGCTATGACCACAGTATAAAAAGGTGTATTTTTCTATTTTTTTTAATTTTGTTTATTTATTACTAGCTGTTGCCCTTCTTCGACTTCGTCCGCGGCAATTTCTGTTATTATGATTAATTCGTTTTTTCAACAGACTTTTATTAGTATAGATGAATAATTTTCCCCGTTTTCAAAACATTTTTTATTGATGCTTCGCTCCTATTGGTCGCAGCGATTAAAAATTAGTCCGTCTAATAGATCATTGAAAAATATTGGACACGTATTTTTTCTTTTGTCAATCAAACAAAAATTGATAAAGATATAGCCCGTTAAAGTTCCGCGTGACGTCACTATCCGGTACACTGTTTACCGGCCTGTTGCGTCATGAGCCCCCGCTCCTGAACTTTGATGCGCTTTATCTTTATCATCTTTTGTTTGATTGAAAAAAGAAAAAATACGTGTCTAATATTTTTCGATTATCTATAAGATGGAATAATTATTTTTAATGGTATTTTTAGGAAACAAGCCTAAACACACCCCACTTTACACGCTAACTGTATAACTCCATACGGCTGTCAGGTTGGCCAACCTTTTTTGTGACGTGATATCTACAGAACCGTTAAAAAAAAATTAACAGTGCAGTTAATTTCCATTCACTTTTTCTGCTCTAGAGCGGCAAAATTTCACTTTGTGCTGGATATGTAGCGCAGTTATGATAGAATTGCAGCGTAGATGGAAGAAAAAACATTTTCTTCAATATAAAAACTCTGGAGGTACTATTTTTAAAAGTGTGAGAGTGATTTTTGTATGGAAAAATCACTTGTTTACGAACGGCGTCATTTCAAAATAGCACTCCGGGTCGTTTGAACATTTGTATGAAAATGTAAAATTTTGAGGCCCAAACTCAACCTTTGGGTTGGTCGCTTATCACGAGTTGTGTAAAAAGTATGAGTTGTTCATATTGATGTTTCCTTCGCTCCGAGCCGCCTGATTGTGAAATTATTTAAACATTCTATAAAAACATTATTCCCAGTCTGTCTTTCATACCTATCTCCTATTTCATACCATTTTTCATACATCCATACATTAATTAATTTGCTCAAAAATACAATTAGATTCATGAAATAGAAAAGCCAACTGACTTGTAGGATTTGAAAATGGTTTTTGCAATTATTTAAAATAGATCTCGAAGGTTCTTTATACACGGTGGAAATTTTGATCGTTCTGGACCCTTAAAGGGTTCAGCCCGTTGATTTGAACAACTTTTCCGATGGGACCGATGCTGAGAACTCAAAAATTTTTTGACGTTCCTATACAAATTGACCGAGCGGCCGAAATTTTTTGTATAGAACTGCTCATTTTTTTTTAAATTCCCAGCATTGGTCCCATTAGAAAAGTTGTTCATGTCGATGGGCTGAATCACCCCTTTAAGGGTCCAGGACGATCAATAAAATCAAACGTGTATGTACAGTAACAAACAAACATCAAATTGTATTCCATTTTAGACTTTATGACTATCGTCCGGCCAAGGGAATGGGCGAGGAGAATCTAAGGAATCATGTTAATAGACGATGCGGCTAGCAACCCATCACTATTTTGATTCCGTTTTCAATCTATACGCCCACTATCACAATAAACGTGGCCCTTGGTTATTATGGGCTTAGGCTCTGTCTACCCCGAAAGGGATTAAGACGTGATAATATGTATGTATGTCTATGTGTGTACTATCGATGCATATTGGTTCTTAACTCAATGTAATAAAGTTTAAAGTGGAATACAATTAGATGCCCGTGACTGTACATGAATTCATTAGCAGATGTTTAAGGGGTGACTCAGATGACAAATCTGAACAACTTTAATTACGGGAACAACTTCGACATCGTGAAAAAAAATCTGGTGTTTCATACAAAAGTGGAATATGTACTTGGCCAAAATATATGGAACAGCTGATTTTTTTGCAAACATCTTGGTTGGTCCCATAATGAAAGTTGTTCAGATTCGTGGTCTGAGTCACTCAGGTCTGCTAATGAATTAAATTTCACCGAGTATACACAGTTATAGGTCTACCTTGTTAAGAAACCTAAAAAACTACTTTTACACCAACATAAGTTTTCTAATGTTTTCACGATTGTTACACACTTAATCACAATACGGTTTTATCGATATTAGATTATTTTTAAACCGTTTCCAACACGATAAGACCGTGTTAAGGCTAATTTCAGAGACGCGTTTGACCAGCGCCCGCCACACGCCTTGCAATTACACTAGATAGTAGTTACGTTTCATAGTCACGCAGTTTAAACGCGCCGTTCGTGAGACGCGCGCTGGCCGGCGCTCCCGAAGCGCGCGCTCAATAATCAATTTGCAATGGTTTTACGACGTTGCTGTTGCACTATTTTCCATGGAAAATAAACATCTAATCCTGTTATTATATTTTTCCCAATGATGACGACTACACGAAATGCATCATCATCATCAGGTCTTTTAAGTCTCCACTGCAGGAGCATGACCCTTTCTGTACTACCGGAGCCATACTTGACCGGAGCAGACAGAGGATTTGGCCTACACTCTCCTCGCTGGCCAGACGGGTTGGAGAGGTCTCATTGATGTTTACAAGCTTTGTTTAGCTTGTATTTCCTAAGTCGCCTCTTACGACCTCCATGGGAAGACTAGGAGTGGTATTCTACTCTGCCGGAAACCACACGGCAACGAAATGCGCGATACCAAAACACGTTTAACGGTGCTCGCCGGTCAAGCGCGCGCTGTTGAAACGCGCTGGTCAACGGCGCCACTCTGAAATCAGCCTTAAGTGTTCAAATAATGACTAAGCTAGATAAATTGACAAAAGTGTCTTCATAATTAAGTGCCCCAAGTCGAAAAGGCTTTAGGAAACATGCTAGCTGATTGATAGTTTAATACGCGTTCTTCTAGATATCATAGAGAAATTCAATGCTTTTACTATGTGCACATTGGTCAAGTAAACAGGCGAGTGTTAAGACAGCGCAAGGAACTTGCGCGAGCTGTCTTAACCCTTTCAGTGAGAGAATATCTCCCGACATCTATGTTATTTCTATTCAATTTGTTCGAAATGTCACTATACAAGTGACTTGATCGAGATCGTTTGCATCCTCTATCCAGAGGGCGATGTGAGGCTTATAATGAGACGCGCAGAGAGTGGCGTAAAATGGAACAAACACCACTATGATACCCGATTCAGAAGTTTTCCAATTAAATACTATTTCATTTTTAATATTAGGAGCAGATTTCTTATGATTTTTGTTCAGAATCATCTTGGAAACGGGTAAAATCCTTGTATAGTTCTAAGAGAGAAACAGCAGCGTCTTTTATTCTTCTCTTTCGCCAAATTTGCTTACATATTGGCAATAGCTAATATGCTAATATGTAGTAAGTGACTTAAATATATTTAATATACAGCGCGCTCGTAAAGGAGTCGCAATTTTTTTGACACCACACAAACAAAACTCAACCAGACACGATACAATAAAAGATTGTCTCATATGTTGAGAACAATGAAATTCAAATTAATTAATTAAATAAAATTACTTGATATTAAAGTATCTCTTTTATATTATATTACAGTTGAAGTCGGAGAGTAGCTGCCTACAAGCTCGGATATGACGAGTTACTCGACCAATGTGAACTAATTTCTTTTTAAGACATTTTCATACTGATTTGGTGCAACAAACAGCAATGGCGTCTAGTTTAAAACTTAGTTTATAGAATTAGATGGATTCGTTTAGTTAAGTCTATGGTGTAAATATTTTTGTGTATCTATAGTAAGACCGCTTAACTCAGGTCCTTTTTGAGGAGGCGGGGGAGGACAACCTATCGTTTGTCGTCACAAAAGTGGGGAGTACGTTTTTATCCCGCCAAATTAAAAAAAACATGGTGGGCATTTTGGTAACCAGCCAAGCATCGAGTTCAGCAAGTGTCACGTCACAAATGGGCAATGCACGCTATTGGCGGTATAGGTTAACCGCCAGCTATTTAGGTAAAGCGTGAGCCCGCATTAGGTGAGCGTAAGTGACCAGTGTGCATTTTAAATAGACGACTGCTCGTAAATCTAAGTTTTTCTGAAGTCACATTTTTCAAAAATAGTACCCCAGTTTTTCGCATGTGTCCCCCCTCTCGCTGCCCCCCGCATTCCTCAGGCAGGTTTTGAGTTAAGCGCGTTAACTATATTATAATGTTTCTGTTTGAACAAAGGACATTATGTTGCATTATGATAGTTATAAAATTATATCTTGTGTAATTCTTCGGTGAAGAAACTGAATACATACTTTGGAAGTACAAATTTCTTTTATTTTATACCCTAATATTTTATACCAAAACCTACGTCATAAACCGTGGCAACGCCATAGAATAAATGCCTTTTAGGAGGTGGTCCTCATAAGTCGAGCAAGGAGGTGAAAAACGCACGTAAGTAAATAAACACTGGCCAAGTGTTGGTCTTTTGAGGAGCTCCATGGCTATGTTGTCCCAACGCCTATTGCGTACGAATTTTGTCTAAATGCAAAAGTGAGTTTGTTTGTTACGCTTACACGTTGTAACTACTGAACCGATCATGAAATTTTGCATACACGTTATCTGGGGTACGGAGAAGGACATAGGGTACTGTTCCTGAGGGATCGACATTGACGCGGGCGGAGCCGCGGGCGAAAGCTAGTTCACTATATTCTAAGAAAATAAAATCAGTATTTACGAGAAATTGTTATTTCAGATGAAAAATATATTTTTGGCTTACCTATACGTGGGGCGCACTATAAGTTTCCGGAATGAATATGAAAAAATACTATTAAAGGTACAAAATTAATTTATTGTTTTTCAAAATAATCTCCCTTGGCGTCTATGCACTTTTTCATTCGATGATACCAGTTTTGAAAACTTTTGTGCCACTCCTCTGTGGTGACCTCTGAAACGTGTTTTTCATACTCCTCGACAGCTTCTTCTGGTGATGAAAATCGTTGACCGCGTAATTGGTTCTTAATTTTTGGGAACAGAAAAAAGTCACAAGGTGCCAGGTCGGGACTGTATGCAGGATGACTCATGAGTTCTACATTTTTCGCCTTCAAAAAGTCGTGTGTGAGAACTAGCATTGTCGTGGTGCAGGATGATACGGCGTTTACGGTTATTTTTACGGAGTTCGTCAATAACTTCCGGCAAACAAATGGTCGTGTACCAGTCACTATTCACTGTACGACGATTCTCTAAAGCAACAGTAGCCACGTGTCCAGTTTTATTAAAAAAATAAGCAATCATCCGCTTAGATGCACTTTTCACGCGCGCCACTTTGGTTGGTTTCGGCTCATCTTGAAAGACCCATACGCTCGATTGCTGCTTTGTTTTGGGATCGTAGCAATAAATCCATGTTTCGTCACCTGTTACTATGTCCCACACCAAATTTGACGCACCTTCGTTGAATCTGGTAAGCATGGCACTACACCAAGTGACGCGGTCCGTTTTTTGAGCCTCGGTCAAGTTGTGTGGGATCCACCGCGAGCACAGCTTTCTCACACCCAAATGTTTGTGTAGGATTAATTGTATTTGACTCATGCCTATTTCTAAGGATGTGCGAATTTCATGGTAGGTCATGCCTGTCTGATTCAATCATACGGCGCACAGCATCGATGTTTTTGTTGGTCACAGCGGTGGACGGCCGACCATCGCGGGATTCGTCACTGAGATTGATACGACCACGCTGGAATTCTGCAAACCAGCTATAAACAGTTGTCTTGCATGGTGCTTCATTGTCAAAAGCTGTTTCAAGCCGAGCGATGCTCTGTTGAGCTGTCAAATTACACTTAAAATCGTAGAAAATCATACTACGAAAATTTTCCCGAGTTAAATCCATGTTGATGCAGACACACAATTTTTTAAATGGCGCCACAAGGTAAAAACAAAAGACAGTCAAATGAAACAAACTGCATTCTACAGCCAAAGAGTTCTATTTTCAAATGTTGCAATAAATTTTTAAATATTGTTTATGTAAGTGGCCAGTTCCGGAAACTTACAGTGCGCCCTATGTATTTAAACAATATCTTTCAGTTTTACCAAGTTTAGGATAACGCCATCTAGTGACGGGTAGAAAAGGCTGTAACTATTGCACTGCAGCGCCCTCTCCGCCGCTCATAGTGGCAGTTAGTGGAACTACTACTCCCTACTGTTAACCGGCCTGCTGCTTTAAACATTGCCTAAGTTGTGCCCATGTTTTTGTATGATGATGGCAGTTTATTACGTTAGTATTATTTATATGGATCTTTAATCCAACTTTGGAGGTAAATAAATACTTAGACATGAAGATTCCAATATTTTTCACTTGCGAATATAGTTATCATACGTTTTTATAACACACTAGCTTTCGCCCGCGGCTCCGCCCGCGTCAATGTCGATCCCTCGGGAACAGTACCCTATGTCCTTCTCCGTACCCCAGATAACGTGTATGCAAAATTTCATGATCGGTTTCATGGTCGAATTTTCCCGTAAGTATATAAATATATACGGACAAATCACACAGATTGAGCTAGCCCCAAAGTTCGAGACTTGTGTTATGGGATACTAACTCAACGATACTATATTATATAACAAATACAATATATGTATCTATATAGATACACATCCAAGACCCAGGCCAATCTGAAAAAGACCTTTTTCCATCTTGACCTGGCCGGGGATCGAACCCGAGCACTCTCGTGTCTCGGTCTCTCGGCCTCTTGACGTGGTTCCTTTAACGACTACCAGATGGCAGCCGGGACCAACGGCTTAACGTGCCTTCCGAAGCACGGAATCAACTTTATTATCAGACAATCAGGTGATTCAAGCCTGCAATGTCCTAACCAAACTGGAAACAACAAAGTATGCTTCTCGTGGGAATCGAACCCATGACCCTCGGGTCTACAGGCAAACGCCTTAACCATTGGACCACGGAGGCAGTGAAACAGCAATAACCCAAAAATGTGTCGATCGCCAAAGTCGTGTAAATTCTTACAATCCTTGAACGTGAAAGTAATCATAAGGGCGTCAAAATTAAAGAAAATATTGAGCAAGTAATTTTATTTTCCTTACTTTTACAAGCTTCCTATTTGTAAAAAAGTGAGCAAATCATTTAAATCTAAATAAAGCATCCACATAACTTATGAATAACAATCAGATACATTACTACGACTTTTAAGTCCCATCGCTTTTGTTAGGAGGCGCAGAATAACACAACCTACCGCCGCCTCAAAACGCTCAAAACGAATGAAAATATAAGTGATATTACGAACTTATAGCTACATAATCTTCGATCAAATATAATGGTAGATACACGCAAAGAGTATATAATCGCTACGCTTTAGACACACGATTCGCGTTCCAAAAGTGGCACCGGCATAACAGCGCACTAATCGAGTTTCGAAGCTGTTTTGTCCATAGTTTCAATAAACCGCGCTAGCACTCACACGTCTCGCGATGACGAAGGTACAGCGAAAAGATGCAAAAGCTACGCGTCAAAAGTGAAAAGAAAGATGGTGTCATACTTTTAGTATATACCGTTTTTGTTGTTGTTTGTAAGTATGCATGATGTTTGGCTCAGATCAGACATCATTTAGGATTCATTTTGTATGAGACTGTGTCTCTACCATTATATTTGATCGAAGTACATACTTAAATGAATAAGATTTAAAATCCAAAAACAACAGGACTCGTGCTATTTCACTCATAAATTCGTACGGCGCGGCGCTGCAGCGAACTCCAGACTTGGCGCGAACGCATCACCATCAGCCAACAGCAAACGGATATTTTCGCAATGATATTATTGCTGCCATGCAAAAATATTATTTCTGCGCAGGTACATCGGCGTGACTTATAAAGTGGTAGTACTGAAAGGACTTATCACTAAAAAATGTAAAATAATCGCGAACAATGTTCAAAAAATTCCAAAATGGCCGCCTTATGGACGAATTGAATATGTTGACAATATGTATTTAAACTATGTGAATACAATTTCATTAAATCCCTTTTATTCAAGACTGCTGGTCACTCAGTGAAAACGTCCTAGGGGCTTATACCACTATTTTTTTTTACTATGTTTTGAAGTAGGCATTTATCTCCTATCTCACCTGATGGTAAGTGACTAGGATATTACCCTACATGCCTATCCAAGAGATACCCATTTATTCTACTTTTAAATGTCCCGGGACTCTACTTGTCTGGGAATACAGACGCAGTCGGCCAAAATTTCCGCCCAGTGGTACTATTTTTGAAAGTGTGACACGCGTTAACGAGCGATTTTAAAAAAATCACTCGTTTACGAACTCAGTCATTTCAAAAATAGCACTCCAAAACTCCCATAGGTAACAGCCTCCGTGGTCCAGTGGTTAAGGCGTTTGCCTGTTGACCCGGGGGTCGTGGGTTCGATTCCCACCGGAAGCATACTTTGTTTAGTTGTTTCCAGTTAGGTTAGGACATTGCAGGCTTGAATCGCCTGATTGTCTGATAATAAAGATGATTCCGTGCTTCGGAAGGCACGTTAAGCCGGTGGTCCCGGCTGCCATCTGGTAGTCGTTAAAGGAACCACGTCAGAGGCCGAGAGGCGGTTCCGAATAACTCTGACACCAGGGTGTGCATGGTCGATTGACCGTGACACCTACTCGAAATGAATGGATAGGTAACTTATTTCATTCCCTGAACTTTTTTTATGATATAGGACGGCAAACGAGCAAGCGAGTCACCTGATGGTAAGCGATCAACGCTGCCCATGGACAAATGGAACACCAGGCTGTGACAGGAGCGTTTCCGGCCTTTCAAGGAGTTGGGGGGGGAGGACATAGGGGGAGAACATGAGTGTCTATGGCCTCCAGCTCTCTCATTAACCGAACGAAGCATAGAAGCGGTTAAGCTTCTACTCAAATGAATTTCTGTGAGAATGTGGGTACTTCCCTTCGTATGTGAAATCGGTATAGGTAACTTGGTGTTATAAATGCCTGTTTATGAACAATGTGTGGAATAACTTTAAAATGTCATGGTGCGGCTGTAGTGAGATTTACTTAGCGGGTTGGTGATTGCTCGCGTCGTTGCGTCGTCTGTGATCAACCCAATGAATTCGTGGGCGTAGAATCAACGCAAGGAACTACACCATCATTTCATTGTTTAACAAGACTTAGACCGCGGAAACTCATTTTTACTTGAAACTGGCTAAATACGTCACGCGTGAAAGCCATAAATAAAAAACCGGCCAAGTGCGAGTCGGACTCGCGCACGAAGGATTCCGTACTATCTATAATAAGATTAAATTGATAATAGATTCAGGTGTTACTTTGCGGAAGTCAAAGCTACATTTACTTTGAGGTAAATTACTTTGCGTGCTTCTAGAAATTAGTAAAAATATTTTAATTATACATAATCTCAGCCGCAAGAAGTCCACTGCTGGACATAGGCCTCCCCCGCAAGGATTTCCAATACGACCGGTTGGAAGCGGCCTGCATCCAGCGTCTTCCTGCGACCTTAGTCAGGTCATCCGACCACCTCGTCGGTGGGTGTCCAACGCTGCGCTTGCCGGTACGTGGTCGCCATTCGAGCACCTTTCTGCTCCATCGGCCATCGGTTCTACGCGCTATGGGCCCACTGCCACTTCAAAGAGCTAATCCGCTGAGCTATGTCGGTGTTCTTCTAACGGATCTCCTTGTTTCGGATTCGATCTCGGAGAAAAACACCGAGCATAGCCCTCTTCATAGCTCTTTGAGCGACCTTGAGCTTTTTTATGAGGCCCATAGTAAACGACCACGTTTCGGACCCGTATAAGTCATCACTTGTAACACACATTGGTCGAATACTTTCGACTTGAGACACTGAGGTATTTTGGACAAGAAGACACTGCGAAGCTTCCCGAACGCTGCCCAGCCGAGTCGGATTCGTCGAAAGACCTCATCCTTGAAGCTGGAACTTCCAACCTGGATCAACTGACCCAGATAGATATATTGGTCAACCGCTTCAAGTATGGAGCTCCCAACAAGCACTGGAGAAGGCGCAACATGGACATTTGACATTATTTTCGTCTTGTCCATGTAATGAACATTAAGGCCCACTTGTTGGGAAACTTCATTGAGGTCATTGAGCATGGCACTCAGGTCCTCCAGCGACTCCGCCATTATAATTATTTCGCCATTATATAATTTAAATTATACGATGTAACTAAAAATGTATGCTTTTCGCAATTTTTTCTCTATCTGTGCTATAAGACATTGCTCCGTACCAAATTTCGAGATTGAGAGTTCACGGGAAGTACCCTGTAGGTTTTGAGTCCCTTGCGAATATTGAATACAAATTTGCGGCATAAACGGCTGTATCTTTTAATTGCGTTGGCTTAGAAGTTTGAATTTTTCACAGCTCTAAGGGACAGTAGATTTGAGTATTTTATATGAATTTCATCGTCTTGACAGACAGACGGCCAACAAAGTGTTTCTACAAGCGTTCTGTTTGTCCTTTTGAGGTACGGAAACCTATATAAGTAAAAAGTTACCTATTGAATAGCACAAGTAAAAGGATGGTTCATCACAAAATTCAACAGGACCGAAGTACCCGCAGCGACCTCTAGAGGCATCATCTCCTCATCCTCAGAGCAGGCTGAGGCTGATGCTGAGGACACCGACATCTTTTTGTCGAGCAGAAGATCCGTAGATGTGTTATCGCCGGGCACCGTGTCTATGAACACCTGTTGAAAACAAACAATTATTCAAATTCAATTCAAAACGTTTATTTAATATCATTGTCATTTGGACACTTATTAATTGTCATATATTTTCAACTGAGAATATTGACGTGAGTACTTATGTACGTACTTATGGCTAAGTTTAATGCCGCTTCCAAAGCGGAGTGCAGAAGAAGCGGCAACAAACTGCACAGCGCATTTTCTGCACACGACGTCAACTTACAATTTTAGATTATCCTTAAAACTAGGTATGTGGACTGAGCATACGTTGTCCTTATTAAAGTCATTATATTTATTGAATTTAAAAAATGATGTTTTAGAAAATAAAATGGTTTTGTACCAAATGTACCAAATATATGGTCATATATACAAAATTACGAGGTGTCCGCACCAAGCTCAAGCCAAATGGCAAAAAATCATGTCTGTTGTATGGGAGCCCCCCTTTAATATTAATATTAATTTTATTTAAATAACTAAATATTCTGTGAATATTTCAAGCGTCAACCTGTTGCCTTTATCAATTTCGAGCAAAAACAAGGAAAAAAATCACGTTAGTTGTATGGGAGCCCCATTCTATTTTTTAGTAAGTATTTGTTGTAATAGCGGCAACAGAAATACTTAATCTGTAAAAATTTCAACTGTCTAACTATCACGGTTCATGAGATACGGCCTGGTGACAGACGGACACACAAACAGATGAACAGAGGAGCGATATTATTAGGGTCCCGTTTATACCCTAAAAAAGTAATTCACACGTTACATCACCTCGTCATCATCATCATCATCATCATAATCCTGGCCAAACTCCAAGTCTCGCGGCTGACTCGTATACCGCGAAGTGAAATTCGTGTAGTCATCATCGTCTGAAGTATAGTCATCACTTTCATCGCATTCGAAGTAACGACTCTGAAAAGAAACATGTTTGTTAGTACTTCACTTCACTGATCCAAAAATACGTCATTGGCGTGATGCGTGTGCGTCAAAGGAGATGTTTTTAAAAGTATGACATCAGAAGGCGATTTTATACTTAAGTTTTTGAATAACCACCCATTCTATAATAGTCCCCCAGGGCCGTCTTAACCCAGGGACCTCATACCAAAATATTAGCCCAACGTAAGGCCTGTCAAAAGCACGCACAAGTAGGTACCTGGCAAGTACGAGTAGGTATCTTATAATAAACGCATTCACTATCTCAATAATTTTTTTACATACCTTGACATGTCGTCATAGTGACAAATTTATATTTTTTGACTCTAATAATTTTATTAGTAAATGTTATCTAACAGAAGATAGTGTCTATGTTTCTAAATATAATAAACTAAAAATTGCTACTTTGGTAGCCTATAATATTAATTCTTGGACGAGTTTACATTGTAAACAATACCCTAGTATTAAGACGTATACCATGTGTCCACAAACTTGTAACAGTAATTGTGTGGAATTAAAATAGTTTTGTAGATTTGACGGCAGATTTAAACTGCACATTAAGACAATGGGAAAGTCTCAAGAACTAAGAATAGTACATCAAAATGTACAAGGACTTCCCGGCAAAGAATTATTAGTAGAATTAGTCTTACAAGATTTAAATGTGGATATTTTATGTTTGACTGAGCATTGGCTCAAAGAGAGTGAGATGATGTTCATCCTAACTAATTATAACATTGTAAGCTGCTTGAACAGAAAGTCTGCTGATAAAAGTGGTATCCATAGCAAAGAGCGGATGGATATTGTCAGACTTTCTGTGGAGCGCTGTGCTGAGGTGACCTGTGCCGAGCTAGTAGATTATATTATTATCTGCGTGTACAGTCCCCCTGATAACCGCAATAAACATTTTAAAAATTTTATAAAAATAATGGATGAGGTCCTTAAAACGGCATCGAAAAGTAAGAAACGTTTAATTATCTGTGGTGACTTTAATGTTGATATTATAGTAAATACCTCAAAAAGTACACAATTTCTTAACCTTTTTAAATGTTACAATTTAGTAAATGTTTTCTTGGAACCAACCAGAATAACTGCCACAACGGCCACATGTCTTGATAATTTCTTTTGCAGTATTCAATATATTGTTACGTGGTTAGGGTTCAGGATTTGGAGTAAAACACCAAACTCTTCAGAGGGAATTTATTCACTACGGAATCCCAACACTGACTGGTCTCCCAACACGTCGAATATCCAAAACGCAAAGCACTCGTAGTCCTGGTCCGTTGCTGTGGTCGTAGAAATTATCACTTATCAGTCGCACACAAATCACTCGTATTAGTATCGCTCACTAAGAACACTCGCGGTCAACTGATTAACGATCGCCACGTCCGCTCCCTTATATACTGACTTATGGGTCTCTAGAAAGTTCCATATACTTCCGGTCCCGACGGCCGACAACCAAAACATTCCAGAATATTCGAGTACATGTATGAGCGGACTAGAATACATATGTGTGAGCAGGATGGAAGATGTATGAGCGCGACAGACGATGTTCGGAATAGTTCTAGACTATTCTGTTCTGGGAGCTTCGCGACACTGCCCCCTTCTTAGGGACGCTCGTCCCGAGCGTCACTGTTGCTGCCATGATATCGTGCTAAGCGGTCCACATGCACCACTTTGAATGCTCCTCTTGGTTGTCGTTGAATAAGATATGTCACATCGTTCATGCGGGTGATCACCTTATATGGCCCTTCCCATCTCGACTGCAGCTTTGGAGATTTTCCTTTGCGGCGTATTGGGTTGTGAAGCCACACTAAAGCTCTTTCTTCATAGCCACACGTATTTGCTCTTCGGTCGTATCTAGTTTTCATGTTCTCACTTGCTTGCAGCCCGTTTTCCCGAACTAAGTCATATACATCTCGCATTCTTTCCCGGAGATCCGAGACATAATCCGTCACAGTGTGAGAGGCTTCTGGTGGTCTTCCCGTTAGCAAATCTACCGGTAACCGAAGTTCTCTGCCAAAATTGATATAAGCTGGGGTCACTCTTGTGCTTTCGTGTTCCGAAGTCCGGTAAGCGAGGAGAAATAGCGGTATGTACTTGTCCCAGTCTCTTTGATGGTTATCAACCAGTTTCGCCAAATGCCTCTTCAGCGTCTGGTTAAAGCGTTCCACCATGCCATCTGACTGAGGATGATACGGCGTGGTCCTTGTTTTGTGCATTCCTAAAGTCTTACAGATTTCTTGAAATAGTTGTGATTCGAAGTTCCGTCCTTGATCAGAGTGGATTTCCAAGGGCACACCGAACCGGCAGATCACTTCCTCAACTAATTTGGAGGCTACTGTTGTAGCTTCCTGGTTAGGTATGGCAAATACTTCAGGCCACTTGGTGAAGTAATCCATTACCACCATGAAGTATTTATTTCCCGACTCAGTTATAGGAAATGGTCCTGCCACATCAACTGCAATGCGTTCCCAGGGTGCACCAACGTTGTAGAGCTTGAGGATACCGCGATTTCTTGTCGATGGCCCTTTCACAGCAGCACATATGGTACATTTGCGACACCAATCCTCCACGTCTTCTCGACAGTTGAGCCAGTAGAACCTTTCTCGTATCTTTGTTAATGTTCTCTTGGCGCCGAGATGTCCGCCGGACACCCCATCGTGGACTTCACGAAGAACGTCATTTACTTTAGCTCTTGGAACAACTACTTGCAGGTGAAACTCTTTGCCATTTGGTTTTTCCCATTTACGGTAAAGTATTCCGTCCTCCAAGACAAAACTGTCCCATTGAGCCCAGTAAGCTTTGGTGATTGGGCTTGTAGGTGCAACTTCTACCCATTTAGGTTTTTCTGCTCCGCGTTCTTTCCATGCAATAATAAGCCTTATGTCTTCATCATCCTCCTGAGCTTCTCTGAAGATCGCGTCATCCCATGGTCCCGGTGGACTCGTCCTTGTTAATTTCACAGCGATTTCTTTAGACTCCTGTTTGACACAGTGTTTACAATCTTCTGAGCAAGGCCTCCTTGAAAGCGCGTCAGCATTTCCATGTGACTTTCCACTGCGATGTTCAGTAACAAAGTCGAACTCTTGGAGTTGTTCAATCCAACGAGCAACTTGACCTTCCGGGTTTTTAAACTGAAGCAACCACTTCAAAGCAGCATGATCAGTTCTCAGTTTAAACTTTCTGCCGATGAGATACTTGTTGAAATGTTGCAGCGTTTTAACCACAGCTAAGAGTTCTTTTCGTGTAACGCAGTAGTTCCTCTCAGGCCTTGACAAAGATTTACTGAAGTAAGCTATTACAACTTCTGCGTCACCTTGTTTCTGAGATAACACTCCACCAATAGCTGTGTTACTTGCATCTGTGTCAACGATGAATAGACCATCAGTCTGTGGATATCCCAAAATTGGAGTTTTACATAAACTTTCCTTCAATTTTTGAAAGGAATTCTCGCAAGTCTCGTCCCAGAAGAAAGGTCGTTTGTCTTCTGTCAAACGATGTAACGGTTTGGCAACCTCTGAGAATCCTTTGACAAATCTCCTGTAGTATGAGCACAGTCCCATGAAGGCCCGCACCTCTGTTTTGTCCTTCGGGGTAGGCCACTTTTGCACTGCTTCAACTTTATCAGGATCGGTTTGTACACCCTCACTGCTAATTATGTGACCGAGATAGTTTACTTTGTTCCTGAATAGATGACATTTCTTTGAGTTCAGTTTTAAGTTTGCTCCCCGTATCTTCCTTAGGACTTTCTCTAGATTCCGCAAATGATCATCAAAGTCTCTGCCCATGATGATGACATCATCCAAATATACTAAGCAGGCATCTCCTACTAATCCAGCTAGTACACACTCCATAAGTCGCTCAAAAGTAGCCGGCGCGTTGCATAATCCGAAGGGCATAACATTGAACTGCCATAAACCTTTGCCAGTTGAGAATGCGGTCTTTTCTTTATCCTCTGGGTGTATTTCTACCTGCCAGTAGCCAGATTTTAGGTCCAAAGTAGAGAACCATCGCATTCCACTTAGAGTATCCAAGGTGTCATCAATTCGGGGCAACGGATAACCGTCCTTCTTAGTGATCTCGTTTAGTCGTCGATAATCTACACAAAATCGTGTACTACCATCTTTCTTCTTAACTAGAACCACAGGAGAACACCAAGGACTTGCAGATGGTTCTATAACTTTATTTCTCTTCATGCCCTCCAACATTTCTTCAACTTCTTTCTCCTTGGCAATCGGTATTCGTCTTGCTCGCTGACGAATAGGTCTTTCGCTTTCAGTGTCAATCCTGTGCTGAACTAATGAAGTTCTTCCAAGATCCTCTTCTTTCGAAGAGAAGACATCAGCAAAACGCAACAGTGACTTCGTTGCGTCTGAGTATTGCTTAAAGTCAGATTATCTTTGCTGTTTTTCAGAAGATCAATAATTGTAGAGCTTTTCGCGATGTTAGGTGACACTGAGCTCAGCTTTGATTGACACTTTCTCATCCACACAACTTCTTCGCATTTTCCCACAGTATCTCCTTCATTGAGGCTAACCTCATGGAAGTCTAGGTTAACCACTCTAACCACTGCAGTATCGCTTCCACGCACTAAGGTTCTTGCTGTTAGGAGTCCTCTCGCAGTTGGTTTGTGTAATGTGTCCTCAATCAAAACACATCTCTTTGCCTCTGTTTTCTTAGCCGTCGTGGGCAGTCTCACCATTATTTGAGCCTGTGTTCGTCCAGGAATAACAATTTTGTTAAGGCAGGTTACTTTTCCAGTGGAAGCTCCAAGAATGAAGATTTCTTCATTACCACACTTAAATACACCATTCGAGATATCAATTCCACAATTATATTTCTTCATAAAATCTAGGCCCAGTATGCAGTCATCAATGATTTCAGCTACGATGACATTGTGAGTATAGGGTGTCTCTCCCACGTACATCGTAACTGCCATTTCTCCTAGGACAGGTATTGGCTGGCCAGAAGCAGAAAGAAGCCGACAGTTGATGTTCTTGCGTCCCCTTGCCGCTTTCACTAGATGTGGCTTAACTATAGTCCTAGATGCACCTGTGTCTACTGTCATCCTGCAGTTTTTCCCATCCACTGAACCACATATTGCCAGACAATTTTCATTGCTTGCCTGTGAGATGATTATTGCTGGGGCTTCTTCTGAGCCAGCCAGTACCCGCCCCTTAGTCCTGGCTGTTACTCGTTTCCCTGCTTCTTCGAAGGAGATATCATAAACTGATTGCTTAGGTCTTCCTTAATCTCTTTCTTGATCTCTTCTTTAAGCTGTTCCCTGAGCTCTTCCTTTAACTGTTTCTTTTTGCGGCAATTGAGCTGTAAATGGCCTCTTTCACCACAATTCCAGCACATAGGTCCATTTCCATTATCCTTCTTTGAAGGGGCCTTAACCGCCTTGACTACCTCGCTCATCTCGTTAATTTCTCTCAATTTATGAACTTGCACATCTTGTCTTACCGCTTCCACTTCAAGGGCGTGTGCAAGGGCATCTTTAAGCGAGGTGTGATGTTGAAGCTTTACTGTAGCCCTTACCTCTGAATTCTTAATTCCATCCACGAAGGCTTGCAGTAGATTTTTCTCCACCATCCCGGGGTCTTCTGAGGGAAACGCTTTCCTTACGAGCCTCTCAATCTCTAATGCCCACTGTTGTAACCCCTCGCCTGAGCGCTGGACTCTGTCGCGAAGCTGGGCTCGGAATACGTGCTCTAAGTGGCGTTCTCCGTACCTTGCTTCAAGAGCCTCCAACAAGTCCTTAAAGTCACTACCTGAGTTAGGTAGTGCTTCTAATACTGTCAAAGCGGAGCCCTTCAGTGCAACGGTGAGGGCTGTCAGGCTCTGTTCATTAGTCCATCCATTTGCTGCGGCAACAGTTTGAAACTGCTTTTGTTTATACGCGGCCCAGGAAGTAGAACCGTCGTAAGATGGCACTTTCACCTTGGGTCCAGGTGCATAAGCAACAGCGTCGCTCGACGTGATTTTCACGCCTACTGTCTCCAGGCGCAGCACTTTCTTCTCTAGTCCGGAGAAGTTTGTTTCCAGACCTGTCACGCGATTATCCACCAAAGTTTCCAAATCCGTCACTCGGTTCTCTACTAAATCCACATCCTTACGGATCTGGTCCACCACGTTGCTGACTTTGCTGACAGCTGCTAATACCATTCGTTGGTCCTCACTCATGTGATGCAGCTTTTCCTGCATACGCTTTTGCTCTTCCTTTTGTTCATTCTGCAAACGTAGCTGCTCATCCCTCGTTCGCTTTTGTTCCTCCTTCTGCTCTTCCCGCATATTTTGTATTTCTCCATTAAGTTCCACATTGATGCGTTGCAGTTTACTCTGGTTCTCATTTATGCACTGCAACATTTGCATCAAGCTACCAAAATCAAAAGATGCTTGGGTGGAAACCTGGTGAGAGGGGCTAAGGAACGTGGCTTGATGATGGGCGGCTGGCATCTGTTGGGCGGCGGCAATCTCTTGGGACGCCGTAACTTCTTGGGTGGCTGTGACGGCTTCGGTGGTTGCGACGTTTTGGGCGGCTGCCCTGTCTTGGGCGGCTGCCATGCCTTGGGCGGCTGCCATGTCCTGGGCGGCTGCCATGTCTTGGGCGGCTGCGACCTCTGGGGCTACGGGTGGCAGTTGCTCGGCTGCGATGTTTTGGGCGGCTGGCGCATGTCGAGCGGATGCAACTTGGGCGGCTGCTGCGGTAGCCTCCATTGCACGTTGAGCCCGGGTCCTGACGCCTTCCTTATCTTCTTCGTCCCTCGGCAACACTGGCATTTCCAAATCCCACACTTCTGACACCAAATGTTACGTGGTTAGGGTTCAGGATTTGGAGTAAAACACCAAACTCTTCAGAGGGAATTTATTCACTACGGAATCCCAACACTGACTGGTCTCCCAACACGTCGAATATCCAAAACGCAAAGCACTCGTAGTCCTGGTCCGTTGCTGTGGTCGTAGAAATTATCACTTATCAGTCGCACACAAATCACTCGTATTAGTATCGCTCACTAAGAACACTCGCGGTCAACTGATTAACGATCGCCACGTCCGCTCCCTTATATACTGACTTATGGGTCTCTAGAAAGTTCCATATACTTCCGGTCCCGACGGCCGACAACCAAAACATTCCAGAATATTCGAGTACATGTATGAGCGGAATAGAATACATATGTGTGAGCAGGATGGAAGATGTATGAGCGCGACAGACGATGTTCGGAATAGTTCTAGACTATTCTGTTCTGGGAGCTTCGCGACAATATAGACAAATCTATTATAAATAAACTTCCATCTGATCATGCAGGTCAATTGGTAACTTTTGTCAAAGATTCCTCCTATCCCTCAGAGGAAAGTAGAATTATGTGCCGACACATTTCTTACAAAAATATTTTAAAACTTAAAAAAAATCTAGAAAATAAATTAAGTTCACTCATGTACACTGGTAGTAATGCTGATGATCACTATACAACATTATTTAATACTATTTCTATTGAATATTCCAAAACACTTAAACAGAAACCAGTCAATGTACATAATCGATTACAGTTTAGAGAATGGGCTACTACAGGTATTTATATAAGCAGAAGGAAGTTATTTGATTTATATGCCCAAAAACAATTTAATTTTGATCCCAACTTTATTGAATATGTTAGGTGTTATTCTAAATTATTTAAAAAAGTCTGCAAACAAGCTAAATCTATTTTTATTGGAGGAAAGATAAATGAAGCGCCTAATAAAATCAAAGAAACTTGGAAAATCATAAACAAAGAGACTGGTAAATTCAAATCGAGAGAGAATATTAGCAAAATTAAATGTGGTGACACAACAGTTACATCTACTAAAGATATAGTCAATGTTTTTGAGAATTTTTTTACAAACATTCCTCTTGAACTTACTTCTAACGTAAATTCTTGCCCATCTTGCCGAAGACCTACTTAAAAGTAATATGTCACCTAGTAGCTCCAAATTTAAATATAACTATATTAACCCTAGTGATATAGTCGATTCTTTCAAACAGCTTAACTTTAAAAAATCCGAAGATCTATGGGGTATGTCAGTTAGAGTCTTAAGCAACATTATATGTATTATTGCTGTTGATTTAGCTTTTATATTTAATGAATGTATAGACGAAGGCATATTTCCAAATTTAATGAAATGTAGTAAATTAATTCCATTATTTAAAAAAGGGGAAAAGTCGGATCCCAGCAATTACAGACCCATTTCTATTTTACCTGTTTTGAGCAAGGTGTTTGAAAAGATCATGCTCGATCAAATGCAACATCACTTCAAAACCTGTAATCTTTTCCACAGCCAACAATTTGGCTTTACTGGCGGAAAATCTACCACCGATGCGGGAGTAGCGCTTGTTACTCATATTTATAACGCATGGGAGAATTCACAGGATGCCTTTGGAGCATTTTGTGATCTCTCGAAAGCGTTTGATTGCGTTGATCATCAAACACTTTTGCTTAAACTACAACAATACGGGTTTGATAATAAATCAATAAAATTAATTCAATCTTATTTAACAGATAGGCTTCAAACTGTCGATATAAATGGTATTAAGTCTAATGGATCTAATGTTAAAATCGGTGTACCGCAAGAATCAATCTTAGGGCCTTTCCTTTTTCTTGTATATATCAACGACTTGCCTTATATGGTTGAGAAAAAGGCCGGCATTGTGCTGTTTGCCGATGATACATCCCTAATATTCAAATTGGACCGCCATAACGAAGATGCAAGCACGGTAAATAGCACTCTGTCTGCTATATCGGATTGGTTTTCCGCCAATAACCTCATATTAAATGCTAAAAAGACCCAATGCATACGGTTTACATTACCCAATGTGAGGCAGGCTTCCGTTGATATACAGATTTATAGTCAAAAAGTAGATTTGGTTGAACATACAACGTTTTTAGGAATTACTGTAGACTCGAAACTTCAATGGGGCGCTCATATATTTAAACTTTCCAATAAACTTAGCTCTGCGGCTTACGCTGTAAGAAGAATCAGACAGTTGACAGATGTGGCAACTGCTAGGCTAGTATATTTTGGTTATTTTCATAGTTTAATGTCATATGGGATACTGCTATGGGGAAAAGCAACTGACATCAAAACTATATTTATATTAAAAAAAAGAGCGATACGTTCCATTTACGGCTTAGGACCGAGAGAGTCACTCAGAGAATTATTTAAAGAAATAAATATATTGACTGTAGCTTCACAATATATATTTGAAAATATAATGTATGTGAGAAAAAACATTTCATCCTTCAAAAAAATAAATGATATCACGAATAGACCCTTACGTAATAATAACAAATTGTTTCTCCCGCGTTATCGGTTGAGCAGGGTTAGTATTTCGTTCCTAGGGAATTGTATACGCTATTATAATAAATTGCCACAATCAGCCCTTGATATGCCTGAAAGAAAATTCAAAGCTTACGTTAAGCAGGTACTTTGTAAGAAGGCTTATTATAGGACTGATGATTACCTTAATGACAAACATATCTGGCTTCAGCCTGGCACAGGAACCTCTTAACGCATCTGTATTTAAATTAATGTCATAATTTGGTTCATTTTGAACGTATATATATATAGATATATTATTATTTTTTATTGACATCCTTTCAATAAAATTTGACATTGTACTCAATTTGAATTATGACATGACAATGTAATCTCAGTCCACATATAAATATATGTAGTTTTAAGTAATATACTATAAATTGTAAGTTGACGTCTGGAGAAAATGCGCTGTGCAGTTTGTTGCCGCTTCTTCTGCACTCCGCTTTGGAAGCGGCTCTAAACTTAGCTTTAAGTAAATTAACGTCAACAATCCTTTGTTGTAAAATAAATGTTAACGTTCACCAAATGGTATGTAAAGTATCTTATGATGAATAAATTATATTTGAATTTGAATTGAATTGAGCATTTCCTCGCGTCTTCAGATGGCGTTAGTCTAAACTTAGTAAAACAAAGTAAAACTGAAAAATATTGTTTTAATTATAAGCCGAAAATATTTTTTACATCTAAGATATTTTTCGTGACAACTGATTTTTTTTCTCATAATATGGTGGACAAACCTATGGCGCCATATAGTATTTGATGAGTCTGAAACTGAAACAAATCGTACGCAATAGGCGTTGGTACCACATGGCCTTGGTTTTTTCAGTATCAATCAGCCGATTGTACTTCCGTACAAATAATAAATATCTACTATGAAGGGCGCAGACGTAAACTAATTAATAACAATGCTAGCGAGAAATCTTTCATTTTGGAGCTTTTGAATATGTCTGCCCCGTTAAGGATAAAGACCTAAAGAAAGGATAAAGATAAGCTTTATTGTCATAAAAATAAACAAAAGACTTGCGCGATAGTAAAAAAAATGTCATAATCTAAAAAGTTTGACGCCTTCGATTATTGTACGATTTTGTTCTTCATACTTGCCCGGATGCGGATACCAAACATCCAGTATGCCACCTGTTTTCAGTCTCACGCAATTCGTAAAAACTGATTACGAGAACGGGCACAACCTACTTTTTTTACTTACCTAGTATTGAAGTAGGCATTTGTCTCCCATCTCACCTGCCGGCCTATAATAATAATAATTTCAAAGTACATTACGTTATCTCTTGGCTTCCTATGTCCCCCCGTCGGGGCAAAGGGCAGATACAAGTTGGCGCCATCTGGTTATATCCGACGCAGCGTTCTTAGTTTCACTCCAAGTGTAATCCAGCTTCTTTGCCTCATCTATGACAGTGCGGCGCCACGTTTGTTTTGGGCGTCCTCGCTTTCGCTTGCCCTGCGGATTCCAGTCCAGAGCCCTTCGGGGGATATGGTCATGAGGGCGGCGCAGGGTATGCCCGATCCAACGCCACTTTCGCCGCCGGATCTGCCGGCCTATTTGCTAACTCAGTGACCAACGTTTTGATAGTATCTTCAAAATACATTGCGGGTTTCCTATGATTGACTATTTTTATTAAAGATATACAAAACGTAATGAACTTTGAAATGACTATAAAAACGTTGTACACTGAGTTAGCAAATAGGCCGGCTGGACGTCTATCTGTTCTTCGTGACATAGTCTCCACAGATCTTCGTTGGAAATCACGGTGTCAGGCCAAAAAATTCCCATTATAAAACGAAGGCATTACGTTATATATCTCTTTAATAAAAATAGTCAATCATAGGAAACCCGCAATGCATTTTTAACTGCCTTTCAAAACGTTGGTCACTGAGTTAGCAAATAGGCCGGCTGGAGTACTATTTTTGAAAGTAAGATAAATGTCTTCGCGATTTTTGAAAAATCGCTCGTTTACGAACGACGAAGTTTTAAAAATAGCACTCCTGATGGTAAGGTAAGTGACGATAAATACGAGGATGTTACATGCCTATCCAAGAGATACCCATTTATTCTACTTTTGAATGTCCCGGGACTGTACTGTAGCAGACGATGAGTTAGCACTTAGCTAACATAACAAGGAAGCAAAACTTTAACTAGGTACTTAAATACCTATTTTCTTTCCTTGCGATCCGGCCCGGCTCTATCTACCCCTTTATCAAGGATTTTTTCATGGATGCAATGCATTTACATTTTGTTACATTATGTTTATAAACATTTCTCTTTCTCCATCTGGGTATAAATAGGTCGTCTCGTCCCTACATTGAGGTCATTCTAATTTGCGAAGTACCTAGTTATGATAATCCGTACACGTGGAAGCTTGGGGTCAGTTAAATGTAGGTAATTAGACCATATGATGTCATCCTAACGCCTACGGTTGAGTCATGCATGTCATGATTATAATAAATTAATTAATAAAATTATCGTAAACACTGCATTATTATGTGAAAGGAACAAAACGTTTTTATTGAGTGAATGTTGGTACGCTCGCGCAATATTAACTACGTTTGGTTATTCAGTCTGAAAAAGATAAATTGAAAATCAATACATACGTTGCGCGGACCACAGAGTTAAAACTTCGCGCAATATGTAAAATTAAAAGTTTTTAGTAGGTTGTTTTATTACTTTAGTCCTTGTTCTGAGTTTATTAATAACAATTTTCCTTTTCTTTAAACCTATTTTTGTGGCAATTACAAACGATATTGCGAAACGGAACGAAAACCAGGTGCGGCAACAAACAAAACGCAAAATGTCATTACAGCTGTCAAAATGACGGCTCAAAATTATGATTGAATTGAAATTCACACTTTTCGTCAAAACAAAGAGAATTCAAGACAATAATGAGGCGTAATCAGTGACTAATGAACTCCACACGCGTAACATTCAAAACAATTTGTTGAACAACAAATCGTCGACGAAAATGAACTAACGTTTAGTGCTTGCGAATTTTTAAGTGTCGTATTTCGACGTAATTTATTTCCGCGACCATGGCTGCTGCTCTGGCGAACGATTCGCCCAAATATCGAAACAGTTTGATCTGCTGTAGTCCCAGAACTGTTGAAGTTGCTTCCGGAAGTCCCTCTTCGTCGTCAACTTCAGGTTGTGTCTCGGCTGACGAAAGTTACGATTCCAACTACGTTCCTAAGTCGATTGCGAATAAAAAATTGAAGATTCACAGCTCAGCGACGAAGGAAGAGATAGAAAAGGCCATTATTCAGTGTAAAGAGTTAGTATTGAGCAGCCCTTCCTGTTCTGATGAGAGAAAATGGCTGGTTAGATATTTAGTGGAATTAAGACTACGTTTGGAAGATTTAAGGGACAATGACGGACAATCTAGGCAGCGGGTTGCCATAAAAGGACACCATTTTGAGCAACAAGTCAATCCGAGTAACAGAAAGCAGTACTGTGATCATTGTAGTGGAGTTATATGGAGTATCGTTCAAGCATCTTACGTTTGTAATGATTGTGGATATCTTTGTCATTATAAATGTGTAGATCACATATGCAGAGTGTGTGCTCATGTTGTTATGTCCGAAAAAGGACAGTTCGAGATGAGTATATGTCCCGAAAAAGGTTTGGCAGCTCAAGATTACAAATGTGCTGAATGCCACACGGCTTTGACTTTCAAAGATACATGGAATGAACCTCGGTTATGTGATTACACTGGTCTCTATTTCTGTACTACGTGCCATTGGAACGATTTATCAGCGATACCAGCGAGAGTAGTTCACAATTGGGATTGGGAGAAGCGGTATATCTCAAGACTGGCCTTCCAGATGCTAACGTTGTCATGGTCACGACCGTACATAGATGTTGAGAGTATAAATCCTAAGTTATTCAACTTTATAGCTGAGTTAGAGTGGGTACATAAGATGAGAAGAGACTTGGAGTGGATGCGACGTTACCTCTGTGCCTGCTCTGAAGGGACATTACTTTTATCTCCGTTATTCATACAACTAGGTGATGTGAACAATAAGTATAGTATGGCACATTTACAAGCTATTAACGATGGATCGTTAGAGGCCGAATTGACAGAGTTAACAGAGCTTTGTCGTGCACATATAACCAACTGTGCTCTTTGCTCCGGTAAAGGCTATATTTGTGAAATTTGCAGTAATAACGAAGTCATATACCCATTTGATAGTGGGGCAATTATGTGCGAAAAATGTAATTCTGTATACCATAGATGTTGCTGGCTCCGTAAAGGGCAGAAATGCTTAAAATGCCTGAGGCTAGAAGAGAGGAAAAAAAGTAAAGTTGAAGATGAACCTGATTCAAATTTAGAATATGACATAGACAAATTTGTTGAATGATTTTGATTTTTTATGGAATGATTATTATACAGACATTAAAAAGGGTTGACTAAAAATCCAGGGCTTCTACATTTTTGTAAATAATATAATTATTATTAAGTTTAATAATTCTTTAAGACATTGTATAATTTTGTTTCTAATATTTTTTTGTATGTTGACTAAAATGCATGTTGACTTTTTTTATTAACACAGGGCTGGACTCAGTTGATGTAAAATAATTTCTTTGTAATTATATATAATTCCATATTCAATATTGTGTGTAATTTGAAAATATACTTATGAATTCAAGCACTTAAAATTATGTGAATACATATTAGTTTAAAAAACATATAATTTTATTTTTATTATTTCTATTTGCCATACAAAATCTTACAAAGTTTTTTTTTTATAATTAGATTAACGAATATGAAAAAGACATTATTAATATACATATACAGCTTGACGAATAAAAAAGTACCTCCAGATTATTGATACACTTGAAAATTCAGAGAACAGAAAGGACTTTAGTGAAAGCCTTCACTAAAGTCATTCATAACATTTTATCACTATCATCACTTCCTAGTATAAAACAAAAGTCGCTTCTCGCTGTCTGTCTGTCCCTATGTAAGATCTCTAAAACTATGCAACAGATTTTGATGCGGTTTTTTTAATGGGATCCAGGTTGCTAGATGACATATAAAAACCGGCCAAGTGCGAGGCGGACTCGCGCACGAAGGGTTCCGTACCGTTATCTATATAAATGGAAAAATAAATCATGTCTGTTGTATGGGATGGGTAAAGGGGGACCCTTTAATATCAATTTTATTGTTATTTAATCAGTTATTTTTGATAGTGAATATATAACAAAATATTCTGTCTGGCAGACAAACAGACGGACAGGGGAGCGATATTAATAGGGTCTCGTTTTTGCCCTTTGGGAACGGAACCCTAAAAATTGCTTGTTTTATGAAGAGGAATTCTCATCTTTTTAATAATAGCAACAATAAGAAAAAAATCTGTATTTGTATCGTTTATTAATAATTTATTTTTATTTTCTAATGTTTCTAGTGTTTGTGTTAAATGATTAACTAGTACATTCTCAAATCAACCAATGACGTTGTTAATAAGAATATGCTTGGATTTAAAAATTATTTCGTTGTAATGGTGCTGATTTTAGCAATAAATGTAAATAAATTCGAGCTTTAATAATTCAGAAAATTAAAATTCGCCTTGAATATTGATATGTTAAACTAGTTATTTATATTGGAGATGATTAAAAACTCCAGTCTTAAATACCGCGTGATTTTGAAACTCTGAACTAAACTGAAATCAGAATTCTAATGGAATACAGAATTGCAAGAAAAAAAAAGGTAAAAAAACGAAAAATATGGAAAGCCTTAATATTTTTTCAGCAGCAAATGGGGGGTGGGGGGTCGGGGCTAGGCTTATTTTTGCCGACATGGTGGGCGGGGGATTTGCACAGTGATGACGTCAGCAACATTTAGCAAAATAAACAAATATATTTTGTGAAAATGATGCCATTGTTTACGTAAGCTTGGGGGAGGGGAGAAGAGCTTTTCTTACTTTTGCTGACAAGGGGGAGGAAGGGGTTAAAAATCTATACTAATCTATACTAATATTATAAAGATGAAGAGTTTGTTTGATTGTTTGTTTGAACGCGCTAATCTCAGGAACTACTGGTTCAAATTAGAAAATTATTTTTGTCTCGGATAGTCCATTTATTGAGGAAGGTTTTAGGGTATAAAACATCACGCTGCGACCAATACGAGCGAAGCATCAATAAAAAATGTTTTGGAAACGGGGGAAAATTATTCGTCTATTGTATACTAATTAATCATAATAACAGAAATTGCCGCGGACGAAGTCGCGGGCAACAGCTAGTAGATGATATATTGCTTACGTAATACTTGATCGGCCCTATACCTTTTCTTGCAATTCTGTACTTCATTAGGTATTCTGATTTCAGTATAGTTCAGTGGTTCAAAATAACGCGGTATAAATTTTTCAAAAACTTTATCTAGAAATGTTTGTCTGCTAAAGTTTCGCTAACATCGATTGTGTCACAGATTGCAAAGCCGTGAAACAAGTTTAAAATGAGGTCCATTTTTGTAATGATATTTTCCTCTCTTATTAACCGACTTAAAAAAAAAGAGAGGTTATCAATTCGGTTGTATGTTTTGACGTGAGAACATCTTATACGATGTACACCGGCTGCACGCACGAAAAATGTCACGTTCCTGAGCAGCAGCAGTAGTGGTATTTAGGCTCGCTCCGTGGCGCAGCGGTCAACATGCCAGCCTGCGACACGAGAGTGCCCGGATTCGATCCCTGGCCAGGTCAAGATGGAAAATGATCTTTTTCAGATTGGCCTGGATCTTGGATGTTTATCTATATATGTATTTGCTATAAAATATAGTATCGTTGATTAGTATCCCATAACACAAGTCTCGAACTTACTTTGGGGCTAGCTCAATCTGTGTGATTGTCCGTATATATTTATTTATTTTTGTCTGGATACTCCAATGTAAAATCTGACAATGCTGCCATGAAATTGACCTCTTCAAAATAGTTTCACGGGTTTGCGATTCGTTCGACGGATCTGTAATTCTACTGATTTTGGGTCAGTTCAGACAGAGAGGAGCGCAGTGGAGAGAATTTTATTCAGGCACTCGAAAAATTATTACAATCAAGTGCGCGCGGGACTTCCCCAGTATGTCCGAGGACGAGCGAGCATTTTTGTCAGGTTCATGTATGCACTTTATTTTAATAATTTTAAAGATTTTTAAGGGCCCGTACTACGTCACACTGCTTTGCATGATTGACTGTTATAACAATAATAATTAAATACTCAAGTTGAAATAAAAATGCAGCAAAGTTCAGGACTAACTCTGGTAACTATATGACTCAAAAACACGATTGCGTTAAATTTTCTCGATAGAAAAAAATTACAAAGTTGCCCCCAAATCACGTCTAATTTACTCGGTATATAGCATTATTCACCAAATACATTAAAATTAACCTTGAAACTTTTGATTATTATTGCATTACAGATAAGGCAGCCATCATATGTTTTTCTTTTTCGAATAACCCTTGAATATTCCTAAAAAAACGAAAATATCCAAAGTAGCAAACGCGTTTAGACCATCCGCGTTTGTATCGCCACGCCGCCGCCTGGCATTAGTCGGGCTCTTAAGTGTTATATTTTGCATTCACAATACTATTTTGATATAGGTACTCTAATTAAATTAAGAAATAAAATATGGTGAAAAATTTCAAGCGGGCGGGATTTGAACCTGCGACCTTAAAGTCGTTAAGTCTATGTACTTACGACTTAAGGTCGCAGATTCATATCCCGCCCGCTTGAAATTTTTACCATATTTTATTTCTTAATTTAATAAGAATTTTAAAGTTGATTTTCGAGTGCCTTAATAAAATCCTCCCCGCTGCGCTCCTCTCTGTCTGAAAGCCGCTAGATTGATGCCATTGTTCATATATTCTGTGCCAGCTTATTGTACTTGTAGGTTAAACTAAATATAGAATTAAAAATAATTTCATAAGTATTGTTTTGACTATGTGATAGTTATTTTTTTTTTGGTAATTATCATGTTTTAATTTGTCTCCGTACACCATAGTTGTCTTGTAACCACCTGGTACTATTAGTTAGAGTCCCCGCTCCAGTGCCGGCGTCAGCAATACTGGCGTCCTGGGCAAGATGGCGAGATATCAACGAGCGCCCCCTCTTGGTGGGGAGGGGGGGATGCAAAATTAAATCACACTGCCCTGGTTGCCCTTGCTTGACGGCGCCCCTTCCGGACTCAGCGCCCTGGGCGGTCACCCAACCGCGCCCTACCCTAACGCCGTCACTGCCCCGCTCACTGCAGACTTTTTACTGGCCGATACTTTTTTTAAATAATAATAATAATGTTTATTCAGTATCTTGGATTACATTTCTACATTGTGAATGGGGACTACATTTAAGTAAACATATACTTGTGTTTGCAATCCCCGCTCTCCGTAACAATTTACTTACACTTTAGTCGGGCCTTTAATCCGTATGAAGATGTAAGTGCGCACATTACATCGGTCATCATCATCATTTCGTGTAGGTGACACGGTCAATCGACCATGTACACCCTGGTGTCAGAGTTCTTCGGAACCGCCTCTCGGCCTCTGACGTTCCTTTGACGACTACCAGATGGCATTAGGGATCAACGGCTTAACGTGCCTTCCGAAGCACGGAATCATCTTTATTATCAGACAATCAGGTGATTCAAGCCTGCAATGTCCTAACCAAACTGGAAACAACAAAACTAAAGTATGCTTCCCGTGGGAATCGAACCCACAACCCTCGGGTCTACAGGCAAACGCCTTAACCACTGGCCCACGGAGGCAGTTATCAACATATAGGGCAGTTATACATCGGTTGCATCTACATACTGATTGAGGGCCAGGCTAAACTAACAACCGATAGAAAGTCTGCAGTGTGCGGTGACCCTTAAATTGATATAAAAATTCAAATGTTATTTAATTGTGATTATAAAAATATTTTTTGGTTTATGTTATATTTATAAATGCCGGACTTTTTTTAATTAATAATAATAAAAAAAAATGCCGGACTTACACAACGATAAATAATATTGATACACGTGGCTTGACTTGAGAGATAATCTTAACGTGACTTTGGAATTGTATTTTATCGCAATGTATTGTAGTAGTTATTTTTTGAGATAAGAAAATATATATGTAAATGAATTTTTAATGGTCTTCTTTTTACATGTCATTCATCATCATTTCGAAGGTGTCACGGTCAATCGCAAATGCACACCCTGGTGTCAGAGTTCTTCGGATGTCATTACATTACATGTCATTTATTCTCGGCGAGCTCCGTGGCGCAGTGGTTGACACGTCAGCCTGCGACATGAGGGTACCCGGGTTCGAAACGAAATTTTTAGATTGACCTGGGTCTTAGATGTTTATCTATATAACTTTTTTTAACCTATATTGTTCCACTGCTGAGCAAAGGTATCCCCCATTTCTTCTCTATTTTATGTCACTAGAAATGGTCTGAGACCATTTCTTATCATGGCTCGTGATATCATCACCAGCGCTCTTGAGTATATAATTATATAAGTACTTAAAATATAGTATCGTCGAGTTAGTATCCTACGACACCAGTTCACAACTTACTGTAGGGCTAGCTCAATTTGTGTTATATGTCCCTATATATTTATATATATTCTCCGTGAAAGCAGACACCTAGGGCTCCGTACCCTATGGGTAAAAACGGGACGTCTATTACTAAACTTCCACTCTGTAACAGGATTGAACAGAAATAGGGAGAAACTTAAATTAAAATGACATATAAATAAACCGACTTCAATCAATTTACTGAACCTATTTTGATGAAATTTAAATGTGAACAATGCGAAAGCACACCCTTTCACATACAAAAAGAAATCTTAAAACTGGTTTAAAAATTACTTAGATAATGGATAAAATAAAAACTTAAAAAAATACATACTGAATTAAGAGCCTTCCCCTATTTTTGAAGTCGGGCATACAAAAATGCATGCTGGAAACAGCTGGGTATAAATGCACTTATACGAAATAAATGAATTGAATTGAAAAATATGTTTCTGAGCGTTTTTTGTAGTAAAGTATTGTATGGTGGTATAGAACTATGTGCCAACTCGCACTTTGTTCGTTTAAACATAAATTTTGCATACATCATCATTCAGCTTTGTATGACCTACTGCTGAGGTAAACCTCCTTTTGTCTACGCCATTTTCCTATCTCCAGCCACCGTAATCCAGCCGGCCTATTTGCTACAGTGTCCAACGATTTGATGATCACTTCAAATACATTACGTTTTATATATCTTAAATCATCATCAGGTCTTTCTTTAGTCTCCACCACAGGAGCACAACCCTCTCTGTACTACTAGAGCCATACTTGGCCAGAGCAGTCAGAGGACTTGGCCTACACTCTCCACGCTGGCTAGACGGGTTGGAGAGGTCTCACAGATGTTTATAAGCTTTATTTAGCTTGTATTTTTTAAGTTGCCTTCTACGACATGCACGGGAAGACTTGGAGTGGTCCTATTCTACTCTGCCGGATACCACACGGCCGGATACCATATATATTAAATAAAAATAGTCAATCATTCGAAAGCCGCAATTCATTTTGAAGTGACTATTAAAACGTTATATAAGGTCCATTTAAATTAAGCGCTAATATTTAAAGGATAGACACCTATAAGCTAAAAAATGCTTTAGAAGCAAATTAAGAAAAAAAAACGACTCTGGTTTTCCAGATATCTTGCCTTGAACATTTAGAAAACCAGATGCAAAAAACACCCTGTGTACAATAAAAACACTTTCTTGGCGGCGAACATTTTACTATTACCTACTACGGATACTAAGTCACTGTCGTCGACAATCAAAACAGCTGATTCATCGCTTTAAATAAAAAAATAATGTTTTTAATTGTATGTAAAGGCCGGCTGTGCTTTAGCATTTTGCCTTATGTCATCAACCCACCTTGTTACCGGACGTCCAACACTACGTTTGACACTTTTTTGTTGTAGCCGGCGCCGGCTTGCAAACATCTATACTATCTAATATTATAAAGCTGAAGAGTTTGTTTGTTTGTTTGTTTGAATGCGCTAATCTCAGGAACTACTGGTTCAAATTGAAAAAAATCTTTTTGTGTTGTATAGTCCAGTTATTGAGGAAGGCTTTAGGCTATAAAATATTACGCTGCGACCAATAGGAGCGAAGGACCGATAAAAAAATGTTTTGAAATCGGGGAAAAATTACTCATCTATACTAATTATTCATAATATAATAACACAGCCAAAAACAGCCTCCGTGGTCCAGTGGTTAAGGCGTTTGCCTGTTGACCCGGAGGTCGTGGGTTCGATTCCCACCGGAAGCACACTTTGTTTAGTTGTTTCCAGTTTGGTTAGGACATTGCAGGCTTGAATCACCTGATTGTCTGATAATAAAGATGATTCCGTGCTTCGGAAGGCACGTTGAGCCGGTGGTCCCGGCTGCCATCTGGTAGTCGTTAAAGGAACCACGTCAGAGGCCGAGAGGCGGTTCCGAAGAACTCTGACACCAGGGTGTGCATGGTCGATTGACCGTGACACCTACTCGAAGTGATGTGATTCATAATAACAGAAATTGCCGCGGACGAAGTCGCGGGCAACAGCTTGTTGTTAAATAAAATAAAGCATCACTCACCTGACAATCCAAACACCTACACGACTCTCGGTAAGAGCATGTAGTTAGAACACTCTCGATATGCGCCAACGTCTGATCTGCGCTGTTGGGACGGTCCGAATGGCGTCTTTTACGGCGCGCCAGGGATGACAGGAAACTCAGCGGGGATATTCTCCGTAGGGACATACTTACAGGAGTACCGCTAGAGGAAGAAGAACAGTGTAAGTAACGACTTTGGTCAAAGCGAACAACTTTTAATAATTTATGAATCTTTAGTAAGAGCGGGTAGTTAGTGCGCTCTCATTTTTTTTTTTGAAGGACTATGTAGCTAGCTCCTAGTGAGCTTTCGCTACTTCACCGGGCGTTTGAGGCGAGGGCAGACTGCCCTCAACTTTTTAGACAACATCACCAAAGGGCCCCCAGGAGGGACGGACCTCGGCTTTGGGTGCGCTCTCAATATGCGTGCGCTAACGTCTGATCTGCGCTGTTGGGACAGTCCGAATGGCGTCTTTTACGGCGCGCCAGGGATGACAGGAAACTCAGCGGGGATATTCTCCGTAGGGACATACTTACAGGAGTACCGCTAGAGGAAGAAGAACAGTGTAAGTAACGACTTTGGTCAAAGCGAACAACTTTTAATAATTTATGAATCTTTAGTAAGAGCGGGTAGTTAGTGCGCTCTCATTTTTTTTTTTGAAGGACTATGTAGCTAGCTCCTAGTGAGCTTTCGCTACTTCACCGGGCGTTTGAGGCGAGGGCAGACTGCCCTCAACTTTTTAGACAACATCACCAAAGGGCCCCCAGGAGGGACGGACCTCGGCTTTGGGTGCGCTCTCAATATGCGTGCGCTAACGTCTGATCTGCGCTGTTGGGACAGTCCGAATGGCGTCTTTTACGGCGCGCCAGGGATGACAGGAAACTCAGCGGGGATATTCTCCGTAGGGACATACTTACAGGAGTACCGCTAGAGGAAGAAGAACAGTAAATAACAACTTTAGTCAAGCCAACAACTTTTGATCATTACATGACTGATTTATATAAACCAATTCATATAAAACACGTAGTAACAAAAATTTTAAGCTCCTCTTGCCTTTAATTTTCATCTCAGCCTGTCTTCCACCCACTACTGAGCATAGGCCCTCTGGGAGCCCTTTGGCGATGTTGTCTATATGGGCTGAGGGCACTCTGCCCTCGCCACAAACGCCCGGTGAAGTAGCAAAAGCTCTCTTGGAGTTTGCTACATAGTCAATTACAAAAAATCTACTTACCTATCTAGAGAATTAAGAAGCGCAGGTTTCATATCATTATCTCTCTCACAAAGCGTTGTCTCACTCGGACGTCTTTTGATCCTTCTTTTGACGCCGCCGCCAATTTCCAGTTTGTTATCATCTAGAACAAATTATAACTTCACTACATAGTCTTTGATTATATATTTTATTATATTCTCTATATTTCTTTGATTACGTACTAGTCTTTGATTATATACTTTATATTATAACTTCACTGCATAGTCTTTGATATACATGTAAAACAAAGTCGCTTCCTACTGTTTGTCCCTATTATATGTTTGCTTGCTAGATATTTAAAATTACGCAACGGATTTTGATGCGGTTTTTTTATAGATAGAGCGATTCAAGAGGAATGTTTAGATGTGTAATTTAACGTACCTACTCGTATGAAGCCGTGGAAGTCGCTAGTTAAAAATAAAAAGCCTCATCCACCGGAGTGAAAAGACGCAAGAGCTGTTTTTTTTACCACCAGCGTTCTGCAAATGATGTCTAAAATATCTTCATGATCAAGTCTTTTTAGTGTCCACTGCAGGAGCATGACCTCGTTGTAACTACTACCGGAGCCATACTTGGCCAGAGCAGACAAAGGATTTGGCCTACACTCTCCTCGCTGGCCAGACGGGATGGAGAGGTCTCTCCGATGTTTATGAGCTTTGTTTAGCTTGTATTTCCTAAGTCGCCTCTTACGACAACCATGGGAAGATTAGGAGTCGTTTTATTCTACTCTGCGGGAAAACAGCTTTTAAACTAGTTGGCGATTCCGACTGTGGCCGTGTTATTATAATAGTCGGGTATTATATATATTTTATAAATTGTAAGAGAATAAAACATCTTACGATTTATAAAATACTAGCTTTCGCCCGCGGCTCCGCCCGCGTCAATTTCGATCCCTCGGGAATAGTACTTTTTCCCGGGATAAAAGGTAGCCTATGTCCTTCTCCGTACTCCAAAGAACTTGTATGCAAAATTTCATGATGATGGGTTCAGTAGTTACGGCGTGAAAGCGTAACAAACAAACTCACTTTCGCATTTATAATATTAGTAAGGATAAGGATTTTGACTTTGATAGCCATAAGCTATCCAGCCGGCCTATTTGCTAACTCAGTGTACAACGTTTTCATAGTCATTTCAAAGTACATTACGTTTTATACCTCTTTAATAAAAATAGTCAATCATAGGAAACCCGCAATGTATTTTGAAATGACTATCAAAACGTTGGTCACTAAGTTAGCAAATAGGCCGGCAGGTCAGGGGCGTCGTTCTCAACTGCTTGACTGGTGGTTGCAGGTATCACATCGGGTACGCATGCCTGGACTTCCCGAGCTACTAGTGCTTTCGATGGGCAGCAGCGTCAAGGGCACAAAGAAACTGCGCTCGCCAACCCGCTTGCCAAGCGTAGTAAGTATGGCAATATCCTACCATGGAACTAAGAATCCTTGGGAGGCCTTTGTCCAGCAGTGAACTTCTTACGGCTGAGATGATGAAGGTGTCTAACCAGTAAGAGACGAAGAAATGATACAGTATTTGTATAAATACAAATAAATTCACTTATTCTATAGCAATTGCTTATGATCATTAAACTAAAGAAAATAACAGTTTTATACAAATAAAGATTCTGATAAAGATCATGAAGAATCTCACCAAAAACCTCATTGTCGCAATAACTGCGTACAGTCTTCTCGCTCACGCAGCTCGCGCTGTCGCTCTGACCGTTGCTCCATACATCGCGAACTGACGGGTTCTGATATATAGTCTCCGTCGAAGCGTTGCCGTTCTCCACATCGTAGGACCTTTCTGGCTGCTGGAGGACCTTGGAAAATTACAATGGAATAATAGGTAACTTATCGAGACATCTTTGACATCTCAAGAGTAGTTAAGCGTTCTTAACAAAAACGACTAACAAAGTTTAACGTTTTTATTTTAAACTGTAAAAAGGAAATCATAAAGTACTTCGAATTTTAAATAATATTTCAGTTGAACGCCGGCTGCACGCCCGAAAATGTGTCGCGTTCCGTGTGCAAGCGAGAGCGCGGAACAAGCCCGGCCTCAGCGTTCGGCTAGTAATGATCTATCTCTCTTCCACTGTTATCACGTAAAATTATTGTCCGTAAACCGACTAAAATTGTTTTTTTTTTTAAATCAATAATCTGCGAGAAAGCCTCTCTAAAATGTTACTAAACTGGCAAATTCCATGTTATTTCCGTTTCAATAGCATCGAAATGTGTTAAGACCTCGTAATATCGTCATCATCACAATAGATACAAATAAAATCTTATTTACCAAATTCTAAACATTTATTAAAAAGAAAATTATACTTTGTCTAAAAACAAGCATTTTTTACTCATAAAACAATTAAGTTTAAGTAGGTAATACTTAAAATATTATTTACGAAAAATGGATTACGAAGAAATTTAACGATTTTCTGAATACGGCCCTGTGGCCTGTGGCCTACCTACCTATCATAAAAAAATTATTAATCAAACAGCTGTTTTTGACATTTAGTAAACGTAGTAAACAACATTCAACATTATATTTAGGTACCTACCTACTTACATTGGGTGATTTGGATATTTGGATGTGTATTAATCGTTTTTTTTTTAATAACTTGTATAATTCCGTTACCTGATAGTGTGCTCGTGTCCCTAAGAAAAATACTGCTCCAGATCCTCCTGTTGCCATTTTGTTACCCTGAAATTAAATTTATTAATGAAAGAATGAATAAATATTTAACTAATTAATGACGGCAAGTTGGATACTCTTACGATATATTTTATTATTTTATATAATTATTAAAATTTGCGTAGTATCGTTTAATTAGTTTTAGTTTGATTAAGTTATTTATTTAATAATAGTTTGTTGTTAATTTTATCGATAATTTACAGGCAAAAATTAAATATTAAAATGTTCTTACCTTAAAACGAAATAAGTCTTAACTATTTAAATTAGTTAGGTCGTATTTTCCGTAAATTATCTAATTTTAAAACACATTTCCTCGAGGAAATTTATTTGTTAGTTCATTTCTTGACTTGTCAAGAAAATTGACGCTAATTTGACTTGCGCACTGCGTATTTAAGGGTTGTCATTATTGGGGAGAATTCTCCAACTTATGGGAAAATCTATGATCTGGCTTATTTATTATTTTAATAGGTGAACATTATTTATTTATTATTTTTTATAAATCATTTTTAGATTCCATCTTTTTGAAGATATTTTGATTCTGGATATATTCAAATATAGCTCTCAGATCTTCCACCCCTGGAAAACCAATTTACACGGTCACGTTTTTCTCATCTAATAAGGTTCTTATTTGAATATGCCCTTGCTTTTTTAATTCTTATTATTTGCAGATACAAAATACAGGTGTCTCTATCAGGTTAGGGTTGCGTATCTCTGCGTCGTACAAAAGCATGGTCGATGAATGTGCAACTTTATGATTAGTTTCTCGCTCTACCGTTCCTCTTACTTAGAATGTACTTACTTAGCTGTCAGATAAGTTTTCAGTAGATGGCGTTATTACAAATATTAGAATCTTGTAAGATTTTTTTGAGTTTTGGAAATTATTATAATTTCTATAATCAAATTTAGTAAAAAATACAAAAATAACATTAAAAATGAAAATAAATAAGGAAAATAATAATTTTTCAAAATTTGCTTAAAAATGTGTTTTTATTTTGTTTTTGCGAAAAGGAGTCAATTCTACCACATCGGTACTGTAAGCAGTCATTATCAAGTTCAAGCATTCGTCATTCTAAAGTGTCGCGGGTATCCAACCAAATACAGTCTAGCAATTTCTTCTAGTCGACAGAATGGCAAATGTTGAAGTTTTGTTCTTATGCGACATGGATTAAGGTCTAAACTTGGGTGTGCGGTGCATTTGATTGTAGTGGCTGCACAGAACCACTATACCGTGTGGCAACGGACTCCCTGGGCGAAACTGACGGCGGACGCCTTATGTAGCTCCGTTGCTGGAAACTCTGATAGCGCGTTTTAGAAATATAGTTTAGAGTAAACAAGCAGAGTCGTATGTAAATAATTATTTTGTAGCTGTTATATATTCATTAATAAACATGATTAATTTTTGAATTTCAGATCATTTTAGGATACTCAAATATTGACTGATTTACACCTTATTTTTTCTGTTTGCAGATTCAACGACATAAAGAGCCAAACAATTAATAATATATAAATACTATAAACATAAATTATAAACTAAAATTATAAATATCTGATTTGAATTGTCATTTGTTACAATTTAATGGGATCTTGGTTCTTATTAGAAATTCTATATCTACCATTTTAAATATTATCCAATCCGTAGATTACAATTAGATAATACCTATATTGCTTGCGTTCCGTCTATAATCATCATCATCACATACTTTTTTGTAAAAATGATATAATACATCTTTGAAAATATAATTATGATTAAATTGCCGTCGTAAGGGTTCTTGTCTGTCGTTTGCCCGAGGCAGTCGCTCCCAGAGCGGTCCTCTCCGGCGCCTTTTGTTTTAGTCATAAAACCATTTGGTGCCCTGTCCGCGCACAGGTAGTAGTTCCGTTCATCGCGTAGCAGTTTAAGTTTTTTGAGTTTGTAGTTTCGTACCAACTTGTGCTATAGTGATAGAAAAGTGCCCGTTGATCAATTTAGATAACGCGAACTATGTATAATGTAACTTATGTGTTATTCCTGTATTCTTGTAAATGATCACGCGAACGAGCCTTCAGAAGCTGTAAACCTGGTGAGATCAATCCAAATTATCTACTTGTGCAATGTTGTATATAAATCAATTTTGCGGTAACACCAACTTCACTGCATGACTTAATATCATCATATTCCCTTGTCTAATACCTAATCTACTCTAAACTACCACTTTTATCTAATCTATTCTTTTCCCTTCCCTTTTTCGCAAGGATCACTATTTAAATTTGCAAAATATGAGAAAATCATTGTAAATTTTATATTTGACCATTGACTATTAAAATAATGAATGCAATCTCAAGTTAAATTAAAAAAAAAAAACTCGATTTAAGTTACATATTTTATAAATGAACTAATACTTCAAGAAAATACCAAGTACGAGTAGGTACTAAAATCAAATGTTTTGAATCAAGTAATTAAAGACCGTTTTATTCCAGTCAATGTCTAAATGGTAAAATCATTGAACATTCAGGCTATACATTAACCACGAAATATAATAAAAGATAAAAACACAAAATATAATAAAATATAAAATCAGAGCACTGATTTCGTGTTATATTGCCCCAAAATATTCTATCCTTTTAATAAAGATGTAAGAAAATCTGTTTCGGTAGACACCGCGTATAAGTAGACCGCCATAACGGAAATAATTGACTAGTTTGGGATTGAGTTGGAGAAAACATCAAAATTACAGCAGGACCAGCACCAGAAAACTGATTTTGCCAGCAGTATTTTAGGTGAATAAGGTTGTTAGGTTCTTTATTCAAAGGATTAGGATCCAAACTATCTATTACTCAGTCATTATCTGATACTCATACTCAGATACCCAACTAAACTGCAAAGAAAACTGGGTATTTACCTTAAATATAATACACCTACCCTAACTCTTACTTATTAATATGAAATGAAAATTTAAATCTCACTACCATATGCATAAAATTTGCGTCAAATTTACTCAATATAGGTATTATTAAAGTAAGTAGAGTAGAAGTATATCCTGATATTAAAGACAGGAAATAAAGAAAAACATCATAGATAAACATATCGTAAATCCGACTATAAAACAATCCCAGACTAAACCATTTCACAACCGATGAACTGACACTGGCTTCCAATGCTACGTTATAATATAGATACAATATAAATACGTGATACCTACATGCTCAAATATCGCAGTAACCCAAAATAAGACTTTCCTATCTGTATTAAATAGCTATAATATAATAACAAACGAGCCATCAAATGTAGCAGAACCACGACGGGATACATAGTTTAAGTAACTTTCAATACAATATATCAGTACGAAAAAACGACATATTACATGAACTAAAAAACCTTTCAGGAAAGGGTACAGGTCATTTAATAAGTTGTTCTAGCTACGTGTCCAAATAAATTACTGAATTACGTATATAGAGCTATAACATAGAAGGAAAGCTTATTATATTAAAAATATCTGACGCAACACCCATCTAGGTCCCAATTGCTTTGTAATAACCTCTAAAACATTCCTCAATAGCCCAGATAGCAGCTTCAATCTTACTGAACTAGATTCATAGCTTACAGTTTGGATCAATAAGTAAAAAAAGAAATACAGACGGATAGTAACTGTTTTATAATAAAAATCTGTGAACAAACTTTCAATAGAGAAACATATCTGCGCCTATTTAGGCAGTTTAGTTCTACAGGACAATAATAAAAAAAAAAATACCAAGATAAAAAAAACCGTCTTCCATTTAAGTAATATAAACATAAAGGCCGCTCTAAAGTTACTGAACAATACTTCGCACATGCCTGGACATTAGGTTGGATGCACATCCGGACGTTTCCCCAAAATAAGTAATTGTCTCTCACGCTTTCACAAGGAAACTAAACAAAAGATAAGCCAAAGCACCAAAAAAGTCTTTGTGCAATATGGGCACAGCAGAGGTCATTGTAAAAAAATGGACGGAGATGGTAACTGTCTATTTAGGGCCATTGCTGACCAAATAAATGAGGTATACATGTTAACACTAGATCATAAAATGACACGACAGGACTTAGCATCTTACGTCAAGAACAACAAATTCACACCACGTATTAACCTGGCCTTACAAAATACCGCTACGGAAGTCGCGCATGGCTCAGACTTTTTCAACTTAACAGTTGACGAAAAAATCGATAGGTATATAAAAAAAAACTATTTCAATTTGGATTTTGGGGAGGAGAGGACGCAATTATAGCGGCCGCTGAGTACTACTTAGTCAATGTCAACATAACATAATACGGACCAATGACCGTATAAATGAAAAAAATGAAAGTATAAATACCATTCAGAGATCCCATCACCTACCGCCCGCCAGATAGCCCGGTAGAAAACATCCATCCATACTTCGAGAACAGCCACTACGTTAGCATAGTTCAACGTGCAATACCAGATGAGTCTAGAGAAACACGCGACAACATATATGATAGTGAAACACATTCAGAAGACGGCGCTCAATAAGCGGAAATCTCTTCAAGCACTTTCACGAACATACAACCCAGCTACATGTGTCCCAAAAGATTACGTTCCACACTCCCCTCATCTAGATTACTTACGCCCAGGCCTTGCAAATCACTCTCAATAGTGACGTAGAATGAACTAGGGTGTGCTCGGCAACGTGATAAAATTAATATTGACAAGGTTCTATCAGATCGCAACATAACCATAGCGGGTCTTCAAGAAACGCATCTAACCACGGGAGAATTTAAATCAAAACACTACAATTGGGTCTTAGGTGGCAGAAAAAAAAGAGCACAAGAATATCGAGGCATAGCAATTTTAATAAACAATAAAATCGAATACGACGTCACTCAGACTCATCGCGAAAGCCAAAACGTACTTGCAGTACACCTGCATTTGAAATCAGTCAATGCTAACAAACCAATAAATATTTTCATAATTACATGCCACGTTCCAGCTGAATCAACATCCCGCTTCTTGCAAATAGGAATCGCCATGAGTAAAGCCCCAAAAAATGCAAAAAAAGTAATAATAGGGGACTTTAACGCCCATATAGGTAAGTACGTGATGATGTAAGAAAAATGAAAACTAGAAACATAAAAATTGAAAATCTAGTTGGAAAAAAAATCTGTACCATACCAATACAAATGGGAATTTTTTTCTAAATCTAATACAGCAACACCGATTAAAAGTAAGCAGCTCATGGGGCAGACCCACATGCAAGACCACCTGGTTATGAGGAAATCAAGTATCTCAGGTGACTATATCCTTACAAGAACACAAACAAACCTTTTTTCCACAGCATCATAGGCGAACGCAACTTGATAGTCAACACCTACCACAAACTGGTATGGGGCAATGTAAGAATATCTTCCTTTGCTCAACTACAAAAGCCATCCAAACGAACAAACCCGTCAAAATAAAAGACTAGCATATAACCATAAAAACCACAACTACGAACTTCTGCAAAGGAAAGAACACGTAACGAACTTCCTAAATGCTATCAGAAAAAAAAAAACCATTACGTTAAACGTGAACGGAATCCAATTAGCGAACCCAGCGACAATTTCTCATTGGAATGGGATACCCTAAATAGTATTCTGAAAGAAGCCGCACACGATGTACTACAAAAACCTATTTCCAACACAAAAGAAAGCAGAATTGCACTCGCTAACCATCAAAAGGCCATTTTTCAAAAATCTAAAAGTCCTCAGGACACTACTCTAGGGCTAAAAGTAAAGGAAGCACGGCGCAATCTGAAAAGAATTTTGGATGAAGAAGAGGCGCGCGTTGCCAAGTTTTTTTTAAGGGCCTTAGTAAAACGCACAAATCACTACGTGTGAGAATAACCTATAGGTTCCTGCGACTTTACTAAAGTAAGTCTACTCGAGCGCAGACTAAGCATTACATAACCATGTCCAATTGGATTACCGATTTAAAAAAGTCAAGGCAAACATATTTCTATGTTTGAGGAAACGGAGGAAGTAGCTCCCGGAATGGAGCCACCAACAACTGACGATATTGAAAAAAACCGACCATATCGTGCCGGAGTTATACAAGGCGGCTCCAACGGAATATGTAGCAGAACTCACAAAAACAATGGCGACGATATGGGTAAACAATGAAATCCCTAGTGAATGGCGCCTCACTAAACAGGTACCAATAAGAAAACAACCATATCCAAAACATATAAATCACTTTAGGAAAATATCTATATGCAACGTAGGATACCGAATCTACGCGAATTTCTTACTAGAAAAGCACAATGCTGCCACCAGCACCCCCGGTAACTAACAAAGAGCATTCTTGAACAATAGCTCCACAGACGATCATATTTTTACGGTCCGGCAGGTACTGGATACAAAATGGAGAGAGAGAACAGCCATGTTTGTCGTGGCCCTTGACCTCGAGAAAGCCTTTGACAACGTAAATTTAGAATCACTAAAAGATATATAAGTAAACAGAGTAGGTGTATCTCTTACAGATAGAATAATAAAAGCGTGTATGAACGAGGAAACCTTTGTTTCATGGTGTGGACAAAACTCAGAGGTAATAAGCAAAGGCAAGGGTGCCAAACAGGGCTGTCCCCTATCCCCAAGACTTTTTACTATAATCATTAACGAGGTACTAAAGACCCTCGAGGAAGAAGACGAAGCTGTAAGACTTGATCAAGACCTAGAATCAAAATTACCTATAATATTATCCTTTGCAGATGATCTTATATTGATTGGTGAAGAAGTAGACGTTCTTAATCGCATAATCGGCAAAATGAATACGTTATTAAACTCAGTCGGCCTCGTTATAAACCAAACTAAAACAAAACTTGTTGTGCGCAATCTTTTTGGTCCCCCAACCGCATAGCAACCGTGCAGAGTACTTGGGGGAGTCATAATCCAGCCGGTAGAGGAGATAAAATATTTAGTAACTTATATAACAGCTGCCCACAATCAAAGGGCTACCATTAAAACAAGATGTGTCAAAGCAATAAAAAATTCCAAAGTCCTATTACCATTCATACAAGATAATAAAATAGATTGGAGCATCGTAGTATTAATATAAAAAATGGTCATAAGACCATGCATGATTTATGGTCTAAACGTGACCGCTTTAACGAAAGCTAACCGATCGAGACTGAGAAAATACAAACGGCAAATACTACGGGGAATGTTGGATGCGGGGAAACATTACCCAAATCGAAAAATCAAGGCTAATCCATAAGAAAATCCATAACAAAAATAATAAAAATACAAAGAATCTCTTATTATGGTCACATATTACGACGTCCTACTTCAGGCAGCTTATCAACACCAGGAAAATAAGCGCAAAATAGGGCGTCCTATTTACACATGGGAAGACTCCCTAGATCATGAAATCACGAATTATATGAGTAAAAGTAAGGAAGAATGGGGCAATTTAGCGGAAAACACAGAGCTCTAATCAAAAAAGAAGCAGAAAAGATATTCGAAGTGGAAGAAACAGACACAAAAACTGACTTAGATTTGGAGCATTCGATATCAAATCAAACACACAGCCAGCTCTCACCAGTCATTCGCAGACGCAGTGGGCGCAAAACACCCAGATCAAAGTCCATAACATCACATCGATCACGCAGGCAAAAGCCAACATGGAAACAACAACCTACCCAACGAGAGAAGAAACAACTTTTACGAGAACCGACGAGCAAAACGTAATAAAGTATGAGGTTGGAGACGACAAATAGAACGACGAAGTCAAAACAACAACAAAGCAGTCCTATTTTCCTCCCTTTTATATATTACACACCAAGTATAGTATCTATCTTCCCCATACTGATTTGATGCAAGTATTCGGTCGGTTCACATTTCCTCTTCACTCCTCATCCAGACTGCACAGCCCTACACTCCCAATCCTATCTACGTGCCCAACCGGTTTCTCGAGCCTGGATTCGTGATCCAACGCGGAGGGAGGTAGCTGTGCAAGAAGTAAACACGTCAACTTGTGTTCACAAGCGCCGGTACACTCTCTCCCTGGTGGACCTCTTTCCTACGCTCTTGCAGTTTAACCACTGGCTGGGCGGGCACAGAACAGAACAGATGATTAAATTGCCGTCGTAAGTTTTTTTTCAAATGACTATCGGAATTTCGTACAATACTCATTCTACCTATTTATTTATATCTTCATTTCATAGATTAGGTTTTATTCTTAAAATGATACCGGAGAGCTTTAAACACAACTAGTTTTCTCAATGGCTTGTAAAATAATTGGCTTGAACCCACGATAACCAAACAAAATATTAGTGCAATATGCCGGCGAGATCTGTGCAATATTTCTCTACGTCGTGTTCATAGAGGGGTAAAATCTTGTTTCTTCAATGCAGACAGTCGTTAAGGTACAGTACTGCTTTTTGAAATAAGTACAAATATATTGACATAGCTTTTCAATTCACATTTTAATTTGTTTGGAAATATTGGTTTTATTCCACAAAACAGGAAATGTTTAGGAGTTGATAAACGGCACCAGGATTAAAAGGATCATAACTAGATAATATTTTAAATAGGAAAGTTAGCTTGTTTGTTACGCTTTCAAAGCCTTCCTATTTAACCCATCGTACTGAAATTTTGTAAAAGTACACGTTGTCTGGGATACGGAGGAAGACATATAAAAGGTATTTTTCATTCCGAAAAAAGAATTAACATCAATGCGAACGGAGACGTAAGCGAAAGTTATTATGTATATATAAAGTTAATATAAATTAGACATCTCTTATGGCATTTGGCAAATGTTAACTTTTCAACGTAAAATATTGAATCTTCATTCTATCGAACATAATTTATATTCGATTATGTGTATTCATGCTCGTACTACACATCAATATTCTTTATTTTATTACAACATAAGTTATCTTATAAGGGCCACCAAGTATATAGCACTGCGGATCATTAGAACGTAATTATTCCTACTAACTCCAAGTAGTTAAGTACCTACGCAAACAGGCAGGCATATCTTTCGGCGCATTATGCGTGTTGCTGATATTGAAAACATGCTGTACTAAAGAAATGTATTAAAATCATTTGAAAACTGTGCCTTAACTCAGTAGAACGGAGCGCAACGTTAGCGTGCTTACCTATGTTTCTGTTATTTGTATTTGCAATGCTGTAGCATGCTATCTTTCTCCGTGTTAAACAATATTTGCATTTATTTAAGCGAAACAGATAAGTCAGAACGAAACATATTTGTTTTTGAAGTGAAAACTTCTTTATCGGCGTCGTGCACTTCTTAGGATGAGTTAAAAATGTTAAACTCGCGTCAGGAACCGATGCAAAGGCGAATTTTCACTTCTGCCAGCACTCCCGGAGAGCAACACGATGTTTTTTTTGCAATGTAATCATTATTATTACAGTTTTTAATTAAGTACCTAATATTTTTTTACCAAACTTAAAAGTTCATCAGTATTTTAAGCGTATATCTGTTATGTTTTTTTAATGCAAACTATATTAAAGTATATGTCAAATTCCTGCCGGTAGCTTGAGAAATTACACTAGTTTCGACCTCTTATATTCCAACTAATATAAGAGGCCAAAACTAGTGTATATTCCAACCATATTCCAACCAACTATTTCAAACTATCTTTATCTTTATTATTATGATTTTGTATCCGGATATAATTTTTTTAAAAGAAAGTAGTTTATTTGCAGATACTACAAAAATGTCCAAGGTCAATTCCAAAACTAGACAAACTATCTTGATGATTTGTATGTGGTTCGTGTTCTCGGACTCTACCGTACATTTCCCTACCTACATATAGTAATGACGTCAGCTATTTCCCAGAGCACAGCACCCGTCCGTTCACCCACTCCACTCCATTTACGGTATCAGAGGAGGCTATGCAAGATGTAACACTGCATGTATGGTATGAAAGTTCTTCATAATTTCTCACTATCTATATAGATTAAAACAAAGCTTCTTGACCTAATATTTCAAGACCGTGGGTCTATGGAAGTGACAAAAAAATGAAATGAAAATTCAACTGTTTTTTTACACAAACTTAAGGAGATCTCATTATCCATTACACTACAATATGTAATTAAGATTTTGGTGCGATGGATAAGCTATTCAAAAAATTATAGAGAAGCCAGTAACAAAAAGTTGAGAATATGCTATATTATCTAACCAGCTCTACATATCCTTTAAAGTCGGACGTTTTGTCGATGTGGAATTTGGAAATACGTAGCATTTCTTTTTGTGAAGGAAATTTATAGGTGAATGGAGCAGGAATTATGTAAGTGAATTCAGAAGCTATTTTATAGTTATAGACACTTGATTATTTCAAGTGGGTTATCTCTTGGATAGGCATGTAACATCCTCGTCTTCATCGTCACTTACCATCAGGTGAGATGGGAGACAAATGGCGACTTCAATACTTAATTTAAAAAAAAAGTAATTGAAATTGCTTACCAAAATTGAGATGATTATTTGTGAGATCCTGCTGTGCATCGTGATTAAGCCTATACAGATCATGCAAGTGACCGGTCAGTGCCAGTATTGACTTTTATCACAAATTAGGGTGTTATTGTGCATAAACCCCTCTAAATTCGACGTACCTAGCTGGCTACGCAACTCCAACAGCCAATGAGAAGACTCAGTCTGAATCGCGCTTGTAAAGTTTTTTCATTCTGTTGCATAAATACAAGTGCTTAAATGCATTTTTCGGGGAGTCCCTCAGCTACACGGTTAACCGGTATGGCGGAGAGCCGGTTTAAGTCTCCGCCCGTATTTGCCGTCTCTTAAGTCGTCATGTATGATTTGATCATTCGATTATAAAGTTAAATAAACATTTCTGAGAACTGTTCTCATACAAACCGATGTAGTTACTCGACTCTCTTTTTGGTTTTCTTTAAGCAAGCAAAGCTAATTAAGTATTTTTACGAAACTTTGCATGTACTGAAATAAGTATATCTCCATTATTTTTATTTACATAAAACAGTAATAATTAAAAAACAGTGACAAGTGTTTAGTCATAACTGGGTTATTTTATGAATTTCCTGGCTTTTGACTAGTTACTTAATCGACGTTTACGATAATTTCAAGAGAGAAATCAGTAAGCACACCCTATATTTACTATCTTTACTCAAACGAGCAGTAAAGTTTAATTAATATAGAGCTAAATTTTATAAGTATAGATTGATTTTATACCCCCCGGCAACATTTCAATTCAGAATCAGGATCAATAAAATACAACGTTGTTATAATATGCATGCTTTAATACTTCAATACTTTATTTGCATCCTTAATGTACATATATAGGTCTTTTTACAACGGTACAGAAGCAATTAAGGACCCTTACGGGCGCAGCAATCGAAGAGGGGCTGACTTTTCATTTTTTAATTATAAATATCAATAGTTTAAAAAAAATATACCTACTTTATCGTTTTAAAAAAAATATATTTCTACTCCTACTACTACTAACTAATTTGATTGATAACATTTAATATTGCGGTTTAGTTATATTGTTGCCTATGTCATAAATGTGTTAGATTCGATTGATTGTTTGTTAATAAATTAAATGGAAAAATATATAATATATATGTACCTTAATGCCAAATGATATTATTTAATTTATTTTTATTTTATGAATCGTTTATACGAAACAATACAAATTTATCTATCATCTGATAAAATGTCGTGATCCTTTCTTAAGTGATCCTGTTTCTTGATGTCGATATTTCCAGTGAGTTTAAATTTAAATGTATTTTTATGAATACATGTTATTTCAAAAATTCAAAGATTTATTCAGGAAATAAGGGGTAACTTTGCACCTTTTCACGCCAATTCATATTTTAAATTATTCTGATTAAGGTAAATACTTATATACAAATAATTCATTGAAGATTCAAAAGCTACAGACTAGGAACTATCGTTTCGGTACCAACTACTACATAGAACTTGGACTCTTAGATTCGAATAAAACTTGCTATAATTGTAATTACAGATTTGACCAAACTTGGCTATAAATGTGTATTATGATCTTAAACTGTCTAGGAGAAACGCCTTACATATAAAATGTTACTCATGGAGGGTACATAAAACGAAAGAACTCAACTCATCAACTCCTTATTTTACAGTATTTATCCCCAAAAACTGGCTTACACTTTGCTGTTGCCTGCTTTGAGCTTGCCATACAATTTCCAACTATGTAGAGTCCTTCTATATATAACTTTGTAGAGTCTTTCTACATAAAAAGTTTATTTTGATGCAAATTTTCGACTAGATCGGTCTGGTGGTTTTCTGAGTACAGCCTGTTTAGATAATTAGACGAATATTCACACACTTGGCCCAGTAAGATTTCTAATATGTTTTGCTGATTTATAGAGTTTATTACTTCAACTCGCTGCAAAAAATATACTTATGTCAATCAGCTCTGTTCATTCATCATCCGACATGTGATTTACATTACCAAAGTGTTTTTGGTTTCCTTATTCTTAAAATGGCGCATACTTCTATGATAAAATGTATGAATGATAGGTACCTATATCATCTTACGTAGGTATACATCAACAATTCAACGGCTAATAAGTACTCTGTTTTAAAAAAAAATATTTTACTTGCCAGCCAATACTTTGCTTTTAACATTTTTTTTGGCAATCTTTCTAATGGTTAAAGATAATCTCAAAACTCTGTTAAGTTTGCAAATAAGATGTACTTCCCTTTGTATTATGAGTGCATCATATTTAAAAATTAGGTATAGCTATACTTAGTGTAGAGTCTAACATAATCACAGTGCATCTAACTTCATAAGCCCGCGTGAAAAACTCCCATTTCGATACGCCTTTGAATAGACTGCGGACGCAAGTGGGTCACTTCAAGATAAGTTGGCCGGATGGGGAATGATTGCCATATCGCAAAATGTGCACTGACTCATATGTCCTGACTTGAGTGCCCAAACACCTGCACTCGGGATGACTTCATCGCAGCCAATGATACAGCTATCGAAATAGCCCTTTATTGGAGTGATAAGATTTAATTTGTACCATCGACATGCAAATAAGCGAAGAACTATTATTGTTATATTACATATATACTTTTATGTCTTTTAGCTCGATTAGACATACATACAACCCGACCAAGCTAAGTATGCACCTCGCGTCGATTACGTCACATTCCAGCCAGGTGCCAACTTAGCGCGGTTGTGTTGCAGCTTAGATTTTTAAGATCTAAAACCCACAACAAATAGCATGTTGATGGGCGTGTAGCTGTAAAATAGAACCAAAATACTGATGGATTGCTAGCCGCATCGCCTACTAACACGATTCCTGATTTTAGCCCATTCCCTTGATCGACTTTTGCATTCCGAATTCAGAAGTAGCTATATTCTACGATTTTTTACTCCCAGACCAGCATGGAAACTGTTACGTACAGTAAATTCCCCTTATTAGTAGTTACACTAAATACTTATTTATATGATGTATCTAATGAAAAATATTGCAAACTCTCATAGGTCATGGTAAACGCTCTATCATGTGGGCATTCGCGTCTGCCTGTTCACCTATTTTTTTAAAATAAATATTCTTGAAGCTCTATCGAGGTAATAATGTATTTGAATCTATCTATTTTTTTAAAAATGTAGTACCTTTTTCCGTATATATTTAGTTGGATAAAAGCACCTTTAATTGAAGCACCTGAAATTTAAGCACCCAAACCCACTGGTGCATGCAAACAAAAAATAATAAAACTTGATTTGGGGCCAATATTAAGAGCTCTACATTATTTAAAGATACAAAGATATTGTTTCCTCTTTTTTTTATTATTTGTCTTTCTTTTATAAAGTCTTATTTTTAGAATATTGTTAAATCGTCATGATAAACAATATTCTCAATATTAGATTTTTTAAATATATGTAGTATGTTTTGATTTTACAACTATTAAAAAGTCAAAAAAGGAAGTCAAATCAGCTACTAAACGTGTGGATGAGACCTGAGTCTCTCTTTATCATTTTCTTGACATATTTGACATTATTTTACCATATATGATTGCTTACGCGTCAACATATCTGATGGCAAGGAATTAGAACGGCTCCCTGCCAGCACCGGCCCACGTAGTAGCTACGGACCTCCCGACAGTAGTGTTTTCGCCGTTCTTTATATACGAATCAAACGAAAAAACTTTCATAGCGCGTTTTAGAACTGAATTTTCAACATTTTATTTCGTACAAACAGAATTCATTAATTGGCTTTTGGCATAACGAATCGTTGAACGTCTGTTATTAGATTCAGATAAGAACATTTTTCATGCGTGTAGTTTTGTGTAATTGAATAAAAACATTATTTTACAATTTGATAGATCGTTTATGGCATTTTTATAAGTGCGAGAGAGACGTTTCTATCAAACTGATTTCTCAGTAATACCTTGTGTTCAACATTTGGGTTTCTGCTTTGCATTTTGGTCTATTTTAGCTTGATCGACTCTACCAGCTCTACATTTTATTGATTATCCGAATGAGATGGACACATTTCAGTTAACGACATGCTAGACAGAGATAGTCATATTAATGTCAAGTAGGGTATAAATTATAATTATAGAGTAAAGCTATTGTTTCAAATTATATTTGAAATATAAAAACTGTTTAGTTACATTACATAATATAATTATTAAAAATTGTTATTGTATTATTCTATTTTTTTATTTACTTGTGGGGTAAACAGGAAACTTTATTTTTATCTGGCAACATTAAAAGCGACTTGTCTGCATTTGCAGCTATGGTATTTTTCGTATGTACATAATTAAAAAAATATGCAATTTACGAGCGTTATCGTGGATATCGTGTATGTTTTCTTCGTGACTTTACAAAAATAAGTGTTTGTAATCAAACTTGTGTTAAAATCGTGACGGAATTTGCTTATAAGCAATTGTTGCCATCAAATCAAGTGAGTATTGTTGCAATATTAAAATTAAATAAAATCGTAATAGAAACACTCGCATTTTAGGTGTTGCAAGAAAAAATGGTTTCGAAATGACGTTTTGTGTTGTTGTCCTTGTATTTTCAGATTTCTGCCTATCTAATTCGATTATTAAATAAAATACCTAATTGAGTGAATTTAAGATGAGACTTTTACAAAATGGCAGACGTAGACATAACCTTACTAGAAAGTATGTACTTATTGCGTACAATACCATCTGTTTTAATAAGTTTTGTGACCACCGGGACTCGAAACCATATAGGTAGGAGGCCGGCAGGCCTAAGCCCGCGAGATATCCTCCTTAGATGAGGAGCCACTAATGGCATGAATGCAACCACAGTCTTCTCTATGCGTTGGAATTGGAAGGCATGTTAGTTCAGCTGTCATCCTCGTTATGTTTAGTGAGATGCCTTTTGGCAGTTTAAATAATAGATACCTTAATTGGATTGATCCTCACTTTATTTGCTACCATATTTTATGAGCCAACTCTGCCACCCATTATTTTATTTTTAATTCTAACTTAGATCAAATTTAAAAAATTCTAAAACTGTGCTTTGATAGTTAATAACTGGTAGTATTCTTTTACAAATATATAAATACATAGGTAATTAAGATTTTATTAAATCTATCGGCCAGTGTAATTAAGATACTGTGGGGCAGTCACAACAGTATCTTAATTACACTGGCCGATAGGTACACTTCGCCGATATGGAGGTCCCTGGTGAGGAGGGTTATCTGTAAAACCCCCTCAACTGCATGATTTTAATTGTTTTATTTTTATCTCAATTGAATACTTTTTAAAAATTTTAATATATATACTAACACATAGCGTAAGGATTACTAACATTACCTATGGATCTTAGTTATCTGAGAATAAAAGATTTTTATTTATTTTTTTATTAATTTATCACGTCTTTTTTCCCTTACGGTGTAGACAGAGTCTAGGTCTTTTTAAGACAAGCTTTTATTATAAACAAATCCACACTATAAAGTGAATTCCAAGACAAATCAAACAAGCCCAAACACAATTACTCTACCTTGTTTTATTTGGCTAGCTCCGTGGTGCAGTGGTCAATGCCAGCCTGTGACACGAGAGTGCCCGGGTTCGATCCCCGGCCAGGTCAAGACGGATAATGATCTTTTTTAGATTGGCCTGGGTCTTGGATATGTATCTATATATGTATTTGTTATAAAATATAGTATCGTTGAATTGGTATCCCATAACACAAGTCTTGAACTTACTTTGGGGCTAGCTCAATCTGTGTGATTTGTCCGTATATATTTATTCCACACAATATGCAAATTTAACTCGCAAGATTTGATTACGGACAGACATCGGGACAGGTGAACCTAAATAAAAGCTTGTAAATATAAAAAGGCGTGTGGTATCCGGCAGAGTAGAATAGGACCACTCCAAGTCTTCCCGTGGATGTCGTAGAAGGCGACTTAGGAAATACAAGCTAAACAAAGCTTATAAACATCTAAGAGACCTCTCCAACCCGTCTGGCCAGCGTGAAGAGTGTAGGCCAAGTGCTCTGGCTGCTCTGGCCACGTATGGCCCTAGTAGTACAGAGAGGCTCGTGCTCCTGTAGTGGAGACTAAAAACAACCTGATGATGATGATGATGATAACAACAGTAGCCTGTAATTTAATAGCATTTTTTTTTTTTTTCAGTTATAAATCATGTCAGATGAAGAGACTGCCCTGCAGGTGACTTCAGACTCACTGCTCACAACAGAATACAGAGATGGTAAGCCTTTCATATCAAATCCTAACTAATATTATAAATGCGAAAGTGAGTTTGTTTGTTTGTTTGTTTATTTATTTTATTTATTTAAAAACTTTATTGAGCCTTAAAAGCTACAATAGGTAGACTTAATGCTAAAAGCATTCTCTCCCAGTCAACCCTTGGGAATTGACAAACAGATAAAATAAATAGGTGCAAAATCAAAAGAAAGATATAAAGGATGATACTAAGCAAAGTTTATAAATACTTATATAAAATAACTATACTACACATATGAATAATGTATACATAAGTAAATAAATATAATATGTAACACATACAGTTAATAAAAATGATGAATCTGCTTGTAAATTATTCTGATAGAAAAGAATTTTTGTTTGTTTGTTACGCTTTTACGCCGTAACTACTGAACCGATCTTCATGAAATTTTGCATACAAGTACTCTGGAGTACGGAGAAGGACATAGGCTACCTTTTATCCCGGAAAAAGCACTATTAATAAATCTGTATTTTTATTTATTTATTTACTAGCTTTCGCCCGCAGCTCCGCCCGAGTTAATGTCGATCCCTCGGGAATAGTACTTCTTCCCGGGGTAAAAGGTAGCCTATGTCCTTCTCCGCACTCCAGAGAACTTGTATGCAAAATTTCATGATGATCGGTTCAGTAGGGCGTGAAAGCGTAACAAACAAACTCACTTTCGCATTTATAATATTACTAGATTTTGCCCGCAGCTCCGCCCGCGTTAATGTCGATCCCTCGGGAATAGTACTTCTCCCCGGGATAAAAGGTTCATACATATGTCCTTCTCCGCACTCCAGAGAACTTGTATGCAAAATTTCATGATGATCGGTTCAGTAGATAATTAACTACATTAATTCACAGTGTCAGCGCATCCTCTCGACGCATAGGCCTCCCCCAACCTTTGGCATTGCTCTCTATTGTTTCTGGCCAACCTTGTCCACAAGGGCCCAACAGACAGACAAACAAATCTGTATAGCACCTATTAAACCATTCTGAATTCAGTCACTGATGAGCAGGACGCCGCTATACGTTTGACACGATACGAGATATCTCCAATTGTATCGCACGTATTGCGGAGCCCGCGTCCCTCTCGACAGAGACTGATTTCAGGATTGTTTAATACCCCCTAAGCCCCTTAAAAGTTTGTCATGGTCAAAATAAAGTAGTTACTTTATTTTCAGAGATATCTTGTTTTAAGCTTTATACATGATACTCATCATCATTTTTTTTTATTGTTAAATAAAAAAAAAAATGATGGATTAGGCATTTGTCTCCCATCTCACCTGATGGTAAGTGACGATGAAGATGAGGATGTTACATGCCTATCCAAGAGATACCCATTTATTCTACTTTTGAATGTCCCGGGACTGTACTTGTCTGGGAATATAGACCTGGTTCACCTGGTTCCGTGGGCATTTTTCCACACTTAGGCCTCTCGTTTAGGCCCATGGAATATAGACGCAGGCAGTTCATTCCACACCTTAGCTACTCAAACCAAAAATGAAATGTCAAAGCGTTTAGTTCGACTCTTTGGTATTCCAACGATAAAAAGGTGAAATTTCTGTCTGCGCCCCGTAGTCCGATGGAGGAATGGTGAGGGTTCAACTAGCTCATTTCGTGTAGGTGTCACGGTCAGTCGACCATGCACACCCTGGTGTCAGAGTTCTTCGGAACCGCCTCTCTGTCTCAGACGGGGTTCCTTTAACGACTACCAGAAGGCAGCCGGGACCAACGGAAGAATGGGGGAAAGCAAGTAGCAGCTCGGAAGGCCAAGCGTACCCGATGCCAGACCTGGAACCACTGGACAGGCAGTTGAGGATGACATCCTAGAGCACCATTCGGCCTTGCTACTGTTTTATTATGTATAGAAAATATGGATAGATTCAGCTTTTATAAGATACAAAAATGAGACGCGCGACGCATGATGGCGCCGGGCGCACTACTCATACTCATACTCATAATTTTTATTCACATAAAATGTAAAGCCATTACAAGTAACCTTCCGGTATTTGTGAACAAATAAAAACGAAACTAACAATATACAAACTATAGAAACAAAATTAAAAGAACAAAAAGTAACAATTTTCAAAATTAATTAAATAAAAAAACAACACCTTTTTACTAAAACTTATCATCTAAAAACTTATCCTCTAGGAATTCTCTAATATTATAATAAGCCTTGCCCATAAGAAGACTTTTCAATTTATTATTAAATTTATTGCCTTGGAGGGCTTTTAATGAACTCGGTAGATGATTGTATACTTTAACTGCCATGTATTCAGGCCCATTGCTATATACAAAAATCGTCTTTATGCTACATACTAATAAGGTTAATATTCTGTTGTTTTGACTCTGCGCCGCTTGTGGCGCGCCTCCGCCGCACTGCATCTGTTAGTTTCTCGCTTAATATACTAAAATGTTTTTACTTTCAGGCCAGTTGCAAATTGTGGAAGTTTCTCAATTTGGCAAGCAAGGAGAAAAGGTAATTAAGAGTTTCTTCTTCTTCTTCTTTTTCTTCTTCTTCTTCATCATCAGGTCTTTTTTAGTCTCCACTGCAGGAGCATGACCCTCTCTGTACTACTAGAGCCATACTTATCCAGAGCTGTCAGAGGGCTTGGCCTACACTATTAAGATTTTATTAAACACTAATTCTTGTCGTGGTAGAGCCACGCTTCCGGCAAAATTCATGCTAGTAGCATGAATGGGCCGGCTCATCCGGGGAAGTACCACACACAGGTTATCGACGTTTGAGTAGAAGCTTTACGCTTCTATGCTTCGTTCGGTGAATGAGAGAGCCGGAGGACCATCCTTCCACCCCTCCCATTTCCTCCCCTTACTTTAATAATAAAATAGCTCTGTAATTAATCTTAAAACATATCGAGATACATATTGATGGCGCCATGAGACACACATCGAACGGTCGGCGATATTATATCGCCTGGACACTGCCATCGAGAAAGGATCCGTCACACCCCAAGGTCACCATCCATCATGTAACCTGCAAGAACAATAAACTACTTTCTTATAAGCTTTCCTAGCCTATGTCCTTCTCCGTACTCCAGAGAACTTGTATGCAAAATTTCATGATGATCGGTTCAGTAGTTACGGCGTGAAAGTGTAACAAAGGATAAGGATATACATTGTAAGTTACTAAGAGCAAATAAACGTTTATTATTATTTATTCTCTTTATTCAATATTAATCTTAGGCCTAGGTTTTATAATATTTGTATAAAAAGTAAAATATAAAAATATGATACAAAACATAAAAACATTATAAAACCTAAACCTAGCTCACCGCAGCGGGGCAAGGCTCAAGCTACCGGCGGTTAAGGCTGCACAGAAAGAAACCTCCTGACTATGCGTGACGTGTCCAGGAGTATTGCCTTCTGTATCTGGCCCTAGATCCAGCCATCCAGCGAGAGTCTCTTGAGGTGTTGATTCAAGATTCAAAGATTCAAAGATTTATTCAGAAAATAGACCTTTTCAGGCACTTTTTCACGTCAATTCACATTTTAAATAATACTTATTATATTTAAATTATTGATTATTGTTCAAAAGCTACAAACTACTAGCGTTTCGGAACCGACCACTGCAGAGAAGAAGACGCCGAAAGAAACTCTTTTCAACAGTATTGGTCGCCTACTTGCCTGAAGGGCTTTGTATGATATTTAATATTTTTATCTTTTCTTTTTTTTCTGATGTCATGTTATATACAATTTTAATTTTTTTTGTTGGTCAAGACTCTTCGCTGGGCCGTTTGCAGATACAACTATCGGGACAATGATGTTCGAATCCACATCCCACATAGCAGTCATCTTGTGGTTATTACAGCCTCCGTGGTCCAGTGGTTAAGGCGTTTGCCTGTTGACCCGGGGGTCGTGGGTTCGATTCCCACCGGAAGCATACTTTGTTTAGTTGTTTCCAGTTTGGTTAGGACATTGCAGGCTTGAATCACCTGATTGTCTGATAATAAAGATGATTCCGTGCTTCGGAAGGCACGTTAAGCCGGTGGTCCCGGCTGCCATTTGGTAGTCGTTAAAGGAACCACGTCAGAGGCCGAGAGGCGGTTCCGAAGAACTCTGACACAAGGGTGTGCATGGTCGATTGACCGTGACACCTACTCGAAATGATGATGATGTGGTTATTATTTATTATTATTATACATACGCTACGCACACTTTTCAGCAGGTCCTTGCCACGACATCAGAGACGCAGATCATGCCGGATCTGGAGGGCGAGGAGATGGGCGATTCCCGATACGTCCAAGTACTGAACGCTGACAAGTCCGTTGTCCAATTGGATCTACTGAACATGACTTTGGTCAGGTGAGAAAACCTACAACTTTTGTGGTAATAATATATCAATAATAATATTTTTTCTGTATGTATACTCGTGAGTAAGTAAGTCTTCCCGTGGATGTCGTAGAAGGCGACTTAGGAAATACAAGCTAAACAAAGCTTATAAACATCTAAGACATCTCTCCAACCCGTCTGGCCAGCGTGGAGAGTGTAGGCCAAGTCCTCTGGCTGCTCTGGCCAAGTATGGCCCTAGTAGTACAGAGAGGGTCGTGCTCCTGTAGTGGAGACTAAAAAGGACCTGATGATGATGATGATGTATACTCGGTGAAATTTTGATCGTTCTGGACCCTTAAAGGGGTGATTCAGCCCGTCGATATGAACAACTTTTCCTATGGGACCAATGCTGGGAACTCAAAAAAAAATAATGGGCAGTACCATACAAAAAATTTCGGCCGGCCGGTCAATTTGAATGGGAACGTCAAAAATTTTTTTGAGTTCCCGGCATCGGTCCCATAGGAAAAGTTGTTTATATCAACGGGCTGAATCATCCCTTTAAGGGTCCAAAACGATCAAAATTTCACCGTGTAATTGTCTGTTCCTCCATAACTCTTAATGAATTAACTGAATTTTATGAAACTTGGTAGATATACATTTAGGCGTACAGGAAACAGGATAGGCTACTTATTTTTTTTCTCCTGTCATGATAAACCGTGGCCATAAACCGTAACATTAAAATGTATATTCAGAAATTCTTAATAAAAATCTTTCTAAATATATATTTTCATGTTCATCAGGTCCTTTTTAGTCTCCACTACAGGAGCACGACCCTCTCTGTACCACTAGGGCCATACTTGGCCAGAGCAGCCAAAGGACTTGGCCTACACTCTTCACGCTGGCCAGACGGGTTGGAAAGGTGTCTTAGATGTTTATAAGCTTTGTTTAGCTTGTATTTCCTAAGTCGCCTTCTACGACATCCACGGGAAGACTTGGAGTGGTCCTATTCTTCTCTGCCGGATACCACACGGCATCATATTTTCATGTTAATATGACTTTTAGTTTAAAAGAAAATTCAAGATGTTGGTAGATGGCGGGGTCAGGTATCTCGTTGGCTGACTGTACCGGAGCGGGCGGAGCGTAAAATATGAAGAGAGCGCGCGCCAGTCCGCCGAGATAAGTCGAGTCGAAAATGTCGTATCCGCCTTTTTATATTTACAAGCTCTTCTTTAGTTTCACCTGTCCCGGTGTCTGTCCGTAATCAAATCTTGCAAGTTAAATTTGCATATCGCGTTGAATAAATATAAATATATACGGACAAATCACACAGATTGAGCTAGCCCCAAAGTAAGTTCGAGACTTGTGTTATGGGATACTAACTCAACGATACTATATTGTATAACAAATACATATATAGATAAACATCCAAGACCCAGGCCAATCTGAAAAAGATCATTTTCCATCTTGACCTGGCCGGGGATCGAACCCGGTCACTCCGTGTCGCAGGCAGGCGTGTTGACCGTCGATGAATGATTTTTCGGGATTGATTACGCTTCTATAGAATTATTATTCTTAGTTATTTAGTGTATTTTTTTCTCTTCAGATGTGAAGATGGGTCGGACACAACATACAAGTTGGTGGCCAACACGGAAGCCCCTGCCGGCACAGAAATACCCTCAGATGCGACCCTTACTTGTGTTTTGCAGTCCGACGATCAGGAAGGGGAAGGTATTTAACTTTAAACTAGTTCTATATATGATGAGCCCGATAGCCCATTGGGTGTGAGGATTAAAATCGCTTACGAATGTTAAGCAACCCTGGGCGTAGCCCCTACTGTGATGGGTCACCGCTAGTGGCAGAAAAATACCTCGAGCTCATCCGAGCTTCGAAAGGCATGTTAAGCCGTTGGTTACGGCTGTTACCATTGATGGCAGTCGTAAAGCTATGTCAGATGCCTTTAGGCAGCTTGGAAACTCTGACACCAGTATTGGCCACTTATACGGAAAAGGAAGGAAGAACTTAATTGGAAGGACTATGTAGCTAGCTCCAAGTGAGCTTTCGCTACTTCACCGGGCGTTTGAGGCGAGGGCAGAATGCCCTCAACCTTTTAGACAACATCACCAAAGGGCCCCCAGGAGGAACGGACCTCGGCTTTGGGCGTTGCCTGTGTGCGCAAGGCTTGGAGAGACAGCAAACTCATATTGCCTGATGGGCCGCGTATACGTGCATGCAAGCCTGAAGGGCCAATCTGAGAATCATGACAAAAGCCTTTGAAGAGCAGCAACTCTCATCTTTTGCCTTATGGGCCGAAAGCTACGTTGCCAGAAGGGCCTATCCTGGGTGCAAGTCACCCGGGACCGCCGGGCGGTCTCCAGTAATCGGAGCTAAACTATATTATGGCTTATGAGGTTTTAATTTTTATACTAGGATAATACACGGTGAATACACTCTCTCTCACTCACCGAACAGCACAGAAGCGGGAGCTTCTACGCAAACGTCCATTTTCTGTGAGAGTGTGGTACTTCCCCGGACGAGCCGGCCCATTCATGCTACTAGCAAAAATTAATTTTGCCGGTAGCGTTGCTACCACAACTGAAAATTAAAATATAAATATATAGGGACATATCACACAAATTGAGCCAGCCCCACAGTAAGTTGTGAACTTGTGTCGTAGGATACTAACTCAACGATACTGTATTTTATAATGTATACTTATATAGATAAATATTCAAGACCCAGGTCAATCTGAAAAAGATCGTTTTCCATCATGACCTGACCGGGGAGCGTATTGCCAAACTGTATACTGACCCAGACACCCATAGTCTGTACTGAACTACGTTGTGCTCATTAAAATCACAAACAAATTGGAGCAAAGTACATACGAGCTCAGAGCAGTCTGAGAAGGTATGCACTTTACTCGCTTGTATGTAAAGCAAACTGTGACACGCGAATATCTTTAACTAACTATACAATGTGTTTCGTAATTTCCCGTATCTTTTTTTATGCTGTTGCGATTTTTAGGTATCCTATCCGTGAAACTGAACAACTTTTCCCAAAAAACATACCTTATGTGACGTAATTTAAGTTTTAACTAAAGAAAAGCCATTGTAAGTATGACTAAAAAATAATATGAACTGTAACAACTATAGAGTGTTAAAAAAACTATAAGTGTTTCCAATTCAGTAATTATTAATTTTACATAAGAACGATGCACTGACACAACAAATTGTACCTATTTTTAATTTCAGTGTAGGTAATAATAACTCAATTAAGTCGATATGACAAGTGATTGTTAACAAAGTAATGTATCAAGAACAGAAAATGGAAAATTCTCAATAAACGCCAATAACAAAAACTCAAATAGCAAGAGATGGCGCCACACTCACACCTTGCCTTTTGTGCTTTATCTCCCTATCGATTTTTTTTTGTTAATAACCGGAGTGTGTGGAGTAAAAATTATATGTTATAAATATCAGTAAATATGCCAAATGTTTTTCTCCCAGCATACTTGAACCGCAAACTAGCCAAGTGTCAATTTTATTCAAATTATTAAGGCTTACACCGATCTATAAAAAAACAGTATTAAAGTCGGTTTATTTTTAATAGTAACTCTATTTTTAAATTTTATTAATAAACACGTGCGTAATTGCTAATGAAGTCACGTCACGACCACTGGCGAAAAAAAGAGGTTTAGGTCGCAAGCGGCGCAAGTTTTAGAAGACGAGGCCAGGAAATAAAACATGTCTGCATTCCCATGCATTTCGTTCTAAATTATCATGCCATTACATACTACTATGTATTTTGGTCAAGTATTTTAAGCAAAATGTATTTTGATTCAGACACTCTCTGAATAGGTATACAGTTTGCTCTTCAACTACAAAGGCAAACTGCGATCGAACTCAGAGCAACCCCGGTCTGGGTCAGTATACAGTTTGGCAATACGCGACCGGGGATCGAACTCGGGAACCGTGTCGCAGGCTGGCGTGTTAACCATTGCGCCACAGAGCCCGCTAAAGCTATAAGTGTTTATATTTTGCATTCACAATGCTATTTTGATGTACTCTTTTTAAATTAAGAAATAAAATATGGGAATAAAAAAATCAAGCGGGCGGGATTTGAACCTGCAACCTTATGTCGTAAATAGACTTAAGATCGCAGGTTCAAATCCTGACCGCTTTTAATTTTTTACCATATTTTATTTCTGAATTTAATAAGAGCTCGTTAAATCTTTTTGGCCGTGTGGTTTCCGGCAGAGTAGAATAGGACATTCCTAGTCTTTCCATGGAGGTCGTAAGAGGCGACTTAGGAAATACAAGCTAAACAAAGCTCGTAAACATCAATGAGACCTCTCCAACCCGTCTGGCCAGCGAGTGGCCAGGAGAGTGTAGGCCAAATCCTCTGTCTGCTCTGGCCAAGTATGGCTCCGGTAGTACAGAGAGGGTCATGCTCCTGCAGTGGAGACTAAAAAGACCTGATGATTTTTTGATGAAGATTTTAGCTTAATCTAGTTTCAAATAAAGTTCTTTGTTGCAGACACAGACAATCAAGATACATATGTGGTCATGAATGGGGGAGAACAGGGGCCTCTCGTGTTTCTCAAATCCGACTTTGAAGATGGAAGCGTACAGGTGGTTAAGCAGAGCGAAGAGAATGTTAAAGTAAGATTTTATTGACTTATACTGCATCCGTGGTCCAGTGGTTAAGGCGTTTGCCTGTAGACCCAGGGGTCGTGGGTTCGATTCCCACCGGAAGCATACTTTGTTTAGTTGCTTCCAGTTTGGTGAAGACATTGCAGGCTTGAATCACCTGATTGTCCGTTAATAAGATGATTCCGTGCTTCGGAAGGCACGTTAAGCCGTTGGTCCCGGCTGCCATCTGGTAGTCGTTAAAGGAACTACGTCAGAGGCCGAGAGGCGGTTCCGAAGAACTCTGACACCAGGGTGTGCATGGTCGATTGACCGTGACACCTACTCGAAATGATGATCATGATTGACTTATAGCTTCGAATCTCCTTCAATTATCCCAGAGGTGGCCTTATTTGTAAGAAAATATCCCCAGCTAATTACCAAAATTTACGAAACACAGCCGAAATACAAGACATAAAAATAGACTGGTCACGCCAAAATCAACTTTAGAGCTATACCATAAGGGCCCGTATTGCTTATTCATAAAAATCCTTATCCTTACTAATATTATAAATGCAAAAGTGAGTTTGTTTGTTACGCTTTCACGCCGTAACTACTGAACCGATCATCATGAAATTTTGCATACAAGTTCTCTGGAGTACGGAGGCATAGGCTACTTTTTATTCCGGGACTAACGGCTTAACGTGCCTTCCGAAGCACAGAGGAGCTAGAGATATGTTTATGCCATTAGCGATCACCCATCACAGTGGGAACTGTGCTGTGTTGCTTAACTTGCGTAATCGCCAATGGTGCACACGTCCACTGAGCCACCGGGCTTCTCATTTCTTTTATTAGGGTTACGTACCCAAAGGGTAAAAACGGGACCCTATTAATATCGCTCCGCTGTCTCTGTCTGTCCGTCTGTCACCAGGCTGTATCTCATGAACCGTGATAGTTAGACAGTTGAAATTTGATATTGAATTTCACAGATGATGTATTTCTGTTGCCGCTATAACAACAAATACTAAAAAATAGAATAAAATAAATATTTAAGGGGGCTCCCATACAGCAAACATGATTTTTTGCTTGTTTTTGATCGATATTGACAATGGCAACAGGTAGATGCTTTAAATATACACAGAAAATTTATTTATATATTAACTTTAAAAATAAATAATTGAACAAAAATAAAATTAATATCAATGGGGGGCTCCTATACAACGGACATGATTTTTTTTGCTGTTTTTATAGATAACGGTACGGAACCCTTCGTGTGCGAGTCCGACTCGCCCTTGGCCGTTTTTTTGTACATAAATTCTCTAATGAATATTTTTTTTTTTTTAGGCAAAGAAAGCTTCGCCGGCGGAAATATTAGCAAAAGTTAAATCGTTACAGAAAAAGTAAGTTTATACACACATACTCTAAATAACACTTCCATGCTATCTTCTGTGCTATGAATAATATTCATAGCACAGAAGATAGATATAAGATATATAAATATACTCTTCTATGCATATCGTTGAGTTAGTACCCCATAACACAAGTCTCGAACTTACTTTGGGGCTAGCTCAATTTGTGTGATTTGTCCGTATATATTTATTTTATATTTTATGCTGGTCTGGGAGAAAAGAAAAAACGTAGAATGTCCCAGCTGATTTTCTTCCCGCGCAGATCGTAAAAGCCGGTCGAGGGATTGAGCTAAAATCTGCTGAATCATGTCAATAGGCGATGCGGCTAGCAACCTATCACTATTTTGATTCCGTTTTCCATCTACACTCCCACCAAAATGCCAAATGTGGCCATGAGGTCTCATAGACCTAGCCTAGGCTCTGTCTACCCCGCAAGGGAAAAAGACGTGATACTATGTATCATCATCATCAGGTCTTTTAGTCTCCACTGCAGGAGCATGACCCTCTCTGTACTACCGGAGCCATACTTGGCCAGAGCAGACAGAGGATTTGGCCTACACTCTCCTCGCTGGCCAGACGGGTCGGAGAGGTTCACCCCCCATTTGCTGCTTACGTTATATTTGAATGATTGACAGCTCCGTAGCGCAGTGGTTAACACGCCAGCCTGCGATATGGAGTGCCCGGGTTCGATCCCCGGCCAGGTCAAGATGGAAAATGATCTTTTTCAGATTGGCCTGGGTCTTGGATGTTAATCTATGTATGTATTTGTTATAAAATATAGTATCGTTGAGTTAGTATCCCATAACACAACGAACTTACTTTAGGGCTAGCTCAATCTGTGTGATTTGTCCGTATATATTAATTTTTATTATTATTATTTCCGTTTCAGAGCCCAACTCCTACAAAGCGCCAAGCCCACTAAAGGCCGTCGCGGGCGCAAACTCAAAACGGACTTCCCCTCACCGCACGAATTACTGGCCTCTCCTAATTTCAAGCTGTTCCTATATTCCTGCAAGATGTGCCATTTCAAATGTAACGCTATTAAGGAAATGACGCAACACAAGGTATGTTGAACTTATAAGCTACTAGCTTTCGCCCGCGGCTCCGCCCGCGTCAATGTCTATCCCTCGGGAATAGTACTTTTTCCCAGGATAAAAGGTAGCCTATGTCCTTCTCCGTACTCCAGAGAACTTGTATGCGAAATTTCATGATGATCGGTTCAGTAGTTACGGCGTGAAAGCGTAACAAACAAACAAACTCACTTTCGCATTTATAATATTAGTAAGGATAACTTATAACTTGAGACTTGTTAATAGCACATAGATATTATATAAGAATTATTATATGTTCATTGATGCTGTAAGACTCCCTAAGATTAAATAAATAAATAAATAATCACTACCAGGGATGTTGCGGATGCCGATTTTTTCACATCCACGGATGTGAATGCGGATGCGGATTATGACATGGCTGACATCCGCATCCAATATATAAGAAAAAATACATCGGATCTTGTCACCAATTTTTCGCTCCCGTTGGTCATTGTTACGCGCGAACGACACGCGCAATTCGCCGGCCCCGCCCAATTTCTTTCTTGTCACGACTTGTTTTATATTCGCATCCGCATGAACATCCGCTTTTGATTATTGTGTATGCGGACGCGGATGTAGATGTCCAAATTTATGCGGTAGCTCCGCATTTGCGGATGCGGATGCGAATATTCGCAACATCCCTGTCACTACATAGTCATTGACTAATATATTACTAGCGTAGGGACTAGGCCAACTGCACAACGAATTGTCTCCAACGCGCTGGTTCGACAAAGTCAGTTTAGCACCAATGCAACTCAGTCCTCTGCGGTCTGCGGAACAGTACGTCCGTTATTCTTTGATTTAAATTATTGCCTTAACAATGCCCAATTCCGTGTTTAAAGGCTGCAAAAATTATGATAAGAAAGTTAAAAAAGTACATGGGATATCATATCATCGGTAAGTAACATAATGCTTTATTTATATGTAAATTACGGGTTATTCACGTACGTCAGCTACAGGCCGACATGTTTCAACCTCATCCGGAGGTCTTCCTCAGGGCGAATGTGAACCGAGCACGGAGTCTTCCCGATTTGCGAAACCTCCGGATGAGTTGTGGTAGAGCCACGCTACCGGCGATATTCATTTTTGCTAGTAGCTTGAATGTGCCGGCTCGTTTGGAGAAGTACCACTTTCTCACAGAAAATCGACGTTTGAGTAGGAGCTTTACCGCTTCTATGCTCCGTTCGGTGAGTGAGAGAGCCGGAGGCCCATCCCTCCCCCATTTTCTCCCCTATGTCCTTTCCCTAATACCTTGAAAGGCCGGCGACGCTGCTGTTACACCCTGGTGGTGCAGTTGTCCATGGGCAGCGGTGGTCGCTTACCATCAGGTGACTCGCTTGCTCGATTGCCCTATTATATATAAAAAAAACATAATGCTGTTTTTTGTAATTAAAATGATAGTCCATTTATTGAGGAAGGCTTTAGGCTATAAAATATCAGCTGCGACCAATAGGAGCGAAGCATCAATAAAAAATGTTTTGAGAACGGGGGAAAATTATTCATAGTTGAGGACTTCGACGCGTGCGATGCGTAAACGGTTCCAGTTACCCAAAAAAATGTGTATTTTTCCTCTTTAAACGAACTAAAGAAATGTCCGCTACAGTATATGCTTATAGTAACAGAAATTGCCGCGGAAGAAGTCGCGGGCAACAGCTAGTGTTAAATAAAAACCCACATTTTCAATTGGACTAACTAAGTCGTATAAGATCTTTTACAAACCAAATATGGATTTGTATTACTGTGCAGTTTGAAATAAACGATTCATTAATTCATCAGGGATGTTGCGGATGCCAATTTTTTTACATCCGCATTTACATCCGCGGTACGGATGCGGATGCTTAAGACATTATATAAATATATGATTAAAAATTAAAACAGTGATAAAGTAATTATTAACATTGTTAATAATATATTAAATAAATAATAAATAATAAAACTGTATTTATTTTCCTCCAATAAAAATACAATTGAATACAAAAATATACAAGAGACATATTTAAGTAATATATACATTACACAGGTACTTATATTCTAGTGGAGGACTGGTGCCCATGCTAGGTTTCCGAGGAACCTGTTATTACGGGTCACCAGGACTCGCTATCTTTATTAAATTAGGTACTTATAATTACGGTATCAAAATTTCAAAAAATTACATTTAAACAAGTAAGTACTTAAATAAGTTATAGAGTATAGACACAAAATGTTTCTAAGTAAAAGTGTTAACAGTAATATTATGTTAATATAACAATAATAAATTAATTAATTATTTAAGTTAGATCTATAGAAGTATATGCATAAGTCAAAGCACAGGTGTCATAAATTGTTCGGTCTCCTCGTATGTTACTTTTTGTAACCGCTCACGTACAATCCTTTTGCAATCGTATGTATTTAGTTTAAATAAAGGCACTTTTTTGTTCATTTCCTTGTAGAGAAAAGGACCAAGAAAACAGAAGAATTTTTTAGAGAACTCAGTGTTAAATGATGGGATAGAAAGGTTAATGATTCTGTTACTTCTAGTAAGTACTTGCGGAAGGAAAGGGAGTCTTGTGTGCTGCTGCATTATTGTTTCAAGAATAAAGAGCTGTCGTACTGTTAGTACCTCACAAAATTTGTAAAGGTCTGTTGTAGGGTATCTGTATGGCTTGAAAGTACACACTTTCAGAACAGCTCTTTGCGCTCTTTCGACTAAAAGAAGATGAGACTTTGCGGCTCCTCCCCAGGATGTAATACAATATGATATAATTGATTGACATAAGGCTAAATATGTCACACAAAGTATATTGGCATCCGCTATATATCGCATTTTTTTAAATATGTATAGGAGCTTCCTGATTCGAGCTGAGAGTTGTATTGTATGTGGGGCAAAGTTAAGGTTGGAATCAATTAAGACTCCGAGATAAGTTGTGGTGTTTGTCATCTCTAGGGTTGGGCATTCGCAAGAACTACTAAAGCAATCTGCTGTTGCTTGAGAGTGGGCAAACAACTTGTGTATGTTGGGATCTGGGCGATTTATGTTTCTTATACTGAACGCCATGTATTTAGTTTTACCGACATTCAGTGTTAGGAAATTCTCATTCAACCACTGTTTAACACAATCCAAACCTATTTGAGCTGATTTAAATGTATCTGACCAGGTTTTGCCCGTAAATATCAGTGCAGTGTCATCAGCAAAGGACACTATTTTACAATTTTGAAGAAGTAGATTGCACAAATCATTCACATACACCAGGAATAAGTTTGGACCCAATATACTTCCTTGTGGGACTCCAAATTGTATTTTTTGGTCCGAACTAGTGTAATTACCTACTTTTACACGTTGTGTTCGGCTGGTCAGATAGTCACGAAATAACTCTAGCTGTGTTCCACGAATGCCAATTTTTTCCAACTTTGAAATAAGTAGAGAAATCGAGACGGTATCGAATGCCTTACTCAGATCAAGGTAAGTTACAAGACAGCGGGTGTCAGAATCGAGAGCTTTAACAACATTGTCGACAAGTACTGCAACTGCCTGAGAGGTGGATCTACCCGAACGGAAACCAAACTGATTATCCGAAAGAAGTGTGTTTTTCTCAAGGTAATTAATAAGACTTTTACTCATAATTCGTTCAATGATTTTGGATAATGCTGGCAATATTGATATGGGACGGTAGTTATTAACCTGATCGCTATCTCCAGATTTGAATATCGGATGGACAACGGCAATTTTGAAAACACTAGGAAAAATATCCGTTGTAATACATAGATTACAAATATGGGTGATGACCGAACACAATTGGGATTTGTATATTTTAAGAATTTTAGATGAAATATTGTCCCACCCCGGGGCAGCATCAGTCTTTAAAGAGTCAATAATGCTGTTTATTTCATATTCCTCAACGGTATTGAGGACAAAGGAGTCAGGTTTAGGTAAAGGAGCAGGTAGCATGTATGTATGATTACTTCGGGTAGGCGTGATTTTATCTGCTAATATTTTTCCTACGTTTGAGAAAAACTGGTTGATGCTATCAATTGATTCTAAAGGTGTACTTTTAATAGAAAGGAGGGACTCTGATTTATTAACGCATTTGTTAGTGTCAGTAACTTTTCGGATTGCCTGCCACAGTTTTTTTGGATTTAATCCCGCTTTATTTAACTCTCCTCTTTCGTATATTCTCTTTTGCTTTTATAGTTACGATAACGGGTATAAGTTATTCTAAGAATATCATTACTAGGATCTAATTTGAGATTTTTATGCATTTTGTCTCTGTTTCTTAGACATCTTAACAGACCTGGAGTGATCCACGGCTTTAAGGAACGTTTACGGCAGGGTACGGATGTAACTGTAGAGCTGGTATGTAAACATCTATTTATCGTATTTATAAGATAGGTTGCTGCAAAGTTAGGATCAGATGAGTCAAAAATCGGAGATAGATCACTATTTTTAATCTCTGTAGCAAGTATAGCATGATTCACCTGAACATTGTTATATTTTCGCCTGTTAAGGCTTGTTTTAGATGACAATGCAAGTAAAACTGGGACATGGTCAGTTAGGACTGTATCGATTACCAAACACTTTGCATAACCGCTTGTTTTTAACATGAAATGATCTAAGCAAGAATTAATTCGTGTTGGAAGATTGTGAGCTGGAAGTAGTCCATGGTATGCCAAGAGATTTAAGTAATTAGAACTACTGTCATCATCGTTATTTTTGGAAATGTCTATGTTAATATCGCCTACAATAATTACATTTTTAAAAGATCGCAAGTTATAAAGAATAGTGTCAAGAGTACTCAGGAAGTTTGTTATATTTCTATTTGACGGAGAACGGTAAATAGCTATAATGGCAGAGTATTGACCTATTTTTAATACCACACTGTTTGCATCAAGGAGAGTATGTGAGACAGTTACAACATCTGTAACAGATTGATTTACATATACAACTACTCCATCATTCTGTAGGATGTTATTAGTACTGCAATAGTGTGAATATCCATCCAATTGAGGTATTTATACATTAGTATTAGATGATAGCCAACACTCAGTGAGAACAATGATATCTAAGTGGATATCCATTCTAGCCGAAAGTAAAAGAACTTGAGGTATGTTTTTTGATATACTGCATATATTTTGGTTTAGTATAACAAGATAATTATTAATTTTGTATGAGGATAAAAGTAATTTACAACTTTCAGCCTCACAGATCTTTGACTCAGCAATAGAGATCTTATCTAGCTCAGTTACTAATTTATGCGACATTATGTATAATATTTAACTATTTAAAAAACTAAAGTGCTGAAAGAAATGAGATAAGTGGCGCTCTTAGGCGCCTTCATACTCAATACTGTTTATGTACCTCTTTTCAGCCATTAACCTTGCAGGGCACTCAGTGTCACCAGTTTTATGACCACATGGTTTTTTAAAATGCAAGCAAGTTGCACATTTCGATGGCTCAGACTTCTTTGTGCAGTCTTTAATACCGTGACCTACTAGCCCACAATGTCCGCATGTGACGTCATCCGCTCGGCATGACTTGGCCGCATGTCCGTACTGCTGACACTTGAAACACCTTGTTACAAGTGTGAAATCTCGAACAGGGCATGACGTCCAATGCACGAATACCCTGTCTTGTGTAATAATGGCCTTGCGAATATTAGCGGTAACCTCAATGACATAGTTACATCTCTCAGCGTCTTTTTTACCAGACTTATGGCTCAATTTGGTAGAGTTTAAAAAATTCTTCGTAACTCATGCCTTGCAGTTTACCGCTTAAGTTCTGTTGGTAGAGACAGCTAAAAACTTCAGATTCCTGCATAGTTGAGGGCACTCCGATGATAACTACTATGGGCCTGCGCTTATGCGTGTCATCCACGGTGAGGCCAGAGGTAGTAAGTTGAGCCGATTTCTTCAATTTTTCGACGTCATTCTTACTTTCCGTGCTAATAATGACTCCGCCATTCCTCGTCATACGCATCCCTCTTACTTGCAGTTTCATATCCTCAGGCCTGATAATTTTTTGTACAAGGGTCTTAGTCTCCTCGCTGGATTTTAATTTGTCGGTTGGATAAATGGCTATTGAGCTTACGTGAGTCGGCTGGACGAAATTCCGTTCACCTTTTTTTACCATTTCTGCAAAGGATACTGCTCCTCCCATTGGTTTAACGGACTCTTTGATGGTATTTTGTAGGTCCATAATTTGTTTCGTGAGGTCTTGCTTTTCCTTGAGGACTTGAATGGTGGCATGCGCTTGAATTGCCTTTTGTTTGAGCGACTGGTACTGGACGGCCATTTGTGAGGTACCATGGCCTAATTTACGACACAGGGCGCTAATTCTTAACTTCTGCTCAGAGTTCAGTTTACCTTCACTAGATATTAAACACACCTCCTTTAGGCACTGGTCAATAGACGTCATCCAATTTTGTATTTCAGGCGTAGTAATGATCTCAGGAGGCTCATCTTCCCGCGGGATACGCCTGGGTTCTGGCTGAAGGGTTGAGGGCGTGGATGGAGGACTACGCCGAGTCAGCGCACTTTGATTGAAGGGACTGCTAACTTCTTCCATTATTTTTAATTTACACTATTGCATTTCGTAACTATGCAATAATAAACGAATGTCAGTACGGTCAATGTTTCACTAGGTCACAGTTTTGCACTTATGCACTTATTGTTATTTGTTTTTAGAACACACGTCCGATTGCATTGTCTAAAGAATAACGAATGAATATATTAATATTATATATAAACGAGCATTATATTAAAAATAAAAAACTTTACCTACAATAAAACGTATTACCTGTGTAACATAATTACCTGGCGTTTTGAATTTAATACCTTGAACTAAAGACTATATTGAATTCCCAATAAACAATTATTTACACATTGATCACTATCACAATAACACTCAAAATAACTCGGATTGATTTATTTATAAGAAACAAATGACGTACTAGAACAAACGCGACGGATCTTGTCATATTTTTTTTTATTACATTGGCCATTGTCACGTGCAAACGGCTTTTGCCGTTCGCTGGCCCCAATTTTATTCTTGTCGCAACTTGTATTACATTCACATCTGCATTTTTTTTATTAAATGTTGGATTAGGTATTTGTCTCCCATCTCACCTGATGTCACATGCCTATCCAAGAGATACCCATTTATTCTACTTTTGAAAGTCCCGGGACTGCACTTGTCTGGGAATATAGACGCAGGCAGTTCATTCCACAAAGGTGTAGGAATATAGACGCAGGCCACGCAGGTAGTTCATTCCACACCTTTGTGGTAATAGGCATGCTTGTAGCTAAGGAACTACTCGAACCAAAAAGGAACTGTCAAAGCGTTCGACTCTTTGGTATTCCAACGAATAAAAGGGTGTAATTTCTGTCTGCGCCTCGTAAACATCCGCATTGACTATAGCGGATGCGAATGCGGATGCAGATATCCAAATGCGGAAGCTCCACATCCGCATTTGCGGATGCGGATGCGAATATTCGCAACATCCCTGAGTCATATATTGTTTGCAGGCGACGTGTCACGCGGCGGGGGCGCGAGCGCGCGCAGGTCGCGCGGGCGCGCCGCTACAGTGCGCGCGCTGCCCGTACAAGGCCGGCTCGCACGCGCAGCTCATGCGGCACGTGCAAGACAGGCACCTCGAGCAGCGCGAGCAGATCAGTGAGTGTTCTCTTGTTCATGTCACGTACAAGGCCGGCTCGCACGCGCAGCTCATGCGGCACGTGCAAGACAGGCACCTCGAGCAGCGCGAGCAGATCAGTGAGTGTTCTCTTGTTCATGTCACGTACAAGGCCGGCTCGCACGCGCAGCTCATGCGGCACGTGCAAGACAGGCACCTCGAGCAGCGCGAGCAGATCAGTGAGTGTTCTCTTGTTCATGTCACGTACAAGGCCGGCTCGCACGCGCAGCTCATGCGGCACGTGCAAGACAGGCACCTCGAGCAGCGCGAGCAGATCAGTGAGTGTTCTCTTGTTCATGTCACGTACAAGGCCGGCTCGCACGCGCAGCTCATGCGGCACGTGCAAGACAGGCACCTCGAGCAGCGCGAGCAGATCAGTGAGTGTTCTCTTGTTCATGTCACGTACAAGGCCGGCTCGCACGCGCAGCTCATGCGGCACGTGCAAGACAGGCACCTCGAGCAGCGCGAGCAGATCAGTGAGTGTTCTCTTGTTCATGTCACGTACAAGGCCGGCTCGCACGCGCAGCTCATGCGGCACGTGCAAGACAGGCACCTCGAGCAGCGCGAGCAGATCAGTGAGTGTTCTCTTGTTCATGTCACGTACAAGGCCGGCTCGCACGCGCAGCTCATGCGGCACGTGCAAGACAGGCACCTCGAGCAGCGCGAGCAGATCAGTGAGTGTTCTCTTGTTCATGTCACGTACAAGGCCGGCTCGCACGCGCAGCTCATGCGGCACGTGCAAGACAGGCACCTCGAGCAGCGCGAGCAGATCAGTGAGTGTTCTCTTGTTCATGTCACGTACAAGGCCGGCTCGCACGCGCAGCTCATGCGGCACGTGCAAGACAGGCACCTCGAGCAGCGCGAGCAGATCAGTGAGTGTTCTCTTGTTCATGTCACGTACAAGGCCGGCTCGCACGCGCAGCTCATGCGGCACGTGCAAGACAGGCACCTCGAGCAGCGCGAGCAGATCAGTGAGTGTTCTCTTGTTCATGTCACGTACAAGGCCGGCTCGCACGCGCAGCTCATGCGGCACGTGCAAGACAGGCACCTCGAGCAGCGCGAGCAGATCAGTGAGTGTTCTCTTGTTCATGTCACGTACAAGGCCGGCTCGCACGCGCAGCTCATGCGGCACGTGCAAGACAGGCACCTCGAGCAGCGCGAGCAGATCAGTGAGTGTTCTCTTGTTCATGTCACGTACAAGGCCGGCTCGCACGCGCAGCTCATGCGGCACGTGCAAGACAGGCACCTCGAGCAGCGCGAGCAGATCAGTGAGTGTTCTCTTGTTCATGTCACGTACAAGGCCGGCTCGCACGCGCAGCTCATGCGGCACGTGCAAGACAGGCACCTCGAGCAGCGCGAGCAGATCAGTGAGTGTTCTCTTGTTCATGTCACGTACAAGGCCGGCTCGCACGCGCAGCTCATGCGGCACGTGCAAGACAGGCACCTCGAGCAGCGCGAGCAGATCAGTGAGTGTTCTCTTGTTCATGTCACGTACAAGGCCGGCTCGCACGCGCAGCTCATGCGGCACGTGCAAGACAGGCACCTCGAGCAGCGCGAGCAGATCAGTGAGTGTTCTCTTGTTCATGTCACGTACAAGGCCGGCTCGCACGCGCAGCTCATGCGGCACGTGCAAGACAGGCACCTCGAGCAGCGCGAGCAGATCAGTGAGTGTTCTCTTGTTCATGTCACGTACAAGGCCGGCTCGCACGCGCAGCTCATGCGGCACGTGCAAGACAGGCACCTCGAGCAGCGCGAGCAGATCAGTGAGTGTTCTCTTGTTCATGTCACGTACAAGGCCGGCTCGCACGCGCAGCTCATGCGGCACGTGCAAGACAGGCACCTCGAGCAGCGCGAGCAGATCAGTGAGTGTTCTCTTGTTCATGTCACGTACAATTTAATATTATTTCCTGACATTTGATTATATTGACCTTAGAAGACATTGACACATATTTTTGACATATTTATGCAGATTTTAGTATTTATTAAGAAAAATATTCTGTGGTCTGTGGATTATAGTTTTATAAAATAAATTTTGCACGCCTTACAGAGGCAAAATGTACTGGCACTTTTATGTAAAATATAACCATGTTATGTCTACCTACATTTATGCAAATAAATAAATTTTGATTTTGAAGGCCGGCTGTTCCGTACCACAAAATTATGTAAATTGAAATTGTATATAACATGAAATCAAAGAAAAAAAAGATAAAAATATAAAATATCATACAAAGCCCTGCGGGCAAGTAGACGACCGATACTGTTGAATAGAATTTCTTTCGGCGTCTTCTTCTTTAGGTCGGTTTTGAAATACTTGAAGTTTGTAGCTTTTGAACAATATAACTCCGTGCTTCAGAAGGCACGTTAAGCCGGTGGTCTCGGCTGCCATCTGGTAGTCGTTAAAGGAACCACGTCAGAGGCCGAGAGGCGGTTCCGAAGAACTCTGACACCAGGGTGTGCATGGTCGATTGACCGTGACACCTACTCGAAATGATGATGATGAATATAACTTAATGAGTATTGATTAAAACGTGAATTGACGTAAAAAAGTGCCTGAAAAGGCCTATTGTCTGAATAAATTTTTGTGATTTGGCCCTATATATTTATTAATTACAATGATATGAAACTAGATAGTAAATTTATTGAAATTTGTGCTCTTCACAGGCGTCTTCACAGAAGATGTAGTAAACCTGAACAGCAAAGACGTGGAAGAGGCTCATGTGTTAGTTTGCGGCGCGTGCGGCTTCGAGTGCACCACCAAACTGGAGTTTAAGCAGCATATTAAAGATGAGCACGGAGCTACGGTTGTCACTATGTCTATTTAGGTTGTATATATCCTGCCCATAACCTTTTCATGGTCCCATAACCTGTACATGGTCCCATAACCTGTACATGGTCCCATAACCTGTACATGGTCACATAACCTGTACATGGTCCCATAACATGTACATGGTCCCATAACCTGTACATGGTCCCATAACCTGTACATGGTCCCATAACCTGTACATGGTCCCATAACCTACTACCTGGACCACAGAATAAGTACTATTTAAGGACAGAAGTCTTTATCAAAACATTAACTCAGGGCTACGGTTGTCACTATGCCTATATAAGTTCTATACTTCCGGCCCATAACCTTTTCTACTACCTGGGCCACGAAATAAGTACTAGTACTTACACACAGAAGTCTTTTATCAAAGGTGAACACGGGGCTACGGTTGTCACTATGTCCATTTAGGTTGTATATATCCGGCCCATAACCTTTACATGGTCCCATAACCTTTCCTACTGCCTGGACCATAGAAAAAGTACTACTACTGACGAACATAAGTAATTATCAAAGATGAACATGGGGTTACTATGTCCATTTATCATCATCATCCTCATCAGGTCTTTTTAGTCTCCACTGCAGGAGCATGACCCTCTCTGTACTACTGGAGCCATACTTGGCCAGAGCAGACAGAGGATTTGGCCTACACTCTCCTCGCTGGCCAGACGGGTTGGAGAGGTCTCATTGATGTTTATGAGCTTTGTTTAGCTTGTATTTCGTCTCTCTACGACATCCACGGGAAGACTTGGAGTGGTCCTATTCTACTATGACTACAATTGATTGATTATTTTTATATTTGCAAAATCGATAAATTAACAGTGTTACTAATCGTGAGACTCAACGGGAACAAATCCTAGGGCGCCAGTACAGTCAGCGACAGAGATACCTTGCCAGGCCTTGTATCTATATCTTGAATTTTCTCTTAAACTATAAATAATAATAACATAAAAAATTATATACACAAAGATTTTAATGAAGCCTTTCTTAATTACATAATATACATTTTCACGTTTATATTTTTTATAGTTTAAGAGAAAATTCAAGATATAGATACAGGGCCTGGCAAGGTATCTCTGTCGCTGACTGTACGACATCTTATTTAGTAAATAGATTCAGGTGTTACTTTGCGGAAGTCAAAGCTACATTTACTTTGAGACAATTTACTTTGCGTGCTTCCACCACCAGTGGCGGAATTGTCGACAGCTCCGTGGCGCAGTGATTAATACGCCAGCCTGCGACACGGAGTGCCCGGGTTCGATCCCCGGCCAGGTCAAGATGGAAAATGATCTTTTTCAGATTGGCCTGGGTCTTGGATGTGTATCTATATATGGATATGTTATAAAATATAGTATCTTTGAGTAAGTATCCCATAACACAAGTCTCGAACTTACTTTGGGGCTAGCTTAATCTGTGTGATTTGTCCGTATATATTTTATTTTAAATTGTCTCAAAGTAAATCTTATTTGTTAACTCTGCTTGGAAACGTTAATTTTTAAACGAGTTCAAAAAAGAGGTTATCAATTTGGTTGTATATATTTTTTAATGTATGTTACTGCATAACTCCGTCATTGGTGACTACGATTTTTTTTTTTTAATTTTACCTATGTTTTTAAATTGGGCAAATTTCGTCAAAATCGGTTCAATAGTTTGGTTGAAGTCGTTTTTTTTATATATAAAATATTATTGTATAGAATAATCACTCACCTTGACCTTTTTTTTCAAATAGGTCACATTTTAATTTCATCAAAATCGGTTCAGTAGTTTGAAGTCTGTTTTTTTATATGAAATATTATTGTATAGAAAAATCACTCATCTTGTGCAGTCACCTGTTTAAAAATTATAATGTGGTCTTAAAAGTTGTTCGAATTGAGTCCATTGATCATCTTCTCTGTTGTTCAATCATGGTAGAACAAAATCTTGACTGTAAATAGCATTTTGAAAATAAGACTAAATATTGTTTAAGTTACATAATAAAATATATACTGAGGTGATTTTATGTATAAGTTAATAAAAGTTTGAAAAATATTGTTGTATGAATTTATCCCCATGTCCTGCCTAAATGGTTTTTTACAAGCTTTTAATTAACTTGCAGTGTATGTAACCTAACATTGATTTTTTATTTTTTGAGAGAATATTCTTTATTTAAACATGGTATTTACAATAATGAATCGATACATATACATAATTCTAAACTAAAACTTAAAAATCAAATTAATTAACAACTGCGGTCTGTAGGCAGGGTGCCTAAAAGGTTGGAGAACTTTCCTCGCTGGATGGCTAGACTCAATCTTTGACCATAATGCGCGCCTGCCCTTAGGTCACCGGAAACGTCGATTAGGCGTGCAGAGATCTCTTTCTCTTTGAAAATTTGTCGCCCCCGCACCCCAAGGCCCTAAGTCTCCACGGCGAAGGGCACAAATATAGAAGGCTTGCTTAGAGCAGCATATTTGCGCCTCTTACTGGCCTCCGCCGCGGCTGCAGCCGCGCCCGCTCTTGACATTGAATAAGAAAAAAATATGAAAGCTAACTCTCATACAACTAACGATTCAATCAATATCAGTCCCATTTACGCAAACAAACAACTAACGCACTCATAGACAAAGCTAGTTTGCGATTGGCCGCGTCAAGGTCACGGGGCGGTGTAAACATATCTAATGAACGCTATGGTGTCAACATAGTGGAGTAGGTAGGCTAGCAGCTCGCCTCGCTCGCTATGATAAGTTACTTCAGTGTCACTTTTCCGTCTTTCCTTGCGTTTCCTGCACCACTTTACTACAAATGAAGTAATTATTATCTCAATTCGCTAGTACTCAAAATTAAGTAAAGGTAAGTTATTTAACGAAAAGTAATGGCCGCTTAGCTAAAGAAAGCTCAAGGTCGCTCAAAGAGCTATGGAGAGGGCTATGCTCGGTGTTTCTCTGCGAGATCGAATCAGAAACGAGGAGATCCGTAGAAGAACAAAGGTCACCGACATAGCGCAGCGGATTAGCTCTTTGAAGTGGCAGTGGGCGGGGCACATAGCTCGAAGAACCGATGGCCGATGGGGCAGAAAGGTGCTCGAATGGCGACCACGTACCGGCAAGCGCAGCGTTGGACACCCACCGACAAGGTGGTCGGACGACCTAACCAAGGTCGCAGGAAGACGCTGGATGCAGGCCACTTCCAACCGGTCATATTGGAAATCCTTGGGGGAGGCCTATGTCCAGCAGTGGACTTCTTGCGGCTGATATGATGATGATGATGATGATGATGATGATGATGAATGGCCGCTTATAAACCTTTAACTATATTGCAAATGGCCAATTTAAACTTCCGTTTAGAGTTCTGTTATAAAGTTTGCGGAAGCGGATACGAAATTGAAAAGGCATGGAGAACTTCCGGTATATTATTTTAGGTTAAGTTACGTTAAACTTACGTTAAAGGAACCACGTCAGAGGCCGAGAGCCGGTTCCGAAGAACTCTGACACCAGGGTGTGCATGGTCGATTGACTGTGACACCTACTCGAAATTAATGAAAGTTTGAATGAAAACAATATTGCAGTAAAATTATTTATTCTCAGTCATACATACAATAATACACATACCACATGCTTGTATTATATTTACAAGAATAATAAAAATTATGGGAAATATTCGCTTGCACAATAGCTGAACACTTCTCTTACAAAACTAAAAAATTGTGTTCGATTTTTAGGGTTCCGATTCTAAAGGGTTTTCTACGAAACCCTATTGCTAAGGATTCACTTTGAGTCTAAGTCTCCTGTTGAAGTTTTCACAAAACATTTTAATCATCATATTTATGGCCTGGGTCTTGGATGTTTATCTATATATGTATTTGTTATAAAATATAGTATCGTTGAGTTAGTATCCCATACCACAAGTCTCGAACTTACTTTGGGGCTAGCTCAATCTGTGTGATTTGTCCGTATATATTTATTTATTTATTTAAATTATCAGCATAATAAAAAATGTATTAAATACTATAGGGATTTCCATTAATTTAATTTGTTAAAAATTTTTAGGGTTCCATAAAGGGTAAAATGGGGAATATTTAATAACGCTGTCCGTCCGTCTGTCACAGGACTATTCTATTAATTCTATGGAACCGTAATAAGTAGACTTGCAAGTTTTATAGAATGTGTATATCTATTGCCGCTATTATATAACAAAATTAATAAAGTAGAATAAATGGGTATCTCTTGTATAGGCATGTAACATCCTCGTCTTCATCGTCAGAGTACCATCAGGTGAGATGGGAGACAAATGCCTGATCCATGTAGTAAAAAAAAATAAGGGTAGACCAACAAGAACCTGTCTTTTTAAGCGTTTTTTAAGTTTAACATACTACTGGTACGGAACCCACGGCGTGCGATTCTGACTCAAACATGGCGTCTTTTTTTATTTATAAACCCTAAACAACACGACGTATCTTGTTACTTAACTTTACTTAACCTAAGGGCATTTTCTCTCGAGCTGTCCTTTACCGCCTTCGTCGTACTCCTGAGACGATATCCACATCTGCTGGAAGGAGCCGATTGAAGCGAGGATCGATCCACCTGGACAGAAACAAAATAAATGGGTATCTCTTGGATAGGCATGTAACATCCTCGTCTTCATCGTCACTTACCATCAGGTGAGGGAGACAAATGCCTGCGCCCTATTTCAACAAAATATGTGCATTTTTTTATGGTATAGGACGGCAAACGAACAAGCGAGTCACCTGATGGGAAGCGATCAACGCTGCCCATGGACAACTGCAACACCAGGGCGTTGCCGGCCTTTCAAGTAGTTCGGGGTGGACATTGGGGGAGGCCATGGGCCCCCCATGTAAGGGAAGGATGGGCCTCCGGCTCTCTCACTCACCGAACGAAGCATAGAATCGGTAAAACTTCTACTCAAACGTCGATTTTTCTGTGGGAGTGTTGTACTTCCCCGGACGAGCCGGCCCATTCATGCTCTACCACAACCAAAATGGAAGGCGACCGCTGGAAATCAGTGCTGCTTTAGGGTATCCTAGTCTAGCGTAACGTTGAGCCGTCACCTTTTGTAACACTGACGGCACCAGTCTTTTATTTACTTTTTATTTATTCTTGACGCTTGAAATATTCACAGAATATTGTTATATATTCTTTTTAAGAATAAATAATTAAATTAAAATAGAACAAATAATGGAGGCTCCCATACAACAGACATGTTTTTTTGCGTTTTTATAGATAACGGTACGGAACCCTTAGTGCGCGAGTCCGACTCGCACTTGGCCGGTTTCTTTTTCTTTTATATTAGGCTTTCGGAGATCTGTTAATATTGGAAAACAATAATTTTGTTGATCACTCAAGGGTTTTACTTTTTGTTAATCCTCAAATATATCACTTAAACTTAGTCACTGAATGCAGTAAGTGTGATTGAGGTTTGACTCACCGATCCAGGCAGCGAATCGTCGTTCATTGTGCGACGGCGCAGTGTGACTCTTCAATCTGTTAATAAAATTGAATTACATAAGTAAAGCCTTACCAAAAATATCACAATGTTGCGGAAAGCTATATACTATAAAGTATTGAAAATAATTCAATTGGCTACGTAAATTTGAGACGTCATTAGGCTGATTTTAGAGTCAAGCGTTTGATCAGCGCCGGTCACACTTACGCGCTTGCAGTTACACTAGATAGTAGTTGCGTTTCATAGTCACGCAGTTCAAACGTGCCGTCGGCCAGCGCTGCCAAAGCGCGCACTCAATCAATTTGCAATGTTTTACGACATCGCTGTTGCACTCTTTTCCATAGGAGATAAACAGCTAAACACAGCTGTATATTGCAACGAAATGCGCGATACCAAAACACGTTTCTCAGCGCACACCGGTCAAACGCGCGCTGTTGAAACGCGCTGGTCAACAGCGCGTCGCGCCGGCGTCACTCTGAAATCAGCCTTAATGACATCTGACGATTGTTGTACGTGATCTATATTTTCTATATGCCGAAAACTATTAAATATTTTTTCTCCCCTGTGGCAAAGTATGGTACTTTCAAGACCGCCTTCTCTCCCCTAAACAGTTCACGCACGTAGTATGGGTACGTTTCCTGCCTCACAATATTTATATTTTTTTTTTAAGGTACATTTTATGATGTTGTACCTAAAAAAGCGAGGGTTTTACACTAGCGCCCAGCTGGCCAGCTCCTTGGCCAGCCGCTCGGGCCAGCCCGGCAGGCAGTGTTACTAGAGTGTACCTGTGCGAGGACGGCGCCCGGCTGGCCAGCTCCTTGGCCAGGCGCTCGGGCCAGCCCGGCAGGCAGTGTTACTAGAGTGTACCTGTGCGAGGACGGCGCCCAGCTGGCCAGCTCCTTGGCCAGGCGCTCGGGCCAGCCCGGCAGGCAGTGTTACTAGAGTGTACCTGTGCGAGGACGGCGCCCGGCTGGCCAGCTCCTTGGCCAGGCGCTCGGGCCAGCCCGGCAGGCAGTGTTACTAGAGTGTACCTGTGCGAGGACGGCGCCCGGCTGGCCAGCTCCTTGGCCAGGCGCTCGGGCCAGCCCGGCAGGCAGTGTTACTAGAGTGTACCTGTGCGAGGACGGCGCCCGGCTGGCCAGCTCCTTGGCCAGGCGCTCGGGCCAGCCCGGCAGGCAGTGTTACTAAAGTGTACCTGTGCGAGGACGGCGCCCGGCTGGCCAGCTCCTTGGCCAGGCGCTCGGGCCAGCCCGGCAGGCAGTGTTACTAGAGTGTACCTGTGCGAGGACGGCGCCCGGCTGGCCAGCTCCTTGGCCAGGCGCTCGGGCCAGCCCGGCAGGCAGTGTTACTAGAGTGTACCTGTGCGAGGACGGCGCCCGGCTGGCCAGCTCCTTGGCCAGGCGCTCGGGCCAGCCCGGCAGGCAGTGTTACTAGAGTGTACCTGTGCGAGGACGGCGCCCGGCTGGCCAGCTCCTTGGCCAGGCGCTCGGGCCAGCCCGGCAGGCAGTGTTACTAGAGTGTACCTGTGCGAGGACGGCGCCCGGCTGGCCAGCTCCTTGGCCAGGCGCTCGGGCCAGCCCGGCAGGCAGTGTTACTAGAGTGTACCTGTGCGAGGACGGCGCCCGGCTGGCCAGCTCCTTGGCCAGGCGCTCGGGCCAGCCCGGCAGGCAGTGTTACTAGAGTGTACCTGTGCGAGGACGGCGCCCGGCTGGCCAGCTCCTTGGCCAGGCGCTCGGGCCAGCCCGGCAGGCAGTGTTACTAGAGTGTACCTGTGCGAGGACGGCGCCCGGCTGGCCAGCTCCTTGGCCAGGCGCTCGGGCCAGCCCGGCAGGCAGTGTTACTAGAGTGTACCTGTGCGAGGACGGCGCCCGGCTGGCCAGCTCCTTGGCCAGGCGCTCGGGCCAGCCCGGCAGGCAGTGTTACTAGAGTGTACCTGTGCGAGGACGGCGCCCGGCTGGCCAGCTCCTTGGCCAGGCGCTCGGGCCAGCCCGGCAGGCAGTGTTACTAGAGTGTACCTGTGCGAGGACGGCGCCCGGCTGGCCAGCTCCTTGGCCAGGCGCTCGGGCCAGCTCGGCAGGCAGTGTTACTAGAGTGTACCTGTGCGAGGACGGCGCCCGGCTGGCCAGCTCCTTGGCCAGGCGCTCGGGCCAGCCCGGCAGGCAGTGTTACTAGAGTGTACCTGTGCGAGGACGGCGCCCGGCTGGCCAGCTCCTTGGCCAGGCGCTCGGGCCAGCCCGGCAGGCAGTGTTACTAGAGTGTACCTGTGCGAGGACGGCGCCCGGCTGGCCAGCTCCTTGGCCAGGCGCTCGGGCCAGCCCGGCAGGCAGTGTTACTAGAGTGTACCTGTGCGAGGACGGCGCCCGGCTGGCCAGCTCCTTGGCCAGGCGCTCGGGCCAGCCCGGCAGGCAGTGTTACTAGAGTGTACCTGTGCGAGGACGGCGCCCGGCTGGCCAGCTCCTTGGCCAGGCGCTCGGGCCAGCCCGGCAGGCAGTGTTACTAGAGTGTACCTGTGCGAGGACGGCGCCCGGCTGGCCAGCTCCTTGGCCAGGCGCTCGGGCCAGCCCGGCAGGCAGTGTTACTAGAGTGTACCTGTGCGAGGACGGCGCCCGGCTGGCCAGCTCCTTGGCCAGGCGCTCGGGCCAGCCCGGCAGGCAGTGTTACTAGAGTGTACCTGTGCGAGGACGGCGCCCGGCTGGCCAGCTCCTTGGCCAGGCGCTCGGGCCAGCCCGGCAGGCAGTGTTACTAGAGTGTACCTGTGCGAGGACGGCGCCCGGCTGGCCAGCTCCTTGGCCAGGCGCTCGGGCCAGCCCGGCAGGCAGTGTTACTAGAGTGTACCTGTGCGAGGACGGCGCCCGGCTGGCCAGCTCCTTGGCCAGGCGCTCGGGCCAGCCCGGCAGGCAGTGTTACTAGAGTGTACCTGTGCGAGGACGGCGCCCGGCTGGCCAGCTCCTTGGCCAGGCGCTCGGGCCAGCCCGGCAGGCAGTGTTACTAGAGTGTACCTGTGCGAGGACGGCGCCCGGCTGGCCAGCTCCTTGGCCAGGCGCTCGGGCCAGCATGGCAGGCAGTGTTACTAGAGTGTACCTGTGCGAGGACGGCGCCCGGCTGGCCAGCTCCTTGGCCAGGCGCTCGGGCCAGCCCGGCAGGCAGTGTTACTAGAGTGTACCTGTGCGAGGACGGCGCCCGGCTGGCCAGCTCCTTGGCCAGGCGCTCGGGCCAGCCCGGCAGGCAGTGTTACTAGAGTGTACCTGTGCGAGGACGGCGCCCGGCTGGCCAGCTCCTTGGCCAGGCGCTCGGGCCAGCATGGCAGGCAGTGTTACTAGAGTGTACCTGTGCGAGGACGGCGCCCGGCTGGCCAGCTCCTTGGCCAGGCGCTCGGGCCAGCCCGGCAGGCAGTGTTACTAGAGTGTACCTGTGCGAGGACGGCGCCCGGCTGGCCAGCTCCTTGGCCAGGCGCTCGGGCCAGCCCGGCAGGCAGTGTTACTAGAGTGTACCTGTGCGAGGACGGCGCCCGGCTGGCCAGCTCCTTGGCCAGGCGCTCGGGCCAGCCCGGCAGGCAGTGTTACTAGAGTGTACCTGTGCGAGGACGGCGCCCGGCTGGCCAGCTCCTTGGCCAGGCGCTCGGGCCAGCCCGCCAGGCAGTGTTACTAGAGTGTACCTGTGCGAGGACGGCGCCCGGCTGGCCAGCTCCTTGGCCAGGCGCTCGGGCCAGCCCGGCAGGCAGTGTTACTAGAGTGTACCTGTGCGAGGACGGCGCCCGGCTGGCCAGCTCCTTGGCCAGGCGCTCGGGCCAGCCCGGCAGGCAGTGTTACTAGAGTGTACCTGTGCGAGGACGGCGCCCGGCTGGCCAGCTCCTTGGCCAGGCGCTCGGGCCAGCCCGGCAGGCAGTGTTACTAGAGTGTACCTGTGCGAGGACGGCGCCCGGCTGGCCAGCTCCTTGGCCAGGCGCTCGGGCCAGCCCGGCAGGCAGTGTTACTAGAGTGTACCTGTGCGAGGACGGCGCCCGGCTGGCCAGCTCCTTGGCCAGGCGCTCGGGCCAGCCCGGCAGGCAGTGTTACTAGAGTGTACCTGTGCGAGGACGGCGCCCGGCTGGCCAGCTCCTTGGCCAGGCGCTCGGGCCAGCCCGGCAGGCAGGCGCCCCCGCCCACGGCCAGCACGCCGCCCCACAGCGCGGGCCGCGCGTCCGCATCGCAGGCCGCCGCCGCCGCACATACTAACAACATCAGTCTTTTGATTATATTTCAATTTCAATTTATTTATATGCATTTCATATTGTACAATACATCAGCTTTTACAATATAGTCACTGCACTGTAATTTAAATAGGTACAATATGAACCCTGAAGGATGTCGCAGAAATAAAGATGGAACGGCAAGCGAGCTTTAAAAAATAATTATCCTGTCCAGTTTAGAACCGCGAGTTGTATGAGAGAGTATACCTAGCTATGTGTGAATACAGTCCTAAGAACATTGAAGGTGTGAAATTAGTCGCAAATAAACAAGCATTGAGATCACACGTCTATTTACTTTAAAATAATCCCCACAAGCAAAAGTCGACCTTATCACCTTGAACATTTGGTCCATAACGAACCGGATAATTGAGCCAGGCGACCCGACCGCGAGAACAAAAGGATCGGTAGCTACCTGCGGAGAGATAAGGAACCGGCCGGCGTAGTGCATTTTTTGCAATAACTTAATGATGAGTTGTTTATGACATTGAGTGCGAGTGTTAAAACTTTGTTGTTTTATGTGATTTACGGAACTTCTGTACGAGATTTTGAGAACTAAACTTTGAGTGAGTGAGTTGAGCAACAAAACTTTATACGTATTGTGTAATTTCGTATAGTATTCTGTGAGTTACTACGGACATTAACTTAGGGTACCTAAGTGACCTACGTTGCTTGTAAGGATTATCGAGTGAGCGAGTTATTACGTAAGCTACACTATGGAGAAACTTGTAGCTATTCAAGAGGAGTCATTGAACAACTTGCGGAGGACAGAGAAAAACTTTAAGAAAACACCTAAAGAAAGACTTAAACGGCCTTACGTAGAAACGAAATTAGAAATGTTAGATGAGCAATATAAGGAGTTCAAACAAGGACATAAGGCGGTCATATCAGCATCTATGGAAAGAAGTGAAGCATATTTTAAGGAAGGTGTTTATGAGATTTTCGAGGAGTTGTACGTGCAATACAAAACGTTGCTGCGAGACACGTTGCAAACACTTGTACCCTCAGCGCCCGGCTCCGCGGCGGCTGGTGATAGTCAAAATGTTATTAAACTACCACGTCTGAATTTGCCAATTTTTTCCGGAAAGTACCAAGAGTGGCAATCCTTTTATGATATGTTTTTATCCCTGATACATAATAATAAGAGTGTTACGCCTGTACAAAAGCTTCATTATTTAAAGGGAAATCTTTCTGGAGAAGCACTCGAGTTGTTACGTAACTTTTTAACCACCGACGCTAATTATGAGGAGGCATGGAAACAATTAGTTCGGCGTTATAATAATAAGAGATACAATTGTAATGCTGTTTTGAGGAGTTTGTTTGCACCGAAGAAAATTAATACTGAGTCGGCCCAAGCCATTAAGCAGTTAGTGGACAACACATCGACATGTTTGAAGTCTTTAGAGAATATGGGTATTTCTACGAGTACATGGGATGCAATAGTTGTGTTTTTAGTGGTTTCCAAATTGGACTCTGATTCGGTGAAGTTGTGGGAACAGCATCTGAACATGATCGGCGATGAATTACCTACCTGGGACCAACTTCGTGAGTATTTGGAGTCTCGATTCAGAGCATTGGAGATGATTGATACTACTTTGACACGCCCATCACCGCCAGTCAAAACTGTAGCGAAGGCTAAATCGTTTCATACATCAATTGCAAACAAACCGAAGGACAAAGATATCGAGTGTGCCAAGTGTCGTGAAAACCATTTCGTTTATCACTGCAAACAATTCGAGCTGATGACTCCGCGAGACAGACAAGACTTCGTGCAAAATAGTCGACTATGTTTTAATTGCCTGTCGCCCACACATACAGCAATTAAGTGTCGACAATCGAGTTGCAGAAAATGCGGGAGACGACATCATACGATGTTGCATTTTGAGAAAGAGGATCGAGGTACTAGCCAGGAGGTGGCAGCGGCACCGGCGAGCGAGACTGTGGCGCAGGCGACGTCAACTGGTATATCACGAGGTGACCCGCCAATTACTGTAGCATTTTCCAAAGGGCTTCAACCTGACAGCGTGCTGCTAGCGACCGCTAAAATTAAGGTAGTTAATAAATTTGGTTGTAAACAAATTATACGTAGTTTACTGGACCAAGGGTCCCAGGCTTCCTTTGTCTCTGAGGCCACTGTACAATTACTAGGTCTTAAACGCAAACCAGTAAGTGGTTGGGTGTCTGGACTAGGAGATGGTCGTATGAGCATAAAATACGCGGTTTCACTACGCGTTGAATCTTGTCATAATCCTAAGAGTACTATATTTGTAAATGCATATGTGTTACATTCTCTAACTTCTTTACTTCCAGCCTGCAAAATTAGTGTGCCTGAGTGGGCGGATATTGGAGACTTGCCTTTAGCTGATCCCTCATACACCACACCAGGTAAAATTGATATTCTTCTAGGAGCTGACGTTTATGGAGAAATATTGTTGGAGGGCGTAATGAAAAATCCTGAAAGAAGTTTAATTGCGCAGAATACCATTTTTGGATGGATTTTGTCAGGAAGAGCATCACGAGAGCAGGAGCAACAGGAGAAGGTAAAGGTAGAAAGCATGCATATACAAATAAGAGAAGATGAGTTGCTTAAAAGATTTTGGGAGATGGAGGATGAGCCTAATATGTTGCAAAAGGATATGACAAGAGAGGAGAAATTATGCGAGAAGTATTATGATGAGACTACTGTTAGGGATGATGATGGAAGGCTGGTAGTGAGATTACCATTTTCATCGGAGGATCCTCAGTGCCAATATGGCAACTCGAGAGATATATGCGTTAAGAGATTAGAGTTCTTAGAGAGAAAATTAAATAAAAATCCTACACTGAGAGATGAGTACAACAAAGTGATAAGTGAGTATTTGAGTTTGAATCACATGAGACTAATTACTGAGAGTGAGCGAGAGAATTACAATGCCGTTTATCTACCACACCATGCAGTGGTTAGAGAGGATAAGGAGACTACGAAGGTTCGTGTAGTTTTTGATGCGTCGAGCAAGGGCACAAACAATGTGTCACTAAATGATGACTTACTGGTCGGACCGAAATTGCAGCAGGATCTTCGGCACATTTTAATGAGATGGAGAAAACACAAGATATGTATCGTCGCGGACATAGTTAAAATGTATAGGATGGTTCGCGTGGCTGAGGAGGACACTGAATTTCAGAGAGTCGTGTGGAGATTTACTTCTGACGGATCAGAGCCTATAAGAGACTACAAACTTTTGAGACTGACGTTCGGGACAGCTTGTGCGCCATACTTGGCCGTCAAGTCTCTACAAAGACTTGCAGAGTTGGAGCAACAAAGGTACCCATTAGCGGCGAGGGTAACCAAAGAGGACTATTTTATGGACGATCTAATCAGCGGAGCAGAGGATGAAGCTTCAGCTTTAAGCATTTACGAGGAGATGACGGAGTTATTGAAGTCAGGTGGGTTTGAACTTCAAAAATGGAACAGTAATTGTGAGAGTTTGTTAGAGAAAATGAGAGGTTTAAATGAGGAGGAGAGATCAGATCCTATTAAATTAAATAAATCAATTAAAATTCTTGGAGTGAGTTGGTGCAGGGAAACTGATAACTTTGAATATGTGTTAAATTTACCTGATTTCAAGAATCCCGTCACTAAGAGGCAAGTCCTCTCTGATGTTGCAAAATTATACGACCCGTTAGGTTGGATCGCACCAGTAGTAGTTGTTGCTAAAATGTTCATTCAACGCTTGTGGCAGTCAGGTTTGCAGTGGGACGATTGTTTGACAGAGGAGTTGCTAAATCAGTGGCTAGCTTATAGGAGAAGCCTAATTGATTTAAAACAATTTACATTACCGAGATGGTTGAATGTCACACGAGGCTCCAAGACTGAACTGCACGTATTCTCAGATGCGTCGAGGTCAGCTTTTGCGGCGGCAGTGTATGCACGAGTAATAGACGAGTCAAATATAGTACACGTGCACCTTGTGACAGCCAAAACCAAAGTGGCGCCAGTTCAGAAAGAGATATCGATCCCGAGACTTGAATTGTCAGCGGCAGCTCTAGCAGCAAAGCTTATACTGGAGGTTTCACAGGTAATGGACATACCTAGAGAGGATTTACGCGGTTGGACGGACTCCACAGTCGTCTTGGCGTGGCTCAAAGGTGGTTCATCACGTTGGACTACTTTTGTGAGTAATAGAGTTTCCACCATTCTAAATATTATGGAGTTTGAGCAGTGGAGTCACGTACCTACAGAGTCAAATCCCGCGGACTGTGCTTCGCGAGGTGTGTCGCCTAAAGAGTTGATAGATCACCCACTGTGGCTAAGAGGGCCAGAGTGGCTTGCAGATAGTCACATAAATATTGAGACGAGAGTAGTAGATACACATGAAGAGGAGAGAGTACAGTCTTTTACTGTTTTATCGGGTCCTGATGAAAATGAGTTCATTTGGTTAAAATTTTCATCTTTGACGAGATTGTTGAGAGTAATGTCATATTGCAGAAGAGTATTGAATTTTAAGGTTCCGAAAAATGATAGAGTTAACTTTTCAAAATATGTTACTGTCGAGGAAATGAATATGGCATTATTAGTATGCATAAGACAAGTACAGGAGTTTGAGTTTCAAAAGGAGATAAAACAGTTAAAGGCTGTAGGTTGTGTAGCTAAAAAGAGTAAACTCCGTACTCTTTGCCCTTTTTTGGACGAAAGAGGGGTCTTAAGAGTATCTGGACGTATAACTCAATCGGACGCATGTTATGATACGCGACATCCAATAATTATGCCTGGTAAAAATAATTTTACCAAGCTGTTAATTGTCGATGCCCATTATCAAACGAAGCATGGCGGTCCACAAATCATGCTTAATTTTCTGAGAGCAAAGTACTGGATTTTAAGCAGTAAGGAACGAGTCAAGAAGGTTTACAGGGAGTGTGTCATTTGTGCAAGGTACTCGACCAGAAAGAGTATTCCATTGATGGGCTTATTGCCGGAGGCGAGATTGAAACCGAGTAAACCATTCAAATCCACTGGATTGGATTTTTGCGGTCCTATACAGTTAAGATTTTCACCTGGTCGAGGAGCAAAATCATATAAGGGCTACATCTGTGTGTTCGTGTGTATGGTAACCCGAGCAGTCCACTTAGAGGCAGTGTCGGACTTGACCTCAAAGGGATTCATTGCAGCGTTCAGACGTTTCACTGCTCGCAGAGGTCATTGTCAAGATCTGTACAGTGACAATGGCACTAATTTTGTAGGTGCGGAGAGAGAGATTAGAGAGATGTTTCACAGTGCTAAGTCACAATTACCTGAGGAGATAGCGGCTCAGCTTACGCTGGAAAGGACGACTTGGCATTTCCAGCCACCCCATAGCCCTAATTTCGGAGGTCTGTGGGAGGCATGCGTGCGTAGCACTAAAGGCCATCTGCGAAAAGTTGTTGGTAATAGCACTCTTACATATGAGGAGATGGCGACGGTTCTAGCGCAAGTGGAAGCGTGTTTAAATTCGCGTCCTATTAGTTTACTAAGCGACGATCCAAACGATCCTTTACCCCTGACACCAGGCCACTTCTTGGTAGGCGAGCCATTGTTAAATATCGCAGATGAGGATTATACTAAGTATAATGTAGTTGGTTTGGACAGATGGCGCTTAACGCAAAAAATTGTATCTGACTTCTGGAATAGGTGGTACAAAGAATATTTGGTTAACCTTAATCAAAGATATAAGTGGAACAAAAATTGTACTGAATTTGAGATAGGAGATATTGTGTTATTAAAGGAAGACAATATTCCTCCTGCTAAATGGATTTTAGGTAGGATTGTCGAAAAATATCCTGGTCCTGATAAGATTACACGAGTTGTTTCTGTTAAATGTAAATCAGGCATTTTTAAGCGTCCAGTGAGTAAACTTTGTGTCATAACAAAGTGAATCATTAAGTCTTGATTAAAATTATTTTGTTAATTCTATTAAAATTATTGTTTCGAGCATAAGTTTTTCTGAGCATGAGTAGATTTATATAACTTAGTATATTTTTATTCTTAAGAGAGTAAGTTATATTGTTGAGTAGATGTAAGAGTTTACTGAGATTTATGCTATAAGTTTGTTTTAGTTTGTGTCTTCGAGTCTAATATGTCACGGTGGGCGGCTATTCTAATTTAGGTACTTAAGTCGTCCACGTCTTTGTTAATTTGCTGAGAATTTATTTTCAGTTTCTTGTTTACATTTTTTTGCTATAATAATTTTCTTTTATAGTTAAGTGAGATAATTGCTTTTGAGTGTTAATAGGTTACTAAGTGTTTGTTTACACTAGAAATTTATTTTCTTTGAGATTGTTATAAAGAACTAGGGTTCTTGGTGGGCGGAATGTCCAGTTTAGAACCGCGAGTTGTATGAGAGAGTATACCTAGCTATGTGTGAATACAGTCCTAAGAACATTGAAGGTGTGAAATTAGTCGCAAATAAACAAGCATTGAGATCACACGTCTATTTACTTTAAAATAATCCCCACAAGCAAAAGTCGACCTTATCACCTTGAACAATCCTTATCCTTACTAATATTATAAATGCGAAAGTGACTTTGTTTATTTGTTTGTTACGTTTTCACGCCGTAACTACTAAACCGATCATCATGAAATTTTGCATACAAGTTCTCTGGAGTACGAAAAAGGACATAGGGTACCTTTTATCCCGGGAAGAAGTACTATTCCCGAGGGGTTTACATTAACGCGGGCGGAGCCGCGGGCAAAAGCTAGTAAGTAATAATATTTTGAGTCCATTTGAGGAATAGTTTGTGATTCTATAGTATTGCGCAAGTATTACACTAGTCCTTTTTTTATTATTATACTAGCTTTCGCCCGCGGCTCCGCCCGCGTCAAGTCGATCCCTCGGGAATAGTACTTTTTCTCTGAATAAAAGGTAGCTTATGTCCTTCTCCGCACTCCAGAAAACTTGTATGCAAAATTTCATAATGATCGGTTAAGTAGTTACGGCGTGCAAGCGTAACAAACAAATAAACAAACTCACTTTCGCATTTATAATATTAGTAAGGATAAGGATTTTAGGGTAACATTTGATTTATGTCATTTTTATATAATTTTTTAAATATACATATTTTTTTCCTGCTTTTATTATTTATTTATCCTTAGTCTAAGTCATGTTTGTATGTCAATGGAGAGATTAATATGTACCTACCTATCTATGTCTAGTTTTCGTAGTCATTATAATTAATTTATCATTAAGAGGGCACGAATGCGAAACTTGTCAATGAACATTCGTCTAGATGTCTATATCTATAACGACTACATGCCTGTTATTTATTATATATAAAACTTCAACATATTTTCTTAAAACTGTCAAACCTGAAAACACGTTTAATAACAAAAGCCTCGATACTTTTATTTTGCAAACATAGCCCCTTTATTTGATGTTTGTGGTCAGAACGGCGAAACCCTAAGGTCTTTAGAAATGATTTTTAGTTTCCTAGCTTAGCAATAACTAGTTCTAAAATCTGGCAAAGTTTTTTTACTCATTAACCTCGTACTTTTATTTTAAATAACAATTAAGTGATTTGGCGCTTACGCCCGTTAATTCTAGGACACCCGCTTGTGCCTACCCACTATCTTCTTCTCATTTTTTACGCGTTACGGTCATTAGATCTATTCTGCTTTCGCGCGGGGCGCGGGGTGCGAAATGGCTTCAGCCGGGTCGCATTGGTGCGCTCTTAAAAAAAAATCATCGATTTTATAATATTTATAATATTATACTCGTAATTTTATGTAATGTCGAACGTGTTAGGGGGACCTGGTGACCCAAGATACAGGCTCCGGCCTAGTTTGGCGTCTCCAGAGCTCCCACAAGTTTAATTTTGTATGTGAATACTGTTATTTAAATCGTACTGTACAACTTGTGGAGTTTAATAATAAATTTAAAGACTTTTTATATTGTATTCTTGTATTTAAATAAATAAATAAATATATACGGACAAATCACACAGATTGAGCTAGCCCCAAAGTAAGTTCGAGACTGGTGTTATGGGATACTAACTCAACGATACTGTATTTTATAACAAATACATACATAGATAAACATTCAAGACCCAGGCCAATCTGAAAAAGATAATTTTCCATCTTGACCTGGCCGGGGATCGAACCCGGTCACTCCGTGTCGCAGGCTAGCGTGTTGACCGCTGCGCCACGGAGCTAGTCGTATTTGTATCAATTCATTCATCATCAGGTCTTTTTAGTCTCCACTGCAGGAGGACCATCTCTGTACTACCGGAGCCATACTTGGCCAGAGCAGACAGAGGATTTGGCCTACACTCTCCTCGCTGGCCAGACGGGTTGGAGAGCTCTCATTGATGTCTATGAGCTTTGTTTAGCTTGTATTTCCTAAGTCGCCTCTTACGACTTCTATGGGAAGACTAGAAGTGGTCCTATTCTACTCTGCTGGAAACCACACGGCTAATCAATTCATTGCTTGCTTGCTTGCTTTTCGTGTGTGTCAGTGACGAACACTAGTGTCAGATTTTTCAAGCTGCCTCTTTAGGCTTCTCTTTAGATCCGGCATAGCTTAACGACCGCCATCTAATGATGACATCTGGCACCAACGTGCCTTCCGAAGCAAAGAGGAGCTGGATAATTTTTTGTACCACTTGTGGTCACCCATCCCAATGGGAACCACGCCCGGGGTTGCTTTACATGCGTAAGCGTTTATAATGCGCACGCTAACTGGGCCATCGAGCTCCTCAATCAAACCCTTTCCACAAGGGGTTGGAATACCGGTAAAATCCAGTACCGGTACCTCTATGAAACTACAGGATTGGTACCGTTAAAATAGGTAACGTAAATCACAGGGATGTCGTTTTATTATTATACTTATTCGTCACACACCATCAGGTGAGATGGGAGACATATGCCTACTTCAAAATTTAATAAAAAGAGTGCTATACGTTGCTTTTTTTGCGATAAATGCACAAACTTGTGTTTTTTTGGGGTTAAATTGCAGAGAACCCAATCTGAAAGTTGGTTTAATGAAGTTGCCCCGTCAGACACAAGTTTTGACACTCCGAAACGCGAGCCCGAGAAATACTGGCTTGGCCGGTGTAAAAACTGTCCACCGTGCAATCATCCGCATAGCAATTAATCTTAATAAATTAAGAAATAAAATATGGTGAAAAAATTTCATGCGGGCGGGACTTGAACTGGCGACCTAGGTCTATGTACGACCTATGCTCTGCCATCTGAGCTACCGCACAATTCATTCTCAGCGCCGAAATCAATGCCGCTAGATCACAGCATATCATTAATATGCAAAAGAAAAAGCGTAGGAGACAGAACACAGCCCTGCGGGACACCAGCTTTCCCGGGCTTATGGTCTGAGCATGAACCGTCAACAACGACTTTGATGCTGCGCCCTGTGAGTAAACTGGTATCCCCTTGTCAGAATTTCTCGGGTAACCCGTAGGAAAGAAGCTTCGATAGAAGAAGAGAAGAGAATTGTGTCAGACCCAATCGAAGGCTTTCGCCATGTCCAAGCTAGCCGCTGAGACCTCCCGCTTTCGCCCATTTATGGGTCAGGTATACCAAAAGGTCGCCAGCTGACCGTCCATGACGAAATCCCGACTGGCGATCGCTTATGTGCTGGTACTCCTCAAGATAGATCAGGAGCTGGCGGTTTATGATGGGATTTAATCAAACTACTGTAGCGATTGTAATTAAATTTAAATAGGATTTGAAAGCATAGCATTTTGAATATTTTTAAAATCGTTTCACAAATGGTGGAGTTATGCTGTAAAAAACATTTTTAATGTTTTTTTACCGAATTGATAACCTTCTTTATTTCGAGTAGGTGTCACGGTCAATGCACACCCTCGTGTCACAGTTCTTCGGAACAGCCTCTCGGCCTCTGACGTGGTTCCTTTAACGATTACCAGATGGCAGCCGGGACCAACGGCTTACGTGCCTTCCGAAGCACGGAATCTTATTATCAGACAATCAGGTGATTCAAGCCTGCAATGGCCTAACCAAACTGGAAACAACTAAACAAAGTATGCTTCCCGGGGAAATCGAACCCACGACCCCTGGGTCTACAGGCAAATGCCTTAACCACCACGGAGGCATATACAGGTAACCGCCTTCTTTTTTTTTTATTAATTATTGAAGTAGGCATTTTTCTCCCATCTCACCTGATGGTAAGTGACGATGAAGAGAGGATGTTACATGCCTATTCAAGAGATACCCATTTAATTAAAAACTGCATTAAAAAGTTCCTCTCCAACCCGTCTGGCCAGCGTGGAGAGTGTAGGCCAAGTCCTCTGGCTGCTCTGGCCAAGTATGGCTCTAGTAGTACAGAGAGGGTCGTGCTCCTGTAGTGGAGACTAAAAAGGACCTGATGATGATGAACATGATGATGATTAAAAAGTTACCTAAATGATAGTTACATAAAGTTTTTACAATACACATTAGCTTACCGAGGTGTGGGGCGCCTAAGGCCTGCTCGAACAGACACTCGGTGAGCTTGAACCTCTCAGGTCCAAAGTCCTGGTGGTACCCGCCGGGGAACTCGTAGTGGGTGCCCGGTACTGACGCGGCTGTACGCTCGTCGTATTGACTCTCCGATACCTGTAAATAAAAATAAAACGTGGTCAACGTGCGAGATCGAATCAAAAACGAGGAGATCCGTAGTAGAACAAAGGTCACCGACATACAAGCTAAACAAAGCTCTTAAACATCAATAAGACCTCTAACCCGTCTGGCCAGCGAGGAGAGTGTAGGCCAAAACCTCTGTCTGCTCTGGCCAAGTATGGCTCCGGTAGTACAGAGGGTCATGCTCCTGCAGTGGAGACTAAAAGGACCTGACGATGATGATGATATTTTAAGTGTAAGGAGTGAATACATCTCACTCCATACACTTACTGTCCTGCTCCAGCGTAATGGTGTTGCTTTACGCTGGTTTTACTATCAGTGATTTTTGATGAAGCAGAAACATCCTTACTAGCTTGTAACAGTGTGCAATGGGGCCTAAAAGTCAGGGAATAGAAATAGGGTTCCGAAGAATTCCGCCATCCGTCTTGTTTCCGTGCTCATTCATTCATTTCGTGTAGGTGACATGGTCAATCGACCATGCACCACCTGGTGTCAGAGTTCTTCGGAACAGCCTCTCGGCCTCGTGAAGTTCCTTTAACGACTACCAGATGGCAGCCGGGACCACCGGCTTAACGTGCCTTCCGAAGCACGGAATCATCTTTATTATCAGACAATCAGGTGACTCAAGCGTGCAATGTCCTAACCAAACTTCGTTGTGATAGCATGAATGGGCCGGCTCGTCCGGGGAAGTACCACACTCACAGAAAATCGACGTTTCAGTAGAAGGTTTACCGCTTCTATGCTTCGTTCGGTGAGTGAGAGAGGCGGGGGCCAACCCTTCCCCTCCCCATTTACTTCCCCCAACTCCTTGAAAGGCCGAAAACGCTCCTGCCACACCCTGGTATTGCAGTTGTCCATGGGCAGCGGTGATCACTTACCATCAGGTGACCGGCTTGCTCGTTTGCCGTCCTATATCATAAAAAAAAACTGGAAGCAACTAAACAAAGTAGAGCTTCTGTGGGAATCGAACCCACGACCCCCGAGTCTCTGTAGACTCGGGGGTCGCCTGTGCAAACGCCTTAACCACTGGACCACGGAGGCACGGAGCAGGTCCTGTGCTGTACCATATATATATATATATATATCTTTGAGGTATCGGGATTAAACAGGATCGTGATGGCGCGTGAGATTCGTCTAGCTCCGTGGCGCAGCGGTCAACACGCCAGCCTGCGACACGGAGTGACAGGGTTCGATCCCCGGCCAGGTCAAGATGGAAAATGATCTTTTTCAGATTGGCCTGGGTCTTGGATGTGTATCTATATATGTATTTGTTATAAAATATAGTATCGTTGAGTTAGTATCCCATAACACAAGTCTCGAACTTACTTTGGGGCTAGCTCAATCTGTGTGATTTGTCCGTATATATTTATTTATTTATATATTTATTTACCTGAGCCACACAATGGCAGAAGTCTTCATACTGTCGCTTAAGCATGTACTGCTGCCAAGAGTGAGTGAGCCCCGCCGGAAGAGTCTTCAGAGTGTAGCGCGCTCGCTCGCGTTCTCGAATCACTTCTTTGCTCTGAAAAATCATCATATCATCATCATAACAGCCGTTACAAGTCCACTGCTGGACAAAGGTCTCTCCCAAGGATACTTCGTTTTATGGGAGGATATTGCCATACTCACCACGCTTGGCAGGCGGGTTGGCGAGCGCAGTTTCTTTGGCTTGTGCTTATGACGCTGCTGCCCATCGGAAGCATTTTTAAGCTGGGAATGGGTAGGAATATGTTAGATCTGGGAAGGAAATGAAGGTATTGGGATACTACTCACTCGGGAATAGGGGAAAAGCAAGTAGCAGTTCGGGAGGCCGGGCGCCGTACCCGATGCCATACGTGACACCACCGGACAGGAAGCCGAGGATGACACCCCTGACCTTATGACCAGAGATCGGACATTGATTGATTGATGATTATCTAAACGATAAAGATATCTGGCCTGAGCATGACAGCGTGAAAAGAGTAACTTGCCGCTATACTGTAGATGTTCGATAGTTCAAAATCTAATGATAAATCTTATACAAATAATAAGTCCCGGAACACGTAACGACCAAAATTACCCCCACCACAAACTTTCATCCCCTCCATTTCGTGGACTTAAAAAAGCAGACTAGATTTTTTTTTACTAAATGTTGGATTAGGCTTTTGTCTCCTATCTCACCTGATGGTAAGTGACGATGAAGATGAGGATGTTACATGCCTATCTAAGAGATACCCATTTATTCTACTTTTGAATGTCCCGGGACTGTACTTGTCTGAGAATATAGACGCAGGCAGTTCATTCCACACCTAAGCTACTCGAACCAAAAAGGAACTGTCAAAGCGTTTAGTTCGACTCTTTGGTATTCCAATGATAAAAGGGTAAATTTCTATCCGTACCTCGTAGTCCGTAGATTTACTGATGATTATCTAAACTATAAATATATCCAGCCTGAGGTTGGCAGCGTGAAAAGAGTAACTTACCGCTATGCTGTAGATAGGCAGCATCTGTATATGTATGTTGGTGAGCATGTGCTTGGCTTGAGCCGCCAGGTGGTCCCCCCCAAGAGGTGAGCGTACCGCCGCACTCACTAGAGCGTAGCTGGAACATAACAAGACCAATATTGAAATAATAGATAACCTCCAGTGGTTAAGGCGTTTCCCTGTAGATCCGGTGGTCGTGGGTTCGATTCTCACGGGACGGGAAGCATACTTTGTTTAGTTGATTCCAGTTTGGTTAGGACATTGCAGGCTTGAATCACCTGATTATCTGATAATAAAGATGATTCCGTGTTTCCGAAGGCATGTCAAGCCATTGGTCTCGGCTGCTATCTGGTAGTCGTTAAAGGAACCACGTCAGAGGCCGAGAGGCGGTCCCGAAGAACTCTGACACCAGGGTGTGCATGGTCGATTGACTGTGTCATCTACACGAAATGATGATGATGAGTAGATTGTGATGCAAGAGCCTAACATAATATTTTTTAGGTAAGGGCATAGTGTAGTCGTCATCATTGGGACAAATATAATAACAGGATTAGCTGTTTATTTTATTTTCTATGAAAAAGGCAACATCGACGTCGTAAAACATTCATCATCATAATCATCATCATTTCGAGTAGGTGTCACGGTCAATCGACCGTGCACACCCTGGTGTCAGAGTTCTTCGGGACCGCCTCTCGGCCTCTGACGTGGTTCCTTTAACGACTACCAGATGGCAGCCGAGACCAATGGCTTGACATGCCTTCGGAAACACGGAATCATCTTTATTATCAGACAATCAGGTGATTCAAGCCTGCAATGTCCTAACCAAACTGGAAACAACTAAACAAAGTATGCTTCCGGTGAGAATCGAACCCACGACCCCCGGGTCAACAGGCAAAGGCCTTAACCATTGGACCACGGAGGCTGTTAAGGCAGTTCTGCCGAAGCGCTCAATAATCAATTTGTAAAACATTACAAATTGATTATTGAGCGCTTCGGCAGAACTGGCCGGCGGCGCGCGTTTCCCGAGCGGCGCGTTTCAACTGCGTGGCTATGAAAAGAGACTACTATCTAATGTAATTACAAGCGCGCGCGTCCGGACGGCGCATTTTAAACGCGTTACTGTCAAACCAGCCTTATATATATAGGGACATATCACACAAATTGAGCTAGCCCTACAGTAAGTTGTGAACTTGTGTCGTAGGATACTAACTCAACGATACTATATTTTATAATAGATACTTATATAGATAAACATCCAAGACCCAGGTCAATCTGAAAAAGATCGTTTTCCATCATGACCTGATCGGGGATCGAACCCGGGCACCCCGTGTCGCAGGCTGGCGTGTTGACCACTGCGTCACGGAGCTCGCCAAAGCCTTATACAGGTCACTTACCCATCTATAACAGGGACTGCCGAAGTGTGACTTGCTCCGGCGTCAACTACCAGTGCCGTTGACTTTCCATTGGCAAAAGCGGCCACAACAGCATTTTTCACCAAGAAGAAGGCGGGCGCTTGGTATTTCTCAAAGAGCAGTTCTGCTAATTTTTCCCGGGCTGGACGAGTGGTCCACACTGCTTCAGTGAAGAGGGCTGGGTGGTGTTCAGAGGGGGAGCGGATGACCTGCAAGGGGGTAGTTATTTTAGACAATTTGTTTACTAGCGGCTCTGTGAGTAGTTGACCTCCTTATCAAAACAAACCCTCAATGATTATAAACGCCATGGCGCTAGGTCTCTAATGCCTAAATATATAATAAATATATACGGACAAATCACACAGATTGAGCTAGCCCCAAAGTAAGTTCGAGACTTGTGTTATGGGATACTAACTCAACGATACTATATTTTATAACAAATACATATATAGATACACATCCAAGACCCAGGTCAATCTGAAAAAGATCATTTTCCATCTTGACCTGGCCGGGGATCGAACCCGGTCACTCCGTGTTGCAAGCTGGCGTGTTGACCGCTGCGCCACGGAGCTAGACCTAATGCCTAAAGCAGCCATTTTAAAGAAATCCCAAAACTGAATGCACAAAATAATGTACATATTTAAATGGACCTGACTCACAAACTTATATATCAACGCACAGCCGAAACTATTGTCAACCCCTCCTTAGGGGTTGACAATAGTTTCGGTGAAATAGGGGGTGAAATAGGGGGTGAAGTTTATATGGAATTTTCTCATTTCTGGACTTAAGTAACTTAAGACTTGAAGTATGAAAATAGGTGTAAAGTTCTCGATTACAATAATTAATGTAATTAACAAAATTCCCCCTAAAGGTAAAATTAGGGGGGGGGGGGGGGGGTTAAAGTTTGTCATTTCTGAACTTAGCAATTGGTGTACAGGGGCAACTACTGTCAACCCCTAAGGGGGTGAAATAGCGGGTGAAGTTTATATGGAATTTTCTCATTTCTGGACTTAAGTAACTTAAGACTTGAAGTATGAAAATAGGTGTAAAGTTCTCGATTACAATAATTAATGTAATTAACAAAATTCCCCCTAAAGGTAAAATTAGGGGGGGTAAAGTTTGTCATTTCTGAACTTAGCAATTGGTGTACAGGGTCCTGATACCAATTTCAAGTTTCTAGGTACAGTAGTTTATGCTCTGCGCTGAATTATGTGAGCCAGTGAGTCAGTTTTGCCTTTCATATAGAAGATTGAGAACCTCCTTTTTATAAAGTTGGTTAAAAAGAGTTTCTTTACTTTTTATACCATAATACATAATCTCTTCTATGCTGGTTTAGGAGAAAAGAAAAACATGGAATGTGCCAGTTGTTCTCTTCCCCCGAAGATCATAAAAGTCGTCTGAGGGAATAGGCGAAAATCTGCGGAATCATGACAATAGGCGATGCGGCTAGCAACCCATCACTATTCTGATTCTGTTTTCCATCTACTTGCCCTCCAACATGCTAAATGTAGCCATAATGTCTTATAGACCTAGGCTCTGTCTACCCCACAAGGGAAAAAGTCGTGATACCGTCTTAAACATTGTCGGTGCAGGGAATCCTGTGTCTCTCAGTTAGTAAGCTCTCAGTGTCACAGAGGCAGATCAATAGAATTATCTCAATCTATATTTAATTGTTAACAAAGAAACACAGACAAGGAAACGCACAAAAGTAACAGATGCTCAAAGCCACTGCAAAAAATTAAAATGAAAATGGTCAGGCCAAGTAGCAAGTATGAAGACAGATAGATGGTCTAACAAAGTGATGGCATTGGGCTGGCCCACTCAGAAAAAGGAAACGGGGAAGGCCACTCGTCAGGTGGCTTGACAAAATTAAAAAAATTCCAGGAGAAAACTGGGTGGGCGTTAAAAGCCAGAGACCCAAAGACAGAACATTTTGAAGAAAAATGGAGGAGGCCTTTACTGGAAAAGAGGTCCTTGAGAAATCCTTACTAATATTATAAATGTAAGTGAGTTTGTTTGTTCGTTTGTTACACTTTCACGTCCTAACTACTGCATCGATCATCATGAAAATTTGCATACAAGTTCTCTGGAGTGCGGAGAAGGACATAGGCTACCTTTTATCCCGAGAAAAAGTACTATTCCCGAGGGATCGACATTGACGCGGGCGGAGCCGTGGGCGAAAGCTAGTAAATAATAAATAAATAACAATAGATTAAGGATAACATATTCCATGCCGACAAGCTAGGGAAACCTTGCCTGTCCTAAACAGCAAGCTCTCAAAACGCATGCTGGCGCTACCAAGGGTAAAATTACGACTCCTTATAGGAGTAATTACCGGGCATTGCTCGTTAAACAAACACCTTTTTGTTATAGGAATCACTAACAGTCCCCTTTGCAGAGGCTGCCTACAAGCTGAAGAAACTGCGAAGCACCTCCTACTGGAGTGCCCAAGCATAGCATCTACTAGAGAGGAGTTCCTGGGACACCCGGGGACCATGAGCGAGGCCTGCAGCACACCCTCTGCAGTCCTACGTTTCCTCGACGAGCTGAGATGGCTCGAGTAAAACAACAAAAAAAATGAGGGAGAGAGCAGTCTCCCCAAGGCAGAAGACTGGGAGAATAGATGTCTTCAGCTTACACACAATGGGCCCAAATGAGAGGCCTAAGTGTGGAAAAATGCCCACGGAACCAGGTGAACCAGGTGAACCAGGATAACATATTCATTATGATGGACCATAAAATGGATTATTATTATTATATTTAATTGTGTCTTTACCTTTGCATAACAATAGTCCAGCATCTTCTCAAACAGGTCCCAGTTATCCACCTGCCCATCCTTCATGTACGTTTGTATCTCCATATTGGGCCGAGGTACATGAAGCTCTGTTACATCTATGTAATGCCGCAGTTCGGCTCCAGCTTTGGTACCTGTGAGAGAAACACTAGTCATTTTTTTCTAATTATTTTTTCGCGGCTTCAGTACACTTGGTTTGACTATGTTTGTATTGATTGGTTCACGTTATGTGGCGACTTATGTAGGTATTATGTAAATGTGTTATATGCGAGTCAAATCGGATGTGCGGACAAATCTTTTAAGGTTTTTGTACATCTTTTATATAATTTAAGATTATGTGTTTGTTTGATGAATAAATAAATAAATAAATGCCAGCCTCATGGGTCCCCCATGAGGGGGAATCTAATATAAAATTGATCTAAGATTCATTATAAGCCTCCATAAGAGTATACTGATTGTGCTGAATGTGACAATGGACTGCTCAACGCTACGTTTAGCATTCCATTCTCCATAGGTACCCCAGCCAAGAATCTGTCCCGCAGGGCAGTGTACACATTCCAACAAGACATGTAACAAGTCTTCCTCCTTATGACAAAAACTACATAAGTCTGATTGGGTCACACGCATCAATAACAAAAATTTATCAACTGGAACATGGCCAGACCTCACCCTGAATGAAGAGGTCAGAGGTTCCCTAGAGAGAATAGCACAGACAAACCAAAGCACCAGTAAAAACAGTTGATATCGTCATTTCACTAACAAGTCCACTGCTAAATACAGTGCCCATAGCCCGTTTCAAGCCACAGTCAGACAATACATCCTTAATAAAAAACTCAAACCCTGAAATTAGTTTGTTCAGAATTGAGAGTAGAATCAATTCCAGAAATAAAAAATATGAATCAAATTTTTGCCAAAAAATATTTTTATTACAGCATGTTTGATCATTTCAACTCTACTCTCGCGGCGGCACACGAAGCAGCAATGTCACCCTATATTGCGCGTAATTACCATAGACTTTTTGATTTGCACCTAACACAAGATAACAAAAAAGCTAATATCTTTGTAAATAATCTGTGAAAATTAAATTTAATACAACAAAAAAAATCAGACAACAGAGTATATTAGGCTACCTTATGACCAAAACAGAGCGAGCGTCCCCAACTAAGGGCGAAGTCCCCTAATTCTAACCTAAAATAATGCCATTTAAATACTATGTTGTATGAAAAAAAATCTCGTCTCCGCGCTTTAAAAATCATATTCTAAAGAAGAGCAAAGCGAGCTTTTAGATCCAATCAACAGAAATCACAAATTCGTGCTAAGCTGTAGTACAGCTCACCCAAAACAACTGTATACGCTATCTTTTCTGCTGATTTTACATATCATGTAATTTTTTTACAAAATTACACTAAACCACTTACCGCTCTGTGTAACGTTGCCATCTGGGACCTTTTCTTCAGGCTCTGGAACGTGAGTTGCGGGTCCTACGCCAACCACCGCCGGAATATCAGCTTTTGGAGTATCCTCCTGGGCATAACCAACTCGCAAGGAATGGTGGCCCGGATCAAACACTAGCGCGCCGATTTCATCGCCCCCGTATAGCATGCCGTTTGGGGCACTCATTGCGAAGGAATTTTGTTACTATTTTAGTTTAATTTACACTTCACTATAAATAAAAATAATGTTTTGTCACCGCGCGTAAGAAACGCTTCTGTTTTGGCTTGGCAAGTGACAATGACAGATTGTTTAATCGATGTCGTTGTGAAAGGAACGTACAAACAATATTTTTTCAATAATTACGAGGCACTTAACTACTAGGTACACAATAAATAATTCAGTAATTAAATAAAATAAGATAAGATCTAAAAATTAGGTACCTACTATACCTAGACAAAATATTTTTAAGATTAAAAGAAATTAAATTTTCAAAGGAAATCACACTCTTACGTAAGCTGAAACGTAATTATTGCCACCATAGACAAAAAACAGTTTTTAATCATTGATGCATGGCATAGGCGCATCGTTTTTGAATGCCATTTTTTTCAAAAAGGTACAAAATTGGAGACATTTTAACCGACTTCAAAAAAAGAAGGAGTATATTTTATGAATCGATTAAATTTATTTATTGTTTGTAAAGCTTTGCTTTTAAATGGGTCCTATTCCCATTTAAATTTCATCAAAATAGTTCAGTAGTTTGACTAGTCTTTTTTTTTGTAAAATATTATTAAATGAAACGAAAGTATATTTTACGGCACAATAATTTATTAGAACACAAACAGTTTATGCGAACAATATTTAACTAACACCGACTGACACAAATTGCTATTCATATTATTATACTTAAGAACGAGATTTAGCACGAACCTTTTACAATTACTTTTAACACACTATTTTCTGCAGGAAGTGTTCCTGAATCTCACCCATAAAGACATGTTCACATACAATTTACGAAACAATCTAAAACCAGCCCAAAAATATAGGTCCATGCTAATTTCCGTTTTTAAGCACTTTACATTGCTGCTTTCTTAGTGAAATCTTAGAGTGAGATATAAAGAGCTTGGTCTCCGTAACCAATTTGTATGAAAATATGAATTAATAGAGCAAAAACAACCATATTAAGTAAGCATAGAACATACAGATTTCTGTGCTGATGGACAGATAAAAATGACGCTCTAAGGATGTCAAACGCCGTCGGTCGGGACGGGACAACTTGCAAATAAATAAAACATGGGAGAATTTCTGCCGCCCCTAGTTGTTTGGAATGCCGGTTTCGTAATAGCAGATCCAGCATAGTGGGCACGGTGGCATGCCTACAATTTAGATTTTGTTTAAACAGTTAAGGGCCCGTACTGCCTCACACTGCTTTGTGTGATTCTCAAGTTCGAATAAAAATGCAGCAAAGTTCAGGACTAACTCGATAGAAAAAAATTGCAAAGTTTCACCAAATACATTAAAATTAACCAACATGATTTTTTTTTCGAATAAAAGGGTTATTCGAAAAAAAAAATCATGTTGGCTTGTTCTTTATAAACGAAAATATCAAAGTAGCCAAAGCGTTTAGACCATCCGCTTTTGTACCGCCACGCCGCCTCTGGCGGGCCGTTAAGTAAGTTTTATGTATAGAGTTTGAAAGCTCTAACTTTATGCGAAGGATATCGGAACATCCGCCCTGGTTATCCATCCCTGTAATACTGCGAATTGCCGCCCTTTTCTTAAAGCACCCAAGGCGGTATTCTTTGCCACTGTTCAAACGAAAGTATGGCATTTTTTTTCTGTGTCTATGGTCCAACGGCATAAAAACTTGTAAATCCGTGTATGAAAAGTTTGGAAATTACTTATCAAGAGTATACATAGTTTTACCTCCAAATAATGTTCAAACTTTTCATCTTGTAAATTATTACAGCATGTAAATTGACCATAGACATTTAAAACGTTACTCGCCCGTCAATATGAACAACTTTACAACCTGTAAACTTAAAAAAACGACACTCCCGTATACATAGGTACAATACATGATGAAATTTTGGTCGGTCTGAACCCTAGGAGTTATTCAGCCCATAGATATGAACAACTTTTCCTATGGGACCAATGCTGCAAACTCAATTTTTTTTTGACGTTTCCATACAAATTGACCCGGCGGCCAAACATATTTGTATGGAACTGTCCATTTTTTTTTACTTCCCAAAATTGGTCCCATAGGAAAAGTTGTTCATATCGATGGGCTGAATCAGGCCTTTATGGGTCCAGAACGATCAAAATTTCCCCATGTATAGCCAGGCGGCTGAACACTTTTGTATGGATTCGTCGATTTCCCAGCGTTGGTTAAAAAGTTGTTCATATTGACTGGCGGAGTGGGATTGTCAAGAGTCAATAAATAAATAATAAATAAATAAATATATACGGACAAATCACACAGATTGAGCTAGCCCCAAAGTAAGTTCGAGACTTGTGTTATGGGATACTAACTCAACGATACTATATTTTATAACAAATACATATATAGATACACATCCAAGACCCAGACCAATCTGAAAAAGATTAGATTTACACTTTGTAAAAATTAAGATAAAAATATCCAACAATTTTAGCAACAAACAACTATAATGGGATGCAAAAACAAAAACAATATATTATTGGTATTTAACATCTATGCCATACAATGATTTTATCAGTTCAAGTCTTTTACACACATAGTATCACGTCACGTCTTTTTCCTTTGCGGGGTAGACAGAGTTAAGTTAATAAGATAAGTTAACTGAAGTTCTATAAGATTGTTCTTTATTATGGAGGAATGCATAGGACCTTCTTGTAACTTAGCAAAAAGAATCCTACAAAATAAACTAGGTAGGTACTTTAACTAAAAAATTGAAGAAATAAACTAAGTACCTACAAAGTCAGTCTGTTTTCCTTCACTCTTCTGGTGCCTATAAAGTTGTTTTTTTTATTTAAGTACCACTGTCAAAGGAAGCCCGCACCTCTTAGGCTTCGACTAAAAGCATCAAGATATTTTCCATTCGGGGGTGCGGCCGTAGCGTCAGTTTTATAGACGTAATAAAATCTATCAATGGATGTGTCGTGTGCAAGTGAGAGCGCGGCATAAGCGATAGAGAGGCACGATCGGCATCTATCTCTCTTCTAAAAATATCGTCAGTAAACCGACTTTACAGACAACCAAATCTTTTTAACGTGATAACAGCTTAAAAATCGCTGAACGCCGGATGCACACATTAAGCAAGTTTTTGGCGAATTTAAGTTTAAATTTAATATCAACGAAAAAAGAAAGTTAAGGGCCCGTCCCGTACTACCTCACACTGCTTTACATGATTGTCTGTTATATCAATAATAATGAAATACTCAAGTTGAAATAAAAATGCAGCAAAGTTCAGGACTAACCCTGGTAACTATATGACTCAAAAACACGATTGCGTTAAATTTTCTCGATATAAAAAAAATTGCAAAGTTGCCTCCAAATCACGTCTTATTTACTCGGTATACAGCATTATTCACCAAATACATTAAAATTAACCTTGAAACTTTTGATTATAATTGCATTACAGATAAGGCAGCCATCATGTGTTTTTCTTTTACCCTTACCCTTGAATATTCTTAAAAAACGACAATATCCAAAGTAGCCAGCGCGTTTAGACCATCCGCGTTTGTACCGCCACGCCGCCTGGCCTATGGCGGGCTCTTAAAGCGTTTTCCGTATGCGCAGCAGTATCGAACTCAGGACGAGAACAAAATCATTGTATGGCATTTAATTATACCCATGACAAAAAGTCAAAAACATAGCAATGCTTACAGGAAGCGCCGGGAAACAATCTTAACATAATATATACAATAAAACAGCGATAGCGTAGGAACTGCGAAAAGGCATACAATTTTGGTATATGTTACATCTTAGTATAAAACGCAGTATGAAATTACACTTAATACCTAAAAAGGTATTATTTAATACCAAACATTAAACTAACTATACTGTTTGCTGCTAAGTATAATTGTATAATATTATACGAAGATATACAGGGTGTTTTATTAGTGACTAGCAATGCTTACCGGCCTCGGCTCGAATTCTTCCCGGAAAAATGCTTTACATGTTCGTCAAGAAGCCTTTAAGTGACTTCAATTTATACTATGAATTGATTCAGAATCAGCATATTTATTTACGTAAAATTGATTGATATTGAAAAATTTATGTGATATATAATACTGGGTCAAACAAATGCTTTTGTAACAAATTTTAAGAAATCGACACGCTATTTTTTTATGCTTTCATGCAAAATAATTATTATATTTATTTTATTAAAATCTATAAATCAGCTGTTATAATCGTCGAGGTCACTAACCTAGTATCCATAGATAATAGTAGAAAATTGTTGGCCAAGAAAGTGTTTATTTGTACACAGGGTGCTTTTTTCGTCTGTTTTTTAAATGTTAAGGTCCAGATATCTCGAAAACTAGCGTATCGATTTTTTATTTTACTTCTAAAGCATTATTCTAGCTTATTGGTGTCAGCCTTTAAAATATTTGCGCTTAATTTAAATTGACTTATATATATATATATATTATAATTCATTAAGTATTCCTAATCTTTACATAGCCGTGTGGTATCCGGCAGAGTAGAATAGGACCACTCCAAGTCTTCCCGTGGATGTCGTAGAAGGCGACTTAGGAAATACAAGCTAAACAAAGCTTATAAACATCTAAGACACCTCTCCAACCCGTCTGGCCAGCGTGGAGAGTGTAGGCCAAGTCCTCTGGCTGCTCTGGCCAAGTATGGCCCTAGTGGTACAGAGAGGGTCGTGCTCCTGTAGTGGAGACTAAAAAGGACCTGATGATGATGATGAATCTTTACATAGTATAAAATGAATTCACTTTCGCTGTCTGTTCGCTTAGATCTTTTAAACTACTCAACGGATTTTAATGCGGTTTTCAGCAATAGATAGAATGATTCAAGAGGAAGGTTTATATGTTTTACGGTCCCATATTAGGATCTAAATTGCATCCGCGCGAAGCCGGGGCGGGTCGCTTAATTATAAAAATGAAATTTTAAATCAGTAATTTAGAAGAGAAGTAATCAGGAAGAGATCACTTAGCGACAAGTCCACCTTTATACCAAATTACCAATTATTTTCTCAATTTTTTTTGTTTTGTGGTGCAATAATGTATTCATGCATTCATTTATAAAACACCCTGTATTTTTGTTCACATTAGAGTAGTGATAATGAGAATCTCTCTTTTCAAAGACCTTGTCTAGTTCACGTTTAGGATAGAAACGGTTCCATACAAACATTACGAAAATACTTTATTCATCAAGAAGTGGAAAATTGAAAGTTGATGAGCGTGGTTGGTGATGAGATGACTCTGGTCACAATTTTTTTTTTAAATCATATTTTTGTTTTGTGAAACGCGTTTTTGGAGTCTAATCTTCGCTGTATATCTACACTACTTGCACATATAAGAATAAAAATCCGCCAAGTGCGAGTCGAACTCGCGCTATAAAAACGGCAAAAAAATCTTGTCTGCTGTGTGGGAGCCCCCTATATATTTTATTTTTTCAATTTAATTATTTAATTTTAAAGTGAATATATAACTAAATATTCTGTGATCAAGCGTCTACCTGTTGCCGTTATCAATATCGGGCAAAAACTATAAAAAAAATCACGTTTGTTGTATGAGAGCCCCCTGAAACATTTACTTTATTCTGTGTTTTAGTATTTGTTATTATAGCGGGCGGCATCAGAAATACATCATCTGTGAAAATTTAAACTGTCTATCACGGGTGATGAGATACAGCCTAGTGACAGATGGACAGACAGACAGACGGCCAGCGGAGCCATATTAATAGGGTCCCGTTTTTACCCTTTGAGTACGGAACCCTGAAAAAGAAGAAGTTTCAATAATTGACATATTAAAACAAATAGCGACGATTTTGTTATCCAGGGTGTCAACCATTACTTACGCGTTTGCCGCCGTCAGTAAAAAAAAATAATTAAGCCTCATTATGAAGTGCCAAATGCGATGAGATGATAAAGATAAAAGCGATAGAAAGGTACACTTCTATACTTATACAATAGTTGACAATCACATCAGTCTTGCACGGAATCAGAGGCCATAGACTCACTTCAACTCGAGAGTGAACACGCCCTACATTTACGTGCTTGGTTAAACTATTTTCAGATATTTTTTTTTTAAATCTCTTCGTCAAATGCTTTAGAATGTTGTGTGTATTTCTCACAAACCACCAGAATTGGGTGCATATGTTGGAACAATAAATATTTTTGTTTACTTCTATACTATAATAAAATGCAGAATATTTTGGAACATAAAAGTTATTTCTAAAAGCAGAAATAGTTTAACCAAGCAAAATTCTAAAGCTAAATTGACTAGACACCGATATATAATAACTATAGACTTATACATATTTTAATACTACTCTTTTACACTTGTGGTTAAACAATTTTTGACACATAAATTATATTAAGTCGGAAAGGGGGCATCGAGCCGAATTAGTATCTTAAATATAAATCTTTTAAAGGGACTTTTAAATCGTGAATAAGTAGTGAAGTACATAATATAGTAATAAAGCATCCTGCAGTCTCAACGTAAGTTTTCGAAATTTTTGACATTACAAAAATTGCTTTAAATCATGAATAGTTTTCTTAATCTTCTTTCGACTGAGTAATACCCCCTTTTTGACAGATACATTGTAAATATATACATGATAGGTTCACATTCAGACAGTCACAAAATTGCATTATACATCACGTGTTATAAATATAATTTATCATTAAACTGTTAATATGCATTTAACTCTGTGTTTTATTCAACTTTCAGTCATTGTTTATGAAAAGTAGAAACAATCGAGCTACTATATATTCGAAACAATATTAAAAGTTGTTACTAAGTTGTAACCTCTTTTTTTGGGCGTCGGTTCTGAAGTGCCCTAGTTCACCCAAATCAATCAACGCTCGTAAAGTTCAAGTCTCATCAATTTTATTACAACTTGTTTATGGAGTAGAATGAACGAATAATACGGAGTTTATTGTAAGGGCGTAGTTTCTACCCGATTACTGAAGTTAGTCATAAAATTACTGAATCTAGATGACCGTCAAAAGAACATAAAAGGCTCAGGATGTAACATTACCCAATCAATTATCTTTGCAAGTCCTTATCTTTTTTCTCGTATAGACTGGAATTCCGTGACTTCTCCTGTTAACAATCAAATTATTTCCTTTAGCGGCAAGGTTAGGGTGTCATTTTGATTTAACTTTATTTTGATCTTTCTTGAAGTTGTTTGCTTCTGTATGATCGTTCAAAAAATTATGCAAATTTCTATTGTGCTTAAATGGCTTCCCTTTCGACTTCGTAGAAACTTACACATGCTTTCCCTTTTGTGTTGTAACTTAATTAAGCCTCTCTTTAATTCATATTTGAAAACTTCTTTGGTTTTGTCAGTGATGATTAAAGGCCAGGATTAAGGCAAGCTTAGATTTTAGATCTGCTGATTCTACCAACTTATTTTCCAATTATTTTACTGTTCAGGCTGCTCGACTATGGTATGCTCTTCCACTCGACATTTGTAAAGCTCTGACCAACTCTAAGTTCAAAAACCTCGTTAAGTCTCATTATCTCTCCACTTTTACTTGTTTTTTTTCAGCATACGGTAGTTTATGTAGGTTTAACAATATATTTTTTTATATTTAATTACCTATACATGTAACTTGGTTTTGTTTGCATAATTGTTATGTATAATAGTTATGTATAATAGTACGTTAGTATTTTTTTGCTGCAACATGGCAATGACATTATTTTTTCATCTACCTTAAGGTTGTCTGAAAAGTTCGTTAAGCAATAATCCTTTGCTAGTAGTTTTCTACAAATATATTTTATGTTGTGGTAAAAAAATTAATAATTCATTCAATCTAGTAGAAACATTAAAATTTTCTTCAGAAGTAGAATCTCGATCTTTTTCTATTCCTGCTCAAAAAAAAAACGCAAAGACTGGATGATGGATGACAGAATTTATAGAAGAGATTAAGTTTCGTATTTTCCCAACAAATTACTAAGATTACAATATTTATTTTATTATATCGTATCTTATCCACATTTCAAGTCTAAAGTTTTAACATTACAAAAGTTACCTTACCAATTCATTCCAAAAAGTCAATTCCTCATGCTTTTTATTATTTCTCAGTAATATAGCAAATTACTATAAAATATAGTCCGTAAACTGACGACGCATGTTGCTGAATACTAATTTTGTAAATTTTGACGAAGCATGTTGTGGATATTTCGTTATGGTATATTTGACAGTCATATTTGACGAAGGTTGTGGCGGATAAATACCAGAATGTAATTTGAATTAACTTTAAGATTAAATATATTATAAATAATAAAAAAAAAACTAAAACATTTTATTTTCAAGTTTATTTAATAAGTACTTAGGTGCTTTAGAGAAGTGATTATTAAACGACAGTGAAAAACAATACTGTATGTAGGTTATCTCACTTGCAAAACCAAGGCAAATTAAATCACGCTTTATAAAACATTTCCGAAATATATGATACAGTATAATATATAAAAAAAACTAAGTAACTCTCAATATCGTCTCGTGAAAAGGGGATAATATCTACCTATTTGTTTTTAAAATAGTTTATTGACACATTATTTTTTAAAATTGTTTATAACGGATATTAAAAAAATTATGCATTTTTTTTTAAATTTTTAACCTTTCGATCCATAAAGTCACGACTTCTTAATTTTATTTAAATTACGTTTTGCAATTATGAATCGTTGAATTTTTGTTTCAAAGAAAATTCTCAAAATGAAATGTATAACTTATTACTAACATTCTCAGGCCTCATAATTCCAAATTCACAATTTCGTACATTTTCTTACATACAAATAACTTCCAATACATATCAACATAAATATTTATAAAAAGTGATCATTTCTAGATCTTGCTTTTGACTTCCACCAAGTAAAGTTGTCATAAAATTCGCTCTTTTCTCACGTTTCCTTGACGGGAAATAAACAGCAACAGTAAACCTTATTTTATTCGGTTTCTGTTATCCATAAAAATGCGAAGCATGCGGGAAATGCCTCCCGATTCGAAGATAAACAAAAACAAGGATGTCATCCGAGTGTTCACTGTATTTGGCAGCCGACGCTTATAGCGTTGAATAGCGGGGCCGCGCCTAGACCGCCGTCGCCATCTGTAACTCCTGTGAATGGAAAGTATAAAATTATAACAAGACCTTTCCAAAATTACTTTGCTGAGTGCGATGGTATCCAGTAAGCTGGAGGACTGTAAATTGGCAAGCTTCACATGCAAACAGCATGGGACTAAGTTTATATGCATGAATTTTGTTCCAACTCGCTAATACATACCTAATAAATGTATGTATTGGAAAGAATGTACCAGATGCAAATCAAATTGAACGGACTATAGCTCGTCTAGCTGAATTATATTTTCTGATTTAGGCTGCTGTTCAAAAGTCCTGGCTATATCTTTGGCAAACACATTTTCCAGTCTTTTTTCTACCACTTAGCTACATTTACATAACAACTGCCACGAATTAAAATGTACGCAAGATTTAAATGAGCGAGAAAACTCAGTTTTTATGGAATGTGGCTTTGCTGCACACGCACATATTTGTCAAAAAAATTAATGACTATTTCGCATAAATGTGTTAATTCTGTCTGTCAGTCTGTTTATCTGTACGCGTATTACGTAAAAGCTACTGGTCTGGGGTTCCTTTAACATGAGTTTTTAATCAAATGTAAAAATTCTCCCGGAAAATTAAGATTACTGTAGGATTATCAAACCTCGATCTAACTGATGGATCGACTTGAAATTTTATATAAATGTTTATTATGTATCTAAATAACGTCTCATAATATGCAATACAAATGTCCCAAAAAATGGAAAGATCCTGTAGGGTAGCTAAAAAACGAAAATAAAAGAAGGTCTATGGAAAATTGTCTAATTTTTATTACCCAGACCACAACGTTTCGTAAATGCAATAGCTTGTTCAATAATCAATACTTCTTTATACTTTCATATGATTCAATAGAAAATATAAATCTAAAGTCTAAAATGGTATTTTTTATTAAATTCAAATCTCACATACCTGCTAGATATTTCGCCCTGGTGCAATCCCCGCATGTGCAACTGTCTGTGAGCGTGCACAGGCCCCGGGCAGTGGCAATGGCTTCCCACTTGATCTGCTCGTCCAGGGTACCGCTTCTGCTGAGCAGGTTCTGAGGACAGGAATTATTTAAAGATCTGTGTTTGGTACGTCCCAAATTCTAGCATGCCAGATATCTAGACGATACCCTGCGTACGCCTGCGCAAGTCATGCACAGGTCCAAAAGACCAGCGAATAGGTGTCGAGCGAAAAGATGACCAGGGATGTCATCCACAACGATAATTGATAGTTGCAGGTATGGCAACGGGTACGCGCGCCCGGCCACCGGACTACTTGCTTTTTCCTTCATTCACCCGACTGAGTAGTATCCAACACCGTGATTTCCTTCCCAAATCATTATCCTTCCCAGCTTAAAATGCTTCCGATAGACAGCAGCGGCGGAAGCACAAGAAGTCAAAGAAACTGCGCTCGCTAACTCGCCTGACAAGCGTGGTGAGTATGGCAATATCCTCCCATGGAACGAAGAATCCTTGGGTTCTGCCAAGGATTTTTACGCTTAGTCCAGCAGTGGACTACGGCTCAAATCACAAAAAAATTACATAGAAATATCATCATACCTGCATGACTTCTATGTTGCTTGCCCGCCACATGTCACTGTCCCTCATCTGCTGTTCCTCCTTGTTTTTATTTTTCTTAGTCTTCTTCAGCGTGCCGCCGCAGTATATGGACAGCTCCTCGCTAATTGCCAGAGAGGTTTCGTCCATCTGTATGGAGTTTGCGTCGCAGGAGGTCGATGCTCCGTCATCGAAGGCTTCGTAGTCAATCTAAAGACAAAAATATGGTTTAGGCTAACGCCATCTAGTGATGACTAGAGAAGTTTACTGCATCGCCGTCGCTGCTGTCTATATGGATAGCTGTGGCAGTAAATAGAACTAATAAGTCGTTATTTTTAACGTGCTTGTCGCTGTTAAGTTTGGTCAGTATTTTTGTATGAATATCAGTCTATACATTAGTATTGTTGTATTTGCTTAATGGACCAAATTCAGTATTAATATCATCATCCGCCTTTCACGATCCACTGCAGGGTTTAAGCCTCCTTTTGTCCATCTTAGTATTAATATAATCAAAGATAATGTAAATACTAACGTATAGATGCCAACCTCATATAAAAAATATTGGCCCAACTTAAGGCCTGTTAAAAGCACCAAGGTAGCTGACAAGCATCTGCCGGCAGGCCGTGGTAGTTAGTTCCACTAACTGCCACTATGGGCGACGGCGAGGGCGCTGCAGTGCAATAGTTACAGACTTTACTTTTCCACCTGGCTAACGCCAGGTGGTAGGTAGCTAGGCTAACGCTGATACTTGGTAAAACTAAGTAAAACTGAACCTGAAAAGCCTGAAAAGTGATTAATTATAAGTCGAAAAACTGAAAAGTTGATTTAATACGAGTCGAAAATATATTTTATTTTCTCATAATATGGTGATACATAGTTGTGAATAAACTTATGGCGCCATCTATGTGATGAGCCTGAAACAAATCGTACGCAATAGGCGTTGGGACCTCATGACATGACATAGTGAAGAACCTACCTATTGCTTTTCGTGTGTGTGAGGGGTAACACTGGTGACAGATTTTTAGGGTTCCGTACCCAAAGGGTAAAAACGGGCCCCTATTAATATCGCTCCGCTGTCCGTCTGTTTGTCTGTCTGTCAGCAGGCTGTATTTCATGAACCGTGATAGTTAGACAGTTGAAATTTTCACAGATGATGTATTTCTGTTGCCGCTATAACAACAAATAATTACTAAAAAATAATTAAATAAATATTTAAGGAGAAATATTCACTGAATATGTAGTTCTATATACACTTTAAAAATAAATAATTAAATAATAATAAAATTAATATTAAAGGGGGGCTTCCATACAAAAGACATGATTTTTTAGCTGTTTTTATAGATAACGGTACGGAACCATTCGTGCGCGAGTCCGTCTCGCACTTGGCCGGTTTTTCAATACTATGTAGTGAAGCGTGGTAAAAAGTGGTAACTTACCTGGTCTTCTTCGAAGTAGTTCTCTTGGTCGAAATAGTTCTCATCCAGGTCGTGGAGGGTTGAAATGGAGGTGGCGTCGGTAGACGTCTGGTTTTTTAGGGGGTGGTAGTTCATGTTCATCTGTAACAAGTAATATAAAATTAAAAAAACGTGTTTATGAACAATGTGTGGAATAACTAAAATAGTGTCATGGTGCGGCTGTGGTACAGATTCAGAGATTTACATAGCGAGCTGGTGGTCGCTCGCTTTACTGCGTCGTCTATGATCAAACCAGTGGATTCGTGGGAATTGTCGCCAGGGGCTCCATTGAATCAACGAAATGAATTACACCATCATTTCATTGATAACACGTTGAAAAATATGAAATGAAAATATAAAAGGCGTAGAAAGACAAATGCCGTAAAAGAAATATGAAACTAAAAATGTATACTATTATCGTGTTTTTATATTATATTAATTTATTCCCAGTACATATTACGTCTTTCATTATTTCCTCACATTTATTGAGAAAAGCACTATACAGGCCATTGCCGGAAATCGGCTCGCCGGACTCCAAGGCCTCGCTGACGCTCGGCCTTGAAAACTCTACTCGTCCCGCAACCCGAGGCTCCGCCCGCGTCAATGTCGATCCCTCGGGAATAGTACTTTTTCCCGGGATAGAAGGTAGCCTATGTCCTTCTCCGCACTCCAGAGAACTTGTATGCAAAATTTTATAATGATCGGTTCAGTAGTTACGGCGTGAAAGCGTAACAAACAAACAAACAAATAAACAAACAAACTCACTTTCGCATTTATAATATTAGTAAGGATAAGGATTAGTTAGGATTAGGATTCGGTACCTACCTACTAAATGAATTTTATTTTATGACATGACAATGTAAGCTCAAGTCCACACATTTAGTTCTAAGTATGTCGTAGATTGTAAGTTGATGTCATTTGGAGAAAATGCGCTGTGCAGTTTGTTGCGCTTCTTCGGCACTCCGCCTTGGAAGCGGCGTAAACTTAGCTCTAATAAGTTATTGACGTCAACAATAATAATGTTGTAAATAATAATGTGTTATTTAAGTTAACGTTCACCAAATGATATTTAAAATATCTAACGATAAAAAATTTTGACTGTTGACGACCAGCCTAGCCGGTCTTTTTGCTAACTTAGTGTACAACATTTTGATCGTCACTTTAAAACACATTGCGGCTTTCGTATGAATGATTATTTTTATTTAAGATATATAAAACGCAATGTATTTTGAAGTGACTATAAAGTCGTTGTACACTGAGTTAGCAAATAGGCCGGCAGGTGGATCGAGAGGTGGTACGTGTGGAACAAGAAGCAATACTAATATACCTGATTATCTTCCAGCCTGCTGCACACACTCGCTCGTCGAACCGGAGTGCCTTTCTCGGAGATCTGTGACAGAAACCATTTTCATACATTTAAATAAAATACTTTAATACGGTATTATCGCGTATCATCATCAGGTCTTATTAGTCGTCACTACAGGAGCACGACCCTCTATGTACTACTAGAGACATACTTGGCCAGAGCAGCCAGAGGACTTGGCCTACACTCTCCACGCTAGCCAGACGGGTTGGAGAGGTATCTTACAGATGTTGTAAGCTTTGTTTAGCTTGTATTTCCTAAGTCGCCTCTTACGTACGACATCCACGGGAAGACTTGGAGTGGTCCTATTCTACTCTGTCGGATACCACACGGCTTATTATCGCGTATATTAAATATATATTATATTCATGGTCGCAGGTCGCAGGTAGACTAAGTTGACATTTGTCTTTTGTGTTATAAGTATTATATTTTATTTAAATGTGTAACAATCGCGAAAACATCAGAAACCATTACATTTTATTACGTTTAGAATAGCGTCTTGAAGTTTTTACACATAATGTTTCGAAATCTTTACTGTTTACATGTTCACAGCCACAGCCAGACTAAGTCGACTAACTGTTGCTGATTGCTGCTGGTAGATACACGATTCGCGCTCGAAAAGTGGCACCGGCAACAGCGCACTAATCGAGTTTCAGAGCTGTTTTTTCCACAGTTTCAATTAACCGCGCTAGCACTCACACGTCTCGCGATGACGAAGGCGAACGACGCGATGTGAAAAGGTGCAAAAAACTACGCATCAAAAGTAAAAAAAACAAAGATGGAGTTATACTTTCAGTATGTACCGTTTATGTCGTTGTTTGTAAGTATGATGATGTTTTGACTCGGGGACATTATTAAGGCTTCGTTTTGTATGAGACTGTGTATCTACCATTATATCTAATCGAAGGCTGCACTCTTAAAATGATCATTAGTATACAGATCCACTTACATCGTCATCATCACTGTCTAGGTGCAGTTCTGCGATGTCCGCTGGTGTGAGGTCCTCGATGTAACCTTTGCTGGTGGTGGGAATGGGGGAAGGCGGGGATGCTGTTGACAAAAAAACATATACTATTATGATACTGAAAACAATGTCCTAAAGTCCGTTAAAGATACATACATAGTATCACGTCTTTATCCCTTGCGGGGTAGACAGACCCTAGGTCTATAAAACCTAAAAGCCACGTTTAGATTGGTGGGTATGTTGGTGGAAAACGGAATTAAACTAGTGTTGGGTTGCTAGCCCCGTCGCCTATTAACATTGAATCCCCAAATTTTATCCATTCGATCGACTTTAACGATCTGCGGGGAAAGAGAGCAGCTGGTATTGTACATTCGACCAGTAAATAATAAATAAATAAATATATACGGACAAATCACACAGATTGAGCTAGTCCCAAAGTAAGTTCGAGACTTGTGTTATGGGATACTAACTCAACGATACTATATTTTATAACAAATACATATATAGATACACATCCAAGACCCAGGCCAATCTGAAAAAGATCATTTTCCATCTTGACCTGGCTGGGGATCGAACCCGGTCACTCAGTGTCGCAGGCTGGCGTGTTGACCGCTGCGCCACGGAGCTAGTCAAGGATATTATGTTGTTAAAGACTCGGGTCACGGATTACTGGGGGCTCCTAAAGCAAGAAACTAACAGATGCAGCGGAGGCGCGCCACAACGACTTTATGCTTTATACTAATAAGGTTAATATTCTGTTGTTTTGACTCTGCGCCGCTTGTGGCGCGCCTCCGCCGCACTGCATCTGTTAGTTTCTTGCTTTACGAGTCCGAAACTATAGTCGGCAAAACACTAAGTTCGTAATTGAAAAATAGGTATTTTTAAAATCTATTGCTGTCGCGCCGCGAACCCATACAACCCCGCAGAGTGCGATAGAGACAACTGCAGCTCTACTACACAAACTTAACGCTTCGTAGTCCGATTTAATACTTTCTTTTATAAAAAATTTAAAATAATCTATGGCTGTGTTTCTATGTTTTCTTTTTCTAATATAATCGCATCAATTTTGTTTTCTTGATGTTTGAACACAACAGAAATTCTTACCAATTTTTCAGGATTTTGAAGGCTCATATCTCTTTAAATATTTGAATTTTGAAAAAAAATAACCCACCTTTATAAATGCGTTTGTTATAAATATAAAATAGTATGGTTGAGTTAGTATCCCATAACACAAGTCTCGAACTTACTTTGGGGCTAGCTCAATCTGTGTGATTTGTCCGTATATTAATTTATTATTTACTATCTTTCGCCTGCGGCTCCGCCCGCGTCAATGTCGATCCCTCGGGAATAGTACTTTTTCCCGGGATAAAAGGTAGCCTATGTCCTTCTCCGTACTCCAGAGAACTTGTATGCAAAATTTCATGATGATCGGTTCAGTAGTTACGGCGTGAAAGCGTAACAAACAAACAAATAAACTCACTTTCGCATTTATAATATTAGTTAGGATTTACAGACCGTCGCTGCACCGTATGGAACATGAGCCCGGGTCCGCAAATACATTTAATAACATACCATGGTCGTTGGACAGAAGATTCTCAGTCGAAGGTTGCTCCTGGTCCCGGCTTCGAGCTTTGAACAGTCCGAATCTGACAGGAGCCATGCTCTGCAACAATAAAAGATTATTAAGTAACTAACTATGGAGAATTGACAACGCGTCAATCATCGAGGTAACTGGTGATCCAAGAGCTGGCAGTTTTTTTGCACAACGTATCGGACTCGCTGTGCAACGGGGAAATGCTGCCAGTATTTTGGGTTCTTTGCCTCGATGCGTTAGAAGAAGTTTTTTATTTGTAAGTTATTTATATTTTTTATTTTTATGTTGTTATTAATTATGTTTAGTATTAAGTTGAATTGTTTTTTAGCTAAATAAATATGATTTATTACTATGGAGAGTATTTTAAATAAATAAAAAGCCTTTTATTCCTTGCAATTTATATGAGTAAAAAAACGATAAATTAAAAAAACATTAAAAGATTTTTTTTGTTAGGAGCTCAGCCGCGTTTTGGTCTGCGGTACCTATTTTTGAATATAACATATTTACATACATACATACATACATATTATCACGTCTTTATCCCTTACGGGGTAGACAGAGCCTAAGGTCATAAGACCGAAAGGCCACGTTTAGCGTGTTGGTGGGCGTGAAGGTAGAAAACGGAATCAAAATAGTGATGGATAGCCGCACCGCCTATCGTCATGATTCTTTAAATATTCGTCCATTTCCTTGACCGCCTTCTACGGTCTGCGCGGGAAGAGAAGCAGCTGGCACATTCTACGTTTTTTCTTTTCTCCCAGACCAGCATGGAAGTTTCTATAACATATTTATTTCCTAATTTCCGCCTGGCCAGCGAGGAGAGTGTAGGCCAAATCCTCTGCTCTGGCCAAGTATGGCTCCGGTAGTATAGAGGGGGTCATGCTCCTGCAGTGGAGACTAAAAAGACCTGATGATGATGATGAGCGCTTCGTCTAAAGTTTTCGTCCCAATGGTCGAACATATGGAGAGATGAGCCGTTTGGTTTCAATGAGCGATGGCTATGTTGTGTTGTGATTTTTACAAGCTTTATATTTAACTAGCTTTCGCCCGCAGCTCCGCCCGCGTCAATGTCGATCCCTCGGGAATAGTACTTCTTCCCGGGATAAAAGGTAGCCTATGTCCTTCTCCGTACTCCAGAGAACTTGTATGCAAAATTTCCATGATGATCGGTTCAGTAGTTACGGCGAGAAAGCGTAACAAACAAACAAACAAACAAACAAACAAATAAACAAACAAACAAACAAACTCACTTTCGCATTTATAATATTAGTAAGGATAAGGATTTCACCTGTCCCGGTGTTTGTCTGTAATCAAATCTTGCAAGTTAAATTTGATGCACTTCCCGTTTACCGATTGAGCTGAAATTTTGCATGCATGTGTAAATCGGATGACAATACAATATTAAGGAATCGTTGCGCTGGTCTGATGATGGAGTCGGAAGGTGGATATAGGAACTCTTTAACTAAACACGGTACACCAATGGTTTTTGGGCTCATTTGATTTGTCTTGGAAAGCAATTTACAGTGTGAGTTCGTTTATAATAAACTAGCTTTCGCCCGCGGCTCCGCCCGCGTCAATGTCGATCCTTCAGGAACAGTACTTTTTCCCGGGATAAAAGGTAGCCTATGTCCTTCTCCGTACTCCAGAGAACTTGTATGCAAAATTTCATGATGATCGGTTCAGTAGTTACGACGTGAAAGCGTAACAAACAAATAAACAAACAAACAAACAAAGTCACTTTCGCATTTATAATATTAGTTAGGATTAGGATTAGGATGCTTGTCACAAAAATGTAATCTTTGCAAAAACCTTATTTTATATGCTCTTCAATGTTATCCCGCGGAAGACCGGGGTCATGACATGATTAACACCGTGACATATGCTGAGCGGAGAGCAATTTGGTACATGTTTCATGTCAAATCCTGGGATCAAAATCCCTAAAGGAAAATAGAATTGCAAGAAAAAAAGATAAAAAGAAATATTAAATTTGATTCCATTCCATAAATTCGCCTAGCTCATCATCATCATTTCGAGTAGGTGTCACGGTCAATCGACCATGCAAACCCTGGTGTCAGAGTTCTTCGGAACCGCCTCTCGGCCTCTGACGTGGTTCCTTTAACGACTACCAGATGGCAGCCGGGACCACCGGCTTAACGTGCCTTCCGAAGCAAGGAATCATCTTTATTATCAGACATTCAGGTGATTCAAGCCTGCAATGTCCTAACTGGAAGCAACTAAACAAAGTATGCTTCCGGGGGGAATCGAACCCACGACCCCCGGGTCAACAGGCAAACGCCTTAACCATTGGACCACGGAGGCTGTTATTATTCGCCTAGCTGATCGGTGACTTTGTATAGGTTATTTTTTTTTCTTTTCTTCAATTTGGCCCTCAAACTTCATTCAGAAGCTTATTTTAGCCAGTGTGTAGTTATCTTCGAGTTATTCTTGCTTGTGCATCAACGAAATGATGGTGTAATTCATTTCGCTGGTTTGATCATAAACGACGCAACGAGGCGAGCAAACACCAGCTAAGTAAATCTCACTACAGCCGCACCATGACACTTTATTTTAGTTATTCTATAACACCAAATTACGCCGATTTCACATTATAAAGTCCACTAGAAATAATTTGCAAAACAATCTAAAACAAAAGCTGCACAGCTTTTGTTCGCCGCCGAATTCCCGCCAAGAACTCCTTTGTATAGGTTATTTTTTTATAGTTTTTTTTTTTTTATATTTTTGTACTGAAAGCTTATTTAGCGGCATTGTACACTTTTTGGGATGGGTAAAAAATGTTAAACTCGCTGCAGGACACATGGCCTGATCGAAAATTCGTAAGACGGACACGTGACCAGAGACCGCTGCAAAGGCGAGTTTTCATTTTTGCCGGCACTCCCGAAGAGCAACCCGCTTTTTATTTGTACACAGGGTGTTTTTTTCGTCTGTTTTTCTAAATGCTCAGGTCCAGATATCTCGAAAACTTCTAAAGCATTTTATCCTTTATAATATTTACGCTTAAATCTAAATTGACCTAGTACGATTTACCCGGACTATTTTATTTGTAAATATATATATATATTTTTATTTATTAACCTTACTAACAACTAGAACTAGTATAACTGTATAATATGTACACTAAATAAAAGTTATCTATAAATAAAAAATGTCACGCAGATCATTGCCTTCCGGCAGAGTGCCTAAAAGGCTGGCCGCATTGCCACGTTGGATGGCAATGCTAATGCGTTGTGCAAAAAAATTGCCAGCCCTTTGGTCACCAGATACCTCGACCAGTCGCTTATTTATGGTTTTAAATAATTTATGAGCTGAAGGGCCCCACGGACCCATAGTCTCCACCCCAAACGGCTCAAATATGTAGCCATTGCCAAGGCATGCATATTTGTGACGTTTGAGGGACTCGGCGGTGGCCGCAGCTGCGCCAGCCTTAGAACTAGTGCCATGGAGGTGGGAAGGCGCGAGTGTGTCAACACACGTGGCGTCCCACACTAATGGCCTCCCCAATCTCCAGGGCACAAGAGTCATGCCATCTGGTCTCTTGCCATCATCTCGCGCCAGGCCATTTGGTTCCAAAACAGCTGGTAGCTCGATGGTGACAAGAGCACGGTGGATAATGTTGTTCAGGTTGGCATGGCGAGCTATGCGGCCAGCGCTCCTGGAGCATGAAAGTCCGTGGCGTCCAAACTGGTCGACAGCATCACCGCAGAGGCAATGATGCGGGACATTAGTGACGGCTCCTAAACGTAGACACGTCGCTAAGCGGAAGGTGTGGTCATCTAGGAATGTACCCAGGTTATAAGATGGTAAAGCCTGCAACCATAAACCAGACTCCCACAATCCCACTCAGCAGTTGCAAGGAGACGAGCGCACTCAGCAGGGTTGCTGTCAGAAGATTTAAGGAGATTACTCTGAACAACCCTGCATAACGGCTCGTCCCACTGCCTCTGCGTAGAAGGAATGTCGGGAAATTTTGAATTTAGACTTACCTCTGACCAAACTATTTTGGCCTCCGCCACATAGGGAATTTCATATGTAGGTTGTTTAAGGATATTTTGAAAGAGGTTTTCTACACTATGAACAGAGGACAAAAAAGCAGGAAGGGCAACACTGGAAATTTTGCGTATTCCAAGCCCCCCTAACCTGACGGGTAAGGAGGCTTGGTCCCAAATACGTTGGTTACTTAAATCAATATTCAGAATTGATGATAACGAATTTCTTATAACATCATCTAATTTTGAAAGGAGGTCCGGGTATTTCCACAGATGACTGCATCGGAGATTATATGTAAAATTGGGCACGAACAGACAATATTTTAATATCGTGAAAGCAAAATGAGAATGTATACTCGCAAGGCGGTCGGCGGCCAGTTGAAAATTTTGAATTTTGTCCTGAATGAAATTTGGAAACGATTCGTCAAATACGGGGGATCCTAAGAGACGGAGTGTGGACTTGTCAATAATTTTAATATTGGGGGCTAATGAATTAAATTGTGAGATAATTTTGATTTTTGATAGCAGTGGCAGGTCCTCATCTAAATATAGTTCGCACTTGGAAAAATTTAGGGATAGTCCAATGGATTTAAATTCGGTTTTAATGATCATTAAATCTGTTAAAACTGTGGCCGCACTTGAACCTAGCGTTGCGTCATCCAAAAACCATGCGTTATATTTCGACTTTAATTTTTCAAGTATGGGATGGATGGCGAGGCTGAAAATAACCGGACCCAGAGGATCACCTTGCTGGCATCCAACTTCTGAGTAAAGAAGATTGTCCTGGTACATTAATTTAGAATTTTGACTGTAGCACTGCCAGAGGAAATTGTAAACGGAAGGAATTTTGTGAAGTACCTGTGTCAGCATGGCACCTCTATCTACCGAATTGAAGGCGTTTTTTATATCCACCTTCAGCAGGACTTCTGGTTTTTCAGCTGTTAAGTATGCGCGTAGAGAATGGACGGCGGCTTCACAACCACACTTAGATCCGAAACCTAGCTGAATAGGCTGAAAATAATCACTAAGAGTGGTTGCGACGACTCTGCAACATATTTTGGCTGAAAGTCGACGATAAGTCGTACCTACAGCAATAGGTCTAATACCACCGTCCTTTTTTTTAAGGGCACATAAATTTGCTCCATATAAAATTCCTGTAATTCTGCTATTCACCTTACCCAATAGCATGAAGTTTACTAGAGCTGTGAGCTCTCGCAAAAGTGCCCCGCCAGCGATGCCACGGTCACTGTTTAACAAATCTTTCAAATGTTGTGGCGATAGCCCATCTAAACCGCCAGCGGAGCCACTCTTGAAGGACATGACAGACCTATATACCTCGTTTTCAGTGGCTCTTAAAGTATTTTCATTGCTATTGGGCGGGTCAGGGAAGTTTGGGTCAACTGCGGAAGGTGGATGTTTTTCCCGTAAGGCAGCGAGGGTGTCCGGGTTATTGGGGGCGACTGCGTCATCCGAGAACAAAATTCTTGCGGCTCCTTTTATATCACCATCACTGATTTTGCCCTCTACATAATGAAGTGAATTCTTTTTGGTTTTAAAGGTCGAACATGGGTGAAATATATTAGGCTGTGGATTAGTACAATTTAGTTTAATTTTGGTTGTTAAATTTTGATTTCCATTATCTCGGTTTACATGAAGGGTTCGAAACGCAAAGGTAAGTAGGTCTTCCCAGGCCTGCTCAGTATTTTTTAAAACTGTTTGGTGAATAAGTTTTGCAAGGGTTTGTGATACAGTCCTACGCGCACCTTTAGGTATACGCTTTATAATTGGCCTTGTTCTTTTTAAATGCGATAGGTGAATATGAAATGAATTATGGTGAGGAGGGTCGGAGCTAATATACGGTATACTAATATTATAAAGAAGAATTTTTTTTGTGTCTGTTTATTAACCTATATTGTCCCAATGCTGGGCAAAGGTCTTTCAAATATATATATTTTTTTTTATTTATTTTTAGTTGTAGCATTAGTTTAATTATTTTATATTTAAATTGTATATATATTTGAATAAATACTAACTTATAATTGATCATACATTTTTTTACTTCGCGAATCACAGAAGTAATTAGAAGGTCATTCAAGTTCAAATATCGGGCCAGACAGGTGGACATGGCTTCTTGCCAAAACTTGTTGCTTAGCAATAAATATTACGATAAAACGACCACCTGTAACCTTGTAAAAATTCGTGAGGGACCTAAATATTTATATTCTTCTTCTTTTATCGAGTCGTAAAATGGGTTTCTGTTTAATTAAATATGTTTCGACCAGTGCATTGCCACGGCAATTGCCCGCTCGTTTGCCTCATTCAGATCTTGTTGAGAGCAAGAAATTGGGCTTTCTGGGCACACCAAGAGGTGACTCATAGATTAGATAGCACCACAGTGGCACTCACTATTTTTGGAGAAACCCCACTTGACTCAATTTTTTTTTATGTATTTCCGACGGCAAACGAGCAAACGAGCCACCTGATGGAAAGTGGTCACCGTCGCCCATGGTCATCTGCAACACCAGAGGAGCTGCTGATGCGTTGCCGACTCTTAAGATACCTGTAAACACGCCTTTTGAAGGACCTCATGTCATAGCACACAGGGAAACCCTCGGGAGGGAGTTCATTCCACAATCTTGCTGTACGAGGAAAAAAACCACGTGACGCTCTGACATTTTTGGAGCCCCAAGTGACAAGGATGTGGGGATGGACTTTACTCCTGTGGCGAACGGTGCGGTGGTAGAAAGGTGACGGTGGCACCAATTCAAAAAGTTCTTCAGAACACTCCCCATAGTATAGACGGTAAAATACATACAGAGAGCCAACGTCTCTCCGTAGACTGAGGGTGTCTAAATCGTCTGTGAATGTGGGATCGTCGATAATACGAATTGCCCGGCGTTGGATGGAATCAAGAGGAAGGAGTTGGTATTGAGGTGCACTAGACCAGATATGAGATTTTCGTGGCATCTGCCAACACCAGCCCGCAGTCTGTTTAAATACTTTCAGACTGGCCAGTGCAGAGTGCCACCCGGTGGTAGTTTCTCATAATAAATATTTATATTAATTTATATAAATCGACAACACAGCTTGCATAATGATAACGGTCACCGTGGAGCAGTGATAAGTATCATCATCATTATTTTAGCCGTAACAATCTACAGCGAGGAGAGTGTAGACCAAATCCTCTGTCTGCTCTGGCCAAGTATGGCTCCGGTAGTACAGAGAGGGTCATGGTCCTGCAGTGGAGACTAGAAAGACCTGTTGATGATGATGATGATGATGAAATCTGCAGCTGGACAAAGCGGCCTCTTCCAAGTAGGACAGGTCTGCTCGGCCTCTTTGAGACTTCTATCTTTGAGACTTTTATCATTTCTGTTGTTGTTGCACGCTCGATCGCTTACATAACGTGTTCCACAAAAATATGTAAATTGAAATGGTATATAACATGACATCAGAAAAAAAAAAAGATAAAAATATAAAATATCATACAAAGCCCTCCAGGCAATTAGGAGACCAATACTGTTGAAAAGAGTTTCTTTCGGCGTCTTCTTCTCTGCAGTAATCGGTTACGAAACGCTGGTAGTTTGTAGCTTTTGAATAATATTAAATAATTTGAATATAATTTAATAAGCATTATTAAAAATGTGAATTGACGTGAAAAACCTGAAATGGTCTATTTTCTGAATAAATCTTTGAATAATTATTTGTTTTTTTTTACTTCAAAAACTCGATTGAAGTCGATTTTTCCCGACGCAATAATTTGCCTCGTGAATACTATTCGGTTATCGTATCGGTCACATGTTTTCTAAAATAATACATATAATTAAAAAAAACCGGCCAAGTGCGAGTCAGACTCACGCACGAAGGGTTCCGTACCTATAAAAACGGCAACGGCAATCATGTCTGTTGTATGGGATCCCCACTTTAATTTTTTTTATTAAATTTTTTATTTTGAAAGTGTTTATATAACTAAATATTCTGTGAATATTTCAAGCGTCTACCTGTTGCCGGTATCAATATCGAGCAAAATCAAGCAAAATAAATCACGTTTGTTGTATGGGAACCCCTGTAATATTTATTAATAGTATTTGTTGTTATAGCGGCAACAGAATTACATCATCTGTGAAAATTTAAACTGTCTAACTATCACGGTTCATGAGATACCTAAGAGTAGCCTGGTGACAGACGGACAGACAGCGTCAGGATTATCTTATCTCTATGGACAGGATAGACAGACAGACCGATGTCTATCGGTCTGTCTGTCTGTCCTGTCGGTCTGTGTGTCAGACAGACGGACAGCGGAGCGATATTAATAGGGTCCCGTTTTTACCCTTTGTGCGAGTCGGACTCGCCCTTGAAGTGAGTAGCAGCAAGTAACATAATAAACAGTTCTTGTAGTTCGTTGTTTATTTTTATATTTGAGTTGATTGAATGAAAGGTAAATTGCGGTTTACGATTTATGACATACTAGCTTTCGCCCGCGGCTCCGCCCGCGTCAATGTCGATCCCTCGGGAACAGTACTTTTTTCCGGGATAAAAGGTAGCCTATGTCCTTCTCCGTAGTCCAGAGAACTTGTATGCAAAATTTCATGATGATCGGTTCAGTAGTTACGGCGTGAAAGCGTAACAAACAAACAAACAAACTCACTTTCGCATTTATAATATTAGTAAGGATAAGGATTAAAAAAAACTATTTACTAGATCTCGTTCAAACCAATTTTCGGTGGAAGTTTGCATGGTAATGTACATAATTTTTTAGCTTTATCATTCCCTTATTTTAGAAGTTACAGGGCCACACATTTGATCACTTTGGAAGTGTCTCTCGCGCAAACTATTTAGTTTATAAAAAAATGATATTAGAATCCTCTATATCATCTTTGAAGACCTATCTCTAGAAACCCTACACACAGAAAAAATAATATAAAAAATTAAAAAAAATTAAAAAAAAATTGGTTTGATAAAAAAAAATGCGTTTCAGTTCTAAGTATGGGGAACCCCCAATGAAAAATGTATAGTTTTTTTTTTTAATTTTTTTTTTGAAAATCATAATGCGGTTTACAGAATACATCTACTTACCAAGTTTTGACAGTATAGTTCTTATAGTTTTAGAAAAAAATGCTGTGACATACCGACAGACAGACAGACATGACGAATCCTTAAGGGTTCCGTTTTTTGCCATTTGGCTACAGAACCCTAAAACACGCTTTTATCAAATTAATTGTCATCGGTCCTTGATAACTCTACAAAATTTTAATTAAATCTGACCGACTAAAGTAGGTCAAGATCACTCAAGATTAAGTTGAAAGAAGTCGGTTACAAACAAACAAACATACAGGCTAATAAAAAGCAAGTCATGAATCCGCCAGGTAGAGTTGTCTACGTTAACCCGTAAATCTGCCTAATTGGCATCTATGATATAGCTGATTCAGTATTTTGGGGTTGCTGTAGGCTCTCGCCAAAATGGCACACTCGTACTGGCGTGAACCTCCGTTAGACATGGCTTAGATTAATCATCATCATCATTTCGTTGGCAAATTACTGCAAGAATCCTATATATTTCATTTTAAATTTTGAAGCCCTTCCTCAGCTCTCGGAGTTAAGGAATGAAGTTCGCTCGGGCCTCCGGGGAAACGATGAAGTGGGCACTCTTCGGCAATATGCCACAAAGTTTGGTCTGCTGCCCCACACTCACACTCTGGAGAGGCCTTCCATTTATGGAGTTGGTGGTTGGACACTCCGTATCCCGTCCGGAATCGGTTTAATTTTACCCACAGTGCTCGTTGAGCATCAAGACCTGCTGGTTTTTGGGTCGGGTCCAAGATTAAATCTTTCCCAGCAATCTCGCTAGCCCTATCCCATAACATCATAAATAGATTAATTAATAATTAATTCTTTTATAATTAAGTTTGAATTTAAATACATTCCTAATTTTTTTTAAATGTCTTTTCAAATCTCCTAATATAAGTCTAGCATGTAATGACAAAGATCCATTTAAACTTAGGTACATAGCATTTATTGTCATGCATTCTGTCAAAAATGTCAATATTGCATCCTTCAACCCGATTGATTTTCAATTGTTCTACTTAAAACTAGCGTATATTATACAAATATATAGTATATTATCTGTGTTAAACGTACCTTATGTTACTCACAGCTCAATAAAATAAAAACATCACTGATTAAAGGACGTAGAAATGTACAAATACAACAGGTTTTCAGGAATAACACGACAAAATTTAAGAGTCAATAGGAATCTCAAAAATACACTGTATGAAAACTCTAGGGTACAAAATAGTGCGTTTTGATTCGGGTTTGTGATATAATATATTTTTTTGGGTAAAAAACAGCGGATATCATGGAGTTCCGCTAAACACTGACTGGGTGCTTTATAGTCGGGAATGAGGAACAGGTATTTTAGAAACTGTTACTGCGCGTATTTGTTATAATTTTTCATGTAGTTTAAATGTTGATTTTTTTGTTTCGTTTTTCTTGTTAAAACGAAGAAAAAGGATGATTTTACCTGATTTGTAATCCTGCGTTGACATTATCTCGAATATTACAAATTCGCAAGTTAATATCATAAAAATATAGATAATTATTTAATTATAAAAAAATAAAATAAATAAATAAGAAATATATAGGGACATATCACAAAAATTGAGCTAGCCCTGCAGTATAGTTTGTTATAAATGTAAAAGCGTAGCCCTTCAGGCACGTAGTGACCAATACTGGACTGAGTTTCTTTCGGCGTATTCTTCTCAGCAGTGGTCGTTTCGAAACGCTAGTAGCTTATCGATTTTGCAAATATTAAAAATTTAAAGTAATAATATGACGTTCAGAAAGAGAAACATGATATCCAAATTTGAATAAAATTCTATTTCATTTCATTTCAGTAAGTTGTGAACTTGTGTCGTAGGATACTAAATCAACGATACTATATTTTATAATAGATACTTATATAAATAAACATCCAAGACCCAGGTCAATCTGAGAAACAGCGTTTTCCATCATGACTTGATCGGGAATCGAATTCAGCCACTTCGCATCGCAGGCTGGCGTGTTAACCACTGCGCCACGGAGCTCGCCTCTAGCTCTAGCTTGCCACTTTATATATCTTATAATTTATTTTATTTCCTTTTAAAATAAATTAGTTTTATAATGGAGATTTGGTTGCATAATTTAAAGTTTTATTGTAGCGTAAAGTAACCAAAGGTTGTTTCTCGCGTTGTGTGTTGTTTCTCGATTCTGTCAAAGTTGCTATTCATTTCTTACTGAAACGTCAAACCACAGATAATTAAGAAAAATTGTGTCCTTGCAAGAGTATTTTGTCTTTCAAGAGCAGCCGGCCTATTTGCTAACTCAGTGACCAACGTTTTGATAGTCACTTCAAAATACATTGCAGGTTTCGTATGATTGACTATTTTCATTTAAGATATATAAAACGTAATGTATTTGGAAATGACTATCAAAACGTTGTATTCTGAGTTAGCAAAATAGTCTTGTAATAGTCAACTCATTTTATGCCATCCAAAGAAAAAGAATAGCATCGTTTATGTCCAGAGTAGACAGGAGTAAAAATACAATTATCAGTAGTCTGGCAGAAAGACTGATCACGACCAAAACATATGCTTGTTGATAGCTCATACACCTTTAAACTAGTTTATAGAGAGTTTTTATTCTATTTTATATATGACTTAATTGTTTTAACTTTGTAACTATAGACATTGTTTGTGGAATAAAGAAATATTATTATTATTTATAAATACATGAGAGTCCATATACAAGAAGTGCGTGCGACTCTTATTGTGTGCAACTCGCACTGGGCCGGTTTTTATTTTTCATGCCTGTGCTCACTTATTATTATTAAAGTGCTTTTATACCGCGAAAATAAGCGAAAAGGTCACGTCCCATCCTTATTCCAAAATACCAGCTCCTAAATTCTCCCTATAAAGAACCCATCGCCATTTTGCTACGTAGTTGCGCGCGCACTGTGTTTATAATCCATTTAGTTTCGATTGCAGGGTTATTCAGCAATCAAATGTGGACACAAGTGTGTCCAGTTATTTCATCTAGTTTAGTTTTATTTGGACACTTAATTAAAATATAAATTCTGTTCTGAACTGTCTTTATAAGTTCTGGAGTCTCTTTCTTAAAATGGTTAAGACTTATGTTTCTGCTAAAATCTCGTGTGATGAATTGAATTAAGCTAGTTTTATATTACCATAATATGAAAGTTAACATTCTTAGTTAAAGTATTCACATGATAGCAACTTTGTCCAAATAAAACTCACACTGCAGTAAAAGTTACATTCACAAACAAACGGTCAAAAATAAAATAAAAATACAATTTTAATCTCCAGAAAGTCCAACAAATTGAAAAGAGTCGCTTACAATTCAATTCAAGGCAAATCCTTCTCAATTACAACTTTGTGCACAGCGTGTAAATTTACCACTAATATTCCTATAAAAGAGTGAGTCAGCCCTTCAAAATGAACAACATTTCCTATGTGACCAATGCAATTTTTTTGACATTTTCATACTAATTGCCGAGCCGCCCGAACACTTTTGAATGAAAATGAATTTTTTTTTAGTTAGGTACCAGCATTGGTCCCATAGGAAAAGTTGTTCATTTTGACGGGCTCATTCACCCCTTCACGGGAACGTCGTTGGTTATGTTACACGCTGTATACGAGTAGAACGTGTAACAAAATGAGGATAACAATACTTAAGAGGCATGATCATCACTGAAATGCATAAATGAATTGAATTGAATGATATTGCACAAGCTCATAAACATCAATAAGATCTCTTCAACCCGTCTGGCCAGCAGATGAGTGTAGACCAAATCCTCTGTCTACTCTGGTCAAGTATAGCTCCGGTAGTACAGAGAGGGTCATGCTCCTGCAGTGGAGAATAAAAAGACCTGATGATTATGATGATGATGACGAACAAGTTTCCCCGGGGACATAGATCGGGAACGAAAATAAAAATCAAAGAAAACCTTTCTATAGAAAGATTTTCTCATATTTGTTGGTTGGTCCCCTGGGGAAAGTTGATCAATATCATGTGCTGATTATGCTTAAGTATAGTTACCCCCTTTTTATTACACGTTGTATAGTATTTAATCTTATAAATTGACTTTTGTATCCAAATCTGTGTCTACTTGGAGAATTACCCGTTGACAGCCCCCTTCCATTTCTCAATTCACAGAATATACAGGAAAATAAGCTTTCTGGCGTCCGCATAGAGGACATTCTGTGGTGTCAGGTTTCGTAAGTGTCACGCCACATTGAACAATATCATGCGAAATATCCTATCTCGTTTGCTACAATAATTCTGTGCTACAATATTTTTCGTAGCTCGTATGTCGTAGATGGAACTACGAGCGTAAAGTTGCTCGTAGTTGTACTTGTGTAGCGCATACATTTGTAGCACTTGCTACGAACAATGTAGCACTTGCTACGAACAATGTTCACGAGTTAACAATTTACTGTGGGGCTTACTCAATCTGTGTGATATGTCCCTATATATTATTTATATTTATTTATTTTATTCATTTTTTTTTTTCATGTGACTTTTATTAACTTTGTAATTTTTTATTATTTCTTTTATCATGCTACAAAACTAAAAATTAATTAATCCTATCTAAAATAAAAACCTACCTATACATAAAAACCTAACTATAAATAAAACCTACCTATAAAAAAAAATGTCACGCACAGGTCTTTGCCCTGCGGTAATATGCTCAGAAGACTGGCAGCATTGCCACGTTGAACGGCAATGCTTATTCGTTGGGCAAGGTTACCAGCCCTCTGGTCATTCGACACCTCGACCAGCCTTTTGCTCGCAAAATGTATGAATGAATGAATGGATTATTTATTTATTCGAGAATCACGGTCTCACAAAATTGTTAGTATAAAAATAAACTAGTATTGTAAGTAACTTAAAAAATCTGAAAAGAAATGTAGTGTAGCATGCTGTACAATTATTCATCATCATCATCATTTCGAGTAGGTGTCAAGCTGCGCGTTCACTGGACCGGAATTGGAGCGGACGGAGCGGCCGGAGCGGCCGGAGCGCCGGCATTTACAAAATGCCAGTGGGGTGCGTTCACTGCATTCGGATTCCGGACCGGAATTTTTACAGTGTTGCCAGGACCCTTGAGTCGTAAGTTACGTTTCGTTTCCAATTCGTGCAATGTTTCATTTTTGCAGCAAAAGTTACAATATTGTAATTTTTTATAATTTACGTGTTTTTGGGGTCGGAGTATAACCCTCCACACAGCGCTATCCTATAAAGTACTAACATATAGCATAACGCTTTGCGGCATTTAATCGGTCGACCATATCGCGCATTTACCGGCGGTGACTTTTGTTTATAATAATAGAGATAGAGAAGATACCACCTAAACCTGTACCAACCTGCCCTGTCCCATTATTATGTCTTTGTCATATTAAAGTCTGTCTTTACCAAAACACAAAAAAAATATTCTAAGATCTAGATCATCACGATGTCTATACCTTACTGGGTAATCATTACTCTGGCTGGAGTGCCGAAATTACGTATTAACAAGACAAGACTATATATGATATGATAAATTGAAAATATGGCGCTTTCTATTTCAGAACCATCTCTGTGATATGTAGTGAAATACTTTTTAGACGCACCAGTTTTAGGTGCGTTCAAATCGAATGCGTTGAATTGCAATCAAAATCTAGTATTACAAACTCGTTGTTCTCAAAAGTTACGAAAATTGCCTTAAATATAAAAATTACTTACATGTTACGCGAGAAGGTCAAAAGTTACGAAAAATGTAAGAAATGTAACCTTCTGGCAACGCTGATTTTTAAAGCATGCGTCATAGCTTGCACGTGCTTAGCGTTATGGAGGATAGTGATGAAGATATTTTTGTTATTAGCTGTATTTTGTCAGAAGAGGAGGAGAGAGAAAAAAGAAAAGAAAGATATGGGTGCATAATATGAACTCTAAAAGACTCCTCTATGGAGAGTTTCATACATTATATGCTGATTTATTAAAAAATGAAGATAGATTTTTTGGGTACATCCATATGACACGAAAAAATTTTTTTGAACTTCTCTATATTCTTGAACCTTACATTTTATTTTACTACTTTTTCGGCATGATTAATATACATATCCGTACCAAATTACAGCTTTCTAGTACTTATAGTCTATGAGTAAAACCACGGACGGACAGAAGGACGGACGAACAGACATGGCGAAACTATAAGGGTATTTACTACGGCATCCTGAAAATTGGTTGACTGTAAAGTCAGTTTACGGCCAATAATTTTACGTGTTAACGGGGAGAGATAGATGCGTGATAAATACTACTGCTACTCCTACTGCTGCTGCTGTTGCTGGTCTGGAACGTGAAATTTTTTGTGAGTGCATCCAATGTTCATCGATTTGTATTTTTGTTTTTAATGTCAGTATTTTCATCACTCTATTTTTTTGTCTTACTCATTCACGATCACGACATATGTATTTGAGGAACACCACAATGAACTTTTACAGTTTCATTCAATACCAGCGGTAGACTTGAAAATTAGACATAAAAGTTAAATTAAATGCTGCGTGCCTGCTGCTTGCATGCTGCATGCTTGCTTGAATGCTGCGTACATAATGGTTACTATATACGTACATTTTCTGTAACATGTGTTGATCAATTGCTCATAATATGTAACCTAAGCCAAATGAAGATTCTGACAAAACATTTTCTCAGATATGATTAACTATAGAAATGAATTGTATGGCAAAAGGCAATTGTAACTATGTGTGAATTTAAATTTCTGCGATAAAATGATTCTCCTTTTTAATTATTATGGCTATAAAGTTTATGTCATGGGATGATTAGCTCTGAATTTAAAAGGTATGGATGATCTAAATCGAATTCCTACGAAATGAGGTTTCTACCATCCGCTGTTATTCATAATAATATTCCAATATAAAAAGTTCTACCATAAGGGGTAGGTCTTCTTATGAACGGCAACACTGACGACTGCCGATGCCGGTGACGTCACCGGCAGAAATTCCGGTCTCCGGCACGGAAATGCCGACGCAGTGCCATACAAATCCATACAAAGCAACAAATCAGTCCGCTCCGTCCGCTTCGATTCCGGTCCAGTGAACGCACAGCTTCACGGTTAATCGACCATGCACACCCTGGTGTCAGAGTTCTTCGGAACCGCCTCTCGTATCTGACGTGGTTCCTTTAACAACTACCAGATGGCAGCCGGGACCAACGGCTTATCGTGCCTTCCGAGGACGTAATCATCTTTTTTATCAGACAATCAGGTGATTCAAGCCTGCAATGCCCTAATGTTAGGACTGCCGCGAGGTATTTCAGCAAACAGTGTGATCTTGAATAAACTTCTTTATTTATACAAATAGAAGGGCATCGTACATCGTGATCGTCGTCGGGGCGAGCCGCTTGCAAGTCCCTTGTTTTTTCAGTCTGCGCGCGCATCGCACCCACATTTGCTATGACGACATATATGTCATTAACACCTAACCAAACTGGAAACAACTAAACAAATTATGCTTCCGGTGGGAGTCGAACCCACGACCCCCGGGTCAACAGGCAAACGCCTTAACCACTGGACCACGAAGACCGTTACGATTTACGGGTTAACGTAGACAACTCTACCTGGCGGATTCATGACTTGCTTTTTATTAGCCTGTATGTTTGTTTGTTTGTAACCGACTTCTTTCAACTCGATCTTGAGTGATCTTGACCTACTTTAGTCGGTCGGATTTAATTAAAATTTAGTAGACTTATTTAGGACCTGATGATGATGATGATGAAGACTTATGAAGGACCGGTGACAATTCATTAATACCATATGTTGATACCCAAAGTACGGAGATATTGACAATTATTCCCCCAGCAGATGTCAGGCACGCCATTAAAAAGATGACTAGAGGGAAATCGCCTGGGTATGATGGGCTCAGACGACGAACAAATCGCTCAGTGTAGACAAAACCTTATATTATTATATTACAGGATTGAATGATAGCTAATGCAAAATTATATTCTACTCTCTTCAAAATAGAGCTTATTTCAGCATGTACCTACCAGTTTATAGCTAATCTAACAGCAGCTATTGAAATTTATATCCTATATCTTTCAAATAGGGTTTAATATCAGATTGGAACAGTCTTACACGCGATTAACTTAATAGGTATATTGACCAGACTTAATTGTGTTTTGATTTACTTTGCTTAACCGACTTTCATTCAGGGAAATTAAGTGTTTATCTTGTCGGCTGTTTCTCTAATACTTTCACTTGTACTCGTTTATTTTTGTGTAAGTATGTAAGAATTAATAAATAAATAAATAAATATATACGGACAAATCACACAGATTGAGCTAGCCCCAAAGTAAGTTCGAGACTTGTGTTATGGGATACTAACTCAACGATACTATATTTTATAACAAATACATATATTATACACGTCCAAGACCCAGGCCAATCTGAAAAAGATCATTTTCCATCTTGACCTGACCGGGGATCGAACCCGGTCACTCCGTGTCGCAGGCTGGCGTGTTGACCGCTGCGCCACGGAGCTAGTGTAAGAGACTAAGATATATGTCTTTTATCATTGATGTCTATTATTTTTCATTATTATTATTTCAGCCATATGAAGTCCACTGGGCGAGCTCCGTGGCGTAGTGGTTAACAAGCCAGCCTGTGAAACGAGGGTGCAGGGTTCGATCCCCGGTCAGGTCATGATGGAAAACCACTGGGAAACGACCTTTTTCAGATTGACCTGGGTCTTGGATGTTTATCTATATAAGTATCTATTATAAAATATAGTATCATCATCATCATCAGGTCTTTTTAGTCTCCACAGCAGGAGCATGACCTTCTCTGTACAACCAGAGCCATATTTGGCCAGAGCAGACAGAGGATTTGGCCTACACTCTCCTCGCTGGCCAGACGGGTTGGAGAGGTCTCATTGATGTTTATGAGCTTTGTTTAGCTTGTATTTCCTAAGTCGCCCCTTACGACATCCATGGGAAGACTTGGAGTGGTCCTATTCTACTCTGCCGGAAACCACGCGGCTAAAAATATAGTGTCGTTGAGTTAGTATCCCACGATACAAGTTCACAACTTACTGGGGCTAGCTCAATTTGTGTGATATGTCCCTATATATTTATTTATTTACTGTTGGACCGTGGCCTCTTTTAAAGATTCTACGTTGCATGAGAGGATATTACCATACTTACCACGCTTGGCAGGAGGGTTGGCAAGCGCTGTTTATTTCGCTTCTTGAGCTTCTGACGCTGCTATCTGAGGGTAGCGTGTCATATGGGGTAAATTAAAAACCAGCAGCTTGAAACAGTGTTGTATTTCTGAATAATCATTTATTTAATTGCTTATTTATAATTATAATTATACTAACTTACAATAAATTAGGAACTACAACTAAAACATTCCTACCCAGCCTAGGAATGGTTTTAGCCATCACATCATATATAAGGTCCTTTTAAACTAAGCGCAAATATCTTAATAAGCACCCATAACTTAGAAAAATGTTTTAGAGGCTAAATTAAGAAAATCGACACGCTAGTCCTAACTAATATTATAAATGCGAAAGTGAGTTTGTTGGTTTGTTTGTTACGCTTTCACGTTGTAACTACTGAACCGATCATCATGAAATTTTGCATACACGTTATCTGGGGTATGGAGAAGGACATAGGGTACATTTTATCCCGGGAAAAAGTACTGTTCCCGAGGGATCGACATTGACGCGGGCGGAGCCGCGGGCGAAAGCTAGTTTTAGAGATATTTTGACTTTAACATTTAGAAAAACAGACGCAAAAAATCATTCTGTGTACAAAAAAACATTGTCTTGCTTGCCACACAAGTATTTAGGTACTTTTACTTACGCCATTTTTTTAAATCTATACTTTTACCTGATTTATAGAGATATTTCCTCTGTATGCTCTGGCCAAGTACGGCTCCGGTAGTACAGAGAGGGTCGTGCTCCTGCAGTGGAGACTAAAAGGACCTGATGATAGATGATGATAGAGATATTAAGATACTAAGTCACTGACGTCGACGACCATCAAAACAGCCGATGTATCTATTGATTTTCCTAAATAAAATATTTTGAATGAAAGTTCAAAATGTGTCGATTTCTTAAAGTTTGCTAATAAAGCATTTCTTTGACCTATGGGTGCCAGTCCTTAAAATATTTGCACCTAATTGAAACAGACCATAAATAAGGCCCTTGCCAAACAGATCATAGTGCGGTCGCGTTGATGTTCAATATCTGCCAATAAAAAAAGGATTATAACGGGGTAGACACAGCTTCATTTTGAATTCCGTGGCAATATTTTAATGACTGAATCAGAATCCCTAAAAGAATATATATTCTGACGTCTCAAGATTATATATTTTGAAAACTTAAAAGAGTTTTTTTTTAAACTAAGCATTCCCTTGAGTGAATAATATGGATTGAAAATCACTAAGTTTGATTTGATAGAAATACATTATATTTCTTGATTCAAATTAAAGTGAGCTATATACACATTATTTAAACGTGTTACTCACGTACGAAGTCGGCTACAGGCCGACATGTCTCGACCGCATCCGGAGACACGGATCCGGAGCCTCTTGGCGTCCCGATCCGCACTGTATTCAGTGCGGAACGGGTTGACACGCTTGAGGAGGACCTCTAGATGAGGTCCGAACGGGACCCCTTTTTTACGCATAATTTGTTTTGTCCTAAAATAAAAAAGCATATTATAGCATATATATTTTTGGCATAATAGTTCTTAATTGTTTTTTGGCATACGGGTAATTTGGCATCGTCATCATTTAGGCTAATTTGTTTTGGCATAATGATGATTCGCATAATCTCCATAGACATAATAACTATGAGTGATTAGGTATATTTATAAAATACGTCAGAATAGGTTAGAAATCGCTTCCAAAAAAGTAGGTTAGGTTAGGTTATGCTTTTATGTTTAAATACAATTATGCTTTAGTAATGTTATGCCTAAGTATGATTATGCTTAGGTACATTATGCTTAAAGCAATTATGCGTATATAGTTATGCGTAAGAACGTTATGCTTAAAAATCATTATGCCAGAAATCAGTATGCCATGTTACATTATGACTTAAATTTTTATGCTTATAGATAGGGACCCGGTCCAAACATTTCGGCCAATAGCTGACTTTTCACGTGAGTAACCCATTGTTACACATTTTTAATAAGATTCTATTTTATTTTAAATAGAGACAATAATTATCAAAAACTAAGATAAAATTTCATTAAATATATTTTACTGAAGTTTGTGATTTACAGATTCTAACCTCAAACCTCAAACGCGACCGCATCACTTCAGTTTGACCGGCCTTCAGACGGACAGATGAATTGACTAGTATTTATGGCATAACGGACTGTGTTCCTTAGCCTAAGAATAAAACAGACCATAGAGATACCCGCGAAAATTAAAAATAATTCGTTATCGTGCACGGCCATTTTGTTTACTTATATCCGAGGGCTTTAAATAAAATGTCTTCGTTCATCGAGTGATCCATGAATGGAGTTTCCCTGAAGATTACCGATGCGTCGGATATATGCATTTGTCGCTTGCCATATCTGCAAAGAAAAAACACAAGATTAATTTATAAAAATTAACATGACTTCAAAACGAATTGTGCCAAAAGTGGACGTTTTCGGTAAAAATGCTTAGTCTTCACGGTCTCACTTAACTAAAAACCTTTTTAACTAATTAAATAACAACGTTCGAATGGTTACCTATGGCCTTGCATTAGGAAATATTAAGTGATATCTCCGAATACTTTAAAATAGTTTATTTCATTGACGAGCGCAGTTTCTTTAGCTTCTTGTTCCGACGCTGCCCATCGGAAGCATTTTTAAGCTGAGGAATCATAGGAATTTGTTTGATCTGGGAAGGGAATGAAGGTATTAGGATACTACTCACTCGGAATACCACACATTACACACACATCATGTATGGAAGAAAAGCAAGGAGGAGAAGACACAGAGCAAGTAGAGTGACACAGATAATACCCCCCTCACCCACGCATTGTTTCATAGAAAATATTCCTTAAGCAAGAAACTAACAGATGCAGTGCGGCGGAGGCGCGCCACATGCGGCGCAGAGTCAAAACAACAGAATATTAACCTTAATAGTATGTGGCATAAAGCTGCCATCATGCGACGCGCGTCTCTTTGCGTCGCGCGCCGCATGATGGCGCCGGGCGCACTACAAAAATCGACTTTATGTTACATACTATTAAGGTTAATATTCTATTGTTTTGACTCTGCGCCGCTTGTGGCGCGCCTCCGCCGCACTGCATCTGTTAGTTTCTTGCTTTAGGGCAACGCCTCTTTGTATTTGCTCCGTGGAGAAAAGTAAGTAGCAACTTGGGTGGCCGGGTGCGCGTAAGTGTTTCCATAGCAACGGCCGAGCAGTTGAGAATTCACCGCTGACCAAACGTGGGGCTTAGTAATATGGACCCGTCTTTACCCTAGTGGTACGAAACGTTAAAAATGGCGTCTAACTTTTTCATTAATTGAAATAACAGATCAAAATTTTAATATGGATTCCATCTATCGGGTAATAGCTAAAGTAAATTTGTTGCGTAAAGCAGCAACCCAAGTTTCAAAAGTAACAACACAATAGGTACAAGTTTTCATCCTAGATGGCGCTTGTTGCGTGGACTTTTATTTTTAACAAACATACATATTATCACGTCTTTATCCCTTACGGGGTAGACAGAGCCTAGAGTCATAAGGCCGAAAGGTCACGTTTAGCGTGTTGGAGGGCGTAGAGATGCAAAACGAATTCAAAATAGTGATAGGTTTCTAGCCGTATCGCTATTCCCTTGATCGACTTCTACGGTCTGCGCGGGAAGAGAAGCAGCTGGCACGTTATATATACTACGTATACATATTCTACGTTTTCTCTTTTCTCCCAGACCACCATGGAAGAATTATTTTTACCCGACTTCAAAAAAAAGCAGGTTATCAATTCTGTTCTATTTTGTTAAATGTGTACTTTTTAAGGTTTTGTTAACACATAACTTCGTTCTCTCGATCATAAAAATTCTTATTTGTTTAAATAGGTATCATTTCAAATTAGTCCTATTCAGATTTCATCAAAATCGGTCCAGTAGTTTGATTGAAGTCGTTTTTTATATGAAAGATTATCTATACTTAATATTATAAAGCTGAAGAGTTTGTTTGTTTGTTTGATTGTTTGTTTGTTTGAACGCGCTAATCTCAGGAACTACTGGTTCAAATGGGAAAATTCTTTTTGTGTTGGATAGTCCATTTGTTGAGGAAGGCTTTAGGCTATAAAACATCACGCTGCGACCAATAGGAGCGAAGCATCAATAAAAAATATATTAAAAACGGGGAAAAATTATTCATCTATACTAATTAATCATAATAACAGAAATTGCCGCGGACGAAGTCGCGGGCAACAGCTAGTTTAAGATATAAGGCATTCGTTTTAATTAATTATAGCTATTGCCCGCTGCCTCGCCCGTGTTAATATCGGGCGGAACCGCGGGCTATAGCTAACCTATGTCCTTCTCAGTACTCCAGAGAACTTGTATGCAAAATTGCATGGTGACCGGTTCAGCAGTTACGGCGCGAAAGCGTAACAAACAAACAATCACTTTCGCATTTATAATATTACTAGCTGTTTTCCCGCGACTTCGTCCGCGTAAATCATAGCCTATGTTCAGCGCAGATAGTGTAGCTTCCCAACTGGGAAAGATTTTTTCAAATCCGTCTAGTAGTTTCGGAGCCTATCCGCGTCAAACAAACAAACAAATCTTTCCTCTTTATAATATTAGTATAGACTAGCTGTTGCCCGCGACTTCGTCCGCGGCAATTTCTGTTATTATGATTAATTAGTATATAGATGAATAACTTTTCCCCGTTTATAAACATTTTTATTGATGGTTCGCTCCTATTGGTCGCAGCGTGATGTTTTATAGCCTAAAGTCTTCCTAAATAAATGGACTATAGAACACAAAAACGATTTTCCCATTTGAACGAGTAGTTCCTGAGATTAGCGCGTTCAAACAAACAAACAAACTCTTCAGCTTTACAATATTAGTATAGATAGTAAGGATTACTTTAAATTAATTATAACTATAACAATTACTATAAACCTACATCATAAGTTCATAACCTACATCGTAAGTTATCGTGAACTATAACTTTTCTAAGCTGACGGAGTTCACAAACTAATATATAGATAACGTTGGTTGTTAAAACTTGGCGCCCAACTTGGTGCGAAGTCATTAAAAATTAAAGCAATTTGATAGTTCAGCAATAATATGTGAAATTAACCGTTATTAGTAAAGTTTATAACTTTTATATATAACATGATGGGAAACTGTAAATTAATGGCAAAGTTTTACATTTATTATTTAATGACTAATTGGTATTATTTTAGAACAAAAATATGGTCTAGGGGATAGGTTAACAAAATTGCGCCCTATAGTTCCATTCTATGTCAAACTCATTCATTGCATTGCAGGCTTGAATCGCCTGACTGTCTGGTAATTAGGATGATTCCGTGCTTCGGAAGGCACGTTAAGCCGTTGGTCCCGGCTGCCATCTGGTAGTCGTTAAAGGAATCACGTCAGATGCCGAGAAGCGGTCCCGAATAACTCTGACACCAGGGTGTGCATGGTCGATTGACCGTGTCACCTACACGAAATGATGATGATCGTTATAGATGAACTGACGCCATGACATACGAGTATATGCGTTTAATCTATACTAATATTATAAAGCTGAAGAGTTTGTTTGTTTGTTTGAACGCGCTAATCTCAGGAATGGAAAGAAATGGTTCAAATTGGAAAATTCTTTTTGTGTTGGATAGTCCATTTATTGAGGAAGGCTTTAGGCTATAAAACATCACGCTGCGACCAATAGGAGCGAAGCATCAATAAAAAATGTGCTGAAAACGGGGGAAAATTATTTCACTATACTTGCCGCGGACAAAGTCGCGGGCAACAGCTAGTATCAAACTATGCGTCCTGTCCTGATGAAAGTTCGATATGTTCGGAATGCTTTGACTGAATTCATACATGCGTCCATCCGTGAGTTCAGTCAAACCTTTGATATAAACTTCTAAGCTCGCGGTTTAAGTTATGAGCTTAGCCAAGCTTATACGACGGCTAGAGCTTCGCGGTTTTCGTAACCGTAGCAGGCCTGTCTCACTTCCCGTGTCGGTATCCAAACAATATATTATATTAATATTCACTTTAAATAATTAAATTTAAATAAAACATTACTTAAGAGCCCCCTTAAGTAATGTTTTATTTAAATTATACATATACATATTGGACAGCTCCGTGGCGCAGAGGTCAACACGCCAGCCTGCGACACGGAGTGACCGGGTTCGATCCCCGGCCAGGTAAAGATGGAAAATGATCTTTTTCAGATTGGCCTGGGTCTTTGGATGTTTATCTATATATGTATTTGTTATAAAATATAGTATCGTTGAGTTAGTATCCCATAACACAAGTCTCGAACTTACTTTGGGGCTAGCTTAATCTGTGTGATTTGTCCGTATATATTTATATATTATATAACACAAATAATTTTGATGCATTAGTCCAGCGAACTGTACTAGTGATTTAAAATACGTAAAATTCCACAACTTCGTGCAGTAGGTATTTTCCAAACAAAAAATACAACCGACATGATAACCTCCTCCTTTTGAAGTCGGTTAAAAATGAATACATTCAGGTATTTTATGTGTTTAAAGGAAACTGCAGTATCACGTAAGTCTTCAAGTAAGTTTGATTAGTTGGCAACGCAACCTTTGACAGAACGCATGGATGCTTCTGACATGAGCTTTTAAGCTGCAGCTTAATAAGCTTCGCAGAGCTTACACGTTGTCTAGAGGTTCTTAGTTAAGTTCGCCGCAGCCTTAGTAGTTAGAATTACTCCAAGACTTCCCTAAGTCTATCTTTAACATTTAAGGCTGATTTTAGAGTGACCCCGGCGACCGGCGCTGTTCACCAGCGCGTTTTAACAGCGCGCGCTTGATCGGCGTGCACTGTGAAACGAGTTTTGGTATCGCGCATTTCGTTTCAAGGGACAAGAGACAAATATAATAACAGAATTAGCTACTTAATTTCTATTTCTTTTTAATGTATATTTGTAGGCAAACGAGCAGACGAGCCACCTGATGGAAAGTGGTCACCGTCGCCCATGGACATCTGCAACACCAGAGGAGGTGCTGATGCGTTGCCGACTCTTAAGATACCTGTAAACACGCCTTTTGAAGGACCTAACACCTTTTTGTATGGAAAAGGGTGTAACAGGGACGTCGTAAAACATTGCAAATTGATTATTGCGCGCTCTTCTGGCCGACGGCACAAGTCTCACGAACGGCGCGTTTGAACTGCGTGACTATGAAACACAAGTACACTGTCATTGCAAGCGCGCGCTCGGCGCTGGTCAAACGCATGACTCTAAAACAGCCCAAGATTTATGCTTTCCGTAATTTTTCCTTTATCATTGCTATAAGACGTTGCTTCGTATCTAATTTCAAGATTCCGAGTTCACGGGCACCCTGTAGGGATTGATTAAATTGCGAAAATCAAAAAATTGCGGCATAAACGGCTGTATCTTTTGATTGCGTTGGCTTAGAAGTTTGATTTTTTACAGCTCCAAGGGACAGTAGACCTGAGTATTTGATATGAATTTCAGCTTGATACCTCCACGCGTTTCTGAGAAAAAGGGCTTGACAGCTGTCTGCCAAACGGAACCCTTACGGAGCGGGTTCCGTTTTTTCCTTTTGAGGTATGAAACCCTAAAAATTTTGAGAACTTAACGCACTTATAAACTTTTTAAATATAACCTTAGCATCGTATTGCCAGTCATTTGATAGTTGGAGTCCAGAACAACATCTGTCGGGTCAGCTAAAATGTTATAATATCATTTAAAATGTTGTATTGTGAGGATAACCATACAAACTATTTTATGAACTAATGCTTAAAGTTTAAAGTGAAAACGTGAAACTTTTCTGAGCATTTTTGCCAAAAACGTCCACTTTTGCCTAAAACAATAATCTAAACTTTGGGGACTTGTGGACTTGTCTTAGTGATTTGGGGGGGTTATCGCTTAGACCTAATAATGGGCCCTAGTGGTATAAAGGCTTTGGGGCTTATGGGCTTAGGGAATTGGAGCTTAGGGGCTTAGTCGCATAGGGGCTTAGAGCTTAGGGGCATAAGGGTACAGTGGTCGAAAGCTTAAATTATAGGGTTTAGGGTTTTCTGGCTTAATGCCTTGATAGTTCAGGGGATTAAGTGGTTTAGGGGCTTGACCGCTTTAAGCCTTAGGGAATTAGTAGCTGCACTTAGAGACTTCTAAAAAATACTCACCTTCCTCTACCATGTACTGAATAGTATTCTTGTAGCTCTTTCAAATAGTTGGAGATTTGTTCGGCCGTGTCAAACCGCTCGGGGCGCCGCGGGCGGGGGTACTGCGCTTGCGCACAGCACGACAAGATGGCGGAGAGCAGGAAAATGGCGGACAAGAGCGCGCGCATTGTGGCTGTGGACAAAATTTCACATTATTCATTTATTAAAAAGAAAATAATTAGGATTATTTATACAACGTGATTTTAAACCCCCTAGCTATATTGAAATCTGGGAATCAGAATCCTTAATGGAACACAGAATTGCAGGAACAAAAGGTAACAAACGAAAAATTAAATTAGGTTTCCCATACAAAGTCGCCGATCAGCTGGACGAATTTCTATGAAAGGTTAAATTTATTTTTTCGCTTTTTCAGATTTCTTCGGGGATTCTGATTCTCAGATTTCAATAAAGCTAGGGGGTTCAAAATCACGCTGTATAATAATTTTGATTCTAAACTTTAGTTTCCTTTATCACGCACGCGTATTATCCCACTTCATTTAATACCATTTTCACAAAAAGTGATCGATATTAATCATCATGTTCATGCCCACACATACGTATACCACATATTGCCATATATGCCACATATTTAAATAATAGAATAGATTAGGTATATTTAATGGGTTAAATAATTATATAATTTTGGGTACAGTATAGTATTTAAACTATATTTTTTCTGGTTATTTTCATACTGTATTGACTGTAACCTGTTTACGTACCAAAATAAATAAAATAAAATTTCCTGAAAACTCCGTTCTTAATCCTTGTTCTGAGCTCCGTTCATCATCATCATTATCAGGTCCTTTTTAGTCTCCACTACAGGAGCACGACCCTCTCTGTACTACTAGGGCCATACTTGGCCAGAGCAGCCAGATGACTTGGCCTACACTCTCCACGCTGGCCAGACGGGTTGGAGAGGCTCTTAGATGTTTATAAGCTTTATGTTCAAAGAATAATAAAAAAGTAAAAATATAGGTGGCTTCACATAACGCAACATTATTTTATGCATTATTGTAGCTAAACTAATGCCGGCCAACATAAACAAACATCTGTGTAGGCCAGCTTCATCGAGAGGTTACTGCGAGGCGAATGTGTGCATAGCTCTTCAGTGATGACAAAATAAGCTAGGCTAGGAAACAGAAGTTGCCTGTTGGTGCTCTATAAATAGAGTTACTAGTTAAGTATACATACTCATCATCATCAGATATTTTTAGTCTGCAGGAGCATGACCCTCTCTGTACTACCAGAGCCATACTTGGCCAGAGCAGACAGAGGATTTGGTCTACTCTCCTCGCTGTTCAGGCGGGTTGGAGAGGTCTTATTGATGTTTATGAGCTTTGTTTAGCTTGTATTTCCTAAGTCGCCTTCTACGACATCCATGGGAAGATTTGGAGTGATCCTATTCTACTCTGCCGGATACCACACGGCATTTTATGCATTATTGTAGCTAAACTAATGCCGGCCAACATAAACAAACATCTGTGTAGGCCAGCTTCGTCGAGAGGTTACTGCGAGGCGAATGTGTGCATAGCTCTTCAGTGATGACAAAATAAGCTAGGCTAGGAAACAATTGCCTGTTAGTGCTCTAGAAATAGAGTTACTAGTTAAGTATACATACTCATCATCATCAGATATTTTTAGTCTGCAGGAGCATGACCCTCTCTGTACTACCAGAGCCATACTTGGCCAGAGCAGACAGAGGATTTGGTCTACTCTCCTCGCTGTCCAGGCGGGTTGGAGAGGTCTTATTGATGTTTATGAGCTTTGTTTAGCTTGTTGTATTTCCTAAGTCGCCTCTTACGACCTCCACGGGAAGACTACGAGTGGTCCTATTCTACTCTGCTGGAAACCACACGGCTAACGACATACATACAGCATACTATCACGTTTTTATCCCTTACGGGGTCGACAGAGCCTAAAGTCATAAGACCAAAAGGCTAAGTTTAACGTGCTCTTGGGCGTAAATGTGGAAATGGAATCAAAATAGAGATGGGTTTTACTTGCCGCTATTGTCATGATTTTTGACATTTTCATACTACAATAAGTATGAAAATGTTACATTTTCATACTACAATAAGTATGAAACGTTTGACTTTATAGATCTGGTTTTTTTTTTAAAACCATATCTATAGAGATCTGTCTGCAGTAGAGTATTGTCACCTTTTTAATAGACTCAAAAAAGAGCAGGTTCTCAATTCAGTTGTATGCTATTATAAAACATATTAAAATGAAAATATATACATACTAGCTTTCGCCCGCGGCTTCCGCCCGCGTCAATATCGATCCCTCGGGAACAGTACTTTTTCCCGGGATAAAATGTACCCTACTCGTATGTCCTTCTCCGTACCCCAGATAACATGTATGCAAAATTCCATGATGATCGGTTCAGTAGTTACAACGTGAAAGCGTAACAAACAAACAAACTCAATTTCGCATTTATAATATTAGTTAGGATTCAGAATATTTTTTAATTAAGACTATGAATATACATTTTCATATTTACTACCTCACACTGCTTTGCATGATTGACTGTTATATCAATAATAATTAAATACTCAAATTGAAATAAAAATGCAGCAAAGTTCAGGACTAACTCTGGTAACTATATGACTCAAAAACACGATTGCGTTAAATTTTCTCGATAGAAAAAAATTGCAAAGTTGCCTCTAAATCACGTCTAATTTACTCGGTATATAGTATTATTCACCAAATACATTTAAATTAACCTTGAAACTTTTAATTATTATTGCATTACAGATAAGGCAGCCATCATATGTTTTTCTTTTTCGAATAACCCTTGAATATTCCTAAAAAACGAAAATATCCAAAGTAGCCAACGCGTTTAGACCATCCGCGTTTGTATCGCTACGCCGCCTGGCATATGGCGGGCTCTTAAGTGTTTTTATTTTGCATTCACAATGCTATTTTGATATACTCTTATTAAATTAAGAAATAAAATATGGCGAAAAAATTTCATGCGGGCGGGACTTGAACCAATGACCTAGGTCTATGTACGACCTACGCGCTGCCAATTGAGCTACCGCATGATTTTAACCTCGGTGCCGAAATTCTATACCATATCCCATTCCCACGGTAGCTTAGTCAGCAGAGCGTAGGTCGTACATAGACCTAGGTCGCTGGTTTAAGTCCCGCCCGCGTGAAATTTTTTCACCATAATTATTTCTTAATTTAATAAGAACACATTTTCATGTTTGTTAGTTTTTCGTGTGTGTAAGTGGCCAACACTGGTGTCAGATTCTTCAAGCTGCCTAAAGGCATCTGACATAGCTTAACGACTGCCATCAAAGATGACAGCCGGGACCGCTTAACATGCATTCCGAAGCACGGAGGAGCTCGAAATATTTTTATGCCACTTGCGGTCACCCATCATAGTAGGGACTGCGGCCAGGGTTGCTTAACAGAATAAAGAGCATGGCGTTTACGAAATACTTTCTGTGAACTGTGCCAGAATGTTATCTACCTCCAGCTGCATTCGATTAAGTAATTTAAAATCGATTATCGTGTAACGATTGCTCAGATAAGTGTATCTCGATTGTAGTATCGATTTTTTGTTATAAGCAATGGTGACTTAACTTTTTATTATGTTCACGCTGTTTTTACAAGCTTTTATTTAGTTTCATCTGTCCCGGTGATCGTCTGTAATCAAATCTTGTAAATAAAATTTGATCCACTTCCCGGTTACCGATTGAGCTGAAATTTTGCATGCATGTGTAAATCGGATGACAATACAATATTATGGAATCGTTGCGCTGGTCTGATGATGGAGTCGGAAGGTGGCCATAGGAACTCTTAAACTAAACAAGGTACACCAATCGTGTTTTATTTATTTAAAAACTTTTTGACCCTACGGAGCTACAGTAGGTGGACTTAATGCTAAAAGCATTCTCTCCCAGTCAACCTTGAGAAGAAAAACAGTTAAAAAAGTAGGTAAAATGTGACAAAAAAAAAGTTTTTTTTTTTTAAATTTATTAAGTCGAAAACATTATACGTGGCACTTTGCCACACGGGCAACATCTTAGTTTAGATTTTTAGTTTTTAATTATTTTATATTTTAAAGTTTTTTTTTTGTATGAATATAGTTAGGCTTATTTATAAGTAGTTTTAAAATTAGTTTATATTAAGAAATTAGACATTTAGAATGTTAAATTGTTGAATAAAATATGTTAGACTTTCTCAATAATAGGTAATTAAAACAAAATTTCAACTTCTTTCCCATTTTTTTATACAAAAGATTACATTTAAATGTCATCCAAAAACCACGAGGGTTTACAAATTTAGTAAGGATGAAAGTCACTTATACATAAACAGTTTAAATATAAATATTTCATAAATAATAATACATAAGTAACGTGTTTGGGCTCATTTGATTTGTCTTGGAAAGCACTCTACAGTGTGGATTCGTTTATAATAAAAGCTTTTAAACACCTTCCGACTTTATCATCAGACCAGCGCAACGATTCCATAATATTGTATTGTCATCCGATTTACACATGCATGCAAAATTTCAGCTCAATCGGTAACCGGGAAGTGCATCAAATTTAACTTGCAAGATTTGATTACAGACAAACGGGACAGGTGAAACTAAATAAAAGCTTGTAATAGTCCTGGAACCAGCCTTTTTAAAATTAAATTAAATATATACGGACAAATCACACAGATTGAGCTAGCCCCAAGGTAAGTTCGAGACTTGTGTTATGGGATACTAACTCAACGATACTATATTTTATAACAAATACATATACACATCCAAGACACAGGCCAATCTGAAAAAAATCATTTTCCATCTTGACCTGGCCGGGGATCGAACCCGGGCACTCCGTGTCTTTATTTACTTGTTTCAATTTAAATCGATTAATTTGCAACAAAGATAGAAAAAACATAATCGCTAAAACTAAACCTACCAGAAAAACCCTAAATTAGTGACAAAGTAATCATAAAAATATATCATGACTAAATATACGTAGAAAGAAAAAATAACAAGAGAAAAAAAATAATAATTGTAATATTTCATCATTGAATTATTTATGGCTTGGAGTGGTCCTATTTACTCTGCCGGATACCACAGCGGCTTACGCGTGGATGTCGTAGAAGGCGACTTAGGAAATAAAAGCTAAACAAAGCTTATAAACATCTGTGAGACCTCTCCAACCCGTCTGGCCAGCGTGGAGAGTGTAGGCCAAGTCCTCTGGCTGCTCTGGCCAAGTATGGCTTTAGTAGTACAGGGAAGGTCATGCTCCTGTAGTGGAGACTAAAAAGGACCTGATGATGATGATGATGATGATGATTATTTAAAGAGACATGAACCTTTAAAACCTGAAAAAATATTAAGAATTTCCGTTGTGTTCAAACATCAAGAAAACAAATTTGATGCGTTTATATGAGAAAAAGAAAACATAGAAACAAAGCCATAGCTTATTTAAAATTATTAAGAAAAAAAAACGGTTAAGTTTTGGAGAAGAAATCAGGGGACTACGAAGCGTTAATTTTGTGTACTTTTCATAGGTATTTTCGGTCCGAGCTGCAGTTGTCTTTATCGCACTCTGCGGGGGTTGTTTGGGCACGCGGCGCGACAGCAATATATTTTACAAATACCTATTTTTCAATTCTCTCAAGCTTAGTGTTTCCTCTTAATAATGTTCCACTCATCATCATCATTTCGTGTAGGTGTCACGGTCAATCGACCATGCACACCCTGGTGTCAGAGTTCTTCGGAACCGCCTCTCGGCCTCTGACGTGGTTCCTTTAACGACTACCAGATGGCAGCCGGGACCACCGGCTTAACGTGCCTTCCGAAGCACGGAATCATCTTTATTATCAGACAATCAGGTGATTCAAGCCTGCATTGTCCTAACCAAACTGGAAACAATTAAACAAAGTATGCTTCCGGTGGGAATCGAACCCACGACCCCCGGGTCAACAGGCAAACGCCTTAACCACTGGACCAAGGAGGCTGTTAAAATGTTCCACTCATAACTATAGATGCGTTTTTATTGGCGTACTTATGAGTTTATAACGCGTACTCTGGTTCTCGACATGGAAATTATACCTGACAAGTGTTATGCCATAAAGCTGGCGGCAAATTCCTTTAATGTGGGATTTGATATTTTATACTTACATAGGTAGTTATACTCAACTACTCGGCACAGGTACACCGTGGTCCAGTGGTTAAGGCGTTTGCCTGTAGACCCGGGGGTCTTGGGTTCGTTTCCCACGGGAAGCATACTTTGTTTAGTTGTTTCCCGTTTGGTTAGGACATTGCAGGCTTGAATCAACTGATTGTCTGATAATAAAGATGATTCCGTGCTTCTAAAGGCATGTTAAGGCGTTTGTCGCTGCCATCTGGTAGTCGTTAAAGAAACCACGTAAGAGACCGAGAGGGGGTTTCGAAGAACTCTGACACCAGGGTGTGCATGGTCGATTGACCGTGGCACCTACTCAAATATATGAATGACTAATACTTTCACCGTTAGAATCCTACATATATTATCCCTGATGGGCATAGGCTATAGAAATACCTATACAAATATTTTTCACCTATTATGATTTCACATATAACCTTTGCAAACTTCTTATTTTTTTTTTTATAAGTGACAAGTCCAAATTTATTTTACTTTCTAATAATATGTCATTACGGTATAATTTTTTCTAGCACGTTATCCAAATAAAAATAGAAGTATAGACACATCGTCAAGTGACTGTTTTCGCGGTAAAACGCCGTATTTCCCGCCATTTTCCAATAAAGCGCGCGAAAATTACTCGCAAATCGCTATTCAACAGGTGAGCGCTAGGGCTGGGTTTGTAGGTGTATCGATAAAAACTTTATATCGACAGATTGAGAATGACCTCTTTTTTCCTTGCGGGGTAGACAGAGCCTACCTAGGTATATAAGACCTTATGGCTTCATTTAACATGTTGGAGATTTTTTCACAGCTCCAAGGGACAGTAGACCTGAGGATTTGATATGAATTTTAGCTTGATACGCTACGCGTCCCTGTGAAAAAGGGTCTTGACAGATAGACAGACAGACATACGGATAACCGAGTGATTCTATAAGGGTATAAGGTTATTTAGAGGAACGGAACCCTAAAAAGATTAAGATTATCTTTTTTTATTTAAATAACCCTATAAATATAAATAAAAAATAGTAAAAGAGTAAATCGGACTAAAATACATTTGCTTCTAATCTATATGAACCTAGACCTCCCGCATTGAAGTAATACATTTATCAGCCTGAGTGTACCTAATCGTTTCTATTGAGAGTGAAATTATATTTCTTTATTGCGTAATTTAATGAATGAAGTGTCGCAAGTTCTTCTCGCAACTCGCCCTTAGAACTTTGTTGCGAAAAACATTCTTATCGATATTGAGCATTAATTTGTCCCATCACTAGCCGCCTGATTCATCGCAGCTAGAACAATAGTGATGTTGGTGGTTTTGCGGTGGTTTTAAAACGGCAACTTTTTGTTATTAGGCGCAGCGAAATGGATGAATAAAAGTTTGATTTTTATGTTACGAAGGATGAACAAAAATCAGTTATATTTTCAGGGGAGTATTCGTTAAAGGGCATGTAAAAAAGAATCCCCTACGCGACATCGAAAATCAAAAACAATGATCAACCAAATATCGATGCATCGAATTATTAAATATAAATATATACGGACACATCACACAGATTGAGCTAGCCCCAAAGTAAGTTCGAGACTTGTGTTATGGGATACTAACTCAACGATACTATATTTTATAACAAATACATATATAGATACACATCCAAGACCCAGGCCAATCTGAAAAAGATCATATTCCATCTTGACTTGGCCGGGGATCGAATCCGGTCACTCCGTGTCGCAGGCTGGCGTGTTGACCGCTGCGCCACGGAGCTAGTCATATTGATGTTCATGTAATCGAAGTGGATGAAATTCCTAAGGTTTCTAAAATGAGCTACACATTCAATTTGATTTTCGACCAAGAGCCAGGCATTGTCATATGACGTAAGATATTTGGCTGTCAGGTCACGTTCTAATACGGATTGGATTTGAAATCAATATTAATATTTCAATAAATATCAACAGAGGAATACTTAGTTGCATTTTAATCCAACGTTCCACATTGTGATGTTATATCACATACTCTAATTAGATAGTATTCGCGGTAAAATCCTTTATTGTTTTAATCTTTAAAATAAGTCGGAATATTGAACGCATATACGATATTAAATTGATTCAAACTTGGCCAATACTCCGACCAAGCATCATGCATTGGTAAATGACGTAGGATATTTGGCACTCATGGTTTACGTCTTATTGCATTTTAAATCCATTAAAATATCTAAATAAAAACCTAAAGACAGTACAATACAATACAAAACAAGAACGCTTTATTGCATCAAAAATAAAATAATAATACAAAATACAAAGGAACACAAAAAAATATGGTATACAACCGGCGGCCTTATCACTTAAAGCGATCTCTTCCAGGCAACCGTTTAATGATAGAGAGAAGATTATATGATCAAATGGGCGGCGCAGAAAATTGTTGGTATTTTCAAATTGTTATACATACAATAATATAACAGTAGACTCTATTTTTATGACTTTATTAAACCATCAATAAAAATTTGAAAAATAGAATAGGTTTCGGGTTTACTTAATTCGTACACTAAGACATATGACGTCAAACATTTGGCAGTCAGCTCACGGACTAAAGTGTATTCCATTTTAAACCCATTCAAAAATTTAAATAAACGCCTACAAGCAGTAGTGCCAACTCAAAGAGCAGGATTCGCGGCGCGTCGGATATTATTTTCACGGTTGGCGGCACTGTAACTAGAAACGGAACGTGATCAAAATGGCAAGATTGCCAACTTACAGGTGATAATTACTTTTTGGATAACCACCACTTCATAGAATTTAAATTGAGGTTGTTTTATTTAAGTTTTGATTTGAGTATTTTGAGTTTTGATTGGGGTCTGAGTAAGTTGAAATCAAGTCTTTTAGTTGGCTACATTTCAAACCATTTCGTGGTGAATGCTCAGTTAACAATATTTTTGATATTGACTAGGTACTTCGCACGCGTGTAATAAATTATACATATAAATCTTCCTCTTGAATCACTCTATCTATTATAAAAAACGCACCTAAAAAGACACAGGGACAGCCAGCGGGGAGCTACTTACTTTGTTTTTACTTAAAATATAAATAAAATTAAGCGAATTTCTCAATAACAAACTACATACATATTATCACGTCTTTATCCCTTACGGCGTAGACAGAGCCTAAATTCGTAAGACCGGAAGGCCACGTTTAGCGTGTTGGTGGGCGTAAAGGTGGAAATGACAAAAATTTTGATAAATTGTGAACGTAATCTTTAATGAACTCAAATTGACATAGTTTATTCGTAGGTACTAACATTTAAAAAATATATTTTTATCAAGTTAATTATTTGACAAACTATGTATTTTTTAGGGTTCCGTACCCAAAGGGTAAAAACGGGACCCTATTAATATCACTCCGCTGTCTGTCTGTCACCAGGCTGTATCTCATGAACCGTGATAGTTAGACAGAAATTTTCACAGATAATGTATTTCTATTGCCACTATAACAAAAATACTAAAAAATATAATAACATAAATATTTAAGGGGGCTCCCATACAACAAACGTGATTTTTTCGCTTGTTTTTGTTCGATATTGATAACGGCAACAGGTAGACGCTTGAAATATTCACAGAATATTTAGTTATATATATTCACTTAAAAAAAAAATTACCATTAAAGGGGGCTCCCATACAACAGGCATGATTTTTTACCGTTTTTATAGATAACGGTACGGAACCCTTCGTGCGGAATCGTGCGCGAGTCCGATTCGCACTTGGCCGTATTTTTTTATATTGTTATGTGTCATTACAGTATGCCCTTACGGGTAGTGTGCATTGATACTATCGAATTTGTAACATCTTTATACCAACAATATAGAATCTTTGTTTGATTTTAACTTTGATTAAATTAAGGGGTTCCCATACAACAGATTTTTTTGCCGTTTTTATAGATAACTAGCTTTCGCCCGCGGCTCCGCTCGCGTCAATGTCGATCCCTCGGGTATAGTACTTTTTCCCGGGATGAAAGGTAGCCTATGTCCTTCTCCGTACTCTAGAGAACTTGTATGCAAAATTTCATGATGATCGGTTCAGTAGTTACGGCGATAAAAGCGTAACAAACAAACAAACAAACAAACAAAACTAACAAACAAACAAACAAACAAACAAACAAACAAACAAACAAACAAACAAACAAACAAACAAACAAACAGACAAACAAACAAACGGACAAATAAACAAACAAACAAACTCACTTTCGCATTTATAATATTAGTAAGGATTGAATAAGGCATTTGTCTACCATCTCACCTGATGGTAAGTGATCGAACCCGGGCACTCTCGTGTCGCAGGGTGGCGTGTTGACCGCTGCGCCACGGAGCTAGCCTATATAGGTATTGACTAGCTCCATGGCGCAGCGGTCAACACGGGCTAGCTCAATAGAATAGAATAGAATATTCTTTATTGCACCAAATTATAGAAAAAAAAAACAATTACATATAAAACAGAAAAAAAAATGGTACAAATGCGGACTTATCGCTTTAGCGATCTTTTCCAGTCAACCTTAGGGTAGATGGACAAAGTACATTTAGTTGGCGTTGGCGCAGAACAAATGAATGAGAAAACAGGAAGAAAATAACTTAAATAAGCATATATACGAATTTAAAATATATATATATATATATATATATATATATATATATATATATATATATATATATATATATATATATATATATATATATATATATATATAACTACAATAAAATAAAATACATACATATTACATAGTTTACATACATACGTATTTTAACAGCAAGGAAATTTAAGAAATTGTGGAGAGAAATAGTAGGACTTAAGGAGATGTTAAAGTTGGTTACAGTTTGAGCTTTACGAATATCAAGGGGGAGGGCATTCCATAACCGAACCGCTTGAACAGAAAAGGACTTGGAGAAATAGTTACACTTGTGAGCAGGAGTTTTTAGCCTGAGAGAAACAGTACTACGCAAACCGCGATCCTTAAGAGCCCGACATATGTCAGGCGGCGTGGCAATACAAACGCGGATGGTCTAAACGCGTTGGCTACTTTGGATATTTTCGTTTTTTAGGAATATTCAAGGGTTATTCGAAAAAGGAAAACATATGATGGCTGCCTTATCTGTAATGCAATAATAATCAAAAGTTTCAAGGTAAATTTTAATGTATTTGGTGAATAATGCTATATACCGAGTAAATTAGACGTGATTTGGAGGCAACTTTGCAATTTTTTTCTATCGAGAAAATTTAACGCAATCGTGTTTTTGAGTCATATAGTTACCAGAATTAGTCCTGAACTTTGCTGCATTTTAATTTCAACTTGAGTATTTAATTATTATTGATATAACAGTCAATCATGCAAAGCAGTGTGAGGTAGTACGGGCCCTTAACATCACTGAGAAAAGTAAAACGATCTCTCAAATACGGAGGGGAATAAGGATTAAACAAAATTGTATACAGAAAAGTCACAATACGCAATCTGTGTGATTTGTCCGTATATATTTTTTTAGTTTTATAGGTAGTACATTCACTCCCATCCTTTAAGATTTATAAGTAAAATGCATCCCACACAAAACTCTAATTTAGGGCTATATTAAGCGCAGACGTAAATTGTATTGTAATGAGGAACTCCACTTCATTACACATACGTATTTGTGTCGGAAAAACATAATGAACTCCTCATATATACATACATACATATTACCACGTCTTTATCCCTTACGGGGTAGACAGAGCCTAAAGTCATAAGACCGAAAGGCCACGTTTAGCGAGTTGGTGGGCGTAGAGGTGGAAAACGGAATTAAAATAGTGATGGGAAAAGAGAAAACGTAAAATATACCAGCTGCATCTCTCCGCGCAGATCGTAAAAGCTGATCGAGGGAATGGGTAAAATCTAAATCAAGTTAATAGGCGGTTAATGCAGATGCCGTGTGGTATCCGGCAGAGTAGAATAGGACCACTCCAAGTCTTCCCGTGGATGTCGTAGAAGGTGACTTAGGAAATACAAGCTAAACAAAGCTTTTAAACATCTGTGAGACCTCTCCAACCCGTCTAGTCAGCGTGGAGAGTGTAGGCCAAGTCCTCTGACTGCTCTGGCCAAGTATGGCTCTAGTAGTACAGAGAGGGTCGTGCTCCTGTAGTGGAGACTAAACAAAGACTTGATGATGATGATGATGAATGCGGCTAGCAACCCATCACTATTTTAATTCCATTTTTCACTTAATGCCCACCAACATGCTAAACGTGGCCTTCAGGTCTTGTAGATCTGGGCTCTGTCTACCCCGCAGGGCAAAAAGACGTGATACTATGTATATATGTAAGATAAAGGGCTCTTTTTTGTATGTATAAAAAAAAGGCGTTTTATGCTTAATGTTATAATGGCCTCTATTAATTACCTCCTCTCATTTGAACTCCATTAATTAGTCCTAAACAAGAGTTAAAAGTTAACGACTACTTTTAACTTATCGTTAACTTGAAGCCGAATTAAAGGGTCATAAAGATGTTTAATCTTAACAAGGAATACGATTTTAAAACAATTATACTTACACGGTGAAATTTTGATCGTTCTCGACCCTTAATGAGGTGATTCAGCCCGTCGATATATAAATATTTTTTCCTATGGAACCAATGCTGAAAACTCAAAAAAAAGTCAGTTCCATACAAAAATGTTTGGCCGCCCGGTAAATTTGTACGGGAACGTCAAAAAAAATTTGAGTTCCCGGCATTGGTCCCATAGGAAAAGTTGTTCATATCGACGGGCTCATCATCATTTCGTGTAGGTGTCACGGTCAATCGACCATGCACACCCTGGTGTCAGAGTTCTTCGGAACCGCCTCTCGGCCTCTGACGTGGTTCCTTTAACGACTACCAGATGGCAGCCGGGACCACCGGCTTAACGTGCCTTCCGAAGCACGGAATCATCTTTATTATCAGACAATCAGGTGATTCAAGCCTGCAATGTCCTAACCAAACTGGAAACAACTAAATAAAGCATGCTTCCGGTGGGAATCGAACCCACGAACCCCGGGTCAACAGGCAAACGCCTTAACCACTGGACCACGGAGGCTGACGGGCTGAATCACCCCTTTAAGGGTCCAGAACGATCAAACTTTCACCATGTATATTTATGTAGGTATACTCTTCGAATTTCTTAATTACACTATATATCTTTATAAACATACACGCCGCCTTATTTTCTTTTTCTTATTAAATTAATTCTTTTTTATTGGATCCGCACCACACATCTCTTCTTCAGGTCACAGCTGAAAATCAGTGTATTGCTTTCGGGCAATATTACCACTGAGCTGTGTCCTTTTTGTATTGCTGTAGCACACGCATCGAGAAATGCGCATGTATATGGTATATATGTATTTTGTTCTGTACCCCCGTAGCAGATCAGTATGCATTACGCATTTTTGATTTTCCACATGTAAAAAAAAAGTTAATTATGTATTTTAGTTAATTTTTGTACTTACTTTTTTCTTATTACTGTGTATTTGTTTTTGTATGTGTGTTATGGCAGCAAATAAATGAATTATCTATCTATCGATTCTCAGATTGGCCCTTTAGGCTTGCATGCACGCATACGCGGCCCATCAGGCAATATGAGAGTTTGCTGTCTCTCCAAGACTTGCGCACACAGGCAACGCCCAAAGCCGAGGTCTGTCCCTCCTGGGGGCTCCAAAGGAAGATGTTGTCTTAAAGGTTGAGGGCACTCTGCCTTCGCCTCAAATGCCCGGTGAAGTAGCGAAAGCTCACTTGGAGCTACATAGTCCTTCCAAAAAAAAAAGAAAATCTATCTATCTAACCTATCTAAGCAAAACCGATTGACATTATAAAGAAATCAAACAAGTCTATAGGAGAACAGGGACACATTTCAGCCCTCAAAGAGAGCCATTGCCCAAATGACAAGTCGACTTTTGTTGGTGGGCCTCAAATGGTAGGTAATAAGAAATGAAAGAATTGTAACGACAGCAAAAGCGACGGAAGAAGCCGAAATAATTAAGAGGTAAGTAATAAGTTTTTAATCTTTGATATAAAAAATTCCGACTTCAATTGCTTTTTTCTTGCAGTTCTATATTTCATTAGGGATTCTGATTCCAGGATTTTAATATAGTTTAGAGGTAGTAATATATCCTAACTAATATTATAAATGCGAAAGTGTTTTTGTTTGTTTGTTACGCTTTAACTACTGAACCGATCATCATGAAATTTTGCATACAAGTTGTCTGGAGTACGGAGAAGGACATAGGCTACCTTTTATCCCGGAAAAATGTACTATTCCCGAGGGATCGACATAGACGCGGGCGGAGCCGCGGGCGAAAGCTAGTACATAATATATATGCTAAGAAGTTAATTGAGGTATCTCGTGACCAGAGGGCTGGTCTGTATTTTGGTCAAAAGATTAGCATTGCCATACAACGTGGCAATGCTGCCAGCCTTCTGGGCACGCTACCACGGGCTAATGAGCTGCCAGGGCTATTTTATTTGTAATTTATATGTAGTTTTTAAGTTATTGTTACATTATAATTATTATTACTTAAAAAATTTGAATATCATTTCATTTCTATATATACGAACCATTTATAAATATTCTGAATATTAACGTGGTAACGAAATTTCCTAACTAGTTGTTATTTCAAGCATGCTCTATTTTTGCTGGATAAAGTTATTTAGATTATTTTGAATTTTGAAAAAATATCAATTAGAAAAAACTTATAATATTTTCTTTTCGCTAAATGTCTTTGCCGTCTGTACCCATATTTATAATTTGAATCGAGTCCCTCCGATGTCATCTTTAAATTAAAGATACTGCTTCCATTCTTTGATTGAGTGCCCTTTGTGCGTATTTTTGGAATAACTGGATTGCGCGGTAGGTTGACAAGGCGTTCGCTATTTTTGGGACAATCCTACTACATCTAATAAACAGCGATATATGAAATACGCGTTTGTTTGGGTTTTGGTGTAGTATGCTTGTGGGCTTGTGGGAATGAAAAATGATATTAACCCTATTTTTAGGGTTCCGTATTTAAAAGGTAAAAACGGGATCCTATTCATATGGTTTCGTCGTCCGTCTGTCTTAGCGTTAGTCCGACCGTCACCAGGCTGTATCTCATGAACCGTTATAGTTATACAGTTGAAATTTTCACAGATGATGTATTTCTGTTGCCGCTATAACAACAAATACAAAAAACAGAATGAAATAAATATTTTAGTGGGCTTCCATACAACAAACGTGATTTTTATTGGTTATGTTAGCTCGATATTGATAACGGCCACAGGTAGACGCTTGAAATGTTCGCAGAATATTTAATTAAGAATTAAATATACACGGTGAAATTTTGATCGTTCTGGACCCATAAAGGGGTGATTCACACCGTCCCTTCCCATTTGAACAACTTTTCCTATGGGAACAATGCTGGGAACTAAAAAAAAATGGGCAGTTCCATCCAAAAAATATTCGGCCGCCCGGTCAATTTGCATGGGAAGTCAAAAAAAATTATGAGTGCACAGTATTGGTCCCATAGGAAAAGTTGTTTATATCAACGGGCTAAATCATCCCTTTAAGGGTCCAGAACGATCAAAATTACACCGTGCATAATATAAAAATATTTTAAATGGTCCCCATACAACAGACATAATTTTTTGCCGTTTTTATATATTATGGTACCCTTCGTGCGCGAGTCCGACTCGCACTTGGCCGGTTGTCTGTCTGTCCTTTTTTTCAGGCGATTAAGACAACCCTAACAATATAACTGTTTCCATTCCTTGAGAGATAACCAGTGTTCTAGACACCAGCGTCGACAAGCCTAGTAGACGAAGCGTAAAACTTCTTGAAACTTTATGGAGTACTAGCTTTCGCCCGCGGCTCCGCCCGCGTTAATGTCGATTCCTCGGGAATAGTACTTTTTCCCGGGATAAAAGGTAGCCTATGTCCTTCTCTGTACTTCAGAGAACCTGTATGCAAAATTTCATGTTGATCGGTTCAGTAGTTACGGCGTGAAAGCGTAACAAACAAACAAATAAATAAACAAACAAACAAACAAACTCACTTTCGCATTTATAATATTAGTAAGGATGGACGATAAGTTCTACACATCTCTTGCATTTGTAAATCGGATAATATGCTAGTTTACTAGAAAAAAATAATTAGTCCGTCAGTTAGATAATCAAAAATTATTAGGTACGTATTTTTTCTTTCGTCGATTCAATAAAAAATGATAAAGATTTTGACCCTTTGAAATTCCGTGTGACGTCATAGTTGCTACACTTTTTAGCTAACTTTGACGTCACAAGCCCCCACTCGTGAACTTTGACGCGCTTTATCTTTTCCATTTATTGTTTAATTGACAAAAGAAAAAATACGTGTCCAATATTTTTTGATTATCTAACTGACGGACTAATTGTAATGTTATTATTTTGACCCAGGAAACTAGCCTCTAAACAAGGTACACCAATCGTGTTTGGACTCATTTGAGTTGTCTTGGAAAGCACGTTACAGTGTCGATTCGTTTATAATAAAAGCTTGTCACAAAAATGTAATTTTTGCAGAAAAAACTTGTTAAACTTGTTAATCCTCATAATCATAAACATATTATAAACATCAACTTTTTGTGACGTCAAATCCCTTCGAACGATGTATGTATAGTGTCTTGGTTAGTTTGGAAGATACGAGGAACAAACAAACATATATAGATAGATTCTTCCATGCTGGTCTGGAAGGAAAGGAAAAACGTAGAATGTACCAGCTGCTTCTCTTCCCGCGCATATCTAATAAAATGTAAGGAATCATGTAAATAGGCGATGCGGCTAGCAACCCATCACTATTTTGATTCCGTTTTCCACCTAATGCCCATCAACATGCTAAACGTGCCCATCAGGTCTTATAGATCTAGGCTCTGTCTACCCCGCAAGGGAAAAAGACGTGATACCCTCCTTTTGGCTCGGCGTAGTTGGGTAAACCGAAGAAAGCGTGTACAAGTACCTATCAGTTATTCAGACAATTGAGAGAACTTGATGTCAGTCAAAAATGACAAAGGCTATCTTATTATCATATTTTGAAGAAACCGCTAAAATGGGGTGACCATTTTAGCGAGCGCGATTCCAGTGACTTAAAAAACCGGCCAAGTGCGAGTCGAATTCGCGAGAGGGTTCTGTACAATGAATTTAATATTCTCCAATAATAAAACTACCTATATGTTTCCCTACTAGGTTTTCCTGTAATATATAAGTCATCATCATCATTTCGTGTAGGTCACGGCAAATCGACCATGCACATCCTTGTGTCAGAGTTCTTAGGAACCGCCTCTTAGCCTCTGACGTGATTCCTTTAACGACTACCAGGTGGCTTCCGAAGCACGGAATCATCTTAATTATTAGACAATCAGGTGATTCAAGTCTGCCATGTCGGTAACAACTAAACAAAGTATGCTTCCCGTGGGAGTCGAACCCCCGAGCCTACAGGCAAATGCCTGGAACACGGAGGTGAGTAAAAAACTACTATTAATTTGTTTAAAATTTTAGGATTAGTGGGTTCAGAGATAAGGTAGGGAGCATGCTCGAATTTCGTATATTTTGTTAAATCATTTTAAAACTGTATATTCTAAAATTATGTCAAAAATATATATATCTAAATATAAATCTATCGTTAAATTTTCTCGATAGAAAAAAATTGCAAAGTTGCCTCCAAATCACGTCTAATTTACTCGGTATATAGCATTATTCACCAAATACATTAAAATTAGCCTTGAAACTTTTGATTATTATTGCATTACAGATAAGGCAGCCATCATATGTTTTTCTTTTTTGAATATCCCTTGAATATTCCTAAAAAACGAAAATATCCAAAGTAGCCAACGCGTTTAGACCATCCGCGTTTGTATCGCCATGCCGCCTGGCATAATGGCGGGCTCTTAAAGTCTCGCAACTAGACCTATTATTTGATGGTTCCCTATTTCTTTGTATAAATTATGTCATAATTTCATCATCATCATCATCAGGTCCTTTTTAGTCTCCACTACAGGAGCACGACTCTCTCTGTACTACTAGGGCCATACTTGGCCAGAGCAGCCAGAGGACTTGGCCTACACTCTCCACGCTGGCCAGACGGGTTGGAGAGATGTCTTAGATGTTTATAAGCTTTGTTTAGCTTGTATTTCCTAAGTCGCCTTCTACGACATCCACGGGAAGACTTGGAGTGGTCCTATTCTACTCTGCCGGATACCACACGGCTAATTATTAAATGTCATAATTTATGGAATACTTTTATTTATATCCTAATAATAGTTACGCACAATATTAACTTGACATAACTTTTTAATAATTGTTAAGCATACTATTCTACAACCTGACTATACTTATGCATAATGATACTTAAGCATAATATTTATATGCATACAAATTATACGCCGCATAAGTAACTCCTGTTAATAACATTATTACACAACTTTACTAATTTCTGATGGCGATTAATTTTCTGGTGGGGTCGCAGTTCTAACCCAACGTAACCTTATTTTCTGGTAGCAAGTCGTTTCTGACGAGGTCACAGTTCTAACTCAACCTAACTTTCTTTTCTGGTAGCAAGTCGTTTCTGACGAGGTCGCAGTTCTAACCCAACCTAACCTTCTTTTCTGGTAGAAGCTCGTTTCTGTCGAGTCGCAGTTCTCACCTAACCTACTTTTCTGGAAGCTATCTCTAACCTATTTTACGTATTTTTAAAAATCAAGGCTAAAAGCATGAGCCTAAATAATTTTTAGAAATTATTTTATTATATTATTCCTAAAAATGTTATGCTCATAGACTCTGAGATCTCTAATTAACATTATGCCAAAACAAATTAGCCTAAAAGATAATTATGCCAAAATTACCCATATGCCAAAAACCAATTTGCCTAAGAACTATTATGACAAAAAATTTATGCCGAAACCGGTATGCCAAAGCATATTAGGACAAAACAAATTATGCGAAAAAAGGTGACCCTTCGTTTATAATTTGTAAGGTATAATGACATACATCGTGAAACAAGTTTTTTTTATACTTATATCTAAACTTCTTTGTACGAAGAATTTGTTTGTTTGTTTGAACGCGCTAAGCTCAGGAGCTACTAGTTCAAATTGGAAAATTATTTTTGTGTTGGATAGTCCATTTATCGAGGGAGGCTTTAGGCTATAAAACATCACGCTGCGACGAATAGGAGCGAAGCATCAATAAAAAATGTTTTGAAAACGGGGAAAAATTATTCATCTATACTAATTAATCATAATAACAGAAATTGCCGCGGACGAAGTCGCGGGCAACAGCTACAGTAGATAGATAAACGTAAAACTAACCCTGTTCTATGTAATCATGCCAACGATGGAAGATAAAGAGCGACCATAAATCATGTTGGTGCAGTTTATAAGTATAAAAAAAATCAGTATTGTGTGTGACGATAATTTTACCGCATCTGTTCGCCACAATATTTTTATAGACATTATTTTATTACGCAATAAAGCTAACACAATGTAAGTGTTTTCGTACACATCACAAATTAGATTTTAAGGACGCAGGTGGTTCTGAATGATGTGAGGATATACCTCTAAACATGTGTTATGTTCCTTTAGATATTACTCTGTAGCATTAAAAAATAAGAAATATAATAATTAAAATAAAACAGATTGAGCTAGCCCCAAGGTAGGTTCGAGACTTGTGTTATGGGACACTAACTCAACGATCGAATACATATATAGATAAACATCCAAGACCCAGGCCAATCTGAAAAAGATCATTTTCCATCTTGACCTAGCAGGGGATCGAACCCGGGCACTCCGTGTCGCAGTGACTTAGATCTCCCGTAGCCGTAGCCTAGCCGCGGATGGCCGCGGCTTTCTCAAAAACGCCTCCAAGCGTTTCTTTGAGAATGCCGCACGCCATCCCAATCCGTTAGTGGTGCAAGCCGCTAACTACTCCCCCAACCTACACGATACCACCTTACGTCGTAGACGTCCTAGGAACGTACTTGACGATCCCGATGATCCTATTGACATCGCACAAGCCCGCCCCGACCCCTCTTCGGCTCCGAATAGCCGGAGGAATCCCACTATCCGACCCCGTCGCACTCGACACCGGAACAGAGTGCGTAGAGTAGGATTAGCTCCGATTACTGGTGACCGCCCGGCGGTCCCGGGTGACTTGCACCCAGGATAGGCCCTTCTGGCAACGTAGCTTTCGGCCCATAAGGCAAAAGATGAGAGTTGCTGCTCTCCAAAGGCTTTTGCCATTGATTCTCAGATTGGCCCTTCAGGCTTGCATGCACGCATACGCGGCCCATCAGGCAATATGAGAGTTTGCTGTCTCTCCAAGCCTTGCGCACACAGGCAACGCCCAAAGCCGAGGTCCGTCCCTCCTGGGGGCCCTTTGGTGATGTTGCCTATAAAGGTTGAGGGCACTCTGCCCTCGCCTCAAACGCCCGGTTGAGCTGTCAATCAATAATGACATAGTACATATAATAAAAACCGGCCAAGTGCGAGTAGGACTCGTGCACGAAGGGTTCCGTGCCGTTATTTATTAAAACGGCAAAAAAATCACGTTTGTTGTATGGTACCCTTTAATATTAATTTTATTTTTATTTCATTATTTATTTTAAAATTTTATATGTAACTAAATATTCTGTAAATATTTCAAACGTCTACCTGTTGCCGTTATCAATATCGAGCAAAAACAAGCAAAATAAACAAATAACGTTTGCTGTATGGGAGCCCCCTTAAATATTTATTTTATTCGATTTTTTTGTAACAGTGATACATCATCTGTAAAAATTTCAACCGTCTAACTATCACGGTTCATGAGATACAGCCAGGTGACAGACGGACAGCGGAACGATATTATTAGGGTTCCGTTTTTATCTTTTGGGTACGGAACTCTTAAAAGTAGTTTCCCGCTGTCTGTCTGTCCCTAAGTATGTACTATGCTTAGATCTTTAAAACTATTTACGCAACGGATTTTGATGCGGTAATTTTTAATAGATAGAGTGATTCAAGAGGTAGATTTATTATGTCCTTTGCACCCGTGCGAAGCCGGGGTCCGGGGCGCTAGTAAGTAGTCCATCCTTCCATACTCATATTATAAATGACTCTATGCGAAAGTAACTCTGTCTGTCTGTCTTCTTTTCACGCTTCAACAAACAATTTTTAACGGGAATGTAAAAAAAATATTTGTACCCACCATTGGTCCCATAGAAAAAGCTGTTCATTTCTACGGACTGAATCTGCCCTAAGGGTCCAAAACGATCAAAATTTCATCGTGTATATGCGTTTATAGGTATCCAATATCCAGGCCAATCTGAAAAAGATCGTTTTACTTCATGACCTGACCGGGGATCGAACCCTGCTATTCAAATGCACTTGCTGTACCAGTGCGATACGATACCAAGTCTTCAGTGAAGAATGTTCACTATAAATAGCTGCGTATGCAAAATATAAGATACGAATGAGTTTGTGTCGCCCGCATACAACTTTAGAGTATTTTCTTTGTTGACAAATATTAATTAGCAAACATTAAGGGGCTTTACCTCGAAATATACACAACACACGCAATGATATGAATTTGAATACAATTAGTATCTTGAACGATTTAAGGCCTATTTTATTATTATAAATTATCAGCATCATCATCATCAGGTCTTTTTAGTGTCCACTGCAGGAGCATGACCCTCTCTGTACTACTACTGCATAAATTATATTATTAGTTTATTTATATTACTAGCAGTGCCCTCGAATTCGTTCGCGTACATTTTATGTTATGTCTGTGATAATAATAAATATGTGTAAAGGGGGCCAAGAGAAAAAAATAAGTAGCCTATCCTGTGTCCTGTACGCCTAAATATCTACCAGGTTTCAAGAAGGTAGGAAGAAGGGGGTGTAATAGAGGGGCGAAGTTAGTATGGAAATTTTCTAATTACTAGACTTACATAGAAGTATGATTATAGTAGGTATATATGTTCACGATTAAAATTAAAAAAGATCTGTGTAGGTGAAATTGACAAAATTTCCCCCTGAAGGGGTAAAATAGGGGTAAAATTTCTATAGATATTTTCTCTTTACACTTCTAAGTCTAAAACTTAGAAGTATGAAAAAAGTTATATGAGCTCACGATTACAATCAAAAAAGATCTGTGTAGGTGTACTCTGTCTGTCTATCTGTCTTTCGCGTATTTACGCTTCAACCATTGAACCAATCTGGATGAAATTTGATATGGAGGTAGTTTGGGGCCCGAGGAAGGACACAGGTTACTTTTCATTCCGGGAAATTCTACTGTTCCCGAGGGATCGACACTAATGCGGGCGGAGCCGCGGGCAATAACTAGTATGTAAAAAATGCATAATTTAATTGTAATAGACGAAAATGGTTTATATTTAGCATTTGAAACACAATAAATGTATGCCTTAGATTTTTGAATTTAAAGGTTCTTATAGAGAAGCGAAGGAACTGGCGTAAGAAAGAGAGGAATGAAAAAAGCTCTACCCACAAGAGCTCAGCTCTTAAATTTGATGATGAACGATTGTTTGTTAATTTACGTGTTTTTAGGGTTCCCTACCCAAGGGGTAAAACAAGGGTAGGTAGGAACCGTGATAGTTAGACAGTTGAAAATTTTACAGATGGTGTATTTTTGTTGCCGCTTAACAAAAAATACTAAAAAGCGCAATAACATAAATATTTAAGAGGGCTCCCATACAACAAACATGATTTTTTTGCTTGATATTATTAACGGCAACAGGTAGACGCTTGAAATATTCACAGAATATTTAGTTATATTATGCATTTTAAATTAATTGAATTAAAATAAAATTAATATTAAAGTGGGCTCCCATACAACAGACATGATTTTTTTGATATATATAATGGTACGACTCGCACTTATATGATGAATTATACCTATCGTTAAATTCAAAATATAGTAGTTTTATTGTATAATAAACTTTTAAATATTTGTTTATTAAATAAATTTAGTAAATTAACACACAAATATTTATAAATCTTTCAAGATAAAGTCACAAAAGTTTCTAAACATCAGTTTAAATAAGTTACACAACTTTCAACATTACAAACGAAGATAGATTAGAAAAAAAGGTTAAAGGGGGTTATAGATTTTAAAAAAGGTGAAATACCCTTTAACGTTTTAACAATCTATCAACCATACCATTTTTTTTAAAAAGTTCTATAAAACAGTAAAGTTACTGTCGTATGTAATATATTATATGTAATAAATTTGTTGTAAAAGGAATTGATTTATAATAAAGTGATTTAGAAACCCTAGAAAAATATATAAACAACATTTTTTTTAAAATTCATCACTACAAAAACATATCTGACATTAACTAAGATTTCAAAGGGGTTATTTACAAAAAGGGGGTACTCACCTGGGTATATGGCAATCAAGGACCGCGGCCGAAGGCTCCCTTCAGATTGAGGCAGCCTCGTACGCGCGAGGCTTTATGTTCAGCTCGCTGTAACAGGTGGGCGGGGCTGGCACAGAGACAGCTGTAGAGTCGCCAGATATATACAGTTTTTGTTTATTTTATTCGTTTTTGAAATGAAATGATATTTATTGCGTTTCTGTGTCTTTATTCCATTCTATGTATAGTTTCACACAACAAAAGAACGAAAAAACAAAAAAAAACAGAAAGTTAAAGGCTTCGTTTTGATTGAGGCTGCCTCATAAGCGCCAGGCTTTATGTGCAGCTCGCTATAACAGGTGGGCGGGGCTGGCACAGAGCCGGCTGTAGAGTCGCCAGATATATACAGTTCTTAGTTTTATTACTTGACGGCAAACAACGTCTTTCCCAAGTTTGCCTGAGACGTATTCTCCAGTACTTTGGGCACATTGCCCGCAGAACACCTGACAATCTGGAAAGACTAATTGTCACGGGCAAAGTAGAAGGGAAAAAACCAAGAGGCAAAAGTCCAACAAGATGGTCAGACCAAATAATGCAACAACTGGGGACATCTATTACAACGGCGGTCCGATATGCAGCAGACCGAGACAAATGGCGAGAACTTATCCACAGCCATGTTCAGAGGGGCCACGATACTCATCAGTAAGGGAACGCATTAGAGAGAGTTATCGCACAAATTTATTTTAATTTGTAAAACATATAATACTTTATATGAACATATAATACTTTATAGAAATCTCCACCATATATTAAATGACGAGGTTTGAAGCGTGATAGCTCAATTGGCTGAGCGTAGGTCGTACATAGACCTAAAGTCGTTGGTTCATACCCCGACCGCGTGGATTTTTTTTACCCTTATTTATTTCATAATTTAAGGGCCCGTACTACCTCACACTGCTTTGCATGATTGACTGTTATATCAATAATAATTAAATACTCAAGTTGAAATAAAAATGCAGCAAAGTTCAGGACTAACTCTGGTAACTATATGACTCAAAAACGCGATTGCGTTAAATTTTCTCGATAGAAAAAAATTGCAAAGTTGCCTCTAAATCACGTCTAATTTACTCGGTATATAGCATTATTCACCAAATACATTAAAATTAACCTTGAAACTTTTGATTATTATTGCATTACAGATAAGGCAGCCATCATATGTTTTTCTTTTTCGAAAAACCCTTGAATATTCCTAAAAAACGAAAATATCCAAAGTAGCCAACGCGTTTAGACCATCCGCGTTTGTATCGCCACGCCGCCTGGCATATGTCGGGCTCTTAATAAAAAAACGATGAACTTTTCTGGCGACTCTACAACCGGCTCTGTGCCAGCCCCGCCCATCTGTTACAGCGAGCTGCACATAAAGCCTCGCGCGTACGAGGCTGCCTCAATCTGAAGGGAACCTTTAACAAACTTTTTGTTTTTGTTTTTTTGTTTTATCGTTATGTGAAACTACACATAAAATGGAACAAAAAAACAGAAAGGCAATAAATATCATTTCATTTTATTTCATTTCAAAAACTAATAAAACTAAGAACTGTATATACTAGAAGATGCAGTACCTGTTCCCTCTCACGAACCGGGACTGGATTTTCAGTACTGTACTTGGAACCGGGATTTACCGGATTTTATGTAAGAAATATGTGATGAAAAAATCATTTTTTCATCACATATTTTTGATAATTGATAAAGCTTTTTCCACATACCACACTTCTAAATAGTGGGTAGTAATGGAGATTACGCGTGCTTCGAATACGTGTACCAATGATATGTGATGAACAAATTCGCCGCGGTGATTTGAAGCTACGGCAGGTCAGTGGTTGAGAGCATCAACGGGCCAGATGTCCTCCTGAATCCTACCTGTGACATCAGATATTTTCGATTTTATTACAGGTGGAATTGAATTCATTATCAAACGTTTAAGGACTCAGACCACGAATTTCACGATGTCAAAGTTGTTCCCATAATGAAAGTTGTTCAGATTCGTGGTCTGAGTCAAACGGTTGCTGCGATGAATTCAATTTCTAATAAAAATAAATCCTTGAGATATTTGGCAGGACATCGAAAGCTTGGTTATGATTTTGGTATATTCCAATAATCGCAGATCTGAAATTAGGTAATGGTGCGATCGGATCAGGGAGCTCTAAAGTGGGGACTGGAAGCCCATAATGGAACATCATCATGAAACTTATACATTTTAATTACCTTCTTTTCCAACATTTCAATGATTACATAATGTTGGAATCAGAATCCCTAATAGGACTCGTAAGAAAAAAAAGGTAATTTATGAAAAAAACCTTAGTCTTTACAGAGAAATTTCACCAGCTGATCGGAGGATTTGTATGGGAGACTTAATTATTTTTCATAATTTCACCTTTTTTCCTGCAAGTCTATTTTCTTTTAGGTATTTCGATCCCAACACCAAAACAGCCAGTAATTAAAAATCAGTCAGAGTAAACCTCCAAGACCCAGGTCAATCTGAAATAGAACCTTTTTCATCTTGTCCTGACCACGGATCGTACCCGGGAATCCTTGTGCCGCAGCTGGGTGCGCGCAAACGATGAACATCGAGTTCTGCGCATGTGCAATAAATACAATCAAGCGTTTATGTAAAAAATTAAAAAAGTCTTTATATGTCACTTTTTTTTTAATTGTCATATTTATATTTTTATAAAACCTACAAGATGTAAATATAAATAATTTCATGTGAGAATTATTGTTTTAGACGTAATATTTTCCAACTTTTCGAAGGAAAATGCTTTTTAGATATCATAACATATATGTATCGTTTTTAAATTTCATATGTATTTCAATCTTGTGCAGGGATTGACCTAAATATACAAATGATTTTGATGTATTTAATTAATTAGCGCATTGAACCAGTGATTTGAAAATACGTCAAATTCCACAGTTTCATGCAGCACCTACATGAAACTGACCACCTCGAAGCAAAAAATAGTAAAATATAAAAAAACTTAATCTTTTTAAAATTAATACGACTCCATCCCACTCCCTGTTCCCGATTCCGCGATATTCCGTATCGCGAACGCACGCCTCGTTCGGGTTTTTGTAATTAAAACCTCAGCTTCGCACTTTAGAAATATAATGAGAGGAGTACAGTAATTAGACATAGGTTCGTAGGCATAGTGCAAGCAGGAATTTAAACAAGAAGGTCTGGCGTCAGGTAGGCAGGTGGTTGCAAAAACTTTGCCAAATCATTTTTGAGGATCTTAACTAATGCTACAATGAAAAATAATAATAAAAATAAAGACTTATTTTATATTAAACACACAAATCTCTCCTCCTTATAATATTAGTATAAATTAAAAACACAGACAAAACCATTAAAAATAAGTCTTATAAAATTAATCTCTAAATACATTCACATTTAAAATAACACTTAAAAAGACGAAACTAAAATAATATTAAAAAATAACCTACCTGAAAATATATATTTACAATTCGCACAGTCCCTCCAGGGGCGCACCTCTGGGCATCGTGCCCAAAAGGCTGGCGGCATTGCCAAATTGAATGGCAATGCTGATACGCTGAGCTAGGTTGTTTCCAGCCCTTTGGTACCTCAATAAGCCTTTGGTACCTTTAAGCGAAGAAACTAAAAAGCTTATGCGCTGATGGACCCCACGGACTCGATGGTTCTACCTCAAAATGCTCAAATATGTGGTGACCTTCAATACCTACATATTTGCGTCTTTTAAGGGTTTCTGCTCCTGCAGCGGCTTCGACTTGGTACTTTGGAGATGGGGATTGGGGATGGCGCCAGTGTGTATAGATAAGTAGCGTCACACCTGGTCACCCAATCTCCCAGGGCACCAAAGTCATTCCGTCTGGTCTCTTGCCATCATCACGTGTCAGGCCGTTTGGTTCTTAAACGGCAGGAACGTGAATGCTGGCAAGAGAACGGTAAATAATTTTATTTACTTATATTTGAATTATTAATACTAGCTTTCTCCCGCGGCTCCGCCCACCTTAATGTCTATTCTATCCCTCATGAACAGTAGAATTTCCCAGAATGAAAGGTACCGTCCTTTTCCCGGGCCTCAAACTAACTCCATACAGAATTTCATCCAAATTGATCCATGGTTGAAGCGTGAAGAGGTGTCAGACAGGTAGACAGAGTTACTTTAGCATTTATAAATATTAAGTATAGAATAAGTATGGATTGTTCAAAAGTTACAAACTACTAGTGTTTCACACACTACCGACCACTGCAGAAAAGAAAATCTTTTCAACTCGCCTGACAACCAGTGACGGATCTAGAGGGGACGAGCCGGGGCCCGAGGCCCGCGCGGCAAAGGTTGACGGGGCGGCAAAATTAAAATAAATATATAACTATATATACATATATCCTTTTAAAAGGCAAACCTGACTCACTGACATATACATATATCAACGCACAGCCGAAACTACTGTACCTAGTAACTTGAAATATGGTACAGGCAGTGACATGCAGTCCATATAGACTATTAGACAATGTCTACCCTGCAGTCGCTAAATTAATACAATTTTTTTTCTTACAAAAAAATAATTATATTCGGTGCGCCTGCAAAATTCTGCTAGTAAATACTTTATAGTCGATTTTGATCAAGTACGGTGCTGCGGTCGCGGTCCGCGCGTGCCCGCGCCAAGCAGTATCTATACGCGTAAGCCGCGTAAGACAAAATTTCAAAGGTCTGACTTTTCACGCACACATAGAAAATTATTATACACCGATAGGAAATCGCTTTTGTAGTAGTACAAGTAAACATCTTTCATCGGCTCACACATGCAAAGCAAATTGGCGCTGTGTGTGTGAATTTGAGACACTGTCTCCGAGGTTTCTATTGTTTCTACTGCCGCGCGCGATATTAATGTCAACGTCACCTGTCAATGTCATTATAGATATTATTCATACTTATGTAAATGTCATTGATTAACGTGTTTACTAACAATCCAAGATTAAAGTTTTATTTAAAAATTAAATGCTTTATCAGTTAAATTTCATTTGTGACAAAAATATTTTCATGTGAATGTTGTGTCGCTTAGTGTTTGCATGCCGAAATAGAAATATAAAGTGTTTTGTGAACACACAAAAGAACAAATCAAGTACCTAACCGGTTAGTTATGGTTAGTTATTCTAAAGTTTAATCCACGTTTAATCTTAAACCTTACGTGTACGTGGCTCGCAGGTTGTAATCATATCTCTTATCTTTCGCTTGTTTTGAATACTTTTGCAGTCGAAGATCGAAAGACTATCATAATATTAAACGAGTTGTAGATCATTAGCCGTATAGTAAGGTAAGGTATATAGGTGGTATGTTTGTAAGGTAAGTTTTATAATTATGTCTACCCTATGATAAATGTCTGTGCACGTCACTGGGTACAGGGGTTCCTTTCATAATGTAAGTGAGCAAGCACTAAATAGGATGTTTAGAAATTCAAAAAATTTTACGGGGGTGAAATAAGGGCTGAATTTTATATGGAATTTTCTCATTTCTGGACTTAAAAGTAGTATGAAAATAGGAACCCACTTTATGTAAGGTAATGCATGTAAGTCTTTGGGTACAGTTTTTATGCCGTGACAAGTCGGAATGAAGCGAATATCACCAAACTAATAATAAATCTGTCGACGCGGATGAAGTCCGCGACTTCATCCTCGTGTACTTTAGTTAAGCAAAAGCTATTTATTATACACGGTGAAATTTTGATCGTTCTGGACCCTTAAAGGGATGATTCAGCCCGTTGATATAAACAATTTTTCCTATGGGACCAATGCTAGGAACTCCAGAACGATCAAAATTTCACTGTGTATATGTTACGGCTAATAGGCGAAGTGCGGGTGGAATGTCATTCAAGTTCATCTTGTTCAAATAAGTGATAGACATTCTTGCAACATACTATCACATGAGGGTTGTTGATTATTTTAACCACTGAAGTGCAGCTACGCCTAGTTCTAGCCGCTATGATGAAGGCTTTACCTAGTTCTAACCGAAGATAAGTAGGATACACCTAAGTTTAACCGCATATACCCGGCTGCACCTAGTTGTACCCGGCCAAAACTTGGCGTAGCCGCACTTCGCCTATTAGCCGTAACATATATACCTGGACGAGTTACCACTTCCCGTCGCGTCACGTCGTGTAAGGGGCGCCATTTAAGGGCCTTGCCCCGGGTACAAAAACTTCTAGATCCGGGGCAGCTGACAACAGAGGCTTGTATTTTCTCCTGAAAAACGATAAACTACATTTTCACTCTCAATTATAACCATTATCCATCATCACTGACGTCACTTACAAAATACGATCCCTAAATATACAAAAATGCAAATTAAATGGTGGCAAAACACCTCTGTTTCAATATTGCATAAATTTAAACAAAGCTGGGAGAAAAACTAATTTTGGAGGTTATTTATTACGATCAAACGTCAAATATTATTCAGCGAGAAAAACGATTGCTTCTATGCTTCTCGTAATTTTGTAGACTGAAAAAAACCGGCCAATTGCGAGTCGGACTTGCGCACGGAGGGTTCTGTACCGTTATCTATAAAAACGGCAAAAAAATCATGTCTGTTATATGGGGGGGCTCCCGTTTAATATTATTATTATTTTATTTTTTATTTCATATAATTACATATATTCTACCTACTACGATAGATTACTAGATATTCTACTACGATAGATAGAATCCTATCTAAAATAAAAACATACCTAAAAATAAAAAATTACACACAGGTCATTGCCCTGCGGTAATGTCCTTCCCCCATTTCCTCCCCCATGTCCTTTTCTCCAACTCCTTGAAAGGCCGGCAACGCTCCTGTCACACCCTGGTCTTGCAGTTGTCCATGGGCAGCGCTGGTCGCTTACCATCAGGTGACTTGCTTGCTCGTTTGCCGTCCTATACCATAAAAAAAAATGTGCCCAGAAGACTAGCAGCATTGCCACGCTGAATGGCAATTTTTTTAAGTATATCCTTACTATATAATATATATATATATATATATAATATTATAAATGCGAAAGTGAGTTTGTTTGTTTATTTGTTTGTTTGTTACATTTTATCCCGGGAAAAAGTACTGTTCCCGAGGGATCGACATTGACGCAGGCGGAGCCGCGGGCGAAAGCTAGTAACTAAATATTTTAAGCGTCTACCTGTTGCCGTTATCAATATTGTAAAAACAAGCAAAAAAATCACGTTAGTTGTATGGGAGCCCCTTAAATATTTATTTTATTCTATATTTTAGTATTTGTTGTTATAGCGACAACAGAAATACATCATCTGTGAAAATTTCAACTGTCTAACGATCACGGTTCATGAGATACAGCCTGGTGACGGACGGACGGATGGACGGACGCGGAAGGACATAGGATTCCTTTAATTCCGGGAAATTCTTCTGTTCCCGTGGGATCGACATAAACGCGGGCGGAGCCGCGGGCAACAGCTACTAGTCTATGTTTTTGATGTACCTACTTTGCAGCTACTCGAAGCTCCAAGTGAGCTTTTAGCTGCTTAAAGCTGCTTGACAGCCTCCGTGGTCCAGTGGTTAAGGCGTTTGCCTGTTGACCCGGGGGTCGTGGGTTCGATTCCCACCGGAAGCATACTTTGTTGAGTTGTTTCCAGTTTGGTTAGGACATTGCAGGCTTGAATCACCTGATTGTCTGATAATAAAGATGATTCCGTGCTTCGGAAGGCACGTTAAGCCGGTGGTCCCGGCTGCCATCTGGTAGCCGTTAAAGGAACCACGTCAGAGGCCGAGAGGCGGTTCCGAAGAACTCTGACACCAGGGTGTGCATGGTCGATTGACCGTGACACCTACTCGAAATGATGATGAGCTGCTTAAAATGTATGTCCTTTGTTGACGTGATAACTTATAAATCGATGAACGCCGGCTGCACGCACAAAAAAGTGTCACGTTCCGTTGTAAGCGAGAGCACGGAACAAGCGATAGAGAGGCACGATCGGCCTAAACGTTCGGCTTGTGACGCATCTATCTCTCTTCCACCGATATCACGTAAAATTACTCGTATCGTCCGTAAACCGACTTTACAGACAACCAATTTTTTTAAATTAATTCTATCGTCCCAGCGCTGGGCAAAGGTATTATTTACTTATCCGCATTATTTACGTATCCGAAAAGATCTTAAAACGTTTCTTCCAAGTTGCAATTTTGGGAGAGAGCGAGTCATCTTGTATGACTCCGTTTTCAATATGGAGAGTGATCCTTTATTTTTAAAGGACTATAAACTTAGCTCCAAGTGAGCTTTTTCTACTTCACCGGACGTTTGAGGCGAGGGCAGAGTGCTCCCAGCCTATATAGACAACGTCATCAAAGGGCCCCAGGAGGGACGGACCTCGGCTTTGGGCGTTGCCTGTGTGCGCAAGGCTTGGAGAGGCAGCAAACTCTCATATTGCCTGATGGGCCGCGATTACGTGCATGCATAGCCTGAATGGCCAATCTAAGATGACTAAGATGAATAAGAAAAGAAAATTTAAAAAAAAAAATGACTTGGACTAAAAATCTTTGATACTTTGTTCCTAATAACATTTTTTCGTCTCGTCATCTGCCCGTTAATAACACCTGCTCTCTTATTGTTACATAACATCATGGAATGTGAACTAAAAATGACTAATAATAAGAAAGTACTGGGCACAATGCTGTTATACAAATGTTTTCAAAATATCCGCCTCTATGATTATAAATCATAACGAGTTTACAACATTAGAGATGGTAATTATTGTTATATCGATAAAATACGCACGTTCATCGATAGTACCTACTTTGTGATCTTTAAATTATTGTAATATCGATTATAAATACACACATTTATCGATAGTATCTAAGTGTGGAGACTATGTCATGAAGAACCGATAGACGTCCAGATCCGTCGGCGAAAGTGGCGTTGGATCGGGCACACGCTACGCTGCACATATCCTCTTCTGCCCATGTACTAGCTCTGGACTGGAATCCGCAGGGCAAGCGAAAGCGAAGACGCCCAAAACAAACGTGGCGCCGCACTGTCATAGCTGAGGCAAAGAAGCTGGGCTACACCTGGAGTGAAACAAAGAAGGCTGCGTCAGATAGAACCAGATGGCGCAACTTATAACTATCTGTCCTTTGCCCCGAAGGAGGAACATAGGAAGCCAAGAAGATCGATAGTATCTTCCGTAGCGATTTGTGTCTAAATGGTGGATAAAGATCGAATCTGTTATTATGTATATTATATTTGAATATTCTACGACACAAGATACACTTACAAGACAACTTAGTGTGTGGCTTTTTAATCAGTGTTATTTGTCCTCTGTATCATCACTATCATCATTACAGCCGTAAGTCTCTGCTGGACAAATGCCTCACCCAGGGATTCTTCGTTCCATGGGAGGATATTGCCAAACTCAACTCACCACGCTTGGCAAGGCAGGTTGGCGAGCGCAGTATCGCTTCTTGTGCTTCCGACGCTGCTGCCCATCTAAAGCATTTTTAAAGGGTAGGAATTTGTTGGATTTACATACATATTATCACGTCTTAATCCCTCACAGGGTAGACAGAGCCTAAGGTCATAAGACCCAAAGGCCACGTTTAGCGTGTTGGTGGGCGTTAATGTGGAAAACGGAATCAAAATAGTGATGGGTTTCTAGCCGCATCGCCTACTGTCATGATTCTTAAGATTTTTGCCCATTCCCTTGACCGGCTTCTAAGGTCTGCGCGGGAAGAGAAGCAGCTGGCACATTCTACGTTTTTTTTTTACTCCCAGACCAGCAATTGTTGGATTTAGGAAGGAAATTATGGTATTGGGATACTACTCGCTCGAATGAATAGGTAAAAATCAAATAGCAGCTCGGGAAGGCCGGGCGCGCGTACCCGATCCCGTAACTGCAAACACCGGAGAGGCAGTTGAAGATTACAACCCTGACCTATATCAGGTCCTCTGTATGTAAATATTAAAAACTAGCTTTCGCCCGCGGCTCCGCCCGCGTCAATGTCAATCCCTCGGGAATAGTACTTTTTTCCGGGATAAAAGGTAGCCTATGTTCTTCTCTGTACCCCAGAACTTGTATGCAAAATTTCATGATGATCAGTTCAGTAGTTACGACGTGAAAGCGTGACAAACAAACAAACTCACTTTCGCATTTATAATATTAATAAGGATTAAAAAGCGTCGTTTTATTTTTTTCCTTTACCCTTGATTGATCATTATCATTTCAGCCATTAAGAAGTCCACTGTTGGACAAAGGCCTCTCCCAAGGATTTTTCGTTCCATGGGAGAATGAAAACTGTAATAATATAAATATTAGAGCTAGTATTCAATTTTTAAACATTCACACGCTGATATTGTCGGCTAAATATGTCAAGGACTACTAACATTATATTATAAGATCTGTACATACTCATATTTATGTGAATAAATTACTGACTAATATTACCATGCAGGCCGCTTGAAGCCGGTCATATTGGAAATCCTTGGGGGAGGCCTATGTCCAGCAGTGGACTTCTTGCGGCTGAGATGATGATTATGATTACCATACTCACCGTGCTTTGGTTTGACTTCTTGTGCTTCCGACGCTGCACATTGGAAGCATTTTGAGCTGGGAGATGATAGGAATTTTTTGGATCTGAGAAGGGAAATGAAAATGTTGGGTCACTAATCACTCGGATGAATGGAGGCAAGTATTCCGTTCAAACATTTCGAAATAATGAGGTTATAAACATACAACCGGATTAATAAAAATTCAATCCAAGAAATCTATTTTTAAATATAAGAAGTTGTTTTAAATCAATCATGGTGATATCATATACTAGAATATTAAAATATCGATAAATTTCTTATCGATACCTCCACATCGCTAAGTTCCCACAGAATCCCTAAGTACAATGGTTGACCCTTTCCACCATCTCACTTTTTTAAATGCAACCTCATTATATTCTTAACAGCCAGGGCAACCGGATGGTTCTTTCAAAATCAAAGGATAATTTTCTCTATGGCCAGAATGCAACTTTTATTTTTAATTAAGCTTTCTTTTTTATGTGTCTTGTGTGCGGCCAGTTATCATGAACAGTACAGAGGTAAGAAAAATGTATATATATATATATTTTTTAACGTTGTAGGTTATTGAGGATTTATAGTAATTGTTATGAGCGGAGTGGAGCGATCTCTTTGCAGAGAGTTCTCACGCCAATTTTGTGGTAAGATTCATATTTTCTCTGGCTCGAATATCTGGATACTCCACGTCCAGCCGACCTATTTGCTAACTTAGTGTACAACGTTTTGATAGTCACTTCAAAATACATTACGTTTTATATATCTTAAATAAAAATAGTCAATCATACGAAAGCCGCAATGTATTTTGAAGTGACTATCAAAAAATTAAGACACGTGATTTACCCGACAAACTGTGTAGTAATATGTTTTTGTATGAGTAATCTTCGAAATCAAAATCAAAACGTTTATTCAGAAAATAGGCCTTTGCAGGCACTTTTTCACGTCAAATCACATTTTAAAGGATCTAATTTAGTCATATTTATATTATTACAGACTACTAGTACTACTGCATAAAATACCTTTAATTTGATACCAAGAACAATAATTCAAAAAGTTTTTTTTACTTCGCTACTTTTTGTAATCTAGACGGCACCATTTTAGATTTAGTGTGACGTCACACCAAATCTAAAATGGCGCCTATAACCAGCGGGCTGTCAAAACGCATGTAACGATATATCGCATGTCAAGTTACGTTGGATAGTTTAGGAGGAAGATAGGAGGAACATTCATACACACATAGCGGCCTAAATCATAAATTTACTCTTTTGGTTTCGCCTTAGTCGGGTACAAATTAAGAGTAAGCACCATTTGGACAAACAAACAACTCTTCTTATAACTTTATCATTATGTAGTATAACAAAATTTCGCTTCCCGCTAGATCTTTAAAAACTAAACGGATTTTGATGCGGTTTTTTTATAGATAGAGTGATTCAAGAGGAAGGTTTATATGTACACTAGCTTTCGCCCGCGGCTCCGCCCGCGTCAATGTCGATCCCTCTATATAGTACTTTTTCCCGGGATAAAAGGTAGCCTATGTACTTCTCCGTACTCCAGAGAACTTGTATGCAAAATTTCATGATGATCGGTTCAGTAGTTACGGCGTGAAAGCGTCACAAACAAACAAATAAACAAACAAACTAATAAACAAACAAACAAACTCACTTTCGCATTTATAATATTAGTAAGGAAGTAAGGATTACCCGTGCGGCGTGCGAAGCCGAGGTCCGGGTCGATAGTAGAAAATAAAACTCTTTACCTAAACTGGTCTCTACAAATCAAACAGAACTATAGGCTAGTTTTGTGGCTCAAAATAATAACATTAAAATTAGTCAGTCATTCAGTCAGATAATCAAAATACATTGAACATGATTTTTTTCTTGAAAAAAATATATCGTACATAGACCTAGGTCGCTGGTTCGAATCCCGCCCGCATAAAACTTTTTCACCATATTTTTTATTTAATTTATTAAGAGTATATCAAAATAGCATTGTGGATGCAAAATAAAAACACTTCATTGCAATCAATATATGTACGTAATTTCCTCTGTTTCAGTGCCTCAAATATCGACGGACAAGTGGGAGTCATACGTGTACATGGACAGAGAGTACATCATACAGAACCTCCCCGTGACCTGGGAGAACGCCAAGATATTGTGTCGGTAAGCTCAGTAGGGGCGTTAGGGTAGGGCGCTTGGGCGACCGCCCAGGGCGCTGTTTTTTTATGTTATATGTCGGCAAACGAGCAAGCGGGTCACCTGATGGTAAGTGACCACCGATACCCATGGACAACTGCAACACCACGGTGTGGCAGGTGCGTTGTCGGCCTTTCAAAAAGTTGGGGGAAGGAAATGGGGAGGGGACGGGAAAGGATGGGCCTCCGGCTCTCTCACTCACCGATCGAAGCATAGAAGCGGTAAAGCTTCTACTCAGACGTCGATTTTCTGTGAGAGTGTGGTACTTCCCCGGACGAGCCGGCCCATACATACTACCAGCAATTCATTTTGCCGGTAACATGGCTTTACCACGACTAATAAATGAATACGGAAGCGGCGCCCCCACCAATCAAGGAAGGCACGTTAAGTCGTTAGGCCGATGCGGCAGCAAAGGTTGTAATCATTGATGGCAATCGTTAAGATATGTCAGATGACTTTAGGCAGCTTGAAAAATCTGACACCAGTGTTGGCCACTTACACACACGAAAAACAAACAACCAAGCAAGGGCAGAGGACGCAGGGCAGTGTGATTCAATCGCATTGCATCCCCCTCTCCCCAATAAGAGGGGGCGCTCGTAGAAATCTCGCCCAGGGCGCCAGTAATGCTGACGCCGGCACTGGGTAAGCTGATAGGTTGATTTCAGAGTGACGTCGGCGAGACGCGCCGTTGACCGCGCGTTCCAACAGCGCGCGCTTGACCGGCGTGCGTTGTGAAACGAGTTTTGGTATCGCGCATTTCGTTGCAATGAACAGCTGTTTATAGTTGTCATCATTGGGACACAAAACAGGATACTCATTAGCACTTTCACAATTTTTTCATTTATCACGTTGTCCTTGCTGTACTGTTGTCTATCATCACTCATATAATTATAATTAATAGTGTATTTATGTACGTTTATTTTAGTTTATGTATAATATTTTTGTACATTATATATTTAATGTTTATGTAGTAAACTGCACCGCTGTCAATGTATCCGTAATTTCTTTTTCCTACCCAAGAGTATGAGGTTGGCTGGAAGAAATTGCATATTACGATAAGTCCGCCTTTGTACCCATTATTTATTTAATTTTATGTATACTAATAAGTCTTATATGATTTTGATATAACGTTGCAATAAAGTGTTTATTCATTCATTCATTCAGGATTAACTGTTTATTTTCTATGTAAACTGCATGATTATTGAATATTGCAAATTGTTTATTGAGCGCGCGCTTCGTCAGCGCTGACCGACAGCGCGTGTCTCACGAACAGCGCGTTTAAACTGCGTGACTATGAAACGCAACTATCTAGCTAGTGTAATTGCAAGAGAGTCGTGACCGGCGCTGGTCAAACGCTTGACTCTAAAATCAGCCTAGACTGCGCAGCGCCAGAGGTGGCTTTCATCATCATCATCAGGTCTTTTTAGTCTCCACTGCAGGAGCATGACCCTCTCTGTATGTACTACCGGAGCCATACTTGGCCAGAGCAGAAAGAGGATTTGGCCTACACTCTACCCGCTGGCCACACGGGTTGGAGAGGTCTCGTTGATGTTTATGAGCTTTGATTAGCTTGTATTTCCTAAGTCGCCTCTTACGACCTCCATTGGAAGACTTGGAGTGGTCCTATTCTTCTCTGCCGGAAACCACACGGCTACCAGGGCAGGCAGGCAGGGTAGAGGTGGCTCTACCTATAGTTTTTCCAAGATTTTTATACTATACTCATTTTCGCCAGCCTGCGACACGGAGTGCCCGGGTTCGATCCCCGGTCAGGTCATGATGGAAAATGATCTATTTCAGATTGGCCTGGGTCTTGGATGTTTATCTATACATGTATTTGTTATAAAATATAGTATCGTTGAGTTAGTATCCCATAACACAAGTCTCGAACTTACTTTGGGGCTAGCTCAATCTGTGTGATTTGTCCGTATATATTTATTTATATTATTATATGTTTGTTACAGAGGTCATCACAATGGAACAATGGCTATTCTGGACACTAAAGAAAAGGCTGACTTTTTAGCGGAGGCGCTTTCTGAAACGCAATTCGGTAAGTGAAGAACTAACGACTTTGAAAGAATAAAAACTGGTCAATCAGGATGGACTAAGAACACCATATTAGACTTTATATTTATAACTTGGCTAGCTCCGTGGCGCAGCGGTCAACACGCCAGCCTGCGACACGAGAGTGTCCGGGTTCGATCCCCGGCCATTCCAAGATGGAAAATGATGTTTTTCAGATTGGCCTGTGTCTTGGATGTGTATCTATATATGTATTTGTTATAAAATATAGTATCGTTGAGTTAGTATCCCATAACACAAGTCTCGAATTTACTTTGGGGCTAGCTCAATCTGTGTGATTTGTCCGTATATATATGTATATATAATTTACTACTAATTGACCAATATATTTATTTATTATTATTTATTTATAATCATAATAATTTATTTGCAAATATAAAGTAAATAAAGGTCTTATAACATCGAGAGTACATTGTATGAAACCTGCACGCAGGTATGCAAATATTCAATTTAAATGTCAAAAAAAAAAATAGTAATAATATAATACAATTTTCAATAGATATATTAATAAATTAATATTTTTATGTGATTTGCAGTAGTCAATACAGCGTAATTTTGAATCCCCTAGCTATACATATTGAAATCTGGGAATCAGAATCCCTAATGGAATACACAATTGTAAGAAAAAAAGGAAAAAAACGAAAAAAATAATTTAACCTTTCATAGAAATTCCTCCAGCTGATCGGCGACTTTGTATGGGAAACCTAATTTTCTTTTTCGTTTTTTACCTTTTTTCTCTTGCAATTCTGTGTTCCATTAGGGATTCTGATTCCCAGATTTTAATATAGCTAGGGGGTTAAAAATCACGTTGTAATATTTCTCCAAAGAGTAAAAACAATTCTCAAGTCACCACCGCGTCAACTTTTTTTTAATGATGTACCTTTTAATGATTTAAATTCACTAGGAAGTACATTATATTATATTACAATAGACATGTTAAAGAGATGGTTGCCGTCGCCGAGGTAGGCCGAGAAAACGCTGGAGAGATGATTTAGATACTTTTCAAAAAGACTGGTCGAGGTTAACATCCGATCGCGACAAGTGGAGAGAGATGAGAGAGACCTTTGCCCAGCAGTGGGAAAGGATAGGTAAAAAAAAAAAATGTTAAAGTCGGTCCTTTTATAAACATCCTTATGGCACATAGGCTGATATAACCTGTTCATAATTATAGCTCGCGTATGTCTAGATGTAACTTCACATCTTCTCTGCCATAATAGGCTAGTTTCCTGGGTCGTAATAATAACATAACAATTAGTCCGTCACTGACTTCGTACGTGAGTAACCCGTAATTCACATATAAATAATTAGTCCGTCAGTTAGATAATCAAAAAATATTGGACACGTATTTTTTCTTTTGTCAAATAAATAATAAAGTTATAGCGCGTCGAAGTTCAGGAGTGGGGGCTCGTGACGTCAAAGTTTGCTAAAAATTGTAGCAAACTATGACGTCACAAGCAACTTCAAAGGACTATATCTTTATCATTTTATGTTTAATCGACAAAAGAAAAAATACGTGCCCAATAATTTTTGATTATCTAACTGACGGACTAATTATATTTTTTTAGGAAACTAGCCTATTCTGGATGAGTATGTACGAATACACATATGTATCTAATGTACAAACTAGGCAAGGGAAGAATATTTAATTTTTAGATTCCGTCCCTCAAAAGGAAAAACGGAACCCTTATAGGATCACTCGGTTGTCCGTCTGTCTGTCTATCTGTCTGTCAAGAACAGACGTTTTCTCATCGAAGAAGAAGACGTTTTCTAAGGAACACGTGGAGGTATCAAGCTGAAAATCATATCAAATACTCAAGCAGACAGCAGACTGTCCCTTACAGTTGTGAAAAAATCAAGCTTCTGAGCCAACGCAATCAAAAGGTACAGCTGGTTATGTCGCAATTTTTCGTGTTTTTTCGACATTCGCAAGGGAATCAAAACCCACAGGGTACTTCCCGGGAACTCAGAATCTTGAAATTTGGTACGAAGCAACGTCTTATAGCACAGATAAAGGAAAAATTGCGAAAAGCATAAATTTTGAGTTACATCATATAAAAAAAAAAATAATAATTTCAAACTTATTATGTATAATGTACGGAACCCTTAGTGCGCGAGTCCGACTCGCACTTGGCCGGTTTTTTATATAATGGTCTACAGCAGCAGCTGTCCTCCGCTGCTATGGTTGTGTAGTTACTTGGTGAATGTACAGATGGCGTGTTTATTGTCTTTTTGCAGTTTTGATCCATATCGAAATCCAGTCGCGTCTTGTTTACACTAGTTCTTTTTTTTCTTACAACTAGAGCTCTCATTTATCTGAACATTTAATGAATGAAATCAAGGCATGAGTTTGCCAGCAAATATACCGCGTGTTTCGAACCTCTGAACTACATTGAAATCCTGAAACCCTCATGACATACAGAATTGCAAGAAAAAAAAGGTAAAAAAAACCGGTCAAGTGCGAGTCGGACTCGCGCACGGAGGGTTCCGTACCGTTATTTATAATAACTTGAAAGTTTTTAAAAATATTTTTATAATATGATGTAACAAAAAATGTATACTTTTCGCAATTTTTCCTTTATCTGTGCTATACAACGTTGCTTCGCACCAAATTTCAAGATTCTGAGTTCACGGGAAGTACCCTGAAGGTTTTGATTCCCTTGTCCCTTGCGAATGTCGAAAATTTGAGGCATAAATATTAAAAATATTTTTATTACATGATGTAACAATAAAATGTATGCTTTTCGCAATTTTTCCTTTATCTGTGCTATAAGACGTTGCTTCATAACAAATTTCAAGATTCTGAGTTCACGGGAAGTACCCTGTAGGTTCTGATTCCCATGCGAATGTCGAAAAAACACGAAAATTTGCGGCATAAACGGCTGTATCTTTTGATTGCGTTGACTTAGAAGTTTGATTTTTCACAGCTCAAAGGGACAGTAGACCTAATTATTTGATATAAATTTTAGCTTGATACGTCAACGCATCCTTGAGAAAAGGGTCTTGACAGAGCGACAGACAGACGGACAACCGAGTGATCCTATAAGGGTTCTTTTTACCTGTTAAGATACGGAACCATAAAAACGAAAAAAAATATTGACGTTCCGTAGAAATTTGTCTAGCTGATCGGCGACTTTATAGGGGAAGCCTAATTTTTATTTTCGAGTTCCAACTTTTTTTCTTGCAATTCTATATTTCATTTGGGTATGTTACTGTTTCTAATAATGACTGAGTATGCACCGATTATTTTACTGACATAGATTTTTTTTATATTTCTAGATTTAGGGGTACATTTTGATGTACCTAAACTTTTCTATTTGTAATTTATAATTCGAATTTTGTTTCTTTAATGACATATTTTCAGATGACAGATTTTCAATTTCATTTTCCGCCATTTGCCTTTTTTTAACTAATTGATTTTCTATTCCAATGTTAGTACCCTTTTTGGGTCCTCTGCCAAGATTTCGGGACAACTCCTATTCAATTTATGTATTTATTTAGGTACACCAACAGTATTTACATACAACATTAAATATCATCACTCACAAAATCTAGTACTTATGTAAACACCAATAATAGGTATACACAACATTTACACTAAATATCAAATAAGCTAAAGAAACTACATAGTTACAAAAACAAAAACACAATGTGATTTTTAATCCTTAATAAGATTCAGCACTCTTTGTTTAAAGACATTTAGGCTAAGGTTAAATATGTCTAAGTCCTCGGAATCGCGGTTTATGTTATTAATTGTATCACACTACCTACATCATTGCCATATATCGTTTTTCCACAGGACTTGTAGTTTTGGCCAAAATCGAGATAAACCGTTTTTTACCCTTAAGGTGATACCACTGTAAATAAGGTCGTTCTGAACCTTATTTATCTCGCAAAATACTTAAATTAGGAGTTTCAAATCTAAGTACTATGATTTTTGACTATTTCATCTCCAAAAATTGAAGATGAAAACACGTTTTGATAAAATTTTCTCGATAGAAATATTTTTTGAAAAATGGTCTTCGTTCACAGAGTTTTTGTTATTGTAGCTCAAATGCGACGAATGAAATAATGATTTTTAGACTAAAAGATAGGTTATTAGTAATTCATCAAAATGTAAATATGAAAATACAATTAACCGGTCTGATTTTATATAAAATAGTAATAACGAATTTGGCGCTTACGTTTTTTTCTTTGAGCGACTCGAGACTATCTCCTATCTCATCATTCACGGGCTAAACCGCCAAGCGCTATCCCTTGCGCGCACTTGATCAGTCCTTTGCCGAGCGAAGGTACCAAACATTTGAGGCCTCGCCTTAAAAGCTCACCCCCACTTCCATCCCACTTCCCGACTTCACATCGCCCGTAATTTTTTTCCTTTAATTTTTGGTGTATTCTCTTTCATTTGTAATGGTTCATCCTACTATAATTTAAACATGTTTCAAATGCTATCGGCTCTGCCGGCCTATTTGCTAACTCAGTGACCAACATTTTGATAGTCACTTCAAAATACATTGCGGGTTTCCTATGATTGACTATTTTTATTAAAGATATATAAAACGCAATGTACTTTGAAATGACTATCAAAACGTTATACACTAAGTTAGCAAATAGGCCGGCTGGTCTAGTAAACAAATAACAGCTGATGGTTTGTATTTTTCGAGTTCGTTAATTTGATGAACAGTCTACCTCACACTATTTACATTAAGCACATATGAAATATAATTACATGTTTTAGATGATATTGTTTATGGGTTTTGGTTATCCTTATCCTTATTCTTACTTCCTTATCCTTACTTCCTTACTAATAGTATAAATGCGAAAGTGAGTTTGTTTGTTTGTTTGTTTGTTACGCTTTCACGCCGTAACTACTGAACCGATCATCATGAAATTTTGCATACAAGTTCTCTGGAGTACGGAGAACGACATAGGCCTTATCCCGGGAAAAAGTACTATTCCCGAGGGATCGACATTGACGCGGGCGGAGCCGCGGGCGAAATCTGGTTCACAATATATGTGTCACTTTAATTAAAATGTTAATTTATTTTGTTTTTAAGTTTGCACAGCATTGTTTTGTTTATTGTATATATTATGTTGAGATAACACTACTACACTTCATAGACACATAGATATAATAATATAAATCATAGTTATACAATAGCATACTTTGTTTAGTTGTTTCCAGTTCGGTTAGGACATTGCAGGCTTGAATCACCTGATTGCCTGATAATAAAGATGATTCCGTGCTTCGGAAGGCACGTTAAGCCGGTGGCTGCCATCTGGTAGTCGTTAAAGAAACCACGTCAGAGGCCGAGAGGCGGTTCCGAATAACTCTGACACCAGGGTGTGCATAGTCGATTGACTGTGACACCTACACGAAATGATGATGATAGTTATACAAAGGACTAGAATTTTAATTATTTTCGAATTTAATACGCACACTCAATGTTTACTTAGGACGGTGGCGCCCTCTCCTTCCTTATAGGTGGGAAACGCAATCAAAATAGTAATGGTTTGATCATTTAGAGATTCCGTGGTTCTCAATATTTATTATTTATTCCAGAACTGGAATCAGTGTGGGTTGGTGCTCGTCGTCATTCAGCTGAGGACCCAGCAGGATATAGATGGAGTCAGGGTGTGGAGCTAAGAAGGACTGCTGTCGATGTGCTTGTGGAAACTGATGCGCTTGTTGGCAAACACTATCCAATGGTAAGCAACCTCAGATTCCATTTTATGATGGGTTGCTGACCACCCAGCTGGAGATAGTTAGGGTGTGGAGCTAAGAAGGACTGCTGTGATATGTTGGTGGAAACAGATGCGCTTGTTGGCAAACACTATTCAATGGTAAGCAACCTCTTTAGATTCCATTTTATGATGGATAGCCGAAGAACCAGCTGGATATAGTCGGAGTGTGGAGCTAAGAAGGACTGCTGCCGATGTGTTGGTGGAACCTGATTCGCTTGTTGGCAAACACTATCCAATGGTAAACAACCTCTTTAGATTCCATTGTATGATGGGTAGGCAAAGACCCAGCTGGATATAGATGGAGTCAGGGTGTGGAGCTAAGAAGGACTGCTGTCGATGTGCTGGTGGAAACTGATGCGCTAGTTGGCAAACACTATCCAATGGTAAGCAACCTTACTTTCCATTTTATGATGGGTAGCTGACGACCCAGCTGGATATAGTTAGGGTGTGGAGCTAAGAAGGACTGCTGTGATATGTTGGTGGAAACAGATGCGCTTGTTGGCAAACACTATGCAATGGTAAGCAACCTCTTTAGATTCCATTTTATGATGGATAGCCGAAGAACCAGCTGGATATAGTCAGGGTGTGGAGCTAAGAAGGACTGCTGTCGATGTGTTGGTGGAACCTGATTCGCTTGTTGGCAAACACTATCCAATGGTAAGCAACCTTAGTTTCCATTTTATGATGGGTAGCTCACGACCCAGCTGGATATAGTTAGGGTGTGGAGCTAAGAAGGACTGCTGTGATATGTTGGTGGAAACAGATGCACTTGTTGGCAAACACTATCCAATGGTAAGCAACCTCTTTAGATTTCATTTTATGATGGATAGCCGAAGAACCAGCTGGATATAGTCAGGGTGTGGAGCTAAGGAGGACTGCTGTCGATGTGTTGGTGGAACCTGATTCGCTTGTTGGCAAACACTATCCGATGGTAAGCAACCTCAGGTTCCATTTTAGGATGAGTAGCTGAAGTCCCAGATGGATATAGCAGGATATGGAGCTAAGAAAGACTGCTGCTGATGTGGTGATGGAACCTGATTCGCTTATTGGCAAACACTCTCCGATGGTAAGCAACCTCAGGTTCCACCTTATAATGGGTGGCCTAAGACCCAGCTGGATATAGTCAGGATATAGAGCTAAGAAGGACTGCTCCTAATGTACTGGTGGAAAGTGAGGCGGTAGTACAGTTTCTTTGACTTCTTGTACTTTAGACGCTGCTGCCCATCGCAAGCATTTAAATTGAGGAAAGATAGGAACTGGTTATAGGAAGAGCCGGTGTGGTTTCCGGCAAAGTAGAATAGGACCACTCCAAGTCTTTCCTTGGATGTCTTAAGAGGCGACTTAGGAAATACAAAGCTCATAAACATGACAGTAATGACACCTCTCCAACCCTTCTGGCCAGCGAGGAGAGTGTACGCCAAATCCTCTGTCTACTCTGGCCAAGATAGCTCCGGTAGTACAGAGAGGGTCAGCTCCTGTAGTGGAAACTAAAAAGACATGATGATGATAGGAAGAGAATAAAGGTATTGGGATACTAAAAACCAAGTAGCAGATGGAGAAGCCGGGCACGTACCATATGCCATACCTGCAACTACCGGACAGGCAGTTGAGGATGTCTCCTCTCTCCTATATTATAATACAGGTTTTACATAAACCTAGCATGGGTGTGGGCGCCAGTTCTCTATAATATGTTTATAGTTAGACTTTTTATAATATTTTTTACATTTCGTAGTTATATTGTACATGTCGTAGTTATAAGATTTTTTGGAGAAAAAATCACTTCACTTACTTCACTTTTAAGTCCTATGTCCCCTATCTGGGGCAGAGGGCGTCCACAAAGACTCCATCTCGATCTGTCCTGAGCTATGCGCTTAACTTCACTCCAGGTCTTTTCGATTTTTTTAATTTCGTCGAGAACGGTACGTCGCCAGGTCTGATTATTTTAATTATTACTTTACGCTTCCTTGGGGATTCCACTCCATGGCCTTTTTAGATATGTGCTCAGGGCTTCTTCGGAGGGTGTGTCCGATCTAATTCCATTTGCGGCGTTTTATCTGGAGAAAAAATAAAAGTTATTTATTATTATTATATTATTGTATCTGTTCCTTCTTTCAGTGGCTAAACCGTACTCGGGTGCCAGTATCAGAGGCAGGAGCTGACTGCGTCGGCCTCGAGAGAGTGTTCCACGACAAACCCGTATTTGTGGACTTACCATGCTATTTGGAGAGAGCGTTTGTCTGTGAGAGGGGTAAGTTATGGTTCGACAGCGTCCGTGGCGTTGCTACGTAATGTACTGTGCTGTGTGTTGATATTGCTCTGAGTTGGATAACCAGCGTGGGAGTGGCACTTTATAAGCTACACCGATATACCAGAAAAAAAGTTTTTTTGCATGGCGCGAAAATATCCATCCGCTATTGGCTAATGTATACGAGCCATGTCTTGAATTCACTGCAGCACAGCGCCATATACTTTGTCCGGCCAAATGGTTTGCGCGTTTTGACGACAAAAGAAGTGTCAGTGAAGTGTGGCGCCCGCCAAAGGCGCTATCCGTAGCTACAAAGACTCGGCACGCGCTGTACAGACATTGATGCGTCGCGCGAAATCAGAATCAAAATATTAATTGGTGTAAAATATGGCTACGGCTGTTTAATTTTATTACGTAGCGAATAAAGTACACGACAAAAAAAAAGATTTTTGTCGTTGGGTAGATAAAGGCGGTTCTTAGCAATTTTTGTAATTTTTCATGTTTTGTGCCAGTAAAAATATTTTCTAAATTTTTTTTTTATTTAGTTATGTTTAATTTTAGTCAGTATTTTAGTCATTAACAGTACATTTCCTTATCTAATAATGAATCAACTAACATAGTTAATAGACTCAGGTGTTACTTTGCGGAAGTCAAAGCTACATTTACTTTGAGACAATTTACTTTGCGTGCTTCCGCCACCAGTTACTGGTGGCGGAAGCACGCAAAGTAAATTGTCTCAAAGTAAATGAATCAACTAACTACTAAAACACAAAAATAAAATAAAATAAAAATAAATACAATACATTATAACCCGTCACTGAATGTTTCCGGTGCAAAGGTGCCCAGAACACTAGCTGCGTTACCGCGTTGGATAGCTATAGCTATCCTTTGCACCAGAAACGAGCCAGAGCGGGAGTCTCCTGTTTTTTCCCTTACTAAGTATCGTAAAAGCAGATCCCTGTTGTACTACAGCCACAGTGGTGACATGACACTCCATGTATCGTTGAGTTAGTATCCCATAACACAAGTCTCGAACTTACTTTGGGGCTAGCTCAATCTGGGTGATTTGTCCGTATATATTTATTTATTTATTTATGTACGTGAGAGTTCGGGCCCCGGTGACCTAGAGCCGGAGCGTATACGCGCTAGGGTTGATTTCACTCACTACTCACTTCGTTTTGCGGTGCGAGCCGTGCGAGAAACGCAAATACAAGACACACAGCCCTCGACCAAGGCAGTCGGCGACGGCCCGTCCCCCGCCCCGCGCGCCTCTCAATACCCCCGCGCACACCCAGAAACCCAGACATAGCATGCGATTTTACGTGCATACTTAAGGGTCCGTACTACCTCACACTGCTTTGCATGATTGACTGTAATATCAATAATAATTAAATACTCTAGTTGAAATAAAAATTCAGCAAAGTTCAGGACTAACTCTGGTAACTATATGACTCAATTACAAGATTGCGTTAAATTTTCTCGATAGAAAAAAAATACAAAGTTGCCTCCAAATCACGTCTAATTTACTCGGTATACAGCATTATTCACCAAATACATTAAAATTAACCATGAAACTTTTGATTAGTATTGCATTACAGATAAGGCAGCCATCGTGTGTTTTTCTTTTTCGAATAACCCTTGAATATTCCTAAAAAACGAAAATATCCCAAATAGCCAACGCGTTTAGACCATCCGCGTTTGTACCGCCACACCGCCTGGCCTATGGCGGGCTCTTAACACGTTTCTTTTCGCGTAGTGTATATATTCTTTGCTACAGCTGAATATGCAATCGAGAAAAAGATGATTCAAGCAGGAAGTATAGCGCCTATTAAACCAACCTGAATTCACTCTCTGTCTAGAGGGACACAGCTATACGTGCGATACGATTGGAGATGTCTCGTATCGTGTCTAACGTATAGCGGCGTCCCTCTCAACGGATCCGATATTCAGGATGGTATTTATATATATACTAGCTGTTGCCCGCGACTTCGTCTGCGTCAATTTCTTTTATTATGATTAATGAATAATTTTCCTGTTTTCAAAACATTTTTTATTGATGCTTCGCTCCTATTGATCGCAGCATGATGTTTTATAGCCTAAAGCCTTCCTCAGTAAATGGACTATCCAACACAAGCATTTTCCAATTTGAACCAGTAGTTCCTGAGATTAGCGCGTTCAAACAAACAAACTCTTCAGCTTTATAATATTAGTATAGATATAATTGACTAGCTCCGTGGCGTAGCGGTCAACACGCCAGCCTGCGACACGGAGTGACCGGGTTCGATACCCGGCCAGGTCAAGATGGAAAATGATCTTTTTCAGATTGGCCAGGGTCTTGGATGTGTATCTATATATGTATTTGTTATAAAATATAGAATAAAAAAAAAGAAAAAATTACCATCTTGAATATAGTAATAGTTTTTTTATTACTATTAAGCCCCTTAATAGTAATAAAACTATACGGTTTTTTATCATTTACAGAGGCTCATCCAGTTTATCATGCCAGCGAGCTCAAGATTGTCCGATGCCGGACTGGTCTATACCGTTTGTATGACGGCATGATGAACTGGCACCAGGCTGCGGCTTATTGTGTACTCAACAAGATGAGGTCAGAATCCAAGACTTAGTTATCTTTTTACAAGATTTCTTTAGTTCCGATGTTCTTTAGTTTCTTTCTGTCCCGATGTCTGTCTGTAATCAAAATGCCTGCGACACGAGAGTGCCCGGGTTCATTCCCCGGCCAGGTCAAGATGGAAAATGATTTTGTTCAGATTGGCCTGGGTCTTGGATGTATATCTATATATGTATTTGTTATAAAATATAGTATCGTTGAGTTAGTATCCCATAACATAAGTCTCGAACTTACTCTGGGGCTAGCTCAATCTGTGTGATTTGTCCGTACCTATATATTTATTTGTTTATTTATATTTAATCTTGTGAGTTCAATTTCATCCACTTCCCGATAACCGATAGAGCTGAAATTTTGCATGCATGTGTAAATCGGGTGACAATACAATATTATGGAATCTTCGCGCTGGTCTGATGACGGAGTCGGAAGGTGGCCATAGGTACTCTGAAACTAAACAAGTTACACCAATCGGTTTGGCTGATTATTAATGTGTTAAAAAGCATTTTAAGCTTGTCACAAAAATATAACGACCTGACTTAGGTCGCAGGAAACGTGTGCGTCTGCCTCCAGCTCGTGGAAAAGATAAGCTGCACATGGAGAAAGAAAAATAAGGAAGTTCTAGAACTTGACAATGAGAAGAGAACGTTATTGAATTCGGTAGGAATAAGGGAAAGATGTTTGGTCATGTTATACGACATGACAAAAGGGAAGACTGATGTCAGGAGAGGAAATGAAAGGCCAAGGAGGGCTTTTATAGACGAAGTAACAGAGAAGGCCAAAGTCGTGACGTATAGAGAGGTCAAGGAGATAGCAGAGGATCGAGAACGATGGAAACTCCACCGACAAGAACGGTTATATCTACTACCACCGTACACGCAGTTAAGAATGGCACCCCCTGGCCTGATTAAAATAATAATGATGTACAATTCGTAGTTATATGCCGTATTAACAGCCTCCGTGGTCCAGTGGTTAAGGCGTTTGCCTGTTGACCCGGGGGTCGTGGCTTCGATTCCCACCGGAAGCATACTTTGTTTAGTTGTTTCCAGTTTGGTTAGGACATTGCAGGCTTGAATCACCTGATTGTCTGATAATAAAGATGATTCCGTGCTTCGGAAGGCACGTTAAGCCGGTGGTCCCGGCTGCCATCTGGTAGTCGTTAAAGGAAGCACGTCAGAGGCCGAGAGGTGGTTCCGAAGAACTCTGACACCAGGGTGTGCATGGTCGATTGACCGTGACACCTAACAGAAATGATGAGTTATATGCCTTTATGAAGATTATAAAATAATATAAATTTTATCTCCTTACGGTTTACGGGTGTTACCCCGGTCCTTTGAGAGGCTTGCGTGGGGATATAGATCCAACACGTAGAGGCCCTTTAAAGAAGTTGATGTAATCTTGGTCTCCAGCCAGAACCCAGAATTGCGTAGATTCGAGTACCTGCCATAATTATAATTATACTTAACTTATTTTTCATTTATTTTTATTACGGCTTGACACTTCTGCAAAATATACTTACCTAAATATTTATTTTTTGAATTGTTCACAGTTTGGCAAACATTGGAACAATGAAGTGCCTCAAGAAACTAGGAATGAGCATGCTGAAGACGAGACCAAGTGAGTATATATCTAATTTTGTCCAAAATAACTGGCCAAATGCGAGTCGGACTCACGCACGAAGGGTTCCGTACCGTTATCTATAAAAAGGCAAAAAATCATGTCTGTATGGGAGCCCCCCTTTAGTATTTAATTTTATTTTTAGTGAATTATTTATTTTCAAAGTGAATATACAACTAAATATTATCATAGTGAATATTTGAAGCGTCTACCTGTTGCCGTTATCAATATCTATTTTTGTTGTATGGCAGCCCGCTTAAATATTTATTTTATTCTATTTTTTAGTATTTAAAAAGACTAGGTAGTATAAAATGCTGACGACCTCGGTAACTTTTGACAACTTCGGTGTACGATGTTTTGGTGGTCACTTCAATATCCATTGCATTTTTTTATATTTTGAATTAAAATTTTCGATCATACGACAGCCGCAATATATTGTGAAGTGCCGATCTTAACGTTGTACACTATAGTTTTCAAAAATTAGCTAGTAGCCCTACTGGTCTATGTCTAGGTCTATGTACGGGATGGGCCTTTTCAAAAGCCAATAACTATTTTTGCAGCTAACAAAGACATTGCAAGATTTGCAAGTGAGTATTCTCTAACTGGAGCCCTAAGGCGCTAAACAGACGAGCAGCATTTTGCTGTCGACCAGTCAACTGTAAGCAGTCGACAGATATAACTGCAGCTGTCGACAGAGCAAGCTTCTAAGTCCAGAAATGAGAAAATTTCCATACAAAGTTTATAGCATCCATCCCCATTTTACCCCTTAAGGGGGGAATTTAGCAAATTTCATATACACGCATATTTTTTAATTTTGATCGAGAACTTATATACTTATATGAGAAAATTCCATATTAATGTTACCCCTTTAAAGGTAAACCTTCTAAAAATCCTTTCTTAGCGCTTACTCCACTGTACCAAATTTCAAGTTTCTAGGCGCAGCAGTTTCGGTTGCGTTGATATATAAGTCAGGTTTGCCGTTTGCCCGCGGCTACGCCGCCGCCGTTAGTGTCCATCCCTCAGGAATAGTAGAATTTCCCGGAATAAAAGGTACCCTATGTCCTTCCCCGGGTCTCAAACTACCCCTATACCAAATTTCATCCAAATTGGTTCAATGGTTGAAGCGTGAAAAGAAGACAGACGACATGTCGACCGATGCAGCCCACCAATGACTGCAAAAATGCTGCCGAACAGTGCCGACAGCAGCACTTTACTGTCCACCAGCCAACTGCAAGCTGTCGACAGCTGCCGTTGGCTATTAAGACAGCAGCAGTTGGTATTTGACAGCTCCGTGGCGCAGTGGTCAACACGCCAGCCTGCGACACGGAGTGCCCGGGTTCGATGGAAAATGATCTTTTTCAGATTGGCCTGGGTCTTGGATGTTTATCTTTATACGTATTTGTTATAAAATATAGTACCGTTAAGCTAGTATCCCATAACACAAGTCTCGAACTTACTTTGGGGCTAGCTCAATCTGTGTGATTTGTCCCTATATATTTATATTTATTATCTGTCGACTGCTTGCAGTTGACTAGTCGACAGCAAAGTGTTGTTCGTGTGTTTGGTGCTTACAACACAGTCGCGGCCGCCCCTAAACTGATCCTAAGTAGTTAAGCCCTTGTATGCCATAGGCAGTTGCCTGCTCTACCAAAGGCAGTTGCCTACTCTGCCTAAGTCTAGTCTCTGTCTAAGGCTGATTTCATAGTGACGCGCGGGACTGCGGCCGTTGTATGGTGAAACGAGTTTTGGTATCGCGCATTTCTTTGCAATGTCGTGTATAATCACACAGTCGTCATCATCGGGACAAATATAACAGGATTAGCTGTTTATTTTATATAGAAAAGATTTTTTTTAATGATAGGTATAGGACGGCTAACAAGCTAGCGAGTCACCTGATGGTAAGCAACCAGCGCTGCCCATGGACAACTGCTACACCAGGGTGTAACAGGAGCGTTGCTGGCCTTTCAAGGAGTCCGGCTCTCTCACTCACCAAACGAAGCAAAGAAGTGGCAAAGCTTTTACTCAAACGTCGATTTTCTGCGAGAGTGTGGTACTTCTCCGGACGAGCCGGCCCATTCATGCTACTAGCAAAAATGAATTATACCGGTAGCGTGGCTCTACCACAACTAGAACCACCAGAGAGCAACAGCGACGTCGTAAAACATTGCAAATTGATTATTGAGCGCGCGCTTCGGCAACGCTGGCCGACGGCGCGCGTCTCACGAACGGCGCGTTTGAACTGCGTGACTATGAAACGCAACTACTATCTGGTGTAATTGAAAGCGCGCGCGTGTGGCCAGCGCTGGTCAAACGCGTCTCTGAAATCAGCCCTTACAGTCAATTTGATCCTGGTAACCAAAAAAGTCGTGTGGTTTCCGGCAGAGTAGAATAGGACCACTCCATGTCTTCTCATGAATGCCGAAAGAGGCGACTTAAGAAATAACAAGCTTACCAAGGCTCATAAACATCAATGAGACCTCTCCAACCCATCTGGCCAGCGAGGAGTGCGGCCAAATCCTCTGTCTGCTCTGGCTAAGTATGGCTCCGGTAGACAGAAAGTGTCATGCTCCTGCAGTGGAGACTAAAAAGACCTGATGATGATGATGACCAAAAAAATAGATTTTAAGACAAAACATCCTTTTTAAAAATCCCTAATTCTTGCAGGCATTGAGAATGCCTGGATCGGCGCCAGAGGAGACCTTGGTCACTGGAGTTGGGTGGATACTGGAGTCAGCATCTCACAGCCCCCGGCCTATATCGATGTTCCGGTTGGACAATGGCCGCCGATGAGGTAGATTGTATTTTGAATATGTCAGGGTTGTCGTGCTTTTCTTCCTGTCCGGTGGTAGCAGGTATGGCATTGGGTACCTACGCGCCCGGCCTCCCGACCTGCTACTTGCTTTTCCCCCAATCATCCCAATACCTATTCCCTTTCCGAATCCAACAAATTCCTATCCTATCCCAGCTTAAAAATGCTTTCGATGGGCATCAGCGTTGGAAGCACAAGAAGCCAAAGAATGCCTTTAACCACCCACCGGACAGGCAGTTGAGATTGACACCACTGTCCATATGACACTCCTGGCCATCGATCATCGATTTATAAGACGTTGTTGCGGCCACTAGCAACACTGGACGTAGCGGGGCGATGAGGCGCGGGGCCGCGGATGTACTACTACACAAAGGACCTTTTGGGCCTAGCCATCGACACGGCAAGTCACCATTTTGTCATATTTTTGTAAATTCTAATACGTCTGGTATCAAACACAGCGCCTTCTAATTGATACAGTCCAAATCCAGGCAGACCCATAGAAGCTGCTTCTACAGACGTGATCAGGTCAAAAAGAATGGTCAGGTTCTAATTTCAACTTTCTTGTCGTAGATCCAGAGATGCGATCAAACAGAGCGGATGCCTTCAGCTGGATCGCCATAATAATCATCCTCCTGTGTTCCTAGAGGCGCGATGTGAGAGAAAGATGGCCTTCATATGCTACCAAGGTATAGAAGGTATAGTTTTCGTTTTCATTGAATTTTATACCAAAAAAACTATACAAAAATTAAACAAAAACGCAAATGTGAGTTATTGGTTTGTTTATTACCCGACTGAACCATCCAGAAGGAGGGTAATGTTTTTCGCGCGTATGCATGTATGTATGTAAGTTATATTTGTTCCAATAACCACTCCTGTAGCCTAAACGACTTGATTGATTTTGAATAAGTAATATGATTTGTATTCTTCTCTAGACTGTCATAGGCTATGTGACTAAAGCTGGCAAAAACTTGCAGAGTTTTTACTTCCTGTAGCCCCAATGAATTGACTAATTTTGGAGAATGAGGCCTCATTAGATTTGTATTCTTCCCAAGAGTATTATGAGCAATGTGACGTCAGCTAAAACATCAATTTTAGGGACATAAAAGCAACAATTTATATATAGCAAATTGATAAACTTATTTCCTAATTTTCACAATAGATGACGCTAGGTCAACCGTCAGTCGGGTTTTTTAGATTTTTTTAAATTAAATTACTTGTTTGTTGAATAATATCTGAAAAACTGAACAGATCGACTAGTAGAACACGGCGATTTTGAAACTCGTTTATGAACGGCGTCATTTCAAAAAAGCACTCTGGATATTATTTATTAAATATAAAAAACATATTGTGCGTTGTTTGTTTATTTTCAGCCGTAATTAAGTCCACTGCTGGACAAGCGCCTGTAAGGATTCTTCGTTCCATGGAAGGATATTGCCATACTCACCACGCTTGGCAGGCGGGTTGGCGAGCGCAGTTTCACCTTGTGCTTCCGACGCCGCTGCCTTTCTGAAGCATTTTTAAGCTGAGAAGGATAGGAATTTGTTGGATTTGGGAAGGGAATGAAGGTATTGGGATACTACTCACACGGATGAATGGGGGAAAAGCAAGCAGCTCAGGAGACCAGACCTGCAACCACCATCCAGCCCTCCTAGGATGGCATCCGCGACGCCGTTTATATCGCGCGATAAACTATTCACATCTCGCTCTTTTATATCACGGAAAACGAGATGGCGACAGTCGATAAACGTTGTCGCGCGTGCCATGCTACGGGGGCAGGCAGTTGAGGATGTCACCCCTGGACTTCGGAGTCTTGTTCTTGTGTCTCTATTTTCAGGTGTCTCTCTGATCTTTTTCCCGATTGCATCAGCTATAGCCGTGTGGTATCCGGCAGAGTAGAATAGGACCACTCCAAGTCTTCCCGTGGATGTCGTAGAAGGCGACTTAGGAAATACAAGCTAAACAAAGCTTATAAACATCTAAGACACCTCTCCAACCCGTCTGGCCAGCGTGGAGAGTGTAGGCCAAGTCCTCTGGCTGCTCTGGCCAAGTATGGCCCTAGTAGTACAGAGAGGGTCGTGCTCCTGTAGTGGAGACTAGGAAGGACCTGATGATGATGATCATCAGCTGTAGAGCGTCGAAGACCTGCTGACTCATTGCTAACTCAGTGTACAACGCTTTTATAGTCACTTCAAAATACATTACGTTTTATATATGCGACACGGAGTGACCGGGTTCGATCCCCGGCCAGGTCAAGATGAAAAATGATCTTTTTCAAATTGGCCTGGGTCTTGGATGTGTATCTATATATGTATTTGTTATAAAATATAGTATCGTTGAGTTAGTATCCCATAACACAAGTCTCGAACTTACTTTGGGGCTAACTCAATCTGTGTGATTTATAAAAAAAGAAAAAATATATATATCTTAAATAAAAGTAGTCAATTATACGAAAGCCGCAATGTATTTTAAAGTGACTATCAAAACTGGCTGGGTCCTTTATCAAGGGCGTCACTAGCCTTTCAATCGGGGGGAGAAACTCTGCGAGGGGGGAGTCTATTGCTCCTCTGACGGGAGGGTGTGATACTTTGATTTGGTGGTGTAATTATTGCTAGTTTAAGAAGGGATATTTATTCAACAATGATTGTCCCATTGCACGAGATAAAGGATAAGTAAAAAAAAAAATACTGAGCCTCTAGGGAAGGGCATCTCCCTCGCCCGCCCTTGGCGAAGCCTTTGTACACTATTGTGACAGCATTCATGTTGTTATATGATTTGGCGAAAGTTTTTATTGCCTGCTGCCTGCCTGACACCAATCGATCTTAACTATCCAATGGAAATTAATATTGTCTCAAAAATAACCATTTTGTACAGGGTTCTCAGGTCTACGAACAACAGTGCCGGCACCTAGCGACGAGATGTATTACTACGTCTTAGTCAAACAATTATTGTATTGGCAACACGCGTTTGAGAACTGCCAGAAGATGAACGGAACCCTAGCTAACGTTGATAGCCATGATACTATGATACAGCTGCTGCTGCTTATGGGAGAAAATAAGGACGAACGTGAGTTTAATTTTCAGCGCCATCTGTTATCGAGTAGCGGAACTGTTACTTGTCAAAATTTAGTTTTAGCGCCATCTAGTAAAAATTTGGAAACTATAAAAGCGCGCTTGTTTGTGTCATGTGAATAGTTCATAAAGTTAAAAGTAGATGGCGCTAATTTGAATTCTATACAATTCCATCTATTGTCGAATAGCATAACTTGATTTTTTTTACATACATTTTACCTTACCTATTCTATTTCAATTTTACATAGTTCTTTATGAAGTATTTTTTCCTATGTCGATTTAGAATAAGAAATACTGCCTACAATTCTACGCTACGCTACAGTATAAATAGGAGAAAGGTGGTAAATAGGATCTATAAAGAATAAATCACTTAGGTAATACAGTTTTATCTTGCATTATTCTACTAACGTTTCGTGTGTCAAATATCAACTTCTTAATATCTATCAGCGAACATGAAACTGTAAAGTTTTCGAAACGTTATGTGTAATTATAATCGATAATTGACCGTTTCAGCTTGGGCAAAAAAAAGTCGTTTTATGTCGGACAAAATGTCGTTTATGTCCCGCTGTCCGGTTGTGAAATGCGACCTTTAGAGAAATCTAAAGGTCGCATTTCTCAACCAATTCTCGTGAAATTTTGTGAAACGATTCAATAATCACAGAGAATACCTTTGCCAATTCCGTATCTACGGATTTTTCCGGCTCTCTCACTTATCGAACGAAGCATAGAAGCGGTAAAGCTTCTACTCAAACGCCGATTTTCTGTGACAGTGTGGTACCTCCTCGGACGAGCCGGAACAATGACTACTAAACAAACTAAACTAGCAAAATGAATTTAGCCAGTAGCGTGGCTTACAACTAAAATTTTCATTATATATTTTTCAGCTATCGGCCACATCTGGGTAGACGGGCGACTAAACATGACTAAGGACGCCTCTGACGTCGTAAGCTATACGTGGTATAACCCTTCTAATAGTAAAAGGATCTACGATTCCACCCATGCGACTGACGCTTCAGCCGTCGGACTGTTTGTAAGTATACACAAACATACGAGTACTTAATGAGTCTTTAACTAAGCAAAACCCATAAGGCAAAAGATGAGAGTTGCTCTCATCTTTTGCCTTATGGATGGGCAAATTTTCTCAGATGGCCAATCTGAGAAACAATGGCAAAGTTTTTGTAGAGCAGCAACTCTCAATTTTTGCCTCATCATCATCTTTCTCGGCCCATAAGGCAAAAGATGAAAGTTGCTGCTCTCCAAAGGCTTTTGCCATTGTTTCTCAGATTGGCCTTTCAGGCTTGCAGGCTTGCTTGCATAAGAGTTTGCTGCCTCTCCAAGCCTTGCGCACACAGGCAACGCCCAAAGCCGAGGTCCGTCCCTCCTGGGGCCCTTTGGTGATGTTGTCTATATAGGTTGAGGGCACTCTGCCCTCGCCTCGAACGCCCGGTGAAGTAGCGATAGCTTACTTGGAGCTAGCTACATAGTCAATAAAAGAAAAACTTGAACCAAAGTACTCCATTTTGAACTTCTACTACTACTACACTTCACTAGCGCTCGCCTCAGAGCTTTTCTGCAAAACTTAACCGTATTCATTTATTTTTTTCATTAAAAATTTAAAATAAGCTATGGCTGTGTTTCTGTTTTATTTTTCTAATATAATCGCGTCGAATTGTTTTCTTGATGTTTGAACACAGCGTAAATTCTTACCAATTTTTAAGGTGTTTTTGAATGTTCATATCTCTTTAAATAATTCAATTACGAAAAAAATTAAAACATATATAGTAAAAAATCATTGCTCTACTGATACTATCCGGCGAGGAATCAGGGGACTACGCTTGTATGGAAATACGGCCCTACGATATTTTTTGTATATAAAGAGATTGTAAAGTGAATAAGGCCAGAAGTAGGGCCAGTATGAGATTGGCAGTCTACAAGGGCGTCGCCAAGGGGGGGCAGGGAGGGGCAGCTGCCCCCCCCCTAGAGATTCTAAAAAAGTTGCCAAATATAATGCAACCAAAGTCCTAAGTCTTTGAGTTGATTTGCTTGAAGTTCAAGCCTTGAACAATCATTTCCGTACGTCGAAACTCTTTACACATTGGACTCTGTACTGTCACAGAATATATATGTATATAGTATAAGATACTGTTGTTATTACAATCGCTGTAGATGTAAGGCTCGTAGTACAAGTGAAAAGCTTTATGGGCTGTCGACTTTACCTACAATAGGCTAGTTTCCTGGGTCGTAATAATAACATAACAATTAGTCCGTCAGTTAGATAATCAAAAAATATTGGACACGTATTTTTTCTTTTGTCAAATAAACAACAAATAATAAAGATAAAGCGCGTCAAAGTTCAGGAGTGGGGGCTCGTGACGTCAAAGTTTGCTAAAAATTGTAGCAAACTATGACGTCACACGGAACTTCAAAGGGCTATATCTGTATCATTTTTTGTTTAATCGACAAAGGAAAAAATACGTGTCCAATATTTTTTGAATATCTAACTGACGGACTAATTATATTTTTTTAGGAAACTAGCCTATTCATACATATTTATCTCATTCATAGAGAATGAGAAAAGTATGAATTGTAGTAGGTAAAGTCAACTTGCCCCCCCCCCCCCCTGCGCCATCGGCTGGCGACGCCCTTGGCAGTCTATACGTTGGTATTACCTATATTGTCTTTGGTTCTACTTAGTTATGAACCTTATTCTTCCATGCTGGTCTGGTAGAAAAGAAAAAACGTAGAATGTACCAGAAGCAGCTGGCCGATCGAGGGAATGTGCTAAAATCTGCGGAATCATGTCAATAGGCGATGCGGCTAGCAACCCATCACTACTTAATTCCGTTTTCCATCTACACGCCTCTTAAAATGCTAAATGTGGCCATAAGGTCTTATATACTTAAGGCTCGGTCTACCCCGCATGGGAAAAAGACGTGATACTATGTATGAACCTTATTTATGTTAAAGTAGGTCGAAAGACACTCCTCATCGATGAAAGTCTATATACGTGCTTCATGTTGCAGGTACCACCGTGGCTTGATGAAGACTTCTCAATGGACAACTCCTGCCTCAATCTAGACAGGCAGGACCATTTGAACGCCCTGGTGTATGGTCTACCATGTGACACGCCTCAATACTCTATCTGCATGATTGGTGAGTTTATTCAGGTTGTTTTCGCTTTTACCCCCACAAACGTTTTGTTTATAATGTTAACAGCCTCCGTGGTCCAGTGGTTAAGGCGTTTGCCTGTTGACCTGGGGGTCGTGGGTTCGATTCCCACAGGAAGCATACTTTGTTTAGTTGTTTCCAGTTTGGTTAGGACATTGCAGGCTTGAATCACTTGATTGTCTGATAATAAAGATGATTCCGTGCTTCGGAAGGCACGTTAAACCGGTGGTCCCGGCTGCCATCTGGTAGTCGTTAAAGGAACCACGTCAGAGGCCGAGAGGCGGTTCCGAAGAACTCTGACACCAGGGTGTGCATGGTCGATTGACCGTGACACCTACTCGAAATGATGATTTATGATGTTAGGATGTTAGCTACTATCATAATCCTGCCCGGACACGCTTAGGAGGGTGTGTCCACAACGCCGGCTGCAATTAGGATGGCTAAGGTGTGGACACATGTCTACGGTGCGGAACTATTTACCGCCAACTGCTACCTAATTTCCACGAATAAAATAAATAAAAAATAAGTATACAGCGTGATTTTGAACCCCCTAGCTGTATTGATATCTGGGAATCAGAATCCCTAATGGAATACAGAATTGACAACATACTACAGACCGGAAGTGATGGTTTTTATTTACGCAATCGAAAGTACCTTAAATGTAAATATTTCCAGAATTTTTTCAATTTTTTTTATCCAAAATTCATATTTTTATGATTTTTTGAAAAAAATCTCAAGTGTAGGATTTATAAGCAATATTCCCATGCTTCATCACATTGACAATGTCATTGTCAATCTGTCAAAAAATGATGACGTTGACTGCCAAGACTTATGAGTGTGTATGATGATTATGGTGAGCAATAAATTAATTATTATTATTATTTATTATCGTTGCCAGGTTGAAGAATATATTTTTCGAAATTCGTACAGCATACAAGGACCGTCTTTTGTAGTATGTTGTCAATTGTATGAAAAAAGGTTAAAAAACGAAAAAAATAATTTAACCTTTCATAGAAATGCGTCCAGCTGATCGGCGACTTTGTATGGGAAACCTAATTTTCTTTTTCGTTTTTTACCTTTTTTCTTGCAATTTTGTTCCATTAGGGATTCTGATTCCCAGATTTCTATATAGCTAAGGGGTTCAAAATCGTGTTGTATATCACCATTGCACCGATTTTACATTATAAAGGATTTGAAAAATCAATCCAAACCAAGAGCTGAACAGGCCGCCAAAATTCTTCAAAAGCTGAACTCTCGCCAAGATCCTTTTTAAATGTTATCTATACAACAATATACATATACTTACGTAATACCTATATCTTTTTTTTTTCTTCTATTTGGCCCTTTCATTCAGAAGCTTATTTTAGCCAGTGTCTAGTAATTTTTTGAGTTATTTTTGCTAGTGTATCTACGCAATGATGGTGTAATTCATTTCGCTGATTTCGAGGGAGCCCCTGGCGACAATTCCCACGAATCCACTGGCTTGATCATAAACGATGCAGTAAGGCGAGTAAACACCAGCCCGCGAAGTAAATCTGTTTTAGTTACGCTTTGTTTTAGTTATTCCACACATTTTTCATAAACATGGGCATTTATAACACCAAATTACGCCGACTTCACATTATAAACTCCACTAGAAACAATTTGCAAAATAATCCAAAACAAAAACCGTGCAGTCCGTAGATATTCCCGCCAAGAACTCAATATATCATATATTATATAGCTATATTTGGCTAGCTCCGTGGCGCAGCGGTCAACACGCCAGCCTGCGACACGGAGTGCCCGGGTTCGATCCCCGGCCAGGTCAAGATGATCTTTTTCAGATTGGCCTGGGTCTTGGATGTGTATCTATATATGTATTTCTTATAAAATATAGTATCGTTGAGCTAGTATCCCATAACACAAGTCTCGAACTTACTTTGGGGCTAGCTCAATCTGTGTGATTTGTCCGTATATATTTATTTATTTATATAATTTCTTTTACAGAAAAGGCTAAGGGTCTAACTACAACGACCACTGCTGTGTACGAGCTATCGACAGATGAGGCGTAGACCAACCTTGATGCTCATCATCACATAAACATAATTAAATAGCTTCTAGGCCACTTAATTTGCACGCCAATATTGGCTAAATGTATGAGACACTCTAATAAATACCATCTTCTTGACTACATTTACCGCAAATCCTTATCCTTACTAATATTATAAATGCGAAAGTGAGTTTGTTTGTTTGTTACGCTTTCACGCCGTAACTACTGAACCGATTATCATGAAATTTTGCATACAAGTTCTTTGGAGTACGGAGAAGGACATAGGCTACCTTTTATCCCGGGAAAAAGTACTATTCCCGAGGGATCGACATTGACGCGGGCGGAGCCGCGGGCAAAAGCTAGTAAAATATAATTTCATTTCACTACATCATCAACACAAAGTAGAATAATAATCATTCATCATCATCATTACAGCCAAGTCCACTGGTGGACAAGGCCCTCCCCCAAGGATTCCTCGTCCCATGGGAGGATATTGCCATACTCACCACGCTTGTCAGGCGGGTTCGCGAGCGCAGTATTTTTTTGGCTTGTGCTTCCGATGCCACTGTTCATCGGAAGCATTTTTAAGCTGGAAAGGATAGGAATTTGTTGGATTTGGGAAGGGAATGAAGGTATTGGGATACAACTCACTCAGATGAATGGGGGTAAAGCAAGTAGCAGTTCGGGAGGCCGGACGCGTACCTGATGACATACCTGACACCACCGGACAGGGGACTTGAGGATGACACCCCTAATCATAAGACCTGAGATGATAATCATTAAGATGATAGATGGATACTCTAAATAAATGTTATAATCGGAAATGCTTTTTATTCTTAGTTCTATCATGAATATCTGTCAAATGTAACCAAAAAATTAAAAAAAAAAAAAATGCAAAAAATAACAAAAAAAAATTTGCGCTTGGAATAGTGTCCAAAAAAGAAGCAATAAATAAAACTATGTAATACCAATTTTCGTTTTATTTCTTAAAACTTCTTACAACTATATTTCTTATTTACATTATTTAGTAACGTCATCTAAATCTTCAGCTCTTTTGAATACATTGAAAAGAAACCTATATAACATATGAAATTGTATGAAAATCCCATAATTTTAAATTGTATTGTTTGAACAGAAAGTACTCCCATCATCATCATCATCAGGTCCTTTTTAGTCTCCACTACAGGAGCACGACCCTCTCTGTACTACTAGGGCCATACTTGGCCAGAGCAGCCAGAGGACTTGGCCTACACTCTCCACGCTGGCCAGACGGGTTGGAGAGGTCTCTTAGATGTTTATGAGCTTTGTTTAGCTTGTATTTCCATATTAGGTACTAAACAAATTTAGGGACACTCCCGCCTGAACACGTAAAACTATTGTGATGTCTATTGTCTCCGTGAATGAGTTAAAAGACTCAGAGTTCCAGAACATGCCTTTGATATTTTAACGTGACAACGTCTAAATCGAGGAACGCCGGCTGCACGCCCGGAAAATGTCACATTCCGTCTGCAAGCGAGAGCGCGGATCAAGCGATAGAGCAAAGCTTGTGTGTGATGCATCTATCTCTTTTTCACGTTATCACGTAATTTTATCATCCGTAAACCAACTTAACGGTCAACCAATTATTTTATACGGCTAAGTATAGAAACAGGCATGGCACCAGATGACCTAAGCAGGATGATAAATGATCTAGCATCAGAAAGTGCAAAGGCCGGATTGAAGTTAAACCCAGAGAAAACAAAAATCATGACCAATCGCAACAAAGATCCTGTAGAAGAACAACAGACTCAGATCGCCTAGATGAATACATATACCTCGGCCAATTGATGTCTCCAGAAGACAATGAAAACAGAGAAGTTGAAAGGAGAGTTGTGAATAGCTGGAAAAAATACTGGGGCCTAAAGGAAATAATGAAAGACAAAAACTTACACATGCATCTTGCCTGTGTTGACATATGGGAGCGAAACATAGGATTTAAACAGAAAACGTAACAAACAAACTCTCCATATGCCAACATGCCATGGAGAGGAGTATGACAGGGATAAAAAATAGACAAAGTAAGGAATAGCAGCATCAGAGGCAAGACTAAGGTCCAAGACGTAATTTCGCAAGTAAGGAGACAAAAGTGGAAATAGGCAGGCCACATGATCAGAGGGAAGGATAAATGGAATAAAATAATCACACAATGGTACTCAAGGGATGAAAAACGAAGGAGAGGTAGACCACAAAGAAGGTGGGATGAAGACATTAGACAAGTAGCGGGAACATGGGGTAGAGTGGCCATAAAAGGCCAGAATAGAAAAGACTGGAGGAGGCCTTTGCAACCTGGCAAAGGGACACACAAAAGTGGAAGAAGAAGGCAATATACGAGAATTGAAGGAGTTGTGTCCAAAATGAAGGCTTATATCAATACAAACAGGCATATGGACCACCTGATAACAAGCGGTTACCAAGGGCGTTTTACCAAGGGCATCGCCAAGGGGGCTGGGATTTTAAAAGCTTTTTACTTATCCTATGTCAGAGCTGCAATGCGACATCCATTGCTGAAAGAAAGGTCTCGTTCCCACCCTTTTCACCCTAGCGGTAATTACAACCACGGTTAAACATACCAAAAATAGTTTTTTTTAATAGAGTATGGCTATATCCACGTGAGCCTTTGCCACGAAAAAGTTTGAGAACAGCTGACATCATATATTAATAAAATGTGGCACTCGCATGTTATTTCGTCGGAATTGCCAACTATGCTTGCCTTAAAAATGGTCTCTTGACGAGTCCGAAGCTATAGTCGGCAATCCCCACCAAACACGTGACGTGAATGACCAGTTTTTATACATAATGTTTTTACCCCCAATTATTTATTTATTTATTTATTTAATCTTAGGGAGTCTTACAGCATTAATAAACATATAATAATTCTTATATAATATCTATGTGCTATTAACAAGTCTCCGCCTATTAAGTTAGTTTAAATTAAGTTAAGTTAATTAGTTTAAATCAATACTAATAATAAATCTGTAAGGGTTGGTCATGGAGGAAGCAACTTTGTTTTCAGAGATATCGTGTTTATAAGCTCTATACATGATACTGAAACGAAATTGAGGAGTTTTGATGTTTTTTCTGTGTGTATGTATTCACGGTGAAATTTTGATCGTTCTGGACCCGTAAAGGTGATTCAGCCCATTGATATGAACAACTTTTCCTATGGGAACAATGCTGGGAACTCAAAAAAAAATATGGGCAGTTCCATACAACAAAATTTCGGCCGCCCGGTCAATTTATATATCAACGAGCTGAATCATCCCTTTAAGGGTTCAGATGGATCAAAATTTCACCATGTATGTATGTATGTTCCTCCATAACTCTTAAACGAATTAACTGAATTTTATGAAACTTGGTAGATATACATTTAGGCGCACAGGACACAGGATAGGCTACTTATTATGTTTCTTCTGTGACATGATAAGACATGGCCCCCATACAAACATAACATAAAATCTACGCGAACGAAGTCGCGAGCACTTCTAGTTAAACTATCCTTATCCTTACTATAATATTATAAATGCGAAAATGAGTTTGTTTGTTTGTTACGCTTTCACGCCGTAAGTACTGAACCGATCATCATGAAATTTTGCATACAAGTTCTCTGGAATACGGAGATGGACTTAGGCTACCTTTTATCCCGGGAAAAAGTACTATTTCCGAGGGATCGGCAATGACTTGGGCGGAGCCGCGGGCGAAAGCTAGTAATATTATCATTTCGACATATTTATTACATCAACCCACTGCGTATTAACCTTAGCCAGCTGTTTACAATTATCATTTACAGCTACGAGGTTCTTCTTGAAGGCACGGAGGTGTTCCAGGTATGCTCGAAGACTGGTGTTCATTGCACGGATGGATTCCAGCTCTTGGACTAGGTCTGTTGTGCCTTTCTGGAAACAAGAATAAGAAAATTTAGTAGAATTACAGCACAAAGGGTAGCTCAGTTGGCAGAACGTAGCTAGTACATAGACCTAGGTTGCTGGTTCAAACCGCATGGATTTTTCACTATATTTTATTTCTTAATTTAATAATAGTATAACAAGGTAGCATTGTGAATGCAAAATAAAACACTTATAAAAAAATATTGCATGGCTTCCTACATATTAGTTGATTATCAAGTTCAGTAAAATGAGTTGAATCAAATACCTCACTTGTAAAAGTCGGGTAGTAGTGTTAGGTGGCGTAAGCCTTAATACGTATAAGGGAAATAGGATATGGTGAAGAATTTCGGCGACAAGGTTGAATCATGCGGTAGCTAAGTTGGCAGAGCGTAGGTCGTACATAGACCTAGGTCGCTGTTTCAAACCACGCCCGCATGAAATTTTTTCACCATATTTTATTTCTTAACTTAATAAAAGAATACCCATCGGATGGGTATAGAAAAAGAGGAAGACCAAAAACAAGGTGGTCAGATGAAGTAAGAGCATTTGATAAGAACTGGGTGGACACTACCAAAAATCGAGAAATGTGGAAGGAAAAAGGGGAGGCCGTTGTCCAACAGATGTCCCACTGCTGGGCAACGGCCTCTCCTTTTTCCTTAGATAGCTAGGAAACAAAAAAATAATGAGTAAGTAAATAAAACAGATTGTTGTTTTTCATGTGTTTAAGTGGCCAACACTGGTGTCTGATTTTTCAAGCCGTCTGAAGGCTTCTGAGACAGCTTAATGACTGCCATCAGTTATGACGGCTGGGACCAACAACTCAACGTGCCTTCCGAAGCATGGAAGCGCTCCATATATTTTTATGCTTGCGGTCACCCATTTCAGCTGTGGGGACTAATAATGCTAGACTACTGTTCTCAATAAATAAAACAGGTAGGATTTGAACTTACATCACTGGTTTACGCCCTAAATGTGCTACCATCTGTACCAATGTGACTGTGAATCACACTTAGAATAAGTGTGTAATGCGTATATACTATTTTTTATTTATCACACTTAATGCACATTCAAACAATATGTTACAAAAAATATAGAACAGAAAAGAAAAATGTACAAAAGGCGGCCTTATCGCACAGCAGTCTCTTCCAGGCTACCTTTGGGTAATTGGGACCCAGGGAAAGATATTAGGTATGGTGCAATTAGAAATATTAACGAAATAGCAGGAATATAAAAGATATAAACACATACATAACATATAATATAGCATACAGAATATAAATGTCCAAAATAACAAGATGGGAGAGAAAAGAAATAAAGAATACACTATGGGGTAATATGCAATGAGTCGAAATATTGCCAAAAACTTTTCATTAAGTATTGATAATACATTGCTACGGGACAGGCCGGTTGGCGAGCGCAGTTTCGTTGGCTTCTTGTGCTTCAGATGCTGTTGCCCATTAAAAGCTTTTTTAAGCTAGGGAAAAAAAGGAATTTGTTGAATTTAGAAGGGAATGAAGGTAGGAAATGAAAGAAATAAGTAGCAACTCGGAAGGCCGGACGTGCGTACCCTATGCTATACCTACAACCACCGGACAAGCAGTTGAGGATGAGACCCCTGAACTATGTGGTTTGAAGGGTCTCTCTTTTCCCTGATGGAAGAGGGCAGGATCTTTACAAAACGAACACGTAAAAGTATACTTAAACTTACCTCACGTTTGGACGATGTCACCGAAACACTCGACATGTTTAACTGATGAATTATATGAACAAAATAATGATTAATAATATTAAAAGAAATTAACACAACAAACTGGGAAAAAAGGATATTTATTTTGGTAAAAATGCACAAATCGCTTCCTTGTTTTGAATTTTTAAATTATTGACAGTTACAGTTACAGCAGGACTGACGTTTAATAAAATGTTGCTAGTACTAACCAAATCAAAAGTCTCCTTAGGGTTTTTCGAAACATGTTTTTTCCGTCATTGTCATTGCGGTGGCGATTTTTTTTCACACATTTGACATAACACAATCCTAATGCGCTAAATAATAGATTTAAAAAGCTGTGAATGTAATGTAAAATGAATGTAATGTGAGGCGCCCTTTAAAACATAGTACTTTCGAAAAAAATATATATTTTATAATTTGCGCCACTGTAATGAATGAATGACTAATATATTAATAAAAATAATAATGGATGGTACAACTAATAAAAATAGTAACTGGTGCCTTGGAGATTGGGAAGGCCGCTGGTTTGTTCTCGCGCATTCCCATCTCCATGGCACAAGTTGTAAGGCTGGCATGGCCACAGCCACCGCTGAGTCTCTCAAACGGCGCAAATATATATGCCTTGGCGATGCATATATTTTTGAGCCATTTTGGGGTCGAGACACTTGGGCCGTGGGGTCCATCAGCTCACAAACTTTTTAAGTACTTAAATTTTCATGCTATTACAAGATAGCAAAATAGGCTGTTCTCTTCTTACTTTTTTAAAGAACATCTCATATACCCTGTTTTGTGCAAATAAATTATTTTGAATTTTGAATTTGAATTTGATAAGTTTGTGAGCAAAAGGTTGGTCGAGGTGTCGAATGACCAGAGGGCTGGTAACTATCTTGTTCAACGAATAAGCATTGCCATTCAACGTGGCAATGCTGCAAGTCTTCTGGGCACATTACCGCAGGGAAATGACCTGCGTGACATTTTTATGTATAGGTAGGTTTTTATTTATAGTTAGGTTTTTATTTTAGATTTAATTAATTTATAGTTTTGTAGTTAGTAAATATTTAATTATAAAACTAATATATTTATAATTTTTCTATTCTATGCTAATTCATTATGTAATTATATATAATACTGTTCTTTAATTCATTTAATCAACTCTCGGGGGAGCCTCACCCCTAGAGAGCGCGTCCCCAGGTGGCGGATAGGGGGACCCCTTTCAGGTGACTAGCAAGTGTCTTCTAAAGGGTAGGAGTGAAATCAAATAGCTCCCGCGGACCAACAGGCCGGAGAAGGATACTCCGTAATCAAACCCCTGCATAAGGCTTCTCCAACTTATTTGGAGGCGAGGTTTGTGCAGTGCTGGGTGTTTAGGCTGGAGCACCCAGAAGGGATGGTGGCGGAAGAATCCTCAAAAAGGGTCAACGGCGGCGCCCTCAACTTACAGTAAGCTACAGCCTTGGCGTCAGGTGACAACCGGCCGTAAAACATAAAGTCAAAACCATTTCTCCTCGTACAAATATGATAAAAGGCAATAGAAAGAGAGTGAATACAGCTAGGGCGTACCCCAGAAGCGACGCAAGTGCTAAGGATGCGAAACGTGCGAACAAAGAAGATCATATTAGGGCGTGCCCCGTAAGCGACGACAAATTTAGACTAGCCACGTGGAATCTGGGCACCCTCACAGGTAGAAGCCAAGAACTAGTGAAAATACTGCAGGCACGGAATATTAACATATGCTGCCTGCAAGAGACAAAATGGAAGGGATCGAAGTCCAGGGACCTGGGACTCGGATACCAACTTCTTTACCATGGATCGACTAACCCAAATAATGGAGTAGGCATCGTACTTGACGAAAAACTCAAACGGCGCATTATAAACGTAGAGAGAAAAAGTGACAGACTTATAGCAGTAAAAATAGCTCTAGATAACCAACCACCTTTGAATATAATATCAGCTTACGCACCACAATCGGGTAGCAGTATTACCGAAAAGGACGCCTTCTGGGATGACTTTGAGGATCTTCTGAATACGATGCCACAAACGGAAAATAAATACATTGGAGGCGACTTAAATGGACACGTGGGAGAGCATAGCGCCGCATACAAGGAAATACATGGGGGGTTTGGATATGGAACCAGCAACAAGGATGGCGAGCGGATATTGGAATTCTGTACAAGACATAATTTCGCAATAGTTAATACATACTTCATCAAAAAGCCGGAACATCTCATCACGTACAAAAGTGGAAATAAGCATTCTCAAATAGATTTCATTCTTACTAATAGGACAACACTAAAAACCTGCAGAGATTGTAAAGTAATACCAGGAGATTCACTAACAGCACAACATAGAATCTTGGTCAGCTGCATAAGGTTACCTAAACCCATAAAACGTAACTTCCTAAAAACACCAAAGATCAAATGGCACCTACTAAACACCGAAAAAGGGGCTGAAATGATACGAAAAGTGCGAAACATACTGATTGAAGATATGGATAGCAACAACAGTGACAGCACAGCCGAAGAAATGTGGTCTAGATTCGAGAAACTATGTCTGAAAGCGGCAGAAGAAACCCTTGGAAAATCAAAGGGGAAGCTTAACATTGAGAAAGACCCTTCATGGTGGAATGAAGAAGTTAAGAAATCCCTAAGGGACAAAAAAGAGTGCTTTAGACAATGGCAGACCTCAAATACAGACGAGGACCATATGCTGTATAAAGCTGCTAAGAAATGCGCCAAACGTACAGTAGCTCAGCAAAGACAGGGTGCAAGGGAAATCTTATATAATAGGCTTGAAAGTGCTACAAACGATCGAGAAATATTTAAGCTGGCAAAACAACGCCATAAAACCAGTTTAGATATTAAAGTTAACAAATACATCAAAGACGAAAACGGACAACTACTAACCGATGATAAGAATATCAATGACCGATGGCACCGATACTACCAACATTTATTGAATGAAGAATTTCCAAGCCAACCCTTGCAAGCTATCCCAGGAATAGCTGGACCGCTGAAGAACATCGAGCCTGAAGAGGTTGCAGAGGCCCTGAAGAAAATGAAAAATCATAAATCTGTGGGACCAGATAATATACCTGCTGATCTGTGGAAGCTACTGGGTCTAACAGCAGTAAAATGGTTAACCAAGATCTTTAATGCAATACTCAAGTCCGGAAAAATCCCCAAAGCTTGGCGCCATAGTTACCTGGTGCCCTTTTATAAAAATAAGGGAGATGTAAGTAGCTGCAGTAATTACAGAGGTGTTAAACTTACCTCCCATACGCTCAAAATCTGGGAACGAGTCCTTAACCATCGATTTGGTGAACTTACAAACATATCCAACAATCAATGTGGATTCGCACCAGGAAAATCCACAACAGACGCAATCCAAACCTTGAGAATATTACTAGAGAAACACCGAAACAATAAAGAAGAACTCCACTTAGTATTCATAGATCTAGAAAAAGCGTTTGATAGAGTTCCGCGCAAATTAGTCTGGCAGGCCATGAGGGCGCAAGGAATCCCAGAACACTATATCGAACTAGTACAAGATATGTATGAAAACATCAGTACTCAGGTGAGAGGACCAGCGGGGTTAAGTAAACCGTTTGAAGTGAAAGTGGGAGTGCATCAGGGATCGGCACTTAGTCCTTTCCTGTTCAACCTAATAATGGACTACCTAACAAAGGATATCCAAGCCCCACTACCCTGGTGCTTACTGTACGCGGATGATGTTGTACTGGTAGATAAATCTGCGAACCAGATGCAGAACACTCTCCGAAAATGGCAACAAGCGCTTGAAAACCACGGCCTTCGTATCAGTCGCAGCAAGACTGAATATATGAGATGCAGTTTTGGTGATGAGATAGCGCCCGACACCGATATTTACATTGATGGTCAACCATTGCCCAAAGTCACCCACTTCAAGTATCTTGGATCGATACTCTCTGAGAACGCCGAAATAGACTTAGATGTAGCGCATAGAGTCAATGCAGCATGGTTACGATGGAGAAATCTATCAGGAGTACTCTGCGACAACAGCATGCCAGTAAACCTGAAGGGCAAAGTTTACAAAACGGCTATCAGACCCGCCATGCTCTATGGCACTGAATGTTGGGCGATGAAACAGACGCACGAAAACAAACTGCACGTCAATGAAATGAAAATGTTGCGATGGTCTGCTGGCGTGACCAGGCTGGATAAGATAAACAACAAGTATATCAGAGGCTCCTTCAAGGTTGCGCACATAGGTGATAAGTTGTCAGAAAGACGTATGCGCTGGTTCGGACATGTGATGAGAAGGGACGAAGAGCACCCGGTAAAGAAGGCCTTGGCGATCCCGGAGAGGAGAAAAGGCAGAGGACGCCCTTTGGCTACATGGTGGACAACCGTATCCAAAGACATGGAACGGGCTCAGCTGAACACACGGACAACCCAGGATAGATTATCCTGGCGCCTAAAGACGAGGAGAGCCGACCCCAAATAAAAGGGATAAGGCAAGGAAGAAGAAGAAGAAGACTGTTCTTTAATTCATGACACTATTGAATTGATTCCTAATTATTAATAGTATTTGTTACATAATTTAATAGGTGGTGTATTAGGTGTATATGATAAATTTTGTATGGATCTTGTATCTGAAAATATATATATTAAATATTGGAAAAAATACCGCTTTATTTATTGACATATAAAACAGATTAATAAATTTAATTAGGTAATTCCAAGTCCATATAAGTTATAAACATAATTAATATAATAATAATAATCATACATACATAAGATAATTTTTGTTTTTTTTTTTTATTGTAATAATATTATTCAATTATATTAGGTCAATACATACAATTATGTCGCATACAAAGGCGCTTTTATAACCCGTCCCTTAACGTTTCTGGTGCAAAGGTGCCCATAACACTAGCTGCGTTGCCGCGCTGGATAGCTATGGCCATCCTTTGCACCAGAAACGACCCAGAGCGGGGGTCGCCAGTCTTTTCGCCTATGCGATGACCTATCTCTTTAATTAGGCGCTTAGCTTCCACACCCCAGCTGCCCATGGTCTCTACGGCTATGGGCACAAAACAATGCTCCATGTGGCTCCATAGCCGCGTACTTTAAGCGTTTCCTCTCCGCTGCATCCTCGGCCGCCGCCGCCGCCGTACCAACCGTTCGTCCGAGGTGGCTGGCGGCGACTGTGCTGACACAGGTAGCGTCCCACACCACGCATCTTCCGTGCTTCCACGGCACGAGAGTCAAACCGTCGGGCCTTTTTCCGTCGGATCTACTGAGGCCAGGCGGCTTCAACACGCATGGGACACCGGCAGAAACAAACGCCCTACGGATTAGGTCGTTAAGCGCATTGTGCCGTGGAAACCTCCCTGTGCAGCGACGACAACTCAGCGCGTGGTGACCGACCATCGGCATCCACCATGGATCCGCAGATGCATCTATGTGGTTCACACACTCTGCAGCCCAGGCGGAGAGCCACGGCCACCCGCATTGAGTCATCGTCAAGAAATGTGCCCAGGTGAGGCGATGGGAGTGCGTGCAGCCACACGCCCGATTCCGGCTGTGACACCGCTCTGAGCCTCGCTAAGTCAGCCCCCGAGGCATCGTCTAGGAGACGACTGTGAGCCCTTTTGACGCCCACCTCATCCCAAGCCCGCTGAAGATGGTTAGCCACCGGACCCGGAGCACCCGAGTTAATAGTCGACCACGTTGACACTGCTTCGGCCACATGAGGTATGCTAACCCTGGCACCATTGGGTGAGAGAATCACAGTAACCAAGTCTACAACCCCATGTGCCGATGCTAAAAAAGCCGGTAGCCCAACTTCGCGAGCGCACCGAATGCCGAGGCCCCCATGCCTGACTGGAAGAGTCGCCTGCCTCCACTGTGTCTCATTAAGGGATATGTTCAGTATCGACTCCAATGTGCATTTCAAGGTGCCATCAAAAGCTGATATCTCGTCGTGGCACAGCCATGTAGGCGCTGTTCTAAGCAAAAAAATTATTTTCGGCAATGCAAAACACGCTCGCAACAACACCATTGCCACGTGTGCCGGTAGTTTTTGGAGACGTTCTTGGGCAATAAGTAAAAGGTTGATTCGCGAGGTGATGGCCTCCGGAACCCCCTCAAGAAATATGGGCGAACCCAAGACGCTGAAAGATGTAGGCACAAGTTCGCGGAGGCCTGGTAAAAGTTCGCCGAATCGTGGAAAGTGAGAACGAGCGTCTGGGCTGCAAGCAAAAAACTCACATTTGGAAGAATTCAGGTCCAATCCCAGCTCCTTTAATTTCGGTATCAAGACCTGTAAGTCTTGATAGACCATCTCCGCATCACCACCAAGAGTGCCATCATCTAGGTACCATAAATTCAATTGCGACTTTAACTCTGAGATAACCCTATGTATGGCTAGACTAAACACGAGGGGTCCAAGTGGATCCCCTTGTTGTGCTCCTACTTGTGATAAAATAAGACAGTCGTTAAAGAAAAGGTTTGATGGTGACTGGTACATCTGATGCAGCAATGGGTAGAGTGATGGAGTCTTCTCCCTGACCTCTTCCAATAGAACGTCTCTCTCCAAAGAATTAAACGCGTTGCGAATGTCGAGTTTCAGCAAAATACATTCCGCATTGCCAGGATCCGTTACAAATGCCCGAGTGGCGTGAATAGCGGCCTCGCAGCCCAAGCGTGTGCCGAAACCCAGTTGATGCGGCTGAAGGTAGCCCGCCATCTCCTCTTTTACAGCATGACATGCAATCTTCGCAGCCAGTCGCCTATAGACGCTACCGATAGCAATAGGCCCCAACCCTCCATCTTTTTTTGATAGCGCGCAAAGAGCTGCCCCGTAGAGATAGGGACAAACTTCTGGGTTGACCCGACCACTTAACATAAAGTTTGCTAATTTAGTCAAACTCTCTATCAAGCGCCGCCTATTCTCCCCCGCCGAGTTAGATGTCATTTCTTTAAGGTGGCCTGGGCGTAATCCATCCAAACCCCCCGCAGACCCGCTATAAAAGGAGGCCAATGCCATCTCTAAATTATTTCCTGTGACTGATACAGGAGTAAATGATGCATCGGGCTCTGGCGGGTAAATAAGTGGGCGTGACGGGCTTGGATGTTTAAGTTTCAAGGCAGCAAGCGTGTCAGGGCTCTGCTTGGCAAAGGTATCGTCGGACACCAGCAGCCGCACTGCTCCCCTCAAGTCGCCCTCATACACCTTGGACTCAATTGTCTTCCGGAACGAGCGAGACCCTGTACGTTCCGCCGCCCTACCTACTTATATTGGAAATAAATAAATATATACGGACAAATCACACAGATTGAGCTAGCCCCAAGGTAAGTTCGAGACTTGTGTTATTTATGAGATACTAACTCAACGATACTATATTTTATAACAAATACATATATAGATAAACATCCAAGACCCAGGCCAATCTGAAAAAGATCATTTTCCATCTTGATCTGATCGGGGATTGAACCCGGGCACCTTCGTGTCGCAGGGTGGCGTGTTAACCTCTGCTCGCCGCCAGCAACGGGGCAAGGCTCAAGCTACCGGCGGTTAAGGCTGCAAAGAAAGAAACCTGACTATGCGTGACGTGTTCAGGAGATTGTGTGTCTTCTGCATCTGGCCCTAGATCCAGCCATCCAGCGAGAGTCTCTTAAGGTGTTGGTTGAGACTCTTCGCTATATGGCATTTGCAGATACGTACGACTAAAGGGACAATGATCGTCGAATCCGCATTCCACATAGCGGTCACCTCGAGGGCTAAGTCAAGGTACTTGCTGCTGTGCTTGTCCTTCTCGGCTTTCACGAGGTTCTTAACTATTATTATTATGAGGATGGCTTACTAGATGAAATATAGAATATATCTCTCCATTTCGTCTAACAAACCAACTGAATATGCTCATAAAAGGTTATTCTATTTCAGATTGAAATGTTCTAAAATTAATGATTTACTCTCAGAAGAATGATTTACTGATGAATAGAGACGCATTTTTTTTAAATCTATGGATGAATGTGTGAGGATGTGTGTGTGTGTGTGTGTGTTGTTTGTTAAGTTATATATTTTACCCAACTCATTCCAAAAGGATTAAAAACAATCTCATCAATATTGATGGGGTTTGCTTGTTTGATGCGATTGGCAATCCCACAGCCGCAGCCTTCTGCCCTCAGAACATTAACTAACTTCTGCCAATATTCTACCTACGGGCTACGGCCATTACTAAAAATTATTGACTTTTGGAAGTGCAGCAATCACAAAACGCATGCGCCAACAGCGCCACCTGAAGAAAGAACGCAGCACTAAAAAAGAAAGCCGCCATTTTGACATTTGTTTGGCTTTTGTGTTCCCAAACACAAAATAATTGTTAAATTGAGGCAATATAGCCAATTTTTATTACATTTCCTCGGTTAATCAGTTCCCTTCATTGGTTTATTTCGAAAAGCTGAATACATCAGTCAAAATATCTCGTCTTTACCAGCGCAGAAATCGATAATGTTACACTGCCGCCTTTTTACTTTCGCATTGCGAATTTCATTGTTATTTTATTGAATTACGCATCGAAACTGGTATAAATCGTGAAGAAATTGAGTCAACTTGGTTCTCGGTGCTGTGAAAACAGAAACTGTGTGTAAAATGTGATAAATAGAGGTGTTGAAAAAAGGCGCGAAGTAATTACCGCGCCGAGTCTTGCGACTGTATGAAAAACATATAAATTTCGGATGTAACAAAGAATTTGTCTCCTTCAAGCGTTGTTTGCATGTTTCCGCCGATATTTCATGCTGTTTCTCGGTCACAGATGGAAGCAAGACGCACTTTCTAGTGACTTGAGTTCATGTAAGTGTTTTCCCTGATTTTTGTTGGGTAAGACTGTATGCATGAGCAAACCATTCTTGTAACAATCTTATAAGATGTTATATATAACCATTTAACTTGCTAGTATTGAGCAAGTTAAATGGTTATAATTGTTTATTTTTTTTAAGTAAAAAAGAATCCAACTTTTTGCACATACCTACATATTTCCTTATTGTACAAGTACCAGTCTGTCCTTAGACATAGTCTCACTGGTACAATCTCCAAAGACATTGAAAGATTAAATAAAAAAAGCCTCTTAGTTTTAGTTCAACAATTTCAATGACCGTTACTCAAAAAGACCCATAAATACATAACGATCAGTTTAAATAATTAATAGTACAATAATTCATAATTACTTTGCTCAATTTAATGATTAATTAATAATATATTAGGTTATAATATAACTATACATTTTTTTATTTTTATATACTCACGATAATTCATTAGTAAAAGTGTTCACAAGTAAGATTATAAGTTAATTATTATGTCTAAAACCATTTATTTATAAACTAGCTGAAGCCCGCGACTTCATTTGCATGGACTTTATGACTCCGCAGAGAATGCCTTATATGCCTTATAGTTTAGTTGGACCGTTATAGTTCTGCATCAGGTGTTCCAGTTTTCAAAATAAATTATAGCCTAGGTATATGTTGCTCAGGCTTGATAGCTATACAATGAATAAAGTTTCATTCAAATCCGTTCAGTATTTCCAGAGAATAGCATGTATAACAGACAAACAAACATACAAGTATGGCTCTGGTAGTACAGAGAGGGTCATGCTCCTGCAGTCTCCACTAAAAAGACCTGATGATGATAATGATGATGATGAAACAGACATTTTTTTAAAATCCTTACTCTGTTACAATATTGTATTTCACCTAGTCTGGTGCCTTGGTTTGACTGTGCTAGTTCTGGTCTCTGCATTCAGGGTGAGGTCTGGCCACGTTCTAGTTAACAAATTTTTCACACAGACAGATTCTTGGCTGGGGTACCTATGGAGAATGGAATGCTAAACGTAGCGTTGAGCAATCCATTGTCACATTCAGCACAATCAGTATACTCTTATGGAGGCTTATAATGAATCTTAGATCAATTTTATATTAGAGGTCCCCCATGAGGCTGGCATAGTCACACCAAGTGTACTGAAGCCTCGAAAAAATAATTAGAATAAAAAACAAATTGTATTTGCTGTGATTTGAAGCATTGGTTTGGTACATAGCTTTTTTCTTTGTGTCGCCCCCCCGTAGTTATTTTTGCCTTGGGCGCAAGGCCTGGCTAGTAGTCTCAGGTCCATGTCATTTATTTATATAACACTGCTTGAATAATTTTTAAACAATAATTGTGAAATCATCATCATCATCAGGTCCTTTTAGTCTCCACTACAGGAGCACGACCCTCTCTATACTACTAGAGCCATACTTGGCCAGAGCAAGGAGGACTTGGCCTACACTCTCCACGCTGACCAGACGGGTTGGAGAGGTCTCACAGACTTTGTTTAGCTTGTATTTCTTAAGTCGCCTTCTACGAATTGTGGAATGAAATAGCTATTATCTTTTTATTAGTGGGGTCTTATACCATCCTGAATCGGATCCGATGAGAGGGATGCCGCTATATGTTAGACCCAATACGAGAAATCTCCAATCGTATTGCACATATTAGCGGCGTCCCACCCATCGGATCCGATATTCATTATGGTTAAATAGGCGCCTTACTGTTTCTAGGACTTCAGGCTTGCATGCCAAACCTTGCGCACACAGGCAACGCCCAAAGCCGAGGTCCGTCCCTCCTGGGGGCCCTTTGGGGTTGATGTTGTCTGTAAAGGTTGAGGGCACTCTGCCCTCGCCCCAAACGCCCGGTGAAGTAGCGAAAGCTCACTTGGAGCCATTTGGAGCTAGCTACATAGTCAATTATAAAAAAAGAAATGTTTAGTTGCTGTGGTAATTTACCAACCACCAGAAATAAAAATTATTGTCCATTACTTTTTCAACTCATAATAATAATATTAAACACTAGCTGTTGCCCGCGGCTCCGCCCGCGTTAGTGTCCTGCCCTTGGGAACAGTAGAATTTCCCGAATTCAGACATACCCTATGTCCTTCCCCGGGCCTCATACTACCTCTATACCAAATTTTATCCAAAAACAGTTCAATGGTTAAAGCGTAAAAAGACGACAGACAGTTACTTTCTCATTTATAATATTAGTATGAAAGTACATATATTATTTATACTTCTAAGTCCAGAAATGAGGAAATTACCATAAAAACTTTCTTAGCGCTCAATCATTAAAAGAACCCCTGTACCAAATTTCAAGTTTCTAGGTGCAGCAGTTTCGGTTGCGTTGATATATAAGTCAGGTTTGCCGTTTGCCCGCGGCTACGCCGCCGCCGTTAGTGTACATCCATCCCTCAGGAACAGTAGAATTTCCCGGAATAAAAGGTACCCTATGTCCTTCTCCGGGTCTCAAACTTCATCCAAATTGGTTCAATGGTTGAAGTGTGAAAAAAAGACAGACAGAGTTACTTTCGCATTTATAATATTAGTATGGATAGGTATATGCTGTCGTATAATGATGATAAATTGACTTTGGATTTTAATTTTCTTATGTCATTTATATTATTTAATCACTTATTATTATTTGCAGGCAAACTCATGCCTTGACTTCATTCAAATGACGATAACATTTTTTTAATGAACCGATTTTGATGAAACAAGCTTTAAATGTTATGCTGAGTTAAAACAAAGCAATTGGTGAAAGTTTAAAGTAAATCGGTTCGAAAGTTTAAATACAAACAGACAGACAGACAAAAAATTCGAAAATTTTTTTTGCTTTCAATTATTCTTTTTAAGTGTCCCTCTAAACATTTCAGTCAAAAATTCTAAATGTACAGACAAAATATTTTTACTGTTTTATTATATGTATAGATATAGATTAATTAATTATCAGTTGTAAACATTATCCCTCTTATTATAAAACAAGGACTAACTTTAGTACCTGGTTTAAACCAATATCCGGCCAATATAAGTCGACAAATAACACTATGACGTTTGGTCAACCGTCATTGTCAATTTGTTTTGGGTGGATAATGGTTTAAACCGGGTACTAAAGTTAGTCCTCGTTTTATAATAAGACTGTATAAGTATTTATTTATTCAACTGTACCATAAATTTTAGGTTAACTTCCTGATCTTGCGATGCGGTTAAGAAGTAGGAAAAGGGAGCGGCCGCTCTCAGGGAAGAGGAACACGCAGAAAGTGACCAAACTAAAGAACAAACCATTAAATACTTCTTTAACGAAGCCCTGGAAGAAAATCATCAACATAGATACTGTAAAAAATGTGTTACTACCTGAATCTAGCATCTGTATCACTCGTTCTCAAAAGAATCTAAAAACTCGCCCTGTTAGAACTAATATAATAAAAAGAATGGAGAAGCCTGTCGAGACTCACAAAGCTAAACCTAAGCACAAAGATGTAGGCACAAAGAAACCGATCTTCCAAACTGTTGTGCGTAGCAACAACAAGGACACCGTAACATCTTCTACGAGCCTGAAGAAAACACAGAATGATAAAGTCACAACTACATCAAAGCCTAAAGTACGCACAACCAAAAGCGTAGAGCTGCGTCACAGCTCTTTGAACAGAGAGCTGCGTAAAAACGATGGCATAGCTACAGCTTTGAATTCTCCACGGAAAACACGGAGATTAGACAAAGCTGATAAGTCTGCTTCATTAAACAGCTCTCCAATACGAAAAGTAAGGCAGTTAGGTGTCCCTTCACCGAAGATTACAAACGTATCATCTACTAATGAAAGTCCTAAGAAGAAGGCTAAGACTAAGCCTATAGTGCCAGAAACTTCAAATTGGCCAGATGACAACGATGTCACTATGTATGAGGCTCATACAACTACATTTGTTGATTATCCGACTCAGAAATCTGAGGAGTCCGATTCCGATGGGCAGGTTGAGTCATCTGAACTATGTCTTCCAAATGATTGCCTCAACGATTTTATAGCAATAGCTGAATGTGCTAGATTGATGAGTGAAAACGTACAGACGGAAGATGAGGTTAGTTTCCTAGCAGATAAAGCAGCACGAGTGATGACAACGGACAAGGAAGATAAGAAGCCGTCTCGGAAAAACTCAGTTGACAAGAGACTGATTAAACGGAGGAAGTCTAGCAATGATCTAGAAATGTATCAACCTACGTCGACTACGGATGATTTGGATTCGTGTACTGATTTTTTGAGTAATGGAGAGAAGTATGTGCAGGTGAGTTTCGTAAAGAATTGTACATTTCGTAAAGATAATCACTTTCCATCAGGTGGCTCGTCTGCTCGTTTGCCGTCAAACAGTAGCGGATTTAGGGTAGGACGCTGTTCGGCGACCCTCCAGGACGCTGGACCTGTAAGGGGCGCCATCAAACAGGGGCAAAGGGCGCAAGGCAGTGTGATTCAAATTGCAACCCCCGCCATGAGAGGGCGCTCGGAGAAATACATTCAAAATAAAATAAAGTCAAATATACATTAAACAAAAATTACGATAGAAGTCGATTATAAGTTTTATGTATGAGAACTCGTAGAACAAATGTTGTTTATTATTATGTTAGTAATCTTGTCCTGCGAGTCGAAGCGAAGCGAGCGTTTTTTATATGCCAAACTGAACTTTAACTCAACATCGTAATGCTCATTTTCTTCTGATTTCAAAAAAAATTACGGATGAAAACGCGTGCTAATTTTGCAGTGTCTTAATCTCAGAATTAAAGTTGACATATAAATCGTTCGCTTCGCTTCGACTGTGCGCTAGTGTGAGTTGAGCCTTAAGCGCCTATTAAATGGCGGGATTTGAACCTGCAACCTTAAGTCTATGTAGACAGTCGCAGGTTCAAATCCCTCCCACTTGAAATTTTTTTCACCATATTTTATTTCTTAATTTAATAAGACAAAGTTATCTATTTCTTTCTCTCTTTACCATTTGTTTCTTACCATTTCTGTATCGAATTTTAATCAATCAAAATATCTTTCTTAGCCGGACTTCGTAACTATGCTGGAACAAGACGGTTATGTCCGAGATTCTGAGTGCGAAATATCTTCGACCTGTGACACTCAAGGCACCGCTATCGAGAGCCTCGAAGCACTGTCGGCTAGGAGTCCAAGTTCTGGATTTCTGGCTGAAATTAGCCAGAGTTTGGCTGCTGAAGCCGCTGGATGGGTAAGTGCACAAATAAATAAATATATACGGAAAAATCACACAGATTGAGCTAGCCCCAAAGTAAGTTCGAGACTTGTGTTATGGGATACTAACTCAACGATACTATATTTTATAACAAATACATATATATTTAAACATCCAAGACCCAGGCCAATCTGAAAAAGATCATTTTCCATCTTGAACAGACTGGGGATCGAACCCAGGCACCTCGTGTGGCGTGTTAACCACTGCGTCACGGAGCTCGCCAAACTTCTTAAAACTTCTGTCCACAAACGGCTTTCTTTTCATTTTCGTTTGAGTGAACTGGCAGGATCGCCATGTAAGGTGTGGTTTTAAAATTCTTTAGTTTATCTCCATGTATTTTTTTCTTTTTCCCTTGCGGGGTAGACAGGGCTCAGGTCTATAAGACCTAAAGGCCACTTTAGCATGTTGGTTTTACGATCTGCACGCGAAGACAAGCAGCTGGTACATTTTAAGATTTTTCTTTTTACCGAGACCAGCATGGTATCTTTAATACAGTCTGGGACATTCAAAAGTAGAATAAATGGGTATCTCTTGGATAGACATGTAACATCCTCGTCTTCATCGTCACTTACTATCAGGTGAGATGGGAGACAAGTGCTTAATCCAACATTTATAAAAAAAAAAAAAATTTTTTATATTTTTTTAAGTTTTAACATTTTATTAGTTTTAATCATGTGTCGCATTGTGACTGGCCAATTAAATTATTTCATTTAATTTTTTAAAGTAATCAAATATTTTGTTTGTTTGTTGACAGAATGGCACGGAGTTAGCAGCAGATGATGCTTCCCTGGCTTGCCATGATGAGCAGGCTCCATCTGACATAGAGGTACTATACTTTTTTGAGGTATCCTAACTAATATTATAATAAATTGTGTGATATTTTCATGTCAAGATCAAGAATTTTATATTTTTGGGTTAAAAATGTTATAAGTATCCTTTCCTTACTAATAATATTATAAATGCGAAAGTGAGTTTGTTTGTTTGTTACGCTTTCACGCCGTAACTACTGAACCGATTATCATGAAATTTTGCATACAAGTTCTCTGGAGTACGGAGAAGGACATAGGCTACCTTTTATCCCGGGAAAAAGTACTTATCCCGAGGGATCGACATTGACGCGGGCGAAAGCTAGTTATATATATACGCGCACGAAGGGTTCCGTACCGTTATCTATAAAAACGGCAAAATATCATGTCTGTTGTATGGGAGCCCCCTTTAATATTAATTATATTTTTATTTAATTATTTACTTTTAAAGTGAATATATAACTTAATATTCTGTGAATATTTCAAACGTCAACCTGCAGCCGTTATCAATATCGAGCAAAAACAAGCAAATAAATCACGTTTGTTGAATGGGAGCCCCCTTAAATATTTATTTTATTCTATTTTTTACAATTTGTTGTTATAGCGGCAACAGCAAATACATCATCTGTGAAAATTTCAACTGTCTATCACGGTTCATAAGATACAGCCTGGTGACAGACAGACAGACAGACTGCGGAGCGATATTAATAGGGTCCCGTTTTTACCCTTTGGGTATGGAACCCTAAAAAACAAAAATCTGGAGCGATGATTTTTTTATTTTTGTTCTTCTTCTATCGTGTCAATAGTCCAAACGATTAAATGAATCTTGCCCAGAATGATGTAACCTTTACAGCCGCATCCGTGGCTTTCGCCAAATCCTCTCTCGTACAAGAGGTGGGACATCCGGGGCATGATAACAGATTTTTTATTTAAACATTAGTTTTGTCGGCAGGAGGAAGCAGGCGACGTGATCTCGTCTTGCAGCAGAGTGGAGTGCGAACAGATATCTTCTTGGGTGGATGCCTTCGATCCCTACTTATTTATTAAACAGGTACGTTACTTTTTTTATGATGTAGGACGGCAAACCGTAGCCGTGTGGTATCCGGCAGAGTAGAATAGGACCACTCCAAGTCTTCCCGTGGATGTCGTAGAAGGCGACTTAGGAAATTCAAGCTAAACAAAGCTTATGAACATCTAAGAGACGTCTCCAACCCGTCTGGCCAGCGTGGAGAGTGTAGGCCAAGTCCTCTGGCTGCTCTGGCCAAGTATGGCCCTAGTAGTACAGAGAGGGTCGTGCTCCTGCAGTGGAGACTAAAAAGGACCTGATGATGATGATAATGAAGTTTAAATATTTTCTACAGTTGCCGCCATTAGAGACGGTGGCTACGGGGGCATTACGCGCACGGTATCCCGCTCTACCGCTCAAGACTCGCACTAGCCCAGACTTCAGTCTCGTAAGTATAACTGTTCGCGCCACCTATCACACGTACTACCTGGTTCACCTGGTTCCGTGGGCATTTTTCCACACTTAGGCCTCTCGTTTGGGCCCATTATGTATGAAAGGGATGAATGTGAGTCTACTTGTACGTAATAAGTTCTATTTTAAGTAATTATTTATCTTTTTTTGTGAAACTTATACTGCCTAAATACTGTAAGTGGATGTTTATACCGTGGTATTTAGTTATATAATAAATAAATAAATAATTCCCTTGTTAAGCAACCCTGGACGCGGTCCCCACTGGGATGGGTGACCGCAAGTAGCATAAAAATATCTCGAGCTCCTCCATGCTTCGGAAGGCACGTTAAGCTGTTGGTCCCGGCTGTCGTCCTTGATACCTAAATTGACGAGATTCTGAGTTCACGGGAAGTACCCTGTAGGTTTTGATTCCCTTGCAAGTGTCGAAAAATTATTAAAAATATTTTTATTATATGATGTTATTAAAAATGTATACTTTTTGCAATTTTTCCTATATCTGTGCTATAAGACGTTGCTTCGTACCAAATTTCAAGATTCTGAGTTCACGGGAAGTACCCTGTAGGTTTTGATTCCCTTGCGAAAGTCGAAAAAACACGAAAAATTGCGGCATAACCAGCTGTATCTTTTGATAACGTTGGCTCAGAAGCTTGAACTTGAAGCCTGCAAGGGACAGCAGACCTGAGTATTTGATATGAATTTCAGCGTGATACCTCAACGCGTTCCTGAGAAAAAGGGTCTTGACAGACGGACAGACAGACGGACAACCGAGTGATCCTATAAGGGTTCCGTTTTGTTCCTTTTGAGGTACGGGACCCTAAAAATGACATATATTGTATAATTTAAAACAAATAATTTTGACTATTGTCTGTTGCATGTCAGAATGTGTGAGACTTTTAAAAATCATCCATCTGTACACCACATTTTATGCAATAAACATATTCATTCATTTTTATTGCATAAATATATACGGGGGAGCTTTAAAGTCGCACCAATCGCAGACAAATTGTCGGAAAATCGCCTGAGATGGTATGGCCATATCATGAGACGGGACGAAGACCATGTAGTAAAAATCGCATTAAGCTTGCCAGAACAAAGGAGAGGTAGAGGCCGTCCGCCATCGACCTGGTGGTCAAACATCGAAAGAGACCTTAAGAAAGCCCAATTGCCAAAACCGACAACCCAGGACAGATCAACCTGGCGCCGTAGAGTGAGGAGACCCGACCCCAGATAACGGGAACAGGGACGGAAGAAGAAGAAAGAAGAAATATATTCATTCATTCATTCAATAAATGATGAATTTTAAATTTTTACAGGTACTGGATTTGGACGAGACCCTGGTTCACTGCTCACTGCAAGAATTACCTGACGCAAGCTTCCATTTCCCGGTTCTTTTCCAAGATTGTCGTTACACTGTAAGTACATTCATATTATTACGTCTGTATCTATTACGGGGTAGACAGAACCAAAGGCTATAAGACCTAAAGGCCACGTTCAGCGGTTTGGTGAGCGTCTAAGTGAAAATTTGAATCTAAATAGTAATGGGTTGCTAGCCGCATCGGTTATTGATTGATCTTACATTGCCAATATTTATTTATCGGCCATCTCCGTGGCGCAGTGTTCAACACGCCAGCCTGCCACTTGAGGGTGCCCGGGTTCGATCCCCGGTCAGGTCATGATGGAAAACGATCTTTTTCAGATTGACCTGGATCTTGGATGTTTGTCTATCTATATATATCCTACTATACAAGTTCACAACTTACTCAATTTGTGTGATATATGTTCCTATATATTTATTTAAAGATAGTATTTTTTTCATATTACGTCTTTAGCCATTACGAGGTAGACTCAGCCTGAGGCTATAAGACCTAAAGGCCACGTTCAGTGGTTTGGTGAGCGTCTAGGTGTAAAATGGAATCTATATATAGTGATGGGTTGCTAGCCGCATTGGCTATTAATATAAATTCATTTAACGGACAAATCACACAGATTGAGCTAGCCTTATAGAGTAATAGAATATTCTGGAATGAAAAGTACCCTATGTCCTTCTCGGGCCTTAAACTACCTCCATACCAAATTTCATCCAAATTGGTTCAATGGTTGAAGCGGGAAAAGGTGACGGACAGACATAATATTAGTATGGATTTCATTTCGCAGGTATTTGTGCGCACTCGTCCTCACTTCGCCGAGTTCCTGTCGCGAGTGTCGCGCGTATACGAAGTGATCCTGTTCACCGCCAGCAAGCGGGTTTACGCAGATAGGTTGCTTAACTTGCTCGATCCACAGCGACGGTGGATCAAGTACAGGTTGGTACCTACCTACAGGGTTATTTGAAATATATAATAATGACTGTCTCCGTGGTCCAGTGGTTAAGACGTTCGCCTGTAGACCCGGCGGTCGTGGGTTCGATTCCCACGGGAAGCATACTTTGTTTAGTTGTTTCCAGTTTGGTTAGGACATTGCCACAGAGGGACATTGCAGGCTTGAATAACCTGATTTTCTGATAGTAAAGATGATTCCGTGCTTCGGAAGGCACGTTAAGCCGTCTGTCCCGACTGCCATGAACTTTCTTTATTTTTAGATTAAATTTTAGACTTCCTATAGGCGCCTGAATTTTTTCAGTTATCAATTTTCATATTTAATTAGTTAAATATAATATATATTCATTATAAGGTCGGAAGTAATGAAAAAATATTATTTAAACTTATTGAATATTAGCTGTTGCCCTTGACTTCGTCCGCGGCTATGATTAATTCGTTTTTTTATTAGTATTAATATAAGGTATAAAATTAATTATTTCCCCCCGTTTTAAAAACATTTTTTATTGATGCTTCGCTCCAATTGGTCGCAGCGTGATGTTTTATAGCCTAAAGCCTTCCTCAATAAATGGACTATCCAACACAAAAAGATTTTTCCAATTTGAACCACTAGTTCCTGAGATAAGCGCGTTCAAAAAAACAAACAAACTTCAGCTTTATAATATTACTAGCTTTCGCCCGCGGCGCCGCCCGCGTCAATGTCGATCCCTAGGAAATAGTACTTTTTCCCGGGATGAAAGGTAGCCTTATGTCCTTCTCTGCACTCCAGATAACGTGTATGCAAAATTTCATGATGATCGGTTCAGTAGTTACGGCGTGAAAGCGTAACAAACAAACTTACTTTCGCATTTATAATATTAGTAAGGATTAGTATAGATGAAAATTAAGAACTGAAAAAGAAAAAAAACCCTTAAATATCGGATGAAACGACTTTAATATGTACTTTTTCTTCCACAGATTATTCCGCGAGCACTGTCTCCTGGTGAACGGGAATTACGTGAAGGATCTGTCCATACTCGGCCGGGACTTGAGGAAGACGGTTATCGTGGACAACAGCCCACAGGTAATATATTTGAATATGTTTCCTTTAACCGCAACTGTGCATTCATCATCCTGAAATGATGTATGCACAAAGGAACAGAGCAGTGTCCGTGGCCGCATACTAGGCAAAATCACTATAACTAGTAAAGAGCCGTGTGGTATCCGGCAGAGTAGAATAGGACCACTCCAAGTCTTCCAATGGATGTCGTTAGAGGCGACTTAGGAGATACAAGCTAAACAAAGCTTATAAACATCAATGAGACCTTTCCGACCCGTCTGGCCAGCGTGGAGAGTGTAGCCAAGTCCTCTGACTGCTCTGGCCAAGTATGGCTCTAGTAGTACAGAGGGTCGTGCTCCTGTAGTGGAGACTAAAAAGACTTGATAATGATGATGACTCGAAAAGCAGAAGAAAATCCTCGACCGCTTGTCTTCTGTGGACTTCTTAAGAAGTCCACTGTTGGACATGGGTCTCTCCAAAGGATTCTTCATTCCATGGGAGAATATTGCCATACCACGTCCAATAACTAAAATAAATTTTTCAATAAATAAAATAAATAAAATAAAATAACGTGCAATCTGGCCGCGCTCCATAGAGATATCCTTGTTGTGGCGATGTCAGGGAGTGGTGATGGAAACACAGGAGAGCCGTCTGTATTATGTTTATTATTCCATCTTGATATCCTACTCCTTACATAGTTACGACTCTAATACATTAGATGTTTGTATAGTCTTATATACTATTATAAGATGCTACTAATCAAGACCGTGGCTAATGATAGAGAGAATTGGCGAAAATTGGAGGAGGCCTTTGTCAAGTGACATACAGACACGAAGTCGATGCATACACAGTGTAAAAAAAAATATATATATATATATCATGAGTCATTGTAAAAATTTGTTTGAATAAAGGCTATTATTATTATTATTATTACTAATCAAGACACCATCGCTGACAGGAGGGCACGTTAAGCACGTTTACACATATTAGCATGAACGTTTGATATGCTTATCAACGATGCATATCTGCATATTGTCACGTTACCACACACGCTTGGCAGGCGGGTTGGCGAGCGCGGACAGACATGGCGAACCTATAAGAGTTCCTTGTTTACTACGGAACCCAAGGCCGGGCGCCGTACCCGATGTACCTGACGCCACCAGACAAGCGGTCGAGGATATTCTGCTTTTCGAGTCATCATCATTATCAGGTCTTTTTAGTCTCCACTACAGTGTGACATCGCGCGGGCTCCAGCACTTGTCCGCCCCTCTTCGGCTGCATCTCAAGCTAAGTAGTTCTTCTACCTAGAAGGGCTACTCAACGGATCTAGTGCCTATAACTCACGACCCTGACTACCTAATCTGTACCTAATGTTCTTATGAATCTTTGTAACTAGTGTAATGTAATAGTTGTTCATTATACCTATCTCATTTGCCAATATCTAGTCTTTCCTTTAACTCATCTATCCTCCTAGACCCTAAATCTAGGTTTTACTTACTAAAACGGTACACGAGTTCGATCCCCGGTGAGGTCATGATGGAAAACGATCTTTGTCAGATTGACCTGGGTCTTGGATGTTTATCTATTTGTATTTATTATAAAAAAAATAGTATAAACACGTTGGCTACTTTGGATATTTTCGTTTTTTAGGAATATTCAAGGGTTATTCGAAAAAGAAAAACATATGATGGCTGCCTTATCTGTAATGCAATAATAATCAAAAGTTTCAAGGTTAATTTCAATGTATTTGGTGAATAATGCTGTATACCGAGTAAATTAGACGTGATTTGGAGGCAACTTTGTAATTTTTTTCTATCGAGAAAATTTAACGCAATCGTGTTTTTGAGTCATATAGTTACCAGAGTTAGTCCTGAACTTTGCTGCATTTTTATTTCAACTTGAGTATTTAATTATTATTGATATAACAGTCAATCATGCAAAGCAGTGTGAGGTAGTACGGGCCCTTAAGTTAGAAATAGCTACTACTACAAGCTCCCAAGGCCAGAGTGGAACAATGGTTTAGCAAATACCCGCCATCACCAAACCAGATACCGCCTGCTGAGAAACTACCACCGCGGCACTCTGTCCTGGCCAGTCTGGAAGTCTTTAAACAGACTGCGGGCTGGTGTTGGTAGATGCCACGAAACTTACTATTTTTGGAGAAACCCCACCTGACTCTATAGGGGTTTCTCCAAAAATAGTGAGTGCGACTGTGGTGCTATCCAATCTATGGGTCACCTCTTGGTGTGCCCTGAAAGCCCAATTCCTTGCTCTCAACAAGATCTGAATGAGGCAAACGAGCGGGCAATTGCGGTGGCAATGCACTAGTCGAAACATATTTAATTAAACGCAAAAGCCATTTTACGACTCGATAGAAGAAAAAGAAGCTACTACTATTTCTATTATTATTATTATTTCGTGTAGGTGTCACGGTCAATCGACCATGCACACCCTGGTGTCAGAGTTCTTCGGAACCGCCTCTCGGCCTCTGACGTGGTTCCTTTAACGACTACCAGATGGCAGCCGGGACCAACGGCTTCGTGCCTTCCGAAGCACGGAATCATCTTTATTATCAGACAATCAGGTGATTCAAGCCTGCAATGTCCTAACCAAACTGGAAACAACTAAACAAATTATGCTTCCCGTGGGAATCGAACCCACGACCCCCGAGTCTACAGGCAAACGCCTTAACCACTGGACCAAGGAGACAGTAACTATTTCTATTAAAAATGATTTATCTATTCTTTATTTACAGGCGTTTGGGTACCAGCTGGAAAATGGGATCCCGATAGACAGCTGGTTTGTGGATCGCAGCGACAATGAGCTGCTGAAGTTGCTGCCTTTCCTCGAGCACCTCGCTACTGTAAGTTATCCATCAAACTTCTCCGTGGCGCAGTGGTTAACACGCCAGCCTGCGACACGGAGTGCCCGGGTTCGATCCCCGGCCAGGTCAAGATGGCAAATGATCTTTTTCAGATTGACCTGGCTCTTGGATGTTTATCTATATATGTATTTGTTATAAAATATAGTATCGTTGAGTTAGTATCCCATAACACAAGTTTCGAACTTACCTTGGGGCTAGCTCAATCTGTGTGATTTGTCCATATATACAAAAAATTGAAAATATTAATAAATACAATAAGATATAAATTAAATTTCATATATTATTGTCTGTACAGTATGTATGTAGTATAAAGAAAACCTTTTCCGATCATTAAAGGGGTGATTCTGCCCGTCATATGAACAACTTTTCCTATGGGGTCAAAGTTGGAATCTCAAAAAAAATGGACATTTTCAAATAAAATGTTTGGCCCCGGTCAATTTGTATGGGAACGTCGAAAAAATTCTGACGTTTCCATTAAAATTTGACACACAAAGCCCACATCAGCCCACTAGTATAATAGTGGGCTAATGTGGCTTTGTGTATGTTTGTGTGTGTATGTTTGAGACCAAATTTTTTGTGTAACTGTGTACTGTGTCATAAAATATAATTGAAATGTAAAATTGTATTGTATTGTTTCCACGCGTCCAATAAGAAGCTTTAGTGAGCAGAAAAATCGGTAACGTTCATTGGCGCAGAAAGAAAAAACAAACCTCGCTATTGTATAAATAAATAAATATATACGGACAAACCACACAGATTGAGCTAGCCCCAAAGTAAGTTCGAGACTTGTGTTATGGGATACTAACTCAACGATACTATATTTTATAACAAATACATATATAGATACACATCCAAGACCCAGGCCAATCTGAAAAGGATCATTTTCCATCTTGACCTGGCCGGGGATCGAACCCGGTCACTCCTTGTCGCAGGCGTGTTGACCGCTGCGCCACGGAGCTAGTCCTATTCTGCCTGCTATTCTATCTCGCTCTCAATTAGAGTGACTTTAACGTGTACATAAAACAAGCTAAAGTTGGTCACTGAAATCATCTGAAATAAGACATTTCTCGTGAATACTGATTTTATGTTCTCATAATATGGTAGATATAGACATAGTTGTGAATTGCACCAGGGTGTGCATGGTCGATTGACCGTGACACCTACTCGAAATGATGATGATGATGACTGAGTTAGCAAATAAGCCGGCTGATGGTATGTGACGATGAAGACCTACCCTTTTATCACAATTTACTATTTTGTTCTCAGAAAGACGACGTGCGGCCGTACATCCGGGACAAATACAAACTGTTCAGCTACCTGCCGCCCGACTAGAGGTATTACTGAATGTCTACATTTATTATTGGTTTTACCCGAATCTGAACTTTACTTCACAGTTATAAGGTCTAAAATACACATAAATACAGACTCTAAGTAAACAATTTTCAGGCTTATTGCTATTATAATGTAAAAATAAACGATTTAGTTTATTTTTAATTTGTGACTATAGTGGCAGCCGATTTTGAACTTTATACCACGAATGTAAAGACCAAAATAGTTCAGATGTATTTGTGATCTTACAATAAACAAAGCAGAACAGAGCTTTTTGCAAAAAATATCTGTTTTTTAAAAAATTTTTTTTTTTTCGCAAGAGGCTCTGTTCTGTCCAAATTCCAGACCAGCATTGGTGACTCAAAATATTGGCAATTAATCAACATATTTTATTCATTTAAAAAGTTTTTCTTTACGAAAATATGAGAATATAAATATGGAAAAATTGGTATGGTTTATACAAAGTCCATTTAATTTAAGCGCAAATATGTTATAGGCCCCATAGGTCAGACAACTGTTTTAGTAGCAAATTTTTGAATCGACAAGCTATTTTTTTTGCCTCATCGTAAAAAATAATCCTATTTTAATGGCAATCTTTAAATCAGCTGTTTCGATTGTCGGCGTCTGTTAATTAGTAACTATAGTAGGTAATAGTAGAGCTTTACCACAAGAAACTATATATTTGGGTATAGAGTGTTACGTCAGTCGTTATGTCAGATGCATTTAGGTAGCTAAAAAATCTGACACCAGTGTTGGCCACCTATACACACAAAAAAGCAAGCACGTGAAGATAACGCGAAAATTAGCGTGTCGATATTTTTAATTTCCTATAAAGTTTTTTGGCAACCCTTATAATATTTGCGCTTAATTTAAATTGCTCTCATATAATAAGGTCAAAATATAAGAATATTTTGATAAAATATAATTTATTATCGGCAGGCTACGCAGGCGGTCAGATTTTCAACTATTTAGAAATGAAAAACTACCATTGTGGTAGATAAAAGTGTAAAAAGGGGTATTCAATGATTATTTATTTTTCATAAATAAAACAAAATCTGATTGCTTATTGCTAATAATATAAATTAATAGAAATAAGTATTAAATAATAAATTGCATTTGATAATTTTAAATTCGAAATTCAGATGCGATTGTTTTTTTTTTCAATCTGTGATTATTGTTTTCTTTTTCGACTGTAATTTTGCAGAAAAGTGGGTTTTACGTAAAACTTTTTTTATTACAAATCAAAATATTCCTTTTTTTCATAATTTATTATTTTCCGTTTAAATGAAACCACATTTTTTACAGTTGTAATGCTTAATTTCAATGTTTATTTTTTAATATTTTGTTGAAAATATTGAAAAATTGACTTTTATAGTTTTAAGTATACTCACTTTATTTGTAAAAATCGTATACGTAAATGCAAGTATTATTTTGTTTGTACATCACAATTAAAATTGTATATTTAAGTCAACTGTATAATTTTTACTAAAAATTGCAAACCATTTTGCGTATCAAGCGGGGTTTGACCCGTCTCTTAGTCAAATGTACTGTTGTACATTATTATAACTAAAAACAAGAAGAAAAAGAAATACTATCGGACCAATCCCGAAATTACATGAAAGTATTAAATTGTCAGTTTGTTTTTAGATATGAGTTTGATTTCGAATGATTTGAAGTAAGTCACGTAGCAAAAATTGTTTATTTTGGCATAAATTTTATAATTTAATAAAAAAAGATTAGTAAATAATTTAGACGGTTTAAACGAATTGAAAAAAGAGGATCTGTATAAAAATCCGATTTTTACGAATTATGGCGGATATATTTTTATAAAAAGAAGCTTTTTCATTCTCTTAATTTTTTGTGTGTTTCCGTATACGATATAAGCGATTGTTTTTTTTACGAGTTTTTATATTTTATTTAATGTAAGCTGTATCGATGATCGCAGGTGCTATTTTTTTAAACATAGCTTTAGTTTTTGTCGTTTTTTATATAGGGATTTGGCTTAGAAGTAAAGATATTGACATACAATCACTTATTTTATTTTTAGCGCGATTTTTTTCCTCTTAAGCCATAAAAAATACATTAAAATATCTATGAAAATAATTATTAGTTGAGTAATAATAAAAGAAAATCACAAAATAGATACGATACGCTTCGCTTCGGTTTGGTTAGTCGTGGATCGTATATATTATATTTTATAATAATAATCTATTATATTTTATGATATAAAATATAATAGATAATTTTATTTTACAGATTGAAAAATTTACTACCTGGCTAAGTCGTATTCGGACTTTATTTATAAAAATGTATCGTAATTTTTTCTCAATCTTTGATATATGTTTTTATTAAATTATTGCATTTGTTAATTTTACACCACTAAAAATATCTAAATATCTTATTTCTAAGTCAAACGAATAACAAACATAAACAAGTAATTTTAATTATTTTCGTCCATTTATGCGTTTTTTTTTATATTTAATTAAGGTAAAATATTGCAATAAGATACCGAATAAATGCTGTATCTCTAATATATTGTCTAAATGTGAAATAATTCAGTCGGTTATATAATAAACAGATTTTTTATTGTGTTCTAAATAATACCTCGTGATTTTGAACCTCTGAACTATACTGAAATCCTGGAATCAAAATCCAGAATTGCAATAAAAAAAGTAAAAAACGAATAAAAAAAATGTTTTACTTTCCATAGAAATTTGTCCAGCTGATCGGCGACATCGTATGGGAAGGCTTGTCTTTTTTCGATTTTTACCTTTTTCTTGCATTTCTATACTTCAGGGATTCTTATTCCAGGATTTCAGTATTGTGCAAAGGTTCAAAAACGCGCAATATGTTTCAGCAAATTAACCATGGTTGTTCATAGCAAACAGTGGTATAATTTTGGCTTCAGCCTTAATAAAACACATGAACTGAAGTTAGAACTAAGTTAAGACCATTTTGACACGGTTACTAAAGGAAATATTTTTATTGGCATCAATATCATCATCAGGTCTTTCTAGTCTCCACTGCAGCCATACTTGGCCAGAGCAGACAGAGGATTTGGCCTACACTCTCCTCGCTGGCCAGACGGGTTGGAGAGGTCTCATTGATGTTTATGAGCTTTGTTTAGCTTGTATTCCCTAAGTCTTCTTACGACCTCCATGGGAAGACTAGGGGTGGTCCCATTCTACTCTGCCGGAAACCACACGGCTTAGTGGCATCTTAACGATAGTTTATACTTAATTTTAACTTTAGTCCGCGATTAAAATAAAATGGATTCAATTAAGGTTTTTCAAAACTGTATAAAATAATCTTTCTTAAAAAAAACCTAAATATATTCAAATTCATAATATTAGAAGTGTGTCAATAATTTAAGCCAAAACAAAACCTTCTCAAAATGGTCTCTGCATTGGTCGCCCCGCCTATTTTATTCTTAAGAGTTTTTTTACGCAGAACTTCTTATATCGGAAATAGAAATGCCTTCTCTTGGATTTAGTTAAGAGGATATCGTAGGGCCCTATTTCCATACAAGCGTAGTCCCCTGATTCCTCGCTGGATAATACCAGTAGAACAATGTTTTTTTACCAAAAAAAATATTTATTTATTCTTTCACTTACTCTATTTTTTACAGTATTACCCAATGCAATAGAGAAGGTAGTTAATTATTTCATTGACCTGTATACACTAGTTTACAGTGTGTTACCACCTAGACATTCGTATTTCTGACGTTATAACATAATTCATATGTGATCGCCTTTGTGAATTCAGTCAAGCTATGGATACATTAGCATGTCCCTATTTTTTTATGTTTTTCATAATTGAATTATTTAAAGAGATATGAACCTTCAAAAACCTGAATAATTGGTAAGAATTTCCGTTGTGTTCAAACATCTAGAAAACAAATTTTATGTGATTATATTAGAAAAAGAAAAAATAGAAACACCGCCATAGCCTTTTTAAAATTTTTAATGAATATAAATCTAAATCGGTTATCGGAAGAAATCAGGGGACTACGAAGCGTTAATTTTGTGTAATTATCATAGGTACTTTCGGTCCAAGCTGCAGTTGTCTCTATCACACTCTGCGTGGGTTGTTTGGGCACACAGGGCTTTTGGGTCAGAGAGGCGCGTGCTGCCGGCTCGCATACAATTTCTATTCCGATTTATTAGAAGTCTGTGGTTTATATGTAGTCTTATAATTTTATACTGCCTTATACTTCGATCATATATAATGGTAGATACACAGTCTCATCCAAAATGAAGCCTTAATAATGTCCCCGAGAAAAACATCATACATACTTACAAACAACGACATAAACGGTACATACTGAAAGTATAACTCTATCTTTTTTTCACTTTTAGTGCTTAGTTTTTGTATCTTTTCACTGTACCTTTGTCATCGCGAGACGTGTCAGTGCTAATGCGGTTTATTGAAACTGTGGACAAAACAGCTCCGTAACTCGATTAGTGCGCTGTTTTGCCGGTGCCAGTTTTCGAACGCGAATCGTGTATCTACCATTATATTTGATCGAAGGCCTTATATGTATGATATCTCTAATCTCTAGCGAGTCTATTTTAGTTTTTAATTTGTTTAATAAATACTTAAATGCTTTGTTAAATCGAACATTTTGTTTTTTTTTACAAGATTTTATTCTGTTTCACCTGTCCCGATGTTTGTATGTAATCAAATCTTGCGAGTTATTTGATTCACGTCCCGATTGATCTGAAATTTTGCATGCATGTGTAAATCGGATGACAATACAATATTATGGAATCGTTGCGCTGGTCTGATGACGGAGGCCATAGGAACTCTTAAACTAAACAAGGTACACCATTACACCAATCGTGTTTGGACTTGTCAATCATTGTCCCTCGTCTGCGCAGGCTCTGGTATTTATTTAGGTGGTGCCCCGAGGACTTCCTTGTTTGCGCAGACCTTAAAGATACCGATCTCCATCTTGACTTCTTAAATCAATCAATCAATCAATGGTTTATTGCTTCCTTAATGTATTTTACAGGTCTTTTATTACAAAATTAGTATCAATTAAGGGCCCTGTCGGGCGCTGCAATGAGAGAGAAACAAAATATAGTAAGCATAATTTTGAAACATTGTTAACAGACTTCAAAAAGGAGAAGGTTCTCAATTGGGTTGTATGTTTTTTTTTAGATATTTGTTACCTCATAACTCCGTCATTAAAAACCGATTTTAAAAAATGGTTTTTTATTTTAAAAGTTTTTTAAAAATAATTTTCAAGTAAAATATATTTAGGTTGACTTCTAAAGTAAATAAAGTAAGCATCATTTTGAAACCACTATACATTTTTTACCGACTTCGAAAAGGAGGAAGGATGTTTTCAATGGGGTGGTATGTTTTTTAAATGTTATTTACCTCGTAACTCCGTCATTTATGAGCTGATTCTAAAAAAATAGTTTTTTTACAAAAAGGTTTTTTAAGAAATCATTCTCAAGTAATTCAGGTTGACTTCTAAAAAAAATAAAGCATCATTTTGAAACCACTATACATTTTTAACTGACTTCAAAAAGGAGGAAGGAGGTTTACAATGGAATGGTATTTTTTTTTTGGAAGAGTGCTTTCTATTTGGTCCAATTTAATTTCTTTAGAGTCTTCGGTAGTTTGATTAAGGTTTTTTTTATAAAAGATTATGTATAATATATAAAAAACAAACGCGAAACACTTATAAATAATATAGGTATTTGTTTTCTAAACTAATATAATTTGAATTCGTTTTAAAGTTGTGATAATTAGGTTTAAATTATGCGAAAAATAAATGTAAATTAAATATAATTCGCGGTTATGTCTCGTGTAAGGACTACATAAAGGCATTACACACGATTTTACGCGATTTTTTATGTATTTTTTGTGTTGTGTATATAAATTGTAAATGAACTGGTGACCCCCGCTCTAGTTCGTTTCTCGTGCAGAGGATGGCCATCGCGATTCAGCGAGGGAACGCTGCCAGCGTATTGGGCACCTTTGCACGGGAAACAGAAAGAGCGGGTTTTTAAATTTGACGCCATTTTTTTTATTTATATTTTTTTTTTTTTTTTGGAAAAAAAAAACTGTATTTTATTTTTATTGTTTAATTAATTTTTATGATCATTTTATTTGTAATTTTAACTGCCAATAAAGAATTTTATAATTGTAAATTAGGAAATGTATGGACTTATGGGCTTACGCCCTAATACTAGGGCTGCGCTACACTGGATTGGCATGGGATGGCATCGGAAGCGACGCATCATTTCAAAACAAGCTATTATAACCTTTATGTCTAGTGGTATAAGATGAATAGACGCCGGCGAACGCGCGACTTCTCTAGCTAGCTCGAGGAAGCTTACATTTTTTTTCGATTTTTACCTTTTTTTCTTGCAATTCTTTGACTAGCTCCGTGGCGCAGCGGTCAACACGCCTGCCTGCGACACGGAGTGACCGGGTTCAATCCCCGGCCAGGTCAAGATGGAAAATGATCTTTTTCAGATTGGCCTAGGTCCTGGATGTGTATCTATATATGTATTTGTTATAAAATATAGTATCGTTGAGTTAGTATCCCATAACACAAGTCTCGAACTTACTTTGGGGCTAGCTCAATCTGTGTGATTTGTCCGTATATATTTATATTTATTTTAATTCTGTATTAATTTGGGATTCCGATTTCAGTATAGTTCAGGTTCAAAATCAAGCTGTATATTGTATTTAACAATAATTTTGATTATGCAAAATTTCAAAAGTCGTTAAGGATTAAAATCAATTTCAGTTATTCCATTCGTCAAAGTTTATGATGTCAAAACCTACTACGCCTCAGCCATGTGTTAGCGCCACCTATCGAGGAAAAATTAAAATGATATTCAATCGGCATACACTGGAGATTTGGGAGTTTTTCGAGTATCTCGCGTGTAATGCCTACGTCGCATAGTTTCGGTCTTTAGATAAACGAATTGAACTGTATCTGTAGCTAGCGTAAGTAGACATTGAGTTAATTAGCAGTATCCAAATGTTTAATCTAATAAAGTATATAACTGAAGTCTTTGTTTTATTGGCTTTTATACATACATACTCCTCATCTGAGAGATTTTCCGGTTGCTTCCTCACCAGTGGCACAGTGGTGACACTCCCTGTACGTGAGATCTTTACCGTGACGTGAGAGTTCGGGCGCCGGTGACCTTGAGTCGGCGCGTGTTAGCACTAGAGATGATACCACTCATCATCATTTCGAGTAGGTGTCACGGTCAATCGACCATGCACACCCTGGTGTCAGAGTTCTTCGGAACCTCCTCTCGGCGGTTCCGAACGTGGTTGCTTTAACGACTACCAGATGGCAGCCGGGACCACCGGCTTAACGTGCCTTCCGAAGCACGGAATCATCTTTATTATCAGACAATCAGGTGATTCAAGCCTGCAATGTCCTAACCAAACTGGAAACAACTAAACATAGTATGCTTCCGGTGGGAATCGAACCCACGATCCCCGGGTCAACAGGCAAACGCCTTAACCACTGGACCACGGAGGCTGTTACCACTCACTACTCACTTCGTGCCTGCAGTGCGAGAGACGCAAACACACACACAGCCCTCGACCAAGGCAGCGGCGACGGCCCGTCCCCGCCCTCGCGCGCCTCTCGATGCCCCCGCGCACATCCAGACACCCACACATAGCCGCAAGCGATTTTACGTACACACCATCATCATCATCATCATCATCAGGTCCTTTTTAGTCTCCACTACTGCTCGACCCTCTCTGTACTGCTAGGTCCATACTTGGCCAGAGCAGCCAGAGGGCTTGGCCTACACTCTCCACGCTGGCCAGACGGGTTGGAGAGGTCTCTTAGATGTTTATAAGCTTTGTTTAGCTCCGTGTGGTATCCGGCAGAGTAGAATAGGACCACTCCAAGTCTTCCCGTGGATGTCGTAGAAGGTGACTTAGGAAATACGTACACACATGCTGCTAAAATGACGTTTCTTTTCGCATAGTATATATATTCTTTGGCTGTGGTGCGTCAGAGCTCGGACCTGGGGTCTACATTACAGCCGCAAGAAGACCACTGCTGGACAAAGGCCTCTTCTAAGGATTGTTCGGCCCATGGGAGGATATTGCCATACTCACCACGCTTGGCAGGCGGGTGCAAGCGCAGTTTCTTTGGCTTCTGTAGAGAAATAGAATAAAGTTACAAAAGGAAACTTAATTACCTACATATTATGTGCTACTTATTTCAATAGATTTTTTCTCCAGCAGACCTGAGAAAGGAATAGGCATAAAAAGAGGTAATTGGCGTGCACTAATAAAAAAATGTCGCATAGATAAACATACTTAAATAACCTCCACATATCGACTAGCCACATTCAAGGATCGGACAAAGCTGTCTTCACATTCTATGTAACTAGGGATTTCAAAATATACTTAGTATCGTTGAGTAAGTATTCAATGACACAAGTTTGAAACACAGGGGCTAACTCAATCTGTGTGATTTATCTCTATGTAATTATTTATTAGGTATCTTTACCTAAATAAACTTACTACTTACTTCCTGAGCGCTACAACCCTTTGTGGGTCTTGGCCTCTACGATTCTCTTCCATTTCGCTCTATCTCTGGCCTCCCGTCTCCAAGATGTTTTCTTGCCGAGTCTCTTCAGGTCCTCCTCTACACAATCCTTCCACCGCTTTCTAGGCCTTCCGCGGAGTATTTTTTGTTGTGGGGTCGATTTATAAATGTTCTTGGGAGCTCTGGTGTCATCCATTCTTTCCAGATGGCCTGCCTATCGCAGCCTTTGTGACTTGCAGAACCTGACGATGGTTTCTTTGCTTATCAGAGCCTCGAGTTCAAGGTTCATTCTGATGTGGAATGCACCGTCTTCTTGCGCATTGGTCTGAAAATTTGCCTCAGGACTTTCCGTTCCTTTACCTAAATAAAATAGAATCATAACTTTGCAATATACGATATTATGACGTCACATTGTAATTAGAAGTTCTGGTAATCGATATAATTATCTTTCGCTATCGCGTTTCTCCTAATCCTCATAACTAATCTCAATTTCCTCTTTCAGTCACACATTCAATAATATAGATCATGATTTCTTATCTTATGACTAGCTCTTATGACTAGCTCCATGGCGCAGCGGTCAACACGCCTGCCTGCGACACGGAGTGACCGGGTTGGATCCCCGGCCAGGTTAAGATGGAAAATGATCTTTGTCAGATTGGCCTGGGTCTTGGATGTGTATCTATATATGTATTTGTTATAAAATATAGTATCGTTGAGTTAGTATCCCATAACACAAGTCTCGAACTTACTTTGGGGCTAGCTCAATCCGTGTGATTTGTCCGTATATATTTATTTTATTTATTTATTTATTATTTCTCCTTTTATCTCAAACTAGCGGCCCGTCCCGGCTTCGCACGGGAAGATAAAGTTATTTGAATAGCCTATGTTCATCAAGGATAATGTAGGATTCTAATGGAGAAAGAATTTTCCAAATCGGTCCAGTAGTTTCAGAGCCTATTCGATGCAAACAAACAATCAAATCTCTCCTCTTTATAATATTAGTGTAGATATAGTATATAAGTAAGTAAGGTATAGATATATAGATAAAACGATATATTAAGCCCTGATAATATGAAACTAATTTCAATATTTTCACGACGAACAAAGGCTATGATTTATTTCGTCTATCTTCTGCTGGTGTCGCCACTGTACTTGCTCTAACTCTTGTTCTGGAGTGCTATTTTTGAAATGATGCCGATCGTAAACGAGCGATTTTTCCATACAAAAATCGCTCGAAGACGAGTGTCACACTTTCAACAATAGTACCCCTAAGCTCTGCTGTAGCTTTAGAGTCGTCACTTGCGCTGCCAGTTCGTCTATGTATCATCTATTTAGTAAGCGGTTCCTCTATGTATATCTCAGATGTATATATTCTTTGTCTATAGAGAACTGGGGTGCTATTTTTGAAAGTGTGACATCCGTTTTAGAGCGATTTTTGTACGGAAAAATCGCTCGTTTACGAAGGGCGTCATTTCAAAAATAGCACCCCTGATACTATGACCATGTTGTCGGTCAGGCCGGAGCTGTGCCAGGCCACACGTAGCCAGGCCCTAAGCTAGGCATGAGAGTGCCTCAAATCCAGTTTAGGCCACCTAGAATTTTTCACTCAGCACTTTTTCATTCATTGGTGATCGATTACTTTCATCATGATAGGTGATTGAAATATATTATTTATGTTGATAAGCATCAAGCAGAGTGCACGTGCAAGTCTTTATTAAATAGCTGATCTTTATCATATGTACAATTAATTATTAATGATAAAATCTACACTCCTAATCTTTTTTAGACTATGTAAGATTTTATCTGCCGATAGATCCAGGCAGTCTCACTCCGGGGAGTGAGACTGCCTGGATTTTTGATACCGACACGTGTGTCGGTATTAAAAAACATGGCACGGCGACCACTTCGAAGGGGAAACACCGGGCAAATCCGGTAGGAACGACGCGCCTTCGGTCATACGTGTTCACAGGCTTCAACGAATTATGAAACGTTTGTTTAGAGCTATAAGAATGAAATTGGCTTGCAATGGATTCAGTAAGTATCTAAACGAAAAGGTGCTGCGTTCTTACGTGAGCTAAAGCACACCTTATCGCTTAGTACATTGAGTTAATATTTCTTTGATTACCTTTGCAGAGTGCGACTTTGGTACGTAAGTACTAGTACTTTTCTGTGGCCGAGGAGGAGTCAAGTCAGAACATAAACGTGAAGTCAGTGGCGTACAGTGCCGGATTTAGAGGTCTGGTGGCCTCGGGGCAACAAAGGAGTGGAGGCCTGACCCCTATTTATTTGTTTGTTTTCCAATAAATAATTTATTGTGAAACCAATACATCATATATTATTTTATTATTTAATAAATATAAGCGGTACCAAGAATTATCTGAAATTAAATTTTAGCGTTAACAAACGGAATTCCAAGCTCATTTTGGAAAATAATTTATATTCAGACTGAATGTTTTTATTTTGGAGGGAAATTCGAGTTTAGAATCTATGTGTTTTTGCAATAAAAAGTCATAGTTTTAATTGACATCAAAACCAGCCAGTATTCCACAGACAAAAACTCTTAGTCGCAAAACTTTTTGCGTACCCTGGTATTTTTTGTAGACTGTTTTTTAATCGTAAATATACATCTATTAATACGTCGTAATTAAAACAATTATCAACAAGACTTATCGGTCGACGAAATCGATATTTCGACACTAACTGTCAGTGACTCTTATATCTTAGTACCTTCTGATATTTATATTTATTTATTTATTTCCAACTCACAACCATCATTACAGGAATAACCTAATGCAATAGTTGCGGAAAATTATCCAAAATACACATATAATTTATTTTTTATAACATATCCTTACTAATATTATAAATGCGAAAGTGAGTTTGTTTGTTTGTTACGCTTTCACGCCGTAACTACTGAACCGATCATCATGAAATTTTGCATACAAGTTCTCTGGAGTACGGAGAAGGACATAGGCTATTCCCGAGGGATCGACATTGACGCGGGCGGAGCCGCGGGCAAAAGCTAGTATGATATAAAGCTATATTTGTAAACTCATTCAGCGTGCAACAGAATAAGTCTATTTTTAGTGCTATAGCGTCTGGTCTATATTATATACATATGTATGCTACCACCATAGATTTAAAATAAAAATGCGTCCTTCATACTTCTATGGCTACCACCCACAGCCTGCCGGCAACCGGCCTGCTTCGTTTAACCAAAGACAATATAATACTTACGTATTATATCAACGTCATACATAAATATTGGCCTAACTTAAGGCCTGTTAAAAGCAGCCGAAGAGGATATATCCACTTTTCCTGTATTCTCTTTGAAAGCAGCAGACAGACCGTAGGGGCAGGCTGTGGTAGTTAGTTCCACCAACTGCCACTATGAGCGACGGAGAGAGCGCTGCAGTGAAATAGTTACAGACTTTTCCACTCGTCGGTAGATGGCGTTAGCTAAACTTGGTAAAACTTAAAGATATTGTTTTAATATAAGCTAAATATATTTTTTCATCTGAAATGAGATATTTTTCGTGAATACTGTTTTTATTTTCTCGTAATATTGTGGATTGGATACATATGTGTGAATTTGTGAATAAACCTAAGGCGCCATCTATGTGATGAGCCTGACATAAATCGTACGCAATAGGCTTTTTTTTTTTTTGTAATGACTATGTAGCTAGCTTCAAGTGAGCTTTCGCTACTTCACCGGGCGTTTGAAGCGAGGGCAGAGTGCCCTCGGCCTTTATAGGCAACATCACCAAAGGGCCCCCAGGAGGGACGGACCTCGGCTTTGGGCGTTGCCTGTGTGCTCAAGGCTTGGAGAGACAGCAAACTCTCATATTGCCTGATGGGCCGCGTATGCGTGCATGCAAGCCTGAAGGGCCAATCTGAGGATCAATGGCAAAAGCCTTTGGAGAGCAGCAACTCTCATCTTTTGCCTTATGGGCCGAAAGCTACGTTGCCAGAAGGGCGTATCCTGGGTGCAAGTCACCCGGGACCGCCGGGCGGTCACCAGTAATCGGAGCTAATCCTACTCTACGCACTCTGTTCCGGTGTCGAGTGCGACGGGGTCGGATAGTGGGACGCAATAGGCGTTGGGACAATGGGACCACATGCCGTGGTAGATAAAATAAACCAACGGTTTTCATAACAGACATAGCAACCCATAGCAGAACAGTAGTTTGTAGGCAGTAACTGCCTACAATATTTATTGATAACGTTCCGGATGTACGCAGTATTGATAGATAGATAATAACTTTATTGTTACCGAAAAGACAAACATAAACACGTGATTTTGAACCTCTGAGCTATACTGAAATGTGGGTATCAGAAGCCCTAATGGAATACATAATTGCAAGAAAAAAAAATTACTTCCCATAGAGATATGCCCAGCTGATCAGTGACTTTGTGGAAAACCAATTTTTTTTTGTTTTTTACCTTTTTTTAGGGTTCCGTACTTCAAAAGGAAAAAGGATCCCATAAAGGATCACTTGGTTCTCCGTCTGTCAAGATCTTTAGCTCAGGAACGCGTAGAGGTATCATGCTGAAATTCATATCAAATATTCAGGTCTACTGTTCTTTGGAGATGCGAAAAGAATCAAAGATCTAAGCAGCGAGCTGACTATAATTATACGCTAAATAATGTCACTAAATTCATGTTCCTACGATAAATAGTTTTGTACATAATTATTTTTTCTGTAATGGTACACCGTGTATGGTACCGATTTTAAAGACGTTTCACGCCAAAAAATTATTTTACTTACTTAACACAAATACCTAAACAATGAAAAAAAGCAATTATAATAGGTATTTGATTACATTAATATGTGATACAATATAATAATAAGGCTTATTATTAAATTGCATTTATTGGCGTTAATTGAATGTGATAGGTTTATCGAAATGTGTGAGCATTTGCGTCTTTCTTTACCGATGAAATGGTCGTTTTCTATAGGTAGAGAAATTCGAGTAAATTGAATTTTTCATAATCACGTTTTTAGTATCATTTCGGGTTTGATCCGTGGGTTTAATAAATTTTTCGAACAACAGTGAGCTGATTTACGCATTATAAAATTCGCAATATGTTAGAAAAAGAATAGAAAAATGACGACATATTTGATCATAATCAAAATGGACATCTGAAATGAGCATTTTTAAATAATGAAATTCAGAAAATAAAAAATAGTAATTTATGTAGAATGTTAATAATTAATTGCTCTTAAAACTTATAAATGTGTAACTTCCCTGGTGTAATCTCCACACTGGAGTTCCACAAGGTGGAATTTTATCACCTCTTTTATTCTGTTTTTACTGACTCCATCTCTCTCTCATGGTCTCTCTACCTCTCACCACCTATATGCTGATGACCTGCAACTGTATCATTCATGCAATTACCGCGATATCGAATCATCGATTGCTCTAATAAATAACGAAAATCGTCAAATTGCAGAGTGATCAGAAATTTTGGCATTGCAGTGAATCCCAACAAATGTCATACTAATATCATTGGCAGCTCCCGACAGCTTGGCAACATTGACACTAACCCTCTTATTCATAAAAATTAGCAAATGATTATTTAACCTATTTTAGTTAAAATATGTTTTGTCCTTATCCCTCTCTGCAACGATTGGCATGGAAAGAACGAGACGAAACATATTTTAACTAAAATAGGTTTAATAAGCGTTTGTTAATTTTTATGAATAAGAGGGATATCTTTATCCTCAGTAACGTATAATAATGTCACTATACCATTTTGTTCTAGTGTCAAAAATCTTGGTTTGTATATAGATTCTACTCTCAGTTGGTCTAACCATATCACTGAAGGGTCCGGTAGTACCACCAGGGTAGTACAGAGAGGGTCATGCTCCTGCAGTGGAGACTAAAAAGACCTGATGATGATGATGTACATTTCATGGCGAAATCACGAAATAGGTGAATGAGCCGCACGTCCTTAAACTTGTACTCAGAGCCGAGCCATCGTCATAATCTTCATTATCTTCGATAAATTATAATTCTCTTATAATTTATCCATAATCTTTACCACGATAATTTTACCATTACAAAACTACTACAATCACCCGTATTGTATTATTAATAAGAGTGATTTTAGATTAATTTTGCAAAGGTTGAGATGTAAAGATATTGTGGTCGTGGATTTAAAAAATCTATATATTTGGGATTGCTACATGCGAAATCGTTAGGCAGTATAAAAATCAGCTTGTCTGTATTTTTCTGTCCAGTGCTTTTGTGATTTAGTGTAACAGTGCCCTATTTTGTGTTTTCGAGACTTAATTAATTTACGAAAAACCAATCATGAATTCAAGTAAGTTTTTCCATCATTTTATCTAATGGGATTTAAGATCGATGGACCATTTGCTACCATTTGGGACATTAGCATATGTAGAGTAACGTACCTAGTATATAAAACAACCCCAGGCGTGGTCCCCGCAGACTTTCAAGTAGGTATCCAACTGTCAAAACGTTTATTCAGAAATAGGCCTTTACAGGCACACAGTTACTTTTTAGGGTCCGTACCCCAAGGGTAAAAACGGGACCCTATTAATTTGGCTCCGCTCTCCGTCTGTCACCAGGCTGTGACAGACGACTATCTCCGTGGTCCAGTGGTTAAGGCGTTAGCCTGTAGACCCGAGGGTCGTGGGTTCGATTCCTACGGGAAGCATACTATGTTTAGTTGTTTCCAGTTTGGTTAGGAAATTGCAGGCTTGAATCACCTTATTGTCTGATAATTAAGATGATTCCGTGCTTCGGAAGGCACGTTAAGCCGTTGGTCCCGGCTGCCATCTAGTAGTCGTTAAAAGGGACCACGTCAGAGGCCGAAAGGCGGTTCCCAAAAACTCTGACACCAGGGTGTGCATGGTCGATTGACCGTGACACCTACTCGAAATGAATGAATGAGGACCAGACTGTATCTCATGAACCGTGATAGCTAGAGTTGTAATTTTCACAGATTATGTATTTCTGTTGCCGCTATAACAACAAATACTAAAAAACAGAATTAAATAAATATTGAAGGGGGCACCCATACAACAAACGTGATTTTTTTGCTCGATATTGACAATGCTAGGTAGACGCTTGAAATAATCACAATATATTTAGTTATGTATTTGCTTTAAAAATAATTGATTAAATTAAAATAAAACAAAGATCTAATAGTGGCTTCCATACATCAGACATGATTTTTTGCCGTTTTTATAGATAAATAATAAATAAATAAATATATACGGACAAATCACACAGATTGAGCTAGCCCCAAAGTAAGTTCGAGACTTGTGTTATGGGATACTAACTCAACGACACTATATTTTATAACAAATACATATATATATACACATCCAAGACCCAGGCCAATCTGAAAAAGATCATTTTCCATCTTGACCTGGCTGGGGATCGAACCCGGTCACTCCGTGTCGCAGGCTGGCGTGTTGACCGCTGCGCCACGGAGCTAGTCAAAAATAGATAATGGTACGGACCCCTTTAGTTTGCCGTGTGGTATCCGGCAGAGTAGAATAGGACCACTCCATGTCTTCCCGTGGATGTCGTAGAAGGCGACTTAGGAAATACAAGCTAAACAAAGCTTATAAACATCTAAGACACCTCTCCAACCCGTCTGGCCAGCGTGGAGAGTGTAGGCCAAGTCCTCTGGCTGCTCTGGCCAAGTATGGCCCTAGTAGTACAGAGAGGGTCGTGCTCCTGTAGTGGAGACTAAAAAGGACCTGATGATGATGACGGACCCCTTCGTGCGCGAGTCCAACCCGCACTAGGTCGGTTTTTTTTTGTTATCAAATCACATTCTTTTAGATGCGTCACAAGCCGAACGCTTAGGCCGATTGTGCTTCTCTATCGCTTGTTCCGCGCTCTCGCTTGCACACGGAACGTGACACTTTTTCATGCCTGCAGCCGGTGTTCATCGATTTATTACGACGGTATCATGTCAAAGGGTTTAATTTTTTTATGTATTATTATATTTTTTATGTACTCATGGGTACCTACTGATGGGAAACGGTCAAGAGGCAAACCAGAAACAAGATGGACAGACGACTTGACTGTTTTCGATGAAACTTGGAGAGAGATGGGGAGGCTTTTGCCAAGCAGTGGGACATAAATAGCTAGTAAAAAAAAAATGTACCTTCGACGGCAAACCAGCAGACGACCCACGTTTACCTACAGAATATAGAAAAATCTATAAAATATAGTAGGATGATGTAATTAAATTTATAAGAGAGTTTACGTGATACGAGGTTTTAATCAATTTAAATGAGTCAATGACTTATTCTAAGCATAATAATATATTTTTTATCTTCTTATGATAAGTCGGCTTTAATCGTTGAATATGATTACAAGGAGTTAGGAAAAGTGCCTATAGTAGGATATTTTTTATCATGCTATTACCTATATGTACTGACGGACTAATTATTTTTTTTTAGGAAACTAGCCTATTACATAATATGTCTATAAATATATTTTAAGTGGGTTGCCTAAAAAAATCTTAAGTTAAAACGAACTTAAGTTAAATGTTAACTTACGTTAACGTACTAAGTTAACTCACTGTAACAGTAACTCTGTTACTGTAACACTCTAACAGTAACTCCGTCGAGCCTGTTAACAGTAAGTTACAGTTACTGGTACAGTAAGTTACCAGTGAGTTACAGTAACGGAGTTACTGTATAAATAAAATAAATAAATAATTATAATTGCATAAGTTAAAAAAAATGCTATGCAATTGCTTTACCGCGGCAGTCCCCGAGTGACGCACGTATTTTTTTTAACAATTCACACAAAGTATAAGATTGATTATTTTTTGCCAAAATAAATCGATATTAGTAATTTGCGCTGGTCTGGTTAATGACTAAGCTTTATTTCTTTTTTATTTATTTATTTCAAAATACCGTTTGCGTATTATACCTGGTGAAATTTTTATCGTTCTGAACCCTTAAAGGGGAGATTCAGCCCGTCGATATAAACAACTTTTCCTATGGGACCAATGCTGGGAACTCAAAAAAAAATGGACAGTTTCATAAAAATGTTCGGCCGCCCGGTCAATTTGTATGAACGTCAAAAATTTTTTTTACAGTAGATGTATTTCTGTTGCCGCTATAACAACAAATATTGCATAGCAATGAATGCTACTAGTGTTTAGCATGTCGTTGATGTGCAGAAGGAACAGCGTGGGTGATAAAACAGATCCTTGAGGGACGCCAGCATTAATGGGCATGATATCGGAGCATACACCGTCAACAACGACCTGAATGCTACGCCCAGATAAAAAACTAGCGACCCACAAGCATAGTCCCTCAGGAAGTCCGTAAGATGGTAACTTCGCAAGAAGAGCCTTATGCCAGACCCGGTCAAAAGCCTTTGTGATGTCTAGACTAAATGCCAGTGCTTCTCCCTTGCTCTCGATAGCGGCTGCCCATCGCGTTAGGTACACAAGAAGATCACCAGCACTACGCCCGTGGCGGAACCTGTATTGACGGTCACTAATTAGCTGATAATCTTCAAGGTAACCAAGAAGCTGGATGTTTATCACACGCTCCATCACCTTAGAGAGCAGGGAGGTTATCGCAATAGGCCGATAGTTAGACGGGTCTGTGCGGTCACCCTTTTTAGGAATAGGGTGAACGTAGGCTACTTTCCACGAAGACGGAACTTTTCTCAGGAGCCAACTCAGGAGCGCATGTTTTGAGCACAATTGCTGGAATGCCATCAGGCCCGCTGGACTTCTTGACGTCGAGGGAAAACAGAGCACGTCGCACTGCACTTTGAGTGAAGCGAATTTCGTGCATTGAGTGCTCGCATCGCGATAAAAAGGGCGGCGATGCTCCTCCGTCGTCAAGGGTAGAATTTGACGCAAAGAGAGTAGCCAAGAGATCGGTCTTCTCTTTTGCGGAGTGAGCCAGCGAGTCCTGACGATTGTGCAGAGATGGGAGTGAAGGGCGACAGGAATTACCCTGAGCTGCCTTAGCAAGAGACCAGAAGACTCTACTCCCGGAGGGATAGCCAACCAATCTCTCACCAATGCGTGTAGTGTGCGCAAACCTTGCTGCAGTGATCTGCTTCTTGTAGGCTATTGAAGCTGCGTTGAACCGCTTCTTCAAATCAGAAATATTACGATCCTTGACATTTCGCGCAGCAACCCAGGCTTCGTAGGCTTCACGCTTGAGGTGGGCGGCACGCAAAGACGAGCAACGAAACCAAGGTTGAGACCGCCCTCCGATACGAACCACTGAGCTGGGAATATAGCACTCCATGCCCAGCAGTATCGCCTCGGCGACAGCTTTCGCACAAATTATTAGGTGCCAGGCAATATACAAAAACGAGTAAGACTTCTTAGTGGATTTTATTAAGTGAAAAATGTCTTACAAGAATTACACTTGACATAGCAGTCGGCGGGAAGAGAAAAATTAGCGCCTCTAGTGGCGAAAACTAAAAACTTTTTAATTTGACACTGGTTAATGTTAAAGAATCAATACACATAGAACCTTATTATAATAATTTACCCTTTTTAACACAAATGTCAGGATTTTCTGATGAGAAGCACAAGTCTCGAATAGAAGGATGCATAGAACTCTCGCAATCAATCCCCTTGCAATATATTTTTATACATAATTTATACATATATAATCCTTACCTATCCTTACTAATATTATAAATGCGAAAGTGAGTTTGTTTGTTACGCTTTCACGCCGTAACTACTGAACCGATCATAATGAAATTTTGCATACAAGTTCTCTGGAGTACAGAGAAGGACATAGGCTACCTTTTATCCCGGGAAAAAGTATTATTCCCGAGGGATCGACATTAACGCGGGCGGAGCCGCGGGCGAAAGCTTGTTGGAAATAAAAAAACACTTTTCATTCATTAACCAGCTCGGTGAAGGTCGTTGTATAGTGGGATCTTAGACTAGAACTTAAAATAAGAAACTCATCAAAAAATGATCAATTTATTTAAAAAATAAACAAATTTTTTCTATATAATACACATATTTACATATAAGGTAAATTTTAATTAAGCGCAAAAATTTTAAAGATATACGCTAGTAGGCCAAGTCCTCTGGTTGCTCTGGCCAAGTAATCCAAGTATGGCCCTAGTAGTACAGAGAGGGTCGTGCTTCTGTAGTGGAGACTAAAAAGGACCTGATGATGAATGAATGAATGAATACGCTAGAAAAATGATAGAACTTTAACAGCAAATTTTAAAAAATCGACCCGCTAGTTTTCGAGATATTTGGCTCTGAACATTTAGAAAAACAGATGAAAAACACACCTATGTTCAAAAATACGTTTCTTGCGAACAACTTTTTGCTATCTACTATCCTGCTAAAGCATTTCTTTGACCTAATAGACCAGCCGGCCTATTTGCTTACTTAGTGTACATAGTTTTGATAGTCATTTCAAAGTACATTACGTTTTATATATCTATACTTCTATACTAATATTATAAAGAGAAAAGATTTGTTTGTTTGACGCGAATATGCTCCGAAACTACTAGACGGATTTGAAATAATCTTTCACAGTTGGGAAACTACACTATCTGCGCTGAACATAGGCTATGTATTACGCGGACAAAGTCGCGGGAAAACAGCTAGTCTTTAATAAAAATAGTCAATCATAGGAAACCCGCAATGTATTTTGGTCACTGAGTTAGCAAATAGGCCAGTAAGCCCTTAAAATATTTGCGCTAATTATATTATTATTATTAATTTAAATAGACCTTGTTTAACTCATCATGACATCACGTTAAGTTCACAATTCATAATGGTTTCTGATGTTTTTGCGATTGTCACACATTTAAATAAATCACTTTAATACGATATTATCGCGCATATTACATTATTTTTACACCTAACGTTTCGAAAACTTTACAGTTTTCATGGTCGCAGGTGGTGGTTGAAGCTCGCTTCAATCAAGACCTTGGAAAATAAACTTTTAAGACCTGTAAAATCCAATATCCCATATCAAGATGCAGGAGTATATAAAATTGATTGTGAGTTCGGTTTATCATACATTGGGCAAACAAAGAGAAGCATCGGTACCCGAATTAAAGAACATATTGCTGATATGAAGAATAGACGCTCAACCAAGTCTGCAATCTGTGAACATGCCTTAGACAAACCCAACCACTACATGCGTTTTGATAATCCTCAAGTCCTTGCAAAAGAAAACAGATACATTCCAAGAATGCTTCGTGAGCAGGGACCGGAAAACCGGGTTCGGGGCTAATCTGATTAATAGAGAAACCCTATGATATGATTACCCAATGGATATGCTTATCACAACAATAGGGTTACTCCAACGATTTGATAACCCTATCGAACGGTTATCCTTATTAACTGGTTAACCGTATCTATTAGGTAACCCTTTCATGTGTAAAACCCTATCATAAGGTTTACCCTATCATTGGATTAACCCTATCAAATGGTTAACAATATCGCTGATTAACTTTATTAATAAGTTAACTCAATCAACTTGAAACCCTAACGATTGTGTATTTAATCATAAGGTTAACCTTATTGATTATTGCCTGTCTCTTTCGCGCATTTCAGCGCGTTTTTAACCAAAGCCTTTATTTATGTTCGGAATAAAACAGGCGCTGAACAGAGGCTATGTATAAACATATAGACAGTTCAAATAATTGAACTGTCTCGACAATTAAAAACTGTACGGTTTTACTGTGAAATTATAAACATGCCATTAATATTAAAGTAAATTTTCGCGTTGGCACTTTTCACATTTAGGTAATGCAAGTTAATTTTATTTACATATTACATATTTATCCTTCATTTAAAACTTCAAAATCCATTGTTAGTGAAAGACGGCAGGACGCATAGTGCTGCACTTAGTTCGTTTTAGGGTTCCGTATCCAAAGGGTAAAAACGGGACCCTGTTAATTTCGCTCCGCTGTCCGTCTGTCTGTCTATCTGTCCGTCTGTCACCAGGCTGTATCTCATGAACATGATGTATTTCTGTTGCCGCTATAACAACAAATTCTAATAAATAGAATAAAATAAATATTTAAGGGGGCTCTCATACAACAAACGTGATTTTTTTTGCTTGTTTTTGCTCGATATTGATAACGGCAACAGGAAGACGCTTGAAATATTTACAGAATATTCAGTTATATATTCACTTCAAAAAAAAAGATTTTTTTGCCGTATTTATAGATAACGGTACGGAACACTACGTGCGCGAGTCCGACTCGCACTTGACCGGTTTTTTCCAAATATCGATAATCAACATGAATACAGATGAGGGTACAAGTAATAAAGTTATTGGTATTTATTTTTCTTTTTTTCTGTCGGCAAAATCTAAAAGCTACTAGTATTTTGGCATGAGCAGAAATTAAAAATTCAATTGTAAATACGCGCGAATAATATTTCGCGGCCGCGATGCAGTATACGCGTGGTTGGTGCGGGGCGAGGAAGGAGCGAGGCGCCAGCGGGAGGCCGGCAGCGGCGCGGCGGACGTGTCGTAACGAATAGGTACCGATTGCGCCGTGCATGAAAAAGAAATACATATAAATATGAAAAATTCTAAAAATGTTACCATTCAGAGATTGAAATGAAAATATGAAATCAGGTATTTTGACTCCTGTACTTTAAATATAGGACCTAGAGAATTATTATTGACATTAGTTCGTACTTTATAATAGTCTACAATGCCTAGGTAAGTATATAATATGATATCTTAAGTTTTAACACCTGAAGTGGCAAGACATCATCACTCGCGAAGTAAATAAGTTATGAGAAAAACTGCCATGATTCGGACGCCAGGAATTTTGACAGCCGATTTGATCCGTTTTTCTATTAGTTCGGAAGTTGATAGTTATTAAACTATTTGTAAGGGTAAGTAAAATATTAGTTCGCAAAAAAATCAGCTCAATACACGCAGTAGTTTAAGAAATATCATTAAATATCCAACCGTAGGTGAAATACCATGATGAGCAGAATATTTTCGGGAGTATAGAAATAAGTGGCGATACAGTATATATGCTAACCATCCTAAATTAGCAATAGTATTAACGTAAAATAGTACAGTCGCGAACACCATTGAATTCAAGGTATTTTAACTTATCCAAAACTATTGTTTGTTGACCACATTTTTTTTATATCGTTCATACTTACGATACAATCACAATTGGAATGTGCTTAAAAAGTCGTTACCCTTCAATCGCGGAAACACAGACACGATCGAGTTTTAATATTTTATATATATATATGCGACCTGGAGAGCTATTTTTGAAATTTGGCCGTCTATTCTCTGCCAAGCGATTTTTCTACACAAAACTCGTTCGAAGACGAGTGTCATACTTTCAAAAATAGTACGCCCGATCGGAAGTGTAATTTTTTTTTATTTGGCCGTTCATAAACGAGTGATTTCTCCATACAATTATCGCTCGAATGGTCATACTTTCAAAAATAGTACACCGGGTCTCTTGGGAGCTGACAATATATAACTAAATATTCTGTCAATATTCCAAGCATCTACCTTTATCAAGATTATCAAGATCGAGCAAAGGAACCACGTTTGTTGTATGGAAGAACCCTTAATTTAATATTTATTTTGTTTTTAGTATTTGTTGTTATATCGGCAACAGAAATACATTAACTGTGTTAGTTAAATATTTCAACTGTCTAACTATCACGGTACGGTTAGCCGTGTGGTATCCGGCAGAGTAGAATAGGACCACTCCAAGTCTTCCTGTGGATGTCGTAGAAGGTGACTTAGGAAATACAAGCTAAACAAAGCTTATAAACATCTAAGACACCTCTCCAACCCGTCTGGCCAGCGTGGAGAGTGTAGGCCAAGTCCTCTGGCTGCTCTGGCCAAGTATGGCCCTAGTAGTACAGAGAGGGTCGTGCTCCTGTAGTGGAGACTAAAAAGGACCTGATGATGATGATGAACTATCACGGTTAATGAGATACAGCCTGATGACAGTCGGACAGTGGAGCCATATGAATAGGGTCCCGTTTTAACACTAAAAATGAGGTAAAAAAATATCATATAATTATTACAGGTACGGGTTATTTACATTCTTCAGAGCGGTGTTCCTGTGGGATCGACCAAATGTCTAGAGAATGAATAACACGACAGTTATCTTTTTGTGTTGACGTGTCGATCTCGTACTGAGTCTCAGAACAAGGACTAAAGTTAGTATATAGATGTCTAATAGATGTAGAACTCGACTCTCGACAGCGTCAGATTAAAAATAAATACTTTGATTTTGATCTCCAAAACTATATGCGATTTTTACTAGCAGTTTGCAATTGAAATAAATTTGACATACTTATTTACTTAGCAAAAAAAATTTTTTAATTAATAATAATATATATATGCCTGTACATAAAACTCATTCTCATGTTAGCATCCTTACCAACGTACACATCCTGTACTCTATACTCTCGTATGAAGAAATAAGATTATTTTTTATGCATGTGAACACTTCAGTACACACATGTACCTCAAAAATAAAAGAATACATGACCCATTTCAGTAATACAGCTAAATATACGGGAACGTCGCTTTTTGCTATACTCCCGAAAATGGTCGGCTTATTATGGTATTTCACCTACGGTTGGATATTCAATGATATTTTTTAAACTACTGCGTGTATTTAGCTGATTTTTTGCTAACTAATATTTTACTTACTCTTACAAATACTTTGATAACTTTCAACTTCCTTAGCCGTGTGGTTTCTGGCAGAGTAGAATAGGACCACACCTACTCTTCCCATGTATATCGTAAGAGGCGACTAAGGAAATACAAGTACTCTCCAATACGCTGTCGAAATTCCTGGCGACTGAATTATGGTACTTTTTCTCATAACTTATTAATTTACTGATACTTACCTAGGCATTGTAGGCAATTATTAGGTATAAACTAATGTCAACAATAAGTCTCTAGGTCCCATATAAAAGGATAGGAGTCAAAATACCTGATTTCACATTTTCTTTTTTAATTCCTGAATGGTAAAATTTTTAGAAATTCTGTTTGTACAAACATGACATATAAATTCATAACAATGTATGAAAAAAAAAAACAAACTCCTACGCTGTGCCGATTGTGAGATCCAGCAATCAGCCAAACGTTACCCCAACTAAAATTGAATATCGCCAGGGTCTGGAGACGCACAAATTCTATTTATACAACAACATTTACCACACATCAACTACCTACAAAATATTTTATCAGCTTTCATTCGGATCCGAAAAAAGTTTTAGCTGGCGTTACGTTTGAAATGTCATCCTGGCAGAATCAGATTTTAATTAAAATCTTAATAATTAATAGACGCACAAATCTCAAACTTTCACACACATTCTTCTTCTTCTTTTCGTGTCGATGGTACCTATATTTTTGCAGCCCAATAATGGGCCACTTCTATTCCTTCCTTAGATGCTGTAAGAAGATCGTCCAGAGTGCAGGTGTTCGGGCACCTTGGATAAGAGAGGAGGTGCGCCATAGTTTGGGGAGAGAGTCCACACTCGTACAGTACATGACACACTTTTACATGACGTTACGCACTGATAATCTAGTAATATATAGGGTTCGTAGTAAACGAGGAACCCTTATAGTTTAGCCATGTCTGTCCGCCTGTTTGTCCGCGGTTTTATTCAGAGACTATAAGTACTAAAGATCTGTAATTTGGTATGGATATGTATATTAATCATGCCGAAAAAGTGGTAATATAAATCTTTCTAAAAATTTTTTTTGGTGTAGCTCCCAAACTCAATTTAGTTCTCATAGTAATTTTTTTTCACAACTAACTTCTACGTATGGGGTGTTGTAGCATAAGTCTTTTAAAAATATTGTGAGCTTCTGAACATAATTTTTCGATTTACTTATCCGTTTCGGAAATATTTGGTTTTATAGTACAAATTTTTGTTACAGTTCAGTGTCTCTATCTACTAAATGGTTGTATATGAACCCGAGAAAAAATTCACGGCCGTAGTACATATAACGAAGTTTAAAGGAATACTATCAAAGCTAAGTAGATTTTATAAATTAAAGATTGACCAACTTATAAATGAACTCGGTGAATTAAAATTTCATACGAATTGAATTAAAAGTTAGACAGTTGTTAGTTACGTACAACAACTACCGAATATAAATTTTTGAATCACGTAAAGTAAGATAAATACAAAATCATAGTAGCTTTAATAATAATAATACCTAAAATAATAGCAATGTGTTTACGTTCGACAGCGCGCGGCGCTTGGCGGAACGATAGGAAGTTGCTTGGTATCTTGTTACCAGCGCTTGCTCTACTCATGGTGGTACTCAAATGGATTTTTTTTCCTAATTTCTTTCGTTAAGTAGGACTTTATAAATCTTTCTTCAGCTACCACACTCCGTGGTTACCTCAGTTTTATGTGAGCTCGTTTTTAGACGTTACTAAATAATGGTAAGAGACCCTTCGTGCGGGAGTCAGACTCGCACTTGGCCGGTTTTTTTTTAATCTATGCTTATAATTATATTAACAATTAATAATAATTAAAAGAAAAAACCGGCCAAGTACGAGTCGGACTCGCGCCCGAAGAGTTCCGTACCGTTATCTACAAAAACGGCAAAAAATAATGTCTGTTGTATGAGATGAGAGCCCCCCTTTAAAATTAATTTTATTTTTATTTGATTAATTATTTTTAAAGTGAATATATAACTAAATATTCTGTGAATAGTTCAAGCGTTTACCTGTTGCCGTTATCAATATCGGAAAATCACGTTTGGTGTATGGCAGCCCGCTAAAATATTTATTTAATTCTATTTTTTTGTATTTGTTGTTACAGCGGCAACACATACATCATCTGTGAAAATTTCAATTGTCTAACTATCACGGTTCATGAGATACAGAATGGTGACAGACGGACAAATAGACAGACGGCCGGCGGTGCGAAATTAATAGGGTCCCGTTTTTACCCTTTGGGTACGGAACCCTAAAAAGAAACGCACTGCACTAAACAAAGTTTGCATGTCATAAAAATAATTTTTAACAAAAAAAAAACCGACTTCAATCTGGTGACTAAAAAGTAAAATATAAATTTACTAAGCACAAAGTAATTCGTATTTTGTAATTTAGTTAATCAGAAATGATTCAATAAGTATTTTATACAATTTTGAAGTCGGTGCCAGTATTATCAACCTTTCTCATCACAACTCAAGCTAATAGGCATATTGAACCATAAACAAACGGTAACTGCTGTAAATCGTTGAGGGATTCCCTCGACTGTCTATCGTCTCCATTATCAGACCTGTAATGGTACTTATAACACATATGGGTGCAAAGTTCTCATCAACAGAAATTAATGAAGTCCAAACACAAGGTAGCTATTGTAAAATGTTGAGGAGTTCCTTTGACTGTCCGTCGTCATCATCATCAAACCTCTAATGACAGTCGCAACCCATCTATGTGTAAAGATCTCATCAATACAAATTAATCAAACCCAAACACCAGGTGATTGCTGTAAATCGTTGAGGAGTTCCCTCGAATGCCTTTTCGCTCCATCATCAGATCGACCCCAGACCTTCATTAAATATTAGTGCTTTAACATACCTAAGGAAAAAAGTAACAAACGTACTAGCCGCCAGTATAATATACGAAGGTTCTCCTCGATTTCTCTAGGATTCCATCATCAGGTCGTGGTTTTCTTATCATCGTACCACACTCGGAATATGTCCTCTCTAACAAAAAAAGATTTATCAAAATCGGTTCATAAACGACGAAGTTATCCGCGAACAAACATAAAAAAAAATATATATACGGTCGAATTGAGAAACCTCCTCCTTTTTTGAAGTCGGTTAAAAACAACACAATGAATAAAGTGTTTTGTTTAGACACTCGTCTCTGCCGTCTTAGTAATTATTATTACGTGAACGAGGGATCGACATTGACGCGGGCGGAGCCGCGGGCGAAAGCTAGTTTGAAATAAAAATATAGAAGTTGTTATCAACATATTTCCCTTTCCTACAGCCGGTGCCTTGCCAACTGAGTGGTTGGGACAGATATTTTTTATCAATGTTAGTTTTGCTCGTGGTTACCGGCATTATTGAACCGTGTAGTAAAGGTTGTAAGAAAAATAGCTATGTATATCGATAAAGCATGTCTCTTATCCAATCACGAGCTAGTAGATAATGAAGGGCAAAGGGACCTATAGACACTCGTACACAGGTACCTGAATTTCGATAAGGTACGTGACATAAACTGTTGCCAAGTGATCTCCTATATATATATATATATCCTTACTAATATTATAAATGCGATAGTGAGTTTGTTTGTTTGTTACGCTTTCACGCCGTAACTACTGAACCGATCATCATGAAATTTTGCATGCAAGTTTTCTGGAGTGTGGAGAAGGACATAGGCTACTTTTTATTCCGGTAAAAAGTACTATTCCCGAGGGATCGACATTGACGCGGGCGGAGCCGCGGGCGAAAGCTAGTATATATATAATGGGTAGCACATGTTAACATTTAATTTCAAATTGATGAATTCAAATTATGTCAAATTCATATTATGTCATATGATATGAAATTATATTTTTACCCAAGTTTACTTGTAATGTTTCAAATCGTAAAATTACTATATACTTATTGTAAGATAACGAGTATGTAGTCTTATAATACGTATCAATAAATACATACTATCACGTTTTTTTTCCGTTACGAGGTACACAGAGCCTAGGACCATAAGACGTAAAAGCCACGTTCAGCATGTTGATGGACATGTAGGTGGAAGACGGAATAAAAATAGTGATTTATTGCTAACCTCGTTGCCTACTAAAATGATTTTCCAGATTTTTATAAAAAATAAATAAATAAAATAAAAATTCTTTATTTCAGACTCTTTTTTTTATAGTCCATATTACGAGTACTTGTTACGAGTATGTAGTCTTATCCATTCCCTCAATTGGCTTTCACGATCTGCGTGGGAAGAGAATCAACATTTTATTTTTTTTCTTTTCCCACATACCATCATGGAAGATCGAGAAATCTTCTCTAATAAATAAAGTTATATGAACTGAAATTAGGTGAAATAAACGTTACATAAAGATATCAACTAAGGTACGTTAGTAGGTACTTATATTAATTATGTGGTAGTAAGTAACGGTTAGGCCAAGACCTCTGGCTGCTCTGGCCAAGTATGGCCCTAGTAGTACAGAGAGGGTCGTGCTCCTGTAGTGGAGACTAAAAAGGACCTGATGATGAAGTAACGGTTAAACATTACACCCCTAATAATTTCCTGTCCTACAGGTGCACCGTGACCGTAACGTAATGAAGGTAGTTATTATAACATAGTACCTATGTACCAATTTATCTTTACGACTTATGTAGTATATTAATTTATTAGTATTTTTAACTAGTCGCGCAGGTACATTTCGCACACGATGCGAAGAAGCAACCATATGCTCGTAAGAATGTTCAAGATCTGATTATAACAATCATATGCATAATTATTACAAAACTGTACTACAACACTATAAACCTCGTCATTTACGCAACACTTGTTTATGAATGAATTCGCGCGTTTCGGCTTTATTCGTGCCCCATCCCGATCCCCGTCCGCCACCCGATAGTCGGTCTCGCTCGTTTAGCGCCCCGTTTCATGCAGGTGAAATGCAATACAATAACGGCGCACGGACATGAGTCGGCCGCGAAGTTCGTCTCTCGATCCAGGCGGTTCTTAACCGAAAAGATTTGCCGAATCCAAAAAAACCGTCTGTATTTTGTGCATAATATATATCGCAAAAAGGTTTATTTTTGTCTGACTTCCTGCAGCGTAGATTCCCAAACGAAGTCCCGCCGGCCTTTATATGACCAAAACCGCTCGCGCCGTGTGCGCTGTCGTCCATAAGGTTTGCAATAATAGGTCTAATGAAGTTTCAAATAGAGATTATAATGGCTCGACGGTGTTCCAAAACCCAATCATACGGTTTTTGGAATAGGGTATGCGCTTACATTCAATAACACTATTCTTATGGTTAACCTTTCATCAAGTTAACTCAATGATATGATAACCTTATTGATATGGTTATTCATTTGATAGGGTTACACCTTCCATGCATTAACTCTATACTTTTGGTTAGCCTTTCATCAAGTTAACTTGATGATATGCTTACCGTATTGATACGGTAACTGTTTTGATAGGGTTACAATAATGATATGCTAACCGTATCGATAGGGTTTTTAAAAACAATTCTATGAAAAACCCTATCAAAAACCGCGGTTAAGGTAAGCGGTTCCGGTCCCTGTTCGTGAGGCTATTGAAATTAAAAAAAACATCCTAATTTCAATAGAGAGGATGGTTGGCAGTTACCACCAGCTTGGGATCCGGTCATTTATACATATAATAAAACTGTAGAAGGTCTCATTTCTGTACATTGAATATAAACTAAAAAAAATACAACGAAGGGTCTTCATATAAGTAACAAAAGCCAAAAATATGATTTTTGAAATTTTTGTCTATCTGTCTGTTGTTCGCCTTTCACGCAAAAACTACTGGACGGATTTTGATGAAACTTTTTTTGTTATATAGCTATTAGTCCTCGGCAACATATAGGCTATAATTTATTTCGAAGTTCTGAATGCTTAATGTGGAACCATAGGAGCCCGTCTTATCTTTAATAGATATTTATATACCGTCTTAGGAAAAGTTGGTCAACACAATGAGCACTAATTGTTGACAAAAAAAAACGAAGGTCCGGAGTACCTGATGTGGAACCCTAGCAGCCCAGCTAAACCTTTGGAGATATCAAAATAACGCCTTGGGAAAAGTTGTTCAGCGTGATAAGCACTTACTGATGACGTAAGAAAATTTAAGGTCTAGAACATAATTATGATGTGAAATCCCAAGACTTCGAAGGAATGAAAGACTGGTTTATGCGGCCGCTTTTTACTTATACATGGTGACAGAGGTGACTCAGACAATCAAAACGAACAACTTTTCCTATGGGAACAATGCTGGGAACTCAAAAAAAATCGACATTCCCATACAAACTGGCCGGCCGGCGGAACTATTTTGTATGGAAATGACGAAATTTTTTTTGAGTTCCCAGCATTGGTCTTGTAGAAAAAGTTGTTCATATTGATGGTCTGAGTCACCCCATTACTTTAAGGGTTCAAAACGATCCAAATTTCACCATGTATACCGCTACCTAAGTATAAAAAATATTAACTCTGAAAAGATTGTGGCTTTTTTTTACTGTAGAAAATGAATATAGGTATATATTAGAATATACATAAATAATAAATAAATATATACGGACAAATCACACAGATTGAGCTAGCCCCAAAGTAAGTTCGAGACTTGCGTTATGGGATACTAACTCAACGATACTATATTTTATAACAAATACATATATAGATAAACATCCAAGACCCAGGCCAATCTGAAAAAGATCATTTTCCATCTTGACCTGGCCGGGGATCGAACCCGGTCACTCCGTGTCGCAGGCTGGCGTGTTGACCGCTGCGCCACGGAGCTAGTCGTACATACATAGTATCACGTTTTTTTCCCTTGCGGTGTAGATAGAGCCTGGGTCTTTAAGACCTACAAGTCACGTTTAGTATGTAAATGGGCGTTAGGTGGAAAATGGAATCAAAATAGTGATGGGTTGCTAGCCGCATCGTCTACTTATATGATTCAACAGATTTGCCCATTCCCTCGATCGGCTTTTATGTGAATGGGAGATATACAGCTGGTACATGGTCCTATGGTTTTTCTTTTCTCCCAAACCAGCATGGAAGTATTAGATATTAGTAAGTATATGTATTGTCGTGTGGTATCCGGCAGAGTAGAATAGGACCACTCCAAGTCTTCCCGTGGTAGAAGGCGACTTAGGAAATACAAGCTAAACAAAGCTTATAAACATCTAAGAGACCTCTCCAACCCGTCTGGCCAGCGTGGAGAGTGTAGGCCAAGTCCTCTGGCTGCTCTGGCCAAGTATGGCCCTAGTAGTACAGAGAGGGTCGTGCTCCTGTAGTGGAGACTAAAAAGGACCTGATGATGATGAAGTATATGTATGTACTTCACTAGCATCATTATTTTTTTGGAAATTACGTGGAAATATTTGTTTGACCTTCATATGGTATTTGAACCTATTGCCAACTTACTTCCAAAAAACAATGCAAAACAATAATGACATAAACTGGACGGGGAGTACCTTCACACGGTGAAGACGGTAAAGTTTAATACTGTCATACGCGATATTTTTAAATCTATGTTTCTAAATCCCCCTCTTTAATGTAGGTACCTTCCTAAATAGATGTCTTCGGGCCCATGTTATTTTTGTGGTTTACGTAACGTTTGAGATGGCAGTAGCCTATACGGTTACGTAGGGGAGCAGTCAACAAATACTATACTCCTTAACAATTCTTGATCCAAGCATAATTGGGACAATAATCATAATGCGTAGGCGAAAGAAAACAAGTCTTTTACAGTATTCGAGATACTTTAAACGAATGAGGCAAGTTAGATCTCAAGAAACTGAAGAAGAACATGAGGTACGTTTTGCTGAGGCGAGAACATTATGCAGAATTTTTGTCTTCGGAAATAGCTATGCAAAGGGAAGAAAGATTAGCTGCTGATTGACACCGAATCGTTGGTTCACTCGCCTCGGAAACAGTTAATCAGCGTGAAGCCCCGTCTTGCAGCCGACCGTGAGCGTCATGTTGTATCTCACGAGTCTGAGACATTTACTCAGCGCGCTGAACGTCTCACAGCCAACCGTGAACGACATATTATATCTCGCGAGTCTGAGACATTTACTCAGCGCGCTGAACGTCTCACAGCCAACCGTGAACGACATATTATATCTCGCGAGTCTGAGACATTTACTCAGCGCGCTGAACGTCTCACAGCCAACCGTGAACGACATATTATATCCCGCGAGTCTGAGACATTTACGCAGCGTGAAATACGTCTCACAGCCGACCGTGAAGGTCACGCGTATCCTGCGAGTCCGAGACATTTACTTAGTGTTGACGAAAACCAAGAAGATAAATAAATAAATAATATTATGATGCAGCGTGTTGAAGGTTCATAAATTGAGTCACTGCCATTAACAGTGTTGATTGTTGATCAAGACGAAGCTACAACAACATATACAGTTGAGTTTTTGAATTCTTTGCCTGCACTTGGTCTTCCGGCACATATTATCAAATGTAAAGTCTTTTACATCGCTTCCAGGAATGTGAAAGAGGCACAAATTATCAGGATTTGGTGCAGGAGAGCGTATTTTCATTTCACGAATACCGCTTATCCCAAATAACTATCCGTTTCGGTTTACACGTGAGTAATTCTTTGACAGCTCCGTGGCGCAGTGGGCGACACGGAGTGCCCGGGCTCGATCCCCGGCCAGGCCAAGATGGAAAATGATCTTTTTCAGATTGGCCTGGGTCTTGGATGTTTATCTATATATGTATTTGTTATAAAATATAGTATCGTTGAGTTAGTATCCCATAACACAAGTTTCGAACTTACCTTGGGGCTAGCTCAATGTGTGATTTGTCCGTATATATTTATTTATTTATTTATTTAATTCTCAATAAGTGTGAGTTTTTGCATGTCTATAAATAAAGCTCATGGATAGACTATGAGTCCTAGTTAGTGTGGATCTGCGAAAGTCCTGTTTCTCTCACGGGCAGCTTTACGTATCTTTGTCATGCGTAAGCAGTATAGATATGTAGGTAATATTGTTTTTGAAGAAATTTTGTAAATATTTATTGAGAGATATTGTGTTCTTATACAGTATAAAAAACAGTCTAAACAAGAAATGCATGCGCGGACGAAGTCGCGGGCACAGCTAGTATAATAATATAAAGCTGAAGGGTTTATTTGTTCAAACGCGCTAATCTCAGGAACTACTGGTTCAAATTGAAAAATTCTCGTGGATAGTCCATTTATTGAGGAAGGCTTTAGGCTATAAAACATCACGCTGCGACCAATAGGAGCAAAGCATCAATGAAAAATGTTTTGAAAACGGGGGGAAATTATTCATCTATACTAATAAAAAACTAATTAAACATAATAACAGAAATTGCCGAAGACGAAGTCGCGGGCAACAGCTAGTAAATAAATAAAAATTGATTGGTCTTGTTGTTGCTAGCTCAATACCTATGCTCTGGCACCAAAAAAGGTTTTCAAGGCAATAGCTTGAAAACCTTTTTTGGTGCGGCCACATTTTGAAACACGTAATTTTATTGGTAATAACTTGGTAACAAAAACACTTGTGCTGCACTTAATACATTATGTTATTGTTTACATTTAATGTATGGCACAAAACATAAACTTACGATATTTTTTTCCATAATATACAATATATTAATATTATAAAGCTGAAGAGTTTGTTTCTTTGTTTGAACGCGCTAATCTCAGGAACTACTGGTTCTAATTGGAAAATTCTTTATGTGTTGGATAGTCCATTTATTGAGTAAGGCTTTAGGCTATAAAACATCACGCTGCGACCAATAGGAGCGAAGCATCAATAAAAAATGTTTTGAAAACGGGGAAAAATATTCATCTGTACTAATTAATCATAATAACAGAAATTGCCGCGGACGAAGTCGCGGGCAACAGCTAGTACAATATATTAGGGTTTATCCCCTGCCAGTGACGGTGTTAGCAACACTAGCGACCTGGGCAAGATTTCTCCGAGCGCCTCCTCATGGCGAGGGTGCAAATTGAATCACACTGCCCTGCGGCCAGCAATTAAGCGAGCCAAAAAGTGCCCCTGACTAAACATAATCTGAAAACCACATGGTGCGCCAACAGTCAAAGTCAAAGATTTTTATTCAAAATTGGATACATGTATCTCTTTTTGAAGTATTCCTTGTAAATCTTTATTGTACCAAAGCCAAACACTTTTTACAATTGGCGGCGATTGGGAGAGAATGCTATGAGCATTCTCTCCCAATCCATCACAAAGATAAACCAAGAAGGTTGTTCGGCGCAAAAAAGTGAAATATTTAAATACTAGCTGACTACTACTGAATTTAACCACATAGATTGCATAGCAGGTTAATGCTTGGTTAAAGCTTTTTACATCTATAGGTGGACATATGATTTAACGATTATTTAAAATACAAACAAATACGTTTTACATGGATTTCATTTTTCTAGAAACACCAATTAGTGTTCTGATATAATGTGAGAGCAACGAGTACGAACATATTTTGTTTGCATTTTTTAGACGCACGCTTTGTGATTTATAATAAACTAGCTTTCGCCCGCGGCTCCACCCGCGTCAATGTCGATCCCTCGGGAATAGTACTTTTTCCCGGGATAAAAGGTAGCCTATGTCCTTCTCCACACTTCAGAGAACTTGTATGCTAAATTTCATGATGATCGGTTCAGTAGTTACGGCGTGAAAGCGTAACAAACAAACAAACAAACAAACTCACTTTCGCATTTATAATATTAGTAAGGAAGTAAGGATATTCAAATATACACTTATCGATATTTACTTACACATATATATACAATCTACATATAAATATATACTTAAATATACTACAGCAAGGCTTTTGATCGCATAGATCATTCAATTCTGTTACAAAAGCTTTCAATGGCGGGGATTCGAGGCGACTTGTTTAGGTGGCTCACTTCTTACTTGGAAAATAGATCACAAGTAGTAGTCTTGGGAAACTTTAGCTCATCCTGGACCCATGTTACTAGTGGTGTTCCTCAAGGTTCATTATTGGGTCCCCTGCTCTTTACAATTTTCATTTCGGATATAGACACATGTTTTCACCATTCTTCAATGCTATGCTTCGCCGATGACATGAAAATTTTTAAAGCTATATCTACAATTGAAGACGCTAAAGAGCTTCAGGATGATCTTAATCGACTTGAAGTCTACTGTCAATTGAATAAATTAGACCTTAATGCTTCTAAATGCATTACTGTCACTTTCACTAGAAATTTTTTCCCTATCAGCTTCAGTTATACTCTTAACTCTCAGTCACTACAAAAAAGTAGCAGCGTTAGGGATCTAGGAGTAGTACTAGACAGTAAGTTGCTTTTTAATAATCATATAGATTCTATTATTAAGAAAGCCATTAAAGGTCTGGGCTTCATTTTAAGGAACTCTAAAGATTTTAAAGACATTAAAACACTTAAAATATTGTATTGCACCTACGTGAGAGCCCACCTGGAATATGCATCGCAAGTATGGAATCCGTTATATAAAGATTATATAGACCGCATTGAAAATATTCAAATTAAATTTATGAAGCATATTAACTATCGTACGAAGGCTAATTTAGATTATATTACGTCATGTAAAAAACACCATCTCTTACCTTTAGTAAATCGCCGTGAACTTTTAGACCTTGCTTTTTTATACCGTATTGTAAACTCTTATTATGACTGTCCTAAGCTTCTTGAACAACTAAGAATATTTGCACCGCCAAAAATGTTCAGAAACATTCCCACATTATTCATGCCTGTGGCAGCAACGAATTATCGCCAAAATTCATTCCTATATAGAACCTGCGATACTTACAACAAGCTCTCGTCCGAAATTAATATTGATATTTTCAGCCGTATGTTGTCAGCTTTTAAAAAAACATTTAATAATAAATTTTTCGATGGTTAGGTTTATGTTGGTCTGTTCTTTACTCAGCTTTGCTACTCGCTATTTTGTTATTGTATGATATTTGATATAGTTGTAACATAAAGTTATTGCAGTTTTTAGTGTATGCTAAAATTAATTTAAAATAACAAATTTTATTCTATGTAAACGGTTCTATTGATATATATTTTGTAACTATAAGTGGAGATTTATAAATGACTTTTATGTTTGTAAATTTGAAACTAATCTGTTAACTTAGTCGATAATCTTCCTAATAAAAAAAAAATATATATATATATATATAAATACATATTGATGATGAATACAGAGAGAAAGACATGAACTTTAAGAAGATAGTGAGTTAAATAAATGACAATTCTATGCCGAAATACCAGACACAATAGGCTAGTTGCCCGGGTCAAAATAATAACATTACAATTAGTCCGTCAGTTAGATAATCAAAAAATATTAGACACGTATTTTTTCTTTTGTCAATTAAACAATAAATGGAAAAGATAAAGCGCGTCAAAGTTCATGAGTGGGGGCTTGTGACGTCAAAGTTTGCTAAAAAGTGTAGCAAACTATGACGTCACACAGTATTTCAAAGGGCTAGGTATATCTTTATCATTTTTTATTCAATCGACAAAAGAAAAAATACGTATCTAATATTTTTTTAATTACTAACTGACGGACTAATTATATTTTTTTAGGAAACTAGCCTATAGTTAAACAATGCATTTTTGCGCAGATCTGTGCATCGGAATAATATAAAAACATACGCATCTGTTTTCATTGACAATTATACAAAAATTGCAATTTTACGCCAGTAGCGGTAGTAAGCGTAGGGCGCGCTCGGACGACCGCCCAGGGCGCTGGATACGGAAGGGGCGCCCCCACCAAGCAAGGAAGGCACGTTAAGTCGTTAGGCCGATGCGGCAGAAAGGTCCCGGCTGTCATCATTGATGGCAGTCGTCAAGCTATGTCAGATGACTTTAGGCAGCTTGAAATATTTGACATCAATGTTGGCCACTTACACACACGAAAACAAACAACCAAGCAAGGGCAAAGGACGCAGGGCAGTGTCATTCAATCGCATTGCGTCCCCCTCTCCCCAATAAGGGGGGGGCGCTCACAGAAATCTCGGCCAGGGCGCCAGTAATGCTTTCGCCGGTACTGTTTACGTCAATGTTTGTGGCTGCATACGCTCAAGAGTATAAAACGCTGCCGCTCATAACTTAACCCACACACAACATCCAACGTGTTCCTCCACGTCTGCAATTTATTACATTATCAATAATTCTCTACACTGATACATTTAATTTCGATCGAGACCCGCAGCCAGCTTAACGCATCGATACAAACGTCAGAAAATACCGAAAATATCAAATTAAAAAAAAGAAAGGCAAAAGAGATTTTATATCTAAAAGAAAAAGTGAAATTAAAAAAAAAGTAACTAAAAGAGTTTCTATTACTAAATCCAAGATGGGCTTGGAAAAAGAGGAAATGGAAAGACTACAAGAGATAATTAACACGAATGATCCGGCAAAAGCGAAGAAGAAGCTTCTAGATGTTTTAGATTCAGATGACATAACTAAGGGAGTAAAGGGGCAGTTGCGAGCGCTGCTCTACGGAAATGCACCGTTTTTGGGCGCCACGGATAGGACGACGGGATATTTGATGGCTTTGGGGCTAACAGCTGTTGTGTATTTGGTTATCTGTGAGTATTTTTTTATATAGAGCCGCGGAGATTCGGCCGCGTGTCGATCCCCCGGGAACATGACCCTATGTCTTTCCCCGGGCTTCAAACTAACTCCATACCAAAGTTCATCCAAATTAGTTCAATGGTTGAAGCGTGACAAGGTGACAGACAGAGTTACTTTCGCATTTAAAATGTTAGTATGAATATAGTGGAAAACGGAGGTAGACTTGTTCGAAATGGGAATAATCCTACGATTTGGGAGCGATGCTGTTTCTCTCGTAAAACTGCATTTTTAGGATTCCGTACCCAAAGGCTAAAAACGGGACCCTATCGCTCCGCTGTCCGTCTGTCTGTCTGTCCGTCTGTCACAAGGCTTTTTTGCTGGCGTAACGTTTGAAATGTCATCCTGGCAGAATCTGATTTTAATTAATATCTCAAAAAATAATGGACGTACAAATTTCAAACTTTCACATACCTTTACATGACGTTACTTACTGATTATCTAGCAATATTACGTTTTGATATTCAGTACTTTTTTGCTGCGGTAACGCACACAAGAGTTTGTTTGTTTGTTTGAACGCGCTAATCTCAAAAACTACTGGTTCAAATTGGAAAATTATTTTTTTGTTGGATAGTCCATTGTTTGAGGAAGGCTTTAGGCTATAAAACATCACGCTGCAACCAATAGGAGCGAAGCATCAATAAAAAATGTTTTGAAATCGGGGAAAAATTATTCATCTATACTAATTAATCATAATAACAGAAATTGCCGCGGACGAAGTCGCGGGCAACAGCTAGTCTATACTAATATTATAAAGCTGAAGAATTTGTTTGTTTGTTTGAACGCGCTAACTGGATCAAATTGTAAAATTCTTTTTATGTTGGATAGTCCATTTATTGAGGAAGGCTTTAGGCTATAAAACATCACGCTGCGACTAATAAGAGCGAAGCATCAATAAAAAATGTTTTGAAAACGGGGGAAAATTATTCTATTTCTATTACTATTATATTCTATTACTAAGAAAAAAGTAATTAATCATAATAACAGATATTGCCTCGGACGAAATCGCGGGCAACAGCTAGTCAATTAAATAAAATCTCAAGCTCCTCACAAGACTGCAAGAGCTTCAGACACCGTGAGCCAATACTGCGTACATCCGGAACGTTATCAATAAATATTGTAGGCGGTAGTTTTGTATAGTTCTTATAACACAAAGACAAATGTCAACTTAGTCTACCTGCGACCATGAAAACTGTAAAGTTTTCGAAACGTTAGGTGTAAAAATAATGTAATATACGCGATAATACCTTATTAAAGTGATTTTATTTAAAACAATTCATTACATGTGATATTCTTTTTCTCTACTAATCTCATCAGTTACCTGAGAACAAAGAGTAAGTATACAGGCTGTAACCCTGTATACTTACTCTTTGTTCTCAATCACAATTTCTACAGTTCCCGAAGAACCGTTATTAAGACGGTACTGCACGAAGTTGTGAAAATTGACGTGTTTTCAAATCACTAGTACTATGCGCTGAATTAATTAAATACATCAAAAGTTATGTATAATTTAGGTCGATCCTTGAACAAGATATCCTCCTTATTGGAATTTAAAACAGATACATATGAAATTCAAAAATAATATTTATATATGTTATGATATAAAAACATTTTTCTTCGAAAATTTTGTAATATTTACGTGTAAAACAATAACTATTTATATTTACATCTCGGAGGGCGCCCCCTTTCTTATTTTTTTTATAAAAATATAAATATGAAAATATTAAGACATTTCATCTTTTTTTCTAATCGCCGCCCGGTTCTGCGCAGTAGCGACGTTTTTCGTTCGCGCGGCACCCGCTTAACGCGGGCGGAGCTGCGGGAAATAGCTAGTTTAATATAGAAGTTATAATTAAGTATAATAGTGAACATTTATTTATATAAATAAAAATATTGCAATTCAAAAATTAATTACGACGGCGGCGATGGTGTAAGGAGATTGAGTTTTTGCTAAATAAAAGCCACCAGTGATCGCAAGAAGAGTGACCGGCTTTTTACGTGTGACGTCACAAAGCGCAGACCCCTCCCCCGTTTGTCACACTTTGTTGATCCCCTCTCATACGTAATATATGGATGTCGTGTGACGTCACAGAGCGTATGACTCCTCCCCCCCCGTTTGTCACACTTTGTTGATCCCCTCCCCTACGTAATTTAAGGATGGCGTGTGCCGTGTGACGTCTCAAAGCGTATGATTCTTCCCCCTGTTTGTCACTCGTTGTCACACTTTGTTGATCCCCTCGCCTGAATTTGTGGAAGGCCCCTTTACTAGCGAAATTAAGATTATTATTTTAATTCATTCTGATTTAGAAGCAAAAGAAACAATGATGGGTGGCGCTATTAAGTTCATGTAAGTCTTTTAAATTAAATCTTGTATGTGCACCTTTTTATTATCAGCTCAGAATCTTGACATCTATACATTCTCCGCCTTCCAGTTCCAAATCTTCAGCAGTACTTTTTCCTGAAATTAGACAATCACATTCATCATCATCATCATTCTTCATCATCATCACAAAGGCCTGTTCCAAGGCTTCTTTGTTCCATGGGAAGATATTGCCATACTCTACCGTTGCTTGGCAGAAATAGTTTAGAATCATAAGCTCTTCAAGAAAAAAATTCACTCTTTTCACTTAGAATAATCTACATTTTTCTTAACTGTATGTGTTACATATTATATTTATTTATTTCTGTATAGGTATATTAGGGTCGTGCTCCTGTAGTGGAGACTAAAAAGGACCTGATGATGATGATGATAGGTATATTAAATAAATAAATAATAGTATATTTATTCTATATTATAACAGAACTAGCTTTTGCCCGCGGCTACATTCGCGTTAAGAAGTATAATTTCATACAAACTTTCATCCCCTATTTTATCCCCTTGGGGGTAGAATTAATCAAAATCTTTTCTTAGCGGATGCCTATGTCATAACATCTACCTGTATGCCAAATTTCAGCCCGATCCGTCCAGTGGTTTGGGCTGTGTATTGATAGATCACTATGTCAGTCAGTCAGTCAACTTTGAGTTATATAATATTTAGATAAAGATAACTTTGTCTCATCCTAGATATAGATCTTTCTTTTGATTTTGCACCTATTTATTTTATCTGTTTGCCATTTTCCAAGAGTAGACTGGAAGAGAATGCTTTTAGCATTAAGTCTACCTATGTATTGTAGCTTTTAATTCTCAATAAAGTTTTTAAATAAATAAAATACAACAATATGGGCTCGGATAAGCAACCTACATGTGAAAAATAGGCCATGGTAGCCGTAAGCAAACAAAGTGAATGATATTTACCAGATATTGAATAGCCATCAAATTCAAATCGTAACTTGTCTAACGTTTTCTCAAAATACTCAGCACATTTCATCATAGCTACGGACAGTTTGTCATCTAAACGGACAACGGTTTCGAATGGCTTCTTAACGTTATGACATTGGAACTTTAGTTTAATTCCGTTTGTGATGCTCTCTTTGTCTTTAGTTACTAAATTAGATACACTTTGATTAACAATACCTCCGTCTATAAACTTAACGATACTATAATCTATGGAATCCGGAGTATCATCTGGCTTCAGAATTCTATTGTTAAACGTAAAAAATAACTTATCATTACTGACATTCTCCTTTTTAGCAAAAAAGTTGAATATTGATGTAATCTTTTGGTATTTACGTATATTGAACTTAAAGAATTCCGAATTCTGCCAGTACACTTTGACAGATAACTCTTCGTTCTCATCTAACGGATCATTTTCATCAAGAACGACAACATTGTTCGCTGGCTGAGGCTTTTTACTGAATAAATCCTGGTTTTCACACTGATCTGGATACTCATCTGTGTTACCAACACTATATGTGGGATAACTTTCAGTATTACCCGAATTGAATGTAGAAAACATCATAGACATGAGATCGTTGGCTGCTCTGTTTCTTCCACGACCTCTGCGGCCTCGAGGCGTCCTCTGACCCCGGCCTCGACCTCTACCTCTATTATTACTCTCATTTTGACTCTCATTATTACTGTTATTTTTCCCTCGTCTTCCCCTCCCGCGACCTTTCCTCCCTCTAGTCGCTACCTCTGGACTTTCTTCACTTTTTCTCCTCGTCGGCGGAGGGATTTCTTCTATAGAAACGTCTTGATTTCGTTTAGACGAGCGTGTTACTCTTTTTGTGACAGTATTGGGTTTTCTTGAAGATGAAGCGATTAATTGATCTAATTCTGCATCGTCAGCTAGATCAATAAGTTCTTCTTCTTCTTTAGCACTAATTTTAACAGCTTCCTCTTTAGTTTTGGCGCCAAAACCGGCTTTGACCACTATCTCATCGATTTCAGTTGATTCGTTCAAAATACTACATTCGGCTTTTTCTTGCGTGAACTTGTTTTTCATGGATTGTAACTTCTTAGCCGCATTGCTGTAGTAATCATCTTCGGAATCTGAAGAAGACATAATTCAACAATCACAAATTAAAATTAAAAATCGCAAAAACGACGCATTCATATCACAATCCACAACAACAATACCACAAACTACTAAGAGATACAACAATACAAAGACGATTGATTGAATGACGTTTGGTTTTTGGTGTTGCCAGAAACTATTTTGTATTTACCTCGATCGACGAAAGTTTAATATTTTGCCGAACTTTCATAATAATCTATCATATAAGTAATTTTGAAAAAATGGTTGTCGTTCATAAAGGTAATTGTTGGACTTTATGAATATGATATGGCGTTTATCATCAACGTCAATTTACGATAACAATCGATTGATGACAAAAGGAAATTACGAGTTGTAAAAAATTAAGATAAAAAAAATGGTTGTCTGTAAAGTCGGTTTACGGACGATAATTTAACTTGATAACGGTAGAAGAGAAAGCCGGCGTTCATCTATTTATAAACTGTTATCACGTCAAAAAAAGCATTATAGTACCTATTGTAATCTGTCTAAGGACCGGAGAGAAGGGCAAGCGATGATGTTTTGTGATATTGATGCTAGTGGGAATGAATCGAGATCATTTTCTATTTGGTGCCGCTCTTGGTACGAAACAAAAAGTGAGCGGATGTGTCCAGCCAGCCATTATTATTAGATGTGTGTTTTCGCCAATCAGTTTTATTACTGCAACTGTTAATTTCTTTTTAGTCAATTAAAATCTTTTGCTAGATGTTGGAATCTTATTTTTACAAATTTTTATTAGGTTCGGTCCGCGAACCACGGGCCTGAGAAACCAACCAATATTATGAAAATGTCGAAAGTAACAACCAGTTATTTGGGAAATAAGTCAGTATTGGCAATACCAAATTTGCGTTTTGTTCATCACTTATGCATCATGCATTGTTAGTTTTTGTTTTTATCATTGTTAGAAATTAATTTCGAAATAATATATTTTTTAAATTACACATGTATACAACACAAAAAAAAAATTGCTGCCAGTAAAGTCGGTTTACGACGATAATTTTAAGTGTTATTGATGGAAGAGAGATAAATGCGTCACAAGCCAAACGCTTAGGCCGATCGTGCCTCTTCACTTGTACACATAGACATAACGTAACACTTTTTCCTGCGTGAAGCTGGCGTTGATCGATTTACAAGACCTTAGCACGTCAATTAATATCTTCATTCAGTTTGCTTGCAGTAATATTTATTCCCGAAAAAATATTTTGAATTTGAAAATAAAGCAAAATATAGCCGAAGAACAAAACGTAGATTTTCCCGCCGTCCTGACGGCCTATATTATATATATCTTTTGACAGTAGATAGTCATTTTAAAATACATTGCAGCTTTGTATGATTGATTACTTTTACATTTACATAAACTAATGCATGTACTACTCAGTCATCATTTCTGTTAGGTGTCACGGTCAATCGACCATGCACACCCTGGTGTCAGAGTTCTTCGGAACCGCCTCTCGGCCTCTGACGTGGTTCCTTTAACGACTACCAGATGGCAGCCGGGACCACCGGCTTAACGTGCCTTCCGAAGCACGGAATCACCTTTATTATCAGACAATCAGGTGATTCAAGCCTGCAATGTCCTAACCAAATTGGAAACAACTAAACAAAGTATGCCTATGGTGGGAATCGAACCCACGACCCCCGGGTCAACAGGCAAATGCCTTAACCACTAGACCACGGAGGCCGTTACTACTCAATGTATTTCGAATAACATGTTTTATTTTCTATTTTTACAATTATAGATGGCTTTTGCCCGCGGCTTCGCTCCTTCTCCGTAATCCAGAGAACTTGTATGCAAAATTTTATGATGATCGGTTCTGTAGTTTCGGCGTGAAAGCGTAAAAAAACAAACAAACTGACTTTCGCATTTACCTATAATATTAGTAAGGATTGTAGCCTATGTAGCTCTCGTTTCTTAAGTTAGGTAACGTTAATCTAAAAATGGTACCGCTATGTGAAGGCAATGCCGTATTTAGAGGTCTGGAGGCCCTGGGGCAACAAAGGGTAGAGGCCCCCTGACCCCAGATTATTTTCCAAATAAAATGGACAATATTTTTCAGTCGAGTTTTTCTAATAAATAATTTATTGTGAAACCAAGTATAGATTCTTTTATTATTTAACAAATCTAGGTATAGATATAATCAGAAACAAGAAATAAAAAAAAAATGCGTTTACTAACGCAAACTTCCGAGGCTTTTCGAATTTGCATTTTTGTTTTTCTAAAGACTATTGTCCCCACAATAGTCTCTCTTTTGTAGAGGTCCCGGGGCTGTAGCCCCGTTACCCTCCCCTAAATCCTGCCCTATCTGAATGCCATTCTTATCTGGGGTTGGTGATTGCCCGCTTCGCTACGTCCTCTATGATCAAGCATGTTGATTCGTGGGGATTGTCGCCAGGCCTCCGTACAATCAACGAAATGAATTACACCATCATTTCGTTGTTAAAGAAATCATAAGAAAAAGCGCAGGAAACTTCAAATATATTTGACACTTACTGGCTATAACGTCATTCGTAAAAGCCATAAATTTTACTTAGTTCATAGAGTAAACAGGAACGCTCCGGAGTACTATTTTTGAAAGTATGACCACTTGTCTTCGAACGATTTTTGTATGGAAAAATGGCTCGTTTACGAACGGCAATATTTCAAAAATAGCACTCCCAGAATCCTTAGCTTGTGTACTAAAACCTACGTGATTTGCCTTTGCCTATGACTATGACGGAGACAATATGGCTACTTATTTCATATTTTTATGTATTCTACGTATATGTGGATAACATGTCGATAAAGAAATTATCAATTACACATCATTAAGATAATAATATTAATAATCCCGTGATAACATTCAAGATAAAAATATTTTAAACAAATAAATCAAACAGTAGCTTATTGCGTGATTTACAAATCGATATATAGATATTCGTAATCTTTGATAGTTTGTGACGTCATAATCCACTATTTTCGTTATGTTGTGTTGTATGTTAATACCTACAAGATTTATTAGGTATTACGAGTATTTGTGAGGCATAGAAAATAATTATTGATATAGGTATACGTATTTATAATCACTTCCTGAACAGTCAAAAGAATACGATAAGACCCTTACCCGACTGATATAACACAGAATAAGTGATAGTGCTTACGTCCAGAAGTTGCAATCTGTAAAGGTATTCAAAGATATATCAACTCAATGTAGTTAGCGATACGGTGTAATTTAGCTCGCGTCAGAATGCAACCACCTTTTAGTTTAGATACCTACAGGAAGCCAATTTTATACAGAAACAATTTGCAAAACAGTCTAAAACAAAAGTCGTGCAGTCCGCCGAAATTCCCGCTAAGAACTCCCGTCTCCCGTTAAGAGGCCTAACATTTTTAAATATTTTTTATTAACTAAGCTAAAGTCGAACATGCATAGATCATGATGAGCTCATAGAGTTAAGATAATTGTCTCTAGGTGAGAAGATACATTGAATTAATGCTTAAACTTGTAGGGGTTAATTATCAAATATAACCGCGAGTCCCTTTTGCCGTTTGTAGTGCCTTCGGGGCAACCTTACGAGGAAACACAGCGCTTTAGAAATAGGTATTTGTAAAATCTTTTGCTGTCGTGTTGTGAGCCCTAAAAACCCCCGCAGAGTGCGATAGAGACAATTGCAGCTCGGACCGAAAACACTTATGAAAATTACACAAAATTAACGCTTCGTAGTCCCCTGATTTCTTCTCCAAAACTCAACGGTTTAATTTCATATTTATTAAAAATTTAAAATAAGCTATGGCTGTATTTCTATGTGTTCTTTTTCTAATATAATCGCGACGAATAAAAAAGGTTTTTGAAGGTTCAGCCGGCCTATTTGCTAACTCAGTGTACAACGTTTTAATAGTCATTTCAAAATACATTGCGGCTTTCGTATGATTGACTATTTATATCTAAGATACATAAAACGTACTGTATGACTGAAGTGACTATCAAAACGTTGTACACTGAGTTAGCAAATAGGCCGGCAGAATGTCTCTTTATAAGATTCAATTCTGAAAAAAATTAAAACACAGGGACATGCTAATATATCGATAGATTTTTTTGGAAAAAAACATTGCTCTACTGGTACTATCCGGCGAGGAATCAGGGGACTACGCTTGTATGGAAATACGACTCTACGATATCCTCTTATGGTATTGGGATACAACTCAGTGGGATGAATGGGGGTAAAAAAAATGCTAAAGGAAACAGGAGGAAAATGCCCAGACTTCAATCCCTTGATTACCTATCAAATAAACATTTATCATCATCATCATCAGGTCCTTTTTAGTCTCCACTACAGGAGCACGACCCTCTCTGTACTACTAGGGCCATACTTGGCCAGAGCAGCCAGACGACTTGGCCTACACTCTCTTCGCTGGCCAGACGGGTTGGAGAGGTGTCTTAGATGTTCATAAGCTTTGTTTAGCTTGTATTTCCTAAGTCGCCTTCTACGACATCCACGGGAAGACTTGGAGTGGTCCTATTCTACTCTGCCGGATACCACACGGCTAAATAAACATTAAGTCAGTAAATTTCCAAGATCGTCTATCGTACATAGACTAATTAATTATACCATCAATATTAATTAGATACAGCGTTATCATTTCATCTTGCCGTATCATATTAAAAAGATGTATATCTAATGTAAACCTATTTGTTTTTGTTGTGTTAATTAATAATCAATACATCTTTGTGCCTATAATCTAAAGTACTTACTTTGATCAAGTGTAAAAAAATCGCCCATGTGGAGTCTGACTCGCGCATGAAGAGTTCCGTACCATTACCTATACAATATTAGACACTTTATTATAAAAAATATCACGTTTGTTGTATGGGAGCTCCACTTAAATATTTATTTTATTCTATTTTTAATGCCTGTCTGCCGGGCATACCTATTACCGCAGGGTCTGTAGATAACTATGGGTAATTTTTTATTCTATATCTGTGGGTAATTTTTATTTACTTACTTAAGGCTCTGTATACTTTAACCGTTTGTAGCGGACATCGCGCGATGTATAACATACTTGTAATGAAATAAATTAATTTTCACTTTTAATTTAATAATTCAATAATTATAACCAAATATTGTATTTTTTTAGGTATCCATCTTGCTCATTTAGATAAACTTTTTATAGACTTAAAAAAGTTGGTAGTTGTCCTTGAAAATATCGAGTAATTCGCGACGAAACTTTTTCTGGACATAGCTTTTTTACTATTTTATTTTGCTTGGTTTTAAATACTTTTTTGAAAATATTTATTAATCATTTATTTTCATCTTTTAACTGTACTATTGCATGAAAAATAAGGCTAACTGCGCGACGAAAAAATAGACGTTTTACGGTATTCTTCTGATGCACAGCGCCTTAAGTAGTTAGTAGCCGGTCGCGCTGTAATTTCAAACAAAACGCGCAACACTTGCCGCCATTACTAAACTTCTATCAAAGTAAACCTTCTATTGTAAACTACGTGAGTTTAGAATCTTGAGAGCAAAGATCTACTATAGATCTTTGCTTGAGAGCACCACTATTGCCAGAATGAAAAGTATCCTTTATCCTTCACTGGGACCGGGCCTCTCTTTTCCACTAGGCACTCTGGGCAAGTGCCCAATGCTATTTATTTTAAAGTAGGTTTTATTTATAGCTATGTAGTTTCCGGCAGAGTAGAATAGGACCAGTCCAAGTCTTCCCATGGAGGTCGTAAGAGGCGACTTAGGAAATACAAGCTAAACAAAGCTCACAAACATCAATGAGACCTTTCCAAGCCGTCTGGCCAGCGAGGAGAGTGTAGGCCAAATCCTCTGTCTGCTCTGGCCAAGTATGGCTCCGGTAGTACAGAAAGGGTCATGCCTGATGATGATGATTAATAGGCAAGTTTTATTATAAAGATTAATGATTAATTTTTGCTTAGATCGTCACCTCAGCCCATCTTTCGCCCACGGCTTAGTATAGGAATTCTTCGTTCCCGTCATCTGTCTCGGAGTACTATTTTTAAAAGTCTTCGTGCGATTTTTCCATACAAAAATCATTCGAAGAGTGGCATACTTTTAAAAATAGTACTCTCTGTCCTGTGTTGATGAAATCCAGGAGCGATGCGCGATTTTGACTATATCGTCAACCCAAGGTGTAGGAGGACATCCAACATAAGAAACGTCAGTTAGTTTAGATTTAGATAACTATATTACTTTTGTTGTTAATTTAATTCAAATATGATCTGTGGCCTAGTGGTCATCATGCCAGTCTGCCGCACTGTAGTTCCCGGGTTCGATCCCCGGTTAGGTCATGATGGATAATGATATTTTTCAGATTGGCCTGGGTCTTGGATGCTTATCTATATATGTATTTGTTATAAAATATAGTACTGTTGAGTTTGTATCCCATATCACATGTCTGGAACTTACTTTTGGGCTAGCTCAATCTGTGTGATTTGTCCATTCCATATACGTCGCTGCTCGTGCAAAACCGCGTAAGAGCAATTAGTAAAAACCGCGTAACAGCAAAAGTAGCAAATTTGAGATATCGCGCGGACAGATCCATAACGCGCATTGGCGTAGGCTGGCTCTTACACGATTTAAATTAACCAATAAGAAACGTTCATTTTGACATCGAAACATTACCGCGGAACAACGCTACGAACGAAGTTGGCAGCAAATGCGCGTATTTACCGAAACGACGAACAAAGTTTGACACAAACGACACGCGCTCCCGAAAACAAATAATTTGTCGTAAAAAACAACGATGTAACTATGTTATTTTTGCTTACAGCATAACTCTAATAATGTATTTATACTTTTCTTGTGTTTTTATATAGTATTAGTCAGTAATTAACGGTTTATAATAACGAAAACTTGAAATTGTAGGTACGCGGTCTTGAAGTTACATGATTTTTAAATATTTGTTTTAAATACGCGGTATTGCATTTATATTGCATACATACATAGTGTCACGTCTTTATCCCTAACGGGGTAGACAGAGCCAAAGGTCATAAGACCGAAAGACCACATTAAGCATGTTGATTTGTACGGCATTGCATTTTTATTTTACTCGTATTATGATCGTAGGACAATCGCGGGTTCGATTCCCACCGGGAAACATACATTGTTACATTAAGTAGTTTCCAGTTTGGTTTGGATATTTCAGTCCTGAATCATCTAAATATCTGAAAGTTACTGAAGTGTTATCGCTCTAGACGCGACCCGGAATACACGTAATGAAACAAAATTATAGGACAAAAGGAATGTAAAAATAGTATTCTAAATTATTCTCTACTCTTTCTAGATAAATAATAGTTTTGACTACCTACCTACATATTAAAATGGATGTGCCAGATAATTAAGAGTCTATTTCGGAAAATATTGTTAGTTACAAGGACTAACTCTGGAAAATCTTCGTGAAAAACGGAAATGATTACAAAGAAGAAAAGACGAAATATTGAGCCAATAAAACTTTCAAAATCAACCGAGTTTTAACTCCTATCGAAATAAATGTTAATGTAATAGAGCATAACTATGATGACCCTGATTTTTCCTCCGACGAATTAAATGCAGATCCTTCTTTTGTAGCTCATATCAAATGTAAGGCCGGTTTTCTTCTACTTCCTCGCCCTTTCCCTATTTGGGATCGGCTCTGTACTCTCTCCAAAGTTTTCTATTTTCCACCATATTGGCATTAGCTCCCCGTTCTTGCATGTCATTGCTCACAAATTCCCTCCACGACGTTTTTGGCCTTCCCTTTCCTTTATAACCTGTTACATTGAAGTGGGACATCTTTTAATTTAAGACAGATGATCGGTATCCCTCTTCTCGACATGGTCATACCAGGTCAAACAATGGCTCTTTATTTTGTCCATTATTGGTGCGACTCTAAGGCTTCCTCTTACATAGTCATTCCGGATTTTTTGATATTGTTAATCCTTGTTAATCCGGACATCTTCCGTCACATGCATCTTATGTTCCTCCTTCTTTTTGGGTGCCCAACACTCCAATCCATTCAATAAAGTTGGTCTTACGGCAAAGTGTATATAATTGAATTAACACGGAATTCGCTTATCGCACGTCACACCAGTCACTTGTTTCCACTTAAGCCATCCAGTGTTGATTATTTTTGTGATGTCCCGATCCACGTTACCATCGCTCTGTAAAATGACTTTGCACTGACATCAAGTACCCCAAGTACTTGATGTCAGTGCAAAGTGATTTCGAATACTTGGTAATCAAACGTAAGGCCAGAAAATGTTGAATGGTTTCCCGAAAGAGAAATAGAAGAAAATTTGAGAAATAGAACGCAGCGTTTAGACGTCTCAATAACTGGAAGAGAAACAAAAAGAAACGGAAAACTATTGGGGAAGGAGTATATTGGATTTAAAAAAGAGGGTAATAAATTTGTCCAAAATGATACAAAACCAGCAAGATTACATTACAAGGGTACATTAGTATTTCAACGCGATGTTTAAGTGGAAAAACCATTTTCTGTTCCAAATTAACTTAGAAGTTTGATCATAAAAGAGCCTATTGGAAAATGAGCTGGCTGGTAGGAAAAGATTTTTTTTTGTATCTGCAATGGTGGATAAAAAATCTTATAATTCAAGACTAAGTGATAACAATAAATCAAAAAATCTCAATTTATTATTTAAAAGTGACGATAAGAAGAAAAGAGTTTGTTTAAAAACATTTATTATCTTTTAACTTTTATATATTATCGAAGATAAGATGATAATTTTGCATTAGAATTAGAATTTGTTTTCTTATTTTGCAGTTTTTAATTAGTAATTCCGTTATGGTACTATAATTTTTCTGATGTTTTTGACGGCATAAAAAAACCTCAAAACAAAAGATGTTTTGGGATTATTTATTATGTTGAAGTTATAAGAAATATAATTATTTTATAAATAAATATAGTTTTTATTTTTATTAATACTTTATTTGATAAGAAGATGATTATGTTTCACAAGTTATTTTGGTAATTTTTTCTTAATATATTCAATTTTGTGATTAAAGTGTTAAATTTCAATTCCGCGTATGTATAAATAATTTACGAAGTTTGTCCTAAATTGATACTGTAATACCGCGTAAGTGACTTTACACGGAAACTAAATACGTTAATGATAAAATTATGTTATATTCCGAAAATTAGATTCACAAAGAAGTAGTTATCTAGTTCAGGAAGTAAAATTTTAATAAATAGCAAATATATCAAGTTTTTTCTCGCTCCTGTAAAATCGTGCAAATGCAGATACGCGGTGTTTACAAAATGCTCTTCCGCGGTTTTGCACGCGCAGCGACGATATATTCATTTTAAATTACAAAAAGATATGAATATGATGTCTTAAATAACGCAACTTGAATTCACAAAACAATGCATCATAAATTCATAAACCACACTTATCTTCAATTCAGAATATTTATCATGTCGTAAATAAAATTGTGAACGATATGCTAAATAATTCCAAGGAAATTGCAGATTAGCGGCAGAGGCAAATGACGCGCATTTTGTCTGAAAATACAGTCCACTAGACTTTTGTATGACTTTCATGTACAACACGTTAAAAGCAGAAATTAATGAATTTGTAATTAGGTATAGGGAGGTGTTACAGATATATCTGAACTGATAACAGTTCAGATAGATCTGTAACACCTCCCTATACCTCTTTATAACATAATAAATGTATTTTCAACGAGAATTTTGTTCATTAAGTTTACCTTAAGAGCCCGACATATGCCAGGCGGCGTGGCGATACAAACGCGGATGGTCTAAACGCGTTGGCTACTTTGGATATTTTCGTTTTTTAGGAATATTCAAGGGTTATTCGAAAAAGAAAAACATATGATGGCTGCCTTATCTGTAATGCAATAATAATCAAAAGTTTCAAGGTTAATTTTAATGTATTTGGTGAATAATGCTATATACCGAGTAAATTAGACGTGATTTGGAGGCAACTTTGCAATTTTTTTCTATCGAGAAAATTTAACGCAATCGTGTTTTTAAGTCATATAGTTACCAGAGTTAGTCCTGAACTTTGCTGCATTTTTATTTCAACTTGAGTATTTAATTATTATTGATATAACAGTCAATCATGCAAAGCAGTGTGAGGTAGTACGGGCCCTTAAGACGGTACTGCACGAAATTGCGAAAATTTACGTGTTTTTAAATCACTAGTTCTATGCACTGAATAAATCTAATACATCAAAAGTATTTGTATAATTTAGATCAATCCTTGAACAAGATCGCCCCTTGTTGGAATTTGAAACAGATACATATGGAATTTAAAAATGATATATATATGGTATGATATCTAATAGCATTTTTCTTCGAAAACTTTGTAATTTTTACGTCTAAAACAATAATTCTCACATGACAATATTTATATGTACGTCTCGGAGGTCGCCCCCTTTATTATTTTTTTTATAAAGATATAAATATGAAAATATTAAGACTTCATCTTTTTTCCTGATCGCCGAATGGTTCTGCGCAGCCTTATGGCTTGCGCAGTAGCGACGTTTTTTGTTCGCGTGGTACCCGCGGCGGGCGTGGCGGTACAAAAGCGGATGGTCTAAATGCGTTGGCTACTTTGATATTTTCGGTTTTTGAAGAATATTCAAGGGTTTGCCGAAAAAAAACATGATGGCTGCCTTATCTGTAATGCAATTATAATCAAAAGTTTCATGGTTAATTTTAATGTATTTGGTGAATAATGCTGTCATCATCATCATCATCACAGCCGCAAGAAGTCCACTGCTGGACATAGGCCTTCCCAAGGATTTCCAATACGACCGGTTGGAAGCGGCCTGCATCCAGCGTCTTCCTGCGACCTTGGTTAGGTCGTCCGACCACCTTGTCGCTGGGTGTCCAACGCTGCGCTTGCCGATACGTGGTCGCCATTCGAGCACCTTTCTGCCCCATCGGCCATCGGTTCTTCGAGCTATGTGCCCCGCCCACTGCCACTTCAAAGAGCTAATCCACTGAGCTATGTCGGTGACCTTCTTCTACGGATCTCCTCGTTTCTGATTCGATCTCGCAGAGAAACACCGAGCATAGCCCTCTCCATAGCTCTTTGAGCGACCTTGAGCTTTCTTATGAGGCCCATAGTAAACGACCACGTTTCGGACCCGTAAGTCATCACTGGCAACACACATTGGTCGAATACTTTCGACTTGAGGCACTGAGGTATTTTGGACGAGAAGACACTTCGGAGCTTCCCGAACGCTGCCCAGCCGAGTCGGATTCGTCGAAAGACCTCATCCTTGAAGCTGGAACTTCCAACCTGGATAAACTGACCCAGATAGATATATTTGTCAACAGCTGTGCGCTGTTGACAAATATAGCTGTGCATGTTGCGCCTTCTCCAGTGCTTGTTGGGAGCTCCATACTTGAATCTGTTGACAAATAATGCTGTATACCGAGTAAATTAGACGTGATTTGGAGGCAAATTCGCAATTTTTTTCTATCGAGAAAATTTAACGCAACGTGTTTTTGAGTCAGATAGTTACCATAGTCCTGAACTTTGCTGCATTTTTATTTCAACTTGAGTATTTCATTATTATTGATATTACAGACAAAATAAAACTTACCCCAGAATGATGCAACTTTTACAGCCGCATCCGTGGCTTTCGCCAAATCCTCTCTCGTACAAGAGGTAGCTTAGCTTTTGACACTGATGCTTAGATCCATGCACTGATAGGCTAGCTCCGTGGCGCAGCGGTCAAACCGCCAGCCTGCGACACGCGAGTGCCCGGGTTCGATCCCCGGCCAGGTCAAGATGGAAAATGATCTTATTTGGATTGGCCTGGGTCTTGGATGTATATCTATATGTATTTGTCATAAAATATAGTATCGTTGAGTTAGTATCCCATAACACAAGTCTCGAACTTACTTTGGGGCTAGCTCAATCTGTGTGATTTGTCCGTATATATTTATTTATTTATTATTTATTTATACTCTGGAAGAACATAATTATGTATATAAACGCGAACCTTTTTATTATTTATTTCCGTTGACGTTTCAATGGAGTTCATCCATCGTGGTCGCATCGACACTGGAGTTTTGCGGTGTCATCTTGTGGTGGTGGACGCAGTTTCACTAATAATTTTGATAATTTCACTACCCACATAAAGTTTTGTATTTAGGCATTAGCCCATACACACTACACTAACAGTGTCCGACTTTTTGTTCGACTCCGGACGACGCGGTTCAATTTTGGCAGTCACTGGATTCCACGCTGATGATAATCTGTATCCGTCTTTACTGTTGAAATTTTTAAACTTTTTTAATTTCAACAGCTTCCCGTACTATCCTCTTGTTAATAATTACACTAGTTTACAAAATTTTACTTTTTATTTATACCCCGAACCGAATGTATGTCAATATGTTAATCTACCTTCCCTAAACCTAAAAGTGTTAGCAGAAATATTTTATCACGTCGGAATTTTTTTCTGCCGTCAATTGTTTTTTTTTAACTACCCGACGTGGTGGTGATATTTTATTGTTTATTCATTCGCTTCAAACGACAGTTACTTTGCTTTGGATTGATTTAAAATGGCTAGCAGAAAGTGCAAACAAAGTTCTGACCGTTTTTGTTATGTTTGTGGACAGTTTATATTTTCAAAAAAGAGAAGACCTATTGTAGATTCGTTAAAAACTGCATATCTTCATTATTTTGGATTTCCAAACAGAAAACTGAAGGAGGGTATATTTATTGGTCCACAAATCCGTAAAATTATGAAAGATTCTCAGTTTGAAAACCTTTTATCGGTTAAAGAAAAGTCTGCTTGGAACTCATTTAAAATGCTTGTAGAAAATTTTTGAAAATTATGAAGAAATTGTTAACAATTTATTGAAAAACTTTCATGATATGGGAGTAAACATGTCATTAAAGATTCACTTTCTACACTCTCATCTGAATTTTTTTCCTGAAAACTTAGGAAGTATGAGTGACGAACAGGGTGAACGTTTCCACCAAGATTTAAGGACTTTCGAAGAACGACATCAAGGATTTTGGGATAAAAATATGTTAGGGGATTACTGTTGGTCTATCATAAGAGAAACTGATTCAAATAACTATAAAAAGAAAGCAAAAATTAGTCATTTTTAATTTATTTTTGTATTAATCCTAAAATTTTTGTATTTCCCTTCAAGAAAATAAATATTTTTTAAACCAGACGTGACAGAATTTTTTTATTATTTTTTCTGGATAGTTCTATCTGAACACAAAATAAAATAACAACTTTCAGCTGGGGTATGAAAACCGTGTAAACTAGTGTTATGTGCTTAAAGCGCGAAAGTTTAAAAAAGAATACTCTGGAAGAATTTTAAGTTGGTGAAGGAATTTGTTAGATTTGGGTAGGTAGGAGTAAACACCCTCGGATGAATGAGGGAAAAGCCAGTCAGCTCGGGAGATGCTATAACTGCAACCACCAGGCAGGCACTTTAGGGACACCCTTGACTTACTTTTAAATGTGTTTTCTTTATTTTCAGTCAAATTTTTCGCTCTTATTGTCGTGGCCAGCGTCGCTGCCGGCAAGGAACTCGCCGGCGTGGATCCCAACACGCTATCCTGCGACTCTGATGGACAGGTACAAGTTTTGGACGTAAAACCTTTTAAAAGAAAGAAAAATATATTTTTTCATGAAGGACGGGAAACGAGCAAGTAGGTCACCTGATGGTAAGTGATCACCGCTGCCCATGAAGAACTGCAACACCAGGGTGTGACAGGAGCGTTGTTGGCCTTTCAAGGCGTTGGGGGAAGGAAATGGGGAGGGGAGGGGGAAGGATGGGCCCCCGGCTCTCTCACTCACCGAACGAAGCATAGAAGCGGTAAACCTTCTATTCAGATGTCGATTTTATGTGAGATTGTGGTACTTCAATTCAATTCAATTAATTTATAGCTCTTTCACATTGTACAGGTAAAATAGGTCTTGTATCAAACACAAGTTTATAAGGCACTTCCCCGGACGAGCCGGCCCATTCATGCTACTAGCAATTCATTTTGCCGGTAGCGTGGCTCTACCACGACCAAAACTACACGACTATAGCATATTGTCCTTTGATTCTAGATCTTCCTGTTGCTTCCTCACTTCACTGAATGCCATAAGTACTACATGTGCGCGCATGGTCAGGAAGTCGAGTTCACCTGCCCGGGAAACACTATCTTCGATTTTGAGGCTCAGGTATGTACCGATCCGTGTGGTTTCCGGCAGAGTAGAATGGACCACTCCTAGTCTTCTAATGGAGGTCGTAAGAGGCGACTTAGGATATGCAAGCTAAACAAATCTCATAAACATCAATGAGACCTCTCCAACCCGTCTGGCCAGCGAGGAGAGTGTAGGCCAAATCCTCTGTCTGCTCTGGCCAAGTATGGCTCCGGTAGTAGATACAGAGAGGGTAGTGTTTCTGCAGTGGAGACTAAAAAGACCTGATGATAATGATGGTGATGATGATATGTACTGATCACGTCTTTCACTCTTACGGGGTAGACAAAGCTTAGATCTACAAGACCTAAAGGCACGTTGAACGTGATAGATACATACATACAATGCATATTATTACGTCTTTATCCCTTACGGGGTAGACAGACCTAAAGTCATAAGACCGAAAGGCCACGTTTAGCGTGTTGGCAGGCGCAAAGATGGAAAACGGAATCAAAATAGTGATGGGTTGCTAGCCGCATCGGCTATTGTCATGATTCTTTACATTTTCGCCCATTTCCTTGACCGGCTTCTACGGTCTGCGCGGGAAGAGACGCAGCTGGCACATTCTAAGTTTTTTCTTTTAAATAAGTATTAATATTATTTTGCTTCTAAAGTATTTTTTTCTAGCCTTCAAAATATTTGCGCTTATTTAAAATGGCTAATAACTTGGATTTCAGGTCTGCAACTGGGATTGGGACACACAGTGTTGGCTGAGATCTGAATCCGACGAAATCGACGGCTCAGGAGACGAGCCTGACGGCTCCGGAGATGAGCCCAGCATCATAGACGAGTCCGGAGAAAGCTCCTCAATTGGTGAGTTATATACATACTTCTATAACCATATATATCACAATACTAGCTGTTGCCCGCGACTTCGTCCGCGGCAATTTCTGTTATTATGAATAATTAGTTATTTACTTATATAGATGAATAATTTTCCCCCGTTTTCAAAACATTTTTTATTGATGCTTCGCTTTTATTGGTCGCAGCGTGATGTTTTATAGCCTAGAGCTTTCCTCAATAATTGGACTATCCAACACAAAAATAATTTTCCAATTTGAACCAGTAGTTCTTGAGATTAGCGCGTTTAAACAAACGAACTCTTCAGCTTTATAATATAAATAAAGTATAGATTACAATACAATACCGACTTTAGCGAACCATGTATCATCGTCATCATCATCAGGTCTTTTTAGTCTCCACTGCAGGAGCATGACCCTCTCTGTACTACCGGAGCCATACTTGGCCGGAGCAGACAGAGGATTTTGCCTACACTCTTCTCGCTGGCCAGACAGGTTGGAGAGGTCTCATTGATGTTTATGAGCTTTGTTTAGCTTGTATTTCCTAAGTCGCCTCTTACGACCTCCATGGGAAGACTAGGAGTGGTCCTATTCTACTCTGGCCGAAACCACACGGCGGTTTTTTTAAATTATGCTTAACGTAAATATTTCCATGTTTCAGACATTATCCCTATCGTCAGGCCTCCCACTGTTGAAGCTGTCCACGGCGCCATCTTGAACTGCCGCACTGTGGAATCAGCCTCACAGCAAGTTGCATACGGGTAATTTAATATTTCAGTCCATCTTTAAGTAGTAGTCCAATGGTCTATAAGTGTCAGGATCCCTAGACCAATACAGATTTTTGACGTTTAAATACGGAAATGCTATACCGTTTTTTTTTCTTTTGTTTATGGCTTTCACGCGTTACGTATTTAGCCAGTATTAAGTATAAATGAGTTTTCCCGCGCTTTTTCTAAGTCTTGTTATCAATGAAACGATGGTGTAGTTCATTTCATTGATTCTACGGAGCCCCTGGCGACAATTCCCATGAATCCACTGGCTTGATCACAGACGACGCAACGAGACAAGGCGGGCAACTAGCCCGCTAAGTAAATCTCACTACAGCCGCACTGTGTCAGTTTATTTCAGTTATTCCACAGCCTCCGTGGTCCAGTGGTTAAGGCGTTTGCCTGTTGACCCGGGGGTCGTGGGTTCGATTCCCACCGGAAGCATACTTTGATTAGTTGTTTCCAGTTTGGTTAGGACATTGCAGGCTTGAATCACCTGATTGTCTGATAATAAAGATGATTCCGTGCTTCGGAAGGCACGTTAAGCCGGTAGTCCCGGCTGCCATCTGGTAGTCGTTAAAGGAAGCACGTCAGAGGCCGAGAGGCGGTTCCGAGGAACTCTGACACCAGGGTGTGCATGGTCGATTGACCGTGGCACCTACTCGAAATGATGATGAGTTATTCCACACATTGTTCATAAACATAGGCATTTATAACACCAAATTACACCGATTTCACATTATAAAGTCCACTAGAAACAATTTACAAAACAATCCAAAACACAAGCCGTGCTCTCCGCCGAAATTCCCGCCAAGAACTCCCAAATGCCATATCTTTTCGGTACTATTTGACACCCTAATTTTTTTTCTTGTTTTGTAAGTACCTACTATATTTACAAAAAAAATGGTGATAACTTATTCTACAATAACAAATACACCTATTTATAAACATAAATATTTACAAATTATTTAGTTCCTGCAAAACCGCGGCAACGTGCTCAAAAGTCTGGCAGCATTGCCACGTTGGATGGCAATGCTTATCCTCTGAGCCAGGTAATGCCAGCCCTTTGGTCACGGGATACCTCGATCAGTCTCTTCGACAGAAAGTCAAAGATACGATGGGCTGATGGACCCCACGGACCCATGGTTTCTACCCCTAAAGGCTCAAATATGTAGCTATTTCCGATACCTACATACTTGCGCCTTTTAAAACCATACCTAATTTAAATTTTTCGTTATCTCAACTTCTTCTATCGAGTCGTTAAATGGCTTTGCGTTTAATTAAATATGTTTCGACCAGTGAATTGCCACCGCAATTGCCCGCTCGTTTGCCTCATTCAGATCTTGTTGAGAGCAAGGAATTGGGCTTTCTGGGCACATCAAGAGGTGGATAGCACCACAGTGGCACTCACTATTGTTGGAGAAACCCCACTTGACTCTATTTTCGTGGCATCTGCCAACACCAGCCCGCAGTCTGTTTAAAGATTTCCAGACTGGCCAGGGCAGAGTGCCCTGGCCAGTCTGTGTCTGTGAATGTGGTTTGGTGATGGCGGTATTTGTTAAACCATTGTATATCAACTGACAGCAAAAAAACGCACTTAGTAAGTGACCAGATATTCTGACGTCAGGATGAATGGGATAAAAAGCAATTAGCAGCTCGGGAGGCCAAGCCCGCGTACCCCACGCCATACCTGCAACCATCACACAGGCAGTTGAAGATGATTGACACCGATGACAATATAAGAATAAACGATTTCTTTTTTTTTTCTAGAGGTGACTGCCAGCGTTACTGGCGTTGCGAGAACGGCGTCCCCCAAGCCGTATACTGCTCCGATGGACTGTATTTCAACCCTACCTCAAGACAGTGCGACTACGAAGCCAATGTCCAATGCCACGTGCCCCAAGAAGACGAGCTACAAGGAGAGTTCTTGGTGTACAAATAGATGGCGCTAGCGTGGCCTTACTTGGTACCCGTCGGGGAAAATTGGACTCTCTTTTCATGGGATGAAAGTTTGATTTGACTTGATGTAATATCGGATATTCGAGAAAATAGCCGAGTAAGGCCCCTGTGAAGTTTTGTGTAGAGGTCAAAGACTAGAATTAAATCAAAAATAATAGAAAACGAATGCACAGAATAGTTGCGTATAAAAAAAAAAACTAAATACAATTAGCAATAATAATAAGCACCTACGATAAATTTGTGCATATTTTCCGTTTAAATTTGAATTTAGAATTCTGAAAGCTGGCGTCAATCTGCAATCGAAATTCGACTTAATGTAAGGTTGGTTATAAATGTAACAAACAAACTAACTTACACTTTTTATTACAAGAAATAGTAATGATGATGTCAGGTAATTTCTTTTTTAATCTTTGGCCTTAGACACGGAAAAAACTAGTGCCAGTTCGGCAGTTTAGGAGCAATCTCTAACTTAATACTTACATTGTATGATTTTTATATTATATTGAATCACATTATATGAAATTACACATAAAAAAAAAACTACTTTTCTGTTATTATTATTCAATAATTATATCTAATGTATGTCTAGTAAAAAGTATACTTTAAGATTCTTAGCAACATAGATTTGTAAAATTATAAAAAGAACTCTTAAAAACAATAAATAAAAAACTGCAACATTAGGTACGTTAAGTTTGTTACAAAAATATATTTTTTGTGATTCTGTAAAAATCATATAATTTAATTTATGGTGGTATTACAAATGAGTATTAGTTAGTAATAAAATAATAGTTAACAAGTCATTTAATCACGTTTATATTTCAAGGAAAAAAAGTTTTTTAACAACTTTTTCCGTGAATTTTTATGACGTCGATTAAAATAATTAAATAATTTAATCATCAGTAAAAATAAAGCAAAATCACTTAGAAATTATTCGCAAAAAATCTTTTTTTTATATTCAGTATTGCTGATTAAAGATTTTTTTGTTGAATATTAAGAAGTAGATTTTGTAAAATGTTTGTAAAATATTAAAAAATATGTATCTAGCAATAAAATAAATAAAACAATTTTTAAAATATGTATTCGCTTTTAGTAATTGCCCCTAACTTGTCGATGAATAAAATGCATTGAAATGTTTGTTTTTTAATTTCCTTAAAACTGATTTTCATTTACGTATCCAATTCTTTACGTTATATATGTAAAGTAGAAACAGTGTACATTGTGTACATAATGGAGATATATTTTTAACTATACTAGAAATGTGGTCAAACACTCATTTTTCATCATGACGCCCATTTTTGCTTTATAGATTTTTAAAAACTACCATATCAGGCTCGGGGATCAAATTTAGTTCAATCGACAGAAATATTAAAAAATAAGTATTTTATAGCCGAAGTTAAAGTTAAAAAAAGGATAGAAAAAGAATGAAATGATTTATTCAATCATGTAATACATTTATCCAATAACCTTTCCCTTAAAAGGGTCCGGATCGGGGACATCTTTCTTCTCGTAGGGATAGTACGGGTGTTCCTGCCAGAAACTCGGGAATACGGTGCGATAGTCCTTGTTGAATTTACCTGCAAAGTAACTTACCATTATGAGATCCGTTTTTCAAAACCACCATCTTTAATCGTCTCAAAAGTGGGGTAATCTTTTTGGAAGTTGAAAATGTAGCTAGCTTTTTTTTTTTATTAAATACTCATACGTAGTAACGAATCTCGGAGCCAAATGGTTTAAAAAATACAATAATTTAAATTGAAAACAGACGGCTAGTAAGGTTGGATGATGGGATGAGACTGGTGCGCTGGATAGCTGTGCAATCGGGGTATATATATTTATTTTTTATTTATTTTCACCTTACATCTATCATTACAGGCTAACCTATTGCGATAGAGTAGCTAAGAAACAATATTCCCTATAGTCGGTAGCAAATAATCATTAAAGATACCCTTGTGAATTCACCCAGAGTGCAACAAAATAGATATCATTCCCCACTAGGTTAAGTGTACGTATCACTCGCGTTAGTGGCGTTTATGTATATATATATATATATTTTTTAATAGCCTGTTTCACTGTCCCACTGCTGGGCAAAGGCCTCCCCTTTTTGTTTCCAATCATCCCTATCGCGGGCAATAACTTGCCAGCCACTTATATAAGCATCTAAGTCATCGCTCCATCTCCTTCTAGGTCTGCCACGTTTTCGGCGGCCATCCGGTTTCCACATGGTGGCCAACTTGGCCTACCTTTCTTCTTGCATGCGGCAGACGTGTCCCGCCCAGTCCCACTTAATGTATATATATAATATTAATATGTGTGTGTGTCAAAAATGGTGACCTTTTAATGCAGAATATATGTCAGAATCCCTTACCCAGCGTTTCCATTTCTTCATCTGAGAGCTCGAAATCGAAAATGTCTATGTTTTGCTCGATGCGTTTCTTGTTGATCGATTTTGGTATAGGAACAACGCCGCGTTGAGTCTGAAAAAGTTAAAATTATGCTCATGGGTGACATCCTCAACTGTACGTAACTATACTATACCCATTCATCCGAATGAGTATAGTCTACCAATACCTTTATTACCTCCCCAAATCCAACAAATTCCTATCGTTCCCCATCTTAAATATACTTCCGATGGGCAGCAGCGGCGGAAGCGTAAGAAACCGAAGCTACTGCGCTCGCCAACCCCGCCTACCAAGCGTGGTGAGTATGGCAATATAATAACTATATTTTTGCTCTAGTTTCTTACATTCTAGTAATACATAGCAGAATCCTTACTAATATTATAAATGCGAAAGTGAGTTTGTTTGTTTGTTTGTTTGTTACGCTTTCACGCCGTTACTACTGGACCAATCATGATGAAATTTTGCATACAAGTTCTCTGGAGTACGGAGAAGGACATAGGCTACCTTTTATCCCAGGAAAAAGAACTATTGCCGAGGGATCGACATTGACGCGGGCGGAGCCGCGGGCGAAAGCTAGTTTCATATAAAATATGTTATTTAGTCACATATCCAAGGTTTCATCACTCGGCAGCCCACCACCGAACTAGGATTCAACCTGTATCTCGAGTGGCAGGTAGCGTTGTGAGGGTTCCAAAGATATGTATGTTGGTCGATTTTTTATATCCTCCCATGGAACGAAGCGTCCTTGGGAGAGGCCTGTGTCCAGCAGTGGACTTCTAACGGCTGGAATGATGATGATGATGTAATGATAAGCTTCTGAAACCAGTAAAATTTCTTAAGCCTACAATATGTACAACAGTAGTACCACGAAATATAAATATTCCGTGAGTAGTACCATGTTTATAAGTCGCATTGGCATTTTTCGATGGCGCAGAAAAGCGCACCCTACTGCTGACTCAAACCTTATGAAAATATCAGTGAAAAAACAAACTTATTCCCGCTACATAAGATTTAAAATACAAAAACAACATGTCTCATGCTATCCCGCTCATAATACTCGTGCAGCGGTACAGCGAACTCCAGACATGGCGCGAACGTATCAGCCAATAGCAGATGGTTATTTTCGCGCCATGCAATATTTTTCTGTATGTTCATCGGTGTAGCTAATAAAAGTGGTAGAACTGTACTTTAAAAGAAAAGATAAATTAAAAGAAAATATCAAATGGAAAGATATTTTTATTTTTTGCTAGTTTATCCGGCGTTTGAGGCGAGGGCAAAGTGCCTAAACCTGTATGTATAGGTATATAGTCAAAAACACCAAAGCGCTCCCAGTACTCAAGAAAAAAAAAATTAAAAAAATCTGCACGTATTTACATATAAAAGGGTTCTTGGCGGGAATTTCTACGGAGTGCACGGTTTTTGTTTTGGATTATTTTGTAAATTGTTTCTAGTGGAGTTTATAATGTGAAGTCGGTATAATTTTTTTTTTTTTTTAGTTTTTAGAATAGAATAGAATAGTTATTTATTCCTTAGAACATGGTGATAACATAGAGTCAAGGTGTTAACAATTTGGTAGTACAAACATATTCTGCCACATTCGGCGTAGGAATATTTATTTTTATACATTTTTTGCTTTAAATTATCTCCTGACTTAAACTATTTAAAAAATATAATAAAATAATAATTAGTCATATCTATCTATTATATATCTATTACAATTAATTAATTTAAATAATTCATTAATATCATAGAAACATTTGCTTAAGAGCCATTTAAATAAATTGGATTTGAAGTTATTAAAAGGGCGTATCTCTCTTAAATTTACTGGCAGCGCGTTATAGAGTCTGATCGCCATGCAGAACACGTTGACACTGTAAAGTTTCAGTCTCTGTTTTGGTATATAGAGCTTTGTTGGATTTCTGCTATTACTTTTATTTAACACCATGTCATGTAAAGGGAAGAGCTGTGGATACTTCCTAACAAATAAGCACATCTCGAATATATAAAGGCAAGGCAAAGGTAAAATGTTTGCTTTTAGGAATAAAGGCTTGCAGTGATCAAGATAGTGCGCGCCATGTAATGCTCTAACACACTTTTTTTGTAATATGAACGCTTTTTGTAAATCTACTGAGTTACCCCAAATTATCAGACCATATCGAAGCACAGAGGCTACGTATCCATGATATGCCATCAGTGCAATATCTTTTGAGGCAATCTTGTTTGTTGTTTTAATTTATTTAATTTGGTGTTATAAATGCCCATGTTTATGAAAACTGTGTGGAATAACTAAAATAAAGTGTCATGGTGCGGCTGTAGTGAGATTTGCTTAGCGGGCTGGTGTTTGCTCGCCGTACTGCATCGTATATGATCAAGCCAGTGGATTCGTCGGAATTGTCGCCAGGGGCTCCGTCGAAATCAGCGAAATGAATTACACCATCATTTCGTTGATTGATACACAAGCAAGAATTACTCGAAAAATAACTAGACACTAGCTAAAATAAGCTTCAGAATGAAGTTTGAGGGCCAAATAGAAGAAATGAAAAAAAAAATACATATAAAGTACTTTCCATTGAATAAATAAAAACTATCAGTTCCTGTTGACTACAAATTGTGAATTTCATACATCCACGCCAAGCTCAAGCCAAACATTCTTGTCATTACGGATACTAGAATTTAAATAAATAAATATATACGGACAAATCACACAGATTGAGCTAGCCCCAAAGTAAGTTCGAGATTTGTGTTATGGGATACTAACTCAACGATACTATATTTTATAACAAATACATATATAGATAAACATCCAAGGCCCAGGCCAATCTGAAAAAGATCATTTTCCATCTTGACCTGGCCGGGGATCGAACGCGGTCACTCCGTGTCGCAGGTTGGCGTGTTGACCGCTGCGCCACGGAGCTAGTCAATTTTTAGTTTAAAACTTATTAATAACTAGTTTCGCCCGCGGCTCCGCCCGCGTCAATGTCGATCCCTCGGAAATAGTACTTTTTCCCGGGATAAAAGGTAGCCTATGTCCTTCTCCGTACTCCAGAGAACTTGTATGCAAAATTTCATGATGATCGGTTTAGTAGTTACGGCGTGAAAGCGTAACAAATAAACAAACAAACAAACAAACTCACTTTCGCATTTATAATATTAGTAAGGATAAGGATAAGCTTGTAAAATAAGTACGTAGCTATCTCTTACCAAATAGCGCAAAACAATTTGAGGCGTAGTCTTCTTGTACTTTTCAGCAATATTCACTAGTGTGGTATCGTTGTACCTCGGCGGAGGAGGGACGGAGCTGGAATCGAATAGTGGACCGAACGGGGTGTACGCCATAACCACTATGTCTTTGGACTTGCAGTAGTCTACAAGTTTGTGTTGAGCTAGGTTTATGTTCACCTGAAAAAAAGTTAAACTCAACCTAATTACTGTTCGTGGAACTTACAAAGTATATCGGGATTTACTTGTGGTATGTAGTCCCAACATGCTTCTGCAGTGGAGACTAAAAAAACCTGATGATGATGATGTAGTCCCAACGCCTATTGCGTTATATTTTTGTCAAGCTCATCATATAGATGGCGCCACAGGTTTATTTACAACTATAATATCCACCTATTATTAGAAAATAAAATCAGTATCCACGATAAATATCTTTTTTCAGACGAAAAATATATGTTTGGCTTCTACTACAACAATATCTTTCAGTTTTACTTGGTTTTACCAAGTCTAGGCTTACACCATCTAGTGACGATTAGAAAAGTCTGTAACTATTGCACTGCAGCGCCTGATCCGCCGCCCATAGTGGCACTTAGTGGAACTAACTACCACAGCCTGCCGGCTTATTATTTATGGTTGGTAGACTATACAATAGTAGTATATTGTCTTTGCCTGTATCAAGGGATAGACTACTACTAGCACATGTATGTGCTTATAGTAGTCTAGCATCTTGTATACAACAGGGATGTTACGAATATCATATTTTCGACATTCGCTAATGCGAATGCGAATATTCCGGTAAATCATTAAAATAACAAATAATACAAAAGAGAAGTACGTAACCACAATATTAATTAATAATAATACATATTAATAGTAATAAAGGTACAGTTAGTAGGTAAACATATGAAATTATAACAATCTTTAGTATTCTTTCCGCTCACTTCTAGCCATCTTCTAGCATGCACCGACTTGTACAGATTCGCATTCGCAAAATATTCGCATCGTTCGCATTCGAATGTTGATGCGAATTTTTAAAATGATGCGAATCATTCGCTTATGCGAATAAGAATACAAATATTCGTAACATCCCTAGATACAAGGTCATTGACAAGCATGCTAGCAGGCTGTGGCAGATAGTTCTCTACCATCCGTCACTAGATGGCGTTAGCTTTAACGTAAAATCAAGTAAAATGTTTTTTTAATACAGACCAATTGTTTAAATCTTTAATACGATATTATTTTCGGGAATACTGATTTTTTTCTCATAATATGGCGGATACAGTTGTGAATAAACCTGTGGCGCCATCTATGTGATGAGTCTGAATCAAATCTTACGTGATAGGAGTTGGGATGGGACCACATGCTCGTATAAGGTATCTGTATAATGTGTCATAGTGTGCAAGAGTAAAAGACCTAGAACAAGGTTACCTAGTCCTTGTTCTAAGATAAAAGAGGGAATGGTTTACATAAAAAATAAAACATTGGAATCGCCGTCACATTATTCTTTTTTTTTAGAGTTCCGTACCCAAAGGGTAAAAACGGGACCCTATTAATGTCGTTCCGCTGTTCGTCTGTCTGACTGTCTATCTGTCCGTCTGTCACCAGGCTGTATCTCATGAACCGTGATAGTTAGACGGCTGAAATTTTCACAGATGATGTATTTCTGTTGCCGCTTTAACAACAAATACTAAATAGAATAAAATAAATATTTAAGGGGCTCCCATACAACAAACGTGATTTTTTTTGCTTGTTTTTGCTTGATATTGATAACGGGAACAGGTAGACGCTTGAAATATTTTTACAGAATATTTAGTTATATATTAACTAAAAATAAATAATAAAATAAAAATAAAACAGACATGTTTTTTTTGCCGTTTTATAATTAACGGCACGGAACCCCTTCGTGCGCGAGTGCGACTCGCACTTGGCCGATTTTTTCTTTTATCTATGGCTTTTACGCGTTATGTATTTAGCCAGTATCAAGTATAATTGAGGTTTCAAAGGCCTTGTCACCATCACCACCACGGAGAGATCACCACTCATTACCACTAGGGCAATAGTTTTTGAAGTTGGTCAATATCAAGCTGTAAAGAGATAAAAGAAGGAACAGAGAAGACTGTAAGTATAAAATTCTTACCTCTACTTGCAACACTGAGGGTTTGATTTCACAATTCTCCAATAGCCTCTCAATTTGACTAATGTTGAAGTTAGATATGCCTATAGACTTAGCCAGGCCTAGCTTTTTGGCCTCCTCCATACCCTTCCAGGTGTCCAGATAGTCTATCACGTCATATCCGCTGAAATCTTCCTGAAAGATTATAAAACAACTTATATTATTATACGAGCTCTGTGGCCTAGTGGTCATAACACCGGGCTGCTACACCGGAGTTCCTGGGTTCGACCCCGGTCAGATCAATCGATCAATCAATTCTTTATTTGCGTATATGAGTACAAACATTTGTGATATACTAGAGCAAAATTTCACTTTAGCTAAATTTATCTGCCTCCTCCCCCTTCCTCCTCCCTTCCCTCCTCCTCTCCCCCTAATCACCATTCCCCCTTCTCCCCATTTTCCCTCGCTCCCCTTCCTTCCCCTCCTCCTCCCCTATCTCCCCCTTCTTCCTCTCCTCTTCATCATCTTCCCCTTCCTCCTCCCCTCCCCCTTCCTCCGCCCCATTTACTTCCTCCTCGTCCACCTCCCCTTCCTCCTCCTCATCAGTGCGTGTACATATAGTGACTACTGCTGTATAGTTAAAGGTACGGAGCTTGGCCGATTTTCTTAAAATATTTTTGGTGGGGCTTTACTTACACCTAGTACTTAATTTACCCATTGAATTAGAAAAACTATGGAAGCAGGATTGCGCTCAAAAACTGACACCACACAACGTATATCAAAGCAGGCGGGGCTTTAAAAGTATATCTGTTCGCGAACTAGTCTGCCGCTCGCTCCGTGACGGAAGGACGCGTCGATAAAAGCGTTTAACGAAATATTTTTTGTGAATATCGGCGAAATCTTAACGAATTAAGATAAAATGACTTCTTGTGTAGTAAAGTGGTGCAGCAAACGCAAGGAAAGACGGAAAAGTGACAATGGAGTAATTTATCATAGCGAGCGAGGCGAGCTATTGTCGCGAGCGATATCTACCTACCTCCGCTATGTTGACACCATAGCGTTCATAGAAATGTTGACACCGCCTCGTGACCTTGACGCGGCCAATCGCAAACTATCTTCGTCTATGAGTGCGTAAGTTTTTCGTTGTGATTTGAGTTAAGTTTGCGTATTGCGTTTGTGTAAATGGGATTGATAATGAATCGTTAGTTGTATGAGAGTTACGCTTCCATAGTTTTTCTAATTCAATGTATTTACCTTAAAAGTTACAGGCGTGTGTATGAGGTACAGGTCCACATACGACAAATTGAGACGCGAGAGAGACTTTTTTAAGGAGTCCACTACATGTCTTTGTTCGTGGGATGCCAACTGCAAGAAAAAAAAATGGTTGTCTATAAATTATGTACTAAAAACGGGTCACTCACGTGCTATTTCGTCGGGATTGCCGACTATAGTTTCGGACTCGTCAGGAGCCCATTTTCAAGGCGAGTGCGGGACGCGCGGCGGAGGGTCCCGAACTAACTGCTCTCGACGCACTGCTCGTGCGGCGGTTCGTGCCGCCCTTTTGGAGGGGAGAGCCAGGTTGGTCGCAGGACCCTGGTGATGAGTAGTCACGGAGGTAGTGGATCCCATTTCTTCCTCGTCGGTGTCTGGTGACGGTACGTGTGTGTGGAAAGAGCTAATCGTATCGGCCTCTACTGACTCTGTGTGCTTTAAGTTACGAGTATCATTCCCTTGAAGAATCGGTTTCCAGGTTGCGGGTAAAGTCCAACCTACATCCCGACTGAAGTTGTCTATAAAGTCGGTTTACGGACGATTATTTTAAGTGATAACGGCGGAAGAGAGATAGATGCGTCACAAGTCGAACGCTTAGGCCGATCGCTTGTTCGGCGCTCTCGTTTGCACGTGACATTATTATTCCGTGTTCTACCTAAACGCCCTCCATCATGCGAAACGTGGCCATACGGTCTTATTGACATGGTCTCTGGCTACCCCGCAAGAGAAAAAGACGTGATAATATGTAACAAATATTTGAAGTAGGTATTTTCTCTGTAACACACGTTCTTCAGATTATGACTTACTTTGGTAACGAGGAACACGTCTTCCCTTGGGACCTTGGACTTCCTTATGGCTGCACCCACTTGTTCTTCATTGTGATACGCGGAGGCAGTGTCTATCAACCTGCGAAGAAACCATTGAGGAATTTGGTGAAGCTTTTCGATACCACATCATCGCCATATAGAGAAATGGCGCAGACAAAAGGAGGCTCTTTTCCTGTCATGCGTTTTATCGCCCGCGTGCGGTTCCCGTCCGCATGCGGGTGATTACACGCTACTGGCCGCACGCAGGACAAAGATTGTGTTTGTTGCTGCAGTGTCGTGCATGTCACCAGTGACTAAAGTCATGCACAAAGACGAACGTTAAAAACGTCATTTTTGTTTGCGATTAATGCGTATATCATGCGTGCGACCCGCGTCACAGTAAAAATAACACTGAACACAGAAGAACGCCGCCCGCATCCGGCTAGCACGCTGCGCTCCCGCAGCCAATCCGCGTTACGCGCGCGTGCTATCCGCATGAAAGGAAAAACATGCATGAAATGGTAGGATGCGGGCAACCTGCATGCGGGCCAAATCCGCGAGGGCGAAAATACGCATGACAGGAAAAGGGCCCCTTAAATCATCCTGAATATCGGATCCGATCGGAGGGACGCCGCTATACGTTAGACACGATACGAGATATCTCCAATCGTATCGCACATGTTGCGGCGTCCCTCTCATCAGATCCGATTCAGGATGCGATTCAGGACGGTATAATATTCCCTTCATATTCAGCAGCAGGTCGTTAAGCGTATTCCCGAATTGATACGACATTGGAACCTGCAAAAAACGTGTCTATGTTTTCAAAAAAAACAAATTTCTAAGCCAACGCAATCAAACATAAAAGTATGAAGTACTTTTTTTTAAATCTATGCAATCAAAAGATACAGCTGGTTATGCCGCAAATTTTCGTGTCTTTTCGACATTCGCAAGGGAATCAAAACCTACAGGGCACTTTCCGAGAACTCAGAATCTTGAAATTCGGTGCGAAGCAACGTTGTATAGCACAGATAAAAGACAAATTGCGAAAAGTATAATTTTTTTGTTACATCATATAATAAAAATATTTTTATTAAAAAGTCAAGTCAAAAAAGTCAACGACCATGCACACCCTGGTGTCAGAGTTATTCGGAACCGCCTCTCGGCCTCTGACGTGGTTCCTTTAACGACTACCAGATGGCAGCCGGGACCACCGGCGTGCCTTCCGAAGCACGGAATCATCTTTATTATCAGACAATCAGGTGATTCAAGCCTGCAATGTCCTAACCAAACTGGAAACAACTAAACAAAGTATGCTTCCGGTGGGAATCGAACCCACGACCCCCGGGTCAACAGGCAAACGCCTTAACCACTGGACCACGGAGGCTGTTAACGTGAAAGCGTAACAAACAAACAAACAAACTCACTTTCGCATTTATAATATTAGTTAGGATTAGGATGTACGGAACCCTTCGTGCGCGAGTCCGACTCGCACTTGGCCGCTTTTTTGATAGGGCGCTGACAGGGGGACCGACAAAGATAGCCTCGAGTCACAGACCTATTTCCACGCGAATAAAATATGTTTTAATATCCTTGCTGGTCTGGGAGATAAGAAAAAACGTAGAATGTACCAATTGCTTCTCTTTCCGCGCAGATCGTAAAAGACGATCGAGAAAATGGGTAAAATCTGAGGAATCATGTTAATAGGCGATGCTGCTAGCAACCCATCACTATTTTAATTCCGTTTTCCACCTAATGCCCACCAACATGCTAAACGTGGCATTCAGGTCTTATAGACCTAGGCTCTGTCTACCCCGCAAGGGAAAAAGACGCGATACTATGTATAAAATATGTTTCGGTATGTTTCCTTTACCTGTAACCGGCATCCAGCGCCCAGGTGACGGGATTTTCTACTTCCCCTTCTTTCACTTCTTTTTGTCCATTCTGAAATAAATATAAACATTCGGTAATAACCAGCGCTTGCTCATACTTGCGTTGGTACTCGTATAGATAATATTTTTTCTAATTCCTTGTGAAGTAGTATTTTAACTCTTTCTTCTGGAACCACCGTCCTATGTGGGCTCGTTTTTAGTCGTTAAACTGTGAGCCGTGACGTGAACTCAAAGGTCGCATTCGCAACTACGGAACCCTATACTGCGCGTGGCCCGACACGCACTTGTCCTGTTTTTTCTCCAATAAAGTTGGTTAAAACAAAGTCGCTTCCCGCTGTCTGTCTGTCCCTATGTATGCTTAGATCTTTAAAACTACGCAACGGATTTTGATGCGGTTTTTTTAATAGAAGGTTTATATGTGTGTACATTGCACCCGTGCCGTATATATTCTTTGCCCGTGCGAAACCGAGGCGGGTCGCTAGTACGTATAAAGTATTAATATTCTATTAACTTAGGTTTCATTGTTGGCGTTGATCATCAGTCAATAAAGAGTACTAACTTGAAGTTCAAACAGAAATATCCATTGGTGCTTATTCGTCAGTTGTATTGAAATATAATACCTCATCAAATCCCAAAAAGGTGCCAAGACCGAGCGCTGGTATGGAGTTTCCATCGTTCAGAGGGATCCTCGGAGCTTTGCCGCCATCCTTTCCTTCGCACAGCTGAAAAACAAGTGAGTTAAGTAAAATAATCTTTCAAAACTGACTTCAATGAAAGTACTTAACCGATTTTGATGAAAAAATTACCTTACCCTTTCAAATAAAAAAAACAATATATATAATTTTTTTCAAATCGGTTCATAAATGACGGAACTCTAAGGTAACAAACACAAAAAAAAGAAAAAGAATTGATATCCACCTCCTTTTTTTGAGTTCGAAAAGATTTTCCATACAAAGTATTATTTTTTCTTCTTTTTCTTTTTTCTTATTAGGCATTATGAAGTAAAAACTTTAAGCGCAGTGGGAAATTTTTAAGATGGTCAAAAGACATGAAACAATATATATTGTATATCTTCTAAATATATATAACTCAAAGTTGACTGACTAACTGGCATAGTGATCTATCAACGCACAGCCCAAACCACTAGACGGATCGGGCTGAAATTTGGCATGCAGGTAGATGTTATGAGGTAGGCATCCGCTAAGAAAGGATTTTGATCAATTCTTCCCCCAAGGGGATAAAATAGGGGATGAATGTTTGTATACTTCTTAACGCGAGCGAAGCCGAGGGCAAAAGCTAGTATATATACCTATAAAAGCGAAAATCGCTAACTCGCGAAATCTCGAAAATTACTAAGTCAATAAAGATGAAATTGGGCAGATAGGTAGATTGTGACTAGGAGACGTCCGCTAAGAAAGGATTTTAGAAAATTCGATCCCTAAAGGGGTGAAAAATCGATTAAAGCTTCCACTTACCGTATAAGTTACTAAAGTAGATAAAATAAACCACAAACGCGTCATAATTCTAATAGAAACGAACAAAGACTGAGGAAATATACGTCCGCATAGATATACTATAGTAGTAGAGTGAGTAACTATATCATGTTTAAAAAAATTATAACAATCATATTCAAATCAAGTTGAACTTTACTGCGTAAGCCATAAAAGCTACAATTATCTTGAATCATTTTGGTATCTTACTGGTTGGTTGTAACTTGACTACTTCAGTTTGAGAGTACCAAGTAATAGGTAAATAAATAAATATATACGGACAAATCACACAGATTGAGCTAGCCCCAAAGTAAGTTCGAGACTTGTGTTATGGGATACTAACTCCACGATACTGTATTTTATAACAAATAAATATATAAATACACATCCAAGACCCAGGCCAATCTGAAAAAGATCATTTTCTATCTTGACCTGACCGAGGATTGAACCTGGGGCCCTCGTGTCGCAGGCTGGCGTGTTAACCACTGCGCCACGGAGCTCGTCCTATGTATGTAGTAAGTCAAGTTGCGGTATTCAAGTAGTCAAGTTACAGTAAGTTCATTGGTCATTCAAGGCGAACCAGTCTCCGCTGTCGATCTATTATTGTGCGAGATTTAATTATGTTTTTATTAAATAACTTTATTACATTGGTATCGAGTCGTTACACTTGTAACTAGGTACTTTTTAGGGTTCCGTAACTCAAAAGGGAAAAGCGGAACCCTTATAGGATCACTTTGCGATTCTATTTCTCAGAAACGCGTGGAGATATCAAGCTGAAAAACATATCAAATATTCAGGTGAGAGTAGACCTGAATATTTGATATAAATTTCAGCTTGATACCTCCACGCGTTCCGCGTGGTCCCTTGGAGCCATGAAAAAATAAAACTTCAAAGCCAACGCAATCAAAAGATACAGCCGTTTATGCCGCAAATTTTCGACAATCGCAAGGGAACTCTTATTAAATTAATAAATAAATTTTCAAGGGAATTCGCAAGGGAATCAAAACCTACAGGGAACTTCCCGTGAACACAGAAACTTGAAATTTGGTACGAAACAACGTCTTATAGCACAGATAAAGGAAAAACTGCGAAGAGCATAAATTTTTAGTTACAAATATTTTACTAATAGTTTTTAACTTATTCTTTTTTTTACTTTATATTTCTAGGTAATCGTACGGAACACAACGTGTGTGAGTCCGTCTCGCACTTACCCGGTTTTTGTGTTGGTATGTCAGTCAGTTGTATTTTTTTCAAAGAAATCGATTTCATTTTTGAAATATGAAACATACCTATTACTTCATATCTCTCTACTTCTGCAATGTTATCTGAGATTTAAATTTCGGTTTTAAAAACAATAATTAATAAAATCTTGATTGATCCAAACAAATATGCGTGTCTATTTATATTTAACCAAAGGGTAAAAACGGGACCCTATTAATATGGCTCCGGTGTCCGTCTGTCACCAGGCTGTATCTCATGAACCGTGATAGCCAGAGATTCGAAATATTCACAGATTATGTATGTATGTTGCCGCTAGAACAACAACTACTTAAAAAAACCAAATTAAGTAAATATTTAAAAGGGTTCCCATACAACAAACGTGATTTTTTGCTCGTTGTTGATAACGGCAACAGGTAGATGCTTGATATATTCTCAGAATATTTAGTTAAATATTCACTTTAAAAACTAATGAATTAAATTAAAATAAAACAAATATTTAGGCTACACAGATTTTTTATAAATTTCTGAGCAAAGCCAAAGTTTAAAAAGAAACCGAGTCCCTCGACAAAATATATTTCCTAGTCAGCGGACTGTGTAAAAGTAGTAAAGAAAATAACTTAGCGCCATCTTTAGAATTCCATCGTAACTATTGCAACGCACAACGCTTTTTGCACAACGCACAACAGATGGCGCTACTAAAAGTTAATTTTTATCATTCAGCTATTCGTCAACAAATGTCTGTAGCGACAAGAAAGTTAAGAAATATTAGTTCAGCTACTCCTTAAGAGATGTAACTACTAGTCAGAAAACTCAATGCGCTCAAGATTTTATCATGCAAATGCTTGCAAGATTGTAATCAAGAGTCACTTGGCAAAACGTTTCACCGAGCAAATTAGAAATAAGACGTATCATTACCTGCTGATATACGATCTTTATTAGATCATGTACGCTTTTTTTACTCGCTTTTTCTCGGTTATTGCGCGCCAATAATTGTTTTTAGTTTCTCATGTGCTTTTTAATTGATGAGTCTTTGGGAGTAAATTGGGTGTGAAGGGAAATATCTGATAATGAACTTTGATGGTTAGTTAGCATGTTTTGAGTTGGTTACTCATTAGAGGTTTATAGTATAGATTTATTTGAAGAATAAAATTGTAATTGCGGTTTTTAATTGTATTGTTGAGTTACAGTTTTCTCTCCAATTATACTGCGTGCAAATTGAACCCCGAGGTTCCCTTAACGGAGTGACTCAGCCCATTCATTTGAACAACTTTTCTTATGAGAACAACGCAGGAAACTCAGAAAAATAAATTCGACATTCCCATAGAAACTGGCCGGGCGGCAAAACTCTTTTATAAGGAAATGCCGAATTGTTTTTGAGTGCTCAGCTTTGGTCTCTTAGGAAAAGTTGTTCATAGGGTACGTTTACACGCTGTATGTCCAGCAGTGGACTTCTTTCGGCTGAGATGATGATGATGATGATGATGACACGCTGTATATGATGAAGGTACCTAGGTACTATAACTGTATTTTGTATGTAGGCATGTATCGTGTGGCTTGTAATAGTACCACTCTATCTCTTAAGAGGAAATTAGGCCGTATTTCCATACAAGCGTAGTCCCCTGATTCCTGGCCGGATAGTACTAGTAGAGCTATGATTTTTTACCAAAAATATCTATGTATATAGAAGCATGTCCCTATGTTTAAATTTTTTTCATAATTGAATTATTTCACGAGATATGAACCTTCAAAAACCTGAAAAGTTGGTAAGAATTACCGCTGTGTTCTAACATCAAGAAAACAAATTCGACGCTATTATATTAGAAAAAAAAAAACATATAAACATAACCATAGCTTATTTTAAATTTTAAATGAAAAAAAAATTGAATCCGTTTACCTTTGGAGAAGAAATCAGGGGACTACGAAGCGTTAATTTTGTGTAACTTTCATAAGTATTTTCGTTTTGAGCTGTAGTTGTCTCTATCGCACTCTGCGGGGGTTGTTTGGACACAGCGCGACAGGAATAGATTTTACAAATACCTATTTTTCAATTCTCTCAAGCGCAGTGTTTCCTCTTAAGGGCAAAAGGAGTTCACCAACATTTCGTACATTTACTACCTATAATTTTACAGTATCCGATCTAATCAATAAATGGGGATTCGAACCTTGACCCTTAAGGTGGAAGAATACGGCTTTACCACTAGATTTATGATGAACTTATGAACTTGTTAAGGATACAAACCCGAAAACGCTCAGATAATAATAATAAATTTATACGGACAAATCACACAGATTGAGCTAGCCCCGAAGTAAGTTCGAGACTTGTGTTATGGGATACTAACTCAACGATACTATATTTTATAACAAATACATATATAGATACACATCCAAGACCCAGGCCAATCTGAAAAAGATCATTTTCCATCTTGACCTGGCCGGGGATCGAACCCGGTCACTCCGTGTCGCAGGCTGGCGTGTTGACCGCTGCGCCACGAAGCTAGTCTCATGATAAAATGTTATATGATAAACAGTAATGCATTAAAGAAAAAAATTGCCTCTAAAGTCGGTTAACGGACGATAATTTTAACGTGATAATGGTGCAAGAGAGATAGATGCGTCACAAGCAACGCAAAGTTAACGGACGGCCGATCATGCTTCTATCGCTTGTACCGCGCTCTCGCACACGGAACGTGACACTTTTTAGTGCGTGCAGCCGGCGTTCATTGCTTTATAAGACACTATCACGTCAAAAACATTATCCCTCCAAAAACGCAGCATCACACTTACAAATAAAATGAAGTGGGTCTGGAGTGACTTGTGCAAAAGTTTAATTAAAAAAACTCTCAGTTACTACTTTAGAGTCGTCTTTCAACATTTTTCTTTTAATAGTTACTTCGGTGCTGCGTTTAGTGTGATTGTAGGTACTTGGGGATTGAACTTATTATAGACTAGCTGTTGCCCGCGGCTCCGCCCGCGTTAGTGTCGATCCCTCAGTCCTTCCCCGGGCCTCAAACTACCTCCATACCAAATTAGTTCAATGATTGAAGCTTGAAAAGAAGACAGACAGAGTTACTTTCGCATTTATAATATTAGTATGGATAGGTATAATGATGTCGTATAACGATGATGAATTGACTTTGGATTTTAATTTTCCTATGTCATTTATTATTTATTATTATTTATTTAATTTTTTATGCTATATATTTGTAGGCAAACTCATGCCTTGAGTTCATTCAAATGACGATAACTTTTTTTTAACGAACCGATTTTGATGAAACAAACTTAAATGTTAAACTGAGTTAAAACAAAGCATTTGGTGAAAGTTTGAAGTAAATCGGTTCAGTATTTTCGGAGATAATCGTGATCATACATACAGACAGACAGACAGACAAAAAATTCGAAAAGTTTTTTTTTTCTTTCTATTATTCTTTTTAAGTGTCCCTCTATCCATTTCAGTCAAAAATTCTAAATGTACAGACAAAATATTTTTACTGTTTTATTATATGTATCTAATAATATGTATAGATAATATATAGATATAGATAATGGTACGGAATCCCCACAGTTCCTGTATACACCGTAAAGCAGTGGCGCTTTTGTCAACTGAGGCCGCCTCAAACTTATCCCGCGGGATGAGTTGACGAAATAATTAATAATATTATTCTTTATTTGTCAACAATCCCACTGAAAAAAATAAATACATATTGCGTGATTTTGAACTCCCTAGCTATATTCAAATCTGGGAATCAGAATCCCTAATGAAACACAGAATTGCAAGAAAAAAAGGTAAAAAACTAAAAAATAATTTTAACCTTTCATAGAAATTCGTCCAGCTGATCGGCGACTTTGTATGGGAAACCTTATTTTCTTTTTCGTTTTTTACCTTTTTTTCTTGCAATTCTGTGTTCCATTAGGGATTCTGATACCCAAATTTCAATATAGCTAGGGAGTTCAAAATCACGTTGAATAATGTAATTATTGTATTATTTGAAACATATGCACACGTGACGAAAACTCTTTGGGGAAAATAATAAAATTAAATAATACCATGAATAGAATAGAATAGTCTTTATTGGCCTTTGTACAGGGTATACAGAAGATGGTCTCCAAATAATGATCTCCTACACAGCCATTAAATTATAGCATGCAAATACTTACAATTATAAAAAAAAACAGGTATTGCTTGGTTATACTGTTATATAGCGTGATTTTGAACCTCTTAGCTATTTTGAAATCTGGGAATCAGAATAGCAAGAAATAAAGATAAAAAACAGAAAAAAAAACATTAGACCTTCCATAGAAATTCGTCCAGCTGATCGGCGACTTTGTATGGGAAACCTAATTATTTTTATTTTGCAATCAGCTTTTTGCAATTCTGTATTCCATTAGGGATTCTGATTCTGAGATTCCAATATAGCTAGGAGGTTCAGAATCACGTTGTATTAAAAAATCACAGTCGTTTTAATCATCATCAGGTCCTTTTTAGTCTCCACTACAGGAGCACGACCCTCTCTGTACTACTAGAGCCATACTTGGCCAGAGCATTTAGAGGACTTGGCCTACACTCTCCACGCTGGCCAGGGTTGGAGAGGTCTCACAGATGTTTATAAGCTTTGTTTAGCTTGTATTTCCTAAGTCGCCTTCTACGACATCCACGGAAAGACTTGGAGTGGTCCTGTTCTACTCTGCCGGATACCACACGGCTGTCGTTTTAATAACTAACGGTAATACCCAAGCAGAGTTCTCTACCTGTCTAGATCTAAACATCTACAATAATACTATTAGGAAGAAAGATTTGATTGTTTGTTTGCATTGAAAAGGCTCCGAAACTACAAAAAAATCTTTCACCTTTATCTATATGTATACTAATATTATAAAGCTGAAGAGTTTGTTTGTTTGAACGCGCTAATCTCATGAACATACTGGTTCAATTGGAAAATTCTTTTTGTGTTTAATAGTCCATTTATTAAGAAGGGCTTAAGGCTTAAAACATCACGCTGCGACCAATAGAAGCGAAGCATCAATAAAAAATGTTTTGAAAACGGGGGAAAATTATTCATCTATACTAATTAATCATAATAACAGGAATTGCCGCAGACGAAGTTGCGGGCAACAGCTAGTAATCCTATATTCCTGATGAACATAGGCTATATTAAAAGTGATACAGCAAGGTGTTAGTTACCCAACAGTGGCTCTTTTTAACAAGTTGCCTATAGAGCTAAAGACTGTACATAGTCAAACAACTATTTATACGAAATTAAGAGCTCATCTTGTGAAAAAATGTTGCTATACCTTAGATTTTATTTTTTTTATTTTAATTTTATTTATTTAATTAATACATACACTATCATTACAGATGTTCTCCATTGCAATAGCATACTTAATTAATGTTACATGCTTATGCATAATACCTAATTAAAACTTAATACACACTAAGTTGCCCGTGTAAATTTAGTCAAGGAACAATTAAATAAATCCACGCGATTAGCAAGTTCATTCAGAGTTTGAAGAGCTAGTGTTCGTGGGGCTTGTTTAAACAAATTCGTACGCGCATGGGGAATCGCGAATAGTGGAGGTTGCCGTCGTCGCCACACGTACCGATTCGGCACACAGAGCGCCATCCATACCAACACGGTTGGGTTGCAGAGCCGTCCTCTCCATACTTTAAATAGGTACGTAGCCAAACTCAAATTCCGTCTTACTTGCATTGTTTTATACCCCACCATTCTAATCACAAATAGAGTCGGATACATTAATGGATAGATAGATGAATTGTGATATTACTTTAAGTAGTATTAAGTACTTTTATAACTATCAATCGAACACAATATTTTTTGTTAACGAATAAATAAATAAAAAATAAATAAAATAAATATCTATATCTACCTATGCGAAGCCGGGGCGGACCGCTAGTTACGAATCCGATAGTTAGATACGTTATCAGTAGGGAAATTTCAGTTTAACGGGGCTGTTAAAAATGTTACATAAAATATATCCGGCAGGAAACTCATGCAATAATACGTTGGAAAGGCCCAACATATAAAAGTTGGCGATATAAATTTATTATACTAGCTGTTGCCCGCAACTTCGTCAGGCTTGTTTCCTGGGTCAAAATAATAACATAACAATTAGTCCGTCAGTTAGATAATCAAAAAATATTGGAGATGTATTTTTTCTTTTGTCAATTAAACAATAAATGGAAAAGATAAAGCGCGTCAAAATTCATAAGTGGGGGCTTGTGACGTCAAAGTTTGCTAAAAAGTGTAGCAAACTATGACGTCACACGGAATTTCAAAGGGATATATCTTTATCATCTTTTATTCAATCGACAAAAGAAAAAATATGTATCCAATATTTTTTGAATTACTAACTGACGGACTAATTATATTTTTTTAGGAAACTAGCCTCTGTAATTATAGAACATTTTTTTAGTTCATTTAAAAGGGATAGGATTTCTATAATACACATTTTTTGGGTAACTTGAACCGTTGACGCATCGCACACGTCGGATGTCTTCAACTATGAATAATTTTCCCCCGTTTTCAAAACATTTTTCATTGATGATTCACTCATGACACTTCACACTTCATTCATGATGCCATTCGGTTAAGTTAGAAGCTTAGTCCAGTAGCTCGCTCCACTACTCTCCCAATCCAAACACACTCCCATCTTAAGAACCCTTACCGTTGACTAATTAAAAACCTTCCGTTTGTTTTTTATTTCCTGGATTCCACCCTCTCGGGGTGGCGGGAGGGTGGCGGCGAGGCAAAATTCTTAAGGGTTTAATTTTTTAAAGTAGCGAAGTGATGACTCGGGTAGCCAGTCTATTCATATTTGAGAGCCAAGCTCTTATCTGTATCATTGTCATGGAATTATTTGAAGGCAAATGAGCAGATGAGCCACCTGCTGGAAAGTGGTCACCGTCGCTCATGGACATCTGCAACACCAGAGGAGCTGCTGATGCGTTGCCAACTCTATCTCTATCCGGTAAGATACCTGTAAACACGCCTTTTGAAGGACCTCAAGTCATAGCACACAGGGAAAACCTCGGGACGGAGTCCATTCCACAATCTTGCTGTACGAGGAAAAAAACCACGTGACGCTCTGACATTTTTGGAAACCCAAGTGTCAAGGATGTGGGGATGGACTTTACTCCTGTGGCGAGCGGTGCGGTGGTAGAAAGGTGACGGTGGCAACAATTCAAAAAGTTCTTCAGAACATTCCCCATAGTATAGACGGTAAAATACACACAGAGAGCCAACGTCTCTCCGTAGACTGAGGGTGTCTAAATCGTCTGTGAGTGTGGGATCGTCGATAATACGAATTGCCCGGTGTCGGAATGGAATCAAGAGAAACGAGTTGGTATTGAGGTGCACCAGACCAGATATGAGCAGTACTCCATGTGGGGCCGGATGTTCTTTTTAACCGACTTCTAAAAAGGAGGTTATCAAAGGTCATCATCCTCAACCGCCTTGTCCGGTGGTTGAAGGTTTGGCATCGGATACGTGCGTACTTGCTTTACCCCCATTCCGAGTGAGGAGTATCCAAGGAAATGCATTCCCTTTCCAAATCCCAACAAATTCCTATCCATCTCTAGATTAAAAATGCTTCTATGGGCAGCAGCGTCGGAAGCACAAGCAGCCAAAGAAACTGTGCTCGCCAACCCGCCTGCCAAGCGTGGTATGGCAATATCCTCCCATGGAACGGTGTATCTTTAAGATAGGCCTTTGTCCAGCACTGGACTGTAATGATTCTACGGCTGTAATGATTGATGAAATAAATTACTAGTGTATAGAAATAAAAAAATATGTCACGATTTTTTAAAGTAAGATTTTATTAGACGTGAGTCATAGACGTAGAGGTGTAGACTGATTATGTAGGGTCTTGTTTGTTAATCTTTTTGTCGGAAAAATTGCGACACCTAAGAACATACTATAAGATATTTGTTATTACAACTAACAGTACAAAACACTTAATTAAAATTTAAATAACGTAAGTATCGTAAGTGGTACATAGACTTAAGATCGCAGGTTCAAAACCCGCCCGCTTGAAATTTTTTTCACCATATTTTATTTCTTAATTTAATAAGAGTATATCAAAATAGCATTATGTATGTAAAATATAAAATTAATAATAACGTAAGTATGTAAAACGGAAAGAATAAAAAACCTAAAAATCTTAAAAATAATTTAAAACTAAAAATCTAAACTTAGGTTTATGTTTTTTGTTTTCAATATTTAAATGTATTATGAATGGGTGTAGGTATACATATGAAATTAAAATAAATTTGTATTGCTATATTTAGTACCTAAGGTAAGGTAAGTACCTATATTTAGTAAGTAAATCTATCAAAGTAGTAGGTAAACACAGAACAAAACTGTTAAAAAAGTTTATCCATCACCGATGAATTGATGGATAAAAAAATTGCTGATTTAGAAAAAAAATACATACATAGTATCACTTCTTTTTCCCTTGCGGGGTGGACAGAGCCTAAATCTGTAAGACTTTATTATATCTAGCCATTTAGCATGTTGGAGAGCGTGTAGAGGAAAACGGAATCAAAATAGTAATAGTTTGCTAGCTGCATCGCCTATTGACATGATTCCGCAGACTCTCGCCCATTCCCTCGATCGGCTTTTACGATCTGCGTGGGAAGAACATCAACTGACACATTCTACGTTCTTTGTTTTCTCCCAGACCAGCATAGAAGAGAAAAATAATAAATAATAAGAGAAAAATAATAAAAGTCGCATTCTTTATTTCGCCATTTTTTAAAAATCTATGCAAAAACGTGTATTTCGATATTTTTATTTTACAAATGAGCAATTATCTGCATTGAAAGTCATAGTAATAGTTTGACTAACATAACAAAACAACTCTACTTCGAAAACTATTTATTATTCGATTTTTTTATCATTATTATTTATCGAATATATTTAGTTCTCATAATAATAATATTACATAACTGCATCTCATTAGAATACCCAATATTAGTCCAAATATTTAGATAATGATGTAGTTTCATAGCGCACGCATATTTTAATATTAATAACACAAATAAATAAATAAATCTATTAAGACACAAGTTACAGCAGTGACAACTTCACTTTTATTTAAATACGAAGAAATAAAACCAATTTGAGTATAGGAGGGGCTTGGACCGCCTTCAACGGAGGTAGTGGCCACGCCTCGCTGGCTCGGTAGGGGGGGGGCGTCCAACATTATTTGCCAGTCCGTAAAAGCATTCGCGGATACCGAACGACGATCCAGTTAAAAAAATCAGTTTTCCCAATTAAAATCTTATAAAAAATCAACGATATTTTGTCGTTTGTTAGATTTCCGCGCGCTTTTTTGACAGTTCGCGTTATTTTTTTTCGTCTATGGTTTATTGTGTGCCAGTGCTGTGGACAGTTTGTTCGTTTGTTTGTGTGTGTGGGATTACAGCCGTGTTGAGTATGTGATAAGGTGAGTTTTCAGATTATTTTAGTTTATTATTATTAATTTTAAAAAGTTAAATTAAATACGAAACGCAAGGTGCAGTGCCGGTAAGAACATACCGGCATAAAAAAAAATGAAGACACCATATACTTATACTAAATTCAATATTATATAAGAGTATTTTTGTAATTTAGGTACCTTAGTGTATTAGTAATCTTTCTTTTATAAATGAACAAGAAATAAAAATTTAAATAAGATTATCATAAATGACTCTTCCTTACTATATACTATATTATTTATTCCTTACTATATTATAGATACTATATACTATATAATATTATAAATGCGAAAGTGAGTTTGTTAGTTTGTTTATTTGTTTGTTACGCTTTCACACCGTAACTACTGAACCGATCATCATGAAATTTTGCATACAAGTTCTCTGGAGTACGAAAAAGGACCTACCTTTTATCCCGGGCAAAAGTACTATTCCCGAGGGATCGACATTAACGCGGGCGGAGCCGCGGGCATAAGCTAGTAATGCTATAAAATTAAGAATACGGGAGCTTTCAGGTATAATAAAAAATGTTTCTCTGTAAAGTCTGCTTTACGGACGATATTTCACGTGATAACGGTGGAAGAGAGATAGATGCGTCACAAGCCGAACGCTTAGGCCGATCGTGCCTCTCTATCGCTTGTTTCGCTCTCTCGTTTGCACGCGGAACGTGACACTTTCTCGTGCGTGCAGCGTTATCACGTCAATAAAACTATCTTTAGTTATTTCTACGGAATTGAAAGCTAGATCAGTTAGCATCCTAATCCTAACTAATATTATAAATGCGAAAGTGAGTTTGTTACGCTTTCACGTTGTAACTAACTGAACCGATTATCATGAAATTTTGCGTACACGTTATCTGGGGTACGGAGAAGGACATACGGTAGGTACGAGTACATTTTATCCCGGGAAAAAGTACTGTTCCCGAGGGATCGACATTGACGCGGGCGGAGCCGCGGGCGATAGCTAGTATTACCTACTTATATAAATACCTACCATTTTGTTCAATATTTTAAAAGTAAAACCAATTTAATTTTTTTTATTATTTTACTAAGTTGAGGTGAACTGATTTTTATAATCTTTGAATTGTTGGTTTTGTTATCAACCCGAATAGCAGAATAATTATTAAAATATACCTAAGAAATATTTACGACAAAAAATAATAGCGAAACTAAGTTCGCCGGGTCAGCAGTAGACTCTTGAAATATCCACAGAATATTTAGTTATATCTTCACTTTCAAAGTAAATAATTAAATAAAAATAAAATTAATATTAAAGGGGGCTCCCATACAACAGACATGATTTTTTTGCCGTTTTTATAGAAAACGGTACGGGACCCTCCGTGCCCCAGTCCGACTCGCACTTGGCCGGTTTTTTTATGATATACCTAGGACGGCAAACGAGCAAGCGTGTCACCTGATGGTAAGTGATTACCGCTGTCCATGGACAACTGCAACACCAGGGTGTGTCAGGAGCGTTGCCGGCATTTCAAGGAGTTGGGGGAAGGACATGGGGGAGGAAATGGGGGAAGGATGGGCCTTCGGCTCTCTCATTCACCGAACGAAGCATAGAAGCGGTAAAGTTTCTACTCAAACGTCGATTTTCTATGAGAGTGTGGGACTTCCCCGGACGAGCCGGTCCATTCATGCTACTTACAAAAATGATTTTTTCCGGTACCGTGGCTCTACCATACAATAAATACCAAAAAAATAAAACTCTATAGGTAGTAATAATAAAAATTAGTCGGGGGGCGGGCGGAGAATTGCCGCCCAGAGATAGTGCCTAAAAAGGCGTGTCTAATGAGATATTCACTCGTACATTCATACTATTACGTCTTTCTCCCTGGCGGGGTAGACAGAGCCCTGAAGTCTATAAGACTTAAAAGTCACTTTTAGCATGTTGGTGGAAAATGGAATCAAAATAGTGAAGGGTTGCTATTCGCATCGCTTACAAACATTCCCTCTATCGGCTTTTACGGTCTGCGCGGGAAGAGAAGCAGCTGGTACATTCTGTTTTTCCTTTTCTCCCAGACCAGCTTGGAAGCATTCACATGTGAAAAACTGCCATTTTTAAAGTTCAGATGTAGGAGTCATAAACAAGTTTGGTTTATTTTAATACTAGCTTTCGCCCGCGCCTCCGCCCGCGTCAATGTCGATCCCTCGGGAATAGTACTTTTTCCTGGGATAAAAGGTAGCCTATGTCCTTCTCCGTACTGCATAGAACTTGTATACAAAATTTCATGATAATCGGTTCAGTAGTTACGGCGTGAAAGCGTAACAAACAAATAAACAAACAAACAAACAAACTCACTTTTGCATTTATAATATTAGTAAGGATACATACAACGTGATTTTGAACTCCCTAGCTATATTGAAATCTGGGAATTAGAATCCCTAATGGAACACAGAATTGCAAGAAAAAAAGGTAAAAAACGAAAAATAAAATTAGGTTTCCCATACGAAGTCGCCGATCAGCTGGACGAATTTCTATGGAAGGTACAATTTATTTTTTCGTTTTTTACCTTTTTTTCTTACAATTTTGTATTCCATTAGGGATTCTGATTCCCAGATTTCAATATAGCTAGGGGGTTCAAAATCACGCTGTATATAGATAAACATCCAAGACCCAGGCCAATCTGGAAAAGATCATTTTCCATCTTGACCTGGCCGGGGATCGAACCCGGGCACTCTCGTGTCGCAGGCTGGCGAGTTGACCGCTGCGCCACGGAGTTAACCAAGAGAGTAGATATAGTATTTATTCTATACCCTATGTCATCAGGGATAATGTAGGATTCGAATAGTAAAAGATATTTTTAAATCGGTCTAGTAGTTTCGGAGACTATTGCTATGCAAACAAACAAATCTTTCCTCTTTATAATATTAATAGATAATAGAAGTGTAGATAGGTTTTGATTTTATAATCATCATCATCATCAGGTCTTTTTAGTCTCCACTGCAGGAGCATAACCCTCTCTGTACTACCGGAGCCATACTTGGTCAGAGCAGACAGAGGGTTTGGCCTACACTCTCCACGCTGGCCAGACGGGTTGGAGAGGTCTCATTGATGTTTATGAGCTTTGTTTAGCTTGTATATCCTAAGTCGCCTCTTACGACATCAATGGGAAGACTAGGAGTGGTCCTATTCTACTCTGCCGGAAACCACGCGGCTAATTTTATAAGTACCTAATATGTAAATGAAGTGAAAAATATACGGATCCCGTATACCTACTTAATAGGTTTTTTTATACATGGTACGGAACTCTTGATGTGCAAGTAGAGTCACTCTTGGCGATTTTCATCTATCGATTGAGTAGGTGTGTCTTAATTTAAATAATAATAAAAAACATATTATCATAATAGTTATGAATTAATCATAGAGATATTAAAATGAGACACAGTGTCAATTATTTGTTTGTTTTTATTGTTTATCTAACACTACATACATAGAATCACGTCTTTTTCTCTTGCGGGGTAGACAGAGCCTAGGTCCATAAGACCACCATAAGCCACGTTTAGCATGTTGGTGAGCATTAGGTGCATTTTAAATTAATAAATTAATATTCCAAAAGTAAAAGTTTTTTTTTATAAATGGCTATATATACCTATTATTTAGTACGTTATGAGCTTTAAAGTAATTTTGTAATTTTTTAAATTAAATTAAAATTAAGTTTTTTTATTAAATTTTATATTAAATAATAAGATTCTAAACGCAAAAATATAATTATTATGTTAATTACAACACTATAAAAACATTTGTCTAATAAATTAAAAATTTGATTTTTTTACTGCCTATAAATATTATTTTATTGCATGAAATTTTGTTATAAGTACCTTAAATAGTTGATATTGTGTTTATTTTAAACTACCTAAATAAAATTACGATAAATACCTACTAGCTCATAATAAAATATATATCAAAATATATTTTCAAATAAAACCTATAATTACACATGGTACAAAATAGATTATTACTTAAATGATTGAATAAATATATAACAACTAATAGAAATATCGTATTAATTGTTAATTAATTATAGATAATGTTATTTTAATAAAAAAAGATTAATTTGGAAAAATTATTAATAATATAAAATAAAATGTAAAGCAGTAACGAAAAAAAACAAATTATCATAAATAAATCAATTTAATGATTCAAAATCTTTATTTAACCATGTAATTTAATATAATAATAAATAAAAATTGCCAATAAAATAACAATTAAAATTCATTATTAATTTTTTCATCGCAGTAATTAATACTTGTATATTGGTTTTATTTAAACAGGTGTTTAAGTATTGTTTGAAACTATACGCGTTATGCTTTTGTACCTAAATGAAATGTTTGGTTAAAATATTTATTTTTATTATTTATTACATGCCTGTAATGTAGGATCATCTATGTGTGGAGCCTAGGTTTGCTCGATTTTAGAAATATATTTCTAAAATTAAAAAATCGCCGTGTGGTTCCCAGCAGAGTAGAATAGGACCACTCCAAGTCTTCCCGTGGATCTCGTAGAAGGCGACTTAGGAAATACAAGCTAAACAAAGCTTATAAACATCTGAGAGACGTCTCCAACCCGTCTGGCCAGCGTGGAGAGTGTAGGCCAAGTCCTCTGGCTGCTCTGGCCAAGTATGGCTCTAGTAGTACAGAGAGGGTCGTGCTCCTGTAGTGGAGACTAAAAAGACCTGATGATGATGATGATTTCTAAAATTAGAAAAACCTTCATTTTTCCACATTCACTTGTTAATTACCTTCCTGGCTTATTGATCTTATAGGTCTAAGCTCTGTCTGCCCCGCAAGGGAGAAATTAGAACATTTAGTATGATGGAGGGCGTGTAGATGGAATATCAAAAATAAATTAATCGAATAAAAATATGTTTAATTCTACGAATTATCTTTTCAATTTATTTATGGAACCATTTATGTATTTATAATTTTCTTTATTATTATCTAGTATATTCTTGATATTTATTTTATTAAGGATCTATAAATCTCGAATAATATGCTAAGTTTTTATTATACTAGCAACCCGCCCCGGCTGATCTCACGGGGATAAATCTATACTAATATTATAAAGCTGAAGAGTTTGATTGTTTGTTTGTTTGTTTGAACGCGCTAATCTCAGGAAGTACTGGTTCAAATTGGAAAATTATTTTTGTGTTGGATAGTCAATTTATTGAGGAAGGCTTTAGGCTATAAAACATCACGCTGCGACCAATAGGAGCGAAGCATCAATAAAAAAGTTTTGAAAACGGGTGAAAATTATTCATCTATACTAAGAAAAAACCTAATTAATCATAATACCAGAAATTGCCGCGGACGAAGTCGCGGGCAACAGCTAGTTATCCATATAAACCTTCCTCTTGAATCCTTCTATCTATTAAAAAAAACCGCATAGTGTGTAGTTTTAGTGTAGATGTAGATGTAGTGATTTAACACTAATGCGCTGTTGTTCCTAATATTGTCAATAGATGGCGACACCTTAAGCGGGTGCCGCGCGAACGAAAAACGTCGCGCCTGCGCAAAACCATTAGGCGATTATGTAAAAACATGAAGTCTTAATATTTTTATATTTATACTAGCTGTTGCCCGCGACTTCGTCCGCGGCAATTTCTGTTATTATGATTAATTAGTATAGATGAATATTTTTTCCCCGTTTTCAAAACATTTTTTATTGATGTTTCGCTCCTATTGGTCCCAGCGTGATGTTTTATAGCCTAAAGCCTTCCTCAATAAATGGACTATCCAAGAATTTTCCAATTTGAACCAGTAGTTTCTTAGATTAGCGCGTTCAAACGAACAAACAAACTCTTCAGCTTTATAATATACCTAAGTATAGAAGTATAGATTATTATAGAAAAAAATAACAAAGGGGGCGACCTCCGAGATGTATATATAAATATTGTCATGAGAATTATTGTTTTAGACGTAAAATGTATCAATTTTTCGAAGAAAAATTTTGTGCAGTACCTAGTCTTAAATATTTTACAAGAAATAGCAACCACAATTATTGAATACTAGCTTTCGCCCGCGGCTCCGCCCGCGTCAATGTCGATCCCTCGGGAATAGTACTTTTTCCCGGGATAAAAGGTTGTCGTTCCCGAGGGATCGACATTGACGCGGGCGGTGCCGCGGGCAAAAGCTAGTCATGTATAAAGATGACACGATATCTCTGAAAACAAAGTGAATTTCTCAATGAACAACCCTTACAGATTTATTATTATTATTGAATGATGATTATGATTGCTATGATATGTGGAAAAAGATAAATATACTCGTATTTTTATTAAATAGGTAGGTAAGTATAGTTAAGAAGAATAAATTATAGTTATTAATATTTACAAACAGACAAACAAACAGGTTTATACCTGTAGTTATTCTCAATACGTGTTCCATTGATAGCTTCGTAATTATATTGTTACTGAATAAGTAAACTCAGTATGACAATGAATCCTCATTAATAACAGTATAAGAATATAAGAATTGTTATGCAAAGTCATTTACTGATACGGAGTTTTATTATATTCTCAAATGTATTTAGTATAGGGGCGGCTCTAGCCCTTGTGGTGCCCGTGTGCAACCAGTACCCTGGCGCCCTCTAGTAGGAGCGGGGTCAAAATGAAATACTTACAGTTATATTTTCCACAATTCAGCGGGTTTTCAAACGAATCAAAGCAGGTTCCGGCATTGCCTTTTTTTACGTTATAGGGCGGCAAACGAGCAAGCGAGTCACATGATGGTAAGGGACCAGCGTTGCTCATTGACAACTGCAACTCCAGGGTGTAACAGGAGCGTTACCGGCCTTTCAAGGAGTTGGGGAAAGGACATGGGGTGAGGAAATGGGGGAAGGATAGGCCTCCGGCGCTCTCACTCACCGAAGGAAGCATAGAAGCGGTAAAGCTCCTACTCAAATTTTCTGTGAGAGTGTCCGGACGAGCCGGCCCATTCATGCTACAGCAAAAATTAATATTGCCGGTAGCGTGGCTCTACCACAAGACAAAGGCTTTAGTAGCGACGCGACACAACGCCAATATAATCTTTAATTATCTATACTAATATTATAAAGCTGAAGAGTTTGTTTGTTTGAACGCGCTAATCTCAGGAACTACTGGATCAAATTGAAAAATTCTTTTTGTGTTGGATAGTTCATTTATTGAGGAAGGCTTTAGGCTATAAAACATCACGTAATGACCAATAGAAGCGAAGCATCAATAAAAAATGTTTTGAAAACGGGGGAAAATTATTCATCTATACCTTATAACAGAAATTTCCGCGGACGAAGTCGCGGGCAACTAGTCTGTTCTAAGGCTGATTTCACGTTGAAAGAAAAGTTATAGAGTAGGTAAAGAAGCAGTTTGAGGTGGCGCGCCTTGCTTTGCTACCGCGTCTTTGAGAGCGCCGGTGCCGCGAGCGACGCATCTTTGGAGGTGTCGTATTAGAGGGCGCTCGACGCCCCCTTACACCCGGCGCCCGTGTGCGCCGCACACACTGCACTATGATGTAGTCACTGAACACTGTCTAGGAACAATGTCTGGCAGGGTCGCCATATGATGTAGCACGAGGGGGTGTACTAATGAAACACTGTCGTTGAGGTTCGATCACTGAATGCCTTTATTGTCAAGAATATGAGTTTATATACAATGCGAGAAATAGGACATAGGTACATAGATTTTGTAGGGCACGATTATCTAGATTAAGGTGAGTAATCTAGGTGTTCCGAATAGAAAAGGTTATATGGTTTAGTAGAACAAAAATGAGGGCGTGCGTCACACATCACAGCACTATCAAAAGATTTATTCAGAAAATAGGCCTTTTCAGGCACTTTTTCACGTCAATTCACATGTTTAATAATACTTATTATATTATATCAGCTCAATCTATCACCACTTTCAAACATTTCGTTAAGTCCTTCTATCTGTCCTCTCTTTCTTAAATTTCCTAGCTGTTAAAATATGTATGTATGTATTGTATGTATGTATTTATTATATTAATCTATTGTATCAATCTATATTTTTATCTATGAATTCCACCATTTGTTTTTATGTTCATTTATTCTGCGCCAACGCCTGCTACATGTACTGTATCCATCTACCCTAAGGTTGACTGGAAGAGATCGCTTAAGCGATAAGTCCGCCTTTGTACCAACTTTGTTTTCTTCTTTTATTTAGGTATTATTGTATTTCTAAATTTTTTTTTTTTTTTTTTTTTTTCAAAAAATATATAAATAAATAAATATATACGGACAAATCACACAGATTGAGCTAGCCCCAAGGTAAGTTCGAGACTTGTGTTATGGGATACTAACTCAACGATACTATATTTTATAACAAATACATATATAGATAAACATCCAAGACCCAGGCCAATCTGAAAAAGATAATTTTCCATCTTGACCTGGCCGGGGATCGAACCCGGTCACTCCGTGTCGCAGGCTGGCGTGTTGACCGCTGCGCCATGGAGCTAGTCTCCGTGCAATAAAGTATATTCTATTCTATTCTATATTCAAATGATTAATTATTGTTCAAAAGCTACAAACTACTAGCGTTTCGGCTACGCTTCGGGTTAGGCGGTAGGTAAAGTCGCCTCTGATTTACTATAGGTACGTATGGCCAAGTATGGATCCGGTAGTACAGAGAGGGTCATGCTCCTTCAGTGGAGACTAAAAAGACCTGATGATCATAGGTACTTATGAGTGTGCCCCGCGAACGAAGAACGTGCGTTCTGCGGAAACCATTAGGCAATTATGTAAAATCTTTAAAAGTCTTAAATATTTTCATATTTATATTTTTACTAACTTTCGCCCGCGTCAATGTCGATCCCTCGGGAATTGTACTTTTTCCCGGGATAAAAGGTAGCCTATGTCCTTCTCCGCACTCCAGAGAACTTGTATGCAAAATTTCATGATGATCGGTTCAGTAGTTACGGCGTGAAAGCGTAACAAACAAACAAACAAACAAACAAACTCACTTTCGCATTTATAATATTAGTTAGGATAATCTATACTAATATTATAAAGCTGAAGAGTTTGTTTGTTTATTTTTTTGTACGGCGTGAAAGCGTAACAAACAAACAAACAAATAAACAAACTCACTTCCGCATTTATAATATTAGTTAGGATTAAGAAAGGGAGCGACCTGCGAGATGTAAGTAAATTTAAAAAAAATCATGTGATAATTATTGTATTAGACGTAAAACTTACAAACTTTTCGAACGATGTTTTAGATATTATAACATATATGTATCGTTTTTAGGGTTCCGTAGTAAACAAGGAATCCTTATAGTTTCGCCATGTCTGTCCGTCTGTCCGTCCGCGGTTTTACTCAGTGACTATAAGTACTAGAAAGCTGTAATTTGGTATCGATATATTAATCATGGTTTTCCCGAGTGACTACAACATGGGGTTCTTTAAAAAGGGCGTGAAAAGATTTCTTCAGGGTTGGCAACGCGCGAGTGGCGCCCCTGGTGTTGCAGGCGTCCATATGCTACGGAAACCACTTTCCATCAGGTGGGCCGTATGCCTGTTTGCCTACTAAGTAGTATAAAAAAAATGCCGAAAAAAATTTAGATTTTTTAATGCTAGCTCCCATACAGGTAAAGTTGATGTCTTTTTTTTTTCATGATCAACCTAACGTGTAGGCTGTTCCTTTTAAATGATTTAATTGAATGCGTACTTAACATTATTTTCAACACAAATGTAAGTTTGTTATGAAATAAATTGAATTGATATGAATTGAATTAAAGCAATGTGAAACAGCAAACTGCGAGATCGAATCAGAAATGAGGAGATCCGTAGATGAACAAAGGTCACAGACATAGCTTAGCGGATTAGCTCTTTGAAGTGGCAGTGGGCGGGGCACATAGCTCGAAGAACCGATGGCAGATGGGAGCAGCAAGGTTTTCGAATGGCGACCACGTACCGGCAAGCGCAGTGTCGGACACCCACCATATCGTCAGGTCGCAGGAAGACGCTGGATGCAGGCCGCTTCCAACCGGTCGTATTGGAAATCCTTGGGGGAGGCCTATGTCCAACAGTGGACTTCGTGTGGCTGATATAATGATGAAAGCAATGTGTTTGTATTTATATTGGGTCTTTCTTTACCTATGAAACTGTCGTTTATTTCCACTAGCCATTTTGTTTATTTAAACTTGATAAAATAAATAAAATAAATATATTAGGACAAATCACACAGATTGAGCTAGCCCCAAAGTAAGTTCGAGACTTGTGTTATGGGATACTAACTCAACGATACTATATTTTATAACAAATACATATATAGATACACATCCAAGACCCAGGCCAATCTGAAAAAGATCATTTTCCATCTTGACCTGGCCGGGGATCGAACCCGGGCACTCCGTGTCGCAGGCTGGCGTGTTAACCACTGCGCCACGGAGCTGTCATAGTGGACTATATTATTAACATTCTGCATGCATTCAATTATTTGTTTTTCTGAATTATTGAAAAATGCTCATGAAAAGATGTCGTTTCAGATGTCAGTTTTGATCAAAAATGTCGTCATTTTTCTATCTTGTTTTCTCCTCTATATAGACGATATCTTATCAATTATTGGATGTGTATCTATATATGTATTTGTTATAAAATATAGTATCGTTGAGTTAGTGTCCCATAACACAAGTCTCGAACTTACTTTGGGGCTAGCTCAATCTGTGTGATTTGTCCTAATATATTTATTTATTTATTATTTATTTAATTATGGCCAAGGTTCTGATGATCTAGTCTCTACCTACCCCGTCAAGAACATAGACGTGACGTAACGTCACAGTTGGATCTTTTTCACCAGTTTTCCACGTAAGTAATGAAGTAAATAAAATATCGATATTAGAATATAGTTCCAGTGTTTACCGCTAGATGGCGTTAGTAGACCCATAACAAATTTTGTAAGTCTATCTTTTAGGTTTTTCAAAATATTTTTAAACTAAGTATATCTTAGTGTAGGCCGAGTCCTCTGGCTGCTATGGCCAAGTATGGCCCTAGTAGTACAGAGAGGGTCGTGCTCCTGTAGTGGAGACTAAAAAGGACCTGATGATAGGTATATCTTATCTACTTTGAACATCATCATCATAACAGCCGTAAGAAGTCCACTGCTGGACAAAAGCCACTCCCAAGGATTCTTCGTTCCGTGGGAGGATATTGCCATACTCACCACGCTTCTCAGGCGGGTTGGCGAGCGCAGTATCTTTGGCTACTTGTGCTGCCGATGATGCTGCTCATCGAAATAATTTCTAAGCTGGGGAGATAGGAATTGGTTGGATTTAAGAAGGGAATGAAGGTATTGGGAGACTACTCACTCAGATGAATGAGGGAAAGCCAGTAGCAGCTCGGGAGGTCGGACGTGTACCCGATCCCATAACTGCAACCACGGGCAATAGGCTATTTTCCTAAAAAAATATAATTAGTCCGTCAGTTAGATATTCAAAAAATATTGGACACGTATTTTTTCTTTTGTCGATTAAACAAAAAATGATAAAAGATATAGGCCTTTGAAGTTCCGTGTGACGTCATAGTTTGCTACAATTTTTAGCAAACTTTGACGTCACGAGCCCCCACTCCTGAACTTTGACGCGCTTTATCTTTATTATTATTTGTTTATTTGACAAAAGAAAAAATACGTGTCCAATATTTTTTGATTATCTAACTAACGGACTAATTGTTATCTTATAATAACGACCCAGGAAACTAGCCTATTGAGGATGACATCCCTGACCTATTTTGCTTCTTCTTCTTCTTTTTGAGTCAAAATAGCTAATTTATAACTCTACTAGCTTTCGTACGCGGCTCTGCCCGCGTTAATGTCGATCCCTCGGGAATAGTACTTTTTCCCGGGATAAAAGGTAGCCTATGTCCTTCTCCGTACTCCAGAGAACTTGTATCATTTCATGATGATCGGTTCAGTAGTTACGGCGTGAAAGCGTAACAAACAAACAAACAAACAAACTCACTTTCGCATTTATAATATTATTAAGATTAAGATATTAAGATAATAATCTATACTAATATTATAAAGCTGAAGAGTGTGTTTGTTTGTTTGAACGCGCTAATCTCAGGAACTACTGGTTCAAATTGTAAAATTCTTTTTGTGTTGGATAGTCTATTTATTGAGGAAGGCTTTAGGCTATAAAACATCACGTTGTGTTGTGACCAATTGGAGCGAAGCATCAATTAAAAATGTTTTGAAAACGGGGGAAAATTATACATCTACTAGCTTTCGCCCGCGGCTCCGCCCGCGTTAATGTCGATCCCTCGGGAATAGTTCTTTTTCCCGGGATAAAAGGTAGCCTATGTCCTTCTCCGTACTCCAGAGAACTTGTATAGAAAATTTCATGATGATCGGTTCAGTAGTTACAACGTGAGAACGTTACAAACATACTCACTTTCGCATTTAAAATATGTATAAGTTGCGATACGGACAAATCACACAGATTGAGCTAGCCCCAAAGTAAGTCCGAGACCTGTGTTATGGGATACTATCTCAACGATATATTTTATAACAAATACTATATAGATAAACATCCAAGACCCCTGGACGTCCATGCCAAGACCTAGGTCAATTTGAAAAATCATTTTCCACCTTAACCTGACAGGGAATCGAACCCGGGCACTCTCGTGTTACAGGCTGGCGTGTTAACCACTGCGCCACGGACCACGCCAAATCCTTATCCTTACTAATATCCTTATCTATACTTAATATTATAAAGCTGAAGAGTTTGTTTGTTTGTTTGAACGCGCTAATCTCAGGAACTACTGGTCCAAATTGGAAAATTATTTTTCTGTTGGATAGTCCATTTATTGAGGAAGGCTTTAGGCTATAAAACATCACGCTGTGACCAATAGCAGCGAAGAATCAATAAAAAATGTTTTGAAAACGGGGAAAAATAATTAATCTTTACTAATTAATCATAATAACAGAAATTGCCGCGGGCGAAGTCGCGAGCAACAGCTATCCTTATCCTTACTAATATTATAAATGCGAAAGTGAGTTTGTTTGTTTGTTTATTTGTTTGTTTGTTACCCTTTCACGCCGTAACTACTGAACTGATCATCATGAAATTTTGCATACAAGTTATCTGGACTGCGGAAAAGGACATAGGCTACCTTTTATCCCGGGAAAAAGTACTATTCCCGAGGGATCGACATTGACGCGGGCGGAGCCGCGGGCGAAAGCTAGTATATGATATATTATGATTTGTAAAGTATTTATGATGGGTAAGCAATCTAAATGTGTGAACATTTGCAAAAGTACCGCCTACAATATTTATTGATAACGTTCAGGATGTACGCAGTATTGATTCAAAGATTTATTCAGAAAATAGGCCTTTTTTAGGCACTACTTCACGTCAATTCACATTTTAAATAATATTAAATGATATTCAAATTATTAATTATTGTACAAAAGCTACAAACTGCGTTTCGGAACCGACCACTGCAGAGAACAAGAAGAATTGGCTCTCGGTGTCAGTTTCTGATGTATTCGCGATTGTTACACATTTAAATAAAATCACATTCTACCTGCGACCATGAAAACTGTAAAGTTTTCGAAACGTTAGGTTATAAAAATAATGTAATATACGCTAACGTACCTTATGTTATTAATAGCCCCCGTTACTTCTTCTTCTTCCCTTACCTTATCCCACTTTTTATGTGGGGTCGGCACAGTATGTCAGTTCCCTCCATTTTGATCTGTCACCTACCATATCCTTTTTCGCTCCTTTCTTGTTCATACTCTCCTTGACACAATCCATCCATCTTTTCTTAGGTCGTCCTCTGTTTCGAGTTCCATTCACCTTCAGTTCCAAAGCCTTCCTTGCGATATGACCTTCTCCTAATAGCCCCCGTTACTGATCTCCTAATATTTTAGTGGACATCGATTTTAAATTATTATTTTCGATGCTAGATCATATTTAAAATCTTGCGTTTAATTGTTAGACAGTTCGCCAAAGGGGCATAAATCGTGTAATGAATGGTCCGCTTTACTGATCTTGTTAGCTTTATGGGGGACATTAATTTTAATGCGTTATATTGTTATTAAATCACGGTTTATGCGGGTATAGTTGAGGATGCTTTATATATGAGGCTTGAGTTCGAATGGCCTTGAAACTATATTCATCATCATCATTTCGTGTAGGTGACACGGTCAATCGACCATGCACCCATGTCAGAGTTCTTCGGAACCGCCTCTCGGTCTCTGACTTTCCTTTAACAACTACCAGAAGGCAGCTGGGACCAACGGCCTAACGTGCCTTCCGAAGCACGGAATCATCTTTATTATCAGACAATCAGGTGATCCAAGTCTGCCATGTCCTAACCAAACTGGAAACAACTAAAAGTATGCTTCCCATGGGAATCGGACCCACGACCCCCGGGTCTACAGGCAAACGCCTTAACCACTGGACCACGGAGGCAGTTAATTTACGGATCCCTAAAAAGAATCAAAACATCGAATCCGCCGCGCGTAAATTTTCCAAAGCGACACAAAATATAAACAGTATCTTTTATAAGTTATAAATGTCTGTTTGTTTGTTATCGTTAGGTAATTTACAATCTGTTTGAATGTTGCGCCGAAATTGATAACTTTAAAAATATTTTGACTTTCTACTACATAAGTACTAAATTGTATATTGCCTGAAATAAATGAATATGACCTCTCCAACCCGTCTGGCCAGCGTGGAGAGTGTAGGCCAAGTCTTCTGGCTGCTCTGGCCAAGTATGGCCCTAGTAGAACAGAGATGTTCGTGCTCCTGTAGTGGAGACTAAAAAGGACCTGTTGATGATGATGATGAAATGAATTATTATTATTATATTACTAACTCTCGCCCGCGGTTTCTATTGCGTAAATTACATTTTTGTGACAAGCTTTTATTATAATAGAATCAGTTGTAAAGTGCGTAAAGTGCTTCTTCCCAGCAGTGGTCGTTTCGAAACGCTAGTAGCTTATCGATTTTGCAAATATTAAAAATAATAATATGACGTTCAGAAAGAGATACATGATATCCAAATTTGAATAAAATTCTATTTCATTTCATTTCATTTCTTTCCATGACAAATCAAATAAGTCCAAACGTGATATAATAATAATTAGGCCGCAGGGCAGCTTGTGGCGAGCTGTTGGTGAGTAACGACACCACGGACCCGAGTGCTCCAGAGAGTCGGTCAGAGCCCTCGCCCCCGACGTGTCTTCATCGGTCGGGGTGGAAACCCAAGAGGGCTCGCAGGGCTCTCGACTCTGGCTTGCCTTAGTTGGCCGTCCAGAGAGGAGTCGTGAGAGCTGTAGCTCCAGGGGTGGAAGTGTTAAAGGGCATAACGCCGCGAGTAACTTCGGAGAAAGCGCAGCACACCTCTCGACACCTCTGAGTCGCCCGCACCGGTGTTGCCCCTTTTGCCGGCATTAATCGTTGGCTATTTTGAGGGGTCCATCTAGTGGGCGGCAAGCCCTAAACCTAACCTAACCACCTGCCAATTGTAGTCAGTTATCATGATTATGGCAGGTGCACGTCCCTTTGCAATAACCCAGCATAAGTCCACCCAAATCTCAATCCCATAAACCCATTAATTTCCTTTTTAAAATGCAATAGTTCCTCCTCCGGCCAAGACCTGTTCAAGGGCATAAGTATCACACATTGGTATTTCTAGGAACGGGTTCTGGCTAGAGACCAACATTACATCTACTTCTCCAAAGGGCCTCTACGTGTTGGATCTATATCCCCACGCAAGCCTCTCAAAGAACCGGGGTAACACCCGTGAAATAAGAGAGATACAAATAATAATTATAAATACATAAAGGGACATATGAACTAAGGGTGGCTGGCCTGAGCTAGGATGAAAATCATCCTGTATTTCAGGCGTGATTGGTCTACCTTGCGTGCGAGGTGATTGGTCTACCTTGTTTAGTGTAATATTTCCTATGACCATCTTCCGACTCCATCATCATAATAACAGAAATTGCCGCGGACAAAGTCGCGGGCAACAGCTAGTATCATAATAAATCTAAAGTGAATAACTTTTAAAAACAAGCTTTTATGTATATCACTTTATTTTTCGAGTTATTTTCAGCGAGCCCTTTAATTGATATGCATATTGTCGGATAGCATCAAAAATAACTAGTCCGCCATCTTATGTGAGATCAGCCATGTTGGATTTAAAATGACGTTACAGCTAAACATGCATTGTCATCCAAACTAAATGAGTATACAAAACTTTAGCTCAATCGGTGGAAGATTGCTTCGAAATTGAGTTGAATACATACATCATCATCATCATCAGGTCACAGGTACACTTTCTTCGCTGGCCAGACGGGTAGAAAGAGGTCTCACAGATGTTTATGAGCTTTGTTTAGCTTTTATTTCCTAAGTCGCCTCTTACGAATGGGGAGACTTGGAGTGGTTCTATTCTACTCTGCCGGAAACCACACGGCCTTACAAAAATACATTGCAAGTTAAATAAAAGTTTGTAAAATAAATATCACCCGTGACCCTTTTTGAATTTTTGCTCAAAATGTTTAATGTACAGACACGACAGTACTTTTTCCCGGGATGAAAGATAGCCTATGTCCTTCTCCGTACTCCAGAGAACATGTATGCAAAATTTCATGATGATCGGTTCAGTAGTTACGACGTGAAAACGTTACAAACAAACAAACAAACAAATAAACAAACAAACAAACTCACTTTCGCATTTATAATATTAGTAAGGATTAGATAGGATGTATATAGAAGATTTTACATATAAATTACCTGTTTTTACCTTAACATAGTGCGAAGATAGATATATTATTATCATACACAAACATGACGCCCACAAAACATTAATAATGCAAATTTATTATTTTAAATTCTTTCCCAACTCTAAATAACAGTTAGATGAATAAATAAAACAAGACAAGTGTGATTCGAGCTCGCGAAGTAAGGGTTCCGTTCAAAAATAGTGTTTCTTATGTAACAAAAGAAAATTACAAAATTATTACATACTGTCTATACGTCTTTTTCCCTCGCGTGGTAGACAGAAATTAATAGCTCAAAACATCTCAAAAATCTTACCGATACGATAAATGGTTTACTAATATTACAAATGCGAAAGTAAGTTTGTTTGTTTGTTACGTTTTACGCCGAAACCACTGAACCGATCATAATGAAATTTTGCATACAAGTTCTCTGGAGTACGGAAAAGGTCATAGGCTACCTTTTATCCCGGGAAAAAGTACTATCCCCGAGGGATCAACATTGACGCGGGCGGAGTCGCGGGCGGAGCCGCGGGCGTAAGTTAGTATATTATAGTTAATAGATTCAGGTGTTACTTTGCGGGAGTCAAAGCTACATTTACTTTGTGACAATTTACTTTGCGTGCTTCCGCCACCAGTTAGTTCATGCAAACTATTGCTGGCCAGCGCCCACCCACTACTGTTAGTCCCTTCGCCTGAAGACGCCTCGTGTAGAGGCGAAACACGTGTCGCGAGCACGACGGCCGACATTGCTGCAGCCTCAACGGATGCAGCAGTATCGACCAGGGTTGCATGCATCAACTATTGCTGGCGAGCATGAACGGTCTAACAGTAGTGGTTGGGCGCTGGCTAGCAATAGTTTGCATAAACTAATTGGTGGCGGAAGCACGCAAAGTAAATCGTCTCAAAGTAAATCTAGTATATTATATTTTGTCCCTGCAGTAGGTTGCGATAGCCACGCCACTCTCTGAGGCAAAGTTGAGGTCGTAATTTGTGCACGCAGGGCACAACTGACACGACAAAAGGTGTGACATGGTCTGATCTCCATGACCACAGACGTTTTCCTGGTCGTCATAGACACACTTATCAGTCATCATCATCATCATCATTTCGAGTAGGTGTCACAGTCAATCGACCGTGCACACCCTAGTGTCAAAGTTCTTCGGAACCGCCTCTCGGCCTCTGACGTGGTCCCTTTAACAACTACCAGATGGCAGCCAGGACCACCGGCTTAACGTGCCTTCCGAAGCACGGAATCATCTTTATTATCAGACAATCAGGTGATTCAAGCCTCCAATGTCCTAACCAAACTGAAAACAACTAAACAAAGTATGCTTCCGGTGGGAATCGAACCCACGACCCCCGGGTCAACAGGCAAACGCCATAACCACTGGACCACGGAGGCTGTTACACACTTATCAGTAATCCTGTTTAATGCTGCGGTGAGCTCCGTGGCGCAGTGATTAACACCCTAGCCTGAGAGGGTGCCGGGGCTCTATCCCCGGTCAAGTCATGATGGAAAACGATCTTTTTCAGATTGACCTGGGTCTTGGATGTTTATCTATATAAGTATCTATTATAAAATATAGTATCGTTGAGTTAGTATCCTACGACACAAGTTTACAACTTACTGTGGGGCTAGCTCAGTTTGTGTGATATGTCCCTATATATTTATAAATACTAGGCCGCGATTTTCTTTCTTTTATTTCGACCCCTAATTTAAACTTGATACCTCGCCGCGTTCTAGAATCTTAACAAATAGACAGATGAACAAAAGATGTAATTCTATTGGGTTCTGTTCTTTCACGCAATCGTACGGACCCCTAAAACCAATAAATTTGCGATAATCGCGGTTCGAACACCATAAAATTTGTTCGTTCACACCATCGTATATCGGAAACCTGATTCGAAATTAAATTCTTGTTTATTTTGTCATAAAATTACCAATACGATTAATGGTTTAATTTTAGTATTTTTAATTAGTTGGGAACGTTTCAAAATAGTCGCAATAGTATTTAGGTTGGTATTTTATTAGCTTTTGCCAGAGGCTTCGTTCGCGTCACTGTAAATTCGGGGGCAGTAGGTAGCTTTTTACTCTATGTCAGGGGTTGCCAAATGGCGGACCGCGGTCCGCATCCGGACCGCCACCGATTTTGTGCGAACCGCGAGAACCACAGAACAACAAAAACATTAGAAATGGTAAGGGGGCGTGGCACGCGCGCCGACAATGCGCTCGATCAGCTCACTTGAATCACCTATGTAGTCACGTCCCGCGATCGTCAAAGGAACAAAGGTGAGATTTATGTAAAATAAATTTGTTACTTATATTGCTGTAAGGTCAGGGATGTCATCCTTAACTGCCTTTCCGGTGTATGCAGGTATGGCATCGGGTAAGCGCGCCCGGCTTCTCAAGCTGCTAATTGCTTTTCCCCCATTCATCCGTATGAGTGGTATCCCAATACAGTGGTATAAAATAGTTAAATGTTAAATGTTACATAAATTATTCTTTTTACGATTATTTGAATTGATTGACCTTTAATACTTTTTATTGCTTCTAATTTTATTGAAATATGCATTTTTCTGGCTGTATTGTATACTTACATTGGTATATTAATTGATTTTGAGATTATAACTTTTGGCGACGCACGTACACCCAGACCTCGGTAGCTGAAAATCAGTGCTTTGCTCACCCCTGGGTAATTCCCCGCACTGAGCTACAGCCAATTGTAATACTGTAGCACACACATACTTTATATTAAGTCTATGTTTTAATGTAAGTGTTATTAGTTGCATTTCTGTATGTTTTATGTGCTATAGTTTCAATAAATTACTTACTTAATTACTTACAATATCTTCATTCCCTTCCCAAATCCAACAAATTCCTATCCTTCCCCAGCTTAAAATGCTTGCGACGGGCAGCGTCTGAAGCAGTGGTGGAGCGACGTAGGACCCACATTTAAAGTACTAAAATAAATATATACGGACAAATCACACAGATTGAGCTAGCCCCAAAGTAAGTTCGAGACTTGTGTTATGGGACACTAACTCAACGATACTATATTTTATAACAAATACATATATAGATACACATCCAAGACCCAGGCCAATCTGAAAAAGATCATTTTTCATCTTGACCTGGCCGGGGATCGAACCCGGTCACTCCGTGTCGCAGGCTGGCGTGTTGACCGCTGCGCCACGGAGCTAGTCGAAACAAAACTAAAATGGAGTTTAATTTTATTCCTGGATTATAAAGTCACGTTTGCCGAATGCATCTAGACCGATGGGCTACTATGTCACAAAATGGACTCCGGAAGATGGATAGAAGAAGAGGCCTCGAAAGCGCTGGTGCGATGATATCACGAGCCATGAAAAGAAATGGTCTGAAGTGGCATAAAATACGGATGTTAGGAAGGAAATTGACCTTTGCCCAGCAGTATGACAATATAGGTAAAAAAAAATAAAGAGGATTGAAAGAGATAGGTACTTATGAACATAGGTACAAGATAATCCGCGATAAAAATCTAGTTTTTAGATAAAATAACTCAGAAACCAGTAATTAAATAAATCAACAGACTAATCCTTTAATTAACACTTTTAATTATTAATTATATTAATATTAATGTGAAACAACGTAACAGGCGTAAATAAAGTTAAAAATTCATTATGTATAAATAAAAGTGTCATAACGCCATATTAGGATGACTTGATTTCATCTAGTGTTGTAAAAAATTCGAGTCCGGGAGTCTAAATATTCTGACTCGACTGTAAACCACAAGACTCGACTCATAAATAGAGACTCCACTAGGGACTTTACTGGCATCCAAATAGAGTGTATTGAACACTGTTTATTATTTCTTTTTTAATAGAAAAACAGAAAGAAGTTTATCTGTAGTTATAGTGTTGGGAATGTAATGTAATACCATTTTTTTGTTCAAGCAAGCGAGTCACCTGATTGTAAGAGATCACCGCTGCCCATTAACAACTGCAATACCAGGGTGTGACAGGAGCTTTGCCTCTTTCAAGGCGAGTTGGGGGAGGACAAGGGGGTGGAAATATTCTCGGCTCTCTCACTCATCGAACGAATCATAGAAGCGTTAAAGCTTCTACTCAGACGTCGATTTTCTGTGTGAGTGTGGTGCTTCCCCGGACGAGCCGGCCCATTCATGCTACTAGCAGAAAATGAATTTTGCCGGTAGCGTAGCTCTATCATTAAAAAACTTTTTGCATTGTTTTTCGTGTGTGTAAGTAGCCAACACTGATGTCATATTTTTCAGGTATCTGACATAACCAAGAGCCCCGAATTTTATGCCACTTGTGGTCACCCATCCCATTGGGGATCATGCCCAGAGCTGCTTAACTTGCGTATACTCTAATAATGCCTACCTCTTGGCCTTCGACCGCCATTAACACCAGCGAAGCCGCAGGCGAAAGCTCCCACTAAATGAAATACGCAATAGTAACGTGGTAATTTGTACCTGTGACTAAGTGACTGTCACTGGTATTTATCTGTGACAGATCTTGCATAGTATTTACTCGAGGAGACATTATGTTCAACAAAGTAATAGAATACAATTTCTGTACCTGAATACTAGTTATGCTAGCCGATCGAAGGAATAGGCAAAAATCTGAGGAATAATGTGCTTCTCCTATTTGAAATCTAATGTCGTTTGATCAAACATGATTTGCTCGAAAACCTTTACTCGATTGTCAGTTACCACTATAATTTGCCACATCAATGCATCAAAATCTCTAACGATTACAATAGGTAAACGCGTTTTCTCGAAATATCGTAAGATCAAATCGTTTTAAACTCTAAGTATATTAAACTAATCATGATAATTTCTGTTAGTAGGCGATGCGGTAACCAACCCATTTTGATTCCATAGATTCCACCTACACGCCCACGTACATGCTTTTAGGCTTTTAGGTCTCATAAACCTAGGCTATGCCTACCCGGCAAGGGAAAAAGACATAATTATGGAGAAATAACACAGACTCATCATCATCATCAACACAGACTTGTGTTGTGGGATACTAAGTCAACGATACTATACTTTTTAATAGATATTACGTATATATGCTGAGTTGGGTCCATGTTTGGAGAACTTTATTGTTTTTACTCCAATGTATTCATAATATTTAGAGTTAACTGTTATTGTATAGTATTTTTGATGTCTTTTTTGTTACTTCTGTAATTATCCTTTATTTGTTACTTCTGTAATTATCCTTTAGTAATTAGTTTCTCCAAATAAAAGTAAATCTTATCTTATCTTATCTTATATAGATAAACATCCAAGACCCAGGTAAATCTGAAAAGATCGTTTTCCATCATGACCTGACCGGGGATCAAACCCGGGAACCCTCGTGTTGCAGGCTATCGGTATAACCACTGTGCCACAGAGCTCGCCAGTATGTATCTAACATTTTTAGTCGTAGTAGAGCCACGCTACCGGCAAAATGAATTGCTAGTACCATGAATGGGCCGGCTCGTCCGGAGAAGTACCACACTCTCACAGAAAATCGACGTCTAAGTAGAACCTTTACCGCTTCTATGCTTCGTTCGGTGAATAAGAGAGCCGGAGGCCCATCCTTCCCTCTCCCCTCCCCATTCCCTTCCCCCAACTCCTTGAAAGACTGACAACGCACCTGTCACACCCTGGTGTTGCAGTTGTCCATGGGCAGCGGTGATAACTTACCATCAGGTGACCCGCTTGCTCGTTTGCGGTCCTATATCATAAAAAAAAGAATGTAACACTGAAATTGGATCGGAAAGGACTGGAACGTCTATTGCCATGTAATAGCTTGTCTTGTTGTCGACTAAATACTCGTACTATGCAAAATCTGTCACAGATAAAATACCAGTGACAGTCACTTAGTCACAGGTACAAATCACGTTATTATAGCGTACTACGTTGATGTGGTATTTTATACGTACGCATGAGCTTTACTTATATGGGTTTATTTCTAAAATATACAAGATCGTGTGAGATATTTTTAATGTTGATAAATTAAATAAAAACATAGGTTGAGGTTGACTGGTACAGTCAGCGACAGAGATACCTTGCCAGGCCCTGTATCTACGAGTATATCTTGATTTTTCTCTTATACTATAAATGATAATAACATAAAAAATTATATACACAAAGATTTTAATGAAGCCTTTCTTAATATACATTTTCACGTTTATATTTTTTATAGTTTAAGAGAAAATTCAAGATATAGATACAGGGCCTGGCAAGGTATCTCTGTCGCTGACTGTACCTGTGCTACATGTAGATTATTCATACATTTATTTATTTATTTAGGAAAAACTATCAGCTTTTACTTAGCAGATTATACAATGATTGAAGTCATATACAGCCAATAATTTAGCCGTCTGGTATCTAGCAGAGTATAATAGGACCACTCCAAGTCTTCCCGTGGATGTCGTAGAAGGCGACTTAGGAAATACAAGCTAAACAAAGCTTAATTAGTCATCTGCTGTTTTTTAATAGTTTTTTTATTTTGTCTTTTAAAAATGTCAGAAAATAAGTGTACAACTTAACTCTCAGTATAACCGTGATATATTATTGACTTTATCATCATCATCATCATCATCAGGTCTTTTTAGTCTCCACTGCAGGAGCATGACCCTCTCTGTACTACCGGAGCCATACTTTACCAGAGCAGACAGAGGATTTGGCCTACAATTTTCTCGCTGGCCAGACGGGTTGGAGAGGTCTCATTGATGTTTATGAGCTTTGTTTAGCTTGTATTTTCTAATTCGCCTTTTACGACATCCATGGGAAGACTTGGAGTGATCCTATTCTACTCTGCCGGAAACCACACGGCTAATACTGACATGATTTCTCAGATTTGCGCCTATGTCTTGACCAGCTTTTACGATCTGCGCGAAGCCTGGACATGCGAAAGCACCCTTTTTATTTACATTCACAAGAACCTTACTACATAGTTGCACTGCAAGAAAAAGGTCAACGACTTGCAGTAATTAAGTGCAATTTCATAGAAGTAATAACACCATAGGTGGTATGTGGGTAACCGACTCGGTAAAGGTGGGGTGCTGTAATGAGTGCACAGCAGGGGTTCAAGATACCGACCTAGCTTTAGCATTTATATGTGCTTGATAACCTGGTTAGGTTTCTTCTTGTTTAAGTGTCATAGCATTATTTTTACTCGACTGCGTCAGAGCGAAATGTAGTTTATGTAAATATTTAAGAGAAAACACTGCCCTCGAGAGAATTGAAAAATAGGTATTTGTAAAATCTATTGCTGTCTCGCTGTGTGCCCAAAAAAACCCCGCAGAGTGCGATAGAGACAACTGCAGCTCGGACCGAAAATACCTATGAAAATGACACAAAATTGACGCTTCGTAGTCCGTATAAATATAGTTCGTAGTAAATTAAAAATAAGCTTTGGCTGTGTGTCTATGTTTTCTTTTTCTAATTTAATGTTTTCTTGATGTTTGAACACAACGGAAATTCTTACCAATTTTTCAGGTATTTGAAGGTAATCTTGACAGCTCCCTGGCGCACTGGTTAACACGCCAGCCTGCGACACGAGAGTGCACGGGTTCGATCCCCGGCCAGGTCAAGATGGAAAATGATCTTTTTCAGATTGGCCTGGGTCTTGGATGTTTATCTGTATATGTATTTGTTATAAAATATAGTATCGTTGAGTTAGTATCCCATAACACAAGTCTCGAACTTACCTTGGGGCTAGCTCAATCTGTGTGATTTGTCCGTATATATTTATGTATATAAGTAGTAAATAAATAATTTAAAAAAAAATTGTACACTGAGTAGCAAAGAGGCCGTAAGTGGGAAGTATATTTTCGTGTTTTCTTTTGTAGATATAGAAAACACTTAAGCAAAGATGATTATCTAAATAACTTATAAATTGCTATTTAATCGCGTAATTTCACGGTTAGAGCTTTTATAATGGTGTATGATAGTCTGTTAGACATCTTTAGACATATCTCCTAAACTTAGTCACTGAACGGAATAAATGCGTATTTGATACGTATTATTTAAACTGTTTTGTGTGTGACATATATAAAGGCCCCGTTTTTTCCTTTGGATTTATTCTCAGATTGGCCCTTCAGGCTTCAGGCTTGCATGCACGTATACGCGGCCCATCAAGCAATATGAGAGTTTGCTGTCTCACCAAGCCTTGCGCACACAGGCAACGCCCAAAGCCGAGGTCCGTCCCTCCTGTGGGCCCTTTGGTGATGTTGTCTATAAAGGTTGAGGGCACTCTGCCCTCGCCTCAAACGGCCGGTGAAGTAGCGAAAGCTCACTTGGAGCTAGCTACATAGTCCTTCCAAAAAAATCCTTTGGATACTGAACTCTAAAAAATGAGAGAGTTCTCACAAGTAAAAACCATCCGAAGGCACAGTAAGCAACTAGTATATCTCAACAAATAACGAACTTGTCTTTAAATTGCGAAGTCGTGATGGTAAAATAAAATATCCATTTTGCTACAATTTAACACGTATACACAAAACGTTTCTAATGGGCCCTAACACGATGATTATAGAGTTGAAAATCGATTAAATTGAATCGGGAATAAATTGGTGAAGCCCTTTAAATGCACAAAGTTATTTTATTCACTAACAACTACTCTTATTAATATGGGATAAGGTGTATTTTCGCTTGTACAGTGTTAGTATCTTAACTTTGGTCACAGATTAACCGAATGCCTCTTGCGCGCATGCGTTCGACGTGTGTGGTCTCAAACGTATAGAAAGTAACTCTACTTTGTTTATGTTAAATTATTTATTTATGTATGTTGAGTATTTTGGTGTGGGAAATTTACAACTGTTTATTTTATTTTGAATGAAGTTACGGAAGTATTTTTATTGGATTGAGGAACTGTTTTGATCAGGTTGATCTGTCATTTTTTAACGTTTATTTCTTATTAAGAAGAAACATAAAGTATGCATATTATTACTGTTTATGCATTCAAAATTACAAATTATATGAAATTATAAAAATAATTAAATAAAATATATTTCTGTAAATTTTTAGTTGGTATTTTTTTTAAAGTAAAATCGGTTTTAATTCGTGTCCATTTTTATAGAGATGGACAATAATGGTATAAATACGGTATTAAATATCATATTTAGCTCAAGAGGTAATAAAAGCATAAAAATATACTTGGAAATTTAGACAGATATGTTTAAAATTTAATTTACTTTTCTAACAGAATCATCAATATCCTTGAGCAATCGTCAATATAGATCAATATGAGCTAATTGTAAGGGAGGTTTGATTTTTGGATTCATATATGTGACAATAAGTGTGAATCTATCAAAACGTCAGATTTAACAGCTCAGATTTTTAATGCCAAATCGTAACTGTCAAAAACATAATGTGTGAGAAACCACCAACGCTTAAAAGAGTAAAAGCTTAGAAAAACAAATAGACAGATGGAACGGGTCATTAAGAATTGCTGCGAAGTTTGCTTTTTACCAGTGACGTTAGGAATCCAGAAACATAAAAAAAATATAGTAGAGTAATTCCACTTGCTTTACTCGCACCTTCTTGCTGGCTACTCGCTGAAATTTAGACCTTCCATAGGCGAATAATATTTAAAATCGGCTTCTCATAGTTTTTGAATTTATCAATTGCATACACAATGATTGTGATCTTTTATCTTCACAATTAGCTTCGATACGTAAGTTCCAGAAACCTTACGTAAGTATAAATTTAAGAATTTCAGAGCTTTGAGGGAAGCGAAACCGCCGTGTCGCCACCCCTAACACTCGCCCTGATGGTCTTCGTAACAGACCGAAACTTGTTGGCGTGTTTTTATAAAGAGAAAATATTTTCAATGAAAAATAAATAAATTGTTCTAAGTAGAGCATCTTCCACTCGTTGCTCGCATCTCGTTTACCGGCAACCGGCGGTTTCGAGCTTCGGCATCGCGGTACATTTCATAATTATTGGCGGTTGGCAATACCAGCAACACTGATAGTGATAGTGCAGTTGGCACTATTGTGGTTGACATTGGCCATCTGGTTCGAAAATTAAAAGTTGTGATATCTGAAGGTAATCATTTTAAATGTTGGCAGTAGCAAGTCTCGCGCATCCTATCATTCATCATCATTTCGATTAGGTGTCACGGTCAATCGACCATGCACACCCTGGTGTCAGAGTTCTTCGGAACCGCCTCTCGGCCTCTGACGTGGTTCCTTTAACGTCTACCAGTTGGCAGCCGGGACCAATGGCTTAACGTGCCTTCCGAAGCACGGAATCATCTTAATTTTCAGACAATCAGGTGATTCAAGCCTGCAATGTCCTAACCAAACTAGAAACAACGTATGCTTCCCGTGGGAATCGAACCCACGACCCCCGGGTCTACAGGCAAACGCCTTAACCACCGGACCACGGAGGTAGTTCTATAGGGTCATAAAGGACTAGGGTTACCAGATGACAAGTTGATTATTTCAAAAAATAAAAAAAGCCGACTGCCTTTTTGACAGTTTACGTCAGCCATATATTTTTTTGCTAACGTCACATAGCCTATGACGCTCCAGGGAAGAATACGAATCTAATGATACATCGCACTTCAAAACCAGGGTGTGCATTGTCGATTGACCGTGACACCTACTCGAAATGATGATGACTTCAAAATCGGTCAAGCCGTTAAGGCTACAGGAGATGACAATGGAACAGACATACTTACAACATGTTCGTACATACATACAATACCCGCGAAAACATCACCCTCCTTCTGGGTAGGTCAGTTGGGTAAAAAAATTAAACTAAACAGAAATACATAATCTGTGAAAATTTCAACTATCTAACTATCACGGTTCATGAGATACAGTCTGGTGACAGGCAGACGGACAGCGGAGCGATATAAATAGGCCCGTTTTTACTCTTTGGTTATGGAACCCTAAAAACGACGAATTTGTAGACGAATTGCTTATTCCTATTAGGTATCCTAATCTATACTAATATTATAAAGCTGAAGAGTTTGTTTGTTTGTTTGAACGCGCTAATCTCAGGAACTACTAGTTCAAATTGGAAAATTATTTTTGTGTTGGATAGTCCATTTATTGAGGAAGGCTTTAGGCTATAAAACATCACGCTGCGACCAATAGGAGCGAAGCATCAATAAAAAATGTTTTGAAATCGGGGGAAAATTATTCATCTATATTATTTAATTTATCATAATAACAGAAATTGCCGCGGACGAAGTCGCGGGCAACAGCTAGTTTTTATATGCGTACCAACAGAAACTAATTATAATAAAAAAACTAACTAATTATAAAAGCTATAAAATCATGTGAGCGTATAACCACCGTTTATATAATGGTTAATTATAATTAGATATAATCAGGAAAAGAATAATTACTTATTTAAAATTAAATTTCAGTGCCTAATTAGTTATTTTACTTTGCCGAAAACTATAAAATGGGTTTTTAATTAGTTATAAAACTAATTTTAATTTTATTTAAAATACTAGGTTTCGATCGCGGGTCCGCCCGCGTCAATGTCGATCCCTCGGGAACAGTACTTCTTCCGGATTAAAATGTACCCTATGTCCTTCTCCATACACCAGATAACGTGTATGCAAAATTTCATGATGATCGGTTCAGTAGTTACGACGTGAAAGCGTAACTAACAAACAAACTCACTTTCGCATTTACAATATTAGGATTACCTCGGCAAGTTGCCACCGGAGGTCTCGGGTTCGATCCCCGGTCAGGTCAAGATGGAAAATGATCTATTTCAGATTGGTCTGGGTCTTGGATGTTTATCTATGTATATGTATCGTTACTGTATTACCAGCATAATTAATAGTAACTGAACAATAGATATTTTAAACTGACGACCTCTGTAGCCTAGTGGCCATCAAGCCAGGCTGCCATATCCGAGTTCCCGGGTTCGATCCTTGCTTGGAAAATGATTATAAAAGCTATAAAAAATAATTTTTATAGCTTTTATAATCATTTCTCAGATTGGTCTGGGTCTTGGATGTTTATCTATGTATATGTATCGTTACATTATATAAAATGTAGTCGCTTCCGATTTCTCCGGCGAGCTCCGTGGCGCAGTGGTTAACACGCCAGCTCCAACCCGTCTGGCCAGCGAGGAGAGCCAAATCCTCTGTCTGCTCTGGCCAAGTATGGCACCGGTAGTATAGAGAGGGTCATGCTCCTGCAGTGGAGACTAAAAAGACCTGATGATGGATGATGATGATGATTCATCCCTTTGAGAGTAAACTGAGGTTAAATGAATAAAAGCCATAAGATTATACGATTACACCATTCGTATAATAATTCTATAAATATATTTTATAAAAAATAAAATTTATCTCCTTTTTTTGTCCACCAGATGGCGTAAAACATCGCATCCAAGATGGCCGCGGTCTCCACCACCGTGCACCTTCAGGACTCCCGAATCAAAATCCAGGAAAGCGATGACGAACCCTACTCCCCTAACACTAGAGATACTACAAGCCCAGAATATCATGATGATGAAAAACACGAAGAACGAAATATACATACCTCCTCTTTTTCCATTCAGAACGTCTTAAAGAAAGAAAGAGACAGCAATAGTCCTGAGAATGTATTCTCGACTGAAAAGTTACTACAAAATACGCCTAATTTCGAAGATAACGGAGAAAGTTCTAGAAATTCAGCTAGTATTAGTCCCCAATTAGATGAAGATGATAAAACGAATGATACTAGAGCTGAAATCAGTGTTGATGATAACTCTTGCTGTAGTGATGACACTGTTCTATCAGTTGGCAATGAAGCTCCTATGTCCAGCTTCGAAGAAAAGTCCCAAGACGAACAAGGATTAACATCATTTAAACATATACAGACACACCTAAACGCGATATCACAGTTAAGCCAAAATTTAAATATAAATCAACCTCTTCTATTACGTCCTAGCCCTATAACCCCCAACCCCTTAATGTTTCTAAATCAACCCTTAATTTTTCAAAACCCTTTGATCAACCAAGTTGATCTAAAATCAGGTATTAATGGACTAAATAGGGTGCCTATACCTCAAACTGTTAATCCTCAACATTGCGGTCTTAATTTTGGATTCCGCAAAACTCAAACCCAAGAATTGAGAAATACAAGAACAGATGAGAATAGAAGATTAAATTATCCAAAATCTCCAGAAGAAAGTAGAGATTTTATTAATCAAAATTGTCTTAAATTTAGTATAGATAATATTTTAAAAGCGGATTTTGGAAGACGAATAACAGATCCGCTGAACAAGAGAAAAAACCTAAAAGCGAGACAGTTTGAGAATAAGATTGTTAAAGATGTGGCGTTGACCGGATGTAGTGTGCCTAAACCGGATGTGGAGGCTAGGGTACCGGAAGTGAAGCCGACGGAGAAGGGAGGGGCGATAGATTTGTCGAAAGGAGAGGACAGTGGGAGTAACCAAAGTTCTGCTACAGGTTAGTGTTGGTTTCATAGTATAGTAACTAAAATAAATCAGGTGCCATCCATTCTGGAACCTAATGGTCTGGCCCGGAATGACGGCAAGAGACCGGATGGGATGACACTTGTGCCCTGGAGGCTGGGACGACTGTTAGTGTGGGACGCAACTTGCGTCGACACTGTCGCATCTTCTCACCTTCACGGCACGAGTTCCAAGGCTGGTGAGGCTGCAGCGGCCGCCGAGTCCCTCAAGCGGCACAAATATGCATGCCTAGGCGATGGCTACATATTTGAGCCGTTTGGTGTGGAAACTTTGGGGCCGTGGGGGCCTTCAGCTCACAAAATTTTTAAATTTGTGAGCAAAAGACTGGTAGAGGTGTCCAATGACCAAAGGGCTGGCAATTTCTTTGCAGAAAGAATAAGCATTGCCATACAACGTGGCAATGCTGCCGGCCTTTTGGGAACACTTCCTCAGGGCAATGATTTGCGAAACATTTTTTATCTTTAAATTTTTACTTTTAGGTTTGCTTTCTCTTTATAGTTTTCTCTTTTTTGTATAGTTAGGGTTAGATTTAGTTTTTAATTTTTCAACATTACCATAATGTAAAAGGAATCAATTAATAAAATTCTTTTGCATGTAGTTAATAAATACATATATAGATAAACATCTAAGACCCAGGTCAATCTGAAAAAGATCATTTTCCATCTTGACCTAACCGGGGATCGAACCCGGGGTCCGCGTGTTGCAGGCTGGCGTGTTAACCACTGTGCCACGGAGCTCGCCCAGTAGTATAGAAGAGCTCGGTGGCTCAGTGGGCGTGACAATTATTAGCGATAACGCATGTTAAGCGACCCCGGGCGTAGTCCCCACAGGGATGGGTGACCGCAAAGGGTATAAAATGATCTTGAGCTCCTCCGTGCTTCGGAAGGCACGATAGCTTGGTTCCGGCTATCATCATTAATAACAGTCGTAAAGTTATGTCAAATGCCTGTAAGCAGCTTGAAAATTTTGACACCAGTGTTGGAGAGACACACAAACAATACAAACATAGTATAGTACTATCAGCATAATAAAAAAGTAGGTAAAGTGAATTCAATACTAACACGGGTGACACGGGTCAATCGACCATGCATGGTGTCAGAGTTTTTCAAAACCGCCTCTCGGCCTCTGACGTGGTTCCTTTAACGACTACCAGATGGCAGCCGGGACCAACGGCTAGCGTGTATTCCGAAGCACGGTATCATGTTTATTATCAGACAATCAGGTGATGATTGAGAGTCATCAACATCAGGTCTTTTTAGTCTCTCTGTATTACCGGATTTACCATACTTGGCCAGAGCAGACAGAGGATTTGGCCTACACTCTCCTCGCTGGCCAGACGGGTTGGAGAGGTCTCATTGATGTTTATGAGCTTTGTTTAGCTTGTATTTCCTAAGTCGTACGACCTCCATGGAAAGACTAGGAGTGGTCCTATGCTACTCTGCCGGAAACCACACGGCTCTATTGAGAGTAACGCCTCTCTTTTGCAGGAACTACGACAAGCGGCGACGGGCCCATGGTATGGCCAGCTTGGGTGTACTGTACCAGGTACAGTGACAGGCCGAGTTCCGGTGAGTATGATGCTTTAGTCATATTTTTAAAAATATACCAATTATTTTATGTAAAACTACGATGTTAAGACGAGGCCTCAAATGTTTGCGCAAGGTATAGCGCTTGGCGGTTTAGCCCGTGAATGATGAGACAGGGATAGTCTCGAGTCGCTCAAATAAAAAAACGTAAGCGCCAAATTCGTTATTTCTATTTTATATAAAATCAGACCGGTTAATTGTATTTTCATATTTAAATTTTGATGAATTACTAATGACCTATCTTTTAGTCTAAAAATCATTATTTAATTGTTCTCTTTGAGCTACAATAACGAAAACTCTGCGAACGAAGACCATTTTTCAAAAAAAATTTCTATCGAGATTTTTTGACGTGAAACGTGTTTTCATCTTACACTTTTGGGGATGAAATAGTCAAAATTCATACTTCTATTATTGGTATCGTCTTAAGAGTTAAGCTACCGTTTACCTGCTTATTGCTCATAAATTGATCGAGGTGACCCGTGACCAGAAGGCTAGTTTATATCTTGGCTAAAAGATCAGCATTGCCATCCAAAATGGCAATGGTGCCAGCTTTCTTGGCTCGCTACTGCGGGGCATCGATCTACCCGGCCTATTTTATTTGTAAATATATATAGTTCTTTTTAGTTGCCGCATTAGTTAAGATATTTTAAATGAAAATTAGTTAGATATTTTAAATTTAAATAAAAAATATATTGTATAGATCAATAAAAGTTATCCCAAATTAATTTAACAAATAATGTAAATATTTTTCAAGTCTACAAAACGGGAACTTTCCCGATTTTTGTCACGACACAAAAGTTCTAAAACTTTATTGCACAAAATACGTACAAATAGATGGACTTAATGCCTTAATGTAAAAAATTAAAATTAAAATAAAAATCCCAATAGTAACACTTAATTTTCTTCCACCACAGATAAAAACGTTCCATGTACCCCATAATCGTCCAATATTTACCCGTTACGGCTATTTAATGGACCAAAACATCCCCGACACCCCAGCCCCTGTTGTGCGTTGATAAAGCGAAGAGATTTATTATTATTAACTGCTGAGGGTTGTTTTAAGATTATGAATTTCAATTGTTTGTTTACGAGAGGTGATTTGGGAAAGGGTGGAATTGGGGATGAAGATTAACGCGATTGTCGTGATCACAGAAATATGTCAAGATAGAACGGGGATGCCGGGAAGAAAGACGTGGATTGAATGTGTCAGAGGGGATATGAGGGAATGGGGGGTAAATATTGATATGGTTAAGGATAGAATATTATGGAGAGAGTCGACATACAGAGCCGACCCCAAATAGGGAAAAGGCAAAGAAGAAGAAGAAGAACGGGGATACCGGGATTTTGCGAAGGAAACGCGCGTCAGTTGTTGCATAAAACGCGCCCCAATTAAGTTAAGAAAAAGTCGAAGCAAAGATTTTTATTAAAATTGGATACATGTGATCTCTTTTTGAACGTCATATTTGAAATTGGATACATGTCATGATTTGACGTCATTACTAGCGAAATAGTAATGTGACATTCACATAAATAAGTCGCGTTATATCGATAAACAGTTTTTACAGTCAAAAACCGCAGAATAATGCATGTGTTACTGTCGGGACGTGCGCGCTGTCTGATGAACGTTTAACGAATTTTGCACGATCGTGCAAGATTGAGACGCGTATACCGCCTACTTGGACGCTCTATCTTTATATATTTCTGTGGTCATGATAGTTGTAGAGCCTATGATTGGGTCGGCTAGTCCGAGGAAGTACCATACTCTCACAGAAAATCGACGTTTTAGTAGCTTTACCGCTTCTATGCTTCGTTCGGTGAGTGAGAGAGCCAGAGGCACATCCTTCGCCCTATTTCTTCTCCCCATGTCGCTCCCCCAACTCCTTAAAAGCCGGCAACGCTCCTGTCACACCCTGGTGTTGCAGTTGTCCATGGGCAGCGCTGATCACTTACCATCAGGTGACTCGCTTGCTCGTTTGCTGTCCTATACTATCATAAAAATTGTTTACAGAGTGCGAACCCTTCTCCATCTCAGCTTGGGTAAAAAGTCGTATGTCCGGCTGTTCTCTTCCATGCTGTTCTTTTTCCTCTCCCCGCACAGATCGTAAAAACCGATCGAGGGAATGGGCGAAAAATCTGAGATATTGTTAGTGAGTGATGCGGCTAGCAAGCCATCACTGTTTTGAACCAATAACTACTTACCTTCTTACCACAGATTCTTAAACGACCAGTGTAATCAAATTAGGAGTCATTTGGCAAACGCCTCATAAATATTAATACAGGGGTCCGCGAATAGATTCATAGGGATGTGAACTTATCGATATTTTTATGTCGATAAGTTCACATTATAAATGCAGTGGTTAACACGCCAGCCTGCGACACGAGGGTGCCCGGGTTCGATCCCCGGTTAGGTCAAGATGAAAAGTGATCTTTTTCAGATTGGCCTGGGTCTTGGATGTTTATCTATATATGTATTTGTTATAAAATATAGTATCGTTGAGTTAGTATCCCATAACACAAGTCTCGAACTTACTTTGGGGCTAGCTCAATCTGTGTGATTTGTCCGTATATATTTATTTACTCAAAGGTCGGCAATAACTATATAAAATTCAGTTGGCTACTGTCTCGTGATCTAGACCTGTTAAAACACCTAATATATACGCTACTGTGCCTATTTATACTCGTATTGAAGCAATAACACCTTTTTTGCCATCTTTTAAAAATGGCTCATCATTCAATTATAACCAGACGTACGCTCCAAAGGCTATAATTACCTTATTGATTAGTCCGCCCCAAATGCTTAATTGCCACTATAAAATATCGAGGATACAGACATTTCACTTCTTCGGATTGCATCATTTGGGGCATTTTGGTGTCCGGGTTACTTAAAAGTCTGTTTCTAATAATATGTATTTATATTTTTATTTCCGGGATTAACACGTAGGCTTCCTTTCATCCCGTAAAAAGTACTGTGAGTGGAGCCACGGGCGACAGCTAGTAAGACAGACTTTTAGTTTTCCCTAGTATTTCCTTACCAGTTTTAACAAAGTCCTATCCATTCCTAGCTTTGAAATGTGTCCGATGGGAAGCAGCGTCGAAGGACAAGCAGACAAAGTAACGCTTGCCAACCCAGCTGCCAGGCGTGATGAGTATGGCATTATCCATCCATTTATTTTTATGATATAGGACGGCAAACGAGCAAGCGGGTTACCTAGTGGTAAGTGATCACCGCTACCCATGAACAACTGCAACACCAGGGTGTGACAGGTGCGTCGTCGGCCTTTCAAGAAGTTGGGGAAACGAAATGGGGAGAGGAGGGGGAAGGATGGGCCTCCGGCTCTCTCACTCACCGAACGAAGCATAGAAGTGGTAAAGATTCTACTCAGACGTCGATTTTCTGTGAGAGCGTGATACTTTCCCCAACGAGCCGGCCCATTCATGCTACTACCGATTTATTTTGCTGATAGCGTGGCTCACCACGACAAGACAAAGATATCTTGTGAGAGGCCCAGTGGCCTTCTTAAAGCTGTAATGATAACATTGAATTTATTGAGCGGTCAACACGCCAGCCTGCGACACGAGAGTGCCCGGGTTCGATCCCCGGCCAGGTCAAGATGGAAAATGATCTTTTTCAGATTGGCCTGGGTCTTGGATGTGTATCTATATATGTATTTGTTATAAAATATAGTATCGGTGAGTTGGTATCCCATAACACAAGTCTCGAACTTACTTTGGGGCTAGCTCAATCTGTGTGATTTGTCCGTATATATTTATATTTATATATTGCTGTCCATATTCTTCTGCACCGACTTTATTTTATACCACAATTTACTTAACAAACTACTCTTAACTACTTACTGCGGTTTTTAGCTAACCACAACCAACTCATTTCTCGTCTGAAGCCATATTCGCCCTTATGCAGTGTCGGTTTGTCACACTTAGAGTTCCGTATCTCGAAAAGTAGTGGCTCGGTGGTGTATTTTTTTGTGTAACTGACAAAAGATACTTATTGGTCCAATTCAGTTCAAAAAATTCAATTCAAAACGTTTATTTTATATAGGTCATTTAGACACTTATTAATTGTCCTACATTTTCAACTGAGAATTGTTGACGTCAGTAATTTACTTATGGCTAAGTTTAATGCCGCTTCCAAAGCGGAGTGCAGAAGAAGCGGCAACAAACTGCACAGTGCATTTTCTCCAATCGACGTCAACTTACAATTTTAGTTTATCTTAAAAACTAGGTTTGTAGACCAAGGTCATCATCATCATCAGATCTTTTTAGTCTCCACTGCAGGCGCATGACCCTCTTTGTACTACCGGAGCCATACTTGGCCAGAGCAGATAGAGGATTTGGCCTACACTCTCCTCGCTGGTCAGCCGGGTTGGAGAGGAGTTCCGAGCATTGGTCCCATAGGAAAAGTTGTTCATATTGATGGTCTGAGTCACCTCTTTGAGGGAACGTCGAGGGTACATTTACTCGCTATATAACTGAATTTATATGGAACCCTCGTTGTGCGAAGTGACTGTCGCTTTGCCGGTTTTAAAGACAACAGTAAATAATGTATGAATGAGCTCTAATTTCTATTCAATGTAACGCCAATTATCTTTTCATAGAAGCAGATGTAGTTGATAATTTTTTGTCCATTTTTGCTCGCGGCTTCGTACGGGTGACACTTCAACACCCTTCGTCATATCTTTTGTTACTGTCTTCGTAAAATAAACTGATCATTTAATTTATTTAATTATTTATTAACATAAGGCATACACAATAGGTAACAATAAAAAACCGGCCAAGTGCCAAGTACGGAACCCTTTTCTCTATAGAAACGGCAAAAAAATCATGTCTGTTGTATGGGAGCCCCCCTTAAATATTCATATTATTTTAATTTTATTATTTATTTTTTAAAGTAAAAATATTCTGTGAATATTTTAAGCTTCTACCTGTTGCCGTTATCAATATTGAGCAAAAACGAGCAAAATTTCACGTTTGCTGTATGAGAGCCCCCTTAAATATTTATTTTATTCAGCTTTTTAGTATTTGTTGATATAGCGGCAATAGAAATTACATCTTATATAAAAATTTCAACTAACTAAAATGGTTCATGAGATACAGCCTGGTGACAGACGGACGGAAAGATAGACAGACAGACGGACTTTGTGTTACCTATTAAGTACATATAATCTACTTGTGTGCGTATGTTTTGGGGTACAGTCTAGTGATTATACTATATTTTTTCTTGTAATTTTCATACTGTAATCATCATCATCATCATCATCAGGTCTTTTTTAGTCTCCACTACAGGAGCACGACCCTCTCTGTACTACTAGGGCCATACTTGGCCAGACTGTAATGATTGTATGTAACCTGTTTTACGTACCAAAATAAATATAGTAAAATAAATAAATAAAATAAGATTTGCTTATTATTTTATCGATATATAAGTTACTAAGTAATAGTTGCACATCCCTATTTCTCTCCCCACTGACATACGTTTTCGCGCTGTACAAATTGATATTCTTGCATTATCATCTCTTATCGTGTTCGTTGGGGTCGAATCACCCCGCCTTTAAGATTTTTTATACAATACCGGGGGATGTACGGTTGATTCAAAGATTTATTCAGAAAAAAGGCCTTTTCAGTGACATTTTAAAAATAATACTTATTAAATTATATTCAAATTATAAAATAACTAGCTGTTGCCCGCGACTTCGTCCGCGGCAATTTCTGTTATTATGATCGATTCGTTTTTTTCTTAGCATAGATGAATAATTTTCCCCTGTTTTCAAAACAATTTTTTATTGATGCTTCGCTCCTATTGGTCGCAGCGTGCTTCAACTTCTAAGTCACACGCTTCACGGGAACGTCGTTGGTTATGGTACAGTCAGCAACAGAAATACCTTGCCAGGCCCTGTATCTATATCTTGAATTTTCTCTTAAACTATAAAAAATATAAACGTGAAAATTTATACTAAGAAAGGCTTCATTAAAATCTTTGTGTATATAATTTTTTATGTTATTATTATTTATAGTTTAAGAGAAAATATAGATACAGGGCCTGGCAAGGTATTTCTGTTGCTGACTGTACATGCTGTATGTATGGCCCGCTTCGATCAAATATAATGGTAGATACACGATTTGCGCTCGAAAAGTGGCACCAGCATAACACCGCTCTAATCGATTTTAGGAGCTGCTTTGTTTACAGTTTCAATAAACCGCGCTAGCACTCACACGTTGCGATGGCGAAGGTACAGTGAAAAATTGCAAAAAATACAAGTCTTCAAACGACTTCTTTATCTGTTTCTCATCGACAAAACATATTACTCTGTTGATGAATACTTATCTGACAACACATATTAGTTATTAGAATTTAATTATCAACTTTGACATTATGTTAATCTGTAAGAATGATGATGATTATTTATTATTTTTTTCGTTGACTTATTTACCATATAATTTACTAACAAGTTTGACATTGACATTTATTAAGATTTATATAAATTTTGCATGACAATCCATTTTTACTTTTAATCTATATACGTACAATTAATACAATAAAACTGTATCGAATTTTGTATGCCTGACGGCGCAGCACGGCGCACTATGTAACACTAACGCCTTGTTATAAATATATATTACCCATGTCTGACAAAAATAAATGAATTATGTATTAAAAAATTACGCATCAAAAGTGAAAAAAAAGATGGAGTTATACTTTCAGTATGTACCGGTTTTGTCGTTGTTTGTAAGTATGCATGATGTTTTGACTCGCGGACATTATTAAGGCTTCATTTTGTATGAGACTGTGTATCTACCATTATATTAGATCGAAGATGGCCCCTAATTTTTATTTCTGGAGGAAGACCTCTTGTCGGCCAGTAGGTGACTTCGTACGTGAGTGATCCGTTGTTACATATTTTAATAATGTATATATCCCACGTTAGTTTTTGAACTTAAATCTATTTAAACAAAAATAAATCTAGAATAAAAATAAAATTCAATTCGTTTTCACGGTTGAGGCGGATGCAAGTGAAAGATGTAGCTAATGGTTCGGAGCTAATGGCTAGGGATGGGAAACATCGATATCGATATCGAGTATTTTACTTGATATTTGAGGAGCCCGATGTCTTAGTGAACATAGTCTTACGTTAACGGGTAACAGCCTCCGTGGTCCAGTGGTTAAGGCGTTTGCCTGTTGACCCGGGGTTGTGGGTTCGATTCCCACCGGAAGCATACTTTGTTTAGTTGTTTTCAGTTTGGTTAGGACAATGCAGGAATCACCTAATTGCCTGATAATAAAGATGATTCCGTGCTTCGGAAGGCAAGGTGGTCCCGGCCGCAATCTGGTAGTCGTTAAAGGAACCACGTCAGAGGCCGAAAGGCGGTTCCGAAGAACTCTGACACCAGGGTGTGCATGGTCGATTGACCGTGAGACCTACTCGAAATGATGATGAACGGGTCACGGGTTCAAAGTATTTATTTGCATAAATGTAGGTACAGTAAGTTGTAGATCTAGTTATTTTTCCCAGTACATTTAACCTTCACAAGCAAGGTATGAAAATATGTAAAACATTCTATTAAAATTGCAAATATAGTGGACTAGCTTTCGACCGCGGCTCCGCCCGCGTCAAGGTTGATCCCTCGGGAATATTACTTTTAACCGGGATAAAAGGTAGCCTATGTCCTTTTCCGTACTCCAGAGAATATGTATGCATGCAAATTTCATGATGATCGGTTCAGTAGTTACGGCGTGAAAGCGTAACAAACAAATAAACAAACAAACAAACTCACTTTCGCATTTATAATATTAGTAAGGATTAAAAAAAATAAGAAAACATTGCATGTCAAAACAAAGCAAATAATAATAATGTCAAACAAGTAAATTCATCATCATCATCATCAGACCTTTTTAGTCTCCACAGCAGGAGCATGACCCTCTCTATACTACCGGAACCACACTTGGCCAGAGCAGACAGAGGATTTAGCCTACACTCTCCTCGCTGGCCAGACGGGTTGGAGAGGTGTCATTGATGTTTATGAGCTTTGTTTAGATTGTATTTTCTAAGTTGCCTCTTACGACATCCATGGGAAGACTAGGAGTGGTCCTATTCTACTCGGAATAAATAATATAAACAAAAAAAGGAAAATTGTTGTTTGAAAAAGTAATTTTATAATATTTTTTTAGTAAGCCACGACTTCAGTTTTTTTTTAAATGGGTAATCTATATATAGTACTATATCTGAAATTCTTACCTTTTCTTTTTTTAAATGTAGGTAGTACTTTATTTACTTACTTACTTATTTCGCTGGCTCAGCGACCCGAAGTACTTTATTTAACATAGGTTAATTAACACAAAATTACGAAAAAAGAAACTAAAGTAAAAAAATAATAACTATGAACCAAACCTAAAAAATAGTAACTATAAAAATCTAAATTACAACAGTACACAAACCAGTGTGTGAAATCACAAAAAGAATGTAATATAATTACATTTAATTACAATGTACAACAAATAGAATGTAATTTAATTACAATAGGTGTCACTGGGTAATTACATTTCGTGATTCACAAAAACTCGTGTTCATATTGTATGTTATAAATGGTCAAACGCGAGTGGAATTCGTGAACGGGTCCCGTATATGCTTACTTCAGTATGTATTATATATAAATAAATAATTTAGAAGGAAGACGCTGTATGCAGGCCGCTTCCAACTGGTCGTATTGGAAATCCTTGGGGAAGGCCAGCAGTGGACTTCTTGCGGCTGATATCAGCCGACAACAACACAACAACATGCAACAACTGTCATATTTACCGCCAAAACAAAATGGCAGCAAAAAAAAGTTGTATACCTCCAAATTGGCTACCCTATATAAGCGCGGAGTGAGCTTGGTGACCTGTAATACAAGTGGTTCAAACCTACCTATCTCAGGCACCAGTTTTCTCCACTTTAGGTTTTTCTTTAGGTTAGTGACGTGATAACGTCGCTGGCTGACGCAGGACGAATTCTCACGTTTCATGTGCAAGCAAGAGCGCGGAACAAGCGATAGAGAGGCGCGATCGGCCTAAGCGTTTGGCTTGTGACGCATCTATCTCTCTTCCACCGTTATCACGTAAAATTATCTTCCATAAACCGACTTTATAGACAACCAATTTTTTTTGCTGTACAACCTAGTGAAGTAAGAAACGGTTATTTAATTTGACGCACGGATCCCTAAAACAAACGCTGTAATTACGTAAGTTAATGCTCGCGTAATAACACGTTGATAGATTTGATTTATTAAAGTAGGTGTGAAGTTTGTTTTACGCAAAGACAAAAACTATGCCTAGTATTGTTAGTTTTTCGTTTTTGTAAATGGCCAACACAGGTTTCAGATTTTATCAAATCTGCTTTAAGCGGGTGCAGCGCGAATGAAAAACGTCGCTACTGCGCAAGCCATTAGGCTGCGCAGAACCATTAGGCGATTAGGAAAAAAGATGAAAAGTCATAATATTGTCATATTTATATTCTTTTTAAAAATAAGAGTGGGGACGACCTCCGAGTCGTACATATAAATATTGTTATGTGAGAGTTATTGTTTTAGACGAAAAAATTACAAAGTTTTTGAAGAAAAATGCTTTTAATTATCATACCATATATAAATCATCTTTAATCTTCATATGTACCTATCTGTTTCAAATTCCAAAGGAGCGATCTTGTTCAAGGATCGACCTAAATTATACAAATACTTTTAATGTATTAATTTAATTCAGCGCATAGTACCAGTGATTTAAAAACACGTAAATTTTTATAGTCATTAGATAATGTTTTGAATGTTTTTTTAAACTATGTTATCACATAGTTTAAAAGAAAATGGCGTCTCTTATACTTCTACGCGTTATCACGTCAAGAAAATCGAATCAAGTGGATTAACCCTACCTTATAATGTCCCGAAATGTGTCCAATTGGGACTCCCAATTGGACACATTTCGTGACGAACCCTTCCCCCCGCCTGTCAGGCAGCCGCGTCACCCCTCCCTGAAATTTCAATTGGCACAAGTTTCCTAATTAAAAGTCCGTCAACTCGGGAACGGCGATCGTTCACAGGGGATTGTTAATTCATTAGACTGTTACGATTATATTATTTTAAGTAGGTATATACTCTCACTAGCTTTCGCCCGGGGCTCCGCCCGCGTTAATGTCGATCCTTTGGGAATAGTACTTTTCCCGGGATAAAAATGTACCCCATGTCCTTCTCCGTACCCCAGATAACAGTTGAAAACGTAACAAACAAACTCACTTTCGCATTTATAATATTAGTTAGGATAGATAGGATTAGAATTAAATCCAAACTAATATTCTTCTATTATTATAAACTCTTTCTACTGAACCGATCGTCATGAAATTTCGGTACTAAACAAGATACACCAATCGTGTTTGGGCTCATTTGATTTGTCTTGGAAAGCACTTTACAGTGTGGATTCGTTTATTAAGCTTGTCACAAAACTATAATGTTTGCAAAAAACTTTATTTTTAGTTTCTATGAAAATATTACGTGTATGTTTTGTTTTCAAAACTGAACATTCTGACTTATTTGTTATGATATTTTTAAATAAAATTATTTGATGAATGTCATCATCATATCAGTCGTTAGAAGTCCACTGCTGGACATAGGCCTCCCCCAAGGATTTCCAATATGACCGGTTGGAAGCGGTCTGCATCCAGCGTCTTCCTGCGACCTTTGTCAGGTCATCCGACCATCTGTTCGGTGGATGTCCGACGCTGCGCTTGCCGGTACGTGGTCGCCATTCGAGAACTGGCCTATTGGCCATCGGTTCTACGCGCTATGTGCCCCGCCCACTGCCACTTTAAAGCTAGTCCTCTGAGCTATGTCGGTTGATGTATGTGATTTTGTAATATACATAATAATAATCCCCACAGTGCTTTATTTGCTCGAATCCACGGTAATATCAGCAATATCCCAATTAAGACGTAAAGATAATTGCTACAGCACTAAAATCATTTATGGGACCACCCTGAGTCGTAGGGCTGGCGCACAGTAAACTACAATCGTGTCCATTTGTGGCCGCCACAAGTGGACACATATATAGATATTATCACGTCTTTGTCCCTTGCGGGGTAGACACAGCCAAATATTCAAAAGCCACGTTTAGTATGTGGGCGAAAAAGGTAGAAAAGGAATCAAAATAATGATGGTTTGCTAGTCACACGGTTTATATTTTCGTATATTTCCTCGTCCTTCTAAGGTCTGGGCGAGAAGAGAAGCAGCTGATTCATTCTAAGTTTTTTCTTTTCACCCAGACCAGCATGGAAGAAAGTGTGGCAACAAGAGGACGCATCACCTAATATTGTTATTTAAATAAATATATAAATAATGATATTCGATTTATACGAGCGAAGTTTTTACGATGAAAAAAATGTACGGCAATTAAAAAAAATTGGCCAAGTGCGAGTTGGACTCACGCGCGAAGGGAGCCGTACCATTGTCTATAAAAAGGCCAAAAAAATCATGTATGTGGTATGGGAGCCCCCTTAAATATTTATTTTATTCTGTTTTTAGTATTTGTTGTTTTAGCGGCAACAGAAATACATTGTCTGTGAAAATTCTACTATCACAGTTCATAAGATGTAGCCTAGTGACAGACGGACAGACAGAGAGACAGCGGAGCCATATTAATAGGATCCCGTTTTTATCCTTTGGGTACGGAACCCAAAAAACAGTAGCTTTTTAAAATAGAACGACTTCTTGTTTTATAGATTACTAGCTTTCGCCCGCGGCTTCGCCCGCGTCAATGTCGATCCCTCGGGAATAGTACTTTTTCCCGGGATAAAAGGTAGCCTATGTCCTTCTCCGCACTTCAGAGAACTTGTATGCAAAATTTCATGATGATCGGTTCAGTAGATACAGCGTAAAAGCGTAACAAACAAACAAACAAACAAACAAACTCACTTTCGCATTTATAATATTAGTAAGGATAAGAATATCTACATACAGTTAATGTCGATAATTTTCCAAAATAAATAAATTCAATTGCTTGGTTCATGGAAATGCAAAAACTGTTATTTATGGCCAACAGATCACGATTGTGGCCGATGTGCGCCGGCCCTAAGACCACAGGAAGGAAGTCCCACACAATTTGGTTTTATTTTGAAATTACTCGTCAGATTGGATTACTTGATGACACATACATACTCGTAATATATATGTTGAAGTTTTTTTTATTGTTTTGTTCCTTCACGTCGACGGATCAGTCATCATCGTTTCGTGTAGGTGTCACGGTCAATCGACCATGCACACCCTAGTATCAGAGTTCTTCGGAACCGCCTCTCGACCTCTGACGTGGTTCCTTTAACGACTACCAGATGGTAGCCAGGACCAACGTCTTAACGTACCTTCCGAAACAAGGAATCACCTTTATTATCAGACAATCAGGTGATTCAAGCCTGCAATGTCCTAACCAAACTGGAAGCAACTAAACAAAGTATGCTTCCCGTGGCAATCGAACCCACGACACCCGGGTCTACAGGCAAACGTGGCGGAGGGAATATGTAGAAACCACATTTTCGTTGTCACTACGGGACTTACCGCGATGGCCTAGTGGGCTTACGCATGTTAAGCAACCCAGGGCAGAGTCCCCGCTGGGATGGGTGAGTGGCATAAAAAATCTCGAGCTCTTCCGTGCTTCGGAAGGCACGTTAAGCCGTTGTTCCTAGCTGGCATCATTGTTGACAGTTGTTATAAGGCGGCTTGAAAAATCTCACCAATGTGACACTACTGTTGGCCACTTACACACACGAAAAACGGTACCCTTTTTTTACGCATAATTTGTTTTGTCCTAATATGCTTTGGCATACCGGTTTTAGCATAAATATTTTCGGCATAATAGCTCTTACGCATAAATGTTTTTTGGCATACGGGTAATTTGGCATAGTCATCATTTAGGCTAATTTGTTTATTCATAATGATGCTTCGCATAATCTTCATAGACATAATAACTATGAGACTAATAGTGATTAGGTATAATATTTATAAAATACGTCAGAATAGGTTTTGTTATGTAGAAATCGCTTCCAGAAAAGTAGGTTAAATTCAAATTCAAATTCAAAAACGTTTATTTAACATAGGTCATTTGGACACTTATTAATCCTAACTAATATTATAAATGCGAAAGTGAGTTTGTTTGTTTGTTTTTTACGCTTTCACGGCGTAACTACTAAACCGATCATCATGAAATTTTGCATACAAGTTCTCTGGAGCACGGAGAAGGACATAGGCTACCTTTTATCCCGGGAAAAAGTACTATTCCCGAGGGATCGACATTGACGCGGGTGGAGCCGCGGGCGAAAGCTAGTTGTCATATATTTTCAACTGAGAATTGTTGACGTCAGTAACTTTACTTATGGCTAAGTTTAATGCCGCTTCCAAAGCGGAGTGCAGAAGAAGCGGCAACAAACTGCACAGCGCATTTTCTCCAATCGAAGTCAACTTACAATTTTAGTTTATCTTAATAACTAGGTATGTGGACTGAGTATACATTTTAGTATACAGTTAGGTTAGGTTATGTTTTTATGCTTAGGTACATTATGCTTAAAGTAATTATGTGTACACTGTTATGCTTAAAATCATTATGCCATAAAACAGTATGCCATGTTACCTACATTATCTAGCTAGCTAGCTAGATAATGCCAGACTAGCTCCGTGGCGCAGCGGTCAACACGCCAGCCTGCGACACGGAGTGACCGGGTTCGATCCTCGGCCAGGTCAAGATGGAAAATGATCTTTTTCAGATTGGCCTGGGTCTTGGATGTGTATCTATATATGTATTTGTTATAAAATATAGTATCGTTGAGTTAGTATCCCATAACACAAGTCTCGAACTTACTTTGGGGCTAGCTCAATCTGTGTGATTTGTCCGTATACCGGGTGTTACATAATAGCGAAATAATCCTTAAGGAGCATGTAGGATAGCCCAAATGCAAAGGCCTAAATGTGTTCCTTACCCTGTAAAATTATGCTAAATAAGTAAAAAAGTTAATTTAATATTTTCTATTATTTAGGTCGGTGCCAACCCTAAAATCAGCTGTTTCTTAAAGTTCAAGGTTAAATGAAAGCAAAAGCTTTTATCCTGCTCCCTCTTAATTTTTATTGGATTAAAATTGACACACTGATACTTCATAACGAAGGCAGAAACTACTTACCTTTCATTCATATAACAAGGACATGAAATGTCTCTTTCACGCTCTTGAATATTATCAAAAGGTTCTGTGAAAGTTATTTTATTTCCAAATTTAAAAAAGGCCTAGAAATTAGACTTATTTACCAGGACATCATAAGTTATAAAGAGTATTCAAGTGGGGTTTTATGCAAATCAACTTTGAACCCTAAATTTGTGGGAAAATTTCTACCAGAATAAATAATATAAATAAATAATATAAATATATACGGACAAATCACACAGATTGAGCTAGCCCCAAGGTAAGTTCGAGACTTGTGTTATGGGATACTAACTCAACGATACTATATTTTATAACAAATACATATATAGATAAACATCCAAGACCCAGGCCAATCTGAAAAAGATCATTTTCCATCTTGACCTGGCCGGGGATCGAACCCGGGCACTCCGTGTCGCAGGCTGGCGTGTTAACCACTGCGCCACGGAGCTGCCTGTCAGAATAGCATCATTATTAAAACTTTTCTAATCGCAAATAAAGTTTTTCAAGGTGTTTATACGTCAAAAAGTTTAGTAAATACAGAATTATGTTACTAGGAGATAATGACACATAAGAACAGTTTTAAAAACTTGTTCTATCAAAAAAGTTACATGTAATTCAATTCTTCTTTAGTGTGATAAGATGAAAAAGTGAAAAAGTTTTTATCATCACTGCTTTGTACTAGGGTGTAATAAAACAAAGAAGTAATTTCTTCACATTTTAATTTGTAGTAAAACCTTTTTGAATGAAGTAAAAAATACTTGACAATGCATGTTTGTCAATCGTGACTCGTGACACTTAATATGAACTCAAGTTTATTATTTATGTAAAATATTTAATTATTTAAAGAATATTGATATAAAAGTTCTACAAGCTATAAAATTGTAATGAAAATAAGTACTTTAATGTGAAAAAGTGTGTTTCCGGATTAGTTTTGCGTTGTGGTGTGTTCATGTAGACAAACTTTGATACTTGCGTTTTAAATAATTATGAAAGGAAAATTTACCTACATGGATGGTGCAGTGATCTAGTGATATTTATATTCGGACAATTTTAACGTGAATAATTGCTAAGACGAGCATGTAATACTGAAATAAAACATAGTTAAATAATACGATTGCTTTGTTATGACAACCAAGGCTATGACAGGATGCGCGAGCATGGATGCGCAACAAAAGTTTAGAACTAGGCCTCCAGGAGTATTGTAAGTTCGAAATATCTAACTTCTAGCAGTATTGCGCAAGTGTTTACTTATTGAGGGTTGTCACCAGTGCACTCTCAAAATGTAAATGTATGGAAAAAAATATTTTCGCCCTGTGGTGTGAGATAGTCAGCAAGCTTTTTGTTATGGGATACTCGATACGCTCACGGAGTATTATCTCGTTATTATGTAACACCCTGTATATTTATTTATTATTATTATTTATTTATGGCTTAAATTTTTATGTTTATAGATAGGGAACCACGAAAAACAAAACAGTGAATCCAGTGTGATGTTTACGTCTAACATGTATACTAATGCACAATTAGTGTGTTTGTTTCCGAATAACTCCTTAACCGTGTGGCGGATATTAACGATCCCACCTTTGGCTTCTTAACCTTAACGGCTGACAGTCACACCGTCAACTTAACTATCTATTGCGTTTACTTGATGTTTTATTTTCACTAGAGGTCGACTAGAGGTCAAAATGAGGGGGAAGGATGGGCCTCCGGCTCTCTCACTCACACTATATAGGGTTATTTGTAAAACACTAATAACTAAAAAACCGGCCAAGTGCGAGTCGGACTCGCGCACGAAGGGTTCCGTACCGTTATCTATAAAAACCAGCCAAAAAAATCATGTTTGTTGTATGGGAGCCCCCTTAAATATTTATTTTATTCTATTTTTTTGTATTTTTTGTTATAGGGGCAATAGAAATACATCATCTGTGAAGATTTCAACTGTCTAACTGTCACGGTACATGAGACAGACAGACCGTTTTTACCCTTCGGTACGGAACCCTAAAAATTGGTTATCCTTAAGTTCGTTATATATAGAAGGATGGGACTACGGTTTTAACACTCACCAAACGAAGCATAGAAGCGGCAAAGCTTCTACTCTAACGTCGATTTTCTGTGAGAGTGTGGTACTTCCCCGGACGAGCCTGGCCCATTCATGCTACTAGCAAAAATTAAGTTTGCCAGTAGCGTGGCCCTACCACAATTAAAACAATGATGAAAGAGTTTTTAAATCGATCCAGTGTTTCGGAGCTTGTTCAATACAAAGAAGAAAACAATTTTCCCGGTATAAAATGTACCCTATGTTCTTCTCCGTACCCCAGACAACGGGTATGCAGAATTTCATGACGACCTGTTCAGTAGATAGGGCGTGAAGGCGTCACAAACAAACTCACTTTCGCATTTATAATATTACTAGCTTTCGCCCGCGGCTCCGCCCGCGTCAATGTCGATCCCTCGGGAATAGTAGTTTTTCCCGGGATAAAAGGTAGCCTATGTCCTTCTCCGTACTCCAGAAAATTTGTATGCAAAATTTCATGATGATCGGTTCAGTAGTTACGGCGTGAAAGCGTAACAAACAAACAAACAAACAAACTCACTTTCGCATTTATAATATTAGTAAGGATTAGGATTTAACAAAAGTATTCATTTGCCAAGATAAGCGTTAATCTAAAAATATTTCAGCATATCCGGTGTGTTTAAAGCCGTCTTAACTAATTGTTCAAGTAATTATCCGAGAAGCACTGGAGATTCCAAGATGGCTGCTTGTCAAAATTGACAGTTACAAGTTTTCGCGCCCTTTGTAACATAGATCTAGAACACTAGATGTGATCTTTATGGAAACCAAATATGTAGAAGTTTCGCTATTCTGTTAGCGTTTTGGGTACGTTGTCATGTCACAGGCATTTTCGAGGGACTGTACTGTTTCGTCACCATCATTATAGCCATCATCATTTCGTGTAGGTGTAATGGTCAATGGATGCACACCCTGGTGTCAGAGTTCTTCAGAACCGCCTCTCGGCCTCTGACGTTCCTTTAATGACTACCAGATGGCAGCCGGGACCAACGGTTTAACGTACCTTCCGAAGCACGGAATCATCTTTATTATCAGACAAACAGGTGATTAAAGCCTGCAATGTCCTAACCAAACTGGAAACAACTAAACAAAGTATGCTTCCCGTGGGAATCGAACCCATGACCCCGGGTCTACAGGCAAACGCCTTAACAACTGGACCACGGAGGCAGTTATATTATATATACCACTAGCTTTCGCCCGCGGCTCCGCCCGCGTCAATGTCGATCGCTTGGGAATAGTACTTTTCCCGGGATAAAAGGTAGCCTATGTCCTTCTCCGCACTTCAGAGAACTTGTATGCAAATTTTCGGTTCAGTAGTTACGTGTAAAAGCGTAACAAACAAACAAACAAACAAACTCACTTTCGCATTTATAATATTAGTAAGAATAAGGATAAAGATTTCAGCTGCAAAAAATCCATTGTAAAGGCCTTTCCCAAAAGTTTATTCGTTTCATAGAAGGATATTGCCATACTCACTACGTTTGGCAGGCGGGTTGGCGAGTGCAGTTTCTTTGGCTTTTTGTGCTTCCGACGTTGGTGCCCATCGGAAGCATTTTTAAGCAAGGATAGAAATTATATAGGTACTACTAATTCAGATAAATCTGGGACAAGCAAGTAACAGCTCGGGAGGCTGGGCACGCCTGAACTGTATTGTTTCATCATCATCATTTTAGCCATCATCATCATTTCGTGTAGGTGTCATGGTCAAACGACCATGCACATTCTGGTGTCAGAGTTCTTCGGGACCGCCTCTCGGCCTCTGGTGTGGTTCCTTTAAAACGATAATTATTGTTATTCAAAGTATTACATAGGTAAATAAAAGGAATTCATTTAAAAAAACATAATTCTTATCCTTACTAATATTATAACTGCGAAAGTGAGTTTGTTTGTTTGTTACGCTTTCACGCCGTAACTACTGAACCGATCATCATGAAATTTTGCATACAAGTTCTCTAGAGTTCGGAGAAGGACATAGGCTACCTTTTATCCCGGGAAAAAGTACTGTTCTCGAGGGATCGACATTGACTTGAGTGTATTATACTTAGGAAATGTGTTCGTATTTAAGTGGTAATGTAGATTCAAAATCGTCGGGTTTCGACCATTTCGACGTGAAACGTCGAAATGAAAAACCTGATTGGTTTAATATAAATAATAAATTTATACGGACAAATCGCACAGATTGAGCTAGCCCCAAAGTAAGTTCGAGACTTGTGTTATGGGATACTAACTCAACGATACTATATTTTATAACAAATACATATATAGATACACATCCAAGACCCAGGCCAATCTGAAAAAGATCATTTTCCATCTTGACCTGGCCGGTCACTCCGTGTCGCAGGCTGGCGTGTTGACCGCTGCGCCACGGAGCTAGTCTACTAGTCTAATATCACTTTACAAAAGATAGATATATATGACGGAAAGAGGATAAGTCATTCTTGTCAAAAGACAAGAATTTCAATAATTTTTTATCTTTACATGAAATCACATATTTATCTGAAGAAATATTTTTTTTCAATTCAATACCATCACATACTCACATCTAGTAAAATACCGTCTGTGGTCAACATTCCTCTATGACCATTATTTCTTATTTTAGCATTAATTACCGTAATTTACGTAATTGCATATTAAGCTGGAAGACGAACCTAGCGCTAATTTGTTTGCACAAATTAACTAGTAATTTAGCTATGATAAAATATGTAGGTACCTATACAACGTGTAAATGAAAAAGCTCAGACGACTCCACTTGTTTTTATTATACAATAATTATATTTCACTAGCTTTCGCCCGCGGCTCCGCCCGCGTCAATGTCGATCCCTCGGGAATAGTATTTTTCCCCGGGATGAAAGGTAGCCTATGTCCTTCTCCGTACTCCAGAGTACTTGTATGCAAAAATTCATGAAGATCGGTTCAGTAGTTACGGCGTGAAAGCGTAACAAACAAACAAACAAACAAACCAACAAACAAACAAACTCACTTTCGCATTTATAATATTAGTAAGGATCATCAGGTCTTTTTTTAGTCTCCACTACAGGAGCACGACCCTCTCTGTACTACTAGAGCCATACTTGGCCAGAGCATTCAGAGGACTTGGCCTACACTCTCCACGCTGGCCAGACGGGTTGAAGAGGTCATGATGAACACACATGCACCATGATAGTTAGAAAGTAGAAATTTTGACAGATATTGTATTTCTGTTGCCGCTATAACAACAAATACTAAAAAATAGAATAAAATCATTATTTATAGGGGCTCCTATACAACAAATGTGATTTTTTTTGCTTGTTTTTGCTCCATATTGATAACGGCAACAGGTAGACGCTTGAAATATTCATAGAATATTTAGTCATATATCCTTACTAATATTATAAATGCGAAAGTGAGTTTGTTTGTTTGTTACGCTTTCACGCCGTAACTACTGAACCGATCATCATGAAATTCTGCATACAAGTTCTCTGGAGTACGGAGAAGGACATAGGCTATCTTTTATCCCGGGAAAAAGTACTATTCCCGAGGGATCGACATTGACGCGGGCGGAGCCGCGGGCGAAAGCTAGTTCACTATAAAAATAAAGAATTAAATAAAAATAAAAACAATAAAAACAGCAAAAAATCATATCTGTTATATGAGAGATATAACAGATATGATTTTTTGCCGTTTTTATAGGTAACGGTACGGAACCGTTCGTACGCCAGTCCGATTCGCACGTGGCCGGTTTTTTTGATTTCTTATTTTTTTGACAAATTAAAAATTCTATGGTAACTACACTACTGCATTCGAATTCTTTATATGTAGTTCTATGTAATCTCGCACACCTACCCGCGCCGCATTACCTGAACTGAAACCTTTGAATTAGAAAAACTATGGAAGCGTAACTCTCATACAACTAACGATTCAACATCAGTCCCATTTACGCAAACAAACTTAAATCAAATCACAACGAAAATATTACGCACTCATAGACGAAGATAGTTTACGATTGGCCGCGTCAAGGTCACGGGGCGGTGGCAACACATCTAATGAACGCTATGGTGTCAACATAGCGGAGGTAGGTAGACACCGCTCGCGACAGCAGCTCGGCCCGCTATGATAAGTTACTCCAGTGTCACTTTTCCGTCTTTCCTTGCGTTTTCTGCACCACTTTACTACACAAGAAGTATTTTTTTTCTTAATTTTCTGCGCTTTCATACATCTACTTGGCCAAAATCTATGTTACAGCAAATTTTTTTTATTGCAATTTCGTAGTTGGTCCCATAATGAAAGTTGTTCAGATTCGTGGTCTGAGTCACTCCTTAAACGTTTGCTAATGAATCCAACCCTTTATATACCTGACCTATACATACATAAACTCTAAGAACAGTACACTTCTTTTTTAGTCGGGTAAAATAGTCGTGAAGCGCTACCACTCACAAGTTCAATAAAAATTCCATCAATGCTATCGCGAATCGGCAACACGGACATTTTATATTAAGTAACAGGCGGTAAGCGTCCCCATTGCACGGTACATTAATTTAAGAACCCCACTTTTCGGTTAGGGTTGTCTACTTGTAGTAAAACACTGATGTAGTTAACAAATGTTTAATCTTAAATTTCCTAGATATACATGGTGAAATTTTGATCGTTCTGGATCCTTATAGGGGTATTTCAGCCCGTGGATATGAACAACTTTTCCTATGGGACCAATGCAAAGTTTCAAAAAAAAATGGGCAGTTCTATACAAAAAAATTCGGCCGCCTAGTCAATTTGTATGGGAAAGTCAAAAAGTTCCATAGGAAAAGTTGTTTATATCAACGGGCTGAATCATCCCTTTAAGGGTCCAGAACGATCAAAATTTCACCGTATAGAATCAGAATCAGAAATCATTTTTTAGACTGGTTATTAACATGTTACATTCGTGTGTGCATCACAGTTTTTACCTAAACAACAGCCTCCGTGGTTCTGTGGTTAAGGCGTTTGCCTGTTAACCCGGGGGTCGTGGGTTCGATTCCCACGGGAAGCATACTATGTTTAGTTGTTTCCAGTTTGGTTAGGACATTGCAGGATTGAATCACCTGATTGTCTGATAATAAAAATGATTCCGTGCTTCGGAAGGTACGTTAAGCCGGTGGTCCCGGCTGCCATCTGGTAGTCGTTAAAGGAACCACGTCAGAGGCCGAGAGGCGGTTCCGAAGAACTCTGACACCAGGGTGTGCATGATCGATTGACCGTGACACCTGCTCGAAATGATGATGAGTTTTTACCAATGAGTCTCGTTGCGACCACGATGGATGTAACTCCATTGAAAAGTCAACGGAAACAAATAATAAAAAAGTTCGTGCTAAGTCCCGTTTATATACATAATTATGTGGTTAAAGCGCGAAAGTTTAAAAAAGGAAAAGTCATCTTAATTTGAAGAATATAAGCAAAGTGTCAACCCTAGAGAGATCATAGGCCAAGTCAGCACACGTCTGTGTCCACAGATAAACAATTCATTCCGAATCATTAGTCAGCCGGGGAGTGAAGAAATTGCATTTTTACACAGTGAGGATTAAAATTTCTTTTTTTGTTTCGGGGTGGAGAAAGTTTAATTAGTTTAAGTAACTGAGCGCACTTGTGTAATTTAAGCCAGCGTTTCTCAACATTTTCAGTCTCTCGAACCCTAGGAACATAAAATACAATTTTACCCCATAGTAAATCTGTAATTGGTCATGGAGTAAGTTTAGGCCAAATCCTCTGTCTGCTCTGGCCAAGTATGGCTCCGGTAGTACAGAGAGGGTCGTGCTCCTGCAGTGGAGACTAAAAAGACCTGATGATGATGATGATTGAAACTGACGTCGACGTTCCCTTAACGGGGTGACTCAGCTCATATGAACAACTTTTCCTTTGGGAACAAAGCTGGGAACTCAAAAAAACAATCGACATTCCCATACAAACTGGCCGGGCGGCGGAACTCTTTTGTATGGAAATGACGAAAATTATTGAATAAAATAATTTCACATGCTTGTTAGCAATAAGCAAAATAGATTTAAGGATATGTTTATTATTTCAGATCTTAAGTACTCTTTTTGATGTGAATAAATTGTTATTATCATAGATAAAAAGTATATGAATAAAAAAACCAGTCAAGTACAAGTCGGACTCGTTCCGTACCGTTATCTATAATAATGGCAAAAAAATCATGGGATTACTCCCATACAACAGACATGATTTCTTTAAATATATATTTTTTCCGTTTTATATTATTTTTTTTTATTGAATACAAATAAATAAATATATACGGACAAATCACACAGATTGAGCTAGCCCCAAAGTAAGTTCGAGACTTGTGTTATGGGATACTAACTCAACGATATTATATTTTATAACAAATACATAGTCGTATATAGATACACATCCAAGACCCAGGCCAATCTGAAAAAGATCATTTTCCATCTTGACCTGGCCGGGGATCGAACCCGGGCATCCGTGTCGCAGGCTGGCGTGTTAACCACTGCGCCACGGAGCTCGCCGAATATATATCTAAATATTCTGTGAATATTTCAAGCGTCTACCTGTTGCCGCCCGTTATCAATATCGAGCAAGCGGATTATACGATCCGACTGCGACATATGTATTGAATTTGTTTATATCTACTAAATTGATTACAGGCAAAAATTACCTAGAATCATAAAAATGGTAAACGGGCGTTATATTCGCGCGTGCGAGCGAGAGGAGCGCGACGTCACATCTTCTATCCCGCTCTACATGTGTTCATTTTGTTTCTGTAGACGCACGGGCCACCCAGTCGATAGAATAGGGTTGTCGATACGTCAAAATTGTAACTTACATTGATTTTATTTCATCATCATCATCATCATCATTTCAGCCGTAAGAAGTCCACAGCTGGACAAAGGCCTCTTCCAAGGGTTCTTCGGTCCATGGGAGAATATTGCCTTAATCGCCTTTTTAGGGTTCCGTACCAAAAGTGTAAAAAAGTGACCCTATTAATATCGCTCCGCTGTCCGTCTGTCTGTTTGTCTGTTAGTCTGTCACCAGGCTGTATCTCATGAACCGTGATAGTTAGATAATTGAAATTTTCACAGATAATGTATTTCTGTTGCCGCTATAACAATAGATATATACGCTATAATCTATACATATAATAAAACAGTAAAAATATTTTGTCTGTACAATTAGAATTTTTGACTGAAATGGATAGAGGAACACTTAAATAGAATAATAGAAGGCAAAAAGAAATTTTTCGAATTTCTTGTCTGTCTGTCTGTCTGTCTGTCTGTATGTATGATCACGATTATCTCCGAAAGTACTGAACAGATTTACTTCAAACTTTCACCAATTGCTTTGTTTTAACTCAGTTTAACATTTAAAGTTTGTTTCATCAAAATCGGTTCATTAAAAAAAAAGATTTCGTCATTTGAATGAACTCAAGGCATGAGTTTGCCTGCAAACATATAGCAAAAATAAATTAAAAAAATAAGTGACATAAGAAAATTAAAATCCAAAGTCAATTCATCATCATTATACGACAGCATTATACCTATCCATACTATCCATAGTAATCCATACTAATAAAAAAGGAGAAGCTGACTGACTGACTGACATATCAACGCAGGGCCTAAACTATAAGGGCTAGGAACTTGAAATTTTGCACAGAGGTTCCTTTCATAACGTAGGGGAGCACTAAGAAAGGATTTTTGGAAATTCATCTCCTAAGGGGTAAAAAGGGGTTGCAAAGTTAGTGTGAAACTTTGTCGTTTTTGAAGTTATTCGAATGAAATTTAGCATGAAGGTTCTTTACTATTTTTTATTTTTTATTTATATTTATTTTATTCTATTACTAGCTGTTGCCCGCGGCTCCGCCCGCGTTAATGTCGTTCCCTTGGGAATAGTACTTTTTCCCGGGATAAAAGGTAGCCTATGTCCTTCTCCGTACTCCAGAGAACTTGTATGCAATATTTCATGATGATCGGTTCAGTAGTTACGGCGTGAAAGCGTAACAAACAAACAAACAAATAAACAAACAAACAAACTCACTTTCGCATTTATAATATTAGTAAGGATAAGGATAAGGATAGTGATAGTAATATAGTAATAGTAATTATAGTAAGGATTATAGTAAGGATGAACTTTCATACAAAAAATATTTTTTTGTCATTCCAGTCTCCTAGTATTTGTTGTTTTAGCGGCAATAGAAATACATCATCTGTGAAAATTTCAACTGTCTAACTATTATGGTTCTTGAGATACAGCCTGGCGGCAAACAAACAGACAGACAGACGACAGCGAAGCCATATGGATAGGGTCTCGTTTTTAAAGTATAAACGGACCCTAAAAAATGATATAAATAAAAAATCATTTACAAAAAAGAATTTCTATAGTCGCCTGCTTCGGACTTAATGTAGGTAATAGAGCCAACCCTATTTCTGGATAATTATAAACAGTATGCGGAATCAATTCGTCAAAATAAGCTCGCATTGGACGCTAGATTTAAAAGCTATATTTAATACCAAGTGGACATCATAATTAGAGAACTATTTGCTTATATAACAACCTCTTAGGCGAAGTTCATGCAGAAACTTTTCTTTACACAGTCTGTGGAGATTCGTAAAAGAACAAAGGTCACCGACATAGCTCAGATGATTACATCTTGAAGTGGCAATGGGCGGGGCACATAGCGCGTAGAAACGATAGCGGTTGGGGCAGAAGGGTTCTCGAACCGCAACCACTTACCGGATACTAACTAACTAACCAGATGGTTAGATGACCTGACTTAGTCAGTTCTAATCAGTCGCATTGGAAATCCTTGGAAGAGGCCTATCTCCCAGATGTTCAGCAGTGCACTGCTTGTGGCTGATATGATGTAGTGGCCTGAATCTAGCGTTTCCTTGCCATCTTGGTCAGGTCGGTGAGTGTCCAACGTTGCGCTTGCCTGTACGTCGATGCAATTTGAGAACTTTTGTACACAATCGGTCATCGGTTTTAGGTGTTATGTGCCCCGCCCACTGCCACTTCAAACAGCTAATTTTGTAAACATATTGGTGACCCTTGTTCTTCTACGGATCTCCCCGTTTCTATTTGGATCTCGTAGAGAAACACCAAACATATACACCTTTGCACAAAGAGCTATGGGGAGCCATTGCTCTTTGTGCAAAGGTGTATAAGCGCTTTGATAAGATGGCAGCTACTGGGCCATCATACCACATTATAAGCGCTTATACAAGTTAAGTAACTCGGGCTATGGTCCATTATGGGATAGGTAATCATATGTGGCAAAAAATTCATGCTTCTGAAGGCACATTAAGCCGTTGGGTTTTTATCATTGATGAGGAGCCTGATGGCCTAGTGGGCGTGAGCATTATTAGTGCTTACACAGGTTAAGCAACCCTGGGTGCGGGTCCCTTCTAGGATGGGCGACCGCAACTAGTTTAAACATATCTCGAGCTTCGGAAGGCACGTTAAGCCGTTGGTACTGGCTGTCATCATTGAGGGCAATCGCTAAGCTATGTAAGGTGCCTTTAGGCAGCTTGAGAAATCTAACACCAGTGTTTGCCACTCACACATACGAAAAACAAAGAACAAAGGATTGTCAGGTTGGACTTTGCCCAGCGGTGGACAAAAAGTACTTTATCTCATATTATAAAATGTCGGTATGTCTGTTCGTAAGTACGGCACGACACTTTATGCGAAATAAGCGCGTGGGTAGACGGACATTTCTTTTTTACGAGTTTGAGATACAGGTTGATGAATTTTAACAAATTATCATTTTTTTTGCTCATTATTTAAAATAAAATTTAAAATGCGAATGTTACTTTATTAGTTATATATACCGGATGTTACAAAAGTAAGAAATAATGCTCTTATTAAATTAAGAAATAAAATATGGTGAAAAAATTTTAAACAACTATCCCCAAGGAACATACATTGAAAGACAAAAAAAAAGATTTGACCTTCCATAGAAAGTCGATCAGTTAATTGCTTATTTTGTATCGGAGATCGCATTTTTATTTTCATGTTTCGAAGTTTGTCCCATTGGGAAAGTTGTTTACCGAATAGTCGAACCACGACCCCTGGGTTAACAGGCAAACGCCTTAACCACTGGACCACGGAGGCAGTCCTATACCATAAAAAATACTAGGTATGTAAGAAATTGTCTCAAGAAAGTTGAGGCTACACAATGTTACGTCGTTTTGCTTCCATGACGTGTAAAATAAATAGCTGGGTACTTGTACTCAAAGCACAAATTATAGAAGGTTACAGATGCGACACATTATTTCTACAATTGAAAATATGTGATGAAAAAGAACTCGGCCACAGGTAGGAATCGACACCGAAATGGGGTATACCCTACCCTACGGGGTAATATGTGATGAGATAATTCGACGCGGTGATTCGGAGTCACGGTGGTGTAATGGTATCACAGTTAGGGCGTTAACCTAAGGGACGTGGGTTCGAATCTTACCGAGTTCTTGTTCATCACATATTTTCAATTTATATTATATAATATACCGAGCATTGTAATGCTATTTAAAAACAATTTAAATTATTGCTACAACTTGCACTCATCATCATTCCAGCCGTTGGAAGTCCACTGCTGGTCAAAGGCCTGTTTCAATGATTTTTCATTCGGTGAGAGGATATTTGCAATACTACTCATTTGACAGGCGGGTTGGCGAGGGCAGTTTCTTTGGCTTCTTGTGCTTCCGACGCTTCTCCCCATCGGAAGTATTTTTAAGCTGGAGAAGGATGATTTTTTTGGATTTGGGAAGGGAATAAGAGTATTTGGATACTACTACTACTTCCTGGGCGCTACAACCCTTTGTGGGTCTTGGCCTCCTCTACGATTTTCTTCCATTTCGCTCTGTCTCTGGCCTCCCGTCACCAAGATGCTTTCTCGCCGAGTCTCTTCAGGTCCTCCTCTAGACAATCCTTCCATCGCTTCCTAGGCCTTCCCCGGGGCCTTTTTTTGTTGTGGGGTCTATTTATATATATTTTTGGGAGCTCTGGTGTCATTCATTCTTTCCAGATGGCCTGCCCATCGCAGCCTTTGTGATTTGCAGAACCTGACGATGGTTTCTTTGTTTATCAGAGCCTCGAGATCGAAGTTCATTCTGATGCGGAATGTCTTCAGTATTGGGATACTACTCACTCGAATGAACTGCCACTTCAAAGTATGGGAAAAGTACCTTCAAACACTGGACAGGCAGTGGAGGATGACGCCCCTGACAAGTGGCACTAGAATATGGTAAACTAGCTTTCGCCCGCGGCTCCGCCCGCGTCAATGTCGATCCCTCGGGAATAGTACTTTTTCCCGGAATCAAAGGTAGCCTATGTCCTTCTCCGCACTCCAGAGAACTTGTATGCAAAATTTCATGATGATCGGTTCAGTAGTTACGGCGTGAAAGCGTAACAAACAAACAAACTCACTTTCGCATTTATAATATTAGTAAGGATAAGGATGCAATGATATGTGCAATCTTAGACAGTATTAATTTTTAGGGTTCCCTACCTTCAAAGGAAAAAGCGAAACCCTTGTAGGATCACTTTGTTGTCGGTTTATCTGTATGTCTATATGTCAAGACCGTTTTTTTTAGGAACGCGTAGAGGTATCAAGCTTAAATTCTCATATCAAATACTCAATTCTACCGTCCCTTATTTTATTTTTTAACAGTTCTAAGGGAATCCCTTAGAACTGTTAAAAAATCAAACTTCTAAGTTTCATACTTTCTTTAATTCTAATTATGTACATACGCCTTCTACTACTTTTAAATTGATTTCTCAGAATATAACCAACAAAATTTTATGAAAATCGTTTATTAAGATTTTGTTAGCCTTTAAAAATTTGCGTTGGTTTTTAAATTACTAAGTCAGCCACAACTAATGAGCATCTAAATAATAATATCTTAGCCATTAGTTATCTTCTATGTAAGCCACTCTAAATACAACTTAGCATGATGGTTTATTTCAATCACTCAAAACACAAATATTTGTTCCTTAATTTAGACGGTACTTTACGAAATTGTAAAAATTTACGTGTTTTCAAATCACTAGTACTATGCGCTGAATGAAACAAATACAGCAAAAGTATTTCTATAGTTTAGGTCGATCCTTGAACAAGATCGCCCCCTTGTTGGAATTTGAAACATATACATATGAAATTTAAAAATGATAATATATTATGTTATGATATCTAAACACATTTTTCTTCGAAAACTTTGTAATTTTTACGTCTAAAACAATAATTCTCGTATGACAATATTTATACATCTCGGAGGTCGCCCCTTTCTTATTTTTTTTATAAAACTGTAAATATGAAAATATTTAGACTTAATCCTTTTTCTAATCGCCTAATGGTTCTGCGCAGCCTAATGGCTTGCGCAGTAGCGACGTTTTTCGTTCACGCGGCACCCGCTTAAAAATAAAATAAAAAATTACAAATAAAATTGAGATTTAAATAAAATAGATTTTGTTTCATTTCGAACATAAGGTATAAGTTTAGTACTTACAGTTACTCTTCTGTAACACCCTGTAGTTTACACCGTAGTTACGTGATATTGGCCGTGACTAACTCAACATTTGATCAGCCTGTACAACGTGTGAGGTCTAAAGACCACATTTATTATTGTCAATCAATTAACACGTTGTTTGTTCAACTTTAAAAACTATTGTTATTGTAAAAAAACAATGTTTTGGTACGTTATTAAATTAAATACAATCTTAATTATTAGTAGGAATATTTTTATCCAAGTCATCCTGGCGAGCTCCGTGGCGCAGTGGTCAACACGAGGGTTCCCGGTTTCGATCCCCGATCAGCCGGCCTATTTGCTGATTCAGTGACCAACGTTTTGATCGTCACTTCGAAATACATTGCGGGTTTCCTATGATTGACTATTTTTATTAAATAAATAAATATATACGGACAAATCACACAGATTGAGCTAGCCTCAAAGTAAGTTCGAGAGTGGTATGGGATACTAACTCAACGATACTATATTTAATAACAAATACATATATAAATAAACATCCAAGACCCAGGCCAATCTGAAAAAGATCATTTTCCATCTTGACCTGGCCGGAGATCAAACCCGGGCACTCCGTGTCGCAGGCTGGCGAGTTAACCACTGCGCCACGAACCTGTTATTAAAGATATATAAAACGTAAGGTACTTTGAAATGACTATCAAAACGTTGTACACTGAGTTAGCAAATAGGCCGGCTGGTCAAGATGGAAAACGATCTTTTTCAGATTGACCTGGGTCTTGGATGTTTATCTAAATAAGTATCTGTTATGAAATATAATATCGTTGAGTTAGTATCCTACGACACAAGTTCACAACTTACTGTGGGGCTAGCTCAATTTGTGTGATATGTCCCTATATATTAATTTATCCTCAACTGCCTGTCCGGTAGTTGCAGGTATGGCACCGAAGATTCGATCCCCGGTCATGTCAAGATGGAAAATGATCTTTTTCAGATTGGCTTGGGTCTTGGATATTTATCTATATCGTAGAGTTAGCATCCAATAAAACAAGTCTCGAACTTACTTTACTCAATCTGTGTGATTTATCCATATAATATACAGCAAGTAATAAAACCAACGACCTTCTCGTGAAGGGGTGATTCAGCCCGTCAAAATTACCAACTTTGCTATGGGTAAAATGCTAGAAACTAAAAAAAAAAATTTCGTACAAAAGTGTTATGCTGGCCCTTTTTTTATTTAGTATGAAATTGTCAAAAAAATTAAGTTCCCTGCATTGGTCCCATACTTTGATCAAATATAATGGTAGATACACAGTCTCATACAAAATTAAGCCTTAATAATGGTCCCGAGTCAAAACATCATGCATACTTACAAACAACGACAAAAACGTTACATACCTACTGAAAATATATCTCCATCTTTTTTTTTTCAATTTTGATGCGTAGTTTTTGCATCTTTTCACGGTACCTTCGTCATCGCGAGACGAGTGAGTGCTAGCGCGGTTTATTGAAACTGTAGACAAAACAGCTCCGAAACTCCATTAGTGCGCTGTTTTGCCGGTGCCACTTTTCTAACGCGAATCGTGTATCTAAAGGTCCCATAGGAAAAGTTGTGCATTGTAACGGGCTGAGTCACCCCTTCACGGGAACGTCGTTGGTTATGTTACACGCTGTATATTTATTTATATTATATATTATTTATCATGTCAGCGCAGTTATATTACGTTTAGGTATATATGTATGGATAAATATAATGTTAGTTTGTTCATTTTGTTTTTCTTATCTTCCATGCTGGTCTGGAAGAAAAGAAAAAACGTAGAATGTGCCAGCTGTTTCTCTCATCACTATTTTGATTCCGTTATCCATATACACGCCCTCCAACATGCTAAATGTGGCCATAAGATCTTATAGACTTAGGCTCTGTCTACCCCGCAAGGCACATTTTTTCCTTGATACTATGTATGAATTACTGGAACGAAATGGGGGAGACCTTTGCCCAGCAGTGGGACAATATAATGTTATTTAAAAAAAAAGTATGTAATGTATGTATGTATTTTATTTAAGTTTACTGAACACCCTGTGTGTCGACGTGTGAGGTCTATAGAGTTGTCGCGCCCACGCGGCCGACAAATTCGACGGCACTCACACGCAAATACACTCACAATGAGTTAGACGTGTTGGGAAGTGTTAGTGGTCAACACTGGATGGGCTTTCTAATTTTTTAATTTTGCGGTTTGCCGTGTGGGTGCGTTACCTATTGGTATAAATTAGGTTATTCGTTCTGCCATACTTTCAATTTTAGTTGTGGTAGAGCCACGCTACCGACAGAAGTAATTTTTGCTAGTAGTATGAATGGGCCGGCTCGTCCGGGGAAGTACCACACTCTCACAGAAAATCAACGTTTGAGTAGAAGCTTTACCGCTTCTATGCTTCGTTTGGTGAGTGAGAGAGCCTGTCCTTCCCTCATTTCCTCCCCCCGTGTCCTTCCCCCAACTCCTTTAAAGGCCGGCAATGCTCCTGTCACACTCTGGTGTTGCAGTTGAATAAATGAATAAATAAATAAATATATACGGACAAATCACACAGATTGAGCTAGCCCCAAAGTAAGTTCGAGACTTGTGTTATGGGATACTAACTCAACGATACTATATTTTATAACAAATACATTATAGATACACATCCAAGACCCAGGCCAATCTGAAAAAGATCATTTTCCATCTTGACCTGGCCTCGGATCGAACCCGGTCACTCCCGTGTCGCAGGTTGGCGTGTTGACCGCTGCGCCACGGAGCTAGTCGAGTTGTCCATGGGCAGCGCTGATCGCTTATCATCAAGCGACTCTCTTGCTCGTTCGAATGAGTGATATTTAGGGTTCCGTTCAAACTTTGTTGAAAGTCTTCTTCGTTGTCCGTTCGTCGGTCATAGGGATTTATATTTGCTAAATCTTTACTATTAAGTAAAGATTTTAAATTTTCACGGTGCGATGTTTCTTGTTTGAATCTGACTTGCACTTGACTAGTTTTATTATATTTAAATCTATTATTATCAACCATTATTTTTTAAAAAAGATTTCCTGTTTCATTTTTTAAAGTACCTATGTGTTTTTTGTACAAATAGCTAACTACTGCTATAAAATACTTGAAGGCTAACATTCATACAGAAAAAATAAAAAATGAGTTTGATACCTTAGTTTGCGTGCGTATTATTAACGACTGTGAATGTAAAGCAACCTAGGGCCTGGTCTCGACTGGGATGGGTGACCACAAGTGGCACAATATCTTGAGCTACTCCGGGCTTCGGAAGGCACGGTAATCCGTTGATCCCGGCTATCATCATTAGATGGTAGTCATTAAGCTATGTCAGATACCTTTATAAGGCAGCTTGAAAAATCTGAAACCAGTGTTGGCCGCTTACACACGGGAAGCAAGCAATAGGCAAAATAGCTCTCATATTGGCCCAAAACCACATCCCCTTAAAGTTGGCCCAAAAGATTTGAATAATAACAACAAAACAAATATTTCTTATTCATAAATTCACAGAAGCAACTACATTTATCCGCCTAATCTTCACACGCGCCGACGTGACACTAATTTGACAGCTGTCAAAATAGCATTCCGCCATGATGGATCCGAGATGCGTGCTACTGTGTATTAGTTGTTGTCCAAACATTTAAGGACTCGTTTGATAAAGGTGACTGAAGATTATCGATTTTAGTCTTTCTATTGACTCATGACGTCAAATATTTGATTCATCGTAATGTTTATTTTACTTAACACTTTATTAATACGATTACTTTATTAATTACATATATTATTATTGTCTAGCTCCGTGGCACAGCGGTCAACACGCCAGCCTGCGACACGGAGTGACCGGGTTCGATCCCCGGCCAGGTCAAGATGGAAAATGATCTTTTTCAGATTGGCCTGGGTCTTGGATGTGTATCTATGTATTTATTTGTATTTGTTATAAAATATAGTATCGTTGAGTTAGTATCCCATAACACAAGTTTCGAACTTACTTTGGGGCTAGCTCAATCTGTGTGATATGTCCGTATATATTTATTTATTTATTGTTAACGTCAATAACTTAACTACAGCTAAGTTTACGCCGCTTCCAAAGCGTTGTGCATGCTATTTATATCAGAAATAATATTATATAAGTAGAAAGTAATTGTTGTTTGTTTCTGCGTTTGTATCGCAAAGCCTCGGATTCGATCCTCGGCAAGGTCGTGATGGAACACGATGATTTTCAGATTGGCCTAGGTATTGAAAATGATATTTTTACAAGCTTTTATTTTTGACGCCATCTTGAGTATTTTGTTGGAAAAAAAGGTGATTTTATAGTTATAGGATTAAATCCTACCCTTTTAGTAGGTAACTGTCTAATAATGACTCATCTAAACTCGCTAACAAACGCACAAACACGTCAACAAATACATTACTGAGAGCTAATCACCCATTAACGAACTGTGTGTGTTGTTATACATTTTGTTACTTACTGGAAGTGGTTATATTCAACAGATTTCGAAATAACAAAGCAAGGTCAGGGGTGTCATATGGTCAGGGGTGTCATATGGTCAGGGGTGTCACACGGTGAGGGGTGACATCATCAACTGCCTGTCTGGTGGTGTCAGGTATGGCATCGGGTACGCGCGCCTGGCCTCCCGAACTGCTACTTGCTTTTCCTCCATTCTTCCGAGTGAGTAGAATCCCAATACCTTCATTTCTTTCCTGAATCCATTTCTTTTCCTTCTCCAGCTGAGTAGTTCTTTCGATGAGCAGCAGCGTCGGAAGCACAAGAAGCCAAAGAAACTGCGCTGAGTGAGTATGGCAATATCCTCTCATGGAACAAAGAATCCTTGGGAGAGGCCCATATTCAGCAGTGGACATTTGCAGCTGTAATGATGATAGTATAGTTTTGCGCACGTCATTTATCCTTTGACACTTTGTGGAAAAATACGAATTTATACGTCACAAGGGGCTACTGAGGTACGGGTACGGGTGTTTCTACACGGACGAACTCGCGGGCAAAACCTAGTAACACAATAAAGGAAATGATTAAAATACTTATATTACTTATATAATTGTTCTGTGTTTTTAAATAAATTGATTAATTGAAACTGTCATTTCCAGTAGCTATAACCCCGCGTCAGCGTTTAGTATTTGAAAACACCGCTTTTGGCGCCGATTTCACTGTAATTTTGACAGCTAGGGCTGTCAACTGTTACGGGGGCTTTTTAATTCAACATTTTTTTATCTCTTCGATTTTAACAATAAATTAGTTTTGGAAACAGGACAATTACAAAACATAATACTTAAATAAAAAAATAATTTTGATTATTCTAAAACAATGGTTGTCTGTAAATTCGGTATACGGACGATAATTTTATCGGTGGAAGATAGATATTACGTCAAAAGCCGAACGCTTAGGCCGATCGTGACTCCCTATCGCTTATACCGCGCTCTCGCTTGCACACAGAACGTGACACTTATTCGTGCGTGCAGCCAGCGTTCATCGATTTATAAGACGCTATCACCCAAAAATACTTTATTTTACGTACAGGTGGCAACCATGACAGCACCATATGATTTACGCGCCAAAAGTGCTCCACAAAATAAATATGCGAGCATAATGGCGGCACAAATAAAAAATGATTTGAATTAATAAAATTTAATATAGACGACCACACAGCACGATGCAGACGGATTGAAGTTGGCGTCCATCTTGTGTCAACATCTTTTAATTGCGTTTTTAATCTGTCGCGAGTGATTTGTTTTCATGAGATTAGTGATGCGCTTTTTTAATAGGTTCTTATTTGAAATCTTTATTTTTTTCTTTTTCCTGGCAACCGATTTGTAAAGCTAATGATTCTGACGAATGCATAGACATCATTTTTTATTTAAATCTGTAGATTATTTGTATGTCATATTGCTTAAATTCTACCCTCTAGTTATCACAGCTAGGTCCAACGGCTTAAAGTGCCTTTGACTGTTTATCTACATGGTGAAATTTAGATCGTTTCGGAAAGAGTTCCGCCGCCCGGCCAGTTTGTATGGGAATGTCGAATTCTTTTTGAGTTCCCAGCATTGTTCCCATAGGAAAAGTTGTTCAATTTGATGGTCTGAGGCTCCCCTTTGAGGGTCCAAAACGATCAAAATTTCACCAAGTATAAGTACCTATTATAAAATATAGTATCGTTGAGTTAGTATCCTACGACACAAGTTCACAACTTACTGTGGGGCTAGCTCTTTGTGTAATATGTCCCTATATAGGTTTTTGTTTATTTATAATTAAGAATATATATTGTTTATTTATTTATAATAAAGAAAGAAGAAAAGAAGAAGCATGTAAGAGTATAATATTAAGTTAAGCCGATAAATCCATGCTGCCATGCATGCTTTCATGCTGGTCTGGGAGAAAAGAAAAAACGTAGGTTGTACCAGCTGCTTCTCTTCCCGCGCATGTCGTTGAAGCCGATCGAGGGAATGGGTAAAACCTGAGGAATCATGTTAATAGGCGATGCGGCTAGCAATAGATCACTATTTTGATTCTGTTTTCCACCTAATGCCCACCAACATGCTAAACGTGGCCTTCAGGTCTTATAGACCTAGGCTCTGACTACCCCGCAAGGGAAAAAGACGTGATACTATGTATGTTTGTATCTTCAGCCATTAAATAAATATCGACTATCAAAGTTTCTAATTCCAATGCATTTGGATTTAAATAAAGTTGGACTTTTATAACGAATTCTTACAAGTATTCTTTAAAAAGTTGAATCCCTTTGAATTAAGAACACCATTTCAACTCCAAATTAACAAAATGACCTAATAATATTAATCCAATATTAATTAATTACGTCTTGCCGCCATTAAAGAATTCAAAAAGGGAACGTCACCAAAACTTCCAATTAACTTTTTAATTACTTTCGCTTGTCAGGCAAAGGAACTAAAAAAATGTCAGCCATGTTTTTGAGTTAAAGTTGACAAATAACGATTTGATTTCGATGTTTTTTTTTGGACAATTTTACACGGCTACCTTCAAGATAACTGGCTTGATGGATAGGCTTAATCGTTGTCTATTAATAATAGTCTATGGTCCGATAAATCAGAAGTTTGGTTGAGTGGGCTTGAAAAAAAGGTAGTGTTTTGCACTGTTTTCTTGATTGCTTGATAAGAATCACAGATAGCAACCTCCGTGGTCCAGTGGTTAAGGCGTTTGCCTGTTGACCCGGGGGTCGTGGGTTCGATTCCCACCGGAAGCATACTTTGATAAGTTGTTTCCAGTTTGGTTAGGACATTGCAGGCTTGAATCACCTGATTGTCTGATAAAAAAGATGATTCCGTGCTTCGGAAGGCACGTTAAGCCGATGGTCCCGGCTGCCATCTGGTAGTCGTTAAAGGAACCACGTCAGAGGCCGAGAGGCTGTTCCGAAGTACTCTGACACTAGGGTGTGCATGGTCGACTGACCGTGACACCTACTCGAAATGATGATGTGATAGCGACTATCAAGTAGCCTTTCAGGTTTTGTGATAGTTGCTTATAGATCTGTGATTAAGGAGTAATAATGCAGTTAATGTGTTTAGGGTTTTGGTGAAAAGCCCTGTGCAAAAACTATACTATTACTTACATTACCCTACTTCCTTTTCCAACAATTTTTTTAATATTATAAATGTGAAAGTGAGTTTGTTTGTTTGTTACGCCTTCACACCGTAACTACTGAACCGATCATGTTGAAATTTTGCATGCAAGTTCTCTGGAGTACGGGGAAGGACATAGGCTACATCTCATCCCGGAAAAAGTACTGTTCCCGAAGGAACGAAGTTGACGCGAGCGAAGCTGCGGGGGAAAGCTAGTTGTTTTTTTTATATAGTTTTGTTAATTTGGTCGCCTGTTCAAGTCCCGTCTAACTGAACAAGATCTACCTGTTATAAGATATAAAGTGATGTCAAAAAGTGCATGGGACAACAATCCGGCTTTTACGAGTTACCCTAGGAGTCTCTTGACAGTTAAAGTTTATAACAATGTTGATGTAGAAAAAAAATGGGATTCCCCAAAAGTATCATGTGTACAGACATGTTTTTATGTGTGCTCGTGTGGGCTCATGTGTGTGTGTCCGGTTACTCGGGTGGTTTCAAAATTAAGTCATCACTCACTGGAGCGGTCGGTGTTTTTTTGTGAATACCAATATGGATGATACTATGCATGATGGAGTAATTATCTTCCATGCGGGTCTGGGAGAAAAGGAAAAAACGTATAATGTGCCAGCTGCTTCTCTTCCCGCGCAGATCGTAAAAATCCATCGAGGGATTGGGCTAAAATCTGCGGAATCATGTCAGTAGGCGATGCGGCTAGCAACCCATCACTATTTTGATACCTTTTTCCATTTACACGTCTTCCAACATGCTAAATGTGGCCATAAGGTCTTATAGACCTAGGCTCTGTCTACACCGCAAGGAATATAGACGTGATACTATGTATGTATGCATGATGGAGTAATGCTGGTTACTAATTTAAATTCTTGTTCTTAGTCGTACACTCTTGACAGAGGGGTCGTGATTATAGATTGGGTTGCTCGTCTATTGCCGCTGCTGTTGCGATCCTCCTCCACGTATATCTGTCTGCGGCTTTTTTTTTTTAAATATATACGGACAAATCACACAGATTGAGCTAGCCCCAAAGTAAGTTCTAGACTTGTCTTATGGGATACTAACTCAATGATACTATATTTTATAACAAATACATATATAGATACACATCCAAGACCCAGGCCAATCTAAAAAAGATCATTTTCCATCTTGACCTGGCCGGGGATCGAACCCGGTCACTCCGTGTTGCAGGCTGGCGTGTTGACCGCTGCGCCACGGAGCTAGACAAAGCTTTTTTGGAACATTCTGTTGCTGGGCTCTGTGTTACAGCTTTGACAACATCTAGCCGCGTCGTTCGCCACTTGCCTTCAATACGGCCCTGAATCACCAAACGCTCTATAAAGTTTTCTATGAGGTTGACATGGCCGAAGAGAGGATTCGTAACTGCACAATCGACAAAAGCCTTTCTTGTTTCTATATCCCTTAATATGGAGATGTTAGTGCGGTGGGAAGTCCAACGTATTCTGAGAATATTTCTATAAGTGTTTTGTTTTGCATTCACAATGCTATTTTTTAATATACTCTTAATAAATTAAGAAATAAAATATGGTGAAAAAATTCGATTCGGGCGGGACTTGAACCAGCGACTTAGGTCTATGTAGAGCGTAGGTCATACATAGGCCTAGCTCATCTATTAGGAGTAATATTCTGAGAAGTCGTCGCCAGCACCACTTTTTGTAGGCATAGATTTTCCTCTGCTCATTTATTGAAATTAGGTAAAGTTAAAAGTATGGTCTAGATTAAAAATAAAATGACAAAAACAAGCAGTTGCTAATAACTATGCACTTTTCAAATTAAACTTAAAAAATAATTTATAAAAATCTTTTGCGCCCGCTCCGCTCACGTTAGTGTAAATATCACAGATATAGCACCTGCTCCTAAATAAAAGGTACCTTATGTCCTTTTCCGTACTTTGCGCAAAAATTTCATGACCATCGGTTCAGTAAATAAGGCGTGAAAGTGTAACAAATAATAGTATTTTAGCTTTTATAATACTCGTATTAGTACTTGCAAACGTTTAACAACAATAAGACCCGATCCTCGCTCTGAGTTCATAGGACAGGACTCTAAATGTTGTTCAAAATGAGGGTTTTCTGAAATCCTTACCACCAACAGATTACCGGACCCTCATCATTTCGAGTAGGCGTCACGGTCAGTCGACCATGCACACCCTGGTGTCAGAGTTCTTCGGAACCGCCTCTCGGCCTCTGACGTGGTTCCTTTAAAGACTACCAGATGGCAGCCAGGACCACCGGCTTAACGTGTCTTCCGAAGCACGGAATCATCTTTATTATCAGACAATCAGGTGATTCAAGCCTGCAATGTCCTAACCAAACTGGAAACAACTAAACAAAGTATGCTTCCGGTGGAAATCGAACCCACGACTCCCGGGTCAACAGGTAAACGCCTTAACCACTGGACCACTGAGGTTGTTAGGAGGAATTAGATAATGAGAACTAACTTACCGAACAGATTATTTCTAAACAAATCTCCAATTGCGCAACAAAACTCTTGCATAACACCATTCAAACTCTTTTATAATCCTTATTTTGACAGTCAGTCTTCAATGGAGATAAAAAACAACGTGCGAGCGAGACAACGCTATACGAGTAATAAAGACAGATGATATATTTCTCGTTGGGTGGCATACTGACTCATGGCAATGCTTATAAGCGTCTAAAGGCAGCTTTAGAAGGATTAAAAAGCTCTTTTTAAGGTCTGGTTGCTAGTAGGTGTATAGAGAAAAAGTTTTGTTAATTATGATGTTTTAGGGTTGTTAGTAGGCTTATTAGCTAACGAGATCGGTAGCCCAGTGGATGTAGAGCTTTTGTAAGTTAAGCATCCTCGTCCGTGGACATAAAAGATTTTTTGTCATCTTGTTTCAGAAGCAAGAAGCTCAATAAGATTAACTGGAGCTTCTTCGTGCTTCTAAAAGCACGAATAGTTGTTAGTTTCGGCTGTCATCAATAGCCAGTCGTTAAGCTTTGTCGGATGCCTTTAAGCAGCTTGTAAAATCTAACATTATTTGCAAGTGATCAAGACTGGTGTCGGATTTTTCAATCCAAACCAATTACTTAACCGAGAATTGAACCTGGGTTTTATAACCTTCATAGGCTATGCATGCACACAATCGCCGCCTATCAGGCAATATGAGAGTTTGCTGTCTCTCCAAGCCTTGCGCACACAGGCAACGCCCAAAGCCGAGGTCCGTACCTCCTGGGGCCCTTTGGTGATGTTTATATAGGTTGAGGGCACTCTGCCATCGCCTCAAAACGCCCGGTGAAGTAACGAAAGCTCACATGGCTAGCTACATAGTCAATTCGAAAAAAAAAACACCCAGGTTAAGCAACCTTGAGCGCAGTCCCCGCAGGGATGGGTGACCGCAAGTGGCATAACAATATCTTGAGTTTCTCCTAACATAGCTTAACGACTGTCGTCAGTGATGATAGCCGGGACTAACGGCTTAACGTGCCTGAGACCGAGATATTTTTTATGCCACTTTCGGTCACCCATCCTAGTAGGGACTGCGCCCGGGGTTGCTTGACCTGCGTAAGCGGTATTAATGACGCCCACTGGGCCATCGCGCTCCTCAAGGAAGCCATGACGCATAAAGCCGGCATGCGTCTGTTTCGCATAAAGATAATTGCTTCAATACGGAGTTTCATTTGATGATTCAATCCGCAAATTATACTAGCAACTGCCTCCGGCTTCGTTCGTTTATTTGGGTTGTAGGCTGCTCGGTCTCTTTGAGACTACTGTGTATAATGTAAAATATTATCATTGCACACTCGATCGCTAACATAACATAATATGTTCCAAAACTAATCCTTATCCTTACTTAATATATAATATATTATGGTAAGTATAATATAATATATATGTATAATATAATATATATATATATATATATATTATAAATGCGAAAGTGAGTTTGTTTGTTTATTTGTTTGTTTGTTTGTTACGCTTTCACGCCGTAACTACTGAACCGATCATCATGAAATTTTGCATACAAGTTCTCTGGAGTACGGAGAAGGACATATGCTACCTTTTATCCCGGAAAAAAGTACTATTCCCGAGGGATCGACATTGACGCGGGCGGAGCCGCGGGCGAAAGCTGTTTGGATATAACTTACAAAGTATTATTTAAATGTGAATTTAAGTAAAAAAGTGTCTAGAATGGCCTATTTTCTAAATAAATATTTGAATCTTTGTTCTGATAAATAAATAAATATATACGGACAAATCCCACAGATTGAGCTAACACTTTGCGAACAGTTTTTAGTCGTGGTAGAGCCACGCTACCGGCAAAATGAATTTCTAGTAGCATGAATGGGCCGGCTTGTCCGGGAAGTACCACACTCTCACAGAAAATCGATGTCTGAGTAGAAGCTTTACCGCTACTATGCTTCGTTCGGTGAGTGAGAGAGCCGGAGGCCCATCCTTCCCCGTCCCCACACCATTTCCCTCCCCTAACTCCTTGAAAGGCCGACAACGCACCTGTAACATGTGTGTATACCCAGCAGGACCCTGCGCATAATTGAATGGACAGTTATATATTTACATTAAGAGTATTTAGTACCTCACGAATCTATAACACCCTGGTGTTGCAGTTGTCCATGGGCAGCGGTGATCACTTATCATCAGGTGACACGCTTGCTCGTTTGCCATCTTATAACATAAAAAAAAAGTATTGGTCGTCTACTTGCCTTGAATAATATTTTATATTTTTAACTTTTCTTTTTTCTGACTTCATGTACAATTTCAATTTACATAATTTTGTGGAACAAGTTATGTTAGTGATCGAGCGTGCAACAACAACAGATAACATAAAAGATATGAAGAAGTGTCAAAGAGGCCGAGCAGACCTGCCCCCCCGGCAGCACCCGTTCACGATTTGAGAGAACATGTGTATGAGTCTTAGGTTTCTATACCTCAAAAAATGGGCATAAATCTGAGATGTCATGTTAATAGTAATGCGGCTAGCAACCTATCACTATTTTGATTCCATGTTCCACCAATATGCTAAACGTGGCTTTTAGGGCTTAAAGACTTGGGCTCTGTCTACCCCGCAAGGAAAAAATACGTGATACTTTGAATGTATGTATGTATGAATGAACCGTCGGTGCAAATCGTCTCACTAATCAGTATGATTCTCTGACCGGGATCAAACCCAGTGTGACACCCTGGTATGATCACCACTAGGCCACAAAGGTTAAGAGGTCATCAATGTCAATTGGTGGTTGATTTACACGTTGTATATACATACAGCCGTGTGGTTTCCGGCAGAGTAGAATAGGACCACTCCTAGTCATCCCATGGAGGTCGTAAAAGTCGTCTTAGGAAATACAAGCTAAACAAAGCTCATAAACATCAATGAGACCTCTCCAACTCTTCTGGCCAGCGAGGAGAGTGTAGGCCAAATCCTATGTCTGCTCTGGCCAAGTATGATTAAGTACAGGGAGGGTCATGCTTCTGCAGTGGAGACTAAATAGATCTGAAGATGATATACATACAAAGAAACGGCCAAAATCAAAACTCTCTTTTTGGCTCGCCGTAGTCGGCTAAAAAACCAGATACAACCAATAACCTCAGGCCCCTTGATTAAGCCTTTTAAAACCATCTTAGTTGCAATTAAATACTACAAAAAATCGCAAAATATAATGATTGAACACTAAACACACACGCAGTACGGACAGACAGACAAAAAGACCAAAACTACTTGGAAGATGACTCTATTACTTCACACAAACATGAACTCAAAATAGAATTTCCATTGCCATGCAAAAAGCTACCTTATGTCATAATAATACAGTTGAAAGTAAGTAAAATGTCTTATACAGATCGAATTCTATACAATACACGCTTCAATCAAAAATATGACTTAAATTACAATAAGTAAAGTGTATTTTTCATTGTACAACATTCTTATAAGAAATGTGGTTTCATCAGGGTTGCCAACTTTTGTCTACCTAAAAGGACAAATTATCAAAAGCTTAAAATATACAGGGACTTTCATACATTTATGTTTATAACGTTTTTAAACTACGGTATAGACAGAGCCATTAGACTAAAATACAGTGTTATGCGCAATAAAGTAAAGCAAAAAAATTGACCTTTTCATACAGAAGTGTTCGGCCGGCCCGGCAATTAGTCTAAACATGTCAAAAAAAATTGAGTTTCCAGCATTGGTCCCATAGGAAAAGTTGTTCATTTTGACGGGCTAAGTCACTCCTTCACGGGAACTTCCTTGGTTATACGCTGTATATTTTTTGGTGTATACGTTTTTATAAAAAAGACAAACATTTGCCTGTGGCTCCGCCCAAGTCAATGGCGGATCGCCATCAGCGCAGTGTCAGTGTGGTCATGAATATCAATCCATCTCACATCTCCTCTCGTGCCCTTCATGTCCCACTACCTGCACAAAAGCTGACCTCTGTAGAGCTTCAGAGAGAGCTATCAGGGTGACGTCCTATTGGAAGGACAAAATATAGTTTTGAGCCAGCGAAACGAAAAGAAAAGAAGAAGAAGAATGGCGATCCCCGGAAATAGTACTATTTCCGGGATGAATAGTAGATATGTCCTTCTCTGTACTCCAGAGAAAGTGTATGCAAAATTTGACGATAGGTTCTGTTGTTTCTTCTGCGCCATCGGCCCTACACGATATGTGTCCTGCCCACTGCCACTTCAAAGAACTAATCCGCTGAGCTATGTCGGTGACTTTTGTTCTTCCATGGATCTCCTCAGTCACTTGATTCTTCAACGTTATTGTCGAAATCAAATACCTAATTCTAAACTTTATTCAGACGATTAATAATTCAGTAATTTAATAAGTCATATTTTTTATAATCAAATACTTAATTCATTCTTTAAAAAAATAACATGCAGGCAGTACTTATTGCACGCATTCAAGGTACTTGTTAAATCACTGATACATACTACTGCAAAAAATGTCATCTTAGTAGCCATTAAATGTTATAATATACGAAAAACGCTCTCAGTCGCGTAAAAACAAGTCGTCCCGTTAAATACAGCTGAGTTGGCAACCCTACGCGTCATCGATATGCAAATATAAACCGTATTGGGTCTGAATAAGGTGTATATTTAAATGAAGTTGTGTACAGGCGATTGCTATCGCAGTAAGTCAGGCTTGAAATGTTTTGGTGACATGAGCGAGCGAATGACGGACAGAAATGGCGTGGAGTTGTTGTTTTGTGATATTTGAATTTCTAATAAGATTTAAGGTCTTTCTTTCTCCCATGGTTTAGGAAAAAAAAACAGGATATGCTTATTAAATCGTAAAAGCCGCTCGAGGGTATGGGCAAATATATGAATCATATTAACTAAGCGGCAACTCGTGTCTATTTTGTTATATACATTGAAGGAGGAAACGAAAGGTAGGATTTGAACTTAGATCCTTAGAGGTTTTCGCCCTTAGAGGTTTACGCCCTAAGTGTGTTACCAACTACCGAATTCTCAAGGAATTCTCTCATCATATATTACTCCGTAGTGTATACGCATTCTACGCATGCGTACTTCTATTCTATTTCTTTACGCCTACCATCACGCTTAAAGAAGCCTTTTAGGACTTAAAACTTAGACTCTGTCTACCCCGCAATGGACAGAGGCAGGATTAATACAAGTATAGGTGTTTTTTGTTAAGGGCTTAAACTGGGGCCGATTAAGGTTTCGTATTAAGCAATGCTGTTCGAAACATCTTCGCTCTAGCACAGAATAAGTACTACTTACGTACAAAAGTCGCGCTCTGCAAATATATTCAAAGAACTATCAACTCAATGTAGTTAGTGATACGGTGTAATTTAGCTTGCGTCAGAACGCAGTACCTTTTAATTAAGATACCTACAGCAAGCGAATTTTATACTTATGGCTCTGAACATACGATGTATAATTCGTTGAAGTCCGTCAACACATATGACCAAATGCGCGTCGTTTCTACCGGATTTGTTCGGTTTTCACATTCGAAGGTGTCGCTGCGCGTGGGAATTAGGAATGTTTTAGAAACACGAGGAGTGAGACAAGTCTGGCTCTAGTTTATATAAAACATTATGGCCACGTCAAAGATGCTACCACCATGCCCAAACCAACCCGGAAGTTTATTTTTTATTCTTGTCAAATAGGAATCTTATGAGAATTTTAACATCTTTAAAAATTTGGTATAAGTTTTACAATATTTCTGACTTTTTGACTGTCTGCCTCATACAACGTACAAAAAACTTATACAATACGGCAAAGCTAATAAATTAAAATTATACTATAAATGTGTTATTTAATACGTAAATAAATAAATGTACGCAGGGGACAAATCATATAGATTGAGCCCCACAGTAAGTTGTGAACTTGTGTCGTGGGATACTAACTCAACGATACTATTTTTCTTTATAATAAATACAAATAGATAAACATCCAAGACCCAGGTCAATCTGACAAAGATCGTTTTCCATCATGACCTCACCGGGGATCGAACTCGTGTACCGTTTTAGTAAGTAAAACCTAGATTTAGGGTCTAGGAGGATAGATGAGTTAAAGGAAAGACTAGATATTGGCAAATGAGATAGGTATAATGAACAACTATTACATTACACTAGTTACAAAGATTCACAAGAACATTAGGTAAAGATTAGGTAGTCAGGGTCGTGAGTTATAGGCACTAGATCCGTTGAGTAGCCCTTCTAGGTAGAAGAACTACTTAGCTTGAGATGCAGCCGAAGAGAAGGGGAAGAGCGCCGGCCGCCGCGCCTTATATGTCGGCATGGGCCCCCCCGCTGCGCTGAAGAGGGGCGGAGAAGTGCTGGAGCCCGCGCGATGTCACACTCGAAACCCTGCGGTTCAAAGGCACTCAATGATCCAAAGAGGCCATAAAATACGGGATCAGTATGTTTTCGTATTGGTCAGGGGTGTCATCCCCAACTGCCTGTCCGGTGGTGTCAGGTCTGGCATCAGGTACGCGCCTGGCCTCCCGAGCTGCTACTTGCTTTTCCCTCATTCATCCGTATAAGTCGTATCACAATACCTTTCAGTCCCTTCCCAAACCCAACAAATTCCTGTCCTTCCTCAGCTCAAAAATGCTTCCGATGGGCAGCAGCATCAAAAGCACAAGAAACCAAAGAAACTGCGCTCGCCAACCCGCCCGTGATTATGGCAATTATCTTCTGGAACGAAGAATCCTTGGGAGATGCCCTTATCCAGCAGTGGACTTTTGTGTCAATCGACCATGCACACCCTGGTGTCAGAGTTCTTCGGAACCGCCTCTCGGCCTCTGATGTGGTTTCTTTAACGACTACCAGATGGCAGCCGGGACCAACGGCTTAACGTGCCTTTCGAAGCACGGAATCATCTTAATTATCAGACAATCAGGTGATTCAAGCCTGCAATGTCCTAACCAAACTGGAAACAACTTAACAAAGTATGCTTCGCATGGGAATCGAACCCACGACCCTCGGGTCTACAGGCAAACGCCTTAACCACTGGAACACTGAGGCAGTTAGTTGTGTCTGTAATAATGTTTGCGTATATTTCAAATATGTTAGAGTCTAAAAATAAACCTAGTCTAACGCCGCTCCATGGTTTTTGTCCCACACTGGGTGGCCGGACCACCCAATAGGCTGCTTGTGGCCGGCTGAATTAGGCGCCGATATACTGTGTGTATGTTAGTTTTATCTGAGTCTCAACTGTTCAGAGCTCGAGAGCCGAGCAACCCTGCCTGGGTAGCATTCAAGACTATCTTTATCATCATGTTTGATGATGAAGAATCTATGTGTAATTCGTATTATCGACGATCCCACACTAACAGACGATTTAGACATCCTCAGTCTACGGAGAGACGTTGGCTCTCTGTGTGTATTTTACCGTCTATACTATGGGGAGTGTTCTGAAGAACTATTTGAATTGGTGCCACCGTCACCTTTCTACCACCGCACCGCTCGCCACAGGAGTAAAGTCCATCCCCACATCCTTGACACTTGGGTCTCCAAAAATGTCAGAGCGTCACGTGGTTTTTTTCCTCGTACAGCAAGATTGTGGAATGGAGTCCCTCCCGAGGTTTTCCCTGTGTGCTATGACTTGAGGTCCTTCAAAAGGCGTGTTTACAGGTATCTTAAGAGTCGGCAACGCATCAGCACCTCCTCTGGTGTTGCAGATGTCCATGGGCGACGTTGACCACTTTCCATCAGGTGGCTCGTCTGCTCGTTTGCCGTCGGATATACATAAAAAAAAAAATGTATTTTGTAGTTTTATCTGAGCCTCAACTGTGTAGAACTCGAGAGCCGAGCAACCCTGCCTGGGTAGCATTCTTGACTATCTTCATCATCAGTTTTGATGATGAAGAATCTATATATTTTATAGTTTTATCTGAGCCTCAACTGTATAGAGCTCGAGAGCCGAGCATGACTATCTTCTTCATCATGTTTGATGATGAAGAATCTATACAAGGTCCATTTAAATTAAGCTCAAATATTTTAAGGGCATAAATAAATATATACGGACAAATCACACAGATTGAGCTAGCCCCAAAGTAAGTTCGAGACTTGTGATATGGGATACTAACTCAACGATACTATATTTTATAACAAATACATAATATATAGATAAACATCCAAGACCCAGGACAATCTGAAAAAGATCATTTTCCATCTTAACCTGACCGGGGATCGAACCCGGGCACTCTCGTGTCGCAGGCTGGCGTGTTGACCACTGCGCCACGGAGCTAGCATATGTCAAAGAAATGCTTTAATAGCAAATTTCAAAAAATCAACATGCACGTGTTTTTATTTTTGTGTTTTCATACAAGAGTAATTGTTGTTTTTTTATAAAATCGAAATATCATATGTTTTGATTGTTGGCTGTGACTAGTATCCATAGTAGATCATATAGCGTGATTTTGAACCCCCTAGCTATATTGAAATCTGGGAATCAGAATCCTTAATGGAATACAGAATTGTAAGAAAAAAAGGTAAAAAACGAGTTTTTACTTTACTTCCAAAAAGCTACGAAAACTGCCAAAAAGTCCAACAATGCCGTACTAATTAAAGTTGAAATTATAATTAAGTAATTCGGGAGCATGTAGATCTCCGATAAGGTTTTGATAAAAAGAGAATGCGTGGAACGAAACATTTTTATGCTAAATACATTAACATACAATTAACACATGCTTTTCAATTTGAGGTTATTTAAATAAGGGTGTTATTTAAATGGTTAGCGTATTATTCGTATTTTTGTTAGCAAAAAAATGTAATCGGTCAGCTAAAATAGCTAGTTGGGCAGCAACTTATGGTCACCTAACTTTTTTTCTGCCCTCAGTCATTCCGGGTGGTCATAACAAAAGTAACTTAAACCTAACTTCTTTTCTGCCCTCAGTCGTTCCAGGTGGAAAGCAAAAGCTTATCCCAATGTTTTCTCTGTTGCCCAAATTTTTTTTTGACAAATCACACACATTGAACAAGCCCCAAAGTAAGTTCGAGACTTGTGTTATGGGATACTCACTCAACGATACTATATTTTATGACAAATACATATAGATATACATCCAAGACCCAGGCCAATCTGAAAAAGATCATTTTCCATATTGACCTGGCCGGGGATCGAACCCGGGCACTCTCGTGTCGCAGGCTGGCGTGTTGACCGCTGCGCTACGGAACTAGCAGTATGTCTGTCTGTCAAGATCCGTTTTCTTAGGAGCTGTGCAAAACTCAAACTTTAAGCCGACGCAATCAAAAGATACAGCTGGTTATGTTGCAAATTTTCGTGTTTTCGCGACATTCGCAAGGTAATCAAAACCTACAGGGTACTTCCCGTGAACGTAGTCCTGAAATTTGGTACGAAACAACGACTTATAGCACACAGGAGTACAGAATAACATGATAGGTGGCGCTAGTTTAGCTGGTCTAAGCCTCTTAATTGGTGTAAATACAGCTATGTACAAACGTCATCATCATCATCATATCAGCCGCAAGAAGTCCACTGCTGGACATAGGCCTCTCCCAAAGATTTCCAAAATGACCGGTTGGAAGCGGTCTGCATCCAGCGTTTCCCTGCGACCTTGGTCAGATCATCCGACCACCTGGTAGGTGGGTGTCCGACGCTGCGCTTGCCGGTACGTGGTCGCCATTCGAGAACCTTTTTGCCCCATCGGCCATCAGTTCTTCGCACTATGTGTCCCGCTCACTGCCACTTCAAAGAGCTAATCCGCTGAGCTATGTCGGTGACTTTCGTTCTTCTACGGATCTCCTCATTTCTGTCATGCAGAGAAACACCGAGCATGGCCCTCTCCAGTGCTCTTTGAGCGACCTTGAGCTTTCTTATGAAGCCCATAGTAAGGGACCACGTTTCTGAGCCGTTATTACAAACGGCTAGTTTTAAATTAAATTTGGTACTTATTCTATCGTGTCAATGGCCCAAACGATTAAATGAATTTTGCCCAGAATGATGCAATGTTTACAGCCGCATCCGTGGCATTCGCCAAATCCTCTCTCGTACAAGAGGTGGGACATTCAGGGCATGATAACAGCCACATCTATCATTTTTCCCAGAAAAGAAGAAAAGCCCCAATTTTTGCGGTTCTCTCTGCATCTGCCCACACCTACTCGCAATCTGTTGAGAGACTTCCACGTACTCCAGGGCAAGGAGTGACCCGGTGGCAGTTTCTCCGCAGGTGGCTACTGAGAAGCAGTCGTTGTTGGAAACTTCCTATTTGGTTCTATAGAACTTTTTATTGTTATCCCGAAGATGTAAATGCAAAATGTATAAAAACATTAATAGTTTTTGTGTACGGCTCGTTAACCAAGGTATGTTAGGATATTAATCAACGGAATAATTAACAATGTTACGCCTTTTATACGCTTCTAAATATAATGATTTATTCTTTTTTCAGTTTTGGTTTTATGGTTCCACTAGCTGCTGCCCGCGATTTCGTCCGCGGCAATTTCTCTCGCAGACAATTTTTTTAGTTCGTTTAAAGAGGAATAATTATTTAATACACATTTTTTGGGTAACTTGAACCGTTTACGCATCGCACGCGTCGGATGTCCTCAACTATGAATAATTTTCCCCCGTTTTCAAAACATTTTTTATTGATGCTTCGCTCCTATTGGTCGCAGCGTGATGTTTTATAGCCTGAAGCCTTCCTCAATAAATGGACTATCCAACACAAAGAGAATTTTCCAATTCGAACCAGTAGTTCCTGAGATTAGCGCGTTCAAACAAACAAACTCTTCAGCTTTATAATATTAGTATAGATTATAATATAAGTATAGATATGTTATAAGTTAAAAAAAATGCTGGTTTGGAAGACAAAAAATATAGTAGATGATGCAGCTAGCGACCCATCACTATTTCGATTCAGATTTTCAACCTAATGCACACCGCTTAAAGACCTGGAGTCTGTCTGTGTGTTTGATATGGAGGTAGTTTGAGGCCCGAGGAAGGACATAGGGTATCTTTAATTCCGGAAAATTCTAATGTTCCTGAGGGATCGACTTTAACGCGGGTGGTGCAGCGGGAAATATCTAGTATAACATAAAGTAATAATACGATTAATTTCAATTTACTTACCTACGTTTCAATTAAACGCAATTTAATAATAATAGATAAATAGGCTCAATATAAAATTGCCTTGGCATACATAATTAACAAGTTTAAAAAATAACTGTCAAATACCAAACATGGCCGCTCGTTAATGGGCACAGATAATAAAGCTATAAATGTCAAATGGACGTTATTTATGAAATGTAGGACGTAATAAAATTAACATAAGATGGATTTGTGGAGCTTGCTGTTTTAGACTCACGGTCGGAAAGTGTAGAAAAGCTTTGCCCAAGGTAATTTTTTTCAGTTATTTACTAAAATAAAAAAAAAATAGTATTATAAAGGATTAAAAAAATTGTGGCAACAATTTTTTGCCTCCTTTGGTTATGATAAGTTTTACAAATATAGTATTTATTTATTAAACACGTTATTGCACATATAAAGAACATCAATAAAAACAATAGGCATAAAAAGATAAAAGTATTTTGTACTTTTATCTTTTTATGCCTTAATATATAATAATAACTAGCTTTCGCCCGCGGCTCCGCCCGCGTTAATGTCGATCCCTCGGGAATAGTACTTTTTCCCAGGATAAAAGGAATGCCCTTCTCCGTATTCCAGAGAACTTGTATGCAAGATTTCATGATGATCAGTTCAGTAGCTACGGCGTGAAAGCGTAACAAACAAACAAACTCACTTTCGCATTTATAATATTAGTAAGGATAAGGATTTTAATGCCCTTTTTGGCGGCCTTATCGCAATAGCATTTCTATTAATATATAACTAGTGCCCCAAGACCTTCATTCCCTTCCCAAATCCAATAAATTCCTGTCTATACCAAGCTTAAAATGCTGCCGATGGGTGCAGCCCATCGGCAGCATTTTAAGCTCGGAAGTACAGGGTGTGCGTCGGAAGTACAAGAAGCCAAAGAAACTACCCTCGCCAATTTGCCTGCCAAGCGTAGTGAGTATGGCAATATACTTCGATGGAACGAAGAATCCTTGAGAGAGGCATGCCACTCCCAATTCATATCCTGTACAATAGCTTAAGGATATAATATTTAAATCTAACTCAAAGGTGACTGACTGACAGACATAGTGATCTATCAACGCACAGCCCAAACCACTGGACGGATCGGGCTGAAATTTGGCATGCAGCTAGATGTTATGACGTAGGCATCTGCTAAGAAAGAATTTTGATCAGTTCTACCCCAAGGGGATAAAATAGGGGATGAAAGTTTGTATGAAACTATACTTCGTAACGCCAGCGAAGCCGCGGGCAAAAGCTATATATACTTACTACTTTACTTAACTTTACGCGTACTTCATTACGCTTTACTAAAAAATATACTTATGTAGACATGATGACTTAAAAAACATACCTGCTCGTCAATCGCAGACGCTGTGTGTCACCAGAGATGTTTTCGCATGAATTTTAACAAACTGTTATTATATCATATTACATTTCCTAGTTAACATAATGTTACGACTAAGCTTTTACGTGACAGCGCATACAAGGTTGCTTTTTAGGGTTCTGTACCCAAAGGGTAAAGACTGGATCCTATTCTTTAATTTTTTTTCCTAAATGGGTATCTCTTGGATAGGCATGTAACATCCTCGTCTTCATCGTCACTTACCATCAGGTGAGATGGGAGATAAATGACTATACCAACATTTAGTAAAAAAAAATTCATATGGCTCCGGTGTCCGTCTGTCTTTCAGGCTGTATCTCATGAACCGAGATAGTTAGACAGTTGAAATTTTCACAGATGATGTATTTCTATTGCCGCTATAACAACAAATACTAAAAACAGATGAAAATAAATAATTAAGGAGGGCTCTCATCGTCATCATCATCATCATATCAGCCGCAAGAAGTCCACTGCTGGACATAGGCCTCTCCCAATGATTTCCAAAATGACCGGTTGGAAGCGGCCTGCATCCAGCGTTGAGGGCTCTCATACAACAAGTGTATTTTTTGCTCGGTATTGATAATGGCAACAGGTAGACGCTTGAAATATTGAGTTTTATTATTCACTTTAAAAATAATTTAAAAAATATATATTTAAGAGGGCCCCATACAACAGATATGTTTTTTTTTTGGCGTTTTTATAGATAATGGTACGGTACCCTTCGTGCGCGAGTCCGACTCGCACTTGGCCGGTTTTTTAATCCCATGGGTTATAATATTGTTTTATGGCATAATTTCGAATAAACTTTCAGGACTGTTGCAAATTTCTGAGATGAAAGTAAGTTAAGCCATGTCTGAGTCACATTCGAAAAGGTTCTGCATTGAATAAAATTATAGTAATTGAAAATTTGTTGTTTTTCGTGTATGCTGCCTAAAGGCATTTGACATAGCTTAACGACTTAACGGCAGATCAATGAAGACAGCCGGGACCAACGGCTTAACATGCCTTCAGAAGCACGGAGGAGCTCGTGATATTTTCATGCCACTTGCGGTCACCAATCCCAGTGGGGACCGCGCCCGGGTTTTGCTTGCGTAAGCGCTAATAATGCTCAAGACATTGGGCCCCTCAAGCTAAAGGATTTGAACCCACGTTCCTTAGGTTGTGGCTAGTTATTTTTCCAAAAGTTCACCGTGTATGCGCCGTTTGTAAAATCTGACCAGTCTTTATTAACTACCTCCGTGGTCCAGTGGTTAAGGCGTTTTCCTGTAGACCCGGGGGTCGTGGGTTCGATTTATAGAATAGAATAGAATAGCTTTATTTACGAATATGGTTATTACAAAAGGTCTTAAGTACTAAGTGGTCACACATATTTATACTTTGTTTAGTTGTTTCCAGTTTGGTTAGGACATGGCAGGCTTGAATCACCTGATTGTCTGATAATAAAGATGATTCCGCGCTTCAGAAGGCACGTTAAGCCGTTGGTCCCGGCTGCCATCTGGTAGTCGTTAAAGGTAAAATATGTCAGAGACCGAGAAGCGGTTCCGAAGAACTCTGACACCAGGGTGTGCATGGTCGATTGACCGTGGCACCTATTCGAAATGAATGAATGAACCAGTTTTTATTTTGACTATTAACTTCTAAGAAAGTTTCTTAATACAAACTTTTCAGAACCAAGCTTCAAGATATACAAAAACAGAACCCTAACAGAATCGCGCAGGCGGTCAAGCCACCAACGAAGATTTTAATGAAGACATTTGCTTCGAATAACTGGTCATTATGCCTGTTTAACTGATAAACAACTGTCTAGCTCTTCCACGTCTTATACACTTTATCCCCTTAAAAATAAAGTTGTTAATTGTATGACAAAAAACAGCTTTTAATTCCTGCCGTTGAAAATTTATAATTCGAACGTTCGATCGAATTTTAAATTCTTTTAATTTTATCCGATAGTCAAATTCAACTTTAACACAATTGTTTTAAATATCATATTCCGTTGCCGTCTTTTGTTTTAGTTGAAATAATTATCAATTATTGTGAAGTTAACAGTTTTTATTAAAAAAGATTCTGTGACTATACCATATGCAATTTTAAGTTTTATTTTTAAGTACATAATGATCAATATCCCGCATGGATTTTGTAAAACAAAAACGTTTGGGTCAAATTTTTAACAGTCTAATGGCTAAGAAATAACATCAAAGGTCGCGGTTCGATTCGGAAGTCCATAAATTTTTGTTCCGGTAGTCCTTTTGAGCATGATTCAAGTTATTTTTATTGGTTAATCAACTTCATAGTCTGAACCATAAAGTTACCATATAGAACCACAAGTCTGTCGGTAACGTTTGTGGGTAGCAGGCTCTTGGCTATAAAATCTTTGTATTCACTTGTTACTAAGTTTCAATCTATACAAATACTAGCTGTTGCCTGCGACTTCGTCCGCGGCAATTTCTGTTATTATGATTATGAGGGGGAAAATTATTCATCTATACTAATTAGTATAGACTATAGATGAATAACTTTCCTCCGTTTTCAAAACATCTTTTATTGATGCTTCGCTCCTATTGGTCGCATCGTGATGTTTTATAGCCTAAAGCCTTTCTCGATAAATGGACTATCCAACACAAAAAGATTTGTTTAATTTGAACCAGTAGTTCCTGAGATTAGAGCGTTCAAACAAACAAACATACAAACAAACAAACTCTTCAGCTTTATAATATTAGTATAGATTATAAAACTGAATAGTTCGAATGAATGAATGAATATATTCTTTATTGCTCATTATACGAAATTAGATACACACAGGACATAAAACACAAATAATGAGTACAAAGGCGGACTTATCGCAAAATGCAATCTCTTCCAGCCAACCTCATAGGTACCATAAGGTAGGAAAAATATTTAAAAGAAAGATTTTGATTGCGGTGCAGTTAACAGTATCGATATATTACATGTATCTATACTTATATTATAAAGCTGAAGAGTTTATTTGAACGCGCTAATCTCAGGAACTACTGGTTCAAATTGAAAAAATCTTTTTGTGTTGTAAAGTCCATTTAGTGAGGAAGGCTTTAGGCTATATAACATCACGCTGCGACCAATAGGAGCGAAGCATAAATAAAAAATGTTTAGAAAACGGGGAAAAATAATTCATCTATACTAATTAATCATATAACAGAAATTTCCGCGGACGAAGTCGCGGGCAACAGCTAGTTATTTTATATAGCTCAAAAATTACTTAACATATAATTTTATATACATACATACTATTATATGTTAAGTAATTTATGAGCTATATAAAATATAATTCGACAGCTTCGTGGCGCAGAGGTTAACACGCCAGCCTGCGACACGAGAGTACCCGGGTTCTATCCCCGGCCTGGCTAAGATGGAAAATCATCTTTTTCAGATTGGCCTGGTCTTGGATGTGTATCTGTATATGTATTTGTTATAAACTATAGTATCGTTGAGTTAGTATCCCATTACACAAGTCTCGAACTTACTTTGGGGCTAGCTCAGTCTGTGTGATTTGTCCGTATATATTTATTTACTTAACATATAATTTTATATACATACTAATAATAAAAGAGTTTGTTTGAACGCGCTAATCTCAGAAACTACTGGTTCAAATTGGAAAATTCTTTTTGTGTTGGATAGTCCATTTATTGAGGAAGGCTTTAGGCTATGAAACATCACGCTGCGACTAATAGGAGCGAATCATCAATTAAAAATCTTTTGAAAACGATTTTTTTTTTTTTTTTTTTTTGAAAGGACTATGTAGCTAGCTCCAAGTGAGCTTTCGCTACTTCACCGGGCGTTTGAGGTGAGGGCAGAGTGCCCTCAACCTGTATAGACAACATCACCAAAGGGCCCCCAGGAGGGACGGACCTCGGCTTTGGGCGTTGCCTGTGTTTTGAAAACGAGGGACAAAGGCCTCTCCCAAGGATTTTTCGTTCCACGGAAGAATATTGCCATACTTACTACTCTTGGCAGGAGGGTTGGAGAGGCAGTTTCTTTTGCTTCCAGCGCTGATGCCCATTGGAAGAATATTTAAGCTAAGGAATGATAAAAAATTATTGGATTTGGGAAGATAATGAAGGTATTGGGATTCTACTAACTCGGATGAATGGAGAAAAAGAGAGTAGCAGCTCGGGAAGACAGATAAAAAATAAAAATAATATATACGGACAAATTACACAAGTAAGTTCGAGACTTGTGTTAAGGGATACTAACTCAACGATACTATATTTTAAAACAAATACATATATAGGTATCCAAGACCCAGGCCAATCTGAAAAAGATCATTTTCTATCTTGACCTTGCCGGGGATCGAACCTCGGCACTTTTGTGTCGTAGGCTGGCGTGCATGGAGCTGTCATTGCATGCCACATGCCAGGTGACCCGATGCCATACCTAACACCACCGGACAGGCAGTTGAGGATGATATAATGTTTTTATAGTCTAAATAAAAACCTGGTAATATCCTTACTAATATTATAAATGCGATAGTGAATTTGTTTGTTTGTTTGTTACGCTTTCACGCTGTAACTACTGAACCGATCATCATGAAATTTTGCATACAAGTTCTCTGGAGTGTGGAGAAGGACATAGGCTACTTTTATCCCGGGAAAAAGTACTATTCCCGAGGGATCGACATTGACGCGGGCGGAGCCGCGGGCGAAAGCTAGTCTAAATAAAACTTACGCAAAAAACGCTTCATACATGGTGTCATACACACCTCTTTAGTAAGTGAGCTGGTCACGCCATGACTTATGAAAATGTATGAGAATGTATAATGAAGGTATTAAATTAACTTTATGATTAACTAGCTTTTGCCCGCGGCTCCGCTCGCGTCTATGTCGATCCCTCGGGAATAGTACTTTATCCCGGGATAAAAGGTAGCCTATGTTCTTCTCCGCACTCCAGAGAACTTGTATGCAAAATTTCATGCTGATCAGTTCAGTAGTTACGGCGTGAAAGCGTAACAAACAAACAAACAAACTCACTTTCGCATTTATAATATTATTGTTAGGATAACTAGCTGTTGCCCGCGACTTCGTCCGCGGCAAATCTGAATTGACCCTTAGCATGAAGTATATTACTATTGAAACTAATAACCGCGAAACATCTTCTCTTTTTAAGTCGGTTAAAAATAATGTAACGAATCAAACCCGTTCTCTAATTAACACTTAATTCACGAACTTTCAGTCACTGTCAGACTAGATAAAATTTAATTGTAATTAATTTTAATTAAAATCGCCACAAAGAGATCTAGGACGCTCTTAAGTTTATCGTTATCGTTAATTAAAAATACATTTGGTATTTTTTGTTGAAAGATTCTTAAATTAATAAGAAGTTATGAGGTATAGCATGATTATGTATGACTGATAGTTAAGGGCCCGTACTACCTCACACTGCTTTGCATGATTGACTGTTATATCAATAATAATTAAATACTCAAGTTGAAATAAAAATGCAGCAAAGTTCAGGACTAACTCTGGTAACTATAAGACTCAAAAACACGATTGCGTTAAATTTTCTCGATAGAAAAAAATTGCAAACTTTGCCTCCAAATCACGTCTAATTTACTCGGTATATAGCATTATTCACCAAATACATTAAAATTAACCTTGAAACTTTTGATTATAATTGCATTACAGATAAGGCAGCCATCATATGATTTTCTTTTTCGAATAACCCTCGAATATTCCTAAAAAACGAAAATATCCAAAGTAGCCAACGCGTTTAGACCATCCGCGTTTGTATCGCCACGCCGCCTGGCATATGTCGGGCTATTAAGAGCTAGACTGTTGCCTGAGTATAAGCAAGAAATAAAACTCTTCCATGCTGGTCTGGGAGCAAAAACAAAAACGGCCAAGTGCGAGTCGGGCTCGCGCTTGAAGGGTTCCGTACCGTTATCTATAAAAACGGCAAAAAAATCATGTCTGTTGTATGTTGTATGCCCCCCTTTAATATTTATTTTAATTTTATTTAATTATTAATTTTTAAAGTGAATATAACTGAATATTCTGTGAATATTTCAAGCGTCTGCCTGTTGCCGTTATCAATATCGAGCAAAACCAAGCAAAAAAATCACCATTGTTGTATGGAAGCCCCCTTAAATATTTACTTAATTCTATTTTTTAGTATTTGTTGCTATGAACAGAAATACATCATCTGTGAAAATTTCAACTGTCTAACTATCACGATTCATAAGATACAGCCTGGTGACAGACGGACAGACAGACAGACGGACAGCGGAGCGAAATTAATCCCGTTTTTACCCTTTAGGTACAGAACCCTAAAAACGTAGAATGTGCCAGCTACTTCTCTTCCCGCGCAGACCGTAGAAGCCGGTCAAGGGAATGGGCGAAAATCTAAAGAACCATGACAATAGGCGATGTGGCTAGCAACCCATCACTATTTTGATTCCGTTTTCCACCTTTACGCCCACCAACAAGCTAAACGTGGCCTTTCGGTCTTATGCCTTTAGGCTCTGTCTACCTCGTAAGGGATAAAGACGTGATGTATGTATGTAAAGAAATAAAAAAAAATGTCTGTAAAGGCGTACGGACGATAATTTTACGTGGTAACGGTGGAGAGATAGATGCGGCACAAGCCGAACGCTTAGGACGATCGTGCCTCTCTATCGCTTGTTTCGCGCCTCTACATGTCCTTAGGGACAACTCGGCCCATCAATGTAAACTACTTTTAATACGGCACCAATACTGGACACTCATATATACAATATCTAAATCTTTTCAATCAAAATGACTTGAAAGAAATTATAATTACCTTAAACAAAAAAAATATGATTTATTTATTACTACTGGTTGTCCAAAACACATCATCGTCATCATCATCATCAGGTCTTTTTAGTCTCCAATGCAGGAGCATGACCCTCTCTGTACTACCGGAGCCATACTTGGCCAGAGCAGACAGAGGATTTGGCCTACACTCTCCTCGCTGGCCAGACGGGTTGGAGAGGTCTAATTGATGTTTATGAGCTTTGTTTAGCTTGTATTTCCTAAGTCGCCTCTTACGAAGACTTGGAGTGGCCCTATTCTACTCTGCCGGAAACCACACGGCAAATTAGTAAATTTATAAAGAATAGATTTTAATTTTCTACTGTAAACTTTGTGTATTGTATTTTAATTTGAGTGTATTGTTTATTTGTGTATCTAATTGTTTTTTTCTTTTGTTTTAGGACGAAGTAAGTACGGCTCGCGCTCACGGGGACCACGTGAGGATATTCCATTTATTTTAGCTTAGTTTTAAGGCTGGTGGTTTTTTAGGCTGATTTCAGAGTCACGCATTTGACCAGCGCCGGCAACACGCGCGCGCTTGCAATTACACTAAACAGTAGTTGCGTTTCATAGTCACGCAGTTCAAACTTTCGTTTGTACTGCGTGACTATGAATAGTTGTTCGTGAGACATACGCCGTTGGTCAGCGCTGCCGAAGCGCGCGCTTAATATTCAATTTGCAATGTTTTACGACGTCGCTGTTGCACTCTTTTCCATAGAAAATAAACAGCTAATCCCTTCGATCAAATATAATGGAAGATACACAGTCTCATACAAAATTAAACCTTAATAATGTCCCAGAGTCAAAAGCTGATCTTTGTTTTTTTTAGTTTTAATGCGTAGTTTTTGCATCTTTTCACGGTACCTTCGTCATTGCGAGACGTGTGAGTGCTAGTGCGGTTTATTGAAACTGTGGACAAAACAGCTCCGAAACTAGATCAGTGCGCTGTTTTGCTGGTGCCACTTTTTGAGCGCGAATCGTGTATCTACCATTATATTTGATCGAAGCCTAATCCTGTTATTATATTTGTCGGTTCTCCCAATGATGACGACTATAAACAGCTGTACATTGCAACGAAATGCGCGATACCAACACTCGTTTCTCAGCGCACGCCGGTCAAGCGCGTGCTGTTGAAACGCTCTGGTCAACGGGGCCGGTCGCCGGCGAAACTCTGAAATGCAAATTTACTTTTGAAATTTACTGTTTATTTTAGAAACACTCACGTTATTCAGTCGGAATCACTGACGGGGTTTGAGGGAAGCAAAGCGGCAGTGTCACCACCCCTAACACTCGCACTCATGATGGTCTTCGTAACAAACCGAATTAGTCGGCGATTCCGACTGGACAAACTTGAATAACACGTGTTTCTATACTGAATTTATCTCGGTCTAAGCGCTGAAGGCATAACCAAAACAGTAATTTTTAATACACTAAATACCGAATTTATGTAAGTGTTTTTTTTTTGTATTCACAATGCTATTTTGATATACATAGACCTAGGTCGCTGATTCAAATCCCGCCCGCATGAATTTTTTTCACCATATTTTATTTCTTAATTTAATAAGAGTACACTAAGTACCTACCGCTTTAAAACGCCCTAGTACCTAATAAGTATCAGTTGAAAATTGATATGACAGACTTGTTAAAATCACCAGTCTTACAAGAAATCATTACAATATTCAAAAAGTATAGACCAGTATATTTAAAATAGATTATAAAAGTGAACCGTTTGATTTTCTGGTCTGTTCTAGAAAATATTACGTTTTACGCTATGTTTTGTGCATGCTGTTTTGGTTAATTGTTTTTGCATGTTGTGTGATTTTAACTTAATATGTGCTGTTTTTTTTTGTTAATTTGAATGTATTCAATTATTAATTATCAAGTATTCAATATCTAGCATTGTTATTGGAATAAAATGAATACTTATTTGTACAATCAAATTTGTGATTTGAAGATCACTAAGTGATCATTCTTCTAATTTGACGTGGCATAATTTTGTTAGAAACTAAAGATTATTGTTTTTATAATTCATCTCATTAAAATCACTACAGCTAACTGTTAACAAAACAAACTTAATAAACAAGTTAAGACAAAAATAATTCATGTATATGTAAATTTTTCTTTAAAATTTGTAAAATCCATAAAAACATAATTCGTTGTTTTTATAATTGAAATTCAGGTGACGTCAGACCGGGTCGCGAGTTCACGATAAACTGTATGATTGACGAGAAAGATTTATCACCTTAATAGGACAGTCGCATCAAAAAGGGTCCAGCAAAAAAACAACTAGTCACGCTTCCACTTAAACGATGCCCAAAAATGAGTCCCTAGCAGTGGCGTATTTAACAATTCGGTGCACAGGGCCCATACAATTTGCCACCCAATTAATAGAGAAACAAAAACATGTATTTTGGGTCATTAGATAGATCCATTAGTGGAGCCCGAAGCCCGGCTCGAAGCATGACAGACTAGGATGTAACCGGAGAGACACTCAGATGGAAGACGGAGATAGAACAATTAGCAAAGGTTTTAGATCAAATTTCTTAACAACTGACAAAAAATCTGGAAAAACTATCGTAACATACAAGGGTTACTTTATTTATATCTATACTATCTGTCGCGCGCGGCTCCGCTTACGTTAATGTCGATTATGCGGGTACAGTCCTTTATTCCCGGATGAAAGGTAGCCTATGTGTTAAGCCAGGTCCGCAAAATCCTTTCAGACGTTTTGTGAAAGACTAACAAACATCTATACATCCATACATACTCACAAACTTTCACGTTTATAATATTAGTAAGGATTTGTAGTTAATTTTATCAGAGTCCTACCTAACGCACATAAAAACGTAAGAGATCTAATATATTTATGTATCTCTGTTATGATGGAAACTCGAAACTTTGCCCAGTTATATTCTGCTTGTAGTAGCGTATTTCCAGAAATTGGTTTTGGCTAGAGACCAACATTACATCAACTTGTCCATAAGTACGTGTCGGATCTATGAATATTTTTTTCTTTTTATGGCATAGGACGGTAGACCAGCAACCGGGTCACCTGATGGTAAGTGATCACCGATGCCCATAGACAACTGCAACACCCAGGGGGTGACATCAAATGCCGGCGTTGCCGGCCTTTTAAGAAAACACAGACTCGTTTTAGATATAGATCCTAGTCTCAGAGGACCGGGCAACACGTGAACTATAAGGCCGAACGCAGAGGACAGACTATCCGTGGCGCACTTTTTAGTCTGTGAAAATAAAATCTATGCAATCGTATGTAGTTACGCACACGACGCGCCATAGATACTTTTGTGCGCCGCAGACTCGATCGGACAAAAAACAACGTGTTGATCTGCGGGAATGCCGGCAGAAGTGAAAACTTGAACATAAACGTTGTGCATTTTTTCAATATTTTGGAAACAACATTTTATTAAGTACAGTAGTATTGGAAACAACTACATATTTGAGCCGTTTGGGGTCGAAACTTTGGGACCATCAGCCCATAAGCTGTTCGGCACCATTGCCCATAAATTGATCGAGGTGACCCGTGACCAGAAGGCTGGTCTATACCTTGGCCAAAAGATCAGCATTGCCATCCAACGTGGCAATGCTGCCAGCCTTCGGGGCACGCTACCGCGAGGCAACGATTTACCGGGCCTTTTTTATTTGTAAATATATATTAATTTTTATTTATTTTTAGTTGTAGCATTAGTTTAAGTATTTTATATTTAAATTGTATATATATTGATTTGAGATTAAAAAAAAAAAATGGGAAAAGTAAAATTTTAAAGTGAAAAAAAAATTTGGAAAGATTGGAATAATTTCACACGAATTGATTTTATATCAGTATTAAAGTACTAGCGTAGCAGGCTGTAGTACAAACACGCACGACAGCTCGCGCAAGCGCCCTGCTTAAACGAAACCGCAGGAGCGGGCATACATTTTCGCCACGTGGTAGTAAGAGGCATATTACTTCCTCTCCTACACCGTGCCGACGGTCTCCGGTCACATTTTTTTACTTATCCAAAAAAGTGCACAATGCCGCTAAAGAAATTTTCACTTCAAAAGTGTATCGTCTGCGTCGGCCTAAAGAACTTAACAACCGCCCCTGCCTTACCTGCTGCCCTGGGCTTTAGGCCTACTGCCCGTATGGTAAATACGCCCAAGTCTATGACTTTTTTATCAAATTACCTTTATGATAAATGCCCCAAAGGTCATTGACTCTACTTTTTGTCATTCGGGGATATTTTTTCCTATGATTGACACCGTAAGTGTCAACCTTTTGTCATTTTTGTGGAAAGTATTTTAAAAAATTATAAAAGTAAATTGGTTTCTTGTATCGTATAAGGAGAAATAGATTTCTTGTGGTTTCTTAATGTTGGGTAATTTGAGATATAGTCACGTTTGATAAGAAGTGCAAAAAATATTTGTATTCACCTCTAAATCGTGAAAGTCGTAGCGCCAAAAGATACCTTCCTAGTGAAGGGGTGACTCAGCCCATCAATATGAACAACTTTTCCTATAAGACTAATCCTGAGAACGCGAAAAAAATAGGCATTTCCATACAAAAGAGTTCTGCCGTTCGGTCAGTTTGTATGGGAATGACGATTTTTTTTGTTTCCAGTATTAAGTTCCTATAGGAAAGGTTGTTCATATTGATGGGCTGGGTCGCCCCAATTGACTGTATAGTCTAACTAGACATAGGCACTCGTACAATCTATATCCATACTTCCATATATATATAAGTATATATATTTTAATGGCCTATTTTAGTTTCCCACTGCTGGGCAAAGGCCTCTCCTTTTTGTTTCCAGTTATCCCTATCGCGGGCAATAATTTGCCAGCCACTTATATAAGCATCCAATTCATCGCGCCGTCTCCTTCTAGGTCTGCCACGTTTTCGGCGGCTATCCGGTTTCCACATGGTGGCCATCTTGGCCCACCTTTCTTCTTACAGACGTGTCCTGCCCAGTACCACTTAAGCTGTGCTGATTTCACGCCTACATCCTTTATTAAAGTTATACTTCCATATCCATACTAATATTATAAATGCGAAAGTAACTATGTCTGTCTGTTTGCCTGTCTGACAGTCTTCTTTTCACGCTTCAACCATTGAACCGATTTGGATGAAATTTGGCATGGAGGTATTAAGACCCGAGGACCTTCCATTAACGAAGACATAACTACATCCTTTTTAAGTCTTTTTGATCCGAAATAACTGGTCTAGATGTTGTAGCTTAATAATTAGATAATCTTGAATATCCGACTTCAATGAAACTACTAAGCCGATCTTGATGAAATTTAGATGGGACCAACTTTAATCGTGGTAGAGTCACGCTACCGGCAAGATGAATTGCTAGTAGCATGAATGGGCCGGCTCGTCCGGGGATGTACCACTCTCACAGAAAATCGACGTCTGAGTTGCTTTACCTCTTCTATGCTTCGTTCGGTGAGCGAAAGAGCCGGAGGCCCAAACTTCGCTCTCCCCTCCCCATTTCTTTCCCCTAACTCCTTGAAAGGCCCACAATGTTTCTGTCACACCCTGGTGTTGCAGTTGTCTATGGGCAGTGGTGATCGCTTACCATCAGGTGACTCGCTTGCTCGTTTGCCGTCCATAACATATAAACAAAAAAACCTTATGCCTTTTTAAACAATTATTAAAATCCTTACTTATCCTTACTTCCTTCCTTACTAATATTATAAATGCGAAAGTGAGTTTGTTTGTTTGTTTCGCTTTTACGCCGTAACTACTGAACCGATCATCATGAAATTTTGCACATAAGTTCTCTGGAGTATGGAGAAGGACATCGGCTACCTTTTATGCCGGAAAAAGTATTATTCCCGAGGGATCGACATTGACGCGGCCGGAGCCGCGGGCGAAAGCTAGTCAGTCCATAAATTACGGAGTTCTGAGGTAACAAACATTAAAAAAACATACAACCAAATAGATAACCTCCTTTTCTTGTCAGTTAAAAACAAAACCTACCGTTTTCTGTACCTATTCTCCAAAACTTTCAATTTTTTATCTATTATACCGTATAGTCACTACAATGGGCACTTCGTAATCGGCTAAAAAGAGTGCAAGTTAAGTTTTTGTGCCTGCTAGTTAGGTTAGCGTACCGTGGAGGCTTTAGGTGGTCCCGAATTCCGATTCATTGTAGGCTTGGTTCGTTAGCTGTAGTTTTTATTTTATCCAACTGTGTGCAAAGGAGGGTGATGTGACTCGGATATTGTGCGTTGTTTTTCGTGTGTGCAAGTGGCCAACTGCACCCGTGTTGGCCACTTGCACACACGAAAAACAACGAACGAACGAACTAGCTGTTGCCCGCGACTTCATCAGCGAAGCATCAATAAAAAATGTTTTGAAAACGGGGAAAATTTATTTATCTATACTAATTAATCATAATAACAGAAATTGCCGCGGACGAAGTCGCGGGCTACAGCTAGTGTATACATAAAGGGGTTTTGATGTGATAACGTCTTATAAATGCGCATGAAAAAGTGACAAGTTCCGTGTGCAAGCGAGAGCGCAGAACAAGCGATAGAAGGCACAATCGGCCTTAGCGTTCTGCTTGTGACGCATCTATCTCTTTTATAGAAAAAAACAGCCTCCGTGGTCCAGTGGTTAAGGCGTTTGCCTGTTGACCCGGGGGTCGTGGGTTCGATTCCCACCGGAAGCATACTTTGTTTAGTTGTTTCCAGTTTGGTTAGGACATTGCAGGCTTGAATCACCTGATTGTCTGATAATAAAGATGATTCCGTGCTTCGGAAGGCACGTTAAGCCGGTGGTCCCGGCTGCCATCTGGTAGTCGTTAAAGGAACCACGTCAGAGGCCGAGAGGCGGTTCCGAAGAACTCTGACACCAGGGTGTGCATGGTCGATTGACCGTGACACCTACTCGAAATGAATGAATGAATAGAAAAATTACATTTTTGGTCAAAACGGACAACATCTGAAACGTGGCCTTTTCATAAGCATTTTCAATAATTAAATTCAGAAAAACAAAAAATGTAATGCATTCAGAATGTCAATAATATAGTGCTCTTTCAAGTTTAAATAAAAAAAAATGTGTTTAACTGAAAATCGTAGTCATAAGGAACAAAATGGCAAACGAATAAAAACGACAATTTCATAGATAAAGAGAAAGACTCATTATTTGTAAAATCGAAAAACCGCATTCAGATAATGACCACTGCTGGTAGAAAACCCTTAAAAGAAACTCAGTCCAGTTTTTACGTACATATGTGATTGCCTAAAATGTTGTTGCTTATTGTTTTTTTTTAATTTATTTTTCATAATAACATTTTATTTAAATAAAGGTACAATATTACACGTAAAAGTAAAACAAAGAGCCTTTTAAATAAAAAAAAAAACTTCTTCCTACGCTCCACATCGAGGCAAAGTGCCCAAAATGCTGGCAGCATTTCCCCGTTACACAGATATAGTCCGTCCGCTCTAATTGTTTGCGCGCTTTGACAAGACGTCGCCGACAGCTGACAAAAGAAGTGTCGGCGCCCGCGAAAGGCGCTATCGGCAGATTCAAAGGTTCGACACGCGCTGTACAGACGCAATAAAAGTTGATGCGTCGTGCTGAACTTCTGTTTAATTTTGTAACGCAGAGTTAAGTAAACGAATTAAAAAATATTTTTGTCCTTAGGAAGATAAACGCTGTTCTTAGCAATTTGTTTTGTATTAATAAAAAATATTTTCCAACTAAATATTTTATTATTTTAATATACTTTCCAAAATCTCTTGTGGGTGAACTCCAAACCATTTCCCCGGACAGACTATTTACGCTGTGCAAAAAAACTGCCAGCTCTTGATCACCAGATACCTCGATGAGACGCGTTGCAAAAAAACTGCCAGCTCTTGATCACCAGATACCTCGATGAGACGCGTTGTCTCGATGAGACGCGTTGTCAATTTCTTATATATTTTTGGCCTATTGTTTTAATCATCATCTTCATTATCATCATCATCACCGCAGCCTCATCACCAGCCCTGCAGGCAGTCGGTGCAATATTTTGACCAATTTTAAATGTTTCCCTTACCCACTGTTGGGCCCAGTGAATTGGTTAAGATATTGCATCGGCCGCTTGTTGGGAGTGCCAGCGTGGGATCTACGGCTTTGTGTGTTTGTCCGTGTGTTTTATATTTTATTGCTTCTTTGTGTTGTGATTAATTTCTTGGGCTTGTTTCTGGAAATGCGTTTAAAATACAGACAGAATATCTCTAAAATTAGCGTGTTGAGTTGTTGACTTTTTAAATTTGGCTTTTAAAGAATTTTTCAAGCTTATAGGTGCCAGCCTTTGGTCAAATATAATGATAGATACACGATCGCGCTCGAAAAGTGGCACCGGCAGCGCACTAATCGAGTTTCGGAGCTGTTTTGTCCACAGTTTCAATAAACCGCGCTAACACTCGCACGTCTCGCGATACAGTGTAAAGATGCAAAAACTACTACGCATCAAAATGACACTCATTGACATGAAACAATCGAAGCGTGATATATGGAACTATGAATATGGAAGTATAATAATAATAATAAATAATAAATATATACGGACAAATCACACAGATTGAGCTAGCCCCAAAGTAAGTTCGAGACTTGTGTTATGGGATACTAACTCAACGATACTATATTTTATAACAAATACATATATAGATAAACATCCAAGACCCAGGCCAATCTGAAAAAGATCATATAGGATACTTAGTATGGATTTTGTCTGTAATTTTATTCGCATTCTCAAGAGCAAGAGAAATATATTATAAGGTTTTGAGAAAGGAAATTAAATAAGATACATTTTGCTTAAATTGTTTTTAAATGGAATTACAATTTAATATATTATTAAAATTGAAATATGTGATGAAAATGAACTCGGCCACAGGTAGGAATAGAACCCACGTCCCTTAGGTTTTTCATCACATATTTTCAATTTTACTAAAACCTTTTGTTACTTTACGTAGTCACTAACTTGCTTCGAATGTTTTTTGCATTTTAATTGTTCTCTGTGTTTTATGTAAAATATATTTTGCTTTTAAACTTTGTGCTCTTTGTTTATGTTTGTATGCTTGTTGCTTGTTTTTATTTTAACTTTGTCTTATTTATTGATCGTGTGCATTTTTTATACATTTTGTATTGAATTCCCTATTTAATTTCGGAATCAGAACTCCTAAAGGAATATTTTTTTACGTAACCTATATTGTCGCACTGCTGGGCAAAGGTCTCCCCCATTTCTTTCCAAACATCCCTGTTTTGGGCCACTTCAGACTATTTCTTTTCATGGCTCGTGATATCATGATAGATTTTTCAATATGATCCATGTTCCGGGATAAAACCGTAAAATTAGATAATAAAAATGGGTTTGTCCTTTTTATTCACTGATCAGCTAGTCAATCTATGGGAAGTGGTTTTGTTATTAAAAAGATACTTTTTTTAGAAGAAGAAAAGAGATTCTGATTTCGTCATAAAAAAATTGCAATAGAATTCAAAGTCGCCCTGTATATCTGAGAGTTTATTTGTTAATTTATTGACATGATAATTATAGTTAATGTAGGCGATCTTTATTAATAAATAATAATAAAATTTATTCACAAAAACGTAGATAGTACAGAGTTTACAGCGGTTCCCAAACTAGGACGAACCTTTTTTGATTAACTTTTAGTATTTTGTAATTTAACTAATTTTTAAAACCAATATTCTAATAATAAGTAACTAGATATATTTGAAGGGCATACTCATATTGTAGAACAAAGTAGAACTATGTTTTGAAAAATAATAAAAAAAAATTAAATTCGATCAAGTAAACAATGTGATAGTGGTATCTAATCTATTTTTTATAATAATTTGCGCCATTAAAAAATGTCATGCGGGCAGGGCTTCGGCCGGCGACCTACGCTCTGACAACTGAGTTACCAAATGATCTAACCTCGGCGCCGAAATTCTTCACCATATACCAGTTACCCCTAATACCCTAACACAATTACCCGACTTTTACTAGCTTTTACATAGCTAGTAGTCTGTAGCTTTTGCACATTAAGTAATAATATAAATATGACTAAATTAGATCCTTTAAAATGTGATTTGACGTGAAAATTTGCCTGCAAAGGCCTATTTTCTGAATAAACGTTTTGATTTTTAATTTGATTTTGATTTTTATCAAGTTGGTTGAAATCCCGCCCGCATGAAATTTTTTCACCATATTTTATTTCTTAATTTAATAAGAGTATATCAAAATAGCATGGTGAATGTGAAATAACTTTCAAATTATTCGCAGTTTCAATAATTTCGCAAATTTATTTAACAAGGCGAGCCCTAAAACTTTCCCACAATTATTTATTTATTTATTTAAACTTTATTTACCAAAAACAAGGTATAAAAGGCGGACTTAATGCTAATAGCATTCTCTACCAGTCAACCTTCGGGATAAATTGAAATAATGAGTGGTAGGCACAATTAATGCATTTTTGTGGCATATTTTACTGAGAAACTATTACACCTTTAGGTTTGGGTGGCTTTGACATAGGAATTTTAATTTCTGTGTATGTTATCTATATAAATAAAAGTGAATCCCTACTTTCCTTGGCCACGCACCGGCTCAGGCGCAGGTGCGAAAATATCTGTCCGCTATTGGCTGATGGCATGCGTTCGCGCCATGTCTGGAGTTCGCTGTAGCGTGGCGCCGTACGAGTATTATGAGTGAGATAGCATGAGTCCTGTTGATTTAGGATTTTAAATCTTATGTAGCAGGAATAAGTTCGTTTTTCACTGATGTTTTCATTTGTTTTGAGTCGAACAATGCTGGCGATTATAGATAGTGTTTTAGTCTCGTGGGCCTAGGATCTGTATATCCCAATAAGTGAGCTATCTGTATTCCTGTATACAAGTAAAACTATTCCGCAGGTCCTCGAACCAGAAGACCCAAGAAGCCTCCCGGGGAGACCAGCGGGAACAATGATGAGAAACGACCCAGAACCGCCTTCTCTGGTCCTCAACTTGCGAGGCTCAAGGTACGCTTGTCTTTGAAGCTACGAACAGTGGTGACACTCCATGTACGTGAGAGTTCGGGCACCGGTGACCTTAAGCCGGGGCGTGTAGCCGCTAGGGTTGATACTACTCACTACTCACTTTGTGCCTGTGGTGAGAGCCGTGCGGGAGACGCAAAAACAACACACACAGCTTTCGACCAAGGCAGTCGGCGACGGCCCGTCCCCCGCCCAGCGCGCCTCTCGATGCTCTCGCGCACGTCCAGACAACCACACATAGGCGCAAGCGGTTTTACGTGCACACATGCTTCTTTTCGCGTAGTGTATATTCTTTGACCAAGTGGACAACACTCAACGGTCTTATTGCTGATGTAAACTCTGACACCAGGGTGTGCATGGTCGATTGACCGTGACACCTACTCGAAATGATGATGATTGCTGATGTTAGTTTTACATATGTGGAAGTGGCCAACACTTAGACAGAGTTTTCAAGCTGCCTAAAGGCATCTGACAGAGCATAGCGACTGCCATTAACGACAGCCGGGACCAATTGCTTGCGGTGCGGGAACAATACGTAACAACATCGTGAATTATCCCCACATTTCTTTGTCATTACAATGTAATCTAATCGATTCTTCTTTATTCAGCACGAGTTTGCCGAAAACCGCTACTTGACAGAGCGACGGCGACAAGCTCTCGCAGCTGAGCTGGGGCTGGCAGAGGCCCAGATAAAAATCTGGTTCCAGAACAAACGGGCCAAGATCAAGAAGGCGTCAGGACAGAGGAACCCTCTAGCCCTGCAGTTGATGGCTCAGGGGTTGTATAATCATAGGTAAATATATATTTAGCACTTTCTTCTTTTATCGAGTCGTAAAATGGCTTCAAGTTCACAAAAAATATGTTTCGACCAGTGCTTTGCACCGTGATTGCCCGTTCGTTTGCCTCATTCAGGTCTTGTTGAGAGCAAGAAGTTGGGCTTTCTGTGTACACCAAGATGTGACCCATAGATTGGATAGCACCACATTTGCACTCACTATTGTTGGCGGAAGCTCACCTGACTCTATTTTCGTAGCACCAGCCCGCAGGCTGTTTAAAGACTTCCAGACTGGCCAGGGCAGATTGATTACTTAGCACTAACACGTTAAATGGCCTTTGAGTCTTGTGGTTTTAGGCTTTGTTTACCCCGTAAGGTATAAAGACGTGTATGTATGTATGTAAATAGCTTTCGCTCGCAGCTTCGCTCCCGTCAACTTCGTTCCCTCGGGAACAGTTTTCCGGGATGAAAGGTCCTTCTCCGTGCTCCAGAGAACTTGTATGCAAAATTTCACTCTGATCGATTCAGTAGTTACAGCGTGAAAGCGTAACAAACAAACAAACTCACTAATGCATCTATAATATTAGTAAGAATAAGTAAAGTACTCCTTATTAGGATAAGGATAAGAAAGTAAGGATTAGTATTATAAGTGTCTTAGTTATTTTTGTTATGGTGGGAGCTTTGTTCTGAGTTGATATTTCTTTGAATCCCTTTGTAAAATGCGACTTCTGTATATAAATAAATATATAGAGAGATATCACAGAAATTGTACTAGCCCCACAGTAAGTTGTGAACTTGTGTCGTAAGAATTTATAATAGATACTTATATAGATAGATAAGCATGCAAGACCCAGGTCAATCTGAAAAAGATCGTTTACCATCTTGTCCTGACCGGGGATCGAACCCGGGCACCCTCGTGTCGCAGGCTGGCGTGTTGACCACTGCGCCACGGAGATCGCCATCGTAAGTACTCCTTATTCTGTGGTATTAACGTAATTTCATTTGTTACAGCACGGTACCGCTGACGAGAGAAGAAGAAGAACTAGAAATGAAAGCGAGAGAGCGAGAACAGCAAAATAGATGCTAACTTAATTAATTGTAACTTACCAATGACCTCTATTAACGTATACTAGACACGCTATTATATATAACTAGCTATTGCCCACGGCTTCGCCCGCCTTTGCATCGATCCCTCGGGAACAGTAGAATTTCCCGGAATGAAAGGTACCTTATGTCCTTCCCTGGGCCTCAAACTTCTTCCATACCTAAATTCATCCAAATTGGTACAATGGTTGAAGCGTGAAAAAAAGACACACAGACAGAGTTACTTTTGCATTTATAATATTAGTATAGAAGGATGGATATGGATTATTGTTGGAAGGGTCGGAAAAGAGCTTTAATTGAAAATGCCGACTAATCCTTTATGCATGGTATGGCTATTCCTCTTTTATAGATCTACAAAAAAGTTTGCAAAGAAAAAGTAAAAATATTTATCTTAAGTATTTATTTTTCTCCAAAAAGGCAACAATACTCATCCATATTTTTTACAAATAAGATTGTTGGAGACTGGTGTCTTGAAGGCTAGGCCTGTGTAACAGTACACACAGTATTATAATATTGATTATTAATACAATTAACTTTCGAGACTTAACGACTAAAACAAGCGGTTTAATTCTCATATTTAAAGTAGAGACTACTTCCATGCTGGTCTGAAAGAAAAAAAAAAACGTAGAATGTACCAGCTGCTTCTCCTCTCGCGCAGATCGTAAAAGCCGAACGAGGGAGCGTGCAAAATTCCGTGAAATCATGTTAATAGGCGATGCGGCTAGCAACCCATCACAATTTTGATTCCGTTTTTCACCTAATGCCCACCAACATTCTAAACGTAGCTTTCGGGTCTTGTAGACCTAGGCTCTGTCTACCCCGCAAAGGTAAAAGACGTGATACTATGTATGTGTAATTGTGTATGTATTTAAAGTAGAATTTTGAGTCATGGTTATCTGGAAGGAGAAATACAACAGCGTCTGCCATCAGAGCATCTTCCCCTTGTCTATAATCTACCTTGAACAGACTCCGGGCTCAAGTCGACCGAAGAAAGGAGAAACGTGTCTAGTAGGAACGCATAGAGGTCGTCGTTTTCATCATATCAGTCCACTGTTGAACATAATATCATAACTGTAAAAACTCGTTAATTTTCACTTGTAAATATTTTGCGGTAGATCTTTACGATATATATAAAATACGTTTACAACGTAGGATTTCTCTTACACCTATTATCATATAATTTTACAACAACTGTTGACGTTAATAGTTTACTTTCAGCTAAGTTTAGTACCGCTTCGCAGACGCAGACGAAGCGGCAACAAACTGCACTGCGGTGGTCACTTACCATTAGGTGACTGACTTGAACGTTTGTCGTACTAATTCATGAAAAAAAAAATTACTCATGGGACAGGGAAATTGGGACAGGGAAATTCTTACAGCAAAGTTTAGTGCCGCTTTCAAAGCTGCAGTGTAAAAGAAGCGGTTGTGAATTGCACCGTTGCATTTTCTGTAAAAGACGCTAACTTACAGTTCTATTAAGTTATTGACGACAATAGTTTAGCTATATTAAGTACCGCTTCCAAAGCTCCAGTGCTGTAGAAGCGGCACGGCAACGAACAGTTTTGCGGCATTTTCTCTCAAATTAAGAGACTTACAGAACGTCTACATTTTATTGACAGGTAAGTTTAATACCGCTTCTAAAGCGCTAATGTAGAAGAAACGGCAATTAAACTTCATCGTGGCAATTTTTCTAAGTCATTTCAACTTAACAAAGTACCAGTAAGTTACTGAAGTCACTAATTTTGCTAAGTTAAGTGTCGCTTCCAAAGCGCAAGCGCAGGCGAAGCGGTAACAAACTGCGCTGCGGGATTGTCTAAAAAGTGCTTACAGTTTCGGTAACAGTGTTAAATTTATTATAAAAACACTGTTTCACGTTTATTCAGTTGGAATCGCCAACTAGTTTCGGTCTGTTACGAAGACCATCATCAGGGCGAGTGTTAGGGATGGCGACACGGCGCGCGGTTACGCTTCCTACAAGCAATGTGGTTTGAGGGAAGCGCGATTACGCTTCGGTCAAAGCACACTGCTTTGAGGGAAGCGAAACCGTGTTGCCGAGTGAAACCGTGTTTTTATAATGAAATTTATCTTGCGTAAGTTTTAAAACCCTACTATCAGTGTTAAATTTAAAAACACATTTAAAGTTTTTTGTGAAAAGTGACGTGTTATAATAATAAATAGTATGACTTAATGCTTATTTATTGATCTGTTGTTGAAGCTCGGTTCGCTTCAAAACAGGATACTACGTTATTAATACTGAAGAATATTTGTCGCAGTTAATACGGCCCGTCGCCATTTTTCTTTTGTCATCTAATTGACATTAATGGCGGGAAAATTAGATGAGAAGAAAGAAATGTTAAAAATATATAATATACTCTTATCTCTTCCGCTTAAAATGAGACAAATATCAAACGCCGGACAATTTATTCTTTCATTTTTGAACTCTAAAGATAAACATATGAATATGACATGGTATTATTACTATTTAATATTATGACACATTTCGTATACACAATTTAAATACAAGGTCAAATCAAATTTATCTGTGACAATAAATTAATTTGGCATTGTATCAAAATAATAATATCACTTCAAACACTTCAAAGAACATAATAGTTAACGAAAAAAAAATATAGCAGATATATTTTTTTTTTTTTTTTTTTGGCGAATGAATATTTAAAGGGTATCAGTTTTCAGCTTTTTTTATTGCAATTGTGTATTCCAAGGGATTCTGATTCCGAGATTGAGGTCATTCAAATATTACGTAAGCGGCAAATGGGGGGTAGGGGGTCGGGGATAGGCTTATTTTTCTGACATGGTGGGCGGGGGGATTTGCACAGTGATGACGTCATCAACATTTAGCAAAATAAATATATTTTGTGAAAATTATGCCAATGTTAACGTAAGCTTGGGGGAGGGGGAAGAGCGTTTCCTACTTTTGCTGACAAGGGGAGGAGGGGGTTAAAAATAGCTGATACATTGCTTACGTAATACTTGAATGACACCATTCCAATATAGCTGGAAGGTTCAAAATCACGTTGTATTGATTTTTGCCCAGAGTACGTACTTCAAAACACAAAAAAAAAATACTGCTACGTCCCATACAAAATGAGCTGATCGAGTTTCTATTAAAAAAAATATATTTTTTTATTTTGATGTTTGTCCGACAGGGAAAGTTGTTCAATAATATGGACGTATCACGCCCTTTAAATATTATTTCGCTATTTTATTATAAAATGTATTTAAAGGTCCATTGGTCCATTTAAAATAACTGCAAATATTTTAAGGGTTGGCACCCATAGGTCAAAGAAATGCTTCAGTAGCAAATTTGTAAAAATGGAACGCTAGCTTTTGTTTTCTAATACAATATTTTTTGAAAATCTGCAGTTTTGATTGTCGATGTCAATGACTTAGTATCCGTATTAGGAAATAGTAAAAACTTGTGTCCAATACAATGTATTTTGTGCACTGTTTTTTCCGTCTGTTTTCTAAATGTTCAAGTCAAGATAATAGCGCGTCCATTTTTTTTTTTTTTCATTTTTCTAGCTTATGGGTGCCAGTCTTTGAAATATTTGCGCTTAATTTAAATATACTTTATATATAACGCATCTCAAAATCTCGACATATTTTTTTTATTTTCAAATTAATTATAAACACTGGCCATTGTTATTTTGCCAAACCAAAACTTCTGAGCTTAAAAGCCTTAAATATGGAATATAGGCTAAATTGTAAATTTTACAACATAGAAACAGCTAACAAAGAACCTGCACTTAATAGATCAGATGCCCAGTTGTTGTAAAAGAATTTTTTTTTTTGGATTACTGTTTTGAACACGGATTTTTACTTTTGTTTTAAAATTAAAACAGAAAGTAAATGTAGCACTTTCAATCTGTTCCCAAAAATACCGGTTAATAAGTGTTAATACTGTTACAGACAATAAGGTTTACATTGGCATAACTATGCGACAGCTCACACACACTTGCCTGAGGAATGCCTATGTGTATACAAACTGTGTAAACACGTACATAGAAAAATTTAAAAACAGTTTTCTAACAGTTTAGTTACAGAAAGTTTATATCTGTTACACTTATAAATGTTAAGAGCAAAACAGGTTTAGAACACCCAAATAAGTGTTACAGAAATAATTATGTAACAGATTTAATGTGTATTATTAATTATATAAAACACCATTATAAAGAATACACATTCATAAGGGTATGAATGTTTTTAAGTCCCTGTGTGTAACAATCGCGAAAACATGAGAAATAAATAATCATATTTAATTTTACAAAGAAATCTGGTTGACAATAACTCTTTCACTACAGCGTGTAACATCACTAACGACGTCCCCGTTAAGGGGTGACTCAGTCCGTCAAAATGAACAACTTTTCCTATGGGAACTCAAAAAAAAAATACATTTTTATACAAAAGTGTTCGTCCGGCCCGGGAATTAAAATGAAAATGTCAAAAAAAATGAGTTCCCAGCATTGGTCTCATAGGAAAAGTTGTTCATTTTGTCGGGCTGAGTCACCCCTTCACGGACCGTTGTTGTTTATGTTACACGATGTATAGGATGAAAACAGTATCATGCTTAACCTGCATTAATTATAGTCTGTGTTAAAAGAAATAATAAAATGTTAAATTGTTTTTGTTAAAAATATTAACGATAGTGTAATTAATATTGTCCCACACGAATTGTATAAATATCTTAATTTAAATTAACGATTGTAAATATTATTAGAATAGTTATTAATAATTATTAATAATACGTTAAGTTATTTATTGTGCAATGTAGCAGTATTAGAGAAATGAGGATTGACGATGAATTAGAGAAAAAAAAAGAAAAAGAACCACTTAATATATGTCAGAGGAGTTTTTGGCGGGAATTTCAGTGGACTGCCAGGTTTTGTTTTGAATTGTTTTGCAAATTGCTTCTAGTGGACTCTATAACGTGAAATCGGTGTAGTTTGTTGTTATAAATGCCCATGTTAATGAACAATGTGTGGAATAACTAAAATAAAGTGTCATGATGTGGCTGCAGTGAGATTAACGTAGCGGGCTGGTGGTCGCTCGCCTTACTACTGCGTCTATGATCAAACCATTAGATTCGTGGGAATTGTCGCCAGGGGCTCCATTGAATCAACGAAATTAATTACATTCGTTGATAACACGTAGAAAAATATGAAGGGCTAAAAGGCATAGAAAGCCAAATGCCGTAAAACAAATATGAAAAAAAAATATATGTCAAAATATGTATATACTTACATTTTATTAAGTTATGATATTTTATAATATTTCCTCGGGTTGTAAAATCAATTCTAAATTAGCAACTTTGTACTTTAATTTGAATTAACTATTGTGTTTACTATTTTTTTTAATTAAAAATTCTTTAGCGGCATTGTGCACTTTTTGGGATGGGTTAAAAGTCTTAAACTAGCACCAGGACACGTGACCTGATCGAAAATTCGTAATACTGTAAAATTCTGTAAAATTATTTTTCTACCGCGCGGAGTTTTTACTTCTGCCGGTGGCACTTCTGGAGTGCAACCGGTGTTTTTTTAACTATACACTTTAAAACAAAAAGGGGGTAATAATATTCAAGGGGCATGTTCAGCCCATGATATTGAACAACTTTCCTCAGGGGACATATATCGAAATAAGAAAAAAATAGACCTCCAATACAAAATGAGAAATCTACTGATCTTTCTATAAAGAAAGTATGTTTTTTTTCGTAATTCGTGGTTGGTCCCCTGAGGAAAGTTGTTCAAAATTTTATAAGCTGATCATTTACACCCATTAAGTTACACGTTGTAGTAGTTTCTACCTTATTATCACGGATTTACTGCTTGTTTAAACGCCAAAAAGGTAGAAGCTACTAATTCCATATAACTCGTTATATCGCGTTAATTATTTTGTTTTTACACCTAACATAGACAAATGTCAACTTAGTCTACAAGCGCCCATGAAAACTGTAAAGTTTTCGAAACGTTAGGTGTAAAAATAATGTAATATACGCGATAATACAGTATTTAGTGATTTAATTTAAATGTATCACAATTGCAAAAATATTAAAAAACATTTTTTTATTCATTTTTGACCCCTAGTAACAAGGTTTGCAAGCAGAAACATGCAAACTTAAAAAAGGTTACAAATTGTGATGTTTTTTATTTTTCTTAAAATTCTCCGGATTTTTGTTGCATTTATTATATTTTATTTAGCACACAAACAAATTACAATCTTGAGTAGAACAGAAAATGATTACAACACATATCACTGATCTAAATAGCAATCTGTAAGATTGATATTATTATGTAAAAAGATTAAATACAAATGAAAGTCTGCAAGAGCTAAAAGATTTTTTTTTTCTCTAAGCTATCGTTAATCCATGTAAGTAAAAGTAGTGATTTATAGAAGAATCTTGATTAAAGAATCTAAAATTATAATTGTCTTATTTTTTCTTTGACCTTTCTCTTTATGTCTGTCCTTCCAAATATTTTGCAGTACACAAGAGCTTCTTCTTTTGTCGGCTGCCGGCCTCGCCTTGTCAAAACGCGCAAACCATTTGGGTGGACAGACTTTATTTACGAGTATTTCGGTTCCGAAGAACTCTGACACCAGGGTGTGCGTGCATGGTCGACTGACCTACACGAAATGATGATGATGATGACTCACTAAGCAGTAAGTATTCTACCGATTACAGCCACCGAATTTCACATTACGCCACTACAACATCTCCAAAATGTCAATTATTTCATTACAACCGCGTCCTATCACCCCCAACAAAAGGGTGTGAACGAAAGTTTAAACTATTACAATTTCACGGCCTTCGTCTAGGGGATCTTTTATTAGGTTCGCGGCATACCGAATCAGGAATGGTATCAATTTGGCTTTTTTTAAGGGGCGAGTTGAAATGGGTTTGCAGTTATTAAGTCTTAAATGGGGAGCCAATGTGTATATTGGGTTGTTTTTGACGGGTGATAGGAAATCTAATGAGTAAAAATTATTTTGAAGAAAATGAAAATATTTCTCAATTTTTACAAGCATGTTTGTCTGTAAAATCTGAGTAATCGTATTAATAGGCGATGCGGCTAACCCGTCACTATTTTGATTCCGTTTTCCACCTAATGTCCACCAACATGCTAAACGTGGCCTTCAGGTCTTATAGACCTAGGTTCTGTCTACCCCGTAAGGGAAAAGACGTGATACTCTGTATGTATGTTTGCCTGTAATTAAATCTTGCAAGTTAAATTTAATCCACTTCCCGGTTACCGACTAAGCTGAAATTTTGCATGCATGTGTAAATCAGATGACAATACAATATTATGGAATTGTTGCGCTGGTCTGATGATGGAGTCGGAAGGTGGCCATAGGAACTCTTAAACTAAACAAGGTACACCAATCGTGTTTGGGCTCATTTGATTTGTCTTGGATAACACTTTACAGTGTGGATTCGTTTATAGTAAACTAGCTTTCGCCCGCGGCTCCGCCCGCGTTAATGTCGATCCCTCGGGAATTGTACTTTTTCCCGGGATAAAAGGTAGCCTATGTCCTTCTCTGTACTCCAGAGAACTTGTATGCAAAATTTCATGATGATCGGTTCAGTAGTTACGGCGTGAAAGCGTAACAAACAAACTCACTTTCGCATTTAAATATTAGTAAGGATAAGGATATAATATTAGTAAGGATAAGGAAGCTTGACACAATTTTTTTTTTAGAAAAGCTTTTTTTTATATATGAAGATGTCGGCATGTAACATGAAAAATTGAGTTAATTTTTTTTTTTATTTCACCTGATCTTATACAGGATTTTTTAAGTACTTAACCCTGTTCATATTTATTTATCGAGTAATGTTTCTTTCCTTTTTAAATTGTCCAAAGAACAATTTTCATAAAATAAACACACGTCGACCTCTGTAGCTTTGTAATACGGCGTGGGAAACCAAAGTCCACTGCTGGACAAAGGCCTGCCCAAGGATTCTTCGTTCTAAGAGGACGTTCACTTAATGATATTTGAAATATTTTACAATGAAGAAGACATTTTAATTTGGGGGATATTGCCATACTCACCATGTTTGGCAGGCGGGTTGGCGAGCGCTGTGTCTTTGGCTTCTTATGCTTCCGATGCTGCTGCCCATCGGAAGCATTTTTAACCTGGGAAAAGATAGGAATTGTTAGACTTGGGTAGGGAATGAAAGGTATTGGAATAAATATATAAATAAATAAATATATACGGACAAATCACACAGATTGAGCTAGCCCCAAAGTAAGTTCGAGACTTGTGTTATGGGATACTAACTCACTGATACTATATTTTATAACAAATACATATATAGATACACATCCAAGACCCAGGTCAATCTGAAAAAGATCATTTTCCACCTTGACCTGGCCGGGGATCGAACCCGGTCACTCCGTGTCGCAGGCAGGCGTGTTGACCGCTGCGCCACGGAGCTAGCCAACTTGTATATAACTACTCACTTGTATTGTATCATCTTCATCATCACAGCTACGAAAAGTCCACGGCTGGACAAGGATTCCTCGATCCATGGGAGAATATTACCATACTCAGCACGTTTGGAAGCTGGGGAAGGATAGGAATTTGGGGAGGGAATAAAAGGTATTGGGATACTACTCTCTAATGGATGGGGAAAAGCAAGTAGCAGTATATAGCCTGCAGTAGGTTAAGGAACCAAATAAATAGTTTTTTTTTACTAAGTAGGTATTGAAGTAGGCATTTGTCTCCCATCTCACTTGATGGTAAGTGACGGTGAAGACGAGGATGTTACATGCCTATCCAAGAGATACCCATTTATTCTAGCATTTTTTATATTTGTTTTACGGCGTTTGGCTTTCTACGCCTTTTAGCCCTTCATATTTTTCACGTGTTATCAACGAATTAATGGTGTAATTCATTTCTTTGATGCGGTGGAGCCCCTGGCGGCAATTCCCATGAATCCACTGGTTTGATTATAGACGATGCAGGAAGGCGAGCGACCACCAGTCCACTAAGTCAATCTCTCTACGGCCGCACCATGACACTTTAGTTATTTCACACATTGTTCATAAACATGGGCATTTATAACACCAAATTACACCGATTTCACATTATAAAGTCCACTAGAAGCAATTTGCAAAACAATCCAAAACAAAAACCGTGCAGCCAAGAAGTTTCGACATTGGCATATTCTTTCTTTCTTTTTCTTGATTCTCAAAATAATAAATTTACGCTTGTCAAATCGAAACAACAAAAACACAAAAACCAAAAACTGACATGACAACAAAAAGGGCAAACAACGACAAATAACATGTCTTCTTTTTTTTCATTTGGCCATCAAACTTCATTCAGAAGCTTATTTTAGTCAGTGTCTAGTTATTCTTTATTCTTGTGTATCAACGGTGTAATTCATTTCGCTAATTCTACGGAGCCCTTGATGACAATTTCCACGAATCCACTGGCTTGATCATAGACGACGCCGTTTTTTTTAGCCCGCTAAGTAAATCTACAGCCGCACCATGACACTTTATTTTAGTTATTTCACACATTTTTCATAAACATGGGCATTTATAACATCAAATTACACCGATTTCACATTATAAAGTCCATTAGAAGCAATTTGCAAAACAATCCAAAACAAAAACCGTGCAGTCCGTCGAAATTCCCGCCAAGAACTCCAAATAACATGTCAAAGCTTTAATTTTGCTTTTTTTCATTATATAACATTTTTGCCACAATTGTCTTTGGAATTTTGTGATTTCGAATAACGTGATTTTCTCATCATTTAATTATTCTGGCAACTTAAAAATAAGCAGGAGTTTATCAATTCCGTTGTTTTTTTTTTAATGTTTCTTACCTCTTATAACTCTTTGTGGATGAAAATGGATTTTCTTTCACATAGATCACATTGCAATATCATCAGCTAAGTTAAACGTCTTAGTCTTGGGAGTATATGTCGAAAATAGAATCAAAATAAAGATGGGTTGCTATCCGCATCGTCTGTAACATAATTCCTTAGATTTTCACCCATTCCCTCGGCTGGCTTCTACGATCTACGCGGGAAGAGAAGCACCTGGACATTCTACGTTTTTTTTTCTCCCTGACTAGCATGGAAGAGCAATATAGACTACTTTTAATCCCGAAATTAAGGAGGCATGAACAAGTGTATAAATAAAGGTAACTTGCTATCATATTCAGCTGTCCCAAAGAAACGGTTAATGAGAAATGACGTGACAAACACAAACAGGATCGATTGTACAAAGTAACAAAAAAAATACAGTTAATTTAGACTGGCCGCGCGGCGTTCGAATGCCAAAGTTAGAGGTCGGTTCACATGGAAATTAGGACTAGATGAAAACTTAAGGCCAAAAGGGTGTTTGTGTCTGTATTACTTTAGCTTTTTTTTAGCCGTGACGTGTCATTCAATGGCAGCAACACGGTGTCCTTGACAAGTGGCCCAGCTCTAAGTAGACATAAATTATGCGAGATGTTTATGGGGGCAGGATGGAGCCTGAGTCAAAATGTCACATCTCACCATGGGGAGTTCAAAAATTGCCAAAATCGCCTTACTTATGTAATAAATGGCCGGCCCATTGGATCCTTGCCCCATAACTTCTCAGGTAATTTATACAATACATAGACTATCTCGTATTTGTCCCTTGCGGGGTAGACAGAGCCCAGGTCTTTAAGATATGAGGCCACGTCTAGCATGTTTGTGGGCATTAGGAGGAAAGGGAATTAAAAGAGTGATGTGTTGCTCGCCGCATCGCTGACTGCTATGATTCCTCAGATTTTCGGCTTTTACGATCGGCGCGGGAACATAAGTAGCTGGTACATTCTAGGTTTTTTTTATCCCGGACCAGCATGAAAAACTAGCACGTAATTTATTGAATAAATAATAATAGACAAATATATAGGAAAATGAAGAAATATATTGATGGAGATAAAAATAAGCGGATATAAGTTCAGATTAGAAGGACTTTTGATAGAGATAGTTGTATAGAGATAGTAGATGGAACTTGAGGCTGCATTTAAGGTATAGATACATGGTGACACATTTATAACAAATGTCCTTGTTTTCGACTTATATCCTATTTTTATTTTCTGGAGTTTTAAGCCCATCACTTTTGGATGTAGATTTTTGTCTGCTTTCTATTTGTATGGACATCAAGCAGGAGTTACTGGACCGAAAAAAGTTTTCGTTCTATAACCATAAATCGGACTTTAAAACTGTCTTTTATATGGAGATCGCTACAGTTGTCTAAGTACCTAATACATTATTTAGGCTGAATTGGAGTTCTGTCATCCACAAGGATTAAAGTTAGTCTGAGAAGTTAAAATCTTCTAAATCGTCGGCATGTGAACCAACAACATTGAAACACCCAAATTCTTTACTGGCAACTGTTTGGGGGTGTGACACCCCTGAACTCGCTGATTGCCGTGACAACCCTAACTTTGAGCTTTTTTGCAAAGTTTTCTAAAAGAGGGTTGCTATATCACTGTCTTCGATAGCTGCTTCAAGTCCATCTACATAGGTAACAACAAGCTTTTCTTTTACTATTTTTTTTTATAATATAGTACGGCAAACGAGCAAGCGAGTCACCTGATGGTAACCAGTGTGTAACAGGAGCGTTGCCGGCCTTTCAAGGAGTTGGGGAAAGGACATGGGGGGAGGAAATGGGGGAAGGATGGGTTCCTCCGGTTCTCTCACTCACCGAACGAAGCATAGATCTTGCCGGTAGCGTGGCTCTACCACAACTAAATGCATAATCTACTAAATGCATGCCGTTTTCAGGGTTCCGTACCTAAAGGGTAAAAACGGGACCCTATTAATAACGCTCCGCTGTCCGTCTGTCTGTCTGTCCGTCTGTCACCAGGCTGTATCTAATGAACCGTTATAGTAAGACAGTTGAAATTTTCACAGATGATGTATTTCTGTTGCCGCTATAACAACAAATACTACAAAATAGAATAAAATAAATATTCAAGGGGGCTGCCATACAACAGACATGTTTTTTTTGCCGTTTTTACAGATAACGCTACGGATCCCTTCGTGCGCGAGTCCGACTCGCACTTGGCCGTTTTTTTTACCCGGCGTTTCGACCAGGTTACACTAGCCGTTGTCACTGGATAAAATCAAGCATCGGTTGCCATACGTAATAAGGACATTGTTAGTGTAGTGTGTGACGGTAATTGGGTAAAAAGTAATATGCCGGTGGATGAAGATACCACCGCACCGACGGAGCATTGACACCGCTGCATCAGTCATCCAGTAACCATGACCGGTGCAACCTGGTCAAAACGTCTGGAGAAAAACGGTATGTTCGCGCTCATCATCGACTAGCTCCGTGGCACAGCGGTCAACACGCCAGCCTGCGACACGGAGTGACCGGGTTCGATCCTCGGCCAGGTCAAGAAAGAAAATGATCTTTTTCAGATTGGCCTGGGTCTTGGATGTGTATCTATATATGTATTTGTTATAAAATATAGTATCGTTGAGTAAGTATCCCATAACACAATTCTCGAACTTACTTTGGGGCTAGCTCAATCTGTGTGACTTGTCCGTATATATTTATTTATCATCATTATTTCGTGTAGGTGAGACGGTCAATCGACCATGCACAGAGTTCCTTTAACGACTACCTACCAGATGGCAGCCGGGACCAACAGCTTAACGTGCCTTCCGATGCACGGAATCATCTTTATTATCAGATAATCAGGTGATTCAAGCCCGCGAATTCTAACCAAAGTGGAAACAACGAAACAAAGTATGCTTCCCGTGGGAATCGAACCCACAACCCCCGGGTCTACAGGCAAACGCCTCAACCACTGGACTACAGAGGCAATTCCCATTAAGGCATTTAATAAATATGCAGCGCGAAAGTTTAAAAATATTTTTATCCTTATCCTTACTAATATTATAAATGCGAAAGTGAGTTTGTTTGTTTGTTACGCTTTCACGCCGTAACTACAGAACCGATCATCATGAAATTTTGCATACAAGTTCTCTGGAGTACGGAGAAGGACATAGGCTACCTTTTATCCCGGGAAAAGTACTATTCCCGAGGGATCGACATTGACGCGGGCGGAGCCGCGGGCGAAAGCTAGTAATGAATAAACGGGATAAACTCAAAAGCTACTGGAAGCAAGCTGCATTATCAGTGGGAAATATACTAGGTTTTGCCCCCGGTTCCACTTGCGTGAATGTCAATTTCCGGGACCACAATTTTTCCAGGATGACCCTATGTCTGTCATCGGGCTTCAAGCATACAGACTCTGCATTGGCTTGCAGCCATGCCCGCTTTAGACCCAGTGCCGGCGATATAAGAAGACTCAAGTGTGTCGACGCAGGTGGCGTCCCAAACCATCTTACTAATAACAAATTATTTTTATTGGTACGCTTTCACCCCTTTACTACTGAACCGATCATCATTGAATTTTGCATACACGTTATCTGGGGTACGGAGAAGAACATACGATACATTTTATCCCGGGAAAAAGAACTGTTCCCGCTGAGCGGAGTCGCGAACCTATAAACGCGAAAGTTTAGTATAAATCTATTGATGTTTGTTATTCTTTCACGCCAAAATGGCTGAACTCGGAAAAGTACAGTTCACGCTGGATTCGGGATCGACTTTTACGTGAGCGAAGCCGCGGGCGACAGCTAGTAAGAGGATAAAGTAGTGATTAGTAGGTGTGTTACTCTTTAATAGGTTATTAGATATTTTCTCAACATCGCAATCAAATGCATATTAATCATTAATTGCCAACTATCTTGACGAATCGTTAAGAGCTAAAAAAACAATAAACTAAAAAAGAAATAAGGCAACTGTTAAAAAAACAGGTGTGATACGGAGTTCAACGACCTTTTGACGGTGAAATAAAAATGGCAGGCCACCCACGACGCTACGTAACAAGCGACCGAATTTACATAACCTCCGATTTAAAATCTAGAGTTCCGGATCGAAGGCCTTTTTAAAATGGTAGGTTTTAAATCCATTTTATGTTGAGCTGTTTATAGAAAGATGTTGTAAGGAAAAAGAGGTCTGGATTACTTAGTTATAGATTTGTGCTTGTAAATGTATAAAAGTAAGTTGGTTTAAAGGTCTGGACAAATATAAGAGGGTCGCATTGGGACAGAACCAAATAGTGAAAAATGCATTCGTATTTGCGTACTGTTGTCTGAAATGTGCCATAATTAATATATATCATGTAATTTAATCACAAATATTTCCTCGGGTAACTCGAATGAACAACTTTTTCTTATGAAACCAATGCTCTCAAAAGTGGTTCCAGACCTGCTAGGTATTAAAAAATAACGAATTTTTTATACTGGCCGAATACTTTTGTATGAAAAGTCGAATATTTTTGAGTTCCCGCCATTCGTGTTCGATTTTTGTTTCGTCTTACAGCAACTTGAGTAGAGGGACACAGATAATTATTTATCTTCAGTTTTGTCACAGTATATACTTCTATATACGTGGTACAGTATGTTTTTTTTTTATAGAAGATTTCTCAAATCTGCTTCAGCGTTAAAATTAGTTATAAATATTTCTTTTACTAATGTTTTGAGTGCGTTTGACCCCTATTAAGAAGCAACGATGAGCTCTAGGGTAGAACACGTAAACATACATACATATATAGCATCACGTCTTTTTCCCTTGCGGGACAGACAGAGCCCAGGTCTTTAAGACCTAAAAGCTACGTTTAGCACGTTTAGGCATTAGGTGGAAAACGGAATCAAAATAGTGATGGGTTGCTAGCCGCATCGCCTACTAATATGATTCGTCAGATTGGAATTGTCCCTCGAAGGACCAATACTAGACTGAGTTTCTTTCGGCGTATTCTTCTCAGCAGTGGTCGTTTCGATACGCTTATCATTTTTGCAAATATTAAAAATAATAATATGACGTTCAGAAAGAAATACATGATATCCAAATTTGAATAAAATTCTATTTCATTTCATTTCATCGGCTTTAACGATCTGCGCAGGAAGAGAAGCAGCTGGTACATTCTACGCTTTTTCTTTTCTCACAGACCAGCATGGAAAAGCACACGGAAACTAAAATAATACTTATTTACTCTTGCCTCGACGGAATTCAATTCCTTAGCGGTTCGCTATAGGCAACATATCGGCCCGTGGCGACCCGCCTCCGTGTGACAATGTCTTAAAGGCCCACACAAGAGGGGTAAACACTAAATAGGTTTAGACCACAAATATAAACCTAAGAGATTTACTATTGAATACTGCAGTTTTTCAACAAATGCGAACTCAAAACTTAACGTTTAGTTTATTAGTAACTAGCTTTCGCCCGCGGCTCAGCCCGCGCCAATGTCGATCCCTTCATTCATCCATTCATTTCGTGTACGTAACACGGTCAATTGACCATGCACACCCTGGTGTCAAAGTTCTTCGAAACCGCCTCTCGGCCTCTGACGTGGTTCCTTTAACGACTACCAGATGGCAGCCGGGACCAACGGCTTAACGTGCCTTCCGAAGCACGGAATCATCTCGGTCTCTCGAGAATAGTACTTTTCCCGGGATAAAAGGTAGCCTATATCCTAGTCCGTACTCCAGAGAACTTGTATGCAAAATTTCATGATGATCGGTTCAGTAGTTACGGCGTAAAAGCTAAACAAAAAAATAAACTCACTTTCGCATAATCTGTACTAATATTATAAAGCTGAAGAGTTTGTTTGTTTGAACGCGCTAATCTCCGAAACTACTGGTTCAATTTGGAAAATTCTTTTGTGTTGGATAGTCCATTTATTAAGGAAGGCTTTAAGCTATAAAATATCACGCTGCGACCAATAGGAGCGAAGCATCAATAAAAAATGATTTGAAATCGGGGGAAAATTATTCATCTATGTGAAGAAAAAACCAAATAACAGAAATTGCCGCGGACCAAGTCGCGGGCAACCCCTCATTCACTGCCTTCTGTAATATTTGAATGACCCCTGATCTGGGCGGGGATCGATACTTGGGATACCACTGAGCCACGGAGAGGTTCTAGATTAGTAGCGCACTTTTTTGATAGAATATTCCAATGGGTTTGGGCAGAGGTTTTTACACTTTCGCCCCTTCCCTCGATCGGTTTTTACGATATGCGCAGGAAGAGAAGCGGCTGGTGTGATATTTTCTTTTATTCCCGTCCAATATGGAAGAAAATGGATATGGCAGGAAGATAACTAAAAAGTGTTTCTAATGCTGTCATAAAAAAAGTCAGATACAATGATACTAAAGATGGCGCCACGTCAATAACTAGCGTAAATGATAAAAACAAACATTTGAAAATCGAACTGTTCGTCATCATTACAAAATTGTATTTGCGCAAAACTAACAACCAACTCCAACCTTAAGTTTTAGACCGTAAGGTTTTAAATTGAATGGTGAAATTACGTGGGAAAAGAAAGCGTAATTTGGTGAGGAATTAAAAGCGATCGAATGGGATCAATACGAGAATGAATTTTGAAAATAGAATGTGCAAGGCGCCGGCCAATCAGCTGCTAGGGCTGTCAAACATATGTTTATTTTACGAATCAAAGATTTTTCATGACCAAGGCACATTTAATAAGACGTTGGGGCTAAAGATGGAAAATGGGGATCGGCAATTTTAAGTAATGCTGTAAACATTTTAAATATTCCGTGATCGCTATGTTTCACAAAACTATGTACAGTCAGGGACAGATTTACCTGACCTGGCCCTCTACTTATATCTTGAATTTTCTCTTAAACTATAAATAACTTAAAAAATTTAAATTTATATTTAATTAAAATTTTTCTGTATATACATTTTCATGTTATTATTATTTATAGTAGTGACAGCCTCCGTGGTCCAGTGGTTAAGGCGTTTGCCTGTTGACCCAGGGGTCGTAGGTTCGATTCCCACCGGAAGCATACTTTGTTTAATTGTTTCCAGTTTGGTTAGGACATTGCAGGCTTGAATCACCTGATTGTCTGATAATAAAGATGATTCCATGCTTCGGAAGGCACGTTAAGCCGGTGGTCCCGGCTGCCATCTGGTAATCGTTAAAGGAACTACGACAGAGGCCGAGAGGCAGTTCCGAAGACTCTGACACTAGGGTGTGCATGGTCGATTGACCGTGACACCTACTCGAAATGATGATGATGATGATTATTTAAAGTTTAAAAGAAAATTCAAGATATAGGTAAAGGGCCTGGCCATGTATCTCTGTCCCTGACTGTACATTAAAAATAGTAAATAAATATATGCAGACAAAACAGACAGATTGAAATAGCCCCAGCTAGTGAATTCGAACTAACTCAACGATACTATATATTATATTAAATACATATATAGATAAACATCCAAGACGCAGGTCAATCTGAAAAAGATAATTTTCCATCTTAACCTGACCGGGGATCGAGCCCGAGAACTCCGGTGTGGCAGCCACGCCACGCATGATGACCTCTAGGCCACAGAGCTCGTCGAAATCAGAAAAAAAAGAAAGATTAAATAAAACCGGAAACAATATCATACAAAACCCATCAAGTCTAGCTAGCTCCGTGGCGCAGCGGTCAACACGCCTGCCTGCGACACGGAGTGACCGGGTTCGATCCCCGGCCAGGTCAAGATGGAAAATGATCTGTTTCAGATTGGCCTGGGTCTTGGATGTGTATCTATATATGTATTTGTTATAAAATATAGTATCGTTGAGTTAGTATCCCATAACACAAGTCTTGAACTTACTTTGGGGCTAGCTCAATCTGTGTGATTTGTCCGTATATATTTATTTATTATTATTATCAAGTGGGTAGGCGACCAATAGTGTTGAAAAGAGTTTCTTTTGGCGTATCTTCTCTGCAGTGGTCGGTTCCGAAACGCAATAGTTTGTAACTTTTGAAAAATAATTAATAATTATAATATGAGTAAATTAGTATTATTTAAAATGTGAATTGACTTGAAAAATGGCAATTATTAGAATAAATTATTGAATCTTTGAAAAAGAGAAACAAGCAAGAACTTCTGTGTGTTTTAAATGAATAGGGATCGAGATCCCTCATAACATTTTTAATAAATTCATATCTACAATAGTGTAAAAATATGTAAGTTCCAACTTGTAACTATTTGCAACTTACATTTCTCTGCGCATAAAATAAACACTTTTGACATTTTAATATGATGGGCGGTGCCGATTGTCAGTCGTATCGTTGTCACACATTGACTCATTGACAGACTTGGCTTGTTCATTTTTCGTGATAGGTCAAACATAAGTGTAGACCTCGTGAAGACTTGTTCTAGGTTAACTGTAACATCAATGACTTATAGGTACTTTCATAACTCTTGATTGAAAAAAGAAATTATTATTTGACAAGCTTTTTTCAAAAAATTATTACGACTGCCCTCAAAAAATTATTGCGTAAATATCTTAAAAAAAAGAAATTTATACTTGTTTGATTTGTTTTATTTTTTATTAGTGGCCCTCGCACAGGTATTTTGATTTTTGTGGTCTTTTTTCACACCTTGGGTTACAATAACAAAGTTTTCATTCGGATCCCTAACTTTTTGAAAATATTCTTTAGCATATGTTCATTAGGGATAGATAATGTAGGATTCTAATGTTGAAAGAATTTTACAAATCTGTCCAATCGTTTCGAATCCTATTCAATGCAAAGAAACTAACAAACAATCAAGAAATAAATTTTAAGGACGAAATGAACGTCCCTGATATCAATACTCATACTTGCTTTTTTTTTACTAAATGCTGGATTAGGCATTTGTCTCCCATCTCACCTGATGGTAAGTGACGATGAAGACGAGGATGTTACATGCCTATCCAAGAGATACCCATTTATTCTACTTTTGAATGCTTCTACTTGCTTTCTAAAGTACCTATAATCTTAAGATTGTGCATTTTTGTCATCTTACGTAAGTACCATCAAGACTCCCTATATAGGGATACAGATATATGAATGGCCTCTTTTTGGACAGAGGCGTATATTGTATTGTATTTTATATATTTATTCGTTACAAAAAATATTGTGTTCGAATGATTATTGTAAAAGTACTTCATCATCATTATCATATCAGCCGCAAGACGTCCACTGCTGGACATAGGTAGGCCTCCCCCAAGGATTTCCAAGGATTTCGTATTCGAAAAGTACTTAATACTACTTAAGCTAATACATCATAATTCATCTAAGGTAACAACATGTTTCCTCAAGAAGAGCTCTTCATTTTGTATTAAAAGATTTTTGACTACATACAGTCGTGGTAGAGCCACGCTACCGGCAAAATAATTTGCTAGTAGCATGAATGGGCCGGCTCTTCCGGGGAAGTACCACACTCTAACAGAAAATCGACGTCTGAGTAGAAGCTTTACCGCTTCTATGCTTCGTTCGGTAAGTTAGAGAGCCGGAGGCCCATCCTTCCCCCTCCCCCCCCATCATTTCCTTCCCTCAACTCCTTGAAAGGCCGACAACGCACCTGTCTCACCCTGGTGTTGCAGTTGTCCATGGGCAGCGGTGATCACTTACCATCAGGTGACCCGATTGCTCGTTGGCCGTGCTATACCATAAAAAAAAAAATTAAAATATCGCCGTGTGGTATCCGGCAGAGTAGAATAGGACCACTCCCAGTTTTCCCGTGGATGTCGTAGAAGGCGACTTAGGAAATACAAGCTAAACAAAGCTTATAAACATCTGTGATACCTCTCCAACCCGTCTGGCCAGCGTGGAGAGTGTAGGCACAGTCCTCTGACTGCTCTGGCCAAGTATGGCTCTAGTAGTACAGAGAGGGTCGTGCTCCTGTAGTGGAGTCTAAAAAAGACCTGATGATGATGATAAAAATATTGAATTACTTACACGGCGCAACCCTATCGCTTGACCAATCAAGTCAATGCGCGCGCCATCTATCACGTTAAACAAAAATAAATGCGCGAGCTGGGTGGCCGCGAGTGACGTTTTAATCTACACTATAGCGTTTACACAGGTTAAGCAACCCCCGGCGTGGTCTCAACAGGATTGGTGACCAAAGTGAAGTCAGAGAATCACGTTAAACAAAAATAAATGCGCCATGTTGTAAAAATAAGGTTGAGGGCACTCTGCCCTCGCCTAAAACGTCCGGTGAAGTAGCGAAAGCTCACTTGGAGCTACTCAATATCATCATCAGGTCTTTTTAGGCTTCATTACAGGAGCATGACCATCTCTGTACTACCGGAGCCATTTTGGAGAGTAGACAGAGGATTTGGTCTACACGCTCCTCGCTGGCCAGACGGGTTGGAGAGGTCTCATTGATGTTTATGAGCTTTGTTTAGCTTGTATTTCCTAAGTCGCCTTCTACGACATCCACGGGAAGACTTGGAGTGGTCCTATTCTACTTTGCCGGAAACCACACGGCTAGCTACCAAATAATAAATCTCTAAGGGTTGGTCATGGAGTAAGTTACTTTGTTTTCAGAGATATAGTTTTTATAAGCTCTTTACATAATACTGAAACTACTTAAATTGTCGATTTTAATTTTTTTTTCCGTATGTACGTTATACATAACTCATAAACGAATGAACTGAATTTTATTAAACTTGGTAGATTAACATTATACGTCTGTACAGGACACAAGATGGGCTAATAAATTTTTACTCTAGTTATTATAAGACGTGGCAATGTACAGTCAGCCAAGGAGATACCTGACACCGCAATCTACCTATATCTTGAATTTTCTCATAAATACTAAAAGTAATATTAACATGAAAATGTATATTCAGGAAGTCTTATTTAAAATCTTTCTAAATATATATTTTCATGTTAATTATTTTAAGTTTAGGAGAAAATTCAAAATATAGGTAGATGGCAGGGTCAGGTATCTCCTTGGCTGACTGTACGCAAACAGAGTCGTGGGCACAGCTAGGAGTCAATAAAAAAAACTGGCCAAGTGCGAGTTGGACTCGCGCACGAAGGGTTCCGTACATTCATATAAGTTTGAAATTATTGAAAACATTTTTATTATTATGATGTAACTTAATAGTTATGCTTTTCGCAATTTTTCCTTTATCTGTGTTATAAGACGTTGCTTCGTACCAAATTTCAAGATTCTGAGAGGACAGGAATTTCATGATTTCATTACCGGTGCACAAAATTTAAAATTCAAAACGTTTATTTAATATAGGTTTCTTTATACACTTATTAAGTGTCGTATTTCACTTCTCAACAATTGTTGCCGTCAAAAATTTACTTATTGGCTAAGTTTAATGCCGCTTCCAAAGCGGAGTACAGAAAAAGCGGCAACAAACTGCACAGCGCATTTTCTCCAACATACCGTTTCACCATGGAACGACGAAAGCGCAGGCAAGGATTCCATTCATATATGGTCGATATTCCTCTGTTTTCATTTCTTTAGATTCGCCTCTATACGAACCTCTAAGAAATGGAGCACTCTCCCCCCATCGCTGTTTCCCGACACTTACAATTTAGGGATTTTAAAGGCAAGAGTGAATAGGCATTATTTGTGTTTGCGTGTACAACCCTGGACCTCATCGTTGCTTCACATCAGGGAAGATAGGGGTCAAACGGACTCAAATCAACAATAAATATATTCATCATTATCATCAGGTCTTTTTAGTCTCCACTACAGGAGCACGACCCTCTCTGTACTACTAGAACCATACTTGGCCAAAACAGCCAGAGGACTTGGCCTACACTCTCCACGCTGGCCAGACGGGTTGGAGAGGTCTCATAGATGTTTATAAGCTTTGTTTAGCTTGTAATTCCAAAGTCGCCTTCTACGACATCCACGGGAAGACTTGGAGTCGTCCTATTCTACTCTGCCGGATACCACACGGCAAATAAAAATATTGCTTGTCTGTAAGTCGGTTTACGGCCGATAATTATACGTGATATCGGTGGGAGAGGGATAGATGCGTCACAAGCCGAACGCTTAGGCCGATCGTGCCTCTCTATCGCTTGTTCCGCGCTCTCGCTTGCACGCGGAGGGTGACACTTTTTCGTGCCTGCAACCGGCGTTACCACGTCAAAACAATATCTTTTTTTTCCTTTCAAAGACTTGGGGGGAGGACATGGGGGGAATGGGCAGAGAGGAAGAATGGGCCTCCAGCAATCTCACTCACCGAACGAAGCATAGAAGCGATAAAGCTTGTACTCAAACGTCAATTTTCTGTGATAGTGTGGTACTTCACCGGACGAGCCGATTCATGCTACTAACAAAAATGAATTTTACCGGTAGCGTGGCTCTACCACAACCAAAATCGATATCTCGAGGAAGTTTAAAAATCTTCTTGATAAGTTGAAATGGTCAATCGACCATGCAAACCCTGGTGTCAGAGTTCTTCGGAACCTCTCGGCCGCTGACGTGGTTCCTTTAACGACTACCAGATGGCAGCCAGGACTAACGGCTTTACGTGCCTTCCGAAGCATGGAATCATCTTAATTATCAGACAATCAGGTGATTCAAGCCTGCAATATCCTAACCAAACTGGAAGCAACTATACAAAGTATGCTTCCCGTGGGAATCGAACCCACGTACCCCGGGTCTACAGGCAAACGCCTTAGCCACGCTCGATCGCTAACATAACGTGTTCCACAAAAATATGTAAATTAAAATTGTATATAACATGACATCAGAAAAAAAAAAGATACAATATTAAATATCATACAAAGCCCTTCAGGCAAGTAGGCGACCAATACTGTTGAAAAGAGTTTCTTTCGGCGTCTTCTTCTCTGCAGTGGTCGGTTCCGAAACGCTAGTAGTTTGTAGCTTTTGAACAATAATTAATAATTTGAATATAATATAATAAGTATTATTTAAAATGTGAATTGACGTGAAAAAGTGCCTGAAAAGGCATATTTTCTGAATAAATCTTTGAATCTAACCACTGGACCATGGAGACAGTTAAGGATAAGTAGAGGCTAAGTTGATAAACTTAGCCATAAGTAAATTACTGACGTCAACAATTCTCAGTTGAAAATAAATGACAATTAATAAGTGTCCAAATGACCTATCTATACTAATCTATACTAATATTATAAAGCTGAAGAGTTTGTTTTGATTGAACGCGCTAATCTCAGGAACTACTGGTTCAAATTGGAATTTTTTTTTGTGTTGGATAGTCCATTTATTGAGGAAGGCTTTAGGCTATAAAACATCACGCTGCGACCAATAAGAGCGAAGCATCCATAAAAAATGTTTTGGAAACGGGGGAAAACTATTCGTCTATTGTGTACTAATTAATCATAATAAGAGAAAGTGCCGCAGACGAAGTTGCGGGCAACAGCTAGTATTAAATAAACGATTTTGAATTTTAAAGAAGATTAAGTTGGAGCTGGAACTAAGTTTAGAAAAGTATTTATTTACATAGCTTCGTAACGCGATAGCCTTCCTGGCGACAATATGTCTCAATCGCGTCTCAGATTAAATCTAAATTGTAAATTGATATATTACGCGCAGCCCACCCAGCTCGCGGGTGTTTATTTTTATTTGTTTTAAACCAAGAAGCAAAGAAACAACGGACACTTAGAATGTGGAGATTGCATTGTCAATGTTGAAATACGTTTATAATCGAAAATAATTTTGATCCCATGAAAGTTGTTCATTTTGTCGGGCTGAATTACCCCTTCACGGGAACGCCGTTGGTTAAGTTACACGTGATATAGACCCTGCAATGATTATATTTTTTTTATAAATACATACTTAGTATCACATCTTTTTCCATTGTGAAGTAGACGAGTCTAGGTCTATAAGACCATGTGGCAATATTAAGCATGTTGGAGTTTTTTATTTTATTTTATTACCTCATCATCATCAGGTCTTTTTAGTCTCCACTACAGGAGCACGACCCTCTCTGTACTACTAGAGCCATACTTGGCCAGAGCAGCCAGAGGACTTGGTCTACACTCTCCACGCTGGCCAGACGGGTTGGAGAGGTCTCTCAGATGTTAATAATCTTTGTTTAGCTTGTATTTCCTAAGTCGCCTTCTACGACATCCACGAGAAGACTTGGAGTGGTCCTATTATACTCTGCCGGGTACCACACGGCTATATAAAAAATTACTATGTTTGCCAGCCAGCCCACCCTGGGTATGGGGGTTTCGTATTTGTCCTTTAATCGCCTCGTGCATTATTCATAGGATTATTATAAGCGAAGGCACATAAGAGTATTGCAGTCATAGAAAGCCACAAAACTAAGTTAGTATTGCAACTAGCCCTTGCCGTAGGGCAACCAATCAGACAACTTATTAATCAATCGCTTTTAAAATCTTGTACACTGTAGTTGCCAAAAGTGAGTGAGTAGCTCTGCTGGTTTTGAAGTGAGAGCTTCTTTTGCGGCTTTATCCACTTTTTGGGATTAAGATATAAAAAATCTCAAACACGTGACCTGATCAAAAATTCGTAAAACGGACACGTGAACTGAAACCGCCGCAAAGGCGAGTACTTCCTCCTGGAGTGATACCCGTTGTATGTCCCTATATATTTATATCTGCGCTGCCTATGGACAACTGCAACACTAGGGTGTAACAGGGGCGTTGCTGGCCTTTCAAGGAGTTGGGAAAAGGACATAGCAGGAGGAAATGGGGGGAAGGATGGGCCTCCGGCATTCTCACTCACAGAACGAAGTATAGAAGCGGTAAAGCTTCTACTCAAACGTCGATTTTCTGTGAGAATGTGGTAGTGTAAAAACTCCATTTGCGCCTTAGCTCATTAACCTGTACGGTGTGTGATAGATGAACGCACGCGCAAGATTCAACAAAACTTTTTTCATTGTTTCTCTATTGACAAAGTGTTTGTTATAAACCAGCAATCTACTGCTCTGTGGCCTAGTGGCCATGCCAGGCTGCCCCACTGGAGTTCCGGGGTTCGATCCCCGGCAAGGTCAAAATGGAAAATGATCTTTTTCAGATTGGCCTGGATCTTGGATGTTTATCTATATAAGTATCTATTATAAGATATAGTATCGTTGAGTTCATCATCATCATCATCATTTCCAGTAGGTGTCACGGTCAATCGACCATGCCCACCCTGGTGTCAGAGTTCTTCGGAACCGCCTCTCGGTCTCTGACGTGGTTCCTTTAACGACTACGAGATGGCAGCTGGGACCAACGGCTTAACGTGCCTTCCGAAGCACGGAATCATCTTTATTATCAGACGATTAGGTGATTCATGCCTGCAATGTCCTAACCAAACTGGAAGCAACTAAACAAAGTATGCTTCCCGTGGGAAGGTTCCTAGTGGCGAACCCACGACCCCCGGGTCTACAAAACAGACACTTTAACCACTGGACCACGGAGTTAGTATCGTTGAGTTAGTATCCTACGACACTAGTTCACAACTTACTGTGGGGCTATCTCAATTTGTGTGATATATCCCTATATATTTATTTATTTACTCTGCCTTCACTCTGGAGGTTATAGTTGAGGAATTCCCTAATCTGCTAATACTAATTATGATTTTAAATACATACTGTCTAGATTCAAAGATTCATGCACTTTTTCACGTGCTGCTTCTTCTCACGCGCAGATCTTAAGAGCAGATCGAGGGAATGGACCAAAATCTGAGGGATCTCGTCAGTAGGCGACGCTGATAGCAACACACCACTTATTGATTCCGTTTTTCATCTACACGACCAACATGCTAAACGAGGGTCTTATAGATCTCAGCTCTGTCTACCCCGCAAGGGGAAAAAACTTGTGTAAGTATATTGTATATAATACGAAATCAGAAAAAAAGATAAAATGTAAAATATCATACAAAGCCCTTCGGGCAAGTAGGCGACCTGTTGAAAAGAGTTTCTTTCGGCGTCTTCTTCTCTGCAGTGGTCGGTTCCGAAACGCTAGTAGTTTGTAGCTTTTGAACAATAATCAATAATTTGAATATAATTTAATAAGTATTATTTAAAATGTGAATTGACGTGAAAAAGTGCCTGAAAAGGCCTATTTTCTGAATAATCTGTAAATCGTACAGTCGGCGTGAATATAACTGATCCCTCTTACAGCAGATTTTAAATCATCATCATCATAATTTCGAGTAGGTGTCACGGTCAATCAACCATGCACACCCTAGTGTCAGAGTTCTTCGGAACCGCCTCTCGGCCTCTGACGTGATTCCTTTAACGACTACCAGATGGCATCCGGGACCACCGGCTTAGCGTGCCTTCCGAAGCACGGAATCATCTTTATTATCAGACAATCAGGTGATTCAAGCCTGCAATGTCCTAACCAAACTGGAAACAACTAAACAAAGTATGCTTCCGGTGGGAATCGAACCCACGACCCCCGGGTCAACAGGCAAACGCCTTAACTACTGAACCACGGAGGCTGTCATGAAAATTGTAGGTCACATTTGGTCCCCCTAAGGGCGTTAGTTCAAACCCCGCCCGCATCGAAATTTTTCACCATATTTTATTTCTAATTTTATTAGGAGTAAATTAGCTATTAAGGCGCTGTGCATCAGAAGAATACCGTGAAACGTGTATTTTTTCGTCGCGCAGTTAGCCTTATTTTTCATGGAATACTCGCATGAAAAAAATATGAGGTACAGTTCAAAGATCAAAATAAATGATTACACTAAAATATTTTCAAAAATATATTTAAATCTTAGCTAAATAAAATAGCAAAAAATCTATATCCAGAAAAAGTTTCGTCGCGAATTACTTGATATTTTCAGCAACAACTACCAACATTTTTATATCTATAAAAAGTATAACTGGGTGAGCCAGATGGATACCTAAAAAAATACAATATTTGGTTAAAATTATTGAATTATTAAATTAAAAGTGAAAATTAACACGGAAATGGCAGACACGGGTTTGAACTGAGACTGATGACAAGTATGACACGAGTAAATAATATATCGCACGATGTCCGCTACAAACGGTTATGGGATACAGCGCCTTAAGTTTTTTAAGTAGATCTCTAGATTAAGTTTATTAATAGAATTAAGAGATCGTAAAAGGCGACTTAGGAAATCCTTATCTTTACTACTTGTCCCGGGACAAAGTACTATTCCCGAGGGATCGACGTTGACGCGGGCGGAGCCGCGCGCGAAAGCTAGTAATATATAAAGTAAATAAAGCTAAACAAAGCTCATAAACATCAATGAGACCTCTCCAACCCGCCTGGTCTGCGAGGAGAGTGTAGGCCAAATCCTTTGTCTGCTCTGGCCAAGTATGGCTCCGGTAGTACAGAGAGGTTCGTGCTCCTGCAGTAGAGACTAAAAAGACCTGATGATGATGATGATGATGAACTATTATGTTTACATTTTGACATGATAACGTCAAATATAATTTACGTTTTATAAGTTACATAAGTTTTATAAGTTATTGTATCTACTAACAATAATGAGACCATGTTTCTTGAATAAATATTTTTTCATTCATTCATTCATAAATCAATGAACGCCGGCTGCGCGCACGAAATAGTGTCACGTTTCTTGTGCAAGCCAGAGCGCGGAACAAGCGATAGAGAAGCGATCGGCCTAAGCGTCCGGCTTGTGACGCATCTATCTCTCTTCCTATAACGTTAAATTATCGTCCGTAAACAAATTTACAGGCAACCAATTTTTTTTGTAGAGTTTAGACTATACAAACAATTTAAACAACCAGACAAGTCTATGTGTAACATGAAAATCATGCTCCAACCTCGACGTAATGCTCATACACCTGACAGCGTATTTACAAAACCTACATTAGTCCAGTCATGTGTAGGGTTAAAGGCAACGTCAGATTTAGCGGTCCGGAGGCTTCGAGCCAACACAAGAGTGGAGGCCCCACGCACCAAATTATTTTTAACTAACCTACTAATATAATAGTTTATTGGCATGTAAAAATTGAACATGTAAGTTACCTTTTAAACATTTATAGAAATTTAAAAAGTCGTAGCTATGATATGTATAAAACAATATTATAAAAGTCGCAGCGAACTGGTGGGTTAAATATATAACTGAGATATTAGAGAGCTACTCTTTTTACAACATGGATGGTATAATAAATATAAAAAAGACTTACATGCTGTATCGACCCGTATTTTATTTTTAAATACATAGAAAATTTAATATGCATTCAAAAAGCCACGGAGGTTTGTTTGTACAAAATGCACTATAAATAAAGTGGGATGGGTGGCTTCTCGTAGATATCATATCGTAACTAAAGTAAAGTGGTGTTTGTAAGTACGCGGCCTGTTTCAACTGTCAACTGAGCTGTCAAGCCGGCCAGGCGAGCTGTCAAAATAACGATATCTAATTGATCTAAGATGTTGTTGATACGCCATTATGAGCTTGTATGTTTGTCTTTTTGTTATTTCTCTCTATGCATTTTATATTTTCAATTGACTAGCTTTTGCCCGCGGCTTCGTCCACGTAAAATGGTTCTAATAGGATAGATTGGACCAAGGAATAACGTTGTCCGTTGCAAACTTCGCCCCCTGTTTTACCACCTGAGGGGTAGAATTTCGTAATATAAATATATAAATATAAATATATACGGACAAATCACACAGATTGAGCTAGCCCCAAAGTAAGTTCGAGACTTGTGTTATGGGATACTAACTCAACGATACTATATATTATAACAAATACATATATAGATACACATCCAAGACCCAGGCCAAACTGAAAAAGATCATTTTCCATCTTGACCTGACCGGGGATCGAACCCGGGCACCCTCGTGTCGCAGGCTGGCGTGTTGACCACTGCGCCACGGAGCTCGCCAAATCCTTTCCTATCGGATGCCTACGAAGAACACCCCCTCCAAGTTTCAGGTCTCTACGATCAGTCAGTCAGTCAGTCAGGACAAAGCATTGTATATGTATAGATATAGATTAATACATAAATAGTATCACGTCTTTTTTCCATGCGGGGTAGACAGAGCCTAGGTCTATAAGACCTTATGGCCACATTTAGCATGTTGGAGGGCGTGTAGCTGGAAAACGAAATCAAATAGTGATGGGTTGCAAGCCACATCGCCTACTGACATGATTCTGCATATTTCTGCCCAATCCCTCGATCGGCTTTGACGAACTGCGTGGGAAGAGAAGCAGCTGGCACATTCTACGTTTTTTCTTATCTCCCACTTGACCATTGAGAAAGTTTTGGCGTTTATGGCGTCATGATAAAATTTACTAGAAAAACAATTTCTATAGAACAAACACTAGATAATTTTCTGTAGAATGTCTCTATGATTAGTAAAATTTCATTTGCTACGTACTAAACTATTTAGTGGAAGAATAAACTGATATATGAGTGGTTTAAGATTGCCTAGTAACTGCCATCTTTGTATCAATTTTTATCTTATCACGGTATTTCTAGACGTTCATCAGTGAAGGTAATTTGATGCGTTGTGAACGAAAGACCATCTTATGCAGTAACAAAGCAATTTAATTAATCAATTCTCTGATTTTAATAGATAGTTGAATTGATAATTTCAATTGGCTCTATAATAATTCGAAAGTCTCAATAACAAGTGACATTAAATTCATTAACGACTCGCAATAAACAGCGTGTAACATAACTCAAGACGTTCCCATGAAGGGGTGACTCAGCCCGCCAAAATGAACAACTTTTCCTATGGGACCAATGCTGGGAAAGAAATATTTTTTTTACATCTTCATACAAGTGTTCGGCCGGCATGACAATTAGAATGATAATGTCAAAAAATATCTACTAACCACCAATACAGGGCTGGAATTCAACTTTCAAACATAACGTAGGTAGTCCACCAATTTTCTTTATTTTATTTTGAATAGGCTTACTCTTGACATATATTAAGTGTTTTCGTTACTCTTGACCTCCTAATTAACAACGATTGTAGCATAGAAGTATGAAGTCTCCATTTTTTTTTTAAATCTAAGTGTAGTAACCAGAGAGTCGCGATTTTTTTTAAATCTATGATTGTAACTATTTTGTTCCCTGTCAAATTTTGAAAATATCTTGTGAGCTTTTTCTTGTTATTCTTCAGCCCGTGATGCCAGTATTCGCCATTACCATTGTTTTAGGGTTCCGTACCTCAAAAGGAAAAAAACGGAACCCTTATAGAATCACTCGGTTGTCCGTCTGCCTGTCTTTCAAGACCCTTTTTCACCGAAACGCGTAGAGGTATCAAGCTGAAATTGATATCACATACTCAAGTCTGCTGTCTTTTGGAGTTGCAAAAAAATCAAACGTCTAAACCAAAGAATTTAAAAGATACAGCTGGTTATGCCGCAAATTTTCGTGTTTTTTCGACATTCGCAAGGGAATCAAACCTACAGGATAGTTCCCATGAACTCAGAATTATATTATATATATTTTTATATGTCATTCATTTATATTTATATGGATAAATAGATGGCGCCTATCTAAAAATAGAACGCGGTATCATAGTTTTTTTATTAGTAGCTATATAGAGCGGTCTTTCATTTTCATTTAGGCCTTTAAACGCCCGGTGAAGTAGCGAAAGCTCACTTGGAGCCAGCTACATAGTCCTTCCAAAAAAAAATGTCATTTAGGCCATTATTTCTCAGATTGGCCCTTCAGGTTATGCATGCACGTATACGCGGCCAATCAGGCAATGTGAGAGTTTGCTGTCTCTCCAAGCCTTGCACACAGGCGACGACCAAAGCTGAGGTCCGTACCTCCTGGGGGCCCTTTGGTGATGTTGTTCATAAAGGTTGAGGGCACTCTGCCCTCGCCTCTAATGGCTGGTAAAGTAGCGAAAGCTACTTTACCAGCCATTAGAGTATAAGTAGCTAAGCCATTGGAGTATAAGTAGCTAAGCTCACTTGGAGCTAGCTACATAGTCATAAAAAATCATTTAGGCGCAAGGAATACAAACAGTGTTCTATATTCATCGGACGTTTTATTCCTCGTCTTCATCGTCACTTACCATCAGGTGAGATGGGAGACAAATGTCTTATCCAATTTTTAATAAAAAAAAAAGAAAAAACATCCCGAAGAGGGATTTGTACACATATATGAATTGCTTCAAAAAAAAACTGTTTTTATTGTTGTTAGAGAAGCGTTATTATAAAGTACAAGATTACCTTAATAATAAAATATGAATGAAATAGACATTATAAATTAGTAATATTGGATTAATTAAGTGTTAAGTAGTTATTTAATAAATACGAGTGACGTTATAAATGTAACATGTGTGATTATTGATAATTCTGTTTTAATTTCATGTGTAATTCTAAAAATTCTAATACGTACACTAAAAGACATTTATAAAATGATATATTGTTCCTACGCCAGTAATGGCAGAATATGCTGTGCATCATTGGATTGTAACATCTTTGTTACCATGTTCAGAGGAATAAATGATTCTTGATACTCACAAACTTTCGCGTTTATAATATTACTTCGCACGCCCGGCTTCGCACGGGTGCGATAAATCTATACTAATATTATAAAGCTGAAGAGTTTGTTTGTTTGTTTGTTTGAATGCGCTAATCTCAGGAGCTACTGATTTAAATTCAAAAATTCTTTTTGTGTTAGATAGTCCATTTATTGAGGAAGGTTTTAGGCTATAAAACATCACGCTGCGACCAATAGGAGCGAAGCATCAATAAAAAATGTTTTAAAAACGGGGGAATTTATTCATAGTTGAGGACATCCGACGCGTGCGATGCGTAAACGGTTCAAATTGCCGCGGGCGAAGTCGCGGGCAACAGCTAGTTATACATAAGCTTCCACTTGAATCATTCTATCTATAAAAAAAAACTGCAGCAAAATCCGTTGCGTAGTTCTAAAGATCTAAGCATACATAGGGACAGACAGCGGGAAGCGACTTTGTTTTATATATGTATGCTAGCTTCTGCTCGCGGCTCCGCCCGCGTTACTGACGATCCCTCGGGAACAGTAGACTTTCCCGGACTGTAAGGTACCCTATGTCCTTCCCCGGGCTTCAACTACCTCCATACCAAATTTCATACAAATCGGTTCAATAGTTGAAGCGTAAAAAGAAGACAGACAGACAGTGTTGCTTTCGCATTTGTAATATTAGTATGGATTTAGAATAGTAAGGATAATAATTACTATCGTCAAAATAATCTTATTTCGTAACGAGTTACAGTTCTGAAGAGTTCAATGTGCGAGTGAGATGGAGATATGGTTTTGTTTGACGAGTGAGCAAGACAGGTAGAGAAGAAGGGTTAATCGAAAGGTGAGATTGCAAAGATTAAACAGATTAAAATCGTTGGGAGATAATTTTACTACTAATTTTAAATAGGTTCAAATTATTATTACTTTGGAATAAAATTTTCCATGCTGGTCTGTACTGGGGAAAAGAAAAAAACCGGCCAAGTGCGAGCCGGACTCGCGCACGGAGGGTTCCGTACCATTATCCTTACTAATACAACGTGATTTTGAACCTCCTAGCTTTATTGAAATCTCAGAATCAGAATCCCTAATGAAATATAGAACTGCAAGAAAAAAAGCAGAAAATCGAAAAAAAAAATTAGGGTTTCCCATACAAAGTCGCCGATCAGCTGGACGAATTTCTATGGAAAGTCAATTTTTTTTTTTCGGTTTTTACCTTTTTTTCTTGCAATTTAATATAGCTAAGGGGTTCAAAATCACGCTGTATTATAAATGCGAAAGTGAGGTTGTTTGTATGTTTGTTTGTTACACTTTCACGCCGTAACTACTAAACCGATTATGATGAAATGTTGCATAAAAGTTTTCTGGAGTACGGAGAAGGACATAGGCTACCTTTTAAAGGAAAAGTACTATTCCCGAAGGATCGATATTGACGCCGCCGGAGCCGCGGGCAGATTTCTCAAGAACACGTGAAAAAGTATCAAGCTGAAATTCATATCAAATACTCAAGGTCTACTATCCCTTGGAGCTGTGAAAAATCAAACTATAAGCCCACGCAATCAAAAGATACAGCTGGTTATGCCGCAAATTTTCGTGTCTTTTTCGACATTCGCAAGGGAATCAAAACCTACAGGGTACTTCCCGTGAACCCAGAATCTTGAAATTTGGTACGAAGCAACGTCTTATAGCACAGATAAAGGAAAAATTGCGAAAAGCATAAATTTTCAGTAACATCATACAATAAAAATACTTTTAATAATTTTAAACTTATTATAGACTAGCTTTCGCCCGCGGCTCCGCCCGCATCAATGTCGATCCCTCTGGAATAGTACTTTTTCCCGGGATAACAGGTATGTCCGCCTATGTCCTTCTCCGTACTCCAGAGAACTTTATGTAAAATTTCATGGTTTCAATTTCATCATTTCGGTTCAGTAGTTACGGCGTGAAAGCGTAACAAACAAACAAACAAATAAACTCACTTTCGCATTTATAATATTAGTAAGGATAAGGATAATAGTACGGAACCCTTCATGCGCGAGTCGGACTCGCACTTGCCCGGTTTTTTTTTATGTTATAGGGCAAACGAGCGAGTGGGTCACCTGATTGTGAAGTGATCGCCGCTGCCCATGGACAACTGCAACACCAGGATATGACAGGAGCATTGCCGGCCTTACAAGGAGTTGGGGGAAGGATATGGGGGAGGAAATGGGGAGGGGAAGGATGGGCCTCCGGCTCTCTCACTCGCCGAACGAAGCATACAAGCGGTAAAGCTTGGCGCTGTATCAATTTACATATTTGTACTAGCTGCCCCGGCGAACTTCGTTTCGCCATAAGTTAAAAACTATCCTATCTCTCAAGTTGGATCGAACTGCACATGGTGTGCGAATTTTATTATAATCGGTTAAGTGGTTTAGGAGTCCATTGAGGACAAACATTGTGACACGAGATTTATATATATTAAGATATTTTATATATTTGTAGCGGTTGGCCTGTCACTAGTCTCAGTTCAAACCCGTGTCTGCCATTTCCCTGTTAATTTTCGCTTTAAATTTAATAATTCAATCATTATAACCAAATATTGTATTTTTTTGACCTCTCCAACCCGTCTGGCCAGCGAGGAGAGTATAGGCCAAATCCTCTGTCTGCTCTGGCCAAGTATGGCTGCGGTAGTACAGAGAGGATAATGCTCCTGCAGTGGAGACTGAAAAGACCTGATGATGATGTTGATTGTATTTTTTAGGTATCCATCTGGCTGTTTTAGTTATACATTTTATAGACGTAAAAAAGTTGGTAGGTGTCGCTGAAAATATCAAGTAATTCGCGACGAAATTTTTCTAGATATAGCTTTTTTGCTATTTTTTTTTTGGTAGGTTTAAAATATTTTGTTGTAACCATTTATGTTGATCTTTAAATTGTAACTTCGTATTTTTTCATGCTAGTATTTAATGAAAAATAAGGCAAACTGCGCGACGAAAAAATAGACGTTTTACGGTATTTTTCTGATGCACATTTTAAGGCAAACACAACAAACTGAGAATCAGCAAATATTTCTTTGCATGTGATATCAAAAATGATTATGTAAATTGACAATTCGAGCGAAACCACAGCAGAAAGATAGTTTAAAAATCCAATCCGACCATTTCATGTCACACGACGAAAAAATGGATTCGACATTCTTATATTTACATAATCTGTGGCCGCGAGACTTTGCGCGTGAACGAGACAGGTATACAGTTTTAGTTAAGTGTGTGAGAGAGACGGCAATAAAGGGACCACCCAAGTCGACGTCGGTATTCGTGCAATGTAGTACAATCACGATACGACTTGATATTTTTATTTTGCATGTTTTTTTTATAAACAATGATGTTGTTTTGAAAAAAGATGCGTTATTTTGCGTCGTAATTAAGTAATTAATTTTTATTGAAGGCTTATTGGATTGGGATTTGTGGTTTGAGGTTTAAGTACTGGGTGTTAGAGTTACTCGACTGCACAAAAGAGGAGTGTATTGTTTACATACATACATATAGATAGTATAGCCGTGTGGTATCCGGCAGAGTATAATAGAACCACTTCCCGTGGACGTCGTACAAGGCGAAATACAAGCTAAACAAAGCTTTTAAACATCTGTGAGACCTCTCCAACCCGTCTGGCCAGCGTGGAGAGTGTAGGCCAAGTCCTCTGGCTGCTCTGGCCAAGTATGGCTCTAGTAGTACAGAGAGGGTCATGCCCCTGTAGTGGAGCCTAAAAAGGACCTGATGATAGATATAGATAGTATCACGTCTTTTTCCCTTGCGGAGTAGACAGAGCCTAGGTCTATAAGACCTTATGGCCACATTTAGCATGTTGGTGGGCGTGTAATGGAAATCTGAATCAAAATAGTGATGGGTTGCTAGCCGCATCGCCTAGGGACATGATTCCGCAGATTTTAGCCCAATCCCTCGATCGACTTTTACGATCTGCGCGAGAAGAGAAGCAGCTGGCACATTGTATGTTTTTTCTTTTGTTCCAGACCAGCAAGGAAGAATCAATTGTTTTCAGGCTTCATGTATGTATGTGTATGTAATTTTTTTCCGGTATGACTTTCAAAAGCTTGAAGATATTAATTTTAAATTTATTAATTAGAAACATACCATCGTCCAAAATAAGGCTTCGTTGGTATTTTCTTTTGGCGAGCTCGGTGACGCAGTGGTTAACACGCCAGTCTGCGACACGAGGCTGCCCGGATTCGATCCCCGGTCAGGTCATGATTGAAAACGATCTTTATTAGATTGATCTGGGTCTTGGATGTTTATCTATTTAAGTATCTATTATAAAATATAGTATCGTTGAGTTAGTATCCTACGACACAAGTTCACAACTTACTGTGGGGCTAGCTCAATTTGTGTGATATGTCCCTATATATTTATTTATTTACATACATACATAGTACCACGTCTTTTTCTCTTGTGGGGTAGACAGAGCCTAGGTCTATAAGACCCGAAGGCCACGTTTAGCATGTTGGTGGACATTAGGTGGAAAACTGAATCAAAATAGTAATGGGTTGCTAGCCGAACTTCTAATAAATAAATTTTGCTGATGGTTTGGTTTTCGTGAATAAATATATATAAATATAAACATATACGGACAAATCACACAGATTGAGCTAGCCCCAAAGTAAGTTCGAGACTTGTGTTATACCAATTATAAGTTATATTATATATATTAAGAGTGTAGGCCAAGTCTTCTGACTGCTCTGGCCAAGTATCGCTCTAGTAGTACAGAGAGGGTCGTGCTCCTGTAGTGGAGACTAAAAAAGACCTGATGATAATGATGAAAAGTTATGTTAAGATGTATTTTATATCGTTTTTAAACCCAAATAAAAAATAAAAAATAGATTATGCGTATTTTTACGCAATTTATATTAAAGTATGTACCTCATGGTTTAATTAGCAATGATTAGAGAATAAAGTTTTTATGGGCATCCTAACGCAAATTAAAGTGAGGACAGAAGCGACCTCGGGCCAATTCTTGTACAACCAAGGATGACGAAGACAGTTGTTTGTTTTACGTGTGTGTAAGTGGCTACTAGTGTCACTTTTCAAGCTGCCTAAAGGCATCTGACATAGCTTAACGATTGCCATCGATGATCACAGCCGTATATTTTCCTTGTACAGCAGGATTGTGGAATGGACTCCCTCCCGAGGTTTTCCCTGTGTGCTATGACTTGGGGTTCTTCAAAAGACGTGTTCGCACCTCCCCTAGTGTTGCAGATGTCCATGGGCGACGGTGACCACTTTCCATCAGGTGGCTCTTGTTTGCCGTCAAATATACATTGAAAAAAAGTCGGGACTAACGGCTTAACGAGATTTCCATAGCACGGAGGAGCCCGAGATATTTTTTCCTGCCACTTGCGGTCATCCATCCTAATAAGGACTTCGCCCGGTATTACTTAACATGCGTAAGCGCTCATAATAAAGAAGACAAAGACAGTACGAAGTGAAATGTTTCCCCGGTTTTACCACTTAGAAGTTGTTTTTTTTTTTTTTTTTTGACATAGAACATTTATGACGCAAACGAACAAGCGGGTCATCTGATGGTAAGAGATCATCGCTACCCATGGACAACTGCAACACCCGGGTGTGACAGGAGCGTTGTCGGCCTTTCAAGAAGTTGGGGGAAGGAAATGTGGAGGGGAGAGGGAAGGATGGGCCTCCAGCTCTCTCACTTACCGAACGAAGCATAGAAGCGGTAAAGCTTCTACTCAGACGTCGATTTTCTGCGAGAGTGTGGTACTTACCTGGACGAGCCGGCCCATTTGCTACTAGCAATTCATTTTGCCCGTAGCGTGGCTCTACCACGACTGAGCCGGTATTTAAAACATACCTACTCGCGCGTAGGTATATTTTCGATAACAAAGTCAAATATCATTTATTCATCATAAGATACTTCACATATCATTTGGTGAACGTTAAACCGACATGGGGAGTAACACAGGCCTGGTACAGCCTATACTTGACTTCTCTTCTGTTACAATTTTTATTTTGCGACACTATATTACGCGTCAAAGTTGCGCACACACATAAAAATCTGTTCTAATTAGTCATTTATTTTCTTTTAATTTATTATTATACTAAAATATGTAGTAATAATTAGCCGTGTGGTTTCCGGCAGAGTAGAATAGGACCACTCCAAGTCTTCCCATGGACGTAAGAGGCGACTTAGGAAATACAAGCTAAACAAAGCTCATAAACATCAATGAGACCTCTCCAACCCGTGTGGCCAGCGAGGAGAGAGTAGGCCAAATCCTGTGTCTGCTCTGGCCAAGTATGGCTCCGGTAGTACAGAGAGGGTCATGCTCCTGCAGTGGAGACTAAAAAGACGTGATGATAATGATGTAGTAATGATTTCCTGTCCTTATTTTGTAGAAAAACGGATAGATGCTGTGGCAATTTCAAGATGTAAGGAATTGAATAAAGGTTTACTTGGGGCCATTAATTATTACGTAAGCCGATTTTGCAAACCTAATAGTTTGCTCATAGAAGTATAAAGTCAAATTTTAAGGTCCCGTACCTTAAAAAATAAACAAGGGAACCCATAAGGACCACTTTGTTGTCTGTCTGTCTGTCAAGGCCTCTTTCTCAGGAACGCGTAGAGGTATCAAGCTATAATTCATATCACATACTCAGGTTTACTGTCTCTTAGAGCTATGAAAAAAGATTCAGTCGATTGGTGAATTTTCGACATAAGCACGGGGATCAAAACCCACGGAGAACTCAGAATCTTGAAATGTTATACGAAGCAACGTCATATAGAACAGATAAAGAAAAAATTGCAAAAACCATAATTTTTTAGTTACATCATTTGGTTAAAATATTTTTAATAACTTCAAGGTTATTATAGATAATGATACGGAACCCTTCGTGCGCGAGGTTACAGAAATAAATATTTGATTTTCAAAATTAGATTCACTGTTTTTGCTGCCAGTGCTGAAAATTTTGAACGGGTTGAAAGCGGAATTTAATGTCAAGGTGGGTAGAACATTAAGGCGGTGGGATGAAAAACTGGGATGGAAACGGAAAAACTCAGTTCGACTCGCTTGTGGCCAGGTTTTTTTTAAATCTTTGGGTTTGCTGGTAATTTTTAACTGTAATTACAAAGTGCAAGAAAATTCTGTGCACCACACAGCTCATAACCTCGATGAGTCAGGTTAGCAGATATTTCCATACAAAATGGGAAGCATACTTTGTTTAGTTGTTTTCAGCATGGTTTTTAAACTAATTTTAAATTTAAAAATGATGTGAGAAAATAAACACTAATTAACAAATAGTATCTAAGAAGAGCAACAACTAGGGTACCTAATGCATACTTCCATACTAATATTATAAATGCGAAAGTAACTCTCTCTGCAACGGTCTTCTTTTTACTCGTCAACCATTGAACCAATTTAGATGAAATTTGGTATGGAGGTAGTTTGAGGCCCGGGGAAGGACATACAGCGTGATTTTAAACCTCCTAGCTATATTGAAATCCTGGAATCTGTATCCCTAATGGAATACAGAATTGCAAGAAAAAGGTAACAACGAAAAAATCATTTGACATACCATAGATATTCGTCCAGCTGATCGGCGACTTTGTATGGGAAACTGATTTTTGCAATCAACGTTATTCTTGCAATTTTATATTCCATTAGGTATTCTGATCCCGAGATTTCAATAAAGCTTGGAGGTTCAAAATCACGTTGCATAGTACCTTTCATTCCGGGAAATTCTACTGTTTCCGAGGGATCGACAGTAACGCGGGCGGAGCCGCAGGCTAAAGCCATATAATATATATATAAGTTCTGCATAGTTTTTATAGACCTTTCCACCACTTTTGATTGGAGCTTAGAACAGGTTCAATGAACTTGCTTGATCAACTATCAAAACTGTTGGTCGCGCTGTTCTCGTATAGTCCCCGATATTTTTTTATTTCGACCAATGATTGTACTCGTACCGTGTACTACTAACCGATTTTATAGTGACACATACGGGCGATAAAGATGTATCGAATCGACGTCTTTAAAATAAAGATATTCTCAATTAGTATTATTCATGAAATGTATTATCCATTATATATGATTTTTCGAGATGAAAATTAAGAGTATCATCTTGAAAAATCTGATATATCGAAAAACGCACGGTGTTTTCATTTTGCTCTCTCTCCAACATTATATCTACTTCAAATCTTCAAATTTTAATAATAAATTGTAGTGTTTATGGTCCAAATAATTATAACGCCCAACCAAATAGTAATCAATTTATTTAAATATAACAGCATCATCTTATAGTCAAATGTTTAATCAAAGAATAAGCGAAATGAAAATAAAATCCGAAAAAAAAAGACGAGAAATTTACTTAATTCTTCTAACATATGCTCAATGGCACTGCCCTTTTAAATAGCGTTGTGTTGTGACTAAGAATCACAGTGGCTACAAACGTTTGTTCAGTTTGCAACGAATAGGAAAGCATTTCGTCATCGATGAAAGGTTTGATTGACGCCTGCTTCTGCGTTTTATTTATTGTTTTCTTTATTTATTTTAATCATATTCTACCATTCTTTGCAGATCTGGGAGAAAAAAAAAAGGTAAAATGGAATGGGCAAAAATCTGAGGAATCATGTTAGCAGGCGATGCGGCTGGCAACCCATCACTATTTTGTTTTTTTTCCACCTAATGCCCACCGACGACATGCTAAATGTGGCTTTTAGGTCTTAAAGACCTGGGCTATGTCTGCTCCAAAAGGGAAAAAGACGTAATGGTATGTATGTATAATTATTCCACTTATTTCTGATGGAAGTACATGTTTGTATATAGCGTTCACATCAAAAAACGCAGCGTGCCACTGCACAATTTGGGTCTGTGTGTACTCAAAAGTTTGTTTGCTTAACACCCAATAGCAAAGCGTTTTTAATCGTTCACAGATTTGATTGATGTGGAGTGTTCTAAAAGCTCTAATGAGCAGCGTTTCCGCTCTAAGTACTTGTTGATTCGGGAGCTTTTTGATGTACCTACTTCCGGTTAATTGTTTATGAATCGAAATTGTTTTAATAATGATTAATTTCCTACCAGCTATTGGTTCGTGTTTTTTTATGACATAAGTCGGCAAACAAGCTAGCGTGTCATCTGCACCTTATGATATCTAAGTGATCACCGCTACCAATGGACAACTCATCATTTCGAGTAGGTGTCACGGTCAATCGACTATGCACACCCTGGTGTCAGAGTTCTTCAGAACCGCCTCTCGGCCTCTGACGTAGTTCCTTTAACGACTACCAGATGGCAGCCGGGACCACCGGCTTAACGTGCCTTCCGAAGCACGGAATCATCTTTGTTATCAGACAATCAGGTGATTCAAGCCTGCAATGTCCTAACCAAACTGGAAACAACTAAACAAAATATGCTTCCGGTGGGAATCGAACCCACGACCCCCGGGTCAACAGGCAAACGCCTTAACCACTGGACCACGGAGGCTGTTGGACAACTGCAACACCAGTTGTCAAAGGGCAGCGGTGATCCATACAACAAACGTGATTTTTTTACTTGTTTTTACTCGATATTGATAACGGCAACAGGTAGACGCTTGAATTATTCACAGAATATTTAGTTATATATTCACTTTAAAATAAATAAAAATAAAATTAATATTGAAGAGATAAGAGATAGAGCTAAGTGGAAAAATAAAGGGGAGGCTTTTGCCCAGCAGTGGGACATAAATAGCTAATAAAAAAAATATTAAAGGGGGCGCTTCCATACAACAGACATAATTTATTTACCGTTTTTATAGATAACGGTACGGAACCCTTCGTGCGCGAGTCCGACTCGCAGTTGGCGTGTTTTTTTATTTTCTATTTGACCAGACTAAGGTCGTAGGAAGGGGCTCGATGCAGATCGCTTTAGTGTCAGCGTCACGTGGACGAAGTTCCAGTAAAAACAATTATACAATACTATAGAAATCCTAATCCTAATCCTAACTAATATTATAAATGCCAAAGTGAGTTTGTTTTGTTCGTTCGTTTGTTCGTTCGTTCGTTTGTTCGTTCGTTCGTTCGTTCGTTTGTTTGTTTGATTGTTTGTTACGCTTTCACGTTGTAAGTACTGAACCGATCATCATGAAATTTTGCATACAGGTTATCTGGGGTACTGAGAAGGACATAGGGTACATTTTATCCCGGGAAAAAGACTGTTCCCGAGGGATCGACGGAGCCGCGGGCGAAAGCTAGTGATCCTATAAAGTAAGGTCTTAAATACTCTAGTTACTAATAACTCAGCTTCCAATTTACGTACTTCCGCCCGTCTGTTTGTTTGTCTATCTATTACGTAGAAAGTGTTTTCGGATTTTCAGATTGATCCAACATTTGTTTATTGATCTATCGCGATGGAATTGACTTCGGTAATTAAGAAAGGAAATGGGTGGAACCATCGTTAACATTTTCAGGGACACTCTCGCCTGTAGACGTAAATCTATTGTTATTTCTACATTAATTGTGTCCGCGAATGAGTTGATTAATATTGGATTTAAAAAAAATACTTAATATGTTACAAGTCGTGTGGTTTCGGGCAGTGTAGAATAGGACGACTCCTAGTCTTCCCGTGGAGGTCGTAAAAGGTGACCTAGGAAATACAAGCTAATCAAGGCTCATAAAAATCAATGGGACCTCTCTTACCCATCTGGTCAGCGAGGAGAGTGTAGGCCAAATCTTGTCTGCTGCAGTGGAGTCTAAAAAGAACTGATGGTGATAATAAATAAATAAATATATACGGACAAATGACACAGATTGAGCCAGCCCCAAGGTAAGTTCGAGACTTGTGTTATCCAAACATCCAACACCCAGGCCAATCTGAAAGAGATCATTTTCCATCCTGACCTGGCCGGGATCGAACTCGGACACTCCGTGTCGCAGGCTGGCGTGTTAACCACTGCGACACGGAGCTGCCAAATTGGTGAATGATGTCAATGTGATGATGATAACGATAACTGAGGAATATTACATTAATCGTATGGGATCCTCTCCACGCGAGCTCGACTCGCACTTGACCAGTTTCTTTTCTTCTATCAGCAGTCATGAGAAATGACACAAATAAAAAAAACTAAAGTTAGTAGATACTTTCTACTAACTTTAGTTTTTTTTACTAATGTATTCACACTACCACGAAAAAAATGTGTTCAACATGCCTATTGCAGGCTACATTAAGGTTAAGGATGTCATCCTCAACTACCTGACCTGTGGCTGCAGATATGGCATCAGGTTGCTGCTATTTGCTTTTCCCCATTTATCCGAGTGGGTGGTATCCCAATACCTTCTTTCCCTTCCCAGACAGGCCCATCCTTCCCCCATTTCCTCACCCCATGTCCTTTCCCCAACTCCTTGAAAGGCCGGCAACGCTCCTGTTACACTCTGGTGTTGCAGTTGTCCATGGGCAGCGCTGGTTGCTTACCATCAGGTGACTCGCTTGCTCGTTTGCCGCCCTATAACATAAAAAAAAAGATCTAACGAATTCCTTCTTCCACACTTTAAAATGCTTCCGATGGACAGCAGCGTCAGAAGCACAAGCCAAAGAAACTGCGCTCGCCAACCCGCCTGCCAAGCGTGGTGAGTATGGCAATATCCTCCCATGGAACGAGGAATCCTTGGGAGAGGCCTTTGTCCAGCAATGATCTTACGGCTGTAATGGCTGTAAAAATTATATATAAAACTAGCTGTTGCCCGTCTTCGTCCGCGGCAATTTCTATTATTATGATTAATTAGTTTTTTTCTTAGTATAGATGAATAATTTTCCCTCGTTTTCAAAACATTTTTTATTAATGCTTCGCTCCTATTGGTCGCAGCGTGATGTTGTATAGTATAAAGCCTTCCTAAATAAATGGACTATCCAACTCATAAAGAATTTTCCAATTTGAATCAGCAGTTCCCGAGATTAGCGCGTTCAAACAAACAAACTCTTCAGCTTTATAATAATAGTATAGATTTTATAAAATTAGTGGCTTAGCCTAACTATAGAAATCAGCTAATGGATTAGCTGATTTCTATAGTAATAGACATCAACGCGCCACTTTTTCGTACATTGTTTTTTTTAACTATTCCCCCTTTTTATATAAATTTCGCAAAATAAACGTCAGGAAACTAATAAGATTCGAACAAGAACTGTATACGAGAGCGGAGTCGGACCACACACGTCGACACCGAGGCGAGGGAAAGGAAGACATAACGTGGATAAGACGAAATGTAGTAAAATTATACTTTACCATTTTCTGAATATTGATATCAAAAGTTATTCACATAATTATGTATATGAACCGGACTTAGCACGAATCTTATTATAGTAGTTTATATATCTATACTAATATTATAAAGCTTAAGAGTTTGTTTGTTTGTTTGAACGCGCTAATCTCAGGAACTACTGGTTTAAATTAGAAAGTTCTTTATGTGTTGGATAGTTCATTTATTGAGGAAGGCTTTAAGCTATAAAACATCACGCTGCGACCAATAGGAGCGAAGCATCAATAAAAAATGTTTTGAAATCGGGGAAAAATTATTCATCTATACTAATAAATCATAATAACAGGAATTGCCACGGACGAAGTCGCGGGCAACAGCTAGTTACTTTGTAAATAGTTTTAAATAATGTCGTATGGACCGTTCAAGTATTACGTAAGCACTATATCAGTTATTTTCAACCCCCTCCTCCCCCTTTTCAGCAAAAGTAAGAAAAGCTCTTCTCCTCTCCCCCAAGCTCACGTAAACAGTGAGTGATAGAAAGTGTGTCATCATCATTTCGTGTAGGTGACACGGTCAATCGACCATGGACACCCTGGTGTCAGAGTTCCTCGGAACCGCCTCTCGGCCTCTGACATGGTTCCTTTAACGACTACCAGATAGCAGATGGGACCAACGGCTCATTGTGCCTTCCAAAGCACGGAATCATCTTAATTATCAGACAATCAGGTGATTCAAGCCTGCAATGTCCTAACCAAACTGGAAACAAATAAAGAAATTATGCTTCCTATGGGAATCGAACCCACGACCCCCGGGTCTACAGGCGAACGCCTTAACCACTGGACCACGGAGGCAGTTAGTATGTGTTTGTATGTAAAAGTTCTTTAGGCGTTGACAGATTTTCCATAGTGATATACTAATATTGTATTTTAGTCATGCCTTACTTAAAATTGGGTTTGCATGCAACGCAAGATGTAACACAAGACAGAGCAAGATATATACCAAAGAACAGTGAAAAAAATCGGAGGTCTAGATATTCCACTATACAATTTAATGGCAACTTCATTAATATAGGTACGTCCACATTATTACATCGCTACACCGCAGCAGAAGCGATAACCGGCGATAATAACAATACAACGGTCGCAACAAAGCGACCGCGGAACGACCGATAGCCGTGCCGCTCATGGTACCAGCCATTTGATTCTTCTTCAAAAAGAATATTCCATCAAAACCTGTAATACAGTGGTTCCCAAAGTTGACTGGGCTCCGACCCACCAAACAAAAACTGCCAAAACCGGGACCCATCTCATGCATGCATGACCGTCTTAAAAAGGGGCATCAAATATTGGTAACCCCTAAGATTCCCTAGTAGAGTCTACTAGACAGTCGCGGGTCTAAACGGGCAGTTTATTTTTTAGTTTTATTTTTTACTTTATTTACATAAGCTCTAGATTTCTATCGTAAACTGATGAAATGTAAGAAGCCACTGACGGACTATGCGCGCCGGTGTCGGTCTGTGGCCATCGACTGTCGGCTTGATTTTTCCGAATGTCATTTTGTTTTGGGGGGCCCCCTTAATATTCACTCGGGACCCACCAGTGGGCCGCGACCCATACTTTGGGAATCGCTGCTGTAATAGATTTTCCTGTCATTAAAAGCAATTTTATTAAGATAAAGCACATTTACAATATTAGAACTAAGAGTTATAATTACAACACATATGATGCAAAGTAGTTGGAAAAAAATGATTATTATTTTTGTTGTACAGGTATATCCACATTACGATTTCGTTATACCGCAGCAGAAGCGATAGTCGGCGATATAATAACAATATTGCGGTTCCGATAGCAAAGCGACCGCTGAGCGACGGTTAACCGCGCCGTTCGTGGTACCGGGCGTTCAGTTCTCACTTTACGAGTAACATAGAAGCCGTTTCAGGATTTTTATTATAACAGGTGGCATAGAGTAATTCTGAAGGTATTTTGACGTCTTATAAATCGATGAACGCTGCACGTACGAAGTGGTGTACCGTACAAAAGATCGCGGAACAAGCTTTTTTTTTTTCTTTTTTTTTTATTGACTATGTAGCTAGGTCCAAGTGAGCTTTCGCTACTTCACCGGGCGTTTGAGGCGAGGGCAGAGTGCCCTCGGCCTTTATAGGCAACATCACCAAAGGGCCCCCAGGAGGGACGGACCTCGGCTTTGGGCGTTGCCTGTGTGCGCAAGGCTTGGAGAGACAGCAAACTCTCATATTGCCTGATGGGCCGCGTATGCGTGCATACAAGCCTGAAGGGCCAATCTGAGAATCAATGGCAAAAGCCTTTGGAGAGCAGCAACTCTCATCTTTTGCCTTATGGGCCGAAAGCTACGTTGCCAGAAGGGCCTATCCTGGGTGCAAGTCACCCGGGACCGCCGGGCGGTCACCAGTAATCGGAGCTAATCCTACTCTACGCACTCTATTCCGGTGTCGAGTGCGATGGGGTCGGATAGTGGGATTCCTCTGGCTATTCGGAGCCGAAGAGGGGTCGGGACGGGCTTGTGCGATGTCAATAGGATCATCGGGATCGTCAAGTACGCGGAACAAGCGATAGAGAGGCACGATTGGCCTTCTTCATATCGTGTCGACTCGGGCGAATTAAATTTGTCTCCTGTCTTGCTCCGTGCAATGACTAGCTCCATGGCGCAGCGGTCTACACGCCTGCCTGCGACACGGAGTGCCCGGGTTCGATCCCCGGCCAGGTCAAGATGGAAAATGATCTTTTTCAGATTGGCCTGGGTCTTGGATGTTTATCTATATATGTATTTGTTATAAAATATAGTATCGTTGAGTTAGTATCCCATAACACAAGTCTCGAACTTACCTTGGGGCTAGCTCAATCTGTGTGATTTTTTCAAATAAAAAAATAAAAAAAAATAACAGAAGTGTCGGAAGGAAAAACGATACTCGTGATCGACTTTTAAAAAGCCAAACAAGCCTTCAAAAACAATACTAATTCATCTAACAGCCATCACAATGCGTAATTATAAGTAGCTCCAATATTAACGTTCATTCAAGAAAACAAACTTTTGAAATGCTGTTCAAAAACTCCAAAATCGATACGACTAGTTAGAAATCATTCTCCGAACAGCTGCATTTATAACTTTGTCGACAAACAAACTTAATTTTGCAGTTCGAAACGCAAGTTTTATATAGCATCTCTTCCTAACTTGACGGCATTTAGTAAATTTGTTTTTGACTGTATGGACGCAGTCAATAATGATTTTAATGGGACTCTAAAACAAGGGTTTCTTTGCTCTAAAGATGTTTTTTTCGTCAATATTAACTCTGCTTTGTCAGATCATGAACTGTAAATTGATGATAATTCGTAAACTGTAGCAGTTAGTACGTTGGAGTTTCAAGCCGCGTTGAATGTGGGTGGTCTGCTTACTATTCATCATTGCTACTTCTTTTACTTAAAGTACGGCAATACGTGCACGAAGTCGCGGGCAAAAACTAGTGTACAGTGTCACTGTACATGCATTTGCTGATGCCGCGACCTTCACAAGTCGTGCGTCACAGTTTTACTTTTAATTTATTATTTTTAAGCCAGAGTGCGTTCGCAACTACACCGCGACAGACACATAGGGAACGGAAGTGCCAAATCTTTAACTTGCACCTACGAACTAAACTTAACTAATATACAGTGAAACTTATTGTGATTGTTTGGTGATCTTCTCGCTGCACTCTCAACTCAACTTAACTCAAGCTTCCATACAACTCTGCCATACTTCAACTTGCATCCATCGCCAGGCACGCATAACTTCTATTCAACTCTACAACTACATCCTACAACTAGTATACTATAACTATATTATAAAAATTAAACTATAACAAAATTATTGAAATTATCTTCTGTGTATGTCATAAGTATGACCAGAGTGTGGGTACAATACTAAGTATTGTAATGTACTCTGGTGTTATGCAATTGGTACAGCTTGACGAAACTCTAGGCTATTTTTTAAGGTTCCGTACCACAAAAGGTAAAAAGGACCCCTTATAGGATCACCCGGTTCTCCGTCTGTCTGTCTGTCGGTCTGTCAGGACCATTTTTTCTGAGGAACGCGTTGAGGTATCAAGCTAAAATTTATATCAAACTAGCTTTCGCCCGCGGCTCCGCCCGCGTCAATGTCGATCCCTCGGTTATAGTACTTTTTCCCGGGATAAAAGGTAGCCTATATCCTTCTCCGTACTCCAGAGAACTTGTATGCAAAATTTCATGATAATCGGTTCAGTAGTTACGGCGTGAAAGCATAACAAACAAATGAACTAACAAACAAACATACAAACAAATAAACAAACAAACTCACTTACGCATTTATAATATTATATAGTAAGGTTAGTAAGGATTATAGTAAGGATACTCAGGTCTATTTTCCCTTGGAGCTGTAAAAAAATCAAACTTCTAAGCTAACGCAATCAAAAGATACAGCCGTTTACGCCGCAAATTTTCGTGTTTTTTCGACATTCGCAAGGGAATCAAAACCTACAAGGTACTTCCCGTGATCTCAGAATCTTGAAATTCGGTGCGGAGCAACTTTGTATAGCACAGATAAAGGAAAGATTGCGAAAAGCATATATTTTTTGTTACATCATATATTAAAAATATTTTTAATAATTTTTAACTTATTATAGATAACGGTACGGAACCCTTCGTGCGCGAGTCCGACTCGCACTTGACCGGTTATTTTTCTTAGTTAAGTCGTGGGTACAGCTAGTCAAAAATATAAAATGGTGCTCATCTCTATACACTCCGACATACTTTATTATTAGATTGTTATTTATATACACATTTTAGCTCGAGTAAGGACAGCGCGCGTCAGCATTAACAATTTATTTCCATTTTCAACACCAACTTTTAAGTTATTGATAAATTATTATAAATTACTTATTTTAAACGCAGCAGTTGATGGTAAAATAAGATAATCTTACACACACAGTGATAAATTTATGTCTTAAAGTCTTTGATCAAATATAATGGATACACGATTCGCGCTCGAAAAGTGGCAACGGCAAAACAGCGCTCTAATCGAGTTTTGGAGCTGTTTTGTCCACAGTTTCAATAAACCGCGCTAGCACTTACACGTCTCGCGATGACGAAGGTCAGTGAAAAAAAAACACGCGTCAAAAGTGAAAAAGAAAGATGGAGTGTCATACTTTCAGAATGTACCGTTTTTGTTGTTGTTTGTAAGTATGCATGATGTTGGGGAGGGCAATCTCTCCAACCCGTCTGGCCAGCGTGGAGAGTGTAGGCCAAGTCCTCTGGCTGCTCTGGCCAAGTATGGCTCTAGTAGTACAGAGAGGGTCATGCTCCTGTAGTGGAGACTAAAAAGGACCTGATGATGATGAAGATGATGCATGATGTTTTGGCTCGGGGACATTATTTAGGCTTCATATTGTATGAGACTGTGTATCTACTATTTTATTTGATCGAAACTTAAAGTCAAATTTATTTATCTTTATTTTGTATGTCGTGTGTGTAGGGCCAACACTGGTGTTAGATTTTCCAAACTGCCTAAAGGCATCCTACTAACATAGCTTAACGATTGCCATCTATGATAACAGCCGGGACCAACGGCTTATCCAGCCTTGCGAAGCATGGAGGAGATCAAGATATTTTTATGCCACTTGCGGTCACCCATCACAGTGGAGATTGCGCCCAGGGTTGCTTAACATCCGTAAGCGATTTCAATGCTCACGACCACTGGGCCATCGGGCTCCTTCTTCCTCTATTTATTACAAGAACCATAGATAAAGATGTCCGTACATAGATGATGTAAATGCACCTACTTCGCTTGTCCGAACCCCGACCAAGCGTCAAGGTTGGCCGTGGTGACTGACAGTCCGTGCGCGACTGTTGTAAAGTTTTATATATTATAACTAGCTGTTGCCCGCGACTTCGTCCGCGGCAATTTCTGTTATTATGATTAATTCGTGTTTTTATTAGTTTAGATGAATAATTTGCCACCGATTTAAAAAAAAATTATTGATGCTTCGCTCCTTTTGTCGCAGCGTGATGTTTTATAGCCTAAAGCCTTCCTCAATAAATGTACTATCCAACACAAAAAGAATTTTCCAATTACCAGTAGGTCCTGAGATTAGCGCGTTAAAATAAACAAACAACTCTTCAGCTTTATAATATTAGTGTATATAAGTTTGAAATCATTAAAAATATTTTTATTTTATGATGTCATTCAAAATTAATGCTTTTCATAATTTTTCCTTTGGCTGTGCTATAAGATGTTGCTTTATACCAACTTTCAAGATTCTGAGATCATGGGATACTTCCCACATGATTACCTACCCTGTAGGTTTTAATTCCCTTGCGAATGTCGAAAATACACAAAAATTTGCGGCATAACCAGCTGTGTTGTTTGATTGCGTTGGCTTAGAAGTTTGATTTCTTCACAGCTCTAAGGGACAGTACACCTGATTATTTTACATGAATTTCAGCTTGATACCTCCACGCGTTCCTGAGAAAAAGTATCTTGATAGATAGACAGGCGGACAGCAAAGTGATCTTATGAGGGTTCCGTTGTTTTCCTATTAAGGTACGGTACCCTAAAAACAAACGCGACAGCCTCTTCCTTAAATGTCAAAATATTTTTTGGTCTCACTCTCTCACAGGTAATTTCAAACACATTATCACCTCTATTTCTGTCTCAGTTAAAATGACTAATTAAAAAGCCGTTGACAAACTGTTTGTCCGTTTGTGCGCTCGTAACGCGTTAAGCGGGAGATGACAGATTTAGTATGAGAAGCTTTTGGTGTAAGCTCAATGTGTGGAGAGGATCGGATGTTTTTGGATGTATAAATAATTTGAAATTTAATTTGGAGATGTTATAGTTTGGCGAGCTCCATGGCCAGTGGTCAACACGCCAGCATGTGACACGAGGGTGTCCTGGTTCGATCCCCTGTTTGGACATGATAATAATAATAAATACCTATATACGGACAAATCACACAGATTGAGATAGCCCCAAGGTAAGTTCGATACTTGTGTTATGGGATACTAACTCAACGATACTATATTTTATAAAAAATATGTTATAAATAGATAAACATCCAAGACCCAGCCCAATCTGAAAAAGATCATTTTCCATCTTGACCTGGCCTGGGATCGAACCCGGGCACTCCGTGTCGCAGGCTGGTGTGTTAACCACTGCGCCACGGAGCTGTCTGGATAGAAATCTTCTTCAGATTGACCTGGGTCTTGGATGTTTATGTATATAAGTGTCTATTATAAAATATAGTATCGTTGAGTTAGTATCCTACGCCTACGACACAAGTTCACAACTTACTGTGGGGCTAGCTCAATTTGTGTGATATGTCCCTATATTATATTTATTTATTATTATCATAGACTATCGGCCCACCACGGCTTCGGACGGGTGCGATAAATTATACATATAGACCTTTCTCTTGAATCACTCTTTCTATTAAAAAACGCATCAAAATCCGTTGCGTAGTTTTAAAGATCTAAGCATACATAGAGACAGACAGCGGGAAGCGACTTTCTTTTATATTATGTAGTATTCATTAGGGATAATGTAGCATTCAATATATAAAATAATGCCGTGTGGTTTCCGGCAGAGTAGAATAGGACCACTCCAAGTTTTCCCGTGGATGTCGTAAAAGGCGACTTAGGAAATACAAGCTAAACAAAGCTTATAAACATCTATGACACCTCTCCAACCCGTCTGGCCAGCGTGGAGAGTGTAGGCCAAGTCCTCTGGCTGCTCTGGCCAAGTATGGTTCTAGTAGTACAGAGAGGGTCGTGCTCCTGTAGTAGAGACTAAAAAGGACCTGATGAGGATTCTAATGGTGAAAGATTGTTTCAAATCGGTCCAGTAGTTTCGGAACCTATGCAAACAAACAATCAAGTCTTTTCTCTTTATAATATTAGTGTAATATTATATAAGAATTTCGGCACTAGTAGAAAAATGCCTACCAATAATGCCCAGAGGGCAGTAATTGACATTATTTTATACAATATGTAAAGAAAACCCAAAAGGGGTGATTCAGCCCGTCGATATGAACAACTTTTACTATGGGAACAATGCTGGGAACCCAAAAAAAATTCGACATTCCCATACAAACAGGCCGAGCGGCGAAACTCTTTTATATGGAAATGACGATTTTTTTTCTCTCTTCGACTCGCACTTAGCCGGTTTTTTCAAAGGCTTGTTTGACGTAGGTAAGCTCATTACCCCTAATATTTAAGATAATTTCAGGAACACATAATCATAATTTCGAGTAGGTGTCACGGTCCATCGACCGTGCACAACCTGGTGTCAGAGTTCTTCGGAACCGCCTCTCGGCCTCTGACGTGGTTCCTTTAACGACTACCAGATGGCAGCCGGGACCACCGGCTTAACGTCCCTTCCGAAGCACGGAATCATCTTTGTTATCAGACAATCAGGTGATTCAAGCCTGCAATGTCTTAACCAAAATGGAAACAACTAAACAAAGTATGCTTTCTGTGGGAATCAAACCCACGACCCCCGGTCTACAGGCACACGCCTTAACCACTGAACCACGGAGCCAGTAAAACACATAAATCCATCGACTAACTCTAGTTAGCACCAATTTGAAAGCTAAACGATGCATACTAATTAGCCTAATGTCTGTTCGTCTGTCTATTTAAGCTCGGAAACATTCCGGTGATGTAGCACGTGCCGCCCTAATTGGTCGCCAATTATTTGTGTCAAACCGCATGAAATATGGTCCATCGTTTGTGATGATTTAGTGGATGGTAACGACCTGAAAAAGTAGTCTGCGTGATATTATTAGAAACTATCAAGTTTGTCCGCGACTTTGTGCGCGTAATGTGAATTATAAAATCATCATCATCATCATGATTTCAGCCGTAAGATGTCCAATGCTGGGCAAAGGCATCTCCCAAAGATTTTTCGTTCCATGGGAGGATATTGCCATTCTTACAACGCTTGGTAGGCACGTTGACGAGTGCAGTTTCTTTGGCTTTTTGTGCTTCAGACGCTGCTGCCTATCAGAAGCATTTTAAAGATAGGGAAGGACAGGATTTTGTTGGATATGTCAATCTAATCACACAGATTGAGCTAGCCCCACAGTAACTTGTAATTTTATGTCATAGCATACTATCTCAGCGGTAAATCTGAAAAATATCGCTACACCCACACCACAGTTCGTCCGTCAGAATATCAGGGATGACATCCTTAAATGCTTAGCCGGTCGTTGCAGGTTTGCGCACGTGGTCTTCCTAGCTGATACTTGGTTTTCTCCATTCATCCTAAAGTAGTATCCCAATACCTCCATTCCCTTCCCAAATCCAACAAAGTGCTACTGATCCCCAGCTTATAAATGCTTCCGATGGGCAGCAGCGTCTGAAGCACAAGAAGCCAAAGAAACTGCGCTCGCCAACCCGCCTGCCAAGCGTGGTGAGTATGGCAATATCCTCCCATGGAACGAAGTATATTTGGGAGAGGCCTTTGTCCAGAAGTGGACGTTTTTACGGCGGTAATGATAATCATCATCGGCAGGTCTTTTTAGTCTCCACTGCAGGAGCATGACCCTCTCTGTACTACCGGAGTTATCTTGGCCAGAGCAGACAGAGGATTTGGCCTACACTCTTCTCGCTGGTCAGACGGTCGGAGAGGTCTCACTGATGTTTATAAGCTTTGTTTAGCTTGTATTTCCTAAGTCGCCTCTTACGAAATCCACGGGAAGACTTGGAGTGGTCCTATCCTACTCTGCCAGAAACCACACGGCTACCGGAAACCACACGGCTAATGATGATGATGAAGAGCTACCTAATATACTTACTCATATCACAAATTAACCGTGATCAAAATAATTCACCCGCAGCTAAAAAGTAGAAAGCAATTTATACCGCGCTCTGCAAATGATTTAACTGGTTCGTTCTCGGAAAACAAGCTACTAATTGTTCGAACTAAGCACCATTAGGTTCACTTTGATCTATTTTCAAGATGGCTGCGCTATGGAGTAGATTGTCGTAAGAGCATAAGGCTTTTTGACGGCTACTTCTTCTTTTCGTGTCGATTGGCTCAAATAAATTAAAATCAAATTTTGTCCCTCCAGTATGTGGCGACTCTTATACTACACTCCGTCACACACACATACACGTTTTTGACGGCTGACCGATTGTCAGATGGATGATAAAATAAATACTTTTTTAGTATGACCATACTTGTATAGGATAACTCTACAGGAATCTATATAATAATATAATCTATAGGATAACTTTATTTAATAACTCTAGTTATCCCGTCCGACGGCACGCGTTCTGGCAAGCTTAAATCCAATTCAAATGCCAATTTCTTTGCACAAAGAATAAGCATTGTCATAAAACGTGGCAATGCTGCCAGCCTTCTGGGCAAACTTCCGCAAAGCGGTGATTGTTTTATTCAGTTAGGTTGAATATTTTTTAGTTTTAGAAAGATTCGTAAAGAGACTTCGTAATTTTTCATTATTTTATAAATTACTCGTACTCGATTATTATATTTTTTTTAGATATTATGAAAAATAAACATTGTATCCTTGGGTTTACATTGTGACATCCTCAACTGCCTGTCCGCTGCTACTTGCATTTCCCCTATTCATCCGAATGAGTAGTACCCCAATTAGGTTAATTCCCTTTCCTAATCCATCTAATTCCTATACTATCCTTACTAATATCCTTTCCTTATCCTTACTTCCTTACTAATATTATAAATGCGAAAGTGAGTTTATTTGTTTGTTTGTTACGTTTTGACGCCGTAACTACTGAGCCGATCATCATGAAATGTTGCATACAAGTTCTCTGGAGTACGGAGAAGGACATAGGCTACCTTTTATGCCGGAAAAAATGTACTATTCCCGAGGGATCGACATTGACGCGGGCGGAGCCGCGCGCGAAAGCTAGTAGTACACTATAATCCCAGCTTAAAAATGCTTCCGATGGACAGCAGTGTCGGAAGCACAAGGAGTCAAAAAAACTGCGCTCGCCAACCTGCCTTCATACGCCAAGCGTGGAGTATGGCAATATGGAACGAAGAATGCGTGAGAGTGGCTGTTATCCAGCCGTTAACTTTTTACATCTGAAATGATGATGATTACAAAGTGAAATACAAGAAACACGCCCACCGCATATTTCCAAAACTTTCTGATCCGTAAAGGGCATGCCCACGTAAATTTTTCAAAGCTTAGTGTCTGCAGTCGCGTGCTCCGTACCGCGCCGCGGTAGACTTCATACAAGTTCGACACGCGGTTTCGCCTGTTCTTCCTTCCCTTAGTGTGAATAGGTTAATGACTATAATGAGAAAACTAGAAGCACCTTTCTTCTACAGTTAACAAGATTATTCGAGACTTAACTTGCAAATATTTCCTTGTACTGAAAATGAAAATGAATAATTTTTATTCAAAATAGGATACATATATCGCTTTTTAAACGTCATTTGTTTCTGTTGTTTATTTTTCCTTCTTTTATCTTTGTTAAATCGAAAAACTACTAGCGTTTCCTCGGGGGTCGTGGGTTCGATTCCCACGGGAAGCATACTTTGTTTAGTTGTTTCCAGTTTGGTTAGGACATTGCAGGCTTGATTCACCTGATTGTCTGATAATAAAGATGATTCCGTGCTCCGGTAGGCACGTTAAGCCGTTGGTACCGGCTGCCATCTGGTAGTCGTTAAAGGAACCACGTCAGAGGCCGAGAGGCGGTTCCGAAGAACTCTGACACCAGGGTGTGCATGGTCGATTGACCGTGACACCTACACGAAGTGATGATGATGAGTTCTTTATTAAAATCGATAAATCAACTGTTTTAATAATCGAGAGGACAGTGATTATGTATCCATAGTAGATAATAGAAAAAAGTTGTTAGCCAAATTCGTTTTTTGTACAAAGGGTGTCTTTTTCGTCTGTTTTTTAAATGTTCAGGTCCAGTGGCGCAGCGGTCAACACGCCAGTCTGCGACACGAGAGTGCCCGGGATCGATCCCCGGCCAGGTCAAGATGGAAAATGATCTTTTTCAGATTGGCCTGGGTCTTGGATGTGTCTACACATCGACACATGTATTTGTTGAACATCTATACATGTATTTGTTATAAAATATAGTATCGTTGAGTTAGTATCCCATAACACAAGTCTCGAACTTACTTTGGGGCTAGCTCAATCTGTGTGATTTGTCCGTATATATTATTATTATTGTCCGTATATATTATTATATATCTCGAAAACTAGCGCGTCGATTTTTTATTTTGCTTCTGAAGCGTTTTTCTATCTTGTGGGTCCTTAACATATTTGCGATTAATTTAAATTTACCTTATTACCATATACTCTGTTCAAAAACTACTGGACCAATTTCGATGAAACTGACACTATTCGCCAAGTTGAACTTAACCTAGTTTAACTAAAGAACTATTTTTGCGATTGGACTTAGTTTTTGAGATATGCGCAATAAACAGACAACTGCCATATGGACCGAATAATACTTGGGAGGCAGTCCAGCAGTGGACTTCTAAACCTTTGAAATGATAAATGTTGGGAATATTGTAATTTTGTAATATAAAGTGTTGATACCCGGTGCGGTCCACTGTGATGATTGACCGATATTGCAAAAAAATATATCGAGCTGTCTGAAGGCACATTAAGCCGTTGGTCCCGACTGTCACCATTGATGGCAGCCGTTTCCAGTTTGAAAATACACTACTGGTGTTTGTCACTTTTTTATTAGCTTAGGTCCTACTGCTGGCCAAAAAGTTTCCTTCTGTTTTCCACCTAGTTCTATACATGGCTACGTTTTGCCATCCCTCACTGAAAGGAAACAACTCGTCTCTGTATCTCGTTTTAGGCTTCCCTAAAAACGAGATATAGAATGTGTTTGCCACTTACACACACGACAAACAAAACAGTAGCTATAATAACTGTATAATAACAAAACAGGATAATAACTGTTTTGTTTTTCGAGTGGGTAAAAGGATGTTTCAGTCTGTTCTGTTGTTTCATGGTGTCAGAAGTGGGGTGGTGAGATCGGGATCCCATTTCTGAACCAAGTTGTAGAAAAACAAAATAAAACAAGTTATTTCAATTGTTTAAACCATTCTTGTGATTTATTGTTACATTTTAATCTAGCACAGTCACAATGAATTATTGTAATATATAATTTTAACAAATATATACATTTGTAAATTATATGGAAGATGACATGACTAAAATCAGTTAACAGAAAATAATTTATTTACAATAACATAAATAGTGTTTAATTGTTATTTTAATAAAATTTACAATATTTACAACTTTTGTCAAATTTAATTATGAATCTACGTTTGAAAATATATATTTTCAAGTACAAATATTTTTTTATACGTAGGAATACTACCAGTTTCCTGGGCACGTCGCAGTGAGGCCGTTTCAAGTTAGCCTTTTTTTTTAAACTGACTTCAATAAAAGGAGGTTATCAATTCGACACGTATGTATATACAACGTGATTTTGAACCCCCTAGCTATATTGAAATCTGGGAATCAGAATCCCTAATGGAACACAGAATTACAAGAAAATAAGGTGAAAAACGAAAAAGAAAATTAGGTTTCCCATACAAAGTCGCCGATCAGCTGGACGAATTTTTATGAAAGGTTAAATTTATTTTTTAGATTTTTACTTTTTTTCTTACAATTCTGTATTCCATTAGGGATTCTGATTCCCAGATTGCAATATAGCTAGGGGGTTTAAAAATCACGCTGTAATATTGTCAGAATAACACGGATTTATATATGTTTGAAAGGTTATGCTTTAAAAGTCTAAGTAAAACCCTAACATGTGTGTGATGTGAAATTTACAATACTATTAGTTGAATTGCAAAAAATGTTTTATAGTCAAACTAAAAAAGGGAACAGTGCAAGTTTCATCAAAATCGGTTCAGTAGTTTTTGAGATAGAGAGTTGAGTATGTATGTATCAATAACTAGGAAAATTCGATGTCGATTTAATTTTTAATTACTTCTCGTTATTGTAAATTTAGAAGTTTATAATGTAAATATGTTTTTTTTTTTATATCATCTTGATACTTGATATCATCATATGATCGGAATTTTGAATAATTTAAAAATTCAGATAAAAAAATCGGCTTAAACCAAACTACTGAATCGATTTTAATAAAATGTGAATGGTACTTATAGGTATAATACTCATTCAAAAAAGTCGAAATTTCAACCGTTTCTTTTTATAAGTCGATTATAAAATATATTTAGACTTATCAACACGAAGCACCATTATATTTTACAGTATTTTACATGTAAATAAAGAACTTACTTAGATAAGTGTTTCTGAATAAAAAATGTTGTGCAATATCTACATTATTATTTTCTAATAGCTTTTTGACAAAAGTAATAATAATAATCTTATTTATTTGGTTACTTAATCGCATCATAAATCCAGAATTTTTCAACAATGCTTTCATTAAATGTCAAATTAAATTACATTAATCTTACAAGTAATTTGACATTCAATGAAAGTCGACAGTTATCAATATTAATTATATTTTATCCATATACCATACCAATGTTTACTGTCCTTTCTTAAATAAATAAATTAAGTATATAAAGCTAAGTCTATATACAGACAGGAACATTTTACATAAAACTAATAGCAAGCAGTATTTACTATTCAAATTGGTAGAATTATAAGGTCCTAGGAACTGGTAATTTAATCGTATTAAATTTTTGTACCGAACTGAGTAAGTCTGTATTTAATTTATATAGACATTTTTAAACACAAAAATATATAATTCCATATCTTCATAGCCAAATGATATTATCTTCTTACTTAAATTACAATCCATTAATTCAATACCTTTAAAACCATCTATCTTCGAAAGACCAATTTCCTACTTCCTTTTCTAGCCTCTACCAATGTTTAAACCCCTTAAACCTTGATTGACTGACTGCAAGTCTTTTTTTTTAATGACTATGCTATGATACTTATTGGGTCTCGGGCTCCGAATAATCGCAGCCAAGGATGCAACCGAGTACATGCGAGTTCAGCGTGTATGAGAGCGAATACTAATAGACAACCAACTATTAAAAAACCCGTCTGGCCAGCGTGGAGAGTGTAGGCCAAGTCCTCTGGTTGCTCTGGCCAAGTAATCCAAGTATGGCCCTAGTAGTACAGAGAGGGTCGTGCTTCTGTAGTGGAGACTAAAAAGGACCTGATGATGATGATGATGATGATATTAAAAAACTACCAAGATTTCATATTTCTTTGAAATTCATCTCCATTGAACAACTTTGTAAAAATGCTTAAAGATATATAACATAGTGAAAGACCATAACATGAATCTTTTTAATCCTTCCATTTGGTCAATCTTCGAACGTTTCTCATATCAAACTATCTTCAAAACCTTAATTCAAAGTCATAGTTTTGTAATTACAGCCTTTAACTTTACCTACGTCTTACATGACATTAATTTCTTCTTCTTCATCACTCTCAGTGGCCGTGCTATGGTTGTACAGTCCTTGTGCCATCAATTGTAAAGCTAGTGGGTTCCGCTGGCCTGATGCCTTCTTGATCTTCGCTCGTTTGTTCTGGAACCAGATCTTGATCTGAGCTTCCGCCAGCCCCAGCTCTGCTGCGAGGGTTTGTCGTCTCCGCTCAGTGAGGTAGCGGTTTTCCGCGAATTCATGCTGGATAAAATAAAAAAGATAAGTTATGTGGTACATTGTAAAAATAATAATTATTTAGTAATTTTTAATGGTCAGGGGTGTGTAGATGATGTCATCTCCAATTATTTGGCCAATGGTTGCAGGCATGGCTTCGCGTGTTACCAGCCTCCTTAAATCTTACTTGCTTTTCCCCCATTCATCCGAGTAGTATCCCAATACCTTCCTTCCGCTCCCGAATCCAACAAATCCTTATCCCCACCAAGCTTAAAAATGCTTTCCAATGGGCAGCAGCGTCGGAAGCACAAAAACCAAAGATTATGTCATCTCCAATTATTTGGCCAATGGTTGCAGGCATGGCTTCGCGTGCTACCAGCCTCCTTAAATCTTACTTGCTTTTCCCCCATTCATCCGAGTAGTATCCCAATACCTTCCTTCCGCTCCCGAATCTAACAAATCCTTATCCCCACCAAGCTTAAAAATGCTTTCCAATGGGCAGCAGCGTCGGCAGCACAAAAACCAAAGAAAATGCGCTCGCCACCCCACCTCTGCCAATCGTGACGAGTATGGCAATATTGTTCTAGGGAACGAAAATATCCTTGGGACAGACCAGACCTATAACCTATGTTCGTTCATTTTCGATGCTGGGTTGAGAGCAAAAGGAAACAAATAAAATGCGTGTTGCTTCGTCTCCCGCGAAGACCATCACAATAAATGCGACAGCCACCGTGGTCCAGTGGTTAAGGCGTTTGCCTGTTGACCCGGGGGTCGTAGGTTCGATTCCCACCGGAAGCATACTTTGTTTAGTTGTTTCCAGTTTGGTTAGGACATTGCAGGCTTGAATCACCTGATTATCTGATAAGAAAGATGATTCCGTGCTTCGGAAGGCACGTTAAGCCGGTGGTCCCGGCTGCCATCTGGTAGTCGTTAAAGGAACCACGTCAGAGGCCGAGAGGCGGTTCCGAAGAACTCTGAGACCAGGGTGTGCATGGTCGATTGACCGTGGCACCTACTCGAAATGATGATGACTAAATAAATAAATATATATGGACAAATCACACAGATTCAGCTTTGCCCAATATTATCTATACTAATCAAGTGTGCAAAATTCATGAACTCATTCGATGAATTTAGAGGTTGAACCGTATATACCACAGAACAACAAACACTTTAGAAGTGTTATCTCGCGTGATTTCTATGAAAACCAGCGTCGCCTCATTTCAAGCATACTACTAACGCAACACAATTGAGTAGAAACTCCTCCTTTGGTCAAAGTTTCCCTAGGACTTCTCACTTTACACGTTAGAATAGCACACGTCAGCATTTATTGATTTCTTTTCACGTAGATCTCAATTTTGTGCCTTTGACGATCGCGGGACAAACTACTTAGGTGATTCAAGTGAGCTGATCGAGCGCATTGTCGGCGCGCGTGCCACGCCCCCTTGCCATTTCTAAAGTCTTTATTGATCTGTAGTATATACAATTATATTACAAACAAAACACAACTAACCTTTAGTCTAGCAAGCTGTGCTGCGCTGAAAGCTGTTCTAGGTCTCTTCTCTTCTGTGGTCATCTTCTTCTTAGTTCTTCTGCTTCTGGGACCTGCAGACAAAAGAAATATTGGTTAATACCAATAGAAACATATATTTATCCGAGGGTATTGTTAGGTTCTCGAAACCTAACTCGAAAGGTTCTCGAATGGTGACCACGTACCGGCAAGCGCAGCGTCGGACGCCCACCGAACAGGTGGTCATACGACCTTACCAAGGTTGCAGGGAAACGCTGGATGCAAGCCGGTTCCAACCGGTCATTATGGAAAACTTTGGGAGACGCCTTTGTCCAGCAGTGGACTTCTTGCGGCTGATATGATGATGATGATTATTGTTAGGCAGGCTGAGGCAGGCGGGCTACCTCAGAGTCCTGAGGTATGGTGACGTGGTGAATCAAGGCAGAAAAAACTTAAGAGAGTACATATCTAAGAAAGTATCCTTACTTATATTAGAAACTAGCTTTCGCCCGCGGCTCCGCCCGCGGCTCCGCCCGCGTCAATGTCGATCCCCCGGGAATAGTCTTCAGAGAACTTGTATGCAAAATTTCATGATGATCGGTTCAGTAGTTACGGCGTAAAAGGGTAAAAAACAGACAAACTCACTGTCGCATTTATAATGTTAAGCAAGGATGCGAAAGTGAGTTTGTTTGTTACGCTTTCACGCCGTAATACTGAACTGATCATCATGAAATTTTCAATACAAGTTCTCTGGAGTACGGAGAAGGACATAGGCATCCCAGAAAAAAGTACTGTTCCCGAGGGAACGACGTTGACGCCAGCGGAGCTGCGGGCGAAAGCTAGTCTGGAATAAAATAAAATGAAAATATTTTCGTACATCAAATAAAAGGTATTCTATAATTTAATAATGAGAAAGTACATAATTTATCCCTTAATGGAATTCCTCTAAAATACTTAATGAAAGATTATGAAACATCCTATAATTAAATTAAAATTACTGAGGGTTCAAATGAAGGGTTGAAGATATGGTTAATAATTAATTTATTAAGGCAAATGACAGAGCAGGCGTCTATACTCGGTATTTAATAAATATTTTGATATGGAACCATGTTGAAATTTAATTAATGTTCATAGGGGCATCTATTTAGGGCTACTTATGTACTTTTGGAATAATTTATACTTTTATGGGGAGTAAATTGGTTTTAAAATGGAATAGTCTTTGTTTTTAAAATTGTAGCTATTTCCTTTATTAATATTCATTTATCCATCGCTCACATGTTGCATAAAGTTGACAATAAAAGTGCATTATGGACATGTACCCAGGGCGTTGCGACAGATTAATTAAGAAAATAAAATAATATTAAAAATGGCACTGAATGGTTTTACGAAAGTCAATAAATTTATACTAGTCCAAATTATTTAATTGAGGTATATCTACGTCTCATATGTTATTTATTTTATGTTTTTACTTGTGGGCTAGTGCTATTTTTAAAGATTTCTCATGCCTACCCTACAAGGGAAAAGACGTGATAATATGCATGTATGTATGTAATAATACATTTGTGTGATGATGGAAAACCCGTTTATTATTATTATTTCTATTTTTCTAATCCTGTTTACATTAAATTTAAGTTTTAATGTAATTTCATTAAAACTTACATTTGTACACCATAACCAAACATTCGTAACCCAAATTGTTATTACTCAATCCCCACCAAATTTTTGGATAATAAAAATGGCTGCCCGTTACATCGCTCTATTACTGCCCTAATTAGAGGGGGAGGAGTTTGAAAAGAGGGTGATTCGAACGTAATGCATTGGGCAGACTGGTCATTAAAGAAATAACTTTTTTTGACAGCTCGTTAGCAAAGGTATGAAATGCCATACATCCAAGCGAAACTATTCCTAATATTTCAATTATTCGTCGCAATTATATATTTTTTTCATTTTACCGACTGCTAAAGTGTAAGATATTCCATGTTCGTATTTTGTAGTCATGTTCACTTATTTCTTAATTAATTGTAAACCACATTAACTTTATATTTTTTAATTTAGTAGTTTGGATTTGGAATTATAAGTACTTAAATAATTTTTAATGTAATTTCATTGCAAACGTGGCATTTGAGTCTTATGGGTCTGAGCTCTGCCTACCCCGTAAGGGATTAAGAGGTGATCATATATGGTAAATTCGAATTTAATTGAAGTAATTTTGAGTATGTTTTTGTACGAGTTATTAAAGCTTTTTCCCCTATAATAGCCTCTTATTCTAAGCTGGAAACCACACGGCATTTTCTGCCTCCCAGACCAGCTTAGAAGAAATATAAATTGTGGTTTTTCGCCTTGGCAACCCTACAGCAATATTTCCACCAAAAAGGATCGTTACGAAAAACTCGCAGGCATTTTAGCGTTTTGTTTAATTAAAAACACGAATAAAAACTCCGTTTTATCGTGTGATAAACGACGACAATACTAGATAGTCAACACCATCTAAATTGCACCCTATGTCTATACACGTAAAGCTGTTTTTCACTCAACAGCCGAAAGCAATTGCCACCAAATTTTTCAAACCCAAAAGATTTGTGTTCAAACATTTCCTGTTCTATTCTCAAAGCAATAAAATTCAAAATTCATTGCGCACATTCGTTCCAATTTCAAAAACCATAGACTTCTAGAAATAGAGTTTAAATTCAAATAGGATTCTAAATTCAAACTGTAACCGCCATTATTAGACACGTACTAAAAGGTGCTTTATTACAGCACGATAGAGATCAATTCCGTTCGTCGGATTAATGGGAAAAAATAAATTGCGGTACAGGAAGGCACAGAAGTGTTTACGGCTACCATTTTCCTTCGACGATAGAATAAATTTATAAGACACGCCACTTGATCTGATTGTGGTGATTTAAATGCTTTTCAGGCTATTAATGCATACGCTACGTGTTGAAATGTGTGCTACGAAGAAACACTACTCTAATAGTACCGAGTGAAGTGAACAATCTAGATAATTAACATTTGCAGTATTTAGTGCTTCTTTGTAGCCTAGAACGCATATCAACACCGCTTAAGGGCCTACACACAATATAATTTGTGGAGGCCTTCGATCAAATATAATGGTACCTATACACGATTCGCGCTCGAAAAGTGAAACTGGCAAAACAGCACACTAATCGAGTTTCGGAGCTGTTTTGTCCAGTTTCAATAAAGCGCGCTAGCACTCACACGTCTCGCGATGACGAAAGTACAGTGAAAAGATGCACAAACTAGGCATCAAAAGTGAAAAGAAAGATGGAGTTATACTTTTATGTACCGTTTTTGTCGTTGTTTGTAAGTATGCATGATGTTTTGACTTTGGGCCATTATTAAGGCTTCATTTTGTATGAGACAGTGTATCTACCATTATATTTGATCGAAGGTGGAGGCCAATTAATCAAAAACGCGACCACTATTATGCTTTCTAGTGCGCTTTATACGAGTGTACAATATAGCCTAAACCAAAAACAAACGTATAGATTCCTATCTTCAAACGAAAATTTTGTGAGGGGTAACAAGTGGATGGGCTAAGGACAGTTTATTTAAAATACTGAATTGAAATTTCAAAGGTTACCAAACTTGCTTTCACTCGCGGATCCGCATGTATGTAAATATCTTGGGTATACACGTTACAGGGTTGAACTCAAGTTGAAAGTTTCTTCCCCTTACCAGGCGTCAAACCACCTTCATATAAATATTCTGGTAAAACGGAAAGGCGAACAGACTTATTACACTCGAAAATAAATAATTGTAAATCTGGTGGTTTTTATTCCGAATCATGTTGTGTCCTTCCTCTTGTGACTCAGAAGAAGCGCAAGTGCATTTGAATCGTAGGCTCCCGGTTAGGTCAAGATGGAAATCTATAAATATTTGTATGCTATATATAGCAAAACATAGCGAACTATTATATTGTAACATCTGTATCTTGTACCTATGTTTGACAAATAAATTATTGATTGATTGATTGATTGATATATTTTTCATATTGGTCTGGGTCTCAGATCTTTATATATATGTATTATCTATAAGTATCTATCAAAAAATTAAGTATCGTTAATTTACCTAAATTCTACGACAGAAGCTCTGTCGTAGAATTGTGTGACTTGTGATTTGTCCCTATTAATTTATTTAATACTAAGAAACCACAATACGCAAAATAACCTATCACAACTTTAAATCAAAATTAACTGGCGTGCAAGGAAACCCACTTAGCACTTTACTTCGCGAGAATACCGCATGCTAACGTACGAACGGAAATTAAGTTTTTAAATTAATATTTAATACAGAGTTATTATAGCTACAAGTGCCAATTTATTTCGATTCGATTTACGCGCGATTTTTTTAGTTTTTACCCTATTTTTCTTTTGTATTGCCATTTACTTGTTTCATTGTAAAATTACATGTTAACTATGGAAGAGAGATGCCAGTACCACTCACTGGGATGAATGGGGAAAAGCAAGCAGCTCGGGAGGCCGGGTTCACGTACCCGATGACACCGGACAGGCAGTTGACGATGTACACCGGACAGGCAGTTGAGGATGACGCCCTGACTTTTATTGATGTCTCATATTCTATCGTGCCCTAATTGCCCCACTACTTACACGGTAGAGGACCTCAAAGAGGCTAATGATAAGGCGATCAGTGTAGCCAAATACTGATATGATAATAATATTTTATTTCACTTAAAAGAAATATGAAACGGAACCATTTTTGTTTCATGATTCGACTGTAAGTATATGGAGAATGGCGTGTATATGGAAAACGGAATCAAAATGGAGATGGGTTGTTAGCCATATCGCCTACCAACATGATTCCTCAGATTTACGTCTATTCCCTCGATCGGCTTTTACGATCTGCGCGGGAAGAGAAGCAGCTAGTACATCCTACGTTTTTTTCTTTCGTCCCAGACCAGAATAATAAGTTTATTGTAGGCGGTAGTTTTGTATAGTTCTTATAACACAAAAGACAAATGTCAACTTAGTCTACCTGCGACTGCGACCATGAAAACTGTAAAGTTTTCAAAACGTTAGGTGTAAAAATCTATACTAATATTGTAAAGCTGAAGAGTTTGTTTGTTTGTTTGTTCGTTTGTTTGTTTGTTTGTTTGTTTGTTTGAACGCGCTAATCTCAGGAACTACTGGTTCAAATTGGAAAATTCTTTTTGTGTTAGATAGTCCATTTATTGAGGAAGGTTTTAAGCTATAAAACATCACGCTGCGACCAATAGGAGCGAAGCATCAATAAAAAATGTTTTAAATACGGGGGAAAATTATTCATAGTTGAGGACATCCGTCGCGTGCGATGCGTAAACGGTTCAAATTGCCGCGGACGAAGTCGCGGGCAACAGCTAGTAATGTAATATACGCGATAATACCGTATTAAAGTGATTTTATTTAAAATTTTAATCGCCTAAAACCATATCGAATTTTTGTTATTTAAGTTCATAGATATATAATTGTGTAGAGGCGATCAAAAACATTTTCCCGTCCAGTCCATTTCAAAACTAAATATGCACAATTAAACCCTGTAACGAATTTATTCCCCAATTATGCTCAAAATAAATAAATTATCACCCATTTGTACAAGTTGTGTCGTTAGGGGAGGCTGGAATTTTAATGGGTGTTGTCGGTCTGTTTGTGTGTCTGTAATGGCTTAAATGTCTTTGTTTGTCTAGTTTTGGGTTTGTAACAGTTCATTTTATCCTAAATAATATTATAAATGCAAGAGTGAGTTTGTGAGGCCTTCACGCCCTATCTACTGAACCAATCGTCGTGAAATTTTGCTACGGAGAAGGACATAGTGTACATTTGATACTGTTCCCGAGATATCGACATTGATGTGGGCGGAATCGCTGATATAAGCTTATAAATTAATGTGTCATGTTCCGTGTGCAAGCGGGCGCGGAACAAGCGATAGAGAGGCACAATCTAAATAAATAAATATATAGGGACAAATCACACAGATTGAGCTAGCCCAAAGAAAGTTCGAGGCTTGTGTTATGGGATACTAACTCAACGATACTATATTTTATAACAAATACATATATAGATAAACATCCAAGACCCAGGCCAATCTGCAAAAAGATCATTTTGCATCTTGACCTGGCCGGGGATCGAACCCGGGCAATCCGTGTCGCAGGCTGGCGTGTTGACCGCTGCGCCACGGAGCTAGTCAACAATCGGCCTAAGCATTAGGCTTATGACGCATCTATCTGTCTTCCACGTAAAATTTATCGTCCGTAAACCGACTTTGCAAACAATCAATTTTTGTCTTTTCAAATTGGAATCAAATATGTTCCAATTGGACTCAAATTAGAACTTTTATTTTCTTTATTTTATTTCGATAATATCGCGTAGCTTTCAATATATTTAATACTAGCTGTTGCCTGCGACTTCGTCGCGGCAATTTATGTTATTAGACATATACTGTCTGGACATTTTTTAGTTCGTTTAAAGAGGAATAATTCTTTAATACACATTTTTGGGTAACTTAAATCGTTCACGTATCGCACGCGTCAGATGTCCTCAACTATGAATAATTTTCCACCGTTTTTAAAACATTTTTATTGACGCTTCGCTCCTATTGGTCGCAGCGCGATGTTTTATAGCCTAAAGCCTTCCTTAATAAATGGACTATTCAACACAAAAATAATTTTCCAATTTGAACATTGAAGAAAGTTCCTGAGATTAGCGCGTTCAAACAAACAAACAAAGTCTTCAGCTTTATAATATTAGTATAGATTCAGTATATAAAAGTATGTTTATCAATATATACAAAAGAAAACTTGATCCTCTTACAGATTTCACAAGTCAAGTATCGTACAAAGTGATACAGGCAAGTGAAGTTCACACCCCAAGGTGCCGGGGTGAGATTCTTACACGTGCAAACTAAAGTGATTGCTTTTGTGCCAGGAGGGATGAAGATTGGGATATGGCATGTAGCTTGCACAGCGCTCATGTCTCATATCGCCTGACTTTTCTTTTTACAAAATTTTTATTGACTTGCAATTGCAATGTGTATATGTAACTATGTTCGGGTGAAATCTTGCAACTCAATTTAGCAGATATCTTCCACCGATTGAGCGGATATTTTGTATACTCGTTTAGTTTGGGTGATAATGCATGGTAAGCTGTGTGACGTCATTCTAAATCCAACATGGCGGAACACCTAAGACCGAGCTACAATACAAATTAAAGGGGTTCGTTGAAAATAATATGAAACATAAAGCTATGCACATAAAAGCTTGTTTTCAAAAAGTTTTTTTACTTTTAACTTATTGTTTCCCTGTCCCATGAATAATGTGAACATTTAAATTATTTAACTACTGTGTCTCATTTATAAACAAGGAAAGGGTTAATGATAGTTAATTTGAACTAATAGTTAACTTAGGAAATACGAGTGTAGGCCAAATCCTCTATCTGCTCTGGCCAAGTATGGCTCCGGTTGTACAGAGAGGGCATAAAATTTACACTATGTCCTTCTCCGTACCCAAGTCAACGGGTATGCAAAATTTCATGACGATCGGTTTAGTAGATAGAGCGTGAAGGTGTAACAAACAAACGAACTCACATTCACAATTATAAGTTACGATGTCATTCGAAACTTATTTTTTTAACATTTTTTTACAATTACTTTGATATCATTTTGATTCTTATTTTTAAGGGAAAAACTGAATTTGACATTTTGAAAGCGTAGCATTCAAAATAGTTTATTTTACAAATCAAATGAATGTGACCAACGCATCAGTTAACATACGCTCCAACCGCACATGCGGTACGTGAAGATTTCAAAGAATATTTAGCTACGGGAATATATTTCGAAATTCATAGCTATGTTAATTTTAATTTGAGTGACTACCAGAGTAACTAGCAGAAATTAAAATCAGAAAAAACAAAATTAAAACTTTTCTTCAGAAAATAGGCCTTTGCAGGCACGTCGGCCTTTCACGTCAAATCACATTTTAAAGGATTTAATTTAGTCATATTTATATTAATAATTAATGTGCAGACGCTACAAAAACAACAGTCGCTTTTTAAGTACTTACACAGAGTTATTACTCCAAAAGACCAACGGAATTAGGCATCAATGACCCCGATGTTTTTTTTAAATATTTTTATATTCAACCTAACATAGACTTACATGCATATTTCTTAAATAAAACTTTATACCTTTGCTCTCTACTGACGTAGTCATAAAAAAAACATACATACAAATAAAAACCTAACACATACTTGGTAACCAATAACATACAAAAATAACAATGTCAAGGATTTAAAAATATGTTACTCGCCAAGGCACTCGTAATAAATGAATGTTTAAATTGTAAAGTAAAAATAAGAATGCCGCATCTTCAGTTTAAGATATCTATGTCAAATTACATATTCAGTGTTCGATCCGAATTTAAATATTTGCTTTTACTTTTCAACCTTATTGTATTGAGATCAAAGTTTATTTTCCTTTGTATTCCTGTGGATTGCCATAGACTTTATTGTCTGAAAAATAAGGTATAATTCTCGTTGTTTCAATAAAGAGCTAATAAGATTTTTCTTACTATGAATTTTGAACTGTATTGTCTTGTAATAAAGTGTATTTTTGTGGATATAATTATGAAGATATTATACAATTTGTGCACGCATTCGGTGAATTGATTTTTTTCGTCTGTGGGGTGCGTTATGGCGCGAAATTACAGGGTTGCTCCGGTGAGGTAACCGTTATTTACCGGAGTTTCGGAATAAGTAGCATTTTTGTGATATATCGATTTGTCGGCTCTAAATTTTTAAACCTCCTCGTTCTTTTTTTTTTTATTCATCGACTTGAAACAAAAGTTTTTTACGTATTTTTGTCATCAATTTTTTATGGCAATACTAAATGCAATAATATTATTATTAACCTATGTTTAGTACTTATATTAATTCTGTGCCTATGTACTAAATACATACATACAGCGTGTAAATTTACCCTCGACATTCTCTTAAAGGGGTGACTCAGACCATCAATATGAACAATTTTTCCTATGGCACCAATGCTGGGAACGCAAAAAAAATTTCGGCATTTCCATACAAAAGAGTTCTGCCGCTCGGCCAGTTTGTATGGGAATGTCAATATTTTTTTTTGAGTTCCCAGCATTGGTCCCATAGAAAAAGCTGTTCATATTGATGGTCTGAGTCACCCCTTTAAGAGAATGTCGAGGGTACATTTACACGCTGTATAGTGTGGTATCCGGCAGAGTAAAACAGGACCACTCTAAGTCTTCCCGTGGATGTCGTAGAAGGCGACTTAGGAAATATAAGCTAATCAAAGCTTATAAACATCTGTGAGACCTCTCCAACCCATCTGGCCAGCGAGGAGACTGTAGGCCAAGTCCTCTGGCTGCTCTGGCCAAGTATGGCCCTAGTAGTACAGAGAGGGTCGTGCTCCTGTAGTGGAGACTAAAAAGGACCTGATGATGATGATTTTAAAGTGACTATCAAAACGTTGCACTTAAAGCAAATAGGCCGGCAGGACATTCACCTTATTATCGCTTAAAAACATACAAATATACACAATAGGTAATTAAGGCCTAATAAGACCCAAGGACCATTGGTACGGGACCACCGAAATTACAAAAATCGAGTTAAAAGTTCGCAAAAACCACGCGACAGGTGGGGCCGGCGCCTGTGGAGAGGTAGTGATGGGAAAATAACTGATTAGTCGATATTTGACAGATTTAACTGCCCCCGTGGTCCAGTGGTTAAGGCGTTTGCCTGTAGACCCGGTGGTCGTGGGTTCGATTCCCACGGGAAGCATACTTTGTTTAGTTGCTTCCAGTTTGGTTAGGACATTGCAGAATCAAATTCAAATTCAAAACGTTTATTCAATATAGGTTTCTTTGAACACTTATTAACTGTCATATTTCACTTCTCAACAATTTTTGAAGTCAAAAATTTACTTATGGCTAAGTTTAATGCCGCTTCCAAAGCGGAGTGCAGAAGAAGCGGCAACAAACTGCACAGCGCATTTTCTCCAAGGACGACAACTCACAATTTTTGAAAACCTTATAAATTAGGTCATTTACTTTTTTCAGTTAAATCACCTAATTGTCTGATAACAAAGATGATTCCGTGCTTCGGAAGGCACGTTAAACCGTTGGTCCCGGCTGCCATCTGGTAGTCGTTAAAGGAACCACGTCAGAGGTCGAGAGGCGGTTCCTAAGAACTCTGACGTCAGGGTGTGCATGGTCGATTGACCGTGTCACCTACTCGAAACTACTTTGGTCAGTGGATTCTACATAAGACAGATTCTATATTAGACAGATTTACATTTGACAGATTCTTATTAGATTTGACAGATTCTACGTAAGACAGGTTCTATATAAGACAGATTTTAAAAAAAGTGAGAGTATGGTAAAGTACAAAAATTATTTTGTAGTGAACTTACATTTATTCATTAACATAATTTGTTTCTATTACGAGTATATAAAAAAGACAAATGTCGAAAAACCGTTTTAAAAGTACCCACCATATTTTTAATAACTTTTTTCTTTGTTGGGTCCCAATAAGGCAAAGGAAACTTAGCCTAAACAGCCCATATTATAACCTAACGATATAGAACACGTTGGTATCGATATATTGTTGCACTACCTGCTTCCAGTAAAGGAAAACATCGTGAGGCAACCTGCAAAATTGTGGATTTTCACTAGTGTTTGAAATAAATAAATATGTAGGAACATATCAAACAAATTGAGCTAGCTCCACAGTCAGTTGTGAACTTGTATCGTAGGGTAACTCAACGATACTATATTTTATAATAGATACTTAAATAGATAAACATTCTTGACCCAGGTCAATCTGGAAAATATCGTTTTGCTATCTTGACCTGACCGGGGATCGAATCCATTGGATGGAGAAGGCGATGGCATACCACTCCATTATTTTGCCAAAATAGTCATCGTGTGCTTTTTAATTTCACAATATGATACCGATAAAAGCTTAGTTCTTAAATTTCGGATAGATGGACATACTAACTAACGCGAAAAGTTAAATAAAAGCATGTAAATAAATATATACGGACAAATCACACAGATTGAGCTAGCCCCAAAGTAAGTTCGAGACTTGTGTTATGGGATACTAACTCGACGATACTATATTTTATAACAAACGTAAAAAAAGATTAATGGTAATTTATTTTTGAGAAAAATAAAGGTCAACATTACATTTTCTGCGTAGTCACCAAAGCGTAACCGTAATGAAAATCAAAATCACCAAAATTGTTCGCAAACCATTTGACATAATCACTACTTACACAACAATCATCACTTATTTCAACTCGTAATAACATAATTGAAAAACTTTAAACGTCAGACGATTTGATAGCTATTAAGTGATTGCCTTACAAGTTACAACGTTATGATGATGACTGTATTGTCTTTATCTTTGATTAGTTGAATCGCTTCATCATAATGTGCGTTGCAATATTTTGTGATGACAAAACAAGTAAACAAGTTATGAGAAACTTTGTTGCAAAAAAATATTTATGTATAACGGTGTTTTGGTTTTATATTTTTTTATATCTTACTTATATTTTAAAAATTTGTGTGTTTGTTTGTAATAGAAAACTAAACTACTCTTTCACCTATTATCTGCGTAATAAAGTCTTTAAGTCGCTGGCAAAAAAGCTAGTGTATATTTAATTTTAGATGATTGGTTTGCCTTAATAATTTATGTCTGAGAAAAATAAAAAATCAAAACTGCCTGCCGTAATAATTAACCAGTGTGTCTCATTTATTTTAATTATTAGTAGAACTAGTATAGGGAAATTAATTATACCTCATAAAAAAATCTATTGACCTAATAAGAAGCTGTTATGGAATATAACACTCAATTAAACTGGATTTATTTATCCTTACTTCCTTATCCTTATCCTTACTAATATTATAAATGCGAAAGTGAGTGTGTTTGTTCGTTTATTTGTTTGCTTGTTTGTTTGTTACGCTTTCACGCTACGGCGTGCAAAATTTCATGATGATCGGTTCAGTAATTACGATTACTGAACCGATCATCATGAAATTTTGCATAGAAATTCTCTGGAGTACGGAGAAGGACATAGGCTACCTTTTATCCCGGGAAAAAGTACTATTCCCGAGGGATCGACATTGACGCGGGTGGAGCCGCGGGCGAAACCTAGTTCCATATAACTTCTTAGCGGTAGTGTCGATCATTACACACCTTTTTGTACCTCTAATTATACAATAAGAAATCCTCAAAGCTGAATAGCTCAAGTTATAATAAAATTAATCAGTGAATCATAAAATCGATATTGTTATTAAAAGTATCGATATTCTCAATGACACATCCCTAGGGTTCCTTGTAAAAGCAATTGGCACAATAAAAGGAGCGGTTGGCAGGCTAATTGGACAAAACCAAGTGTATATTTAATATTCTTATTTGAAACAATATTCAATATGAAAACTAATACTGCGAATATTTATTTGTAGATTATTATTGACCTATTTACTTGTACTCGTAGCATAATATTGTTTTTGTTTTTAATGTTATAGACGCCAAACGAGGTAGCGAGTCGCCTGATGGTAAGTGACCACCGCTGCCCAGTGTCCGTTACGTGTACAAGCGAGAGCGCGGAACAAGCGATAGAGAGACACGATCGGCCTAAGCGTTCGGCTTGTGACGCATCTATCTCTCTTCCACTGTTATCACGTACACTTATCGTCCGTAAACCGACTTTACAGTCAACCAATTTTTTAATTAAACAAGTGATATATACGATTATTTTTTAATAACTACTGGAGGGGAAGTAATCGTAAGTCGACCACATTCCTTTCTCTTCTCCCACATCAACATGGATACAAAAAATAAAAGAAAATGTATAATTATGATACTAATGAAATAAACAGTGTATAATTATAGTACACTTATAGGCAAGTTGCAATTATTCGTGTTGATGGATCAATCCGTTCTGCAACGGGGAACAAACGTAATTGTAATTCAATGCACGCCAGTATAATCTCGCTCGAAATTATATGTCCAATTTTATATCGATCTCAAGATTTTAAGAAAAGATGTCGTAGTTCCTTTGTCAATCAAGACCAAACTCATGACATTTAATAATTTTAGAGAGATAAATATAAATATATACGGACAAATCACACAGATTGAGCTAGCCTCAAGGTAAGTTCGAGACTTGTGTTATGGGATACTTACTCAACGATACTATATTTTATAACAAATACATATATAGATAAACATCCAAGACTCAGGCCAATCTGAAAAAGATCATTTTCCATCTTGACCTGGCCGGGGATCGAACCCGGGCACTCCGTGTCGCAGGCTGACGTGTTAACCACTGCGCCACGGAGCTGTCATTAATGTTCCCGACTGTACCATAATAGTGCAACAATTGCACTAAATTTCTAAGAATCGTGATAATTGCCACACAATTGCATACGCCCGTTGATTGAAAGGCAAGCGTGATCGATATACAGTCACTGGTTCATTATAAAACGACTTCGTCCGCGTAATGTTTAGTCTGCTAGTGGCCTAGTGGTCATGCCAGGCTGCCACACCGGCTGTCCCGGGTTCGATCCCCGGTCAGGTCAACATGGAAAATGATCTTTCTCAGATTGACCTGAGCCTTGAAAGTTGATCTATACATGGTGAATTTTGGTCGCTCTGGACCCTTTAAGGGGTGATTCAACCGGTCGATATGAACAACTTTTCCTATGGGATGGGACCAATGCTAGAAACTAAAAAAAAATGGACAGTTCAATTTGTATGGGAACGTCAAAAAAATTTTAAGTTCCCAGCATTGGTCCCATAGGAAAAGTTGTTCATATCGACGGGCTGAATCACCCCTTTAAGGGTCCAGAGCGATCAAAATTTCACCGTGTATATGAATTTGATATAAAATATAGTATTTGTCAACGCCCCATACATAACACAAGTCTCAAACTTTCGTTGGGGTTACCTCAATCTGTGTGATTTGTCCATATATATTTATTTACTTACTCGTATTTCGCCAGTGGCTTCGCACGGGAATAAGGAACAGTACTTTTTTCTAGGATAAAAGGTTCTCTATGTCCTCCCCGGGCCTAAACTATCTCTATACCAGATTTCTACTTCGATTCAAGGTTGAAACATGAATAGGTTACAGATATACAGGGTCGCGTAATCTTTCTTTGCGATGAGAGTTGTTAACATTCAACTGAAAAATTAAATTTATATTTATTTTTGTATGAAAGCTAAATCTAACAAATTATCAAATTTTTAGAACAAACATTGTTGTATATAATGTTAGCTATCTAGTCCAGCGAGTTATTAGTGTTCTTCAAATAACCCTGTATAATTTAAGGTTCTTACATCATCCTGCGGATCTCCGTTTTATAGAGCAAGAACCAGGGAAACTGACTGAACGAGCTGCTAATAGACTTTTTGTCCTATTCAATCGAATGAGAGAGAAAGAGGCGTATTATTACTTACACATAGGTGAGAAATTGCAGAGACCAAGGATTAAACTAAATGACAAATTAAAAATATTTTGGTCTAGGCGATAAGATAAAAAAAAAACTACATGTTTGTGGTAAAAACGCTAGGAATTCTTTAAAATTCCCAAACTTTCAAAAAAAAAATTTTTTATTTTATTTTGTTTTTACTTTGTTTAATTTAAGTTATTTTACATTAAATTATAATACTATTATTCCATTTTTTTTTGGGTGAACGTTAACTTAAATTAGACATAATTACGTTATTTTATTAATTTTACAACTAAGTAACATATTCAAATGTAATATAATATAACATTTATGGATAAAAAAAAGCAGGCCATTGATATGGCAGTGGGCGTGGCCGCATACTGAGCAAAATTATTATACTTAATCATAATCTTTTATACAAAAAAAAACTACTTTAAATCAAACTACTGAACCGATTGTGATGAAATTTAAATAGGACTAACTTGAAAGCATACTCTTTTAAACAAAAATAGATTTTTTAAATCGGTTCATAAATAACGGTAACAAACATTAAAAAAAGGTACCTCCTTTTTTTTTCTTGAAGTCGGTATAAAGACATTACAACTCGAAAAAAAAAGAAAACATTTTAACTTTCTAAAAAAAAAACCCGGGTTGCACTCCGGGAGTCCCGGCAGAAGCAAAAATTTTTTTTGTACTAAATATTGGATTAGGCATTTGTCTCCCATCTCATCTGATGGTAAGTGATGATGAAGACGAGGATGTTACATGCCTATCCAAGATATACCCATTTATTCTACTTTTGAATGTCCCGGGACTGTACTTGTCTGGGAATATAGACGCAGGCAGTTCATTCCACACCTTAGCTACTAGAACCAAAAAGGAACTGAACATTCACGTTACAGCAGGAGCAGGCATACATTTTCGCCACGCGATAGAAAGAGAGGGGGATATTATTTCCTCTCCTACGCCGCACCGGCAGTCTCAGGTCACGCGTCCGCCTTACCAATTTTCAAACGTGTCGTGACGCGAGTTTAAAAATGTTAAACCTAACCTAACCTAACCCATCCCAAAAACTGCACAACTCCGTCAAAGAATTCTTCACTTAAAAAACTAAAATATTATACGTATTTTAAAACCTAATCACGTCTCATATTTAACGGCATACATAGAGCCTCGATCGACATTTAATCACAAGTGGAACAATAAATAAAACGATGCAACAAAACCGAGGACTTTTTGCCGCGCATTCTCCAATTTATTGTTTTGGAGAAACGGACACATCTGTCTTTAGAGAATTTGCTTGATTTGGTAATAAAATGTCTTGATTGCTCGATGGGACTTTAGGTTCGATTCCTGACCTGGTAACTGACATGATAATAATGTCTCTGTGATAATTTATTTCGATCGTCGATATTATATTATTAATAGAAATTCAACTTGTACCTATATTTAATTTAAAAAATGTAATTAAAATTTTAATAAAACGTAAATTAACTTCTTTAATATTTATATATCCCGGTCAAGGGAATGGGCAAAAATCTAAAGAATTATGATAATAAGCGATGCGACTAGCAACCGTATGTTGTAATTTAGTTCGCGTCAGAACGCAGCACCTTTTTGTTGAGATAGCTTTTATCCATTGCAAGCTAATTTCAGTCTTATAGCTTTGAAGAAACGATTCATAATTCATTGAAGTCAGTGAACACATGTGACCAAACGCGCGTCCTACCGGATTTGTTCGGGTTTCCTCTTCGAAGGTGTCGCTGCGCGTAGGTATGTTTTCGATATCTACACGGGGAGTGAAAGTCGAAGTCAAAGATTTGAATCAAATTTGGATACATGTATCTCTTTTTGAACGTCATATTTGTATTTGTTATATTTTGTTTAATTTATGCAAAATCGAAATACTACTAGCGTTTCGGAACTACCACTGGTGAAAGAATACGACGGAAGAAACTCAATTCAGACTTGGTCCCTATGTGCCTGAAGGATGAGACAGGTCTGTCGGTACATAAAAAATAATAACTAAACAGGAGGTAATAATTTTATGCCACTTAAAACATAAAAGAAACGGTAAACTTTAGCCAAATTAAGTATGCATTAAATTATTAAATCGTAAAAAATAATGAAGGGTACTTACAAAAAGTAGGAAAGGTACTTACGTTTGAAACAAAAATTGCTTTATTTAATAAATACGTTATTGAAATTCATATTTGTTACCTACTTGTATAAATTATTTATCTTTGCATGTCATTCATTATTCGAATTATAAACGTTAAGTGCCTAAAACTTAAGCATATTTTATTCATTAAAATAACTAATTGTATTTTACGAAGTCAAGGCTCGTGCGTCAGAAGATGACATTCCAAAAAAATTACAAACATACAAAAAAAAAAAAAAAAAATTGGGTTCTGTATCCCAAACCTACTAACCCACAAATTTAAAAGTTAATATGTATTCTCAATTCATTTGTATGTTTTTGAAATGTTTGTTACCTCATAACTCCGTAATTCATGAACCGTTTAAAATCTTGGTTTTTTCGTGAAAGGGTATCCTTTCCCATTAAATTTCATCGAAATCGGGTCAGTAGTTTTATTGAAGTAGGTCTTTTTTATGAAAGATCCGTTAGTATCTACAAAACTTATTATTATCAAATCATACATACAAGGATGGCTTGTACTAAGTGTGAGTCATTGTCGTAAGTATTTGAAGGGTTCTTTCGGTATATTTTAATGAACAAAGGAAACATGTACAAATGAAAAACCGAACATTATTTTACGTTTTCTACTCATTGTATTCAAATCAAAAATCGTCAACATTAAAAACCTCCAAACGATTTGCTGAAATTACCCGTCGACAAGATGGCGGCCTGACACCTGTCAGTTTGACAGCTGAATAGCGGGAACACGCACTTAAATCGTCCGCGCGCAAATTTATGCTTATTAGTATAGTTAGACTATTTCTTTTCTAGATGTAAGTACTAAATACTACTTCCATATTGGTCTGAGAGAAAAAAGAAATGTATCAGCAGCTCCTCTTGCGGAATTCGTAAAAACCGATTGAAGAAATAGGCTAAAATCTAAGAAATAATGTCAATAGGCGATCCATCATTATTTATATCCTTTATGCCTTTAGACTCTGCCTATGCCGCAAGGGACAAAGATGTCATTATGTATTTGATTTAAGTGTATTTCCGTTCAGGGTCACCACAATTTTTTACAAGCTTTGACATGTTTAAAAACTACAAAATACATATTGTTATAAGTTATGTAGGTACTTACAAACAAAACACATTGCGATTGCGTAAAAATAAAAATTTAGCTACGGTTAACTTTTTTAAATTAGTATTTTTGACATTTGGCCTTTTTCGTCAGTAATTTCTTAAAAAAAAACCTAACAATTAGTAAAATTAACATACAATCAAGTAATTATGGAGATTTTGAAAATACGTTGAAAGCATAGAAATAATGTAGTATATATTAACATTAAAACTGTGAAGTAATTTTTTTTGAACTTTGAACTCTAAGCAACATGCACTGACATGTTTCGATTTTTATTATAATTTTAAATAAGTAAATTGTTATTTAGAACTTCGAACTCATTTACTTACGTTTTATGTTTCTGAAAAAAAAAACAAAAACCAACCAAGTGCGAGTCGGACTCGCGCACGAAGGGTTCCCTACCATTCTCTTTTATAAGTTTAAAATGATTAAACATATTTTGTAACTAAATTTAGCTTTTCGCATCTTTTCCTGTATCTGTGCTATAAGACGTTGCTTTGTACCAAATTTCAAGATCCACGGGAAGTACCCTGTAGGTTTGGGTAAGGAGGATTCTAATGGTGACAGGATTTTTCAAATCGGTCCACAACAAACAATAAAATATTTCCTGTTTATAATATTTGTGTAAATATAAATAAATAAATATATACGGAGCACACAGATTGAGCTAGCCCCATAGTAAGTTCGAGACTTATGTTATAGGATACTAACTCAACGATACTAAATTTTATAACAAATACATATATACACATCCAAGACCCAGGCCAATCTGTAATAGATCATATTCCATTTTGACCTAGCCGGGGATCGAACCGGCACTCTCGTGTCGCAGGCTGGCGTGTTGAACGCGTACCACGGAGCTAGCCGTGTAGATATAGTTGGTCAGGTCAGGGGTTTCATACTCAACTGCCTGTCCAGTATTGCAGGTATAGCTTCGGGTACGCGCGCCTGGCTTCCCAACCATCCTAAATTCAGTGATGAGAGGGACGCCGCTATACGTGAGACAAAACGTGAGAAAAGTCCGAACCGTTCATCGAGCTATCAAGAGCAATTTTTATATGGATGATTATTTGAACGGTGAATCGGCGCCGTCCAAATAATCATCCACATAAAAATTGCTCTTGATAGCTCGAGCCGCCTGTAGAAGAAGCTAAATCTTTGGCTGAAGATGTCACTATGATTCTTCAAAGGGGAGGTTTTGAATAAGCCAAGTGGTCGTCAAGTAACTTGGATTTCATGAAATCAATCCCAGTAGATAAAAGGTTAGCCAACGCGTATAATGTACCAGCTGCTTCTCTTCCCGCGCAGATCGTAAAAGCCCATCGAGGGAACGGGCAAAATTCCGAGGTATCATGTTAATAAGCGATGCAGCTAGCAACCCATCACTATCTTAATTCCGTTTTCACCTAATGCCCACCAACATGCTACGCTTGGCCTTCGAGTCTTATAGACCTAGGGTCTGTCTATCCTGCAATGGAAGAGACGTGATACTCATCATCATCATTTCAGGTAGGTCACACGGTCAATCGCCCATGCACACCCTGGTGTCAGAGTTCTTCGGAACCGCCTCTCAGCCTCTGGCGTGGTTTCTTTAACGACTACCAGATGGCAGCCGGGACCAACGGCTTTACGTACCTACTATGTGTGTATATGATACTATGTATGTATTCTATGCAACTTGTGGTCTCCAATCCAAATGTGATCCACGCCCAGGTTGCTTACTATGCCTTATCAGTTTCATATCAGTTATCCGCTCTATAATATCCCTCTAGCAACAGTATATCAATTTGACCCGCATTCACGGAAAGGCCATAGGTTCGAACACTGTTTTATTCATGTGCCTTAACAGGCCTAATCATTAAATATTTATTGTATTTTTTCTAAAATATTTAAATAAATCAACATACAATATAATAATAAATAATAAATCATAGACGTAGCTGTGAAAAATTGATAAACTTTTAGATGAAAAAACCGTCTGGAAGTAAAGTTCTGAACCCATTTTGACGTACTTTATTCTACTTAAAGTACATCAAAATGGGTACATCCAATTGGAAAGCATACCCTTTGAAATAAAAAAAATAAGGTTTTTCAATCGAATTGAGAACCTCGTCCATTTTTTAAAATCGGTTATTAAGGTAAGTTCTTATCACCTTTTCAGTTAGAACTTCCTTTAAAGGGTTTTTTTTTTAACTAGAAAAAAATCGGATAAGCGAAAGAAGACCTCATTAGAAAAAAATATACCATGGTAACTATAATAAATATATATAATAAGTAGGTATAATAATAAAAGTTATTATGACAATAAAAAAAAAAGCTGTTCAAAATATAAAATACTAGCTTTCGCCCGCGGCTCCGCCCGCGTTAATGTCGATCCCTCGGGAATAGTACTTTTTCCCGGGATAAAAGGTAGCCTATGTCCTTCTCCGTACTCCAGAGAACTTGTATGCAAAATTTCATGATGATCGGTTCAGTAGTTACGGTGTGAAAGCGTAACAAACAAACAAACAAACAAACAAACTCACTTTCGCAGAAAAATATAAACGTTAGGCGTTAGACCCGGTAGTCTTCATTGATGGCAGTCGTTAAGCTATGTCAGATGCCTTTAGGCAGCTTGTTAAATCAGATACCAGTGTTGGTTACTAACGCACACGAAAAAAAAGGGTTCCGTACCGACATAGGTATATTATTTTACAACAAAAAACTCGCACAAAATACGTTTCTTGTATTGCATTTATATTTAAGTGTTAGTGTCGATCCCTCGGGAACACTAGAGTTCCCTGGAATAAAAGTTACCTTATGTCCATCTCCAGGCCTCAAACTACCTCCATACCTAATTTCATCCAAATTGATTCAATGGTTAAAGCGTGAAAAGTAGACAGACAGACAGAGTTACTTTCGCATTTACCTATAATAATTTAATATGGATTTATTTTTATTTATTTTTTTCATCTTTTTTCTCATCCAATTTATCATCATACCAACATCGTGTTTGGGCTTATCTTCTTAAGCTCTTAAAGACCTGGGCTCTGTCTATCCCGCAAGGAAAAAGTCGAAGTTTCTATGGCCACTTTACGACTCTTTCATCTGACCTTTAATTCGACTTGCGATGCGAGTACACGAAGACACTAATTTCAAATTTTACAGACACATCATAAAATTTTGAACAGTTCAGGGCATGATAGGCCTTTGAAGTCAACTGTTTGTCCCGGCTGTCATCATTACATGGCACTCGTTAAACTATATAATATGCCTGTGGCAGCTTGAAGAGTGTAACACCAGTCACACAAATCTAAATATATATATAACTCAAAGGTGACTGACTGGATCTATCAACGCACACCCCAAACCACTGGACGAATCGGGCTGAAATTTGGCATGCAGGTAGATGTTATGACGTAGGCATCCGCTAAGAAAGGATTTTGATCAATTCTACCCCCAAGGGGATAAAGTAGGGGATGAAACTTTGTCAATTTCAAACGGATCGGGCTGAAACTTTATACTTCTTAACGCGAGTGAAGCCGCGGGCAAAAGCTAGTTAAAAATAAAAAGTCAGAAATCTATAAGAATTACAAGCATGGAGTTCGGCGGACTGCACGGCTTTTGTTTTAGATTGTTTTGCAAATTATTTCTAGTGGACTTTATAATGTGAAATCGGTGTAATTTGATGTTATAAATACCCATGTTTATGAACAAAGTGTGGAATAACTAAAATAAAGTGTCATGGTGCGGCTGTAGTGAGATTTACATAGCGGGTTGGTGTTTGCTCGCCTCGTTGCGTCGTTTATGATCAAGCCAGTGGGAATTGTCGCCAGGGGCTCCATTAAAATCAGCTAAATGAATCACACCATCATTTCGTTGATACACAAGCAAGAATAACTCTAAAAATAACTAGACACTGGCTAAAATAAGCTTCAGAATGAAGTTTGAGGGCCAAATAGACGAAAAGAAAAAGAAGATTACAAGCATATCAATTTCAATCGGAAAGACGGCTACAAACTATCTGGTACAAAGAATCCAGTGACACAAGCATTTCAGAAAACGATTCTCGAACAGACACCATCATTGTATACAAAACACGTACAAAAACTTGTGTAATAAAAGACTAATAAAAAGGGGTAAATTGATACGGCTTGACAGTTCAACATACACCACCGCAGTTCCTCACTCGGTGTGAAAATGGCTGACAGCATGTTGCCAAAATATCAGATGAAATTCATATCCAATCGCGGTAAGTCCTGTACTGACACCCATTTCAAATTTTACAGACACATCTGTAAATTTGGAACAATTCGGGGCATGGTTTTCAGCCTTTGACGTCAGCTGTTTGTACCGGCTGTCATCATTACGTGGCCGTTAAACTACCTATATCAAATGCCTGTGGCAGCTTGAAAATTGACACCAGATACAAAAATTAAAAAAGAAAAAGTCAGAAATAAACAAAAGACATACCTGAACTTGGTCTATCGCTGTATCTCGTACAATACACCCAGGCAGGCCATAGATTCGCATTTCCCTGATGACTATTAGTATCTGTGCTTCCACAAGTAGACGGTGCTCCACTAGACGTCGAAGAAACTATCGAACTGGCTGAGTCTGGCCTTTTCTGTGCCTCTATTATCTTTGGTACTTCTTTTTCTTTTTGAATCTGTTCTCCGATCTGCGACACGGTCTGTCTTAATCCCCCGAGTGGTGGCAAGCGACAAAAATCACTACTTTCTTTCGATTTTAAATATTCAAAACTGTATTTCTGATATTCATTTTGGTTCTTCGATAGGTCATAAGGTTTGTACAAAATACTGTGGTTAGGCCCGACGGGTTTTGGTCCTTCAATCTTGTTTGTTTTTCTAATAGCATTCAACCCGAATTCTGGGTGTAATATGTTGCTTATTGAGAACCCTAACTGTGGAGTAGGTTGCGGCCTCAGTTTATCGCCTTCAAATCTCTGTTCTTCATGTATTTGGGGCTTCACATCAGGAGTTTCAGGTCTGTAATAATTCTGGTATTCATTTTGATTTTCCGGACTCGGTGGAGGAGAATTCGGTTGTACTTTCACTATAGTCATATTTGGGGTGCTCCTTTCGTATCGTTGTTCAATAGTCGTACAAGTATACTGACTTGGGGGGTTATAAATTTGATTTTCTCCATGGTTCGGGACTCTTCCTGTCACAGGGCCAGGACTATTCGCCTGATTCGGGCTGCAGCGGTCTTCGAATGCCATCACTTAAGTTCAATTCACGTCTCTATCACGATTTTTAAAGGTCACTTATCATATCTCAATTAAATAACGGATACGTCGTAGGAGACTGCTGTCGCGAGCGATGCACGCGAGAGACTGAGCCCCCCAAATGAATTAGGGGACACGCCCTCGATCAAACAAGCTTTTTTCCCTTCCCCTTCTTACGGTAGGCGTCACCGCTTAGCGCTTTCCAACGCAAACTGCGCCATACTCTATCTTCCGTCTCTTTTTAACTTCAGTGTCTTTGTATATGAAGAAAGAGACAGGAGATGACAATTGATTTGAACTGTTTGTGTGTTTAGCCGGGTAGAGATTTGTAAAGCAGTTGTAAATTGCTTCTATAGCTCTTTCGCGGTATCGTAATGTATCAATAATATTGCCAGCCTTTGGTTCGGGAATTTCAATTATAGTTTGACAGAATTATTATATTGATAGGCAGCTATGTTGATGAATTATTGAACGAATCGGTACCTCGCATTTTTTAAGTAATTAAGCTGTTAGCATTCATTTGGTTGTTAAAAGTTATTTTGCGGAACTTTGATACGCCAACTACCTAAATGTATTCTAGAATCGGTAGCCATTTTGAATGGTAATTGGGACCATAGACAAAATAATTATATGTATCTTATGCTTTTTTAGGTTTCCGTACCCAAAGGGTAAAAACGGGAACCTATTAATATCCGCTTGTTTTGCTTCGCGTGTGTGTAAGTGGCCAACACTGGTGTCAGATTTTTCAAGCTGCCTAAAGGCATCTGACATAGCTTGACGACTGCCATCAATGATGACAGCCGGGACAAACAACTTAACGTGCCTTCCAAAGTACGGAAGAGCTCGAGAATTGTTTGTACCACTTGCGGTCACCCATCATAGTGAGGACTACGCCCAGGGTTGCTTAACCTACTTAAGCGCTTCTGTCCGCGTGTCTGTCTGTCTGTGCGTATGTCACCAGGCTTTGTTGAAATTGTTAGATGGTGTCTGTTGCCGCTATTATATTAAAAACAGAATCATATTAATATTTCCATACAACAAACATGATTTTTTGCTCGATATAACGGCAACAAGTAGACTCTTGAAATATTCACGGATTATTTAGTTATAGTATAAAATATGTTAAATTAAAAAAAAAAAGGTGTCTCCAATACAGCTTACGTGAAACTAAAAAAGTTTATAATACCAATAGTACCTATCTATAATGTTGTATACCTAATACGGTACGGAACCTTGCGTGCGAATGCAACTCGAACTTGACCGATTTATTTAATATATTTTGCCAGATTCAAATTAATGTTGACAAAGCAACTATCGATATCGATTTTTTTTTATATAATTTATTTTAGTAAAGTAAATGATTTTATTTTTTTGTTTTTATTGTATTAAGTGGCTAAGATGAGCAAAACTAGCGGTACCCTATTTTTATTATTTTCCTTAATTAGATATAATAATTAGATATTTTCCTTAACTCCCTCCGTGGTCCAGTGGTTGCGTTTGCCTGTAGACCCAGGGGTCGTGGGTTCGATTCCCACGGGAAGCATACTTTGTTTAATTGTTTCCAGTTTGATTAGGACATTGCAGGCTTAAATCACCTGATTCTCTAAAAATAAAGATAGTTTTGTTTTTCGTATGTGTAAGTGGACAATACTGGTGTCAGATTTTTCAAGCTGCCTTAAGGCATCTGACATAGCTTAACGACTGCCATCAAAGATGACAGCCGGGACTAACGGCTTTACGTGCCTTTCGAAGCACGGAGGAGCTCGAGATATTTTTTTGCCACTTGTGGTCACCCATCACAATAGGGACTGCGCCCAGGGTTGCTTAACCTGCGTAAGCGATTTCAATTCTCACGACCACTGGGCCATCGGGCTTCTCAAAAAAAGATGATTCCGTGCTTCGGAAGGCATGTTAAGATACATTAACATGCATTAGCGCGATCGGAGTCAAAATGACAATATGACAGACATACGGATTGAATTCATAACCTCCATTTTTGAAGTCGGTTAAAAAGTACTATACTCAAAAGATTCTCATTAACGCGAGCGGTATAGGTAACTGTATTTGATTGGTTATCTATATATACTTCATACACTAATATTTTAAAGCTGAAGAGTTTGTTTGTTTGAACGCGGTAATCTCAGGAATTACTGGTTCAAATTGGAAAATTCTTTTTGTGTTGGATAGTCCATTTATTGGGGAAGGCTTTAAGCTATAAAATGTATAAATATAAGCGAAGCATCAATAAAAATATTTTGAAAACCGGGAAAAATTATTCATCTATACTAAGAAAAATACGAATTAATCATAATAACAGAAATTGCCACGGACGAAGTCGCGAACAATAGCTAGTGTATAATAGTATAATAGTCTTATTTACATACCTAAGTATAGTTTTACAATTACCTATTCGTTTTCCTTTACATTAGTTAAGTACTAGCTTTTATGTACATAAGCAGAGTTAAAATAATTCTGAGGTAGGTTTAGTCTTTGTATCGTATTGTATTTGCAAAATACTACATTAGACACACTTGAAGTAGGGTAACCAAATCTCTTTCTCATCAGAGGACGTTTCTTGTTGCATCCTCAACTGTGCTCTGAAACCGAGGTCCACTTTTAAAGCTTAAAAAACATTTTAGACACACTTGAAGTAGGGTAACCAACTCTCTTTCTCATCAGAACACGTTTCTTGTTGCATCCTCAACTGTGCTCTGAATCCGAGGTCCACTTTTAAAGCCTGCTAACGTTTTAGACACACTTGAAGTAGGGTAACCAACTCTCTTTCTCATCAGAGGACGTTTCTTGTTGCATCCTCAACTGTGCTCTGAATCCGAGGTCCACTTTTAAAGCCTGCTAACGTTTTAGACACACTTGAAGTAGGGTAACCAACTCTCTTTCTCATCAGAGGACGTTTCTTGCTGCATCCTCAACTGTGCTCTGAATTCGACGTCCACTTTTAAAGCTTGCTTTAAAAACGGAATTTGTGCACAGTATAAACTCATTACCTGATATGAGTTTATACTTCTGCTTCTTCTTGTTCTTCTGCAGACACAAGTTATTTGCAGTAGCTCAAGGTGTCGTACCTTACTAAATGCTAAATACTAAATGTTATTAACCAAGCACCACTAACAAGAGCTCTTCGCGTGTTAAATAAAATCAGCGAAGAATACTCGGATCTTGACATTTTCACTTGACCGTTGATGAAGTTCGCAGATACTGCGTTGAAATGTATTAGTTCTAAGTAGTTATAAGGTAAGTTTACATTGTCTCATTAGTGAAAACTGTAATGGCTATGTTAATGGATTCAATAAATAAATAAATTCTTCTTTTCGTGTCGCTGGCTCAAAACTATATTTTGTCCTTCCAATAGGACGCCACCCTGATAACTCTCTCTCTGAAGCTGTACAGAGGTCAGCTTTTGTGCAGGTAGTAGGACATGAAGGGCACGCGAGATGTGACATGGTTTGATATTCATGACCACACTGATACTGCGCTTCAGCCAAACCAATGTAACCCCAGTTAATAATATTAAAAGTTACGCGAGACATAATTTATATTATAACAAACGGTTTCACTCACGTATCGTTAGTCGGTATCGCCGACAAGTTTTAATCAGTGCTCGAGGGACTGCCGTGTCGCGACGTCCCTGACACTCGTCCTGAAGATGGCCATCTGAATTGGCTGAAACTTGTCGGCGATACCGACTAACGATACGTGAGTGAAACCGTTTGTTATAATGTAACCCCAGTTTATACTGTGCATACATTTTATGGCCTACTTATCGTATCGCTTGACTCCAACCTCGTTTGGATAAATCTCAGGATTTGGAAGGAAATTTAGGGGTTTCTAGGGACTGCTACAAATTACTGCAATCAGTACTTGATATGCCAGATAGAAAATTCAAAGCTTTCGTTAAACAGGGACTTTGTAAGGTTTGTTATAAGACTGATGATTTCGAAGAAAGAAAGAAAAAAATCGATCAAGTGCGAGTCGTACTCGCGCACGAAGGGTTCCGTACCGTTATCTACAAAAACGGCAAAAAAATCATGTCTGTTGTATGGGGCGCCCCTTAAATATTAATTTTATTTTTATTTAATTATTTATTTTTAAAGTAATTATATAGCTATATATTCTGTGAATATTTCAAGCGTCTACCTGTTGCCGTTATCAATATCGAGCAAAAACAAGCAAAAAATCACGTTTGTTATATGGGAGCCCCCTTAAACATTTACTTTATTCTATTTTTTAGTATTTGTTGTTATAGCAGCAAAAGAAATACTTCATCTGTGAAAATTTCAACTGTCTAACTATCACAGTTCATGAGATACAGCCTGGTGATAGACGGACAGACAGATAGACGGACAGCGGAGTGAAAATAATAGGGTTCCGTTTTTACCCTTTGGGTACGGAACCCTAAAAACGTAAAATGTGCCAGCTGCTTCTCTTCCTGCGCAGATCGTAAAAGCCAATCGAGGGAATGGGCGAAACCCTGCGGAATCATGTCAATAGGCGATGCGGTTAGCAACCCATCACTATTTTGATTCCGTTTTCCATCTACACGCCCACCAAAATGCTGAATGTGGCCATAAGGTCTAAAGACCTAGGCTTTGTCTCATCATCAGGTCCTTCTTAGTCTCCACTGCAGGATCATGACACTCTCTTGACTACTAGATAGTACCATACTTGGCCAGAGCAGACAGAGGACTTGGCCTACACTCTCCACGATGGCCAGACGGGTTGGAGAGGTCTCATAGATGTTTAGGCTCTGTCTACCCCGCAAGAAAAAGACGTGATACTATATATGTAAAAATTTCCCATACTTCATAATACGTCGTCGACGTGTCAATTGCCATTCGCGTAGTATATCAATTTGACAAGTGGCGTAATATCATATTTTGTTATGAATAAGGTAATCCTCAGGATTTTCCGATATATGGTTACCCTATTAGCTAACTTCATTATAGAGCACGTCTTCATGAATGCTCATTGCTCACTTATGTTCTCGAATTACTGAACAGAACTGTTATTTAAATGAAGGGACGGCTCTAGCACTTAACAAGGGTGGGGCAAGATTTGTTTTAGTGCCCTCTGATCCGCAAAGTCTTCTTTTATTCAAATTTAAAATATGTGTCATCAAAAAGAACTCAGCCACAGGTAGGATTGGAACCCACGTTCCTTATTCTACTTTCTTCTTTTATTTCTTCTATTGTTGTCTCCTTTTATTCTACTTTAAACTTATAAGAATTGAGCTGCACCAGCTAAAAGTACTTGCTATTGAATGCTATTATCGTAACTAATATTATAAATGCAAAAGGGAGTGTGTTTATTACGCTTTCACGCCGTAACTACTGAACCGATCATCATGAAATTTTGCATACAAGTTCTCTGGAGTAAAGAAAACCCTATCTAATTCTTTAGGGAGCGATTCAGCCCGTCGATATGAACTACTTTTCCTATTGGACCAATGTTGGGAACTGGATAATAGCATTCAGTATGTAGCAAGTTCTTGTGGCTGGTGCAGCTCAGCTAAAGCTTTCTCTAACTAGAGAAGAAAAAAAAATGGGGATAGAATAGAAATGAAAAAACATTCCAATTTTAATCGGAAAGACGGCCACAAGCTCAAGAACATGGAATCCATCCATGACGTTCTAAAAGAGATACATGTATCCAATTTTGAATAAAAATCTTTGACTTTGACTTGACCAGTGATATAGTTGTGTAAAAAGTGTAACGCTTTCAGAGAACAATTTCCGAACAGACACTGTCAGTGTTGTGTGCAAAAACGTGTGTAAATAAAGACAAATAAAGTCAGACTATGAACAATGTTGCCGAAATATCACATGAAACTTGAATTCGATCGCGTTAAGTCCCGTAGTGAAAATAACATCAATGTAACCGCGAAAGCGTAAAATCATATACTGGTTGGCATGGTCAGGGGTGTTATCCTCAACTACCTGTCCGGTGGTTGCAGGAATGGCATCGGGTACGCGCGCTTTTCCCCCATTCAACCGAGTAAGTAGTATCCCAATACTTTCATTCCCTTCCCAAGCTCAACGAATTCCTATCCTTTCCCAGCTTAAAAATGGGCTATTAATTCTAATGGGCAGTAGCGTCGTAAGCACCAGGAGCCAAAGAAACTGCGCTCGCCAACTCGCCTGCCAAGGCTGGTGAGTATAGCAATAACCTCCTATGAAACGAAGAATCTCTGGGAGAGATCTTTGTCCAGCAGTGGACTTTTACAGCTGTAATAATGATGATGATATGATAATAGGGTAGCGAGTAACCTCTGTGCCACGGAGATCGTTAGTCCCAGAATTCATATGTGAGAATACTTATCAATTGTTTACTGTCGTGTCTCATTTTCAATCAAGGACAAGGATAGAATTGAAACTTTTCAATGTTATAGCTACGGACTGGGACTGCCTGCCGGCCTGGCATGATAACCACGAGGCCACAGAGCTAGTTAAAATGCCAGAAAAATAAATAAATATATATGGACAATACACACGGATTGAGCTAGCTAGCTAGTAACTTCGGTCCTTGTGTTATGGGATCCTAACTCAACGATACTATATTTTATAACAAATACATATATAGATAAACATTCAAGACCCAGGCCAATCTGACAAAAATCATTTTTCATCATGGCATGACCGGGGATCGAACCCTGGCACCCTCGTGTCGCAGGCTGGCGTGTTAACCACTGCGCCACGAAGCTTGCCAAAAGCTATTTGAATACAAATGTTTGACGCCCCTTTCACGAAGACGCCCAAGGCGACAGCTCTAGTTACTCTCCTCTAGGGCCGGCGCTCTAAATGCCGCCTTTTGAGCTATACAGTACTCAAATAATGTGTCGTAGTACTTGGAATGCTTTTAAAGTTTTAAGAAATAGAGTACTAGTACGTACTTCAGTCAACTTTATTCATTAGTACAAAGCGACAAGTTGACAACAAAGTGTCGAAACAAGCTTAAGAGCCCGACATATGCCAGGCGGCGTGGCCATACAAATGCGGATGGTCTAAACGCGTTGGCTACTTTAAATATTTTCGTTTTTTAGGAATATTCAAGGGTTTTTCGAAAAAGCAAAACATATGATGGCTGCCTTATCTGTAATGCAATAATAATCAAAAGTTTCAAGGTTAATTTCAATGTATTTGGTGAATAATGCTATATACCGAGTAAATTAGACGTGATTTGGAGGCAACTTTGCAATTTTTTTCTATCGAGAAAATTTAACGCAATCGTGTTTTTGAGTCATATAGTTACCAGAGTTAGTCCTGAACTTTGCTGCATTTTTATTTCAACTTGAGTATTTAATTATTATTGATATAACAGTCAATCTTGCAAAGCAGTGTGAGGTAGTATGGACCCTTAAGTTCCCCCACCACAAGGCATTTATTGTTACCCTTTTCCCTCACCATAGCAAATGCAGTTTTGAAAATAAAGGCGTATGAACAAAATGAGTTAGTTTAATAAGCTTGTCTATAGATTCAGATCTGATCTGGGATAAAAGAAAAAAAGAATGTGCCAGCTGCTTCTCTTCCCGCGCAGATCGTAAAAGCCGATCGAGGGAATGGGCGAAAATGTGATATATCATGTCAATAGGTGATGCGGCTAGCAATCCATCACTATTTTGATTGGCGACTATATTTCTTGTCACATCATCATCATCATTTCGAGTAGGTGACACGGTCAATCGACCAAGCACACCCTGGTCTTGTCACCAAAGTTTATATTTATATTAGTATATCAGAATAGCCTAAATATATATATATTTAGCCGTGTGGTTTGGGGCAGAGTAGAATAGGACCACTCTAAATCTTCTCATGGAGGTCGTAAGAGGCGACTTCGGAAATACAAGCTAAACAAAGCTCATAAACATCGATGAGACCTCTCCAACCCGTCTGGCCAGCGAGGAGAGTGTAGGCCAAATCTCTGTCTGCTCTGAAAAAGTATGGCTCCGGTAGTACAGAGAGGGTTGTGCTCCTGCAGTGGAGACTAAAAAGACCTGATGATGATGCTGATGATGATATAAGAATAGCACTGTGAATGCAAAAATAAAACGTAAATATAAAAAAAATTTATAAACATAAATATATACGGACAAATCACACAGATTGAGCTAGCCCCAAAGTAAGTTCGAGACTTGTGTTACGGGATACTAACTCAACGATACTATATTTTATAACAAATACATATATAGATACACATCCAAGACCCAAGCCAATCTGATAAAGATTATTTTCCATCTTGACCTGGCTGGGATCGAACCCGGGCATTCTCGTGTCGCAGGCTGGCGTGTTGACCGCTGCGCCACGGAGCTAGCCAAAATCCTATAAAAATAAAGCCTGTTGTAGCTGACTGTACGAACTGGATTGTTAGACAACCTCGAACCAATTTGATTCAGAGTTAGATTTGGTGATGTAATCTATTGTATTTGTTATTCGTTTGTTATTTAGGATAATTGGGTCTGAATTGTAAAAAAACCGGCCAAGTGCGAGTCGGACTCGCGCACGAAGGGTCCCGTGCCATTATCTAGAAAAAAGCCGTGTGGTACCCGGAAGCCGTGTGGTACCCGCAAGCCGTGTGGTACCCGGCAGAGTAGAATAGGGCCACTCCAAGTCTTCCCGTGGATGTCGTAGAAGGCGACTTAGGAAATACAAGCTAAACAAAGCTTATAAACATCTGAGAAACCTCTCCAACCCGTCCGGCCAGCGTGGAGAGTGTAGGCCAAGTCCTCTGACTGCTCTGGCCAAGTATGGCTCTAGTAGTACAGAGAGGGTCGTGCTCCTGTAGTGGAGACTAAAAAGACCTGATGATGATCTAGAAAAACGGCAAAAAACATGTCTGTTGCCCCTTAAATATTTGTTTTATTTTATTTAATTATTTATTTTTAAAGTGACTATTCTGTGAATATTTCAAGCGTCTACCTGTTGCCGTTATCGATACCGAGCAAAAGCAAACAAAAAATATCACGTTTGTTATATGGGAGCCCCCTTAAATATTTATTTTATTCTATTTTTTTTAGTATTTATTGTTATAGCGGCATCAGAAATACTTCATCTGTGAAAATTTCAACTGTCTAACTATCACAGTTCATGAGATACAGCCTGGTGATAGACGGACAGACAGATAGACGGACAGCGGAGTGAAAATAATAGGGTTCCGTTTTTACCCTTTGGGTACGGAACCCTAAAAACGTAAAATGTGCCAGCTGCTTCTCTTCCTGCGCAGATCTACTATCACGGTTCATGAGTTCATGAGAGCCCGATGACAGACGGACAGTGTTATTCTCAAAATATTTTTTTTTTCCTCTAACTTTTATACTTATATCTTTTTTTCTCAATCAAGGCAGGCAGTACTGTCACGTAACTATTTTTGACGTAATAACGTCATAAAAATCGATGAACGCCGGCTGCACGCTCGAAAAAGTGTCACGTTCTGTGTCACGATAGAGAGGCACGACCGGCCTAAGCGTGCGGCTTGTGACGCATCTATCTCTCTTCCGTCGTTATCTCGTTAAATTATCATCCGTAAACTGACTTTACAGTCAATCAATTTTTTGAAAAATAAATAAAAATAATAAAAATTGTATTTAGTATTATGAATGAAAAAAAAAGAAATGATAAATGAAGAAATCAGATGATAAATGATAAAGATAGATGATAAAATTAAAAAGCCCTTCAGGCGAGTAGGCGACCAATACTGTTGAAAAGAGTTTCTTTTGGCGTTTCTTCTCTGCAGTGGTCGGTTCTGTTCCGAAACGCTAGTAGTCTGTAGCTTTTGCACATAAATTAATAATACAGTGTGATTTTGAACTCCCTAGCTATATTGAAATCTGGGCATCAGAATCCCTAATGGAATACAGAATTGTATGAAAAAAGGTAAAAAACGAAAAATAAAATTAACCTTTTATAGAAATTCGTCCAGCTGATCGGCGACTTTGTATGGGAAACCTAATTTTCTTTTTCATTTTTCATCTTTTTTTCTTGTAACTCTGTGTTCCATTAGGGATTCTGATTCCCAGATTTCAATATAGCTAGGGGGTTCAAAATCACGTTGTATAAATATGACTAAATTAGATCCTTTAAAATGTGATGCCTGTAAAGGCCATTTTCTTAATAAACGTTTTGATTTGATTTGAAAATACTTATTTTTTGTAGCTCTGCAATTTAACTACCGGTCTAGACTTTACAAAACATTGCTTACAACAATTTTCTCTCCAGTCTCCCCGACTAGATACCTACTTATTATTTCAACAAACGCCGAAGACAATTAGTACACAATAGGAAACGAACTTGCTAACATACGTATTTGAAATTATAATCAGTTATATTCCACATTATATTAGTCAAAACTCTACTTTATGTACTTGGAATAAAGTTAAATTTTGTTTAAGTAAGAGGTAGTTAAGTATAGACGAATATACTAATTAATGCATTGACTGAATTATTTAGAATGTGGCCCGAAAATTACTGGTCCCGAATTCTTCTCTTTTCATTTCGTCATTTAGTCTTTGAATTTATAGTGCTTTCTGTCTGAAAACATGCTTTTTTGTATGCTTAAAAAAGTCTTTAGTACGTATATCCTTGGCGCATATTATTCACAGCTAAAAAAAGGGGAAGTAAGCTTTTGTTAGGACACAAGCGGATTTCACTCTTTTTAGCTTAATAACTATGAGTCTGGCATACAAGTTACCAACTAATCGTAACTTAGGAATAATGGGTAAGCCAAAAGAATGCTGTAGACCCTTTCAGGTATTGTCAATAGACTTGATTGGTCTCCTTCCCCTCTCAAGGAAACATCATTGCTATATTTTCGTAGTGTGTATTGTTTCCTTAAACACTGCCTGGTGTTTCGAATGTGTTGAATGCCAATCTACTTACTTCAAAGTTCAAAGTAATAACGGTGTATATGTTGTTTTAAATGGCTAGAAAAAATATATAATTTAAATTCAAAATGTCTTAACTAATGATACAACTAAATAAAAATTAAATTAATATTTATTTACACATAACTTCCAGCCATGTTGGATGGATATGCTGATCTTTTGGCTAAGATATAGACCAACCTAGTAGTGGTAATTACTAATTATACTAGTCGTAACATAAAGTTAAAAATTAACAAACCTGTAGCAAAAATTGGCCCAACAACATAAAAAGCTTAGTTTAATGATTATGCTTTATTGACCAAAAAAGGATAGAACTATTGAATTCCGTTATTAAACTCAACCGATCAAAAAGTTATAAACTCGGAGTTATTTAACAACTAAGAATTCGGGCCAACTTTTCGGGACAAGATGTCAATAACTTTGTGTAGGTATAGTTAACCATACTAATTCATGCAATAACTTAACCCCTTCATATTAGTGTCATCGGTTTAAAAAACAAGTGGGTGTTATAGCACTTTGACACTTACACTTATGGTAATACTGTATTGTCTTTTTTTTTAATTCTGTGGCTCCTGGTCTTTCTTGGCTTTGTGCCGTGTGGTTTCCGGCATAAGACCGCTCTATCTCTACCTCATTATCGCCATTATCATTTTAGTCGTAAAAAGCCCACAACTGGACAAAGCCCCAAGCACTCCCCGTTCCATGGCCTCCCAATATCCTCATATTGTCATACTCACTCACCACGCTTGGCAGGTGTGTTGGCGAGCGCAGTTTCTTTGGCTTCTTGTGCTTCCGACATTGTTGCCCATCGGGAGCATTTTTAAGCTAGGGAGCTGGGGAAGGATAGGAACCTATTGGATTTGGGAAAGCAGGTATTGGGATACTACTTACTCGGACAAAGGGGGGAAAAGCATGTAGCAACTCGGGAAGCCGGGTGCGCCCTTATCTGCAGCATCAGCAGTCATAATCACCGGACCCGGAAGTTAAGGAAAGTACCCCTGACCTGTACTATCCATCTCTACCTTTGTTATTCAAAGTGACAAAAACACTAACATCTCGTGAGAGAAAAGCCAGAAAGCAGGACATTCGCCAGCCTTTGAGTTAAGGTGGGGGAGGGGGGGCAGAAACTCATCGTGGAGAGGACGGGAGACGAGAGCGGCGGGTCAAAATAAAATATTTTTCGCTAGCTTTCGCCCACGGCTCCGCCCAACAAACAGTACTTTTTCCGGGGATAAAATGTACCCTATGTCCTTCTCCGAACCCCAGACAGCGGGTATGCAAAATTTCATGACGATCGGTTCAGTAGATAGGGCGTGAAGGCGTAATAAACATACAATACTCACTTTCACATTAGGATTAGATTATAGTTAGAATTAGGATTGTTGTTGTAGTTATTGCTAGCCTGAAAAGAGACTACGAGAAAGGAGACTGTTGTCCTATTGCTTTAATTCTGTGGCCGAGTGGTCTATCAGGCTATCACACCGGACGTCCCGAGTTCGAACCCCGGTCAGGTCACGATGGAAAATGATCTTTTTCAGATTTACCTGGATCTTAAATGTTTATGATATGTTTTTTTCATCCAATGTTTATCAAATGCTCGTAACTCATCTGACCATCTCTTTCTCGGTCGTCCTCTTTTTTGTAACCACCCCTTGTAACCCAGTCGGTTGATTTGCAAGTCCATCTGTCAGAGTGCATGCGGCACACGTGACTCTTCCCAATCCCACTTTAATTTGGCCGCTTTCATCTCTACATCCGTAATTATATGTATAAATACAGTATCCTTGAGTTAGTATCCCACGACACAAGTTCACAACTTACTGTGGGGCTAGATTAATCTATGTAAAAAAATAAAAAAATAATCTATGTTGTCTCTATATATTTATTTATTAATAAATACTAGCTTTCGCCCGTGGCTCCGGCCGCGTCTATGTCAATCCCTCGGGAACAGTACTTTTTCCCGGGATAAAATGTACCCTATGTCCTTCTCCGTACCCCAGATATAGTGTATGCACAATTTCATGAAGATAGGTTCAGTAGTTACAGCGTGAAAGCGTAACAAACAAACAAACTCACTTTCGCGTTTATAATATTAGTTAGGATTATGTTTTGACGGTACAAACAATTATAGCTTCGTCTAATCCATTGGTCAACTTATTCTATCTTTACGAAAGAGAACTAATGGAAAGTTTTATCTTTTCAGGCAAGTACCTACGGACAAAGCTATCTACTTTTTCTTAACACAAGTTAACTACATAAAAATAGAACCAATCTACGACGTGACGTTACACAGACTGTCTGTAGATTTATCCAAACGACGCAAAAAATAAATTAAATGCACGTACAGAATCGAAAACAAACAGTAATAAAAAACACATTAACTTTCCCGACCTACGCCTTCTAGCGTCATAGACAATGGTAAAAAAAAATAAAAAACAAGATGGCGCTTAACGAGCGCCGCTGTCACTCGTTTCCCGCCTAAAAAGCTGTCAACTGTCAATCTCGCGCCATTGTGTGGCGACGTCTCGCGTTTTGTTTTGATAATTTGTTTACTGAAAGGCATGGTAGGAACTAGGAATATTTAGTGCGTGAGTTATAGTAACATAAAATAATTTTGAACCACTTGACATTGTTTCGTTGTTAACACCTTAGAGTATCATCACATAATCATTCATTTCGAGTAGGTGACACGGTCAATCGACCATGCACACCCTGGTATCAGAGTTCTTCGGGACCGCCTCTCGGCCTCTGACGTGGTTCCTTTAACGACTACCAGATGGCAGCCCGGACCAATGACTTAACGTGCCTTCCGAAGCACGCAATGAATCATCTTTATTACCAAACAATCAGGTGATTCAAGCCTGCAATGTCCTAACCAAACTGGAAACAAAGTATGCTTCCCGTGGGAATCGATCGAACCACGACCCCCGAGTCAACAGGAAAACGCCTTAACCACTTGACCACGGAGGTAGTTAATCACATAATTAATATAAGTACCTACTTGGAAAAATGGGGAAAAGCAAGCGTGAGGTTTTCATCATTTTCATCATAATTAATCTGCAAGCACTAATTATTACATGACCGCCTAGAGTTTAGTTTTTAGAGAAAATCGGCCAAGTGCGAGTTGGAATCGAGCACACGAAGGGTTCCGCGTTTCATCATACAATATTTAACTTCAAAAAACCTTTTTGTAGTTAAATATTTATTATTTGTTGTTGTAGCGGCAATAGATATACACATTCTGTGAAAATTTCAAAGCATAGCTAAGAAACTGCGCTCGTCAACCCACCTGCCAAGCGTGGTGAGTTTGTCTACCCACTAGTGTTTTTTTGGAAATCTGAGGGGAGGACCGAGACAAGTCCACTGCTGGGCGTAATTATATCCAGCATTGGACTTCTTGCGGCTGATATAACGATGATTTAAAAAAGCAAAACGGCTATAAAATACAGAGATGAAGTCGCGGACATTGATCAATCTTTCATAAAACATAATAATAATAAATAAAAAAAGTCACTAATAAGCATCTATCTTGAACCACCTCACAGAGTTGGCAAGACCGTGGTCACGCTTGTCTTATCACACCACGCTGAAAAGCGGCATATTCGAACATGTTTATTGTCGAAGGTTTGCGCATAATTGATGATAAATATTCATTATAATTATTGCGAAACGTCAGATTTGTTTGCGAACATGGACCTAGAGTTCTTGGCGGGAATTTCGGCGGACAGCACGGTTTTTTTTAGATTATTTTGCAAATTGCTTGTAGTGGACTTTATAAATGTTAAATCTGTGTAATTTGGTGTTATAAATGTCCATGTTTATGAGCAATGTGTGGAATAACTAAAATAAAGTGTCATGGTGCGGCTGAAGTGAGATTTACATAGTGGGCTGGTGGTCGCTCACCTTACTGCGTCGTCTATGATCAAACCAGTGGATTCGTGAGAATTGACACAAGGGGCTTTGTCGAATCAACGAAATGAATTACACCATGATTTCGTAATATAAATAAAATAACTCTAAGAATAACTAGACACTGGCTAAAATACTATCTCCTATTATTGCATCATGCTTATAAAATAAAATGTAACAAATTTGATCACTAGTGATAAGTGATCTTTCACAGTAACCTGGCAAGTTTGGATTTGTGATGGGTACCTTGTTTTAACTTTGTTTGCTTATTTTTGTCTTTCTTACTTTTAAGTTCCAATCATGTTACAGATGTCATCATTCATTATAACCTAAAAGGCATAGAAGCCAAATGCCGTAAAAGAAATATGAAAAAGAAAACCGAACGATCGGAACAGTGACGCAGACAATTAATCCATTGAATTGTTACATTTTGGTTTGCATCAAATGGGGTAGTTTGGATTTCGAGGGCGAAGAAATTATATTTGTCATTAGCACCTCATCACATACAACATATAAAAAAAATTAGAACTACCCGATTTGATGCAAGTGACCCCTTTTATGGTACGATTTCCATGGATTAAATAGTTGATTCGTTGATGACTAGCTCCGTGGCGCAGCGGTCAACACGCCAGCCTGCGACACGGAGTGACCGGGTTCGATCCCCGGCCAGGTCAAGGTGGAAAATGATCTTTTTCAGATTGGCCTGGGTCTTGCATGTTTATCTATATATGTATTTGTTATAAAATATAGTATCGTTGAGCTAGTATCCCATAACACAAGTCTCGAACTTACTTTGGCGCTAACTCAATCTGTGTGATTTGTCCGTATCCTTATCCTTACTAATATTATAAATGCGAAAGTGAGTTTGTTTGTTTGTTTATTTGTTTGTTTGTTTGTTACGCTTTCACGCCGTAACTACTGAACCGATCATCATGAAATTTTGCATACAAGTTCTCTGGAGTACGGAGTAGGACATAGGGTACCTTTTATCCTGGGAAAAAAGTACTATTCCCGAGGGATCGACATTGACGCGGGCGGAGCCGCGGGCGAAAGCTAGTATATATATATATTTATTCAAAGGTGTCGCGACACACAGACAATTTTACGAGTTATTAGTTTGTGCCACACTGTACAAAATTATATTTATTAAGCGCACACTATGCTAATTTTTAGGTCAGGGGTGTTTGGAGACTAGTCCTTGAAATAGGTTCCTATTGGAACCTGTGCCACAAGTGTGTCATCCTCAACTGTCTGTCCGGTGGTGTCAGGTATGGCATCAGGTACGTCCGACCTCCCGAGCTGCTACTTGCTTTCCCCCATTCATCCGACTGATTAGTATCCCAATACCTTCATTGCCTTCCCAGATCCAACAAATTCCTATCTCCCCAGCTTAATAATGGTTCCGATGGGCAGCAGCGTTGGAAACACAAGAAGCCAAAGCTACTGCGCTCGCCAACCCGCCTGCCAAGCGTGGGATACGGCAATATCCTCCAATGGAACAAAGAATCCTTGGGAAAGGCCTTTGTCCAGCAGAGGACTTTTACGGCTGTTATGATGATGATAATTTTTGGTAGTTATAATGATGAAGTTTGTCATCGCTTTCTTCATTTCACTCACTAGTGATCAATCCACTAGGATGTTAGTTTTCTTATGATGGTTTCCTTCACTGGAACTGGAGGTCGACAATAATTACCAAAATGAGTTAGATTTCATATTTTTACACCAAACAAATCATATTAGTAGTTTTTCCCAACAAAAGAAATAATTACTTAATCATCATCATCAGGTCTTTTTGGTCTCCACTGCAGGAGCATGCACCCCCTCTGTACTACCGAAGCCTTACTTGCCTAAAGCAGACAGAGGATTTGGCCTACACTCTCCTCGCTGGCCAGACGGGTTGGAGAGGTCTCATTGATGTTTATGAGCTTTGTTTAACTTGGTATTTCCTAAGTCGCTTCTTACGACATCCATGGGAAGACTTGGAGTGGTCATATTTTACTCTGCCAATATAGGAGAGAAAATAGTAAGGTCCCCAAGATGGATCCCTGAGGAACTCCCATTTTGACATACGACCCACTTCATTTTACTCCATTAAGGTTAACTTTTTGAAATATACTTACTAAATTGGATTTACTCGGTGGCAAAGATTAATTTTTTAGCCTATAATAACTTTACCTTATTATTAAGTGTTATATTTTGCATTCAGAATGCTATTTTAAAATAGGTAGGTACTCTTATTAAATTATGAAATAAAAAGACAGTGAAGACATTTTAAGCGGGCGGGATTTGAACCTGCGACCTTAAGTCTGTGCACAACTTTTTCACCATATATTTTATTTCAGAATTTTTTTTTATGATATAGGGCAGCAAACAGGCAAATGGGTCACGTGATGGTTATTTTAAACATAGAAAAGAGTTTAAGTTTTGAAGTTTAGAGATGATCGAGAAAGGTTCAAACTCGGGACCTTTTGCTCTTAGAATTCAAATCCACCTTCGCGAAGTACTATCAAGTCTATAAATAGCAAATGATACACATAGACAATTTTACGAGTGATTAAAGTTAACCTGCGATCGCAATCTGCAGCTTACGGCGCTATGACAATACGAGAGACGCCCGCGACACAGAGTAAAGAGAGTACAGAAGAGATAGATTTTAATCATACATTTTCTCGGAGCACCTTAATACCAACTTCTTCCTTTTGACCGTGACCAAAGTCTGCGATTCGGATAGTCGACGACGAGATCCTCGTCAGCCATCTCTTTCCTCTGGCTCTGCGTAGGGATGTCGCATCCTTGTGCATTCTTTACCGCATATTATTTGTTTCTCACGTGTGTATGCGTTTATAATATTACATAATATTTGTTCTTCTTGTTTATGAGCCTTCCGCTTACATTTCTATTGTACTCGTTATTTTTTCTCTATTATTATTTTATTACTCATCCAGCAGTCATCACACATGTATTGCAATATTTAGTTTAGTTTTGTAAGTTAACATTCCAAAGCTTAAATTAGTAATTTTATAAGTGAAGATTTGTAATAGGCAATTAGTATTTAAGAGTTTGTTATTTAGTTAATTTGCTGTAAATCTTCCTAACATAATAAAAATAAAATAAATAAAAATAAAAATATATATATCATGGGTACCTTTTTTTCTGTTTATTATTTATGGTGCAATAAAGAATAATTGTATTGTATTGTATTGTACCTAATGGCAATGGGAAACGAGGCATTGTTCGACCTCCTCCTCCTTCAGTCGTGATGCCCCCGACCTAACTTCTTTGCGATCTCTTTCCATATTTAGCGATCTTTGGCCTATTGTAGAACATGAGATCTTGTTGTCAACGTGGTCTTTTATTAAATTCGAATGATGACTATTTATTAGCGTTTTATGTTTACTTTTCGAATTTTGTGCCTTTAATATATTGTCATTGGGTTCAAAATCAGTCATTATATGCATAGTTGAATATATCACAAAACAAACACATATACAAGCAGACAGAAATGTCTCAGTTTCAACACATAACGGGTGTATATTAGAATCTCAAAAAAACATAACACCTTTATTTAAAACTAGCTTTCGCCCGCGGCTCCGCACGCGTCAATGTCGATCCCTCGGGAATAGTACTTTTTCCCGGGATAAAAGGTAGCCTATGTCCTTCTCCGTACTCCAGAGAACTTGTATGCAAAATTTCTTGATGATCGGTTCAGTAGTTACGGTGTGAAAGCGTAACAAACAAACAAACAAACAAATAAACAAACAAACAAACTCACTTTCGCATTTTAATATTAGTAATAAAGTAATAATATTAGTAATAAGGATTTACTTTGCGTGCTTCCGCCACCAGTTAGTTCATGCAAACTGTTGCTGGCCAGCTTCCACTCACTACTGTTAGTCCCTTCATGCCCGCCACCAATAGTTGATGCATGCACAACCCTGGTCGATACTGCTGCATCTGTTGAGGCTGCAGCAATATCGGCCATCGTGCTCGCGACACGTGTTTCGCTTCTACACGAGGCATCTTCAGGCAGTGAAACCTAAATGTTGGTCGTTCGAATGACAAGCGACGAATGACAAAGATTACTTTTTTTGTAGCTAGCTCCAAGTGAGCTTTCGCTACTGTGTTAAATAAACAAATAGATTTGAATAATTCCCCATTATCCTTTCCTTACTAATATTATAAATGCGAAAGTGAGTTTGTTTGTTTGTTTGTTTGTTACGCTTTCACGCCGTAACTACTAAACCGATCATCATGAAATTTTGCATACAAGTTCTCTAGACTACAGAGAAGGACATAGGGTACCCTTTATCCCGGAAAAAAGTACTATTCCCGAGGGATCGACATTAACGCGGGCGGAGCCGCGGGCGAAAGCTAGTTAAATATATTTTCAATACAAAATCAACATAACGATTTTGTTTGTTTTTCGGGTGTGTTCGGGTGTGTAAAACTGGTTTCAGCTGCCTAAAGGCATCTGACATAGCTTAACGACTGCCATCAAAGATGACAGCCGGGATCAAAGCCTTAACGTGCCCTTCGAAGCACGGAAGAGCTCGAGAATTGTTTGTACCACTTGCGATCACCCATCACATTGGGGACTGCGCCCATGGTTGCTTCACTTACGTAACTAATTAATGTTCACGACCACTAGGCCATCGAGCTTCGTACAATGAATGATAATCTGTGTGTCTCCTCTGCAGAACTATTCTTTGACGCTACACATGTGGTGCGGAAGCGTATTTCTGTGTCGACGTGTGTGGCCGCTCTGCGCCACTTTACGACCGACCTGGTATTAAGGCGGCGAGTGACTTCGATCATCATTTGCTATTATTTAATAGGTAATTATTATTTTTATTTTATATAATAGATATACAATTCACGTACATATTAACGTGATAACATCTTATAAATCGATGAACGCCGTCTGCATGCACGAAAAAGTGTCACGTTCTGTGTGTATGCGAGAACGCGGAACAAGCGATAGAGAGGCACGATCGGCTTAAGCGTTGGGCTTGTGACGCATCTATCCCTCTCCCACCGATATCACGTATAATTATCGGCCGTAAACCGACTTTACAGACCAACAATTTCTTTTTTTTTTAATATAGCAATATGAAAATCTTTTCATATGGGACCAAAGCCAGAAACTATCTCTATGGGTATCGCAGGTGAGATGGAGACAAATGCCTAATCCAACATCTAATAAAAAATAAAAAACAATTTTTTTTTTAGTTTCTCATACAAATTGACACGGCGTTTTTGTTTGAACATTTTTGTTTGAATTTTCCATGTTTTTTTAGTTTCCAGCTTTGATCGAATAGGAAAAGTTGCTCATATCGACGGGCTGAATCAAAGGACATACTCTTTCAAATCTGTGGGCTGAATAACCCCTTCAAAGATAGGACAGAGTTTTTTTTACATATTGTATAACACATCAATCTACATCGTGAATTTTATTAGTGAGTTTCAATTTTAATTAGGTACTTATTTCGTAGTGTTCCACAAAACCGTGATTACATAGGTATATCAGGCAGGATAAAGTACCTAAAATAAAATAAATATTTATGTAGCCAGTCCGCTCGCCGCCTTAACTCATCCGCGCCTCGCAACAAAAACAAACAGAAGCAGTGCCACCTTCCGACTGATAACAACCGAAGTCCGGTAATATATGGTAAGCAACCGGACCTCCTCAGGATGGGTCGCCATTTGTGGTCATTTGCATTTTATATAAACGGGAATAGCCCCTTGGCATTTGTATATAAAACAAGCTTTTATATTAGACTTATCCATGTATAATTCAGGTCAGGTACTTACCTGATTGTTTTACCCTCTGATAGTTAACAGCGTATCCATGCTGCATTTTTCCATACAAATGTCTCTATTTTCTACCTGAAAACTGCCTAGAAGTCAATCGTTCTTTTTAGGGTTCCGTACCCAAAGGGTAAAAACGGGACCCTATTAATATCGCTCCGCTGTCCGTCTGTGACCAGGCTGTATCATGAACCATGATAGTTAGACAGTTGAAATTTTCACAGATGATGTATTTCTGTTGCCACTATAACAAGAAATACAAAAAATGAAATAAAATAACTATTTAACGGGGCTCCCATACAAAAAACGTGATATTTGCTTGTTTTTGCTTGATATTGACAACGGCAATAGGTAGAACTTGAAATATTCACATATATTTAGCTATATATTCAATTTAAAAATAAATAATTTAATAAAAATAAAATTAACATTAAAGGGGGGCTCCCATACATCAGACAGGTTTTTTGCCGTTTTTATAGATAACGGTACGGAACCCTTAGTGCGCGGGTCCGACTCGCACTTAGCCGGTTTTTTATAAAATCTCGTTCTACTATAGGCTTGCCTCTAATTATATTTTTTTCTAAAAACAAATTCGAAAAGAATTATGACTTTCCAAAAACCTAAAAATAACCTTTTTTTCGACCACATTTGACTTAAAGATAAAACGATTCGTTTATAAGAAAAAAATAAATAATAGGAGCAAGATCTACTTTAAATTTAAATGTTGATACCAAAAGTAATAAAATCGGTTCGGTTGTGGAGAAGAAAACACACGTAATCATCTTTATTATCCGACAGTCAGATGATTCAAGCCTGCAATATCCTTTTTTTTTAACGTGTGGAAGACTCATGTCTCGTCTATCCGGGCACAGGAAGCCGGACAGGATACAGGAAACCACCCGGTGTCATAATCTAATCCGCATAAAGCCGGGGCCGTGTGCTCCACAGCCACGGCGCGGCGGCTGCTAATTCGCAGCCCCACCCAGTTCCGGTACCCTGTCAAATGAGAGGGATAGGAGCGGACCTCAGCCAGCCAATCTGGCCCTAACGGGTAGACGTCTTGACACCAGCGACGTCTCAATTCGGAGGGCTGTCTGTCGAGCGAGATGGAATCCCGTTTCCACCGCTCAACATCATCATCATTTCTTGTAGGTGTCACGGTCAATCGACCATGCACACCCTTGTGTCAAAGTTCTTTGAAACCGCCTCTCGGCCTCTGACGTGGTTCCTTTAACGACTACCAGACAATCAGGTGATTCAAGCCTGCAATGTCCTAACCAACTGGAAACAACTAAACAAAGTATGCTTCCGGTGGGAATCGAACCCACGACCCCCAGGTCAACAGGCAAACGCCTTAACCACTGGACCACGGAGGCTGTTATTCGCTCAACCAGCCCTCAGTTTAGCCTTTGTGAACCAAAAAGGTGACAGAGACCCAGTTGTCGGCCGCCGAAGACAGGGAGAGCAGCGCACCTTATCACCATATCCTGGTGAGGCAATCCACGGGTCTACAAACGCCTGGACCATGGAAGTTAGTCTTTCAATTTCATTTGCCAAGTCTGATTCGTCGAAAGTCTGTCGTCAGAACTGTCTCGATCTCAGTTAACATATAAACAATTTACTTGTTAAGCATAGTGGGTGTGTACACACTTACCACATTCGCACCAGTAAGTACCGGGTTCGACTCCCAACCTGCACTTAACTCGAATTACGCATTATTTCCACTATACCTGTATTTCGCTCTGTAATTTGTAGATAATGGCACTTTTCAGTCACATCCTGACAGGACAGTTTGTGGCTGTTTATCGGTATTGTAGTTTCTATAGTGATGAATTATTGAATACTAGCTTTCGCCCGCGCGTCAATGTCGATCCCTCGGGAATAGTCCTTTTTCCCCGGATAAAAGATAGCCTATGTCCTATCCGTACTCCAGAGAACTTGTATGCAAAATTTCATGATGATTGGTTCTGTAGTTACGTCGTGAAAGCGTAACCAAACAAACAAACTCACTTTCGCATTTATAATATTAGTAAGGATTGTTGCCTGTTGCCAGGCCTGTCTCACTCCCTGTGTTACCTACAAGGGGAGTGAGCGTAGGTCAAAAACATACCTACCTACGCGCAGCAACACCTTCGAAAATGAAAACCGGGGACCTTACCAGTATCCAAATAATGTTTTGAACACTGTTTTTTATTTCTGTTTTAAAATTAAAACAGAAAAAAAATTTGCACCTTTAATCTGTTTTCGAAAATACCGGTTCATAAGTGTTAATAATGTTACAGCCAATAAGGTTACATTGCCATAACTATGCGACATCCAGCCGTGTGGTATCCGGCAGAGTAGAATAGGACCACTCCAAGTCCTCCCGTGGATGTCGTAGAAGGCGACTTAGGAAATACAAGCTAAACAAAGCTTTTAAACATCTAAGAGACCTCTCCAACCCGTTTGGCCAGCGTGGAGAGTGTAGGCTTAGTCCTCTGGCTACTCTGGCCAAGTACGGCTCTAGTAGTACAGAGAGGGTCGTGCTCCTGTAGTGGAGACTAAAAGGACCTGATGATGATGATGATGATGATATAGATAAATGCACGAAAATGTAAAACAGTTTTCTAACAGGTTGGTACTTCAATTTATATTTATTCAAATATATGTACAGCTAACTGTTGCCCGCGACTTCGTCCGCGGCAATTTCTGTTATTATGATTAATTAGCGTAGATGAATAATTTTTCCCCGTTTTTAAAACCATTTTTTATTGATGTTTCGCTCCTATTGGTCGCAGCGTGATGTTTTATAGCCTAAAGCCTTCCTCAATAAATGGACTATCCAACACAAAAAGAATTTTCCAATTTGAACCAGTAGTTTCTGAGATTAGCGCGTTCAAACAAACAAACAAACATACAAACTCTTCAGCTTTATAATATTAGTATAGAAGTATAGATTTAAATATAAAATAACTAAACTAATGCTACAACTGAAAATAAATCAAAATTAATACATATTTACAAATAAAATAGTCCGGGTAGATCGTTGCCTCGCGGTAGCGTGCCCAGAAGGCTGGCAGCATTGCCACGTTGGATAGCAATGCTGATCTTTTGTGATCTTCGTTTCTTTTTATTTGCGACTTTTTTTTTACTTTTCTTTTCACTTTATGTGAGATTTTTATTTTTCATTGAAAGTAAATGCTATTTTAAAAGTTAAAAATACTTTAAGTTGACTTTGTCATTGATTCATTTAACTAGCAGACCTACCATCTAACGATGGTTTTGGGGACTAAGTTTGCCAAAGCCTTAGTCAGAGCGCGTGGCTCGCCCCGGCTTCGCACGGATATAGTAGAAAATATACTCGTAGGTAGGTATATAATCTATAGCCTATGTTCATCGTTCATGACTAGCTCCGTGGCGCAGCGGTCAACACGCCAGCCTGCGACGCGGAGTGACCGGGTTCGATCCCCGGCCAGGTCAAAATAGAAAATGATCTTTTTCAGATTGGCCTGGGTCTTGGATGTTTATCTATATATGTATTTGTTATAAAATATAGTATCGTTGAGTTAGTATCCCATAACACAAGTCTCGAACTTACTTTGGGGCTAGCTCAATCTGTGTGATTTGTCCGTATATATTTATTTATCGGGATAATGTAGGATTCTAATGGTGAAAGATTTTTGTAAATCGGTCCAGTTTCAGTGCCTTTTCAATGCAAACATACAAACAATCAAATTCCTCTTCATATTATTAGTGTAGGTGTATAAATCATGTAAATATGACTTAGGATTGCGAAATCATTAGAATTTATAACTGAAATGAGGACAACGGCTATCTAATTAAAGGTTACCGTACTGTGTACCAATTAGCAGGTGACGTATTTTAAGATAGGGCCCAGGGTATCAGTTGGTAAACCCTTAAAGGGGCTTCATCATCATCAGGTCTTTTTAGTCTCCACTGCAGGAGCATGACCCTCTCTGTACTACCGGAGCCATACTTGGCCAGAGCAGACAGAGGATTTGGCCTGCACTCTCCTCGCTAGACAGACGGGTTGGAGAGGTTTCATTGATGTTTATGAGCTTTGTTTAGCTTGTATTTCCTAATTCGCCTCTTACGACCTCCTTGGGAAGACTAGGGCTAAGGGGCTTAGATCAAAGGAACCAGCGCCACCCATCATGTTATTTTTTTATTATATATATATATATATATATATATATATATATATATATATTTACTATTATTTATTCACAACATTTACAACAAAGATAGAAAAAACATAATCGCTAAAACTAAACCTACCAGAAAAACCCTAAATTAGTGACAATTAATAATTAGTAATTAATAATTAGTATTTTTTTTTACTTTATCAGAACAGATTAAAAATAGATGATTAAAGATGGCCGGTTAGGCCAAGTGCGAGTCGGACTTGCGCACGTAGGGTTCCGTACCGTATCTATAAAAACGGGCAATAATGATGCATTTTGTATGGCAGCCCCCCTTTAATATTAATTTTATTTTTAAATTGAATATATAACTAAATATTCTGTGAATATTTTAAGCGTCTACCTGTTGCCGTTATCAATATCGAGCAAAAACAAGCAAAAAAATCACGTTTGTTGTATGTGAGCCCCTTAAATATTTATTTCATTATTTGTTGTTATAGCGGCAACAGAAATACATCATCTGTGAAAATTTTAACTGCCATGAGACAGAGCCTAGTGACAGACGGACAGACAGCGGAGCCATATTATTAGGGTCTTGTTTATACCTTTTGGGTACTTCCCCTAAAAATAGGAAACCTAAAAATTACTATGCGCCGCGCCCCTCGCAACGCGCCACCTCGGACCATCACCCGTATCGCCACGCCGCAAATACGCCATTTCAATTAACCCCTTTGAACTCACAATTACAAATGCCAGTCGTAATTCACCAAATCCCCGTCATTTAAAATACAAAATGTAATTACCGCCCCCGCATAACGTTTATGTCAACGTGACAGCTGTCAAATTTCCCGCCATCCGCCGCCATTTTCCGATTTTCGTGCGCACAGATTATTATAAACAACGAAATGGATTGCTGGTAGGGCTGCTGCGGTCAGACCTAGAGATTTGGAGACAATTAAAGAATAAATTAATATTCTTTGGTCACATAATTAATGTTTTTACTAGGCGTTTCGACTTGAAGTGGTCTGGGCTGGGACCAAAAGTATACTTACCTACTTGAATACTTGTGTTGTTTTTATTTAAAAAGTACCTACTCTCATATCTAACATTTTCTGTAATTAAGCTGAAGGCTGAGGTATTAGCCATGAACATTACTTTACACCACACTATTAGGGCTAGGCAATTGACAAACAACTCAACGTTGAATAGCTGAGTTAGTCATACATATCATTTACTGCGCACAAATTAAAAAGACTTGTAATAAATAACTTGACCTGTAGTTTTTGTTGCCTAGGTCCGCATCGGAAGCGGTTCTAAACTTAGCTTTAAGAGCCCGACATATGCCAGGCGGCGTGGCCATACAAATGCGGATGGTCTAAACGCGTTGGCTACTTTGGATATTTTCGTTTTTTAGGAATATTCAAGGGTTATTCGAAAAAGCAAAACATATGATGGCTGCCTTATCTGTAATGCAATAATAATCAAAAGTTTCAAGGTTAATTTCAATGTATTTGGTGAATAATGCTATATACCGAGTAAATTAGACGTGATTTAGAGGCAACTTTGCAATTTTTTTCTATCGAGAAAATTTAACGCAATCGTGTTTTTGAGTCATATAGTTACCAGAGTTAGTCCTGAACTTTGCTGCATTTTTATTTCAACTTGAGTATTTAATTATTATTGATATAACAGTCAATCTTGCAAAGCAGTGTGAGGTAGTATGGACCCTTAAGTAAATTAACGTCAACAATATTTTGTTGTAAACTAAATGTTAACGTTCACGTGGTATATGTGATCGAAGCGTTCACCAAATGATATGTAAAGTATTTTATGATGAATAAATGATATTTGACTTTGACTTTACAAATGTGCCTCATGTTGCTTTAGTATGATGATAAGTGATTACCCGCTAGTCTGGACATAGAACTACCAAACCTATAAGCTCGGATCACAAACACCGGGGGACGACAACCCTATTTGCGAGTTACTGCGCTCTATAAACGAAAAGTCGTAACTTGTATATTCGATGCGAAGAATTACGCACCTATATATTCTTTTACAACCGAATTGCTTTTGATACTATTCTTTGGCTGTATACGTCTTAACTCCTTTGCTTGTTTTAAAGCAAAATGTTGCTTCGACCATAGACAATAGGGGTTAGTTTTTTACGAACGATTTTGTTGGTTTAGGTTATTTTTTGGCGGTTTTTGAAGCGATTTGCGTGTAGATTTACCTCAAAATATATTTGGAGCTTGTTATTCGGTTCTATTGAATTTGTTAATGGTCTGTGAGCATAAAGGAACTCGTTTATTTTCAGATCAATTATTTCGGTAAATACGCCATGTTATTGGACAATAGAGAAATTTTATTGTAATACAAATGTTGATGGGATTGCTTTCGTTTAGCAAGAACGTAGTTACTTAATCATTTTAAGTACTTTTCATATTATTATTTACAGAGCAAGTGCAAAGTGCTAGCGAAATGCTTTCGTTTGTCTGTCTGGCTTTTCTCTACTACAGGCCGCAAGTCTAAACCTATTTTCGTGAAATTTTGTGAGCAGATCCGAATTTTATTATAGATTTGTGGATATTTTTTGGTAATTGGCATACAAGACCTAACCGCCATTGGGGTCCGTCCCAACCACTCCGTATAAGTATGATTATTCTTAATTCTAAGTGGATAAAGGAAAAGACACACACATCTGTCAGGCCAGTGGTGTCACTATCAACTGCCTGTTCAGTTGTTGCAGGTATGGCAAGCCGTGTGGTTTCCGACAGAGTAGAATAAGACCACTCCTAGTCTTCCCATGGAGGTCGTAAGAGGCGACTTAGGAAATACAAGCTAAACAAAGCTCATAAACATCAATGAGACCTCTCCAACCCGTCTGGCCAGCGAGGATAGTGTAGGCCAAATCCTTTGTCTGCTCTGGCCAAGTATGGCTCCGGTAGTACAGAGAGGGTCATGCTTTTGCAGTGAAGACTAAAAAGACCTGATGATGATGATCACGCGCACCCAGTCTTCTGAGCTGCTTCTCTCCTTCCCCAACTTAAAAATGCCTGCAATGGGCAGCAGCGTTGGAAACCCAAAAAGCCAAAGAAACTACGCTGCCAGCCCGCTTGCCAAGCGTGGTGAGTATGGCAATATCCTCCCATGGAACGAACAATCCTTGGGAGAGGCCTTTGTCCAATAGTGGACCTTTTAAGGCCGTAATGATTATGATGACTCATCTTGTAAAGAAAAGCATAATGATTTTACAAACGTAGCGTGTCGCTCTGTCGGCTTAGATTCGAATCACCACAGTTCAGGATGCAAGGAGTATAATAACAACATACATAATACTATACAGCGTGTAACATAACCAACCTTTTTCCGTGAAGGGGTAACTCGACCCGTCAAAATGAACAACTTTTCCTATGGGACCAAAGCTGGGAATTCAAAAAAAATTGTCATTTTCATACAAGTGTTCGGCCGGCCTGGCAATTAGTGTGAAAATGTTAAAAAAAGTTGGGTTCCCAGCATTGGTGTCATAGGAAAAGTTATTCATTTTCCGGGCTGAGTCGCCCCTTCACGGCATTTTTTTTGGTTATGTTACACGCTCTATACTTACTTACTGCAATGGCGCAGCGACCCAAAGTAGATCTTGGCCTCCGACACTAGAAGGCGTCATTTCTTGCGGTCATGTGCCAGCCGTTGCCAATCGCAAACTCCGAGGCTTTGTAGGTCTTTCATGAACACGGGAATAAAGTATAATACTGGATACACCCCGGCTTCCTAGTCCATTACTGCAAGCCACAAATAGATTAAGAAAAATGCTCAGCGCATTATAAAATATGGTTCCGACATTTGGGGTGATATAGGTGGTCCATGCTTTAGTATATATGGGATTTTTTTCTTTATACACGGTGAAATTTTGATCGTTCTGGACCCTTAAAGGGATGATTCAGCCCGTTGAATAGAAACAACTTTTCTTATGGAACCAATGCTGGGAACCCAAAAATTTATTTGACGTTCTCATACAAATTGACCGGGCGGCCGAAATTTTTTGTAAGGAACTGCCCATTTCTTTTTTGAGTTCCCAACATTGGTCCCATATGAAAGGTTGTTCATATCGACGGGCTGAATCACCCCTTTAAGGGTCCCGAACGATCAAAATTCCACCGTTTATATTTAGGGATAACAAATGATTATCTATATAAAAGTATCGATTATAAAATATAATATCGTTTAGTTAGTATCGCGCGACACAAATTCACAGCTTGTGTGATCTTAATCTGTTTAATTTATCCCTGTTTATTTTTACTTATTTATATTTCACGTGGAAGGATACCCAATATTTTTATCTTTATCTTAGTTTGGGCAATCGAAGTTTGAGTGGAAGCTTTACCACTTCTATGCTTCGTTCGGTGAGTGAGAGAGCCGGAGGTCCATCCTTCTCCCATTTCCTTTCGTGTTTCAGTTGTCCATGGGCAGCGGTGATCGCTTACCAACAGGTGACTCGCTTGCCGTCCCATATCATAAAAAAAAATCTAATATTATGAATTGTAAACACGTTGTACCTTAATAAACACTGAAAAATTGTGTTTGTTTGTTATGTTTGTTTTAAAAACTTTATTGTACTAAACACACAAAATGACACTCACATAATTTGTACAAAAGGTGGACTAATCCTAAGAAGGTATAATTTCATAGTTTGTGATTATTAAAATCCCGCTTTTCCCGACAGCGTAGTCACCATCTCGGGAGAGTCCAGGTGTTCACTGCTTCTAATGTTTACTATCCCCTGATAAATGAGCGCTATTGTATGGTGTGAGCTGTATACTTTACTTATATAAGTGTAGACAAACTACATCTCCAACCACAGATATATAAGTATACAGCTTGTAAATTGACCCTCGACATTCCCTTTACGGGGTGACTCAGCCCATCAATATGAACAACTTTTCCTATGGGAACAATGCTGGGAACTCAAAAAAAATTCGTCATTTCCATACAAAAGAGTCCCGCCGCCCGGCCAGTTTGTATGGGAATGTCGAATTTTTTTTTGAGTTCCCAGCATTGTTCCCACAGGAAAAGTTGTTCATATTGATGGGCTGAGTCACCCCGTAAAGGGAATGTCAAGGGTCAATTTACACGCTGTATGTACAGTAAGATACCGAGATATCTAACCAAGCCCTCTACCTATATCTTGAATTTTATTAAATACTTATTAAAATGAAAATCTTCCATGCTGGTCTGGGAGAAAAGAAAAAACCGGTCAAGTGCGAGTCGGACTCGCGCATGAAGGTTACGTACCATGATCTATAAATATAAATATATACGGACAAATCACACAGATTGAGCTAGCCCCAAAGTAAGTTCGAGACTTGTGTTATGGGTTACTAACTCAACGTTACTATATTTTATAACAAATACATATATATAGATACACATCCAAGACCCAGGCCAATCTGAAAAAGATCATTTTCTGGCTGGCTGGGGATCGAACCCGGTCACTCCGTGTCGCAGGCAGGCGTGTTGACCGCTGCGCCACGGAGCTAGTCTTAAAAATTATCAAAAATATTTTTATTATATGATGTAACTAAAAACTTACACTTTTTGCAATTTTTATTTTAACTGTGCTTTATGACGTTGCTTCGCACCAAATTTCAAGATTTTGAGTTCTCGGGAAGGACCCTGTAGGTTTCGATTTCCATGCGAATGTCGAAAATTTGCGGCATAAAAATTAAAAATATTTTTAATGAATTATGTAACTAAAAATGTATGCTTTTCGCAATTTTTTCTTTATCTGTGCTATAAGACGTCGCTTTGTACCAAATTTTATGATTCTGAGTTCATGGGAAGTACCCTGTAGGTTTTGATTCCCTTGCGAATGTCGAATAAACACAAAAATTAGCGGCATTAACGGCTGGATCTTTTGATTGCGTTGGCTTAGAAGTTTGATTTTTTCACAGCTCTAAGGGACAGTAGACCTGAGTATTTGATATAAATTTCAACTTGATACCTCCACGCGTTCGTGAGAAAAAGGGTCGTGACAGACCGACAGACAGACAGACGGACAACCAAGTGATTCTATAAGGGTTTCTTTTTACCTTTTGAGATACGGAACCCTAAAAACGTAGACTGTACCAGCTGCTTCTTCCCGCACACATCGTAAAAACCGATCGAGGGAATGGGTAAAATCAGAGAAATCATGTTAATAGGCAATGCGGCTAGCAATCCATCACTATTTTGATCCCGTTTTCCACCTAACCCACCAACATGCTAAACGTGGTCTTCAGGTCTTATTGACCTACCCCGCAAGGGAAAAAGACGTGATACTATGTATGTATGTATGTATGTAAAATGAAAATATATATTACTAGCTGTTGCCCGCGAATTCGTCCGCGGCAATTTCTGTCATTATGATTAATTAGTTTTTTTTAGTATACTTGCTTTCGCCCGCGGCTCCGCCCGCGTCAATGTCGATCCCTCGGGATTAGTACTTTTTCCCGGGATAAAAGGTAGCCTATGTCCTTCTCCGTACTCCAGAGAACTTGTATGCAAAATTTCATGATGATCAGTTCAGTAGTTACGGCGTGAAAGCGTAACAAACAAACAAACAAATAAACAAACAAACTCACTTTCGCATTTATAATATTAGTAAGTATGTCTCGTTGCGACCACGATGGATGTAACTCCATTGAAACGTCAACGGAAACAAATAATAAAAAGGTTCGTGCTAAGTCCCGTTTATATACATAATTATGTAGTAAGGATAAGGATTATAGTAAGGATTTCGCATTTATAATATTAGTAAGGATGAATGATTTTAGTGCAGACTTTTGTTTTTCAAGCATTTTAAGCTAGGGAAAGGTAGGGTTTGGGTAGGATCTGGGAAGGGAATGAAGGTAATGAAATGAAATGAAATGAAATAGAATTTTATTCAAATTTGGATATCATGTATCTCTTTCTGAACGTCATATTATTATTTTAACTTAAATATTTATTCCAGAATAAGGTTACATTTATAAATAAATACTAAAACTTAATCTAAAAACTTATTATAAAATTAAAACTAACTAAACTAACTTAAAATATCTAAAAAATTTGGGGAATCCGGCATTGTCCCGAGGATGCTGGCAGCATTTCCTCGCTGAATCGCAACGCTAATGCGCTGTGCGAGGAAACTGCCAGCTCTTCGGTCCCCTGTAATTTCAGCGAGCCTCTTACCCAGCTCTTTTACTAGTGAATGGGCGCTAGGGCCCCACGGACCAAGGGTCTCTACTCCGAATGGCATAAAAATGTATTCAGAGCCGAGACCCCTGTATTTATTATTTTTTAAGTTTTCGGCTGCTTCTGCTGCAGCCCCCGCTTGCTTGCTGGATCCACGAAGGTGGGAAGGGGCCAGCGTGTCTACACAGGTAGCATCCCACACTAGAACCTTTCCCAGCCTCCACGGAACCAGAGACATACCGTCAGGTCTCTTGCCATCGTCTCTGGCTATGCCGGTTGGCTCGAGTAAAGCGGGCACGTTGACCTTGGCAAGAGACCGGCGTATGATGTCGTTGAGTGCTGCATGTCTAGAAAAGCGGCCGGCACTCTTCTGGCAAGACAAACCGTGGTGCCCCAGCTGCTCCACTTGGCTACCGCAAGGGCACATGTGTGGGGCGTAGATACGGACCCCAAGCCGGAGACACACAGCGAGGCGTAGAGTATCGGGCTCCAGGAAGGTGCCAGTGTTTGGTGAAGGGTGGGCATACAACCAACCACCGGATTCCCTGGTACCCGACGCCAACAGTCTCGCTCGTTCCGCATCTGAATTGTCACTCAAGAGAGATTCGTATTTTAATTTGCAGATAATGTCGTCCCAGCTCCTTTGGGATTTTGGTAGAATAGGGGGGTCTGTACTTGGACAAGCAATAAACCATGCGTTTTTGGCTTCCTCCATGCTAGCAATCTCATAGTTTGTGGGACAGACCCGTAAGATTTTGCCGATGAGACTGGTAGAGCTATGGACGGAAGACAAAAAAGCAGGTAAAGAGACATCAGAAATTTTGCGGATCCCTAAACCGCTATGGCGGATGGGTAGGGATGCCTGAGTCCAGGACTGTTCGCTGAGCTGAATATTCAAAATTGATTCCAAATTGGACCTTATGAGGTCATCTAGGGGTGATAACAGGTTTTGGAATTTCCATAAGGGGCAGCAGCGAAGCACCTAAGCATTATTATTTTTAATATTTGCAAAATCGATAAGCTACTAGCGTTTCAAAACGACCACGACGAAAGAAACTCAGTCCAGTATTGGTCCCTACGTGCCTGAAGGGCTACACTTTCACATATTTATAACAAATTGAATTATTTTGCATTAAGTAATCACTGATGTATATTGATTAACAATTTATTGAATATATTACTTCCATGGAGTTTTATCTGTTAAATAGTCATTAATACAATAATAGGCATTTTTAAGTAATTGATTTTTAACAGCAGTCTTAAACTTACCTAATGACAGAGCCAATATTTCTTCAGGAATTCTATTATAGAAGCGTATACTAAGTCCCAAAAATGAATTCATTTGAAGGTATTGGGGTTAGCGTTGAAAATTCCGAAAAAAACAAATTGTTTTTTTCAGTGAAAGAAACCATATATGGTTTTTTACCGTTTTATTAGTTTGTTGTATTGAAATATTGCGGGAAAATACAATCGGAATTTTTCAGAAAATATCAGACAGTTTGAAAGAAACGATTGAAATAATCAAGTTTTTATTACTATATGTATAGTTACATACAGTATAGTAGTTACGCGTGCGTGATATGAACTAAATGTAAGCCGGAACGGATGACAACAAAAACAAATCATTGTACACTCCAAAACATAATAAAAATATTACGTGAAAAAAACATCAATACTTTTCCGTTTCTTTCAAAGTTTCCTGTTTTTTTTCGTTTTATTGATAAAAAACATGAAAAATTCCATATATATTTTTCTTGAAACTTTCGAGTGTAACTGGGAAAAAACGAAGGACTTTAAAAAAAAACGGGGAATTTTCCCGCTTTTTTCAACGCTAATTGGGGTACTACTTACTCGTATGAATAGGGGAAAGCAAGTAGCAGTTCGGGAGGTCGGACGCGTACCTGATGCCATACCTCACAGGCAGTTAAGGATGACATCCCTGACCTTATCTCTACATAGTATTAAGGGCCCGTACTACCTCACACTGCTTTGCATGATTGACTGTTATATCAATAATAATTAAATACTCAAGTTGAAATAAAAATGCAGCAAAGTTCAGGACTAACTCTGGTAACTATATGACTCAAAAACACGATCATTTATGGATTCATTTCTGGGTCTAGGAGTACGCTTATATAATAAAATTCCTGCAGAAATATTAGGTCTGCCTTTACTTAAGTTCAAAACGATTGTAAAAAACCAGTTAATAAAAAAGGCTTATTACTGCATTGATGATTATAGAACTGATAAAAATGCGTGGAAATTTATATAAATTTATTTAATGTGAACAATTTAATCTATAGTATGAAAAATTGTGTTTAATGTTAACAATGTATTCAGAGCCCTTCAGGCACGTAGGGACCAAGTCTGGATTGAGTTTCTTTCGGCGTATTCTTCTCACCAGTGGTCGTTCCGAAACGCTAGTAGTATTTCAATTTTGCATATATTAAAAATATATATAAGAAATAAAAATATGACGTTCAAAAAGAGATACATGTATCCAATTTTGAATAAAAATCTTTGACTTTGACACGATTGCGTTAAATTTTCTCGATAGAAAAAAATTGCAAAGTTGCCTCCAAATCACGTCTAATTTACTCGGTATATAGAATTATTCATCAAATACATTAAAATTAACCTTGAAACTTTTGATTATTATTGCATTACAGATAAGGCAGCTAGCAGCTAGCAGATATCTTTAATAAAAGTAAGCAACGGATTATGATGCGGTTTTTTTTAATAGATAGGGTGATTTTAGAGGAAGTTTTATATGTACACTACATTGCACCCGTACGAAGCCGGGGTCCGGGTCGCTGGATTCATATAATATATATTTTTTTATTTTCATAAGTGATTTTGATTTTAATATACTCTTAATACAGCTCTAGTAGTACAGAGAGGGTCGTGCTCCTGTAGTGGAGACTAAAAAGAACCTGATGATGATGATCATCATCATCATCATCATCAGGTCCTTTTTAGTCTCCACTACAGGAGCACGACCCTCTCTGTACTACTAGGGCCATACTTGGCCAGAGCAGCCAGAGGACTTGGCCTACACTCTCCACGCTGGCCAGACGGGTTGGAGAGGTGTCTTAGATGTTTATAAGCTTTGTTTAGCTTGTATTTCCTAAGTCGCCTTCTACGACATCCACGGGAAGACTTGGAGTGGTCCTATTCTACTCTGCCGGATACCACACGGCTATGCCGGATACCACACGGCTAATGATGATGATGATACTCTTAATAAATTAAGAAATAAAATATGGTGAAAAAAAATCATGCGGGCGGGACTTGAACCAGCGACCTAGGTCTATGTACGACCTACGCTCTGCCATCTGTCAACCGCATGGGCAGAGCCGAGAGAAAATTTTTCACCATATTTTTTTCTTTTTTAATGAAATGAAATTAAGCGAAATAGAATTTTATTCAAATTTGGATATCACGTATCTCTTTTTGAACGTCATTTTATTATTTTTAATATTTGCAAAATCGATAAACTACTAGCGTTTCGGAACGACTACTGCTGAGAAGAATACGTCGAAAGATACTCCTACGATTTTATAACTTAAACTACTTACCTGAAAACCATTTCCTGCGATTTTAATCTAAAACCAACTTTTAATACTTAAAACTAACATCAATTAAGAAAAAGTCGTAAAATAAGGTTTTTACTTATGCTTTTAGCAATTAATATTTATTTCTCCTTAATGTATAAAAAAATAACGTCAGCTGTCGGTGGTAGAAAAACTTAATAATCGGGATTTGAAATGGATACGTACAGGATGATACAGAATTTCTAATTTTAATAGTATGTAGTAGCTAAACTCTAAAACAATGGTTTACTTACATATTATTAGTCTAATTTGAATTCTAAACGTTTATTCAATATAGGTTACTTTGAAGTTTTCAAATTATTATTCATATTTCACTTCTCAACAATATTGTTCATGCACGAGAAACGCAGACACAACGGATTTTCGACTGTTATGCGCACGGAATATTTTTAAATCCCGTGGTTATGCGGACCAATTGTCCCGCTTGGTGGTTGAGAGGTCAATTGTCACATTTCACTTCTCAACAATTGTTGACGGCAAAAATTTTGGTATCACCCACAATTTTCAGCCTATACAGAAGATCATATTCAGGGCGACAGGTTTTCAGGTCATCTCGCAAGTTTTAATAATATGTAGTACCTACCTAGGTTTTTCCGATATAGTTCTATATATTATGTACCGTGTTTCGTTTCAAATTCTATTCTATTCTTTTATTCAGAAAAGTCTTTTACGTTTTTCATACAACTAATCAAGTTTTAATAACTTACGTGTGGGGAATAAAATACCCAAAGGTAACATTTAGCGCAATACAGCGTTTACTTTCTGTTCCGAAGAATATTTATATATTTTTTTTCCCTTGCGATGTCAATAGACCATTTGCCCTTTTGACCTAAAAACCACGTATAACTTGGTAAAATTAAATGAACATGTATATCTATAATAATATTCAAACTTAATGAATATAATGATTGGAAGGAAATAACGCCTTTGCCCAGCAGTGGGACACATGATGGCTCGAAATCTCGAAATAAATATTATACCTACGCGAAATAAAAAAGTACTTTGAGGGAAGCGAAACAGTCGTGTCGCCACACCTAACACTCTCCTTGATGATGGTCTTCGTAACAGATCGAAACCAGTTGGCGTATCCGACGAATAAAACGTGAGTAAAACGGTGATTCCATAATGAATATATATAGCTATATCTATTATCATGAATATTTACTATTGTGTAAAATAGAAAAAGCAATGGAAACCACTCCAATATTCCTGCCTATAGAATCATTGTGTGCGTTTATTTTCATGCAATAACACCGACAAGAGTCTAGGTCTTAAATATCGGACGGAAATGTTTAGTTAGTTTATTAATTCTACCAATCGTTTAGTTCTTCTAAGCTATTTAAACTTTTACCGCTATGTTTAAACGAGTATTTTTTTTATGACATTTATAGTCGGAAATACTAAATACAATTTTTGTAGCACCCTGTACACACCGACACCACAAAGTCGCTATTTACCCAAATGACATTCTACCGAAAAATATAAAATTGGATCCCAAAGCCGAAATGATCGTAATTAAAAAAAAAAGAAAACATGGCCGCTTTCAACGTCCTTCGAAAAAAAATTCCAAATTCGAACGGGGCGCGGCGGGAGATGAAAAAGCGAGACTAATTTCATGCGCTCACGCAGTCCCAAAAATGATCGTTAGAGGGAGACAGCGCTATATGAAAGAGAGATACGGGTATATTACAAATGTTTTAATCGCGTCATAATTTTGGGAGTATGTTGTCGGGGTTATATTTTTTTTAAGGCAGGATAGGTAAATTATTTTTCTGTTGTGGAGATTTTATTTTCTGATTGGATACGGTCGACATTTTGATATTCTTTGATGTTCGTCCGGTTTTGGGGACATGATAATAAAATATTTATTGAAAATTAAGTTTTATAAGTATTGCGACGTTTTACTTTAAGTTACTTACATACTTGAATTAAAAGCTTTTCTTTTTTTTCTTGTATGTAGTGATCAAACTTCATTGTGGGGTACTATTTTTGAAAGTGTGACACTCGTCTTCAAGCGATTTTTGTATGGACAAATCGCTCGATTACGAACGGCATTATTTCAAAAATAGCACTCCTGAAGCTTATTTGCGCCAGTGAAGTTAGTCAATACCGCCATTTTTTTTTATTAATTGGCGCTAAATAGCCAATGGCGCCATTTATTCATAATTTTTTCTTAGTTTTGTTAATCAACGAAATGATGGTGTAGTTAATTTCGTTGATTCTACGGAGTCCCAGGCGATAATTCCCACGAATCCACTGGGTTTATCACAGACGACGCAGCGAGGCGGACATCCACCAGCGCAATGTAAATATCACTACAGCCGCACCGTGACACTTTATTTTAGTTATTCCACACATTGTTCATGAGCATGGGCATTTTACACCAAATTACACCGATTTCACATTATGAAGATAACTTGAAACAATTCGCAAAACAATCCAAAACAAAAACCGTGCAGTCCGTAGGAATTCCCCAAGAACTCCTCTTTCTTGAAGTTATCAATTCATTTGTATTTTCTTTTTAATGTTTATTTCCTCAGAACTCTGTAATTTATGATCAAATTTAAAAAAATCTTTGCTTTTAGACCACATTTAAATTTCAAAATCGGTGGAGTTTTTTTTATTGAAGTCTGTTTTTAGATTATAGAAATAAAAAACCTAGTTTACCTAGTTTAGGAAAAAATAGACCCAGAATTTATATTAACAATTTTAAAAAGTAATTTATAAATATGATATGATGGTCAAATCACACAGATTGAGTCTAGTGTTATGGGATACTAAGAACGATACTATATTTTATAACAAATACCTACATAGATAAACATACAAAACCCAGGTCAATCTGAAAGAGATCATTTTCTTTTTGACCTGACAGGGGATCAAACCCGGGACCGCTGGTGTGACAGGATGGCATGTAGATCACTAGGTCTCTGAGCCCGTCTCTCTTAATGTTTGTAAGGTATTTTGCACATTGTTGAATTTAATTACAACATTTTTTTTGTTTAATTTATGTATTAAAACTTTATTGTACCCAAGTAAAATTGTTACAATTGGCGGACTTAATGCCGCCTTAAATTGCCTTATATTATAATTAAAGGGAGAGAACGCTCATAGCGTTCTCTCCCAGTCAACCATACCTAAGGATAAAACAGAGAAAGTTGTGCGGCGCAAAAGGTAAACTGATTAAATAAGAAGAATAATAATTATTACCAATCGATGTGCGCTGGGGTTCGAAATGTTTAAGAAAATAATAAGTACTACAACGTATGACCAATTTTTTTACTGAAGACCGACTGACAAGCTATGTAAACAGAGAATTTTCACTTAATTTAAAACAAAAGTAAAAAGAATATAATTCAAAAATATGTACAATCTAAAGAGTATTTTCATCAAACATTAAAGAGTTCGCAACAATGATATACATATTTTAAATATATCTATACTTAATTATATAATTCATATATAAACTTAACTATTAAAATATATAAATACATATGCTATATTGCTTTATTTTATTACTTTGCCATTTACTTTGAATCTAAAAATGCATAATGTCAAATGCTAGATCATAAAATAAATAACTATAATTTATTTGCAATTTGATATTTCATTGCACAGTATAATATTGCATAATATTTGACAGCTCCGTGGCGCAGTGGTTAACATGCCAGCCTGCGACACAAGGGTGCTCGGGTTCGATCCCCGGTCAGGTCAAGATGGAAAATTATCTTTTTCAGATTGGCCTGGGTCTTGGATGTTTATCTTTATATGTATTTGTTATAAAATATAGTATCGTTAAGTTAGTATCCAATAATAAGTCTCAAACTTACTTTGGGGCTAGCTCAATCTGTGTGATTTGTCCGTATATATTTATTTATATTTATTATTTATATGTAAATACTTCATCATCGTTTCGTGTAGGTGACACGGTCAATCGACCATGAACACCCTGGTGTCAGAGTTCTTCGGAACTGCCTCTCGGTCTCTGACGAGCTATTAAGATAATTAAGGATATGACATTAGGGTGACCATGTGCCAGCCGCTTCTCTTCCCGCGCAGATCGTAAAAGCTGATCAAGGGTTAGGGTGAAGTCTGAGGAATTATATTAGTAGATGCGGCTAGCAACCTATCACTATTTTTACCGTTTTCCACCTAATGCCCACCAACATGCTAAACGTGGCTTTTAAGCCTTAAACCTGAGCTCTGTCTACTTCGCAAGGAAAAAAGACGTTATAATATACGATGTAGCAAAGTTTCACCACTAACCCTAAAACAAAACTCTCCTTATAGGTCAGTCGGCTAACCGAACTGGCTGTATCCCGTTGCAAAAAACAACATGAAGTGTTCCTCAAGGTGTTCCATTTTCAAATCGATTGGCCGCGCAGTGTGACACTCATGACTAAGAGCCTAATGCAGTTTTGATAGGAGAATTCTGTTTTATTTTAAATTAATGGCAACTTAAATTTTTTTTTTGTTCGACTGTCAAGATTGGAAAGGTCATGTGTTTCGCGCGTATCTTGTATGTTTGTAAATTTCTTTATTACCTAGTATCTTGCAAATGGGTTTTAAAGTTAATATATCGTTAGGTTAGACTTGAAAACCCCAATGTTCACTAAAAAGGTAGTCGGGACTTTTTTAATTTTGCAAAAATACTACTTATTATTATAGTTTATCATTTCCAACTTCTTTAGCGGCGTTGTGCACGTTTTGGGATAGGTAAAAAATATTAAACTCGCGTCAGCGTCCTGCCTGACTCGTAACACGATTGAAAATTCGTAAGACGGACACGTGACTTAAGGCTGCCGCAAAGGCGAGCTTTCGCTTCTACCGGCACTTCCGGAGTGCAAGCCCTTGTTTTTGAGCAGTGAGCACTCAAATTTGCGGAACTTACCTAATACCTTATTGAAACAACAATAATTAATTTTTAATATATTTTGGTTATTAGGTATGCTGCATGTCGATGTGTATTAAAATTGTCTCTTAATATAAAGGAGCTACCACTGCAACTTTTAAGACAAAATGGCTTGCAGAAAAAAATATTATAAGATTAATGATATATTTAATTAAATGACATTTTATATATAATAATTTTCAATTGAATCTTAATAGGTATATCAGCAATACGTACTGTTAATTTCTTAATTTTATCAATCTGTGCTGTATATGACTTTCTGTTATATTTTAAGAACTATTGTACTCCATTTTATGTAAAATAAATCATTATTATTATCCCAATCAATTCTTGGTAAAAAGCCAAGTAGATATATAACAGAAATACTACTATTTTTAGGTAGTATAGTATCATACAGTTAAGTAAATAAATTTTTTGATTATATTGATTTGTAAAACATTCTTTCGACTTTTAAATCTTCTGAAAACGAAGTTCGCTAGCTCTCTATCTATTTGTTGAATTTGGAATGCGTTTGTTCTCGTCTGTCAATCGCGGCGAGTGTCACTTGTCTATGCCTTGTTCTCGATTACACGCGTGCCGAAATACTGGCCGTTATTGACACGACTTTTTGTTCGGTATTCTTTTTGCGTGACAATTGTTTTTTTTTTGTGCCGAAGATTGAATGTTTTATTGTCTTGTTTGTTTGCGGTAAATTGTTAACTTTTAAATCACTATCACCTGACTGTGTTTCTGGATGCATGCTTCGGAAACCATGATCCATTTTTTGGCTTTTGACGTGATAACGTCTTATAAATGGATGAACGCCGGCTGCACGCACGAAAAAGTGTCACTTTCCGTGTGCAAGCGAGAGCGCGGAACAAGCGATAGAGAGGCACGACCGGCCTAAGCGTTTGGCTTGTGACGCGTCTATCTCTCTTCCACCGTTATCACGTAAAGATATATATATGTATACAATACTGGGGGTGATCATCATCATTTCGAGCAGGTGTTACAGTCAATCGACCATGCACACCCTGGTGTTAAAGTTCTTCGGGACCGCCTCTCGGCCTCTGACGTGGTTCCTTTAACGACTACCAGATGGCAGCCGGGACCAACGGCTTATCGTGCCTTCCGAAGCACGGAATCATCTTAATTATATAATGTCCTAACCGAACTGAAAGCAAAGTGCTTCACGTGGAAATCAAACCCACGACCCCCGGGTCTTCAGGCTAACGCCTTAACCACTGGACCACGGTGGCGGCACTGGGGGTTTTATGCCGCGTATTCTTCACCAGCTTCCTATCCGCCGCATCCTCAGCAGCAGCAGCAGCAGCTTCCGCTGTACATATCGTGCGTCCTGTATTCTTCTTTCTGTCCAAAATGTATCCCTGATAAATAAAGTAATGATAAAATACGCTAACTGTGTACGAAATTTAATTTAAAATTGTTCAGGTCTCATTTTGCTATGGATATCATTTTGATATGGATACGTTAGTTCTTTAGCTGTCTTTTTAGTCTCCACTTCAGGAGCATGACCCTCTCTGTACTACCGGAGCCATACTTGGCCAGAGCAGACAGAGGATTTGGCCTACACTCTTCACGCTGGCCAGACGGGTTGGAGAGGTCTCATTGATGTTTATGAGCTTTGTTTAGCTTGTATTTCCTAAGTCGCCTCTTACGACCTCCATGGGAAGACTTAGAGTGGTCCTATTCTACTCTACCAAAAACCACACAGCATGTGTTAACTACCTACCATGGATCTAATATGACTTATTTTCTCATTTCTATAATAACCTGTAGGTAGGTAGAATATTCATTAGATCCGCAGAAGAACACAGTCACCGATATAGCTAGGCAGATTGGCTCTTTGAAGTGGCAGTGGGCAGCGCAAAGAAAGGTTCTTGAATAGAGATAAAGAGGCCTATGTCTCACTTCCTGCAGCTGAAATGATGAAAAAATTATTCATATAATCACAGTTTAACTCACCTTATTTTCTATCGGAATCGCCGATTATAATTTTAGTATGTTACGAAAACCATCATCGCGTGTGTAGTTGAATTTATCTTGCGTAAGTTAAATATTACAGCAAGCCTATAGGCGCTTTACCGCAAGGCAATGACCTGCGTGTTATTTTTTATTAATAGATAACTTTTTTAGTTAACATTATATAAGTTTTACTTAGATCTATACTAATCCATACAATATTATACATTCACTCGAAAAACATAACCTCCTTATGGTGCAGTATGGTAAAAATATGTGTATAAACATCGAATCTAAATATCTCTACATAATATAAGAATTACCAATATTCCTTTTCTGTGATCTACGACTGTATTATTTCAAACCACAATAATTTAGAGCATTCCAAAGTACTTGACTATGCGCGTGTAACACCAGAAACGGTAGAACAAAACTCTTTATCCTCAACAAACGTTGAATAGAACAAAAAGAACAAAGGCTCTTCACCTCAATATGAAAAAAAAATGAAACACGTCAATGAGCAAATTTGCAACGGTGTAAACAAGCCTTAAACACTTTTGTCTATGCGCAGGTGACATGCGGCGACAGTTTTTATTTTTTTTCTTTCAACTGTCAAACGTAACGTCAATATTTTGGCGCGATTAGCAACGCAGTAGGTAGGAGTTTTCGGTCAGTATTTTTAAACGTTCTTTTTTCGAAAATTGAGTTCTGTGACGAAGGAATAGGGACTTTTTGGGTCAGTTCGGGAAGTTTGGATGCCTAATATGTTCCGGTTGGATATAATGAATTAGATTTACTCCGTTAGGAGATTTTCTGAGAATTATTTGTACTGCAACTATACTGTTGCGACTTTGCGGACTTTATTCAGTGGGGTTAAGGTTGAAAATTGGTTGATTATTGGCGTCGTTTTGTCGTTTATTTTGTGGCAAATTGATTATCAGGTATTTTGACGTATTCGCGCTGTGGCGTCGATTCTCTACGCCTGCTTTGGACCGTCGGAAATCGCCAATGCCGTAAACAAATCTTTGTTGTATTCACAGTTCGATTTGCATGTTGTGCGGTGAAATGTCACGCTTTTTTAAGGCAAAGGTAACAATATTTACACTGCTTTTTGGTATTTTGCACATTTTACCTTGTGCGTAAAATTTCACTTCCTTTAAGTGTAGGTATATTAGTGATTTTTATGTTGTCAAAAGAGTATAAAACATTGGCGTAGGAAGATTATTCAAAGAATTAATAATAAAATTCATAATAAATTATTCACATATTGTAAGTAATTAAGTAGTTCAGTGAGATTAAATATGGGAAAGGTGTTCTTTATTTCACAGAATAGTAGAAGTGGCCGCAAATTCGCCTCATCTCGACTGAGGAAGAGTCGAGTAGAGGAAGCTTGAGGAAACACAGGCTGTCATTTACGAGAAGAAAGTCGCGGGAACACAGCTAGTTGTCTCAGATAGCTCTAATGGATCAGATTATTTCTATTAGGCACATCGACCTACTTCTGTAAGAAGACTTCTTGGCTAACTCAAACTAATCTCGTAAAGACATCTTTGAAATAAAACCGAAGGAACCAATCAGCGCTCAGCTAATCAATAAAATCCTATAAAATCGAATTCGCAGTAATCCCAAAAGGCAGTAAAAATATATCCGTTAAAAAGCAGTGGCTGTATCAGCTAGTTGCTTAAGCTCAGGGTTGCCAGAAGAAAAAATTAAAAATCTGAGGTAGAAAACTGAGTTCTTGGCGGGAATTTCGACGGACTGCACGGTTTTTGTTTTGGATTGTTTTGCAAATTGCTTCTAGTGGACTTTATAATGTGAAATCGGTGTAATTTGGTGTTATAAATGTCCATGTTTATGAACAATGTGTGGAATAACTAAAATGAAGTGTCATGGTGCGGCTGTAGTGAGATTTACATAGCGGGCTGGTGGTCGCTCGCCTTACTGCTACTGCGTCTATGATCAAACCAGTGAATTCGTGGGAATCGTCGCCAGGGGCTCCAGTGAATCACCGAAATGAATTACACCACCATTTCGTTGATAACACGTAGAAAATATGAAGGGCTAAAAGGCACAGAAAGCCAAATGCCGTAAAATAAATATAAAATATAAAAAAAAAAAAAAAAAAAGGTAGAAAACTAATTTTGGAGTTCTTGGCGGGAATTTCGACGGACAGCACGGTTTTTGTTTTGGATTGTTCTGCATATTGTTTCTAGTGGAGTTTATAATGTTAAGTCGGTGTAATTTGGTGTTATAAATGCTCATGTTTATGAAAAATGTGTGGAATAACTAAAATAAAGTGTCATGGTGCGGCTGTAGTGAGATTTACGTAGCGGGCTGGTATTTGTTCGCCTTACTGCATCGTATATTATTTGAATTGTCGCCAGGGGCTCCGTCGAAATCAGCGACATGAATTACATCATTGATACACAAGCAAGATTATCTCGAAAAATAACTAGACACTGGCTAAAATAAGCTTCTGAATGAAGGTTGAGGGCCTAATAGAAGAAAAGAAAAAAAACTAATTTTGGTACAAAATTGCTGATATTATGTCAGGTCAGGACAGGTTAATTATGGCAGCTTGATAATATTGATAAAAGTATTGGCTACTAACACACACATAAATAAGAAAAACTGATGAAGTTTAGCCGTGTGGTTTCCGGCAGAGTAGAATATGTCCACTCCAAGTCTTACCGTGGATGTCGTAAGAGACGACTTAGGAAATACAAGCTAAACAAAGCTCATAAACATCAATGAGACCTCTCCAACCCGTCTGGCCAGCGAGGAGAGTGTAGGCCAAATCCTTTGTCTGCTCTGGCCACGTATGGCTCCGGTAGTACAGAGAGGGTCATGCTCCTGCAGTGGAGACTAAAAAGACCTGTTGATGATGATGAAGGTGATTTGGCGATAAGGCCGCCTTTTGTTGTTCTTAACCAATATTTTTTGTACCTATTTGTTTTTAATGGTGCAAATTGCACCATTAAAAATGTCAAATATAGTGTTAAATAAATAAAATAAATAAGGACAAATACTTAAATGACTAATGCAAAGACGAAAATGTTAAATTCAATGAAAATATTTATAAAAATCATTATCATCATCATTACAACCGTAAAGAGTCCACTACTGGACAAAATCCTCCCAAAGATACCTCGCTCCATAGGAGGATATTGCCATACTCACCACGCTTGGCACGCGGGTTGGCGAGCGCAGTTTCTAAGGCCTCTTATGCTTTCAACGCTGCTGCCAATCGGAAGGCACGTTAAGCCGGTGGTCCCGGCTGCCATCTGGTAGTCTTAAAGGAACTACGTCAGAGGCCGAAAGGCGGTTCCGAAGAACTCTGACACCAGGGTGTGCATGGTCGATTGACCGTGACACCTACTCGAAATGATGATGATGATCATTATTATCATTTAGCCGTAAGAAGTCCGCAGATGAATGAAAGCCTCTCCCAAGGGATCATCATTGATAGGTACTTCTTCCATGCTGTTCTGGGAGAAAAGAAAAAACGTAGAATGTGCCAGCTGCTTCTCTTCCCGCGCAGATCATAAAAGCCGAGCGAGGAATCGGGCTTAAATCTGCGAAATCATGTCAATATGCGATGCGACTAGCAACCCATCACTATTCGATTCCGTTTTCCATCTACACGCCCTCCAACACGCTAAATGTGGCCATAAGGTCTTACAGACCTAGGCTCTGTCCACCCCGCAAGGGAAAAAGACGTGATATGATACTATGTATGTAGGGAGGTACTTCCACGCTTGGTAAGCGGATTGGCGAGCCCTTCTTTCTTTTTGTGCTTCGGACGCTGCAGCCCATCGAAAGCATTTCAAAGCTGAAGGATAGGAATTTGTTGGATTTAGATACGGAAGGAATGTATTGGGATACACTCGCTCGGTGAATGGAGGAAAAGCAAGTACCTAGTAGCTCGGGAGGCCGGGCGCGCGAACAAATTCGTTTACCATGATAAACTCCTCCAATCCTTCTCAGCTCCGTGGCGCAGTGGTTAACACGCCAGCCTGCGACACGGAGAGCCCGAGTTCGATCCCCGTCCAGGTCAAGATGGAAAATGATGTTTTTCAGATTGGCCTGGGTCTTGGATGTTTATTTATCTATATATGTATTTGTTTTTGTTATAAAATATAGAATCGTTGAGTTAGTATCCCATAACACAAGTCTCGAACTTACCTTGAGGCTAGCTCAATCTGTGTGATTTGTCCGTATATATTTATTTATTCTCAAACTTTTTTTAATGTCATCTATCCATTTTTTCCTTGGTCTTCCTCTTTTTCTACTTACACTTAAGTATACATAAAATTTTAAAACGAGAAAAACAATCTAGCTACCAAATCGCTAACCTCAATCCAGCAATCATATCACAAATCCAAATACATGGTAACCCTATCAAAGCGCGGCTGTAAACCGAATTAAAATATGGCGGGCGAGGAAAATGGCGAACCAAAACAGTTTAATTATACAAGCAATCCGAGACCACACACGCAGCTCATTTAAACCAGACTCATAACAACAATAATTATATTCAGGCTCTATAATTTCGCGCGCTTGCGAGCGCAGCGAAAAAAAAACAATATTAAAACATAACCTCACCTTATTAATGTGTCAACAACTCAATTTATTGCCGACGGTGACGCCCTCTAGCTGGTTTAAATCTACCAATCAGAACACCGCTGTTCTAATCGAACGCAACTTTAAATATCTGTCTATCTCTTTCTAACGTAGTGGCGCCCAGTGCCGCTAAGTCTGTAGGGTTGCCTGCACTTTCCCTGCTATGACCTTTTGTCTATAGAATTGTAAAGGGGGAGGGAGGTCAATATTCAATGGTGGTTTTTATTATTTTTAAAGAGACCTAGCATGGATGACATTATTAATTTATGCTTTGCGTCGAAGAAGGTTAATTTATTTTTATCATAAGGGCCTGATTACACACGTTTCGGACGAGCGTGGCTGAATGTTTTTTTTTTGTTCTTGGTACCGATTAGGGCGCAACAGTGGCGTATTTTAAAATATTTAGCCAAGGGCCGAACAGTCAGCCCTATAATTTCCTTTTTTTGACGTAACGTCTTAAAAATCGATCAACGCCAGCTACGTACGAAAAAAAGTCACGTTCTGCGAGCAAGCGAGAGCACGGAAGCGATAGAGAGGCACGATCGGCCTAAGCGTTCAGCTTGAGACGCATCTGTCTCACTTCCACGTAAAATTATCATCCGTACCTTAAACCGACTTTACATACAGACAATAAATTTTTCCCCAAATGATTTTCGCTCAATTTTTTCATTTTTTGCTTAATGCTATCTATCTAACAAAGGATACCTGTACGAAAGAAGCCTTACAAAGAAACTTTATAGTGCAGATGTGACTTGGTTGGGGAGTTCCCAGCTTTGATCCCATAGGAAAAGTTGATCATATCAAAGGACTGAATCACCCCTTCAAGGATCGGACAGGGTTTTCTTTACGGCGAGCTCCATGGCGCAGTGGTTATCACGCCAGCCTGCGACACGAGAGTGCCTGAGTTCAATCCCCGGCCAGGTCAAGATGGAATATGATCTTTTTCAGATTGGCCTGGGTCTTGGATGTTTATCGTTATAAAATATAGTATCGTTGAGTTAGTATCCCATAACACAAGTCTCGAACTTTGGGGCTAGCTCAATCTGTGTGATTTGTCCGTATATATTTATTTATCTATTTATATTTCCATATTGTATTTTAATAACTTTTATAATAAGTAGTTGTATGGGTTTCATAAAGGGGCTTCGATTGCCCCGGGCATTATGTGTGGCTAAATACGCCCCACTTCGCAAAACCGGGTTTTACCGATAAAGCGATGAAATATCGGCCTTATTAAATGCTCGCTTCGCGGTAAGGTGGGGGCATTTTCTTTAATTGGTTTCTTTATTTAAACATTGAATTATTTTTAGGGTTCCGTAACCGAAGTGTGAGAAAACCCCTTTATTTCATCATCATCATTTCAGTAAGACGTAGGTCTTTTTTCTTGTGTCCTTCACCTTCAAGGATTCTTCTTTCCATGTATCCAGCTGTGGACTTACCTCCTTCCTTTCTCCCAAGAATTCTTCGTTGGACTAATAAATAAATAAATGATCTACATTATAGCCAGAATACAGAAAGGGTACAGAGAGGGTCATGCTACTGCAGTGGAGACTAAAAAGACCTGATGATCCAATCAAAAGATATAGCTGCCGCAAATTTTCGTGCTTTTTCGACATTCGCAAGGGAATCAAAACCTACAGGGTACTTTCCCAGGAACTCAGAGTCTTGAAATTTGGTACGAAGCAACAAATCGTAGCACCGATAAAGGAAAAAATTGCGAAAAGCAAAAATTTTAAGTTACATCATATAATAAAAATATTTTTTATAATTTCAAACTAATTATATATTATGTACGAAACCCTTCGTGCGCGAGTCCGACTCTCACTTGGTCGGCCATTTTTTCGGTATAATACGGAACTCTACTAGTATAAGTTGGGCTCAAACTTAGATTATATTATTTATATCAGAGAAAAATAAATTAAAGTCGTGAAAAATATTAATGGTGCTATTTTTCTTCAGTTTAATGGTCGGCAGAAAATAATTACTTACAGTGGATTTCGTGTATAACGACAATTTAGAGCCACAGTCATGTCGTCTTTATGATAAATAAAAATAATAAAAATAAAAAAACCTTTTATTTCTTGCATCTTAGTATTACAAGATAATAATTATTGTTATTAGTATTTATCTTAATATCTATCTTATTTATTTAATTATTTTATTAACTGAATTCTTAGATAAATATTATGCAAGAACCCCTTGTCTAAGGGTGAAGGCCTCCTCCAAATGATTCCAGTCCTCTCTGATGTATTTAGCTAGGGCCATCCATTTCCTTCCTGCTGTTTTTAGAATGTCTTCATGGCAACGACTTACGGGTCTTCCTCTTTTTCTGATACCTACTGGGCCAGACCATGATGTAAGTCGTTTGGTCCACCGGTCCTCATTCAATCTGGCAACAGTAAAGTTCAAAAAAGTCGTCTTTATATCCGAAAGTAATTACAGACAAAAGTAAAGGAGATGCAGATACATATGTATATTTTAATTGTTAAATTATTAACTTACAAATTTGAATTAAAAATTGATTAAAAATAACTCAAATCAAACTACTTATAAATAAATTTAACTATATTCATACTAAAAACTAAAAAAAAACTTAAAAGTAAAATAATCGATAATATAACATAATTATTAATTAATATTACGAAAAAAAATTGTATTTTGAAAAGCTGGTACCATAGGTTATATACTTACCTATGTTATTGTACACACATTATTATGTACAATAACATACATATCACACAAATTGAGCTAGCCTCACAGTAAGTTGTGAACTTGTGTCGTAGGATTCTAACTCAACGATACCATATTTTATAATAGATACTTAAATAGATAAACATCCAAGACCCAGGGCAATCTGAAAAATATCGTTTCCCATCATGACCTGACCGGGAATCGAACCCGGGCACTCTCGTGTCGCAGGCTAGGGTGTTAACCACTGCGCCACGGAGCTCGCAATTCTTTTATTACAACCCTTTTGTATATTTTTATTCGTGTATTACAAACATTTATAACACACATTTGTTTGTTTGTTTGTAATATCTTTATTGTACGAGAAAAAACACAGAACATAAAACATAGTATAAACGAAAAGTAAATATACAATGGCGGACTTATCCCATAAAGGGATCTCTACCAGTCAACCAGCCAAATGATTGAGAGGATGATTTAATGATTTCACATTTATTTCACACAGTAGCCATGTATTGAAAAGTTTCATCATCATCATTACAGCCATCAAAAGTCCCCTACTATATCGTCGAGATACTTCGTTCCATGGGAGGATATTGCCATACTCACCACGCTTGGCAGGCGGGTTGGCGAGCGCAGTTTCTTTGGCTTCTTGTGCTTCTGACGCTGCTGTCCATCGGAAGCATTCTGAAACTGAGGAAAGATAGGAATTTTGTAGTGTGTGTGTGTGTAATAGTGAGTACATACATTCATACATAGTATCACGTCTTTTTCCCTTACGGGGTAGACAGAGCCTTAGGTCTATAAGACCTGAAGGCCACGTTTAGCATGTTGGTGGACATTAGTTGGAAAACGGAATCAAA